>OY728132.1:2058988056-2061488056 GCA_963277665.1 Viscum album
CATGACATTAAACTGTATTACCTCATCCTGCATGAAGTTAAACTGTATGCCCTCATCCCACATTACGTTAAACTGTATGGCCTCGTCCCGTATGACGTTAAATTCTATGCCCCGAACTACATTGACTTTGATCCATGCTAATGCATGGTACGTAGGAAGCCTCCATGAGGTTCAAGCCCATAAATCAGTTGTTCCGACCCCTCTGCGTCGGTTCACAACCACTATTATGGGTTGTCTCAGTGCGTAATCCCCATAACCACTATTATGGGTCGTCACGGAGCATAAGCCCCATACCTCACACCCACGTCTCATACTGACATCTCCCTCGAGCCCACATGCCTCGGGAAGCTCATGCCCTAGCCCGGAGAACTTAATTCCTCCAGGATCCAATCCATGCGGTCATTCACATGGGTCACCTCTTTTGGTGTCCCAGCGTATCACCGAACTACGTAGACTTTGATTCCCAGCCATGGGATATGTAGGAAGCCTCCTTGAGGTTCAAGCCCATCACTCCATCACCCATCCTAATCCTTACCCGTGTGGCCACATCCCGGTGGGATCATGCCACCTCATTCCACCCCCCAGTATACGGGAATCAGCCCACGTGCTGGCCCCAACAACGGTGTTCCCCCTAGGGGTCCTTCAATCTGATCCACTCTCAGTGTTCCGATCCGTCCAATCCATCTCTTCCAGACGTTAAACTCATGGCATACCCCATGTTAAACATGGGAAGCTGAGGAAAACCTCATATGATACCCAATTCCCCACGTTTGATGTGGGATGCCTTGGGCTTCCACACCCTCGAGAAGCCCTATAATAAGGGACAGAAGACAGACATGCCAATCCCCCCAGCATCAAGACATGCCAACGACACCCAAGGGTGACCATTCTCTTCACCGAAGGTTTCTGCCCCGACCAGACCCTTTGGAACATCTCGACGGAAGCAGCGTAATTAAATGGAGTCCATGCATATATGGCGCTGGGAACGAGCTTCACGAACCCGTCATAAATCTATGATGGAGACACAGACTAGATGACGAGCTCCGAGGAGGAATCTAGAGGAAGGAAGAACTGACATCCCATCATCCTGGTTTCGATCAAGGAGAATATTTCCCTGAACAAGGAATGAATGTCGCCCGCCTTTGGAAAGTGGGAATGCGGGGCCTCAAGCTGCGCGTCCTCCCCCGCGTGATGGATGTGCGCACGCCCCGGTGTAAAAGCATCGGAAACAAGAACATTATTTAAATATAGACTTTGAGGATTAGTATGGAAGAACTTCCAAAAAATTTGGTAATGTAGAAATTTTGTGTATTTTCCAAGAAATACATCCCTGTCTAGATACAAGCAGATATCGGTGGCTCTGGCCCATATGTACCGAGGGGAAAACCCGAAAACACCGCTTTGAGCTAGACTCGAACGGGAATTGGTGCACGAAAACGAGCCTTGCTACACTCTTTGTTACGACACTCCTAGGGGATATTCTTAGGATAATTCTCATTTCCTTTACAAATCATTATGGAGGATTTATGAGTATATACTTTTCAAAAAAACATTTTTATGATTATATCCATAAACTGTTCAATTTATGTTAAGTGTTTTACAAGTATGGAATTATGTATTTCGATTCAAAAACTAATCTAGTTTATACCATTGTTTAGAAATGGTGCCTAAGGGAAGAAATGGAAACCATATCGATCCACGTAATCCATGTAGGGATTTCCCTCCAACTCAAGATAATTATAGCAGAGCTGGTGATGCAACTGGTGTCGATCATCTTATCACCATACTGGGAAAAATCACTCAGGTTATGAATAATAACCTTACCCATATCGAGCTCCCTGATCCACAATGCAGAGGATAAATGTCAGATTGATTAATGAGGCAATAACCACCAAAATTAAATTGGAGTACACATACATTATTAGCTGAGCAATGGATAAATTTCTTAGAGAAAATATTTCATGCTTTGGGGGGTAGCGAAAGGGAAAATGTTTTCATGGCAGTTTATCACCTCACAGGTGATGCAGATTAATGGTGGTCAATGATTCAAAACAAAAAAGAGGATGAACAAGTATCATGTATGTAATGGAGGGAGTTTAAAGAGAATATCTTAGAAAAATACATTCCTCGTGACCATCGAGTGGATATGGAAAAGCAATTACTGAGTCTGAGGAAAAAGGAGGATGAGAATTTCACAAATTATGAAGCCAACTTTACAAGGTTAGCAAGGCATGTTGTAGATTACATACGTATCCCAATATGTAAAATTGATCATTTCTTTGATGGTTTAAAACAATTTCTCCTTCGAGTATTAGTATCACAATCCTTCTCATCGTACGAAGATATTGTATCATGTGCTATCAAGACAGAAAATGAATTCTCTATGATTTACGAAAATAAAGTAAAGCAAGAGAAGAAGATAATGGTGGAGTAAAATAGATATAAATGGAAAATTTAAAATAAGGATTTTCCATTATTTTATAATTGTGCGAAGAAACACCCTGGTACTTGCCTAAAAATAATTGGAGTTTGTTACATGTGTGGTGAAAAAGGCCACCAAGCTCCTGATTGTACGGGAAAGAATGTTTGTGTCAATGTTGAATGCGGAAATTGTAGAGAAATGGTGTATTATGCAAATGAATGTCCTATGAGTAAGGAAACATACCTCAGAAAAGGCCATTGGATCAAGGGCAGTCTTATGCTATTATGATATTTTTAGTGGAATAATAAATGTATGTGTGTTTTTGGACTCAAAAATTACATCCTAGTTATAAGAATAATGTGATATATATAATGATTGTACTAAAGTACTTGTTTTTTAAATAATGTTTTAATATGATGAAGTTATTCATATATTCATTATGTGACAATAAGGGAATCTTAACTTTTTCTGAGGAATCTGATGTTAGAATTTATTTTGTAATTTAGAGACCTTTTAGAGAGAGTATGGACAGAGGTATTATGGATAACTAAAAAGGATGGAATGGATTAAGTTAAACTTTGGATTGTATTTTTTAATGTTAAAACATTTCTTATGATTATTTTTTGTAATAGATTATAATACTATAGTTTTAGGAAAAGGACAACCTGCAGGTCAGGAGATAACTCGTCGCATCGGACAAAGCTGCAGGGATCGAACCAACAACCATAGTGAAACATTTCTTTATTACATACCAATAGCCTTCAGGAATTCCCTCGTTATTACAAAATGTTTTTCTTCATTTAAATTTTATGTGTCAATATTTGGAATCTCATACAATTAGGATAAATATAAAATATTTGTGTTCTATTATCTTTTGGAGCGAAAGATGAGTTTATGGTAGAAACTAGTTGAAGGATGAAACTCTACTTGTCAAATATATATATATATATATATATGTATATTATTATATGAAGAAATTATTTCTTAAACATTAGTATAGGGATACTAAATCTAGAAATGTGTTATCCTAACACCGTAAGCTTTGTTGAACTGATGATATTTTAAATCATCATAGATCGATGCCTTTGAGCCCCTCAAGTGTACACTTGATTGTGATTGATGAACTCAATAAATCCCTATAAATATTTAAGTTTTTCCTCCAATTTTATGTTTGTAAAATCAACTAATGTTCTCTTATTCGAGATCATAATTTTTGGTGACATTTTCATTTCACTATCATCTTATTAAGTCTAAATTTTATTAACCCTATTTCCAATGTGGGTTTTCCACAAAGGTATTTTCTATTTTCAACCTTTAATATCAAAGAAAAATTTAAAATTGTGAGGCTGAAATTTATTGAAGTATAGGAGATTGTAACACCCCAAGATTTCATAATATGTTATTTTTTCAAAGTAATTAAATAACATGCACTATAAGCAACACTGAGTTCAAGCGTAACACGACCAACTAAACTGCCGTTCAAAAAGTGGTTATGAATAATATTAACTGAATTTTTAATTTTGCATAATCTATAAAATTTTATAATCCATATTATTTGTTTCTTGGACATAATTTAAGAACAAATTCATTTTTTAGATAAAAGATGTATATTTTAAAAAATGAAATTTTACTGCCTTTTAATAAAGTACATTTTTAAAAACCAATATCCGACACTTTTATATATTCAATTTAATGATATTAAATTCTAATTTCTTATTGGGAAATAAAACATTTTGTTTGGATAAATTTTTTGAATTTTTCTAATAACTTTCCTATTTTGATGAATAGTAAAAAATACAAAGTTTTAATTAATTTTTTTAATCGAAATCATTTATAGTGTTAGATTTTAATTTAGTGTGTTTTTAAAGTATAATTATATTATATTTTTACCATTTAATCTAATATTGGTCCTTTTATGTAATTTCATATTTAAACTAGACATAAACAAGTGTCAATATTTTGATAGTTATTATTTCTTAAAGACACGCTTTTTGTTTTGACAGTGGGAATTATTTTTAAATTAATTGATTCTGATTCTGAGTTTTGAATTAGGAAAAATTGATTCAATATTCAGAATTATTAGGTCCAAATTGGGTAAATTGATAAATTTTATTTTTAGACATTTTAAATATTTACTTCAGTAAATATTTTATTTACCTTGATTAAAAGGTAAATATAATAAATAAGGGTAAAATATAATATTATAATAATATAAAATTAACCTAACATTTTCCCTAATCCTATTTTATGATACATTTCCGACCATGGGAATCCCTAGGTTGAATTTGTGACCCCATGGAGCAACATGGCAGTAATAATGACATTTAATATTAATTAATTAAAATTAAAGACAAAAATGACATAAAAAATTAACTTTTAGTAAATAAATTTTTACATAGGGTTATATAAGTTATCATTTAAACTATAAATATTATTTTGAAAGATATAATTATTTCATATATCATGGTTGTTATTTTATAATTTTTGGACATCATATAAATTAAATTATTTATGACACAATAATGAGGCAATATTTACATCATTAATAAATGATTTAAATAAATAGGATTATAAATACTAAAACAATATCAAAAACCTGTCCAATTCTTATTGTATTATTTTATTTCAACCATGTGTAATCTTAACATTTTTATTAACTAATAGTTTACATTTTGAAACTGAATATGTGGTTATAATAAAATAATTGTTTCAAACTTTCTGAAAGAGCTCCTCCTCTCCATTATTAAAATCCCTCACTTTCTACCCATTTCTCACACCTGTCAAGCCATTTCTTCGTACAAACCCTACCCAAATATCCTCCCAACAACCCTAAATTCATTATTTAGGCCTTAATTAAGTCATAAATCCGTCATATGGAGCCTTTTTTATCAAATCAAAAGGAAGAACTCGAAGAAGAGGTAATAATTTCACCACCCTCTTTCAAGTTCTTTTCTTCTTCCAATTCCTCTTTCTTTATTGTTTCCATTCTAAAATAATAACTACAGTATCTTCTATATTATGTGATTTTATTATAAGTATGGTACAACCATATTCATTATTCTATCCATCCTATGAATGACATGTCACCATACGTGCGTACGTACGGCTTACCATCTCCACATCGTGGTGTAGTTGTTATTCAAATACCCTATCATTTGGATGGGTTTAATAATGATGTATAATTGATGAAAATAATAAATTTAATATGTTAATGATTCATTATAAATGATATACCATCAATTTACATATGTTTTTAAATCAAAATAATGATTTTTTCGATCGTGTGTACGTACGGATTACCGTCTCCACGAACGCGATAATATTCATTTCCCCATCGTAACCATTCAAGAATAATTTTCATTTGGTTATTAAAAATAAGGATTAAGAACATAATATCATTCTGGATATGAATCAAATACATCCTATCCATAAGAAAATACGGCTTTTGTACCAAAACATATAAAGGAAAATGAATCAGTTAACACCCGAAATGACGATACTACTGAAATATCATTATGAAAAAAATATTATAAGATAATATATGATATAATATTAACCTATAAGGTTCCTGTATAATTTTATTACAATTAATTACCCATTATATAGTAGGTTAACCTACTCTCGACCAATGAAAAGAACAAGGTAAGGGTTAATTTCACAATCACATTATAATCTGAGGTTGTTTTTATGTAAGTATCTACAAGAAAATATTTATTATCCATGTACGTGTTTCATAAAAGAGTTTTAAGTGGGATTATTTTAAGAGAATTTTTTACTAAAACATCATTTTAAATATTTTAAATATTTATTCTTCTAAATCATTTTCATTAATGTCTATGTTTTGAAAATGGTTTTTATGGAGTTATTTATATGGACATGAATGTTTTTAAAATGTTAATTACCTTCAAAAGTTTCAAAGTGGTATGTGACACTATGATTCAAAAATGTGTTTAAATGTCTTCCTTTCTTAATTGTTTGGATTTTAAATTTTTTTTCAAGAAACAGATTTTTCTTTAAAAAAAAGTTTTGATTTCATCTTTGTCAACATCATTTGATGGATTTTAAACATGTATAAAGTTGATTTATTATGATTCAAATCATCCACATTGTATTGAAGGTTTTGTGATATGTTTGACTATGGATGTGTTTTTAATACCATGCATGGTTTATAGTTAATGTATTGACATTTCGTATGATTTTTTAATACGAATGTTTAGATTATTTTTCACCCTTTCGTATAAGTAATGTATTGGACTTGGTAAGTGATGGGTGGAGCTCACTATAGCTCCTTGGCGCATCAATAGGTCTCATGAGACAGTTAGGCGTGGAATTGGTCAAGGAGTTTCCCAATTTGATATATGGTTTTAGCCAAGGTCTTAATCATTTTAATATGTCTTGACTGAGGCCTTGTCAATATGTTTCAGAATGTCCAACATTACACATTACCTCATTATGAAAATAATATTGATGGATCATGTGGTTATTCGACTAGTGGAATACCCACGAATATATTTTGTTATGACTTTATTTACTCAACTCATATTCCTGCCATAAATGTGTTCATGTTTATTATTTATAAAGGCATCTGTTTTCAATTATTCACCATGCTTAATATTTATGTCATCTTCTACTATATTGCTTACCCTTACTGAGCATTTTAGCTCACCCCTTTCTTATGTTTAATTTTCCCAGGATACGAAGGTCTTAGTTATGAGTGTCTTGGATGCATAATCTAGGATGTTTGGATGTTTCTAATGGAATAAATTAGTGTTGTATTTCTTTCCAAGTTGTAATGTTGAGCTTATCTACGAATATTGTTTCCAATAATACTAAACTGATTGGTATTTTGGGAAATTATTTCCTTATGATCAATCCAATGTTATGTAATAATGCATCGACTCTAGGTAACCGGGGTCACGGAGTTACCAAAAAGAACTTCAATTTGATAAGATTAAACAATGGTAACATTGTAGATAAAAATAATATTGGAACTAGCCTTCTTGTATAAGAATCACACCCATTATTCTAATCCTAAATCAAGGCATTTTTTATAGGAAAAATCATAAATTACACAAGAGACTCTACCTACATCCCAAAACTATGTTTACGTATTTTTACATTCCCTTTTTCACTATAATGTTCCTAGTATATAGATCAGAAACAAAATATTATAGTGGATTGCAACTATTATGTTGAAATTGTAAAAACCATTTCATGGTGAAAGTAGTAGAATTTATGATTTTTAAATTATTTATTTTATATGAAAAACTAGTTGACCAATTTTCCACACTCAATTTATAAAAGTAAAATTGTTATAAATTTTAATTGGTTGTTCATCAAACTCTATCTAGCCATTTTCATTCAATAGTGGAATATAACTGGTAAAATAAGATGATTTTACTTAATTGATGTCTATTCCCTCTCTATAGAGGTATATAAACTATTTATATTTCAAATAGAATTAATGTATTCATATTCACTTAGAATTTCAGTCTATTTGACCTAATATATGTTACTCAAATAGGTGATAATAGTTTCGTTAGATGCCATCGACAACCAATACAGGGAAACACCATTTAGGTTTATACAGACACATTAATACCTAATTATTAAATTTAATTTTTTCAGTAGAAATTTTTTTAGATGACTGATATATAAATCAAGGAACATAAAACAAATATCATTTATTTAGGTAGTGAAATATACCTTTCCTGGCATTATTCATGAAATATTAATCATATAATGTTCCAAAATTGATGTATGGATAGTGCATACCTTCCATGTTGGGCTAAGTATTAAATTTAACAAAAATTCATAATAAATATTTCTCATATCATGATATTCATCCAATGGTGGAATAATATCCACTCTAAAAGCCAAAATCCAGACTTTCAAGTCCCCTTCGAGATAATTTGGACTTTTCCATTTATGTGTTTTAGATACTCCCATGAATATGATCATTATCAATTTCGGATATGTCATAGTCTCCATTATTCCACCATAATAGAGAATTGAAAAACAAAAGAAATCTTCGATACCAATTCTTATCATCCTAGACCCATTTCACAATTAATTAACCGATCCTTGTTTTCCAAAAATCATGATGTGGGCCACCCCTTATCCCTTCCAACATCCATAATGCTAGTTCTAGTACCAATTGGTGGCTCGAATATGGTGTGTGATATACTCAGTAGGTCACCACTAATTTTTTCTATTGAAAATATTTCATGTTTATATAAAATAAAACAACATGAAGGTTTAATAGGTGATATTTAACCTGAACAACAAAATAAAAATACTTTGAGAACTTGCTACAAAAAAGATCATCAAATAATGGATGAGTTTAAATATTTATATGTGTTGTGTCATCATAAGGTAATAATGATCATGACATATTCAACATGTGAAAAGAAATAAATACCTTCAAGGGTCAGGT
Organism: Viscum album; assembly: GCA_963277665.1. Taxonomy (NCBI): domain Eukaryota; kingdom Viridiplantae; phylum Streptophyta; class Magnoliopsida; order Santalales; family Viscaceae; genus Viscum; species Viscum album. The sequence continues at coordinate 2,058,996,915 of OY728132.1, forward strand.
CGTATATATATATATTAGGAGACCTATATAAGGAGATGTAAATGTATTCAAAAGACAAAGGTGTTATACCTAAATCATCCACATCCATGTGATACAATAAATTTTCATACCTTGGGGTTGTAGGTCCCTTTCCTCATTCCCTTATTTGGTGACATATTGTACCTAATTATACCATGGGGACATAAGTTATATACCAAGATCCCCATTTCTGTGCCATACAATAAAGAAATAGGTTCCATAACTTCATAAGAATTTAGTTTCAAACTATTATGTGGAACATCAATAATGTATAAAATGTTCCAAGTGATATGTTAGTGTCAATAAAAAAATTTATATTATCAATATAAATAAGAAAAAATGAATATAATATCCATGTCATTCAATTATATAATTTAAAAACAACCATTTAACGATTTTAATATCATGGAAACGGAGGAATGATAATCTCCAACTATCGCATTTAATTTAACACATCTACCAATAAAAGTGTGGGAATATCACACACCCAAAGGATTGGCATAACATTAGGAAGAAAAAAGAACACACATCATGGGTAGCACATCATGTGGTTAAAAACCACCACCCATGACAACATGCTACAATGGGGACCAAAATTAGTTACAATTATTATATTGAGGAATATAATTAAATTTTTAAGAAACAATCATATTATTTAGTGAGAAAGAGATTGAATATATTCAAATAGAATACAAAACCATAAGGAAAATGTATAGACCATCTACCTTAAGTCTGTAGAAGAATACACATGACCACTTTCCTTAAGCCCGTAGATGAATACACATATAGTATTGGCACATAATTTTTACAACAATGGAGAAAAAAAAGAATATATGAAAATAAAAATAATATAGCATATGATCGTTCAACGAAATAATTTTTTCAATCGGTTGATAAATCATGAATGGTTATAATGGAATGGGGATATTACTTGTGGCTATCCAATGTCATAGACAACACTCAAATCAAAGTCCTGAGGGAATAATACCATCAATGGAAATATTTATGCCCATGAGTGATCCCTCGGTAATAGAGGGACTTTTTGGTGGAAGAGGATGGAAAATATTAAGTAGGAATAAAATATAGGTGGGGGTAAATAAGTAATTTTTATTATTTTTAAGAGGTCCCGTGGTTTTTCAACATGGTTGGCAAAACCATGTGCCAATAAACAGTCAAACCTAATCCGATTTCATGCCTAACATGGGGAGGGAGATAATATAGAATAAAAATGTATATACCATGAAGAATTCATCTACACCACGACCTTAAACACTTACAAAATTTTGCAGTATGGAGAGCATATTAATGTAAAAGCATCCAACCCTCTATAGTTCATTGAATCACCCCATAAAGTTATTTCTCACCAAGTGAGTTTGGAAACATATATTCTACTGAACAGGTGTCCCAACTATTTTCTCAATATTCCATGGCCTAGAGCTCTGAAGAATCCCTAGAAAACCTTGATTCCTCGGTAGATCATTAATAATTTAAAATATGATATAACTAAGGGAAAAAATTGAAATTAAAATGTTTTGTACATCGAGGAAATGATGAGATCTTAAAAAATTGATCAATTCTAGAAACAAACTGAGTAGATATAATGCATTGAAAATAAATATTTTTAAATTAGTGTAGAATATTTTATAAAAATATAAATATTTTACCATGAATATTACAATGTTACTAATGAACATTTACTAGAGTGTGATTCACTACATAATCATATCACGCATCATCTCGATTACCCTATACCTTTGTTTCATGATTGGTAAGAGTCCTTTTCATCTAATCATACTATTGTGTACCTCATATGGATAAATATGTTATTGATAATTCATAGGATGTTATTTTTTTAAAACACTACATTGAATCCTTGGAGAAAAACTATTGATGATTCCCAGTATTTTAACACTACTGAATTTTTCTCCAAAGGTATTGTTTATAAATTTAAATAAGGATAGATCTTAGAATTAAAAAAGGATGATGAGGATCCTACCAATAGGGATAATAATGTAGTAATATTCCCCACTTATATAACATGGATTTTATATACACCCCTAGCCACGCTCCTCCTGCAACAAGAGAGGCCACCCACCGTAGTAATAAGTGGTCTACCCATTTTTTTCACAAAAGGGAAGAAGAAACCCAAATTCGTGAATCTCATGAAGAATAATTTCAATAGTAATGCACCAACATAGATCCTCTAATTATTTAGCTATATGAAAACACAGAACCTAACATCTGTATTGAGGATGCATCCCAATATCTAAATTCCAAGCCTTTGGTGCCCTAATTATAGTAATGACTGAATCAAGGAGAAGAGACATAGTTAAATGAGTGCTCTATGTCGATGTTATGATGGACCCCTACAGTATCTACATGTAATTAAATTGTCAGTCCAATATTATTTTGGTGGGGATGAAATCCCTAAAAAATAGGTACTTGAAAGTAACAAATGTGATTTCTTCACACCTATTATCCAATGTCATTATACTCCACCACTTCTTGGTGTGTCCAATTAGCATGAACACAACCAAATTTACCTTCCTATGTTTAGGTTTCAACATGAGTTTAAATATATCCATGGAGACATCATTCACGTCAAATATATCATGTTGTCCTTCAATTCTTATAAAGCCTTGTATATGAAGGAGATAAAAGTCATTGGTGTAGTTGACCAAAGTCCTCAGTGCCCCTTTTCCCTGGGATAGAACATAGAGATAGACTCCTATATGTTTTTAGATTCCATCCTATTGAACAAATTTAAATTTTAGAATCTGATATATAACAACTTGTTATATATGGGGTAGTATATTATGGGTATCCTTTGTATTGGTTATACCCCAACCCATATCATATATTTTTCATAGAATTATATTATTATGCAGAATATTCTCTAACAATAAGGGAACTATTTATCAATTTGTTTAAAATAATAACCAGTAAATAGTACCAATGATTGGATACTCTAGGAGGATACCTAAAACCCGAGGATTGTCTCTACAAGAATGAACCAATGTCATCATACCTTAATGATAGACACATTCACATATATTTATAGAATTCATACCTACATGATCATGTTCTATTAATTAATTTTATTTTATATATATCACAATAGCAAGGAAAAATAGACACATAAATAATTAAATGTGTAAAATTATATATTGAATAAATAGAACAATCAACCCATTAATTTAATTAACCAACACACTGTAAAACAATATATATATTTATATATAATTTGATCATACGTGAAAACTCATGATTCATGATTTCACTAATAAAATGGATAAAACCTTTGCAACAATCCCGTCAATAGAATCCCAACCGTCCATCATACACGATATAGACAAGTATATAGAATCTTTCACACTCTAGTTCCACAAATACTATCCCCTTTATACATGTCATTGGATGTTCAAATGGAGAAGTGGAAAATGGTTCTCTAATTCCATTTCATAGCACCCTAGCCCAAACAACCAGGTCTCATCAGGAGAGTCATATAACTTATAGTGAAGCTCCCTGTATGAGGGAGGCATCCTAAATGTTGAGATAAACTAAACTCAATAAGTGGGGAGACCATACCTTTAATATAATGTCATGAAACCAATAAAAATTGTAAAAAAACAAGATAGAGTATTATAGGTGGAATAAATTATCAACAGATATAACACATCACATATAACATATAATTATTTTATGTCACAGTGTAGAATGAAAAACCAGAGTATATGTATAATAGAAAAAAATAAAACTAAAATATCAGGTAGAATATATTCTGGTACCTCCACCATCTCCATGTACTATGGTAATGCAATTTATATGGGCCTTATTCCCATTATCATAATTCTATACATGATGTCTTCAATCTCATCAATATTCCCATTCATGTTTTGAGTAATACAACCCAATAAAACACCAGCGATTAATCTATAACAAATTTTCTCATATATTGAATGTGTATTCCATGATAAAAGTAAATTAAAAAAAATAATGAGAATCAAATGCCAATAACATGTTTTCTAAACAAGCCACCATGACCCCTAAATATAACCGCTATAGTAAAATTCTGTAAGGATGAAAATTATGTCAATATTGATTATGAATTATAAAAAAGGATTGTTCTTTGTAAATAAATATACTCAAGGAATCTAGTGGACATGATACTTGGATCCTCAATGTATTGAGTTCCACAACATTCCCTGGTATCACTAAGGAATTGTGTTCTGTTAGGGAAACATGGCTATCACACTTTCACCATATATTTGGGTTTACCATTTTCTTGTCACATGTCATCCACTATCCACCTCATTGTTTCAATCAAACCATGATTGTGACGCAAAAAAGAATAAAAAAAATAACTCTAATGGAGTAGGAATACAAATAATAGGTTGGTTTATAATAATAAATTCATAAAACTCCATCAAGTGAAAATAATAGAGAACCAATCATCCAATGTGAAAAAATTCATGAATGATAATATGGTACATTAGAAATACTCCTGGAATAGGGATCATATATGGAATTCAAGATAACACACAGAACAAAAAACATTCACCATCACTCAAAAAAATATTATGAAAAAATGAATCAATATAATAATAGTACCAATGGGTCCAGAAATGGTATGAAACTTCCTACCAAAAGGCTATTCATGAAGAAATGTAATTTTTATTATGAGATGATCATAGAACCATGTAACACACCCCAAATGAATTGGATCACACACAAATGAGTCCTAAATTACATTCCAATTATTATGATAGTTTTTTATAATGGACACTTTAGACAATTACAAGTAAAAATGTTGAATTTAGTATAAAATTACATAAGGATTATATCAATATTACCAAATTAGAGGCATGTCAAAGGAGGATTCATAAACTCACTAAATCCATTTTCTGTTCAAGAATGGATCATTAATTACTCACTAATTGTATAAAGGCACCTAATCTCTAAAAAATTATTAATATTCCATTACAATTCTATAATAGGAAAGGTTATTCAACATGAGACTCAAGAATGTGATAGTCTCATGATGATCGTTTTAAAGAAACATAGCTAGAAATGTTTATCCTTCATGATATTTTTATATCTAGTCAAGTGGAGTTTTAATTGATTTTTCATATCATCCACTAATCTAACAATTAATCATTAATAGTTTATTTTTATCATTATCTATAAAATATGAAGAATTGGTTTTGTAAGATTAATTTTGAATAGTTACCAATATTATGTTTGTTCTTGATGGTAGATCTCGATTCAATAAAGGACAACTGTCAATATGCTAGATCCATCACCGAGTTGTGAATAAATGGAGAATTAATCATTTTATATTATATGAAATCATAGATATTATATGGATCCTTTTACATGTCTTAGTGATGAACAATGATTTAGAATGTATATAAATAAAACTCATGAATTTAATATTATCTTATAGTTCCAAGGAAGTATTTCCATGCATAAGAGAATGATAGTGTGATGATTTAATAGAAGTGGTTTAATATTCTATTTATGGATATATATTTAATAAATACACCATTAAGGGGGTGGAAAAATAATTGGATTAAAATCCTAGGATGTAAATTAATTTCACCCTCTGATTGGGTGTAACAATAGCTCGGTGGGGTTGACTAAAAACTAGTGGAACTACCGAGTGTATAGTGTCTATACACCTATTGTTAGATGCACCCAATATAATTCATATAATATTTACTTTCCACTATATGGAATGTGCGGTATACTTCAGGATGAAAAGTCAATGGAATACAAACTTCTATCTGGTTCAATCCACTAGCCAATCATTTTTTGTTTTCAATCTACCCCAAGGATTATCCCTTCACCAACTCTTAAATGTTTGAGACTAGGCCAGTTGGACACATAAAAATAACTTAAAAACTAGAATAGAAAGGAATTGTAGATTAAAAGAAAATTTTATTAGAATAAACAACTAGTAAAATGAAAACAAGTGAATACGTTATGAGAACTGAATTCCAATATTAAATATGTTTCATATAGAATGATTGGAAATGAATATTTTCATTCAAAACTATTATTATTTTAAAAACACACATCACATGATCAATATTGATCAAAGAGGCATGATATATCATAAGCATTCTTGGAAAACAATTCTTGATTAAACTACAAACTATAATAATGTACTAAATATCAATATATTGTGTCATATTATTGTAATGAATGAAACACCATTTTTATAATTCTAATTCTTTTTTGGATAAAAACATATATTGGGCTATATAAATATAAAAATTTAGATTGGATTATCATTATAATAATATAAATTGAATTTTAATAAATTTGTGACCCAAAAAATAACCTCAAATAATCTCAATGAAGTGTATGTGATTAATTATTGAAAATAAATTCACAGAATGGATTTTTTTTCAATAAAAGTATAAAATGATCGAAACCGATAAAATGATCTCACACTATAATGGATATTTTGGTTAATTATTTCGAATTAATGTGTATCATGTATGAGAAAAAAAGTAGAAAACTAGTATTTAATATTCTATGAATGAATAAAAATCCATTTTTAAATTTATCACAGCATTTTTATATTCAAAAGTATTTGAATTAAATGATTATAAATTTTATTAAAAGTTTTTTTTATTGTAATTTCATTTCAAAATCATAAAGACATAATTTTGAAAAATTAAATATAATGTATTTCCAATTAATATATTATTGGAAAATAATGATCGAACCTTAATTTAAATAATTATTATAATATTTTTATGTTCACAAAATTCAATATATTATCCAATTAAAAAAATCTAGACTGAACGATCATAAAAATTAAAAAAATGCATTTTTATTAATTTATATTGTATTGGAATTCAATTCCATAAAATTTCCATAGGGTTTCTGTAGAATTACAAAATTTAAATTAATATAATTAAATTTTTTGGATGTTATAAACATGAGGTAGTGATAAAATATGAGTATATGATATTAGAGAGTAATGAATGTTTTTAAAAAATATCTACCATTATGTTTTGATATATTGGAATGAAATATATATGAATATTACATGAAAAGTTTTTAAAGAAATGTAAAAACACCAATTTGCAAATTATAAATTTTTTAAGTTTAAAATATGTATTAAATGAAAAAACTACGTAAATGAGTTCTGATTTTCATATAATTATTAGTAACTAGTCATCAACTTCATGTAGACTACTTGTAATAATCCTCATTTTAGTTAGACATGTGGTGTTACATGAATATTAGAAGGTCCATATAATAATTAATTTATTTTTTTATTTTATAAAAAATTCATAAATTTGTCAAGATTAGTTACATGTATCAATGATACCCAAGTAAACTAAACTTGTTTTGATTAAAAATGATGAATAATATATCTTAAAAAAATATATCCATTTTGAAATAATTACTTTCATTAAATGATCAAATCCTAGGAAATAAGTTTTTATTGTTGTGAAAATATTTTAAAATACACATCAATTTTTATTTGTTTAATATGAATAGTTTTCTGAAGAATCTATTGTGTGGTGTGTTGAGAGTAATGGAAATTACATTTTGAGTTTTTATTTTATTTTTAACAATACAATAAGAATCAAATTTACATCGAGAATGAAATGATATTACACTATAATAAAAAATTAGGACACTAATAGTCTCATACTTTTTGACCTATAAGAATAAATTGCATATCAATTATAAATGTGATGTTCCTATAATCATTGAAAATAAAATTATAATTTTTTTCTGGTTAGGTAATGTTTAAAATCATCAAAAAAATTAAACATAGTTATATTACATTTAATTTTTTTTCCTATTGATAGTTAATTAATTTTTCTCCTTTATGAATGAAATATATATAACTATGATGTATGGTCTTTCAAAACTTCCCAAACATTATTTTATTGATTTATTAAGATATTAAAATTCCAGGCATGCATCCAATGATTAATGCTGTGAGAATATGCTTAAACATTCAGGAAAATATATTAATATCATCTTGAATAAATTTTTATATATTGGAATGAACATTACATTAATCCTAAATGAAATTTTAATAAATTATTAAAAGTAATTTTTTTATAATTTAAAGACATTTTTGTGTTCAAAAGGTACATTAATGATAAAAATTTAAAAAATATCTCATTTTATCATTAATTTAATGGAAAATAAAATTAATTTTTTAAATATTTTAATTAACAATCTATTAATATAATGTGTGAGATAGTTTTATTTATTGAACTAATATTTAATAATTTTGATTTTTTGAATTTATAATTGTATAATAAATCGTTAAAAATCAATAAATTTGCTCAATGTATTGTGAAAAGTTATGTACATGATCATAAATTAATTATAGTCCATGTTAATTAGATTTATTAAAATATATTATATTAGAATCCCATAATTATCTCAAATTTATTATTAAAATTTTAAATACCTTTTATTGTAAAAATATATATTGAAGGATCAAAACTGAAAAAACATGTTTTCATTGTAAGGAATGATGAGAAAAAATAATGGATTAAATTTTAACATTTCCAAAATTAAATATAAATCATACTATAAGTATTACTAGACTAATTGAAAATATATTATTAAATATATATCAATTTTTGAATTTCATATTCTTTTTTAGATGATAAATAAATTATCATGCAATAAAAAAATTAAGAAAATTATTATTGATTAATTATTAACATATAAAAACATATTTTAGGTAAATGTGACATTTTATATTCATATAATCATATATAATCTATTTTTAAAATTATATCTTACTTATTTTTAAAACGGACTCCAATTAATCAAAATGGAATAAAAATTTTAGATGTTCATGAAAAATGGGAAAATTCATAGTGTAGTAATTTTTGAGATTTATAAATAAACCTCATGTTAATAAAACATGCAATATTACCATAATGATTAAATATTAGTTGTTATAATAATATTCCTTTTAAAAATTTAAAAAATAATTATGAAATCAAAATTATAAAAACAAATTCAAAGTACTCTAATTTTTTGGAATATGATTAGAGATTTATTTTGGAAATGTATGCCTAAATCATACAAAAAGAATATGTGTGGTATTTCTATAATGATCCAATATAATGTGTTTTTAAAATTCAGCAATTTACTAGTACATCTCATTGATTAATATATTATTAAATACCAAATGGGATGAGTTTTCTTAACCCTGTATACTTAACATTGAATTTGAATATAATTGAATTTAAGGATTAGAGATTGGATATTTATATTGATAAATTTATTAGGTTATTTATATATATTTTTAAAAATTAATTTATGTTATTTAAAAATAGATAACATATATATATATTGATTCTCTAATTTTGTTATTGAAATCATGGTGTTGTTTCATATCATTTAATGGAGATGTGAATATTTTATTTTTTTAATACTAATTGGAGAGAATTTATTTAAACACGCGATACAGAAAAAATTAGTAATATATATTTTATGATTGGGTTTCCCATATGATGATATTTTTTATTCTAACATATTTTGGAAAATTGAAAAGGCTAATTATTTAAAATATATATGAATTAATTTGGAAGTTTAAAATATTCCTAGAATGTAGGTAAATTATTTCCCATATAATTTGATGTTATTTATATCCTTTGGAATATGAAGTGGTTATCTTTACTTATTAAGTGTATTTAATGATTTTTTCTAGTAGATGGGATTTTATTGAAACACATGGATGGTCTATTATGAGACTTATATCATTAATACTTATGATACAATAAATCTTATTCATCCCCTTGAATATCCTAAAAATAGCACATATATTGGATTGGAATATGCTAAATATGTTATTATAAAAAATATTATTATAAAAATGTAGATATTATGGATAAATTAGTATAAGTATCTAAATTGGCTTTAAATATTTGTGAATATTCCATGTATAGTGAACATTGTAGCTTATGGAAACTGATCTTAGAAATGGGTAATAAGATGTATAAGGATCAAAATATATTAGTATTGATGTGATTACAGAGGAATATGGGATCACTAATATTAAAACTTTATAGGAATAAAAGGGTGAAACTATAGAAATAAAAAAATTATATTAACACTCATAGAGTTAATACATTACATAAAGACTCACTAAGTTGATAGTTTCGAGTTTATATTGATGGACCTGATATCTTCTCTGAGAAAATTTCATATTTTTTTGGTTGATATATTTGTATGATAATTAATGTCAAATAATATTCCAATTTTGGTTGAGAAACATACTAATCTATATTATATTTAACATGTATATATCTCCTCATATGTGGTCAGCACATTTTTTAATAATGATTTTAGAATTTTTTCTGAATTTATATAATGAACCACGTTATAAAAATTTAATTAAGGGGGTCAAATTATAATTATATTGTTTCATTAATATCCTACAGTTGAAATATATTAATCTAATGGAAATGTTTTAACCAATACATATCCTCTTAGTGATGATATTTGATAAATGTATTAGTAGATTAATTTAAGATTGATACTATAATAAATAATGGGGTGTTATCTAACCAATTTTCCTAAATGGGTCAATACTCCTGTATTTATTCTTCTCACACTGGCTTGATTATATGTTATCACAATTTTAGTTTTTTCTTTTGTAATTATGATATTTACATCATATTTTTTTATTAGTTTTACAAAATTTTGGAAGAAAATGAAAGAATTAATAATAAAAGGTTTAAAAATTCCACCATTGTCTTAGTAGTTAACATTATTATAGAACCGTAAAATGGATTTTCTTTTTATAGATTAGAGTGTAATATTTATAAGTTCTTCCTATAACGACCTCATTGAATCCAAATACTACTCATTTTTATGTTTTTTCATTCAAGGGAGAAAGTATAACCTTTAAAATTGAACAAATAGAGGATATAATATAGAATATAGTCATTTTTGGATTTTAAATCACGATTTTTAGATTCTTTTATGGTGCACCACAACCTTTTATAATTATTAGGTATCATTGGTTTAAGAGGTAATGGAATCCTACTAGAGTACAAATAAAAATAAAATCACTATGTGTAATTAAATAATATATAACGTGTTTTATGTTATAAAAATGATTAGATAAACAAATTATATTAATATATACATAACTAGATTAATAAAGTAAATAATGAAATCATATTGAATCTTATTACTACAAAAATAGAAAACATTCTTATACCTGAGTGGTAGAGGATTATACATGGAATCCAAGACACCCATGATCAGTTTCAGTGAGGGTGAATTTATGGGTTTCTATAGAAGTACATTAGAATATAGTGTCTATTAAAATAGTAGACAACACTATTCATCCCATTTGGGCCCAAAACCGTGGGAGATATCATAATTGTAGTAGGGTCTGACATATGGCCACAGTCTTAATAGGGGCCATAGGTGGCCTAGCGCCACGGTTTTGAAAAAAACTACAACAGGTGTCTCTATTTCCCACAATGGTAGTTGACCTATGGCCACAGTTTTAACCATGACAGTAGGTGTCCCATTGCCAAGGATTTAATTAAGGATATTTCACTAGAAAACAGTGGAAATATCCTAAAAATAATATATTCTAAGACTGATTCGATCCATGCACCTTCACTTCATGTTTCCACACCCTAAACACTACACCAACATGTCCTTTATATATATATATATAATATGTAATAAATTTTATTAAAACCCATGGAAATATGCTGAAAACTGTGGCAATAGTTATTCCTACCATTTGTTCGGCGGGAAATTTTTTCTCCTGCGTAGGGGCGAGAGACATATAGCCATGATTTTAAAAACAGGGGCTATAACCCTTAGAAAAAAAGTCGTATAGCCACGGTTTCGAATACTAAGAATATTGGCAACATAACCATGGTTATAGGTGTGGGATATAGCTCTAGTTTGGAATACTATGGCTATAGTGCATTATAAAATTCCCTATATCAAAAATTTTAAAATCGTGGTTGTATGCCATATAACCATGGATGAATCCACCTATCACCAGAGTTTTAGAAACTTTGCTATAGGTCCATGGTAATAGCCTATTTTTATAGTTGTGAAAGATTATAAAAAAGATAATTGATCCATGGAAAGTGATATTAGTTCTTCATTATCACCTAGTTAGGATTTTGGTAATCAATTCAAATTCAAAGACTAGTATTTTCCTTCATGGAAAATAATAGACAAGCAACCAATATTGAAGTACTTTTTATGATAAATACCTTAAACACTAAGTCATTGAACATCACCCTGAGCCCCTTTATTGTGATATGTTTCATGTGATAATGGGATATATAACACGTTTTTCCATTTACATGATCAATCTCAAAATCAACTTCAATGTCAACAGGAAGTCCTGTGAAGTCGTATATGAATATATCCAGATAGATATCTATGACTATAGAATAATATGAGAGGAAAATTTCTGATTTTGAAGAGAGTTCAATTCTTTCAAACTAGGATGTGATCAACTCAAGAAAACACTGGTATCACCAAACTCTTCCTTCTCCCAGTTTCTAGTCTTTGTTTGTAGAGAACGTCTTCTTCTCCAGAGAAGAGAATGAAACATGACTATGATAGTAATCAATGTGTTCTCATAATCTATTAAGACATGTAATTCCTAAAAACACATCAATGTACACAATATCCAATATAATAATATAACATATACTTCCATAACCATAAAAAATATTTCTCGTGTTAGAAATTTTAGGAGACAGTCTGCTTTCATTCCAAATGGTGTGGGAAAAGACACTAGTTCATAAGTGAACTAAAATTTTAAGGAAATCATTGAAACTACTTGTAATGAAAAATTAGAATGGGATACATCAAGCTGGAATAATTATGATGAAATACTATATGTGATATTGACCATACATATAATAATAAATATAACCTTTACACCATTTTTTGGAGTCTAATACACAACATGAAAGTCTCCACCCTTACACTTATGACTCTCTCCTTGAAGGGATTGTCCTATTATAAGTTTTCAACAAAAAATCATATCCAAAATTTTTGTACTATAGTTGATGCTATACATATTTCTTAAATTAATCGCTAGTGAAATGATTTTTTTTGATTTTTCATATACCACCACACTATTAGAAAAATCTCTATGGTTCTAGGAATACCAGACAGCTCTGTATAAAATTTTTATAGTAGAAACACTTTGAGTCACCACTAAAAAAGAAAAAAGATAATAAACTCTACTTCACATGAATTACACTAGCCCTTTATATGTCACAATCCTCCCTCTTCCTTCTATTACAAGACACACTCATGGTAGCAATAGTAGGTACATCTATATGTGTATTTAAATTGAAGAAAATAACATGTACATTTCTATCCTCTAAAATCCTCTCAATGGTCAGATCCTTCCCCAAAACATCTTTGTTTGAAGATAAATCAATGCTTCAGACCCACTATCTATGGGTTTTTTAACTTAATATTTCAATATACCTATCCTTCTAACACTCATTACCGGATGAAGAAGTGAAAAATGGATGAGCTCGGTATGTCAGGAAGAGTGTACTGATAGTATCATGAATCCATACTGTAATTATATGAATTCATATTCATGATCAATATTTAGAATTTCATGTAATAATTTTTTGAAAATAAATAAATGAAGGACTCCTTGGTGAGATCCTCATGTCATCCTTCATGACTCATGAAACCCAACAATTCGTAGCAGTTCCTTATGGCATGAACATATCTAGATTTACATTCATTTATGATGTCATCTTTTTAAGGTCAAATACTTCTACTCTAAATTCCACTAAATCTTCATCATCCTATGGCCCTCTGGTTCTCTCAAAATATGAGAGATTATAGAGATTGAAATCCTTAGCATAGTCCAACATGGATTTTAGAGGCAGTTTCTAAGGAACTACCACAGGAACCCATAGGGATGTTGTGGGAATGGACTCTAGATTAAACATCCCATTGGGTTTTCCCAACATAAAACAATGAGGTGTTATCATCTGCAATATAAGAAACAAGATTAATATGTCATGACCTAGTTAGTCTATGTGATAACTCACGGATTTTCTAGGAGTGACCCTTAACCCAAGGATTGACCCTCATAACTCTAATCCTTATCTTCCTCTCTACAGGTTAGTTAAATTCATCATATAAATAATAAAATAAGAACATGATCGAATATACTACAAAATTAGAGTAATTATGTGTAACACAACATTGAAATACATAGATATATTACCCATTTAATAAAACTATCCACAACATATATCATAATTCAAATCATTTTTAATAAAGAACTACTATGAAACACATAAACAATATATATATATATATATATATATTAAATGTGAACATAAATTCCTAGTCATTATGCATGAATAAACCTAAAATATCATAAATATCATATAATAATCTTTGAAATAAACCAAGGTAATTTTAATCAACGATAAAATAGAAACAAAATTTCTAGTTTTTATGGACGCTCATAGGTCCCCTATATTGTGTCAGCTACGGACTAACATTGCTTCCCTGCCAAATTCCCTATAATTAAAACTATTGTCTATCCTATCTCAAATTATTGAATATGAAAAGAATTTTTTTTAAACCTCGTACACTGATATAACATTGTAACATCCAATCATGCACCAATGGGTCCATGATGGAATGCCAGATGACCTCATGTGTGCAACCACAAGCACCAACGTTTTCCAACTAGTTGAGAGGGTATAATACGAACAATGGGATGACTATAACATTTGTTTCATGTCATAAGATCAATATAAAAAAATTAATATAATAACCCATTAGAGTAATCACATAGATGAAAATAAATGGAATACATATTATTCATGTTAAATGACTCCCACTATGGAATTCATATCCATAGTAATAAAGTTGATAAATAATAAAATAAATAAATGGTAGACCACTATAGATAACTCTATTAAACTAATATCTCCATCCCCATCTAATAATATCTCTATCATATGTACATTTTCTTTTTCTAGATCCATAACAAAATCTGTTGTTGCATCAATATTTCAAAGAAGTGAGTGAGTTAAAGACTCGGTAGGACACCACCAATGCAACCTTGGCATATATACTCTTGTATAACATCTTAATGACAAAATTTATAATAAATTGATTATAATAATAATAAATAATAATAAGACTTAGTGGTAATTAACTTCAAAAGACTCAACATACCATCATCTATACCCATCTCATCTCCATGCTAAAATGTAAACAAAAAATGTTAGTTATAAACAAACTAACCATATTACAAAATCCTCATGGTTTTTAGAGATAATACATGGAATAATCTATCCCTAAAGAGTACTATGTATTCAAGGTCCTCTTGACTAGAATATTTCATACATACATCAACTAGACTATCATGTGGTGAATGTAACATTGAAAATAAATTATTCGTTGATCAAACCATCGATACAACACTATGAGAACCTCATTCCTCCCCCATTTGCAAAAGTCACTCATTTCTATAGTAATAATCAAGTGAACTCCACTATAAAGTGATAATATATCATTATGTTATACTTATCTCATCCACTAATAAAATCAGCCATGGAAATGATAACACACATATAGGGTGATTTTATAAGAATTCACATCATATCATCATGAGTATATAATATCATACATAACAACATTTTATTTCAATCCAACATAGAAAAAAGTGACACTAATACCACTAAATTAATAAATACCATATTTTTTATCATCGGAATGATATATAAAACTAATATAATAGTCAAACACAGAATCTAATGTAAAATAATATATTCATATTATAGAAATAGTGAATAAATGATCCCATGAAGTAAATGAATTCCCAAAAGAAGTCATTAAAGTCCATGAAAAAATCAATCTATGGTGTTTATAAAAAACCTCATTTTTACTGGAATAGGAACACACACTTATAAAAACATCTCCTAGAACCATTTTAAATCCATTATGTTAATGTTTTTTGATTAAGATGAGATATAAATACCCTGTTCCAGAACCTATTTACACAAGGTAAGCAAAAAATACCTTAGAAAACTATTAGACCATTAAGTTTACCTCACAAAAAACCTCGAAACCTAAGTCAGACGAGCCTCGTGATTCACACATTATAGAAGAAAGGCTTTGTAGCATATGAGTGGTGCATGGAATGCTTCCTTAGTAATGGTTCATGGCTTCATGTTGTGGGAGTTTGGGACTACAACCTAAGGTGAGGGGTTTATTGTATATAGAACATATGGGAATCAAGGACTTTTTTCTAAAACAACAGATGGATACGAAGTTTTTATATGGACTGAAAATTATTTTTTTTTTTCTAAACACTTTCGAGGAAAAAGTGAGAAACCAACACTTTTGTGGAAAAGTGGTAAAACATACATGAATTCAAAACAAAAAAACATCAAACACCATTGAAAAGAATGCAATGAACATCTTAACAACAAAATCAAAATATAAAATCAACCATACCATGATTAAAACTTACAATATTTACAGTAGGAGCAGGAAACACCCAAGAGAAGGCCAAGGAACCACTCGAAAGTAGAAAAAACGAACCTCAGAATATCATGAACCAACATTAGAACCATCCTCCTCAAACTCCAATAATGCGGCCATTGACACCATCCCAAATGCACCAACATGCCAGCAAACTCCAATCAGTGGTTTCCCAACCCTCCAATGACATGATATGGGATCCCAAAAATCCTTCGAGAAACACTTCCAGAGAAGGCTAATAAGGAATCCAGATTGAGGAAGACCATATTGTCTTGATGCCACATCCTACTCCACAGAGAACCCCAGAACAAACTCGAATTCCAACAATAACCACTTATGAGATAGATGCAGCGCCCACAAACCACAAAACCACAGAGACCCAAATATTCCAATGTTAAAATCCATTCCACCCATTCAACACATTCAACCAGCAAATCCCCCAATCCAGAGCCTTCAACACAGTAGTCATAAAACACCAAAACCATAACAATGATGCAAAACTCATCTAATTCATGAGAGATGTGATTTGAAGCATTGATCTAAATAAAAAATATCAGAATATAAAATACCATGTTGTTATTTCACTTGTATTTGATCCCAATATACCAAATTAACCACATAATTCCGGATTCCATTGTATGTGTTTCACCTTTTTCCAACATGCCACTTCCAGTTCCATATTTCTATCTTCTCATTGTATGATTATTATCATTTTGCAGCTTCACCAATATGATTATTTCCCTAGATTAAAAAATCATATACAGTGATATAAATTATGATTCATTCTACCTGACCCCTTTACCCATAATGATGAGCAGAGATTCGGAAATATACATGACCATTAATAGATCCTTAATATTGAGTCAATCGAAAGGGAATAACCCCTAGTGTGTAATATTTTTATAGGAAAATAATCATTATATTTTTCATAAACATACTGGGTGAACCATATCTGCATCACATGTGAAGGATATTTTAGTGTTGTTGGTCTTTATATGGCCATGTAGACTACACATTACTCAATCTATCTTTACCCCAATCTTGTTTTTGAGTGGATCAGATGACAGTGTCATTAAATTAATAAATTTAACCTATTTCAGAGATATTTGGGTGTGAGACTCTTATATTAATATAGAATTTAGAGACATTCAATCATTAGTGACATGTGTGATGATTTTCATAAATCACATGGTACCTTAGAAAATGATGAACAATCTCCATATTCTATGATGGGTTTGTTAAAATGGTTGACGAAAATACAATTACAGAATATCATTAATCAATAAATATCCCTTTCTACACTTGGACCAATATATTTATCTATAAAAGTTGATTGAGATCCAAAAAAAAGAGATCGAGGTCCTTCCCTACCCAACATGCAAGTGGGTATCAGAATACTGAAAAGTCTATTCCCAATGATGGCCAATACATGACATAATGTTGTCCTGATTGGTAAAATAAAAATATAGATAATAATTTAGAATGAATCCTATATATGTTTCATAACATGTGGCTATTACCTTCACCATATTCTCTATCTTGGGAAAGGGATACAATCCATTATCATGGATACAGAACTATCCTAGGAGAATTTAGTGATCCTTTTCCATTCAAATATTAGATATTCAATACCAGGTTATATGTAAATTTTTATAGGGATCCATTTTGCGTTGGACAAATATTTAACTCCAGTTTCAATATTTTTAGACAATGATACAATATTTATGATATATATAACGGAACATGGTCTCATACCATCAGTTTTTCTCTAGGCCCATGATTTTAAAAAATTTAGAATTCATTCCCAAAAAAATATAGATTCCTAAAATATTTTTCCTATCATAATTTTTCATTGTAAACTCATGTTAGAAACATACAAGTCCCTTATTGAGACATCAACAGCAGATATCAATCACTATGTAAATAACCACTATAATATAATGTCACTATGGGAGAGTATACTTATAATGATGGTTGATGAGATATCCATCTATTATCCTTATATAATATCTATATACATGTTTCAATTTAAATGTTTATAGTTTGTGATCCTATGATCTAATAATATATTTTTTTGGAATTATTTACACAACAATTCTTAATCAATTCTAGTTTTTTTCTAACATCCATTGATGATATCAGTCTAATTAGTTTTCCCCCATTTATTCCAAAGTTTTCCTATCCATAGAATATTCCCAATCAATTATTGAATAATGAAATGGAAAAAGTAAAAAGATAATTTAACCCAAATACATGTTATCCACACTTTCATGCTAGACTGGAAACCATGTGGGAACCAAGGAGGGGAGATAATATCATTGAGATGGATTCCAATACAAAAAAATTGGAGGCCTCCCCTATTGATTATGATAATTTAATTTTTGGTCATACATAATAATATTAATTCAAAAAATATCTTGAGGAATATGTCACCCCAAATTCTCATTGTATTTATTCCAATTAGACTTCTCCAAATGATTCTTCTCTTGTAATGGAAAACCATGGGTTTTCTCATGATCATAAAATCATCTATTAGTAATTTTTATTCCAAAATATGACTTAATGTCATATTAAATTATAGTTTTGGAATAAAATTTTAAATCTAATATTGTTTTCTAAAAAATGATCCAAACAAATTAATTGAGGTAATGACAAAATATTCATTCTTTTATCACCTTGACTCCCATAGATTAAATAATTTGTATGTAATATCATCTTTTCCAACTCTTTCTTGGTTTGTTGATTAGAAGTTTTTACAAGGAATGATATGACTTTTTCTATATATCATTGTTTACAAAGAATAATGGGTGGTAGAATATAGGGATATTTAAATATTTTATTGCACGAATAACTATGAATAATACTTGGAATGTACTACCTACATATTGAACCAACAAACTACCATATATTTTTAGTTTTTTTATGGATGCCGCATACACTATAGATATTGAAATATATGAGTTTAATGTTGTAAATGTGAGAGAAGAAATATTTAATTATTTCTAATGTAAATGATTAATACCACCAAGGAAACAAGAATTGGAAAACTCAATGAACAAATTACCTTACCAGCTTAGGAAGATATTTCCAAGTTAGGGGATATCTGACGATCATTCAGTTCATATAATAAAACATTAACTAATTTATCATGTTCATCATACAAAATTTTATGATATTTATCTCTTATTAAAATAATTTATTATTAGTAGAAACATATAAATAATATATATTGAGGATTCTTTTATCATGGTTTTTCTTTGAATAACAAATAGTTTCTACCATGAATGTTTGTAAATTATTCAATATTCCTAATGGTTTTTACTAAAAATCAATTATAATTTGTGAAACATAAAAGGGGTGACATAATAAAAATATATTACTCTTGAGAATCTTGTGGGAATGATTTCATTCATTAATCAGTATACTGACTTTTAATCATAAACACAGGGAATAATATAGGAGGGTAAAATATGGTGGTATATAGGCCATCATTATTTTCTGATGAAGTTTCAATAGTAAAAGGATTATTGGAATTTGTATTATCCATAACTCATGAACTTTGACCCATAAGGTTGGTCTATATAAAGAGGCATATATTAAACCACAGTAATATAAGGTATCTCATTCAAACTTTACATAAGAATTCCTATTGGTTATATACTTTTAGATAGATAAAGGTAGGATAGATATGGTGTCACTTATACCACCACCATATTCCAATTCTAGTCCACTATTATGTAGGACCAATTATTAAATAATAATAATGAATATTATGAATTGGGATTTTGGAATTAGGGTTATAATGTTCAAAATTATCATGTGCCCTAAAATTTAGTCATTGTTTATTTCACACTAATCATCATAACCAATATGAAATGAAAAACCTGTGATATAAAATTTTCTTTGACTAAAGGAACTAATGAGAAATGATTATCATTTAAGATGGGATTATAGTGGCCCCATATGTTTTATGTATTTCCATTTACTTTTAGTAATAAATTGTTCCTTTATAATGAATTTTGGGGGTGTGTATTATCTTAGAACATGACATTTTCCCATAATATCAGTTTGGAATGTTCATATTGATAAGTTTTATACCACATCCAATTTTGTTAAGGCTAACATTTTTTCCATTTTTATATGTTGTAACATATAAAGAGAGTAGAGAAATAATTAATTTATAGGACTCCATTTATGGGCTTTCAACATTATTGGAATTATGACTCTTCTCTTTGGTATTTTATGTTCCTTTAATTTAGTCTACGGTAATTTCTATTTATAGTCAAATAGAAATGAGAAAAATTTTGGACAATCTCAATAGAAATAAGGGAAATAAAAACTCAACCAGAATGAGATCCCAATTTTACTATATACAACATTAGGAATAAGTGAATTCATTGTAAAACCATATTGTTTTGACCACTATTTCTATAATTTACTACCACGTGACATGGACCATAAGAGGTATAGGAAAATAATTCCATAATCGTCTTATAAAATGGGTATACTACACAATTTTGATAAATTTATGGTATTTAAATGTACATAAATTATTGGATTATGTATTGTGAAATTCATAACACAAGACATTGGAATCCTAAAATATTAGGTTTGATTAAATATATTGAGGATTTTCATTGACAAAATCTGAATGATGTGTTATATTTTAATTTTTTTATGTGAACATAGGGTTGGAGGACATTCTGTTTCAGATGAAAGTATTCATTTATCGGTTAGATTAATATGGGAGAGTAAATACCATGACTATATTGAGTTTTTTAGTCAAATGTACACATTATCCATTTTCATTAAATGATTATGTTGAATAAAAAACATGAAGAATTATATATAATTTTTAAAAATATAAATATTAATGTTTGTTTTGAGGATCATAAAGGTTAAATTATTGTGTATTGAACAATATTTTGCGGTGAATAGATATGATATATGATGTATTGAGTATATATAATCCTCCTGAGAGACTCTAATTAATGTGGCCATATATTGATTAAAAATTTAATCTAGAAATATCATCATATTTAGTTCATGATTTAAAGAATATATTATCTAATTTTTAAAAATAGTATGGGTTCTAATGATAACATAATGGATTTTTTTGGGAAACATGTTCTTCTGAATCATTTATTATTTTTCATATATGATCTAATATTTTCAAACACCATGAAAGGGGGTAGATTATAAGGTATTGACATAAAATTTTTATATGACCCCTTTATGGGGTTTCAATAAGAGTTGTTGTGTAGATCTTTTCTAGGTTAGTTTAAAATATTTAAATGTGTATCATTAATTTATGATGTTTACATCCATAAAGATTTGAACAAAAAATGTGGGTAATATTTATGGTCATATATCATTGATTAAAGGTTGAGTTGGTTCATCATTAAATAGGGTGATATATTTCATATGAATGGATTCCAAAATAGAATATCGATGGACTCATTAATTCATTGTAAAATTTTTGGTTAATAGTAGTTGGAGGCAATTATTCTATAGCTTATGGCCTTAAAAATCTATATGAAAGATGAAATTACATACATATATTGGTCACGGTGACAAATCTACATGAATGAGGGCCCAATTACAATACCAATCATTTTAGATACATCCTTACACAGGTTAGTTTACCAGTGATAGGAAAATATGTGGGGCGGTCCAGGATGACTGAAGTGGTCCTTGAGAGCTATTAGTGCTCTAAAACCAAATAATAAGAAGTTGAAATGATGTAAATTTTATGCTACAAAATTTTCTTCAGGATGATGTTTGTTGAATCATGAATGTATCATATGATACTTGATCTAATTTGAGTTATAGGTTCCACAATGTTGTTGTAAAGGGAACACAGGGTTAGAGGACAATATTATTATTATGAACTATATATTTTTTTAGAACAATTTTTATCGAAACCTGCATATCATTATCATGATTTATTGTCACTTATATTGAAATACTCTTGTTACCGATACACATGAATGATTTATAGTTATTCAAAACCCATGAGGTAAAAAGTGTGGTTTTTGGGAAGGGGATTTGAAAAGAAAGATAGTAAGACACCAATAATAAGATAATTTTGCATAACTTTATGGTGGATTATGGATAAGAATAGAGGTTGATGATAATATTTTGGGGGTTTCAAAATATATGGTTTATACAACCTTATATATCCTAATATAACATGAATATAGATAAATTATGTTTTAAATAAGAATACCATAAAATTGGAGTGTAATTTTTAATTAATGGGATATGTAGATAGAAACATGATTAGTTGTATGGTAATGACTACATGTGTTATGATGACATGAATCATGTAAAAATAGTTCAATTCGATTATTGGATTAGGAATAAAAAAGAAACTAGGATTGTAACATTGATATATATTTTGGGATAAATTTGGAATGTGGGAATATTATCATAGAATAGGATTGTGGATTGAGATCCCATACTGGGAATGCCTATATAAATTTGGAAATTTTGTATGGATGTTATGTAATACAATATGTACTGGTATAATCATTTTGTGGTGATTCAAATAATACCATATAATATTTAGTTTATTTACATAAATAAGGAATCCAATGAAGTATAGTTTAAGGTTATATTTTGATAACCATTATATAATGGTATTTACATAGTTATTCCCCATGAGTAAAGATAAAATGAAATTGTATTAGTGTATAACTCATGGGGTGAAGCTAAACGTTAATGAGAAGGACCAAAAAAATTCCTGGAGGGGGAGTTGAAGGGAATAAATGTTATAGATATACGTAGGTCAATGCTTTTGAGAATCACTATGTATCATGTAATAATAATAAGAAAGAATCACATAATTAATGTAATCTAAATCAACCCTTCATAAATCCATAGATATGAAGACTCTACATGAATATAAATGTATTATACAAGGATGGGGGATTTTAAATTGAAATTAATATTTGTGGATGAGCCTAGGATAAGTAATGCATAATAAACAATGTATTTATTGTGTATAAGAGTATGTGCACATGTAGTTCTAAAATGGAATTTACACTAACCCAATTAATGTTTAGGGGACACTATTATGATATTAATGGTCATATATGTGTTATAAGGGAGTAAACCCATTGTAAATTAGGAAGGTTGGAATCACCAGAGTATAATCCAAAATGTAAACAAAAGACATGGTGAATTCAGGGATAATAATTTTCAATATATCAACATGTTCTTTTGTGTTTGGAATCATTCAACACTAAGATTATCCTATAGAAATAATAGACCTAAATGAGAAGACCTTACATCTAGAAGTCTTAGATAATAATAAAATTTATAGGTTGGGTCATCAATAATGATCTGGGCATCACTTTGTATCCAATGTAAATAAATATCAAAATAAAAAGTATTCTTATAATTATATATTTTAGTCATAGGTCTGATGAAACATGAAAATATGGTAGGGTAGTATATCTATAAACAATAATACTAGAAGAAATAAATCCATAATTTAGATGAAGGCCTTACAAATGGGGAATTTTTTAATTTAAGATCACATGGAATAGGCCTATCTGTGCAGTTTAGTGTTATACAAGATTGAAAACTCTGAAAAATATAGTGTATTAAGGGATGGAATATATATAATATAGTTAAATTTTAGGGATCAAGGACAATGTTCTTCATAAATTTTATTCATTCAGCTAGGAATTCTCACACCCATTTTGGAATTACACAATTTACTTACGAAATACTACATGAGGGGAAGGCATGACATGTTATCCGGATATTAAAATAAATGGAAAAAATTTTGTAGTAGAACATATCTTTAATATATAGTCATTATAATTTTTGATCCACCATAATTGTTTTTTTTTGGAATATCACATGAGTTTTATAGGTTAATCCTTGTTCCATAAGGATGAATAATAAGAGGTGACCCTTCTTTTTTGAATGGTCATGACACTAATTTCTGAATGATATAATGGAAATACAATATGTAAAATATTTTATCATTGAGATTTCCAAAATCATTAAGTCACATATGAGACTATTAATCTCCAGATAACTAATAAAATTTAGAAATGTGTTGTGAGGGAAACTAATTTCATAACAATTCAAAATTCATTTTGACCCTTATACCAATGTGTTAAAAATACATTTATTTTATTTTACAATATCAATAAAAAATTAAACTTCACATTTATTTGAATTTGTAAATTTTTATCACTATTAAAATTTGATGTTTTAATTTTTTTTATGCTTTTATTAAAAGGTGATTAGGTGGTTCTACGATGATTAACATTATAAATGGATCAAATTCAATGGAATCCCAGGAACATTTATCCATTTTTTCAGACATTCAAAAAATGGAATTCATTAGCTTTGGAAATTTTTGTTTAGTTCAGCAAAAACCATGTGTTCTATAAGTCATTCCTAGGAACCCAATCTAATTCATCAATTTCACAGCTCTACCAAACTAATCTAACAAATAGTCCAAATTTAATTGATGTCATGAGTCTGGTTCAATATTTTTAAAATATATCACATTCGAGAAATTAAATGGATGCGAAATATAAGATATAGATTGTAAAGAGTCCTGAAAAATTATTCCCTTATTGTAAATAATGATAATGAACCTGTTGATCAAAAACATAGTCTGTCAAAAGCCAAATAAAAGAGGGATATTCTGCCTCAAAGCATTATCCATATTGCCAAGCAGGGTGCGGATGGAGATAAGTATGATGCCTCTATTTCTGGTGGTGTTTTTGATACTCCCTCAGCCTCTTCTTTAGAGAAGCCAGGGGAAAATGATTCAACACCACCTGTGGACTCTAACACTTCTATGAATGGTGCTGGAGGTTCTTTAGGAAAATAGATCTTGGTTCAACCTATGATCAAGCTTCAAATAAAGGTAAAAACTCATAATTCCTTTGATGTTCATTCCTCTGGTAGCAGTGAGGAAGAGGGGCATCCAGGTGATCGCATGACTGAGGTAAAAGAGTTGACATATCCCAGGGATGATGAAACCTAGGGAGAAGATCTGTGGGTGCAGGGCAAAACATGGAGATGAGGGAAACATCGTCATGGTCGAGGAGCACGTATCCCTCAACATGGCATGAGTACAAGATCTCAAGATTCTTGATGTTTGTTGTTTTCTATTTTTGTGCTTTGGTTTTTTAGAACCCTCTAGGTTTTGTTACTCCTCTTCTCTTTTATCTAATAAAGGGGCCTCTATGCTCCCACCTTTTAAAAAAAGGAGTGAAGTGGTTAAATTTTTGATTTGAAAATTATTACACTCTTCATCCTAGAGGTTCTTGATATCCTGATACAAATATGGTGAGATAAAATAAATAAGGATATCCAACTGACCCCTCTACTCTTTATAGTGAGCTAAATAGTGGACGATGCTTATGAGGGAGATACAAAGAATTCCAATTGAGTAAAAGCACTAATTTGAAAACTTTTGATATATTTTTTGATTAAAAATATTTCATTTAGAATTAACATACATTCATTAGGATTTGAAAACTTTTTTTATACATGTAAATGGAAGACTCTTTTCATTTAACTATTATATGTTAGGTTTATGTGTGTGACTTATGAGGTACCGAATGGAAACCAATAATATCCTTTTATAAACCAAAAATTTGATTCTTCAATCTATTTTAGAATATAATATTACAAGTAATATATTTTTTCCTTTAAACTATATTTTTTTTTGACAAGGATACAGTTCTACATTCATTGATTTTAAATGTTAAGGATTTATGATGGAGTGCTTTAGTTTTTAGTGTCTCTTTTACTCAATAACATTATGTATTTTGTAAATATATTTGTACTAATTGTATTAAATAATAGTTTATATAATTTGTTTCCTTAAAATGTTTATAGGCCTGGTGCATTAAAAGAATAATTGTTCTATACATTGATGGAGGAGACAAAAAATTATCAACAAACATCTCATTAGAAATGTTTATTTTTAAACCAATATCGACACACAAATAAACATTCATTATCGGGATGAAAATAATGGATCATTAAATGAAATAACCATTCATAATGTATACATATAACCTACATAAATTAAAATAAAATGAAATGAATTTAATT
The DNA here is from genome assembly GCA_963277665.1 of Viscum album. NCBI lineage: Eukaryota > Viridiplantae > Streptophyta > Magnoliopsida > Santalales > Viscaceae > Viscum > Viscum album. The sequence continues at coordinate 2,059,023,570 of OY728132.1, forward strand.
TTGAATTAAAATCTTGACTAATTCACCTATTACAAAAATTTGATGCACCGGCTAGAGAAGACCCACATTATTACATAGAGGAATATCATATGACATGTTCAATATTAAATTCATTAAATTTGAATGAATAGTTGGTTATGATTAGGGAATTCACATTTACACTAGTAGGAACAAAAAAATACTAGTTATAATATGTTAAATCCTTAATTAGAGGTTGGGTAGACATGAAACACATTTTCAATGAAAACGACTTGTGATCCTCTCTATATACTAAAATAATGAACAATATTTTTGGATGAATAAAATATAATGTGGAACAATTCCTAAATAAAGAGAACATTTTAAAATAGGGTTTTCATATTTTTCACACCATAAAATAAGAGAGAAATTTTTAATACACTACATTTATATATCATTATTAAAAGTCAAAAATAACATGATCAATTTTGATTAATGTTGTTCTATGGTGGAAAATACCCAATAATTTTATGGAATCTCGTAGAAGACATGTCATAAAACACTCAAAAGTTTTGTAAAGGATTCTGTGTACCCATTAAATGGTGTATATGAGGTTAAATGATCTGAATTTGAGATAAAGGAAGAAATAATTTATAATGGGGTTATTATCCTACCATGAAAACATGCTCCTTCAAAAGGGATATACCAAAATACACTTCCAATTCAATGTGGAATATATTATATGGATACCCATTATTTAGACCAATGTCCTCAATTAAGTAAACATTTTTATATTTATGATGATATTTTCCATGGATGCCCCTATGACCAACCCATTCAGAGAGAACCAAAATATCTACAAAACATTAGATGGAAATAATACCGAGAATATAAGAAATGTAGATATGTAAACAAAACTCAACAATCCTAGAACCACCTAGGGTATAATAGAAATCCCCCACTACCACATTGATATTCTTAACCTCTTAAAGAGTCCATTCTATCAAACCCCAGCAACACCAAAGCCCATCCTTAAGGGCTTGATGAATAAATTTTGTGGAAATAATATCCAATTCCTAAAAACCATCAATAAAGACATACAAACCCTAAAAACAAAATTACAAAAACTCTCTAACTCAGTGGGTGATAACCAATTTCACAGTTCTAGGTGATTATCATCCCATCCTATTTTTAATATAATAGAAAATGTTAACGTTTATGATATAACAATTTATAGTGGTAAATAAATTTATCCTTTTAGTGATTGAACACATCAGGTATGTACACATATTGATAAATCTTTTTTTCCACTCTAAAAAGATTATTGTATAGAAAAAAGGTAATGAGTTGTGATTTAGCAATCCACTGAAAAGTAAATTCCTCTTCCCCTCCCCCAAATTCACTCTAAATACAAGAAAATTTCTGATAAGGACATTCGTAATGAGATCATAGATACATTTAAGAAGGTTTAGGGAAAAAAATTTCTTATATTTAGTTAATCAAATTTTTTATTATGTAAACTAACTCAAATAAAATTTCACAAAAATTTGAGGAATGAAGCGGAACAAGAGAGTTAATCTTGGAAGGAATGTTTCAGCCTCGATATAACCAGTGGTTAGAAAAAAATACAATGATATCAGAACTATTCTAATACCTAGATTTATATGTGAGAAATTATTTTATGATGAAACGCTTAATATAAGTGGGTTTATTAATGTGATTCCTCACTATATGAATACTTCATTATAGGTTGGGTAGATTGATCCCAAGGTAATCATTGTGAAAATTTCCAACCAAATAATAACAAAACCAATAGGAGTTACTTTGAAATAATCATGTGAGTAAAGAAGATCATATTTTCTATAGAATTATATTGTAATGTAATGAAAATTACCTTAACCCATGGATATGACACTCTCATATATAGAATTATCATCCATAATACAATAATTGCAATAAAAAACTCTCACAATGGTACATCGTTAATGGATTTTGTGGGTGAAAAGGTAAATTCTAATATCCTTGATGATATGAAAAAACCTGTTGAAGAGAACTATACTCTCATTATCCATTCAATGTATGTAATATTGAATGACACACATAAACAACTTTCTCTCCTCAACACATACATTGATTCATTTTCAACTTCTTAACAATTAGATGATTTGAGTTATAATAGTTTTCTAGAGTGCTTCACGGGTTATTAAAGTGTAATTTTTTTTTAATTTATTAGTGAGTTAATTTTGAGGTATCCATAACAATTTTTGATTTTGAAAAGGAAATTTCCATTTATTTTTATTCAATAGAGGATAAATATGTTTATATAAATAGTTTCATGTTTCACACTACCCCTAAATCCGTTCAATAACTCCAAAAATCAATGTTTTAGAATTAAAAAAAATTCCAAATAATTTTAAATATGTCTATCTTGAGGGTATTGACCAATTTCCAATCATTATATAAAACTACCTCTCTCATGAGAATGAATAAAAACTGATATACCTTTTGATAGAGTGTAAAATCATAATAGTGTAGATATTGGATGATGTTACCATCTACTTACATGCACCATAATCTTTTAAATGATAAGGCTACATCCTTATAGATAATTAAAATCTAGTTAAATACAACTCTAAATGAAGTGGTATAATAAGATTTAGGTAAACTGATCGAAATTGGGATCATCTATCTCTTGTCCAATAGTAAATTTTTTATCCCAATACAAGGTATTCCAAAAAAACAGGAATAAAGGTAGATTCAAATGTAAATAATGAATTGGTTCCAAAACCTATGAAAATAAGTTTAAAGGTATATATTAACTACCAACTACAAAATCAAGCCATACAAAAGGACCACTTTCTTCAATGTTTTATTGACAAAATGATTGAAATACTGAATTTTATGTCAAATATTTTTTTCATCAGGGTTATTCTTGTAATATTAATATATATATATCCCCTTAGGATCATGAAAATACAACTAGTACCTAACTATTTGGATTATTTCGATTATTGAGAATTCAATTCAGTCTATGAAATTCTCCAATACCTTTTAGTTTTGTTTGTTGAGAATTATTTTGGAGGAGTTTTTGAATTCAATTGTTTTTATGGACAATTGAACTATATATGGAACATAATTAGATGAATTATTGGAACAAAAATGTTCTATCATCCAATATTAAAGTAAATGAGATATTATTTTAACTTCCCATAAATGAAATTTTGTGGTGGAGTATGGGTTAATCCTTAGCCATGCTGTTTTGAGTAAGGAAATTCATGATGATAAGTAAAACATTTAAGTAATTACATTCTTTATATATCCCAAATTTATCCATGAGGTTTGAAAAATCCTAGGTCATCATTTTTCTCACTACTGATTCATTAACCCCATTAATAATAGTGATCTTCCATTGACTCAATTTTAATTAAGGAATTATATGTTTTTTCCGTTAAAAATTACCATATTTTATTAATTGACTAAAAATGAGTCTCACATAACCTCAAATAATCTAACCACCATGGTGTGATCAACCCTTAAAACATATGTGTGATTCCACTAGAATTTTATTTGGGGTAGTTTTGAAAAAAAGAATTGAGAAGGCTCCTCATTTTATTGTGTATTATTCGAGTACCCTTGAACCTTCCTATGAAAACTACATGACCAATAGAAAGTGGATTCGTTCTATTTTTTTCCTAGGAAAAAAATAATTGACATCTTATTAGGTCAAAATTTATTGATTTTTCTGAACATGCAATCCTTTTAATTATCCTTAAGAAACGTGAAGGTTATCCCTTTCGTATAAAATAGATTCTCTACCTACATGAGTTTTAACTAGTGGTTTTATTTAATATAGGTGTTGAAAATATTATATCTAACCACATTAAATAAATTTATCCAACGTCTCGCAACTATGCTAACTCACTACACCAAATAAGATTATTATTCCCCAAAAAGAACTTCAGTATTACACCTGACCATACCCATAAGTATGCAGAGAATGTAATTGTTTTTAATATTATTGGGTTCAAAATGATTTAATTCAAAATAAAAAATAATTATTTATGTATCATGATGGTACATTTGGATTTTTCCATAATTAAGGAGAATTTTTTGTGATAAGGTTGTTTTTTAATGTGTCTTCGATGAGGATTTCACCATTGTTTTGAGATTCTAACAAACATAAAATTATGGGGGATACTTTTGATCATATCATATAGCTAAAAATGTCCTTTAATATAGAGATTATTTTCAAAATCATATTGGAATTCCCATCAATTTTGTAAGTCATTCTCAGGATTTCAATTCATAGGGAATATCATCATGTGGAATTTAGTTCTCCAAAAAACATGTTATTTTGTGAGAACATTGATTCATGGGACACAAACTTGATGGGTTCCTTACAAAATTCATTGGTCTTATATACTTATTATATTTCGTAGTCTATATAATTTAATGTGTGGAATCAATGTCCTCAAAAATCAAATACTCTTGAGTGGTTTTTTATTTATGATATCTTAGATTTTTTGAATGTTTCACTTTAGATGATTTATCATTAGTGATTAGGTTTCACATTTTTTACTTGAAACATGAATAATTATTTCATTATTTATGGGGTTTTATATAAACTATCTTCATCATATCACCAAAAAATAATGAAAATGTGAAACATAATAATGATATGTTAATAAATTCTTTCAAAAAACAATACAACCCAATATATAGGATTGTATTTTAAACATGAAAGATTCAATTTTTTTATAATGTACATGTTTTAAAACTATAATAGGAATATTTCCATATAGTATTGGGTTTGGAATGGATTGTTCCCTCAACACTGAGGTAGATTAAGAATGATATAAGGATTTAAACCAATTTAATAGGAACCTTTAAGATGTGGGTGATCATTGGGTGTTATATATTCAATATCTGGATCAAATAGAAAGAGATTAAAATGGGACCTACATTATCAATATATAGGGAACCAAGGATTAAATATGATATAATCATTCTTCATCATCAATTTCTTATTGTAATGTACATCATCCTATTTAGTGCAAGGTATATGTAGAACCTAGGTAATATTTTTTCTTATTTGGTTAACTGATATAATGATAACAAAATCTATCCATTTGGTGTTGTAAATGAGGAAAATGGGAAAACTGAAAAAACATTCAATTTTCTTCTTTAGTGGATGAAGAACATTCTTGAATCCACATTGGTGTCCCAGTGGAGTAACACTACATTCATGAATTAACATACAAGTGCCAACCACCATGTGTTGTCCATCTTTCCCACATTATATTTTAACAACATTTATGAAACTACATACACTTATAGTGAGGGGGGGGGGGTCATTCCATTGTTTATTTTAAGATTTTCTTCATCATCCTTCTTTTTACCATTTTATCTTTTCTCATGGTTTTTTTACATTCCCCTATTTTTATTTATTTGGAGGAATACACATTTCAGATTCCCACTTAATCATGAAAATTATAGTAATTCAGGATGAAATTCAATAGTTGTGGTAATTTTATTGTTATAAAAAATATTTCATATCTGGTATGTTAGTGGTAGAATTATCATTAAAATTAGGTGTGTTTTTTTCATGTAAATGTTTTGTTATTTCGATGATATTAATTGTTGTATCCATATGTAACCATTAAACTTATTGATACAATCCTAATTATTTGTTTATGGGAATATTATTTCACATAACATCTATAAGCATATTTCCACCAAATAACAATGTGTAAATATTTATTACATAAAAAATTTAAGTTAATATTTTTTTTCATTCAAAAATGTTTCTTTCCGTATATTTTTTTTCATTATATGATCTTTGACATTAATGTATCTAATTGACCTATTCATGTGTACCTAAAATTAGGATACATTACTTCTTCAAATAATAAAATAAATGATATAATGAGGTGAGTGTTAAAATATAAAAAATATAAATGGGCTGGTATCTTATGTATTGACTTCTCAGAATTCATGAGTGAGCGGGTCTTAAAATTTGAATGAAAAGAATGTAGGTAGGGTTTAATGGATATAATTACACAATTTTGTTTAATATAAGGTATATTTAATAAATAAAGGTCTAATAAGAAGCATAAAATAGTTTTCACACAAATTTTAAGAGTTAGTTAAATCATTGAATTGTATGTTTATTTCTAAGACTAGTATCATACATCTCCTTGAATTTTTTTCAAATACAATTTTTGATACATATATTTTTGTGATAACTAAGAATAAATCCACCATGTGTATTTATCTCTGATCATATATATGTCATGAGTTAAATATTATTTTAATTTTAAATCATCCAGATGTTGGGAATTTCACCATGAATTATTTTTTGGATATGTCACTTTTCCTTAGATTGAAAATGTTTAGGAAAGGGGGTGTGATCAAATAGTGAATCACTAATCATTTAAACCCTTATATAACTTTTTTTTAATTTATTATGTATTTATTTTCACAAATTTAATAAAAAAATTACATCATATTTGGTTAAATTAATTAATTTTTATCACTATTAGAATTTGATATTTTACTTTTTTGATTATTTTATTATAGGATGAGGTGGTGTGGGGGCCTGAGATTGTGTAGTATAAATAAGGGTCAGATTTCAGGGAATCATAAGAACAAAACTCCAATATTTCACACATATCTAGAAATATTTCCATCCAGCTATGTGACATTTTTTAGTGTTGATGAAAAAACAATGTGGGATACAACTCTTCCGAAGTAAACCAATCCCATTTGGTCTCTTAAGTGGCCTAATTGAACCGAACTATAAAAAACTGAATATATTATAAATCATAATTTTTATTTATTATTTTATTATTATCACCAATTATATAAATTATATGGCCACCAAATTTTACATAGATATATTTAGGACGATGGAAAAAAAATATTTAATTATTTTAAAACGTGATATATGGATGTTTACTTGTCCAAAATCATGACCCAAGAGGTACCCAAAAATATGGGTTCCCAAAAACACCCCCAATTTTTTCTATAAAAGGTAACCATGATCACCTTAATTGATGATTGACTGAGGAGCGAAGTGATTCCATTTTGGAGATATGAAAGATTCCCTCGTCACCTAGGATGTTCTTAATCATATAATCCTTATTAGGAGTGAATAAATGAAGATGGATATGTAAAATATCCTAATCAATGCTCGACAGTGATATTAAGGCTGGGAGATCATTGTGGGGGTGTTACACCCAACATAAAAGAAATTTTATGCACAATTTTGCTACTATTTTGATGGATTTTTTTATCAAAAACATTACAATCATATGTAACTTACATTTATTCTAATTTGAATTCATTCAATTAGTCAATAAAATAGAATGATCTTTAATTTTATCCAATATGTGTGTGGTTTGGAATGTGTGAATTGTGTTGTACAAGTTGGAAAACACTATAATAAATGTCATCCCCAAAAAATTGATATTGCAATTTGATTTGGATGTTATTATACTAATAATAATAGTTATACCATGGAAATATTATTGTTATTTCAAAGATTCAATTATAATATAATTTTTACACAATATTAATGGTTAATCTATATTCTGATTATTCTCAACCAAAGACTTGCTTTGAATAAAAATGAACCAGTATGAACAATGAACAAGATATGTGGTGCATTAAAATACCAATGAAAGCGTTCGATTTCATTCCAAACCATCTTTCATTTTTTAATTGTTATAGTAATAAATTAATTCATACCTTCCTTAATCATATATTACAACTCCAAAAATTTAACTTTATTTTGAAATACATGTTGAATATAAATTCTCTAAACCACCAACACTCAAGGAGAGATGACCCAGGTCCTACACTATTCTATAAATCAGTATTAATTACATAATTTAGTCGACGTGTTATGAAAAAAATTGAAAGAATATAATCCTAAATTTGGAGGATTTCATCTCTCCTATAAAGATGACAATGTGGGTTAACCTTTCAGGATTAACATGTCATGGTGTGATAATACACGAAATAATGGAAGAGTGTTTTATTCCATGATAATCATCTTTTACTACAATCTACAATATGTGTAATGACCTGAGTCTGGAGCCCCTCCACTGGTGCCCCGTACCCAGTTCGACACATGACCTCAAGCGCGTTTCCCCGAATGCCAGAGGCTGCCGACTAGAAGCGAGGGGCTTGGTATGTTATTGGGGAAACTATGCCCTCATTCGGTAAGGTATAAAAGGTAATATAAAATCAATAAACAGTGGAAGTATTAAGAAATACGCAACAACTGAAACCAAACAGCAGAAGCAATGTAGATATAAAAAAATTATGACAATGATGTAGAAGGTACAAGTATCTAAGAAAACCAGCAAACACAACAACATGATGAAATACAACTAAAAACATGTGCAAAAGAAAATAAAGAAAGCTCCTCATCATTGTAAGCCATGACTCCGTCCCATGCTCCCCAACTCTAGTGCAATCAAGAACCTGAAGTAGAAGGGTGCTTTCCCTTATCTATACCTGCAGCAACATAGTCTGATTGGGCCCAAAAGCATGGCCCAAATAGGGTGTGAGATACAATCCCAGTAGGCAATCACCCAAAGATCTGTTCCTAACTATCAATGAATACATGGTAGTAATATAACAAGAAGCAGTAAACATGAAATCACAAGCAGCTACAATCCACAATTCTAACAAATAAAGTACACAAGTAAACATCCAGTAACTAGAAGAAAACAGGTAACCCTCTTGGTAACTCTCACAGCCTAACCCCTATGGTTCAACCTATAATTACAATCAACCCTCTAGGGGGCACACACATTCTCACCCCTCTGGTTTAGCAATAAAATTAATAGACTCTCTGGGGAAGCACTCACCGTCAATTCCCCCTATAGTCTCGTATCGTGCTAAAGGCTCTCTGGGGAAGCACTCAACATCAATTCCACCTGTGGCCCATGTCAAAGATCTACAGACTCTTAGGGGAATCACTCAACGTCAATTCCCCCATGTGGTCTCTCATATTAATTAAAAGACACTCTGGAGAAGCCCTACTATCAATTCTCCCTTTGGTTTACTACTGTAGGTTCTCACAGTCCTGATTGAAACTAAACATGCTCAGGGTGCGTGTATCATCCAAGTAAACCTCATGAACAACTTGGATATCATTCTAAGGTTCAACAATAATAATAATACAATATTTCCACTATCCTACTACTAGGCATGGCAACTAGAAAAATGCCAAACAGGAAGAACAAGCATGGAAAAGCAATATGATCACACAAAAAATTATTCTACTCAGAAGCATAAACCTCTACTACATCAATCAATCAAGAAGGAAATACAACAGGGGAAAAACAAGAACACACAATTTCCCGTTCAAGGTAATTGGTGGTAATTTCACATAATACTCATCAACTTTCTACGGAAAGGCACAAACCACCTACCTCGATCCTAGGAGATCAATATATGTGAACCACGATGACAGATTCCTCTTAGAACAACGTAGATCTGAGAAAACACACAAAACGTTCATCCCACGAAATCTTGAAAACAAGGAGGAATCAAGAAACAAGGCTTCGGCAGAAGGAAGAACTCACCGCCTTGCTTCCAACGCAATCGACCGTGCTCGAATCGGAGAACAAATGGAGAGGCGGGATCTCGGGGAAGATTGGACCGTATGGTCTCTACTGGGCAGACGAAATCAGGAGATGAATATGAATTTGGGGGGTAGGCATGACCCCAGTCCATTTTATGAAAATAAGAAAGTACACGACGTGTACTTCTTGAGTACACGGTGTGTACTTCAATTTTCCGTACTCCGAATTAACCGGCCTCCACCTCACCGTGTGTGCGCCCAGACCCGGACAACACACGGCTTCGAGTGAAAAAGGGAGTACACGACGTGTACTCATAAAGTACACGGCGTGTACTTCCAAAATTTCCAGAAAAAACATTTTTCTCAAAAACTCCAGAAAAAGGAAAAACGTACCTGAAATGAAGATCAGAGTTCTTACAAACTTCCCCCCTTAAATAAATTCATCCCTGAATTTCCCTAATGAGGTGGAGAAGGAGAAACCCCGAACAGCTCCGACCACTGCGATCGTACATCGGTTTCCCTCTCCCAGGTCTCGTCCTGTACTCGCTCGTGCTGCCATAGCACTTGTACAAGAGGAACAGACTGCTCGCGGAGAAGCTTCGTACTGTGATCGACAATCCTGATAGGATGCTCCATGAACGACGTATCCACTTCAAGCTCAACTTCCTCTGGTTGAAAGACATGAGACGGGTCTGAAATGTAACGTCAGAGCTGAGAGACGTGGAAGACGTCATGCATGGACCAGTACCTCTGAGGTAGCTGCAACCAATAGGTGACTGGCCCCACTCTCTCCAATACCTCAAACGGCCCGACGTACCGCGATGAAAGCTTACCCTGTCTCTGAATCCTTTTGTGTCCTAACCTCGGTGCGACACATAGGAAAACCTGATCAACGACCTCAAACTTCAGATTTCATCTCCGCTGATCAGCATAAGACTTCTGTCGAGACTGCGCTGTAGCCATCCTCTTCCGAATCAGCTCTATATGCTCTGAAGTCTCCTGAACAAGACGAGGTCCCGGTAAAGCTGTGTCTCCTACCACCAGCCAACATAAGGGTGATCGGCATGGTCTACCGTACAAAGCCTCGTATGGTACCATATGAATGGTCTCCAGAAAACTATTGTTGTAGGCGAACTCCACCAGAAGAATATGCTTCTCCTAAGAACCGCCAAAGTCTATAATGCAAGCTCGGAGCATATCCTCAAGCACCAGGATCGTGCGCTCAGACTGGCCATCAGTCTGGGGATGGTATGATGTACTCAAAAGTACTTGTATACCCAAGGCCTTCTGAAGTCCTTGCCAGAACCGAGAGGTAAAGCATGCATCTCGGTCTGAAACAATAGAGCGTGGAACTCCATGCAGACGAATGATCTCTCTGATGTAAAGTCATCCCAGATCATCGACACTGAAGGTCTCCTTGATTGGCAAGAAGTGAGAAACCTTCATAACAATGTCGATGACAACCCAAAAGGAATCATTTCCCCGAGGCGATCTCGACAACCCGGTCATGAAGTCCATCGCAACATCGTTTCAATTCCACATCGGAATGGGTAACTGCTGTAAAAGCCCCGCTGGTCGCTGATGCTCTGATTTCACCTGCTGACAAGTAGAACATCGCATGACGAAACCAGTAACATCCTTCATCATACATGGCCACCAATACTGGCGATGAAGATCACGATACATCTTGGTGACTCCAGGATGAACTGCCCAAAAAGAGGAATGGAAATCCTGCATCAGATCCTCATGTAAGTCTGGTGGCACCCATAAGCATCCCTGGAAATGCAAGATCTCATCCTCGCCCACTTTCCATCTAGGAAGAGGGTCCTCTACTCACACACTCTCCCGCAGGACTAAGCCTTCCGAGTATGATAGCTTCCTCATCCGTACCCAGTCAAGTAGCGTTGAGGTAACATCTACAGAAGATAGAAAAGTCTATCCCCATCTGTCATGCACCTCAAGATGCATCTCAGAGAACAGAGCCATCAGCTGCCACTCACTACTGGCCTCCTGAACTGCCTAAATCTGAGTTCTCCCCCTCAATGCATCTGCCACGGCGCTTCCCTTTCCCGACATACAGTCAATATCGAAATTAAAAGGCTAAAGATAATTGACCCACCTGCACTACCTCAGATTCAGATGACGCTGAGTGAAGATATACTTGAGACTCTTATGGCATTGAATACCATAAGGTGCTCTCCCAGAAGATAGTGTATCAAATAGTGCAAGGCATGAACAATATATGCCAACTCCAGATCGTGCATAGGGTAGTTCCTCTCATGTGGCCTCAACTACAAAGACCCGTATGCAACGACTCCATCTCCCAGCATAAGCACAGCTCCAAGACCGATACCTGAAGCATCACAATAAATAGTGTAGCTCTTGCCTGGCTCCAGCAAGACTAGTATCGGTGCTGACATCAACCTCACTTTCAGCTCCTGAAAGGCTAACTCACAAGAATCTGACCATAAGAACTCCGCCCCCTTCTTGGTCAGACCCGTCAAAGGTGCTGCTAAGCAAGAAAAGTCCTGAATGAAGCGTCGGTAGTATCTAGCCATCCCTAGGAAGTTTCGTACCTCAAAGACATTCTTTGGTTGCTCCCAGGAAACTATAGCTCTCACTTTCTATGGGTCTATAGATACTCCTGCCTCTGAGATGACGTGACCCAAGAAGTGAATCTGATCCATCCAAAAGTGGCACTTCAAGAGTTTAGCATAAAGCCGATGCTCTCTCAGTGTACTCAGAACGATTTCAAGAAGGGTAGCATGGTCGTTTTGAGTGTGAGAGTACACCAAGATATCGTCCATGAAGACCACGATGAAGGAATCCAAGTAAGGATGGAACACTAGGTTCATCAGTGCCATAAAAACTCCAGGTGCATCCGTGAGTCCGAACGGCATAACTGTATACTCATAAAGACCATACCTGCTCTTAATGGATGTCAGAGGTATATCTGATGGTCTAACGTGCAACTGATGATAACTGTACCTCAAGTAGATATTCAAGAACACCCGGGCTCATAGAATCTAATCAAAAAGGTTATAAATCCACGACAAGGGATATCAGTTCTTGACCGTCAACTAGTTCATCTTTCGATAATCCACAAAAAGCCGAAGGGTACCGTCTGACTTCTTCGCAAACAGGACAGGCCAACCCCAAGGAGAAGTACTGGGTTGGATGAAACCCTTATCCTATAGCTCCTCCAACTGCTTCTTGAGCTCATACAACTCAGGTGTGATCATCTTATATGGAGGAATGGACACTGGTGTCGCTCCTATAACGATCTCAATAGAGAAGTCTACCTCAGGCTCCGGAGGCAAACCCAAAAAGTCCTCTGGAAAGACATCCCTTAAGTGATCTACCACTGGAGGAAAGTCCAACTGTGGAGTCCCATGATCATCCAGATAAATACTAGAAATCTAGGCCATCACTCATCCTAGCCCAAGATGCTCGAGTCCCACCCGACTCGCCCGAACATCCCATTCGACTCTATGATAAAATGATTCACCCTCTAGTGAAATGAAACAGACTCTGTGGTGATAAAAGTCAATGACTACCTAGAATGGAATCAACCAGTCTCTGTTGAGGATGAAATAATCGCATGTCTTCCCTAGGACATAAGGATCCCATAAAAAGTGATACCCTCTAACCTCAAAAGGGCACTCTCTACACTGGCGTACATAATATGTCCTCGTTTCCAAAGGTGTTTCTAGTGTCAAAGAGTTGGAAAGAAGTAAATGTACAGAGTCCAAGGCTCTCCACAATAGCAATAGAGATAAATCTATGCATAGAACCAGTATCGAAAAGGGCTGAAGATAAAACTGAGGCTACTAAAATCGTACCTCGAACAGTAGAAGGGCCGAGATCCTGCTCCTGATATGTCTGCACCACGGAAGAAGACTGGATTATACCGCGGCCTTACGCCCCTGGCTGACCACTCTAAGATGAACCTCCCTGCTGGTGCTGAGGAACTGGTGGCTGACCTCCACGGCCTCGACCTCCACCTTTGCCCGAACGGCCGGAAGAACTCTAGTTTCCCGATTGGTAAGAAACTGGTGGGGATGCTCTTGAACGAGGAGTCCTGGAAGAATCCCAGTCACCAGCTGCTAGTGAAAAAACCTGACAGAAACGCAGTATGTAACCCATCTTGCTGCAAGATCGGCACTCCATGGGGTCTCTCTGGCACTGTGGCCTCGTGTGCCATGTCCGGGCACACTAGTAGCATGTCACCTGGCTGCCTGACGATGCATCTCACTTCCTCGGATCACCGCGTGTAGGCTCCCTACGTCGCTTCTTGCTGTCATCTGGAGGAATTCTAACTCTAGAAGCAGAACCTCCCTGGCTCGCAGCTCTGGAGTCTCTCAGATTGCGCTCTGCAGTCAGTGCCTGCTTGACGATGGAAGTAATGAAAGTCAACTGGAAGTTGTTCACATGTGAGTGGATCTCCCGCCTGAGTCCATCCTCAAACGTCCTCACCAATAACACCCCACTACCATCCTTAAGGGGTGTAAAACACTGCATCTCGATGAAGCGAGAAGAATACTCCATGAAAGATAGATTACCCTACTCTAAGCTCATGAACTCCCGGGCTCAATCGGCCCTCAGGGTCTCTGGGTAGAAGTAGTCGTAGAACACGCACTGGAACTCCTCCCAAGTCATAGCCTGATGTTGACCCGCCTATGAGATCACGTCCCACCACCTCTTGGCGGAGTCTCGGAGCATGTAGGTGGCAAGCTTGACGTGCCTCTCTGGAGGCATCTTCAAGTGCTCAAAGATAGTCAGCATGGCTTCCATCCATGACTCTGCATCCACAGGTCCTCCTTCCCATGAGAACGTGGGAGGATGCTGCTGCTGGAAAACCCGTGTCAAGTCTTCCATAGACGTGGTATGAGGCGGTGATCCCTAGAATTCCTGAATCATCCTCATTAAACCATCCCAAAATTTTGCATCCGCACCCGCAACTGGTACAACAACCAGTGCCAAGGCCGGCTTGGCTGGGGGATCGGCAGGAAGTCCCTGAGCAGCCATATCTAGCATCTGATTACTGCCTGACGATAGTCGTATGACCGGAGGACGTCTCAGAGGCATAGCTCTGAAAGATAAAAATTACACCTTAGATCAGGAAAACAAGTATAGATAACACAAGATTAAAAAACGGGAAAAGGGGAAGAAAAACACACAAGATTTCAAAACACGACTACACGGCGTGTATAAAAACTACACGGCGTGTCTTTTAAAGCCACCGACATGGGTGTGTACTCTTACCCTAAAATTCATGTAACACATCAACTAAAAAACATGTTGACCCCAAAACATGGCATGTACAAGATTACTATCCCCTATCCGAGTCTCTTTACACAGCTAACCCACACGGTCCGACATAACCTGAGACTACACGGCATGTTCAACACAAACATGGCATGTACTAGACAAGGCTTCGACAGTCTGTGTTGTTGAGTACATGGTTGTCTACACAGCTGGACCTTACACGGCATGCTCCAAACAAACATGGAGTGTATAGGAGAAGGCGACACCATTCCGTGTTGTTTGTGACACGGCTGGGTAACTGGGAAAGACTACACGACATGTTCCCTATGGACACGGTGTGTTCTACCTGTGCTTCCCCGACCCATGTTGTTAGTGACACGGTCGGGTACATGACTCCAAACTTACACGACGTATAGCTACTATACACAACGTGTTTCCGAAGTTACTTCCACGACACCGTGTTCTGCTCACATAGTCAGTTACATGACCTAAAAACTACACGGCGTGTATCCAAAAAGTACACGCCGTGTATTATGGGTTTTTCTGGGCAGTAGCTCGGAAACTGCACAGAATTCCATAAACACTAAAACAAGGAGAAAAGTTCCAAATTCCGATCCATGAGGGCCCATAACACCTCAAGAACCAAAATTTGGCATTCAATTTAAGGAAAGAACAAAACAAACAGTTTTCTAACATAACAGCCAAGAATCTATCAAGAAACTATCACAAAAGCAAGCATAATTTACACAAAGTCTATCACAACAGCATGCAATCGCTAATGCACCCAAGATGGCATGGAAAAAATGCATGGCATGTGATTACTACAAGTGTCTATATGATGAATGAGACAGAATACCCTCATCTCATAGGGTTGCAACAGAAATAGAACCGCAATATAAAAACAGTAATAGCACAATCCATGTGAATCACTCTAGGTGAAATCAGATCAACTATAAAATCTCAAAACCAGTAACTGCAACTAACGATGTAGTATGGCTTTTCCCTGTACACGGGTTAGATACTCCCAAGAACAACTTAATACCAAGTACCGAATCCATCCAATCCCTGGATAAGGTCTCCAAACAGTAAAGCAAGAGAAAAGAACTCCTCTGATACGACTTTTTAACGACACGAGTTCGGAGCCCCTCTACTGGTGCCCCGTACCTAGTTCGCCCCATGACCACAAGCGTGTTTCCCCAAATTCCAGAGGCTGCCGAAAAGAAGCAAGGGCCTTGGTAAGTTATTGGAGAAACTATGCCCTCATTCGGTAATTTATACAAGGTAAGAAGACAACAATAAATAGCAGAAGAAGTAAGCAATACACAACAAATGAAACCAAACAATGGAAGCAATGTAGATATATAACAATGATGACAATGATGTGGCAGGTACATGTATCTAAGAAAAGAAGCAAACACAACAACGTGCTGAAATACAACTGAAACCAAGTGCTAAAGAAAACAAAGAAATCTCCTCAGCATCATGAGCCACGGCTCAGTCCCATACTCCCCATCTCTAGTGCAATCAAGAACCTGAAGTAGAAGGGCGCTTTCCCTTATCTATACCTGTAGCAACATAGTCTGCTTGGGCCCAAAAGCATGGCCCAAACATGTTGTGAGATACAATCCTAATAGGCAATCACCCGAAGATCTGTGCCTAATAGTCAATTAATACATGGTAGTAATATAACAAGAATTAGTAAACAGGAATGCACAAGCAGCTACAATCCATAGTTCTAACAAATACAGTACACAAGTAAACAGCCAGTAACTAGAAGAAAACATGTAACCCTCTGGGTAGCTCTCACAGCCTAACCCCTATGGTTCAACCTATAAGTACAAGAAACCCTCTATTGGGGCACACACAGTCTCACCCCTCCAGTTTAGCTATGAAATTAATAGACTCTCTAGGGAAGCACTCACCATCAATTCCCCATATAGTCTCGTATCGTGCTAAAGTCTCTCTGGGGAAGCACTCAATGTCAATTCACCATGTGGCCCATGTTGAGGATCTACAGACTCTTAGGGGAAGCACTCAACATCAATTCCCCATATGGTCTCGCATCGTAATTAAAAGACACTCTGGAGAAGCCCTTCCGACAATTCTCCCTTTGGTCTACTACTCTAGGTTCTCAGAGTCCTGAGTGAAACTAAACATGCTCAGCGCAGATGTATCATCCCATTAAACCTTCAGAACTACATGGCGATAATTCTAAGGCTCAACAGCAATAATAAAACAACAGTTCCACTATACTACAACTAGTCATGGCAACTCAAAAAATGCCAAATAGGCAGAACAAGCATGGAAAATCAATCTGAGCACAAAATAAATTATTCTACACACAGGAATAAACCTCTACTACAACAATCAAGCAAGAAAGAAATGCAACAAGGGATAAATAGGAACACGCAATTTCCCGTTCAAGGGAATTGGTGGTAATTGCACATAATACTCATCAACTTTCTATAGAAAGGCACAAAACACCTACCTCGACCATAGGAGATCGATATATGTGAACCACGATGACAGATTCCTCATAGAAAAACGTTGATTTGAGAAAACGCACAAAAAGTTAATCACACGATATCTTTAAAAACAAGGAGGAATCAAGAAACAAGGCTCAAGCAGAAGGAAGAACTCACCACTGCGCTTCCAACGCAATCGACCGTGCTCAAATCGGAGAATAGATGGCGAGGCGGGAGCTTAGGGAAGATTCGGTTGTATGGTCGCTCCCGAGCGGACGAAATCTGGAGAAGAAGATGTATTTGGGGGTTAGGCGCGACCCCGTTCCGTTTAATTAAATAAAGAAAGTACACGTCGTGTACTTCTTGAGTACACAGCGTGTACTTCAGTTTTCCGTCCTTAAAATTAACCGGCCTCCACCTCACCCTTACACACTGTGTGTGTGGCCTGGACACGGCCAGCACATGGCTTCGAGCGAAAAAGGGAGTACACGACATGTACTCATAAAGTACACGACTTGTACTTAAAAAATTTCCAGAAAAAACATTTTTCTCAAAAACTCCAGAAAAAAGGAAAAATGTACCTGAAAAGAAGATTCAGGTTCTAATAATATGATTCATTGAAGATAAGTTTTGAATAACTATAACTATACATTGGTCAATACTAGATAATAGGATTAGTGGTTAGACTAGATATTATAAATATATTAATACTTATCTAATTTGAGAGAATAAATGTGTGGTACATTTTTAGTCAACATTTAATGTGGGAACGGAAATTCGCAATGATATAAAATGGCTTGAAGTTAATGATTTTCTTTATTTAGACATCATTAATGTATGAAGCCTCAACCCACTTAGAGAATAAAAATGTGTCCAATTGAAAATACCTAAACTAACTAGATGCATCTAGTGGTGTCATTCTATGAAATCTATACTACAAGGAAAACATATCCTTACTAAATATTTGGTATTTTATAATTCCTGGTTATGCCAAATCAATATTGAATAAATATTACAACATGAAAATTATTTTCAAACATTAGACCAAATTTCATACTTGGGGGATATAGGTATCAAATTCTCCTAATTTTATAGATGATCAGGGTTCTTGAATGGGGGAACCACAAGTGAAAATATGTACTTCTTATATAAAATCAATGGTTTCTTCTCCATAATTCATTTGATTGGAATTTTATTAAATCGTATATTTTATAGGGAATTTTGTGATATATGTCTATCACTCTGGAAAATTTTTTCTTCTTGAGGATGAATATGTTCATTCATAGATAAATTTAGTGGGATAATCTGATTTTAGAGGTTGTATAATGTAAGATACATCCATATATGTGTGGAATAAATCAAGAATTGTTAATGGTTTTACATGATCAATGGTCAAATTTATATTATTTATATCATATCAATATCTATGAATGAGTATACAACCATGTGATATAAAATTAAATTTACCCTCTCATCCTAATATTAATTTTATAGGTAAATAACAACATTAGTCAATTTTTATTTATAAGGTTTTTGTGAATAAGGCATTTGGGACAGTTTAAGATGTGAGGGGAATTTAATCATCATACATAATACATATTTATGTATTGAAATAATCTCTTACCTCTTGATAGAAAACTAACCATTTATTTTCATGATTTCAAACTCTCAATCACCCTTATTATTGAAATAGGCAACTAGTATCTATAGGGATACTTCTAATACAACCATGAACGGTTGGAATTCTAACTCATTATTTTTTATCCCTTTTAATATATTATTAAAAATAAAAAACCCTCTATTTCTAAGGAGGAAAAAAATTTCAAATATGATCCATTTTAACTCTGTATTTTCTATCCATATCTCTGTTGGGCCCCTTGAGGAATTTTTGAAATAAATCCCCCATAAATGTGTGGTTTTTTAAAGAAGATGTATTTTAATGGAGATCAATGTTCAACAGTTTTTTCATTAGTATAAGTTGTTATGAGTAAATATTTTAATGCATTTATCTTAATCTATTTTAGATAGATAAATTAGATATAAATATATTACATAATTAACACATATTAGTCTAGAGTTTATATTATCATTGTATGGATGGGGATGTATTTGAGCTACTAAGCATGAAAAATTAGTTAGAACTCATGGGGTTGTATATAAAATACATGAATTTAAAATTTTAATATAAATATGATGAGGTTTTTTTAGTTAATGGATTACCATGGTTAACATCCAAAAAATTTATATTGGTATATTTAACACTATTATAAGTTAGCAGATAATTTTTTCAATGAAGAGATAAAAAAGTGATTGTTATAAGTTTTTTAAATATAGGATGACTGTATTTCATTATATTGGTGGAATCAAGACCCGTAGTTGAAGTAAATATTTATTGATATCCTTAAATTCTTTCTAAAAAACAATATGCCATCATTTATAGATCCTTTCTTAATTATTGTTTTGATAGGAAAATAGTGGGTGGTGAGGATTGGTACAATGAATCTAACATTGGAAAGACATCTCATGACTCTTCTCAACCACTTTTAGTTTTGAATGGGATGAATATTAAGAATCACCTTATTCATTATAGAGTTTACATATATGATATAATGGAATACCATGTTGTTGATAAATTTACCCAATGGTACCACAAAATATTGTGTTAAGGGATTCATCTTGTAGTAGTTTTTTTTCAAAATTTTAAACTATTTATTATCATAAATATGTTCACAACATTGATATATATTGATCACTAGATTATCAATGTGAACCCCATTTTTTCCATAATATGTTATTACAAATATAAATGATGGTCTTCTGGTATGTATCAAATGTATTCTTCATGAAAAAATGAATTCCTTTAGAATAGTATGGCCCATGGGGTTCCCATAAGGGAATGAACCCACCCCCAATTTAGGGATATTTTGATCCGTTAGTTGGTATAATATGAATCTTGAAATGAGAGGTCATTAAATTTATCCATTAAGACTATTATTATTACCTAGGATGGGACTGTTAAACTGTCCGTTGTGAAGTGATGAATATGATCCCAAAGATAAATGTTGAATATGATTATACCAATATTTTTCTTATATGAATCAATGGTAGTGATCCATTTTAGTTATTAAACATCCCAAATGATGTTTTATTTCATGATATTATAAGATTCATCTTATATTTGGTATGTATTAGTTGAGTTCATTTTTTAACTTGTAGTTTATAGTCATATTGGTTGTTTGGTAGACCCAAATGATATGTAGCACATGGTAATCAAACCCGGGAATCTCTATATGGCTCTATGAAAAAACATCCACTTTTGGGTAGAAAAACATCATACTTGTTTCTTATTCTTAAGATTCCACAACTGAACTAATCAATGTAGGACACTATTATTCCTCTATAATAATATTAAATTATTTGAGCTCCTCGTTATTGGAAAAAAATCATTTATCAAAATTCAAAGGTGCATCCCCCATGAGCATTATCTTATAGATCTTATGGTGTACTATTATTCGGTGTAGAACTTATGTCAAAAGTTTTTTTAATATTATATTATACAGTGTAATAGTTACTTCCCTTATAATTACATCCCTCATATAATTGGATAATATTATATGAGAAAAATAATACGATAAAAGGTGGTAGAAAATGTTCACACACCTTCTTCTGTTCGTCATTTCTATCTATTCAGTATGATATTGAAAAATTATTTATATAATAGTCAAAACCCAACTAATATAGAGATACATCTGGGAATGTTCTATAAACACAGATTGAACAATAATATTTTCCTTCTTTAGTGGTTGTGGCTAATTGGAAATGTTCACCAAACTGGAACATGTGAACCAACAAACATGGTGTTTTAGTTTATTTTTTAATGACACATGTGCATCCGATTTCCTTACTATGTTGTCTCAATGGATCAAAATATTATTTTGAAACCATTATTTGTAGTAATATGAATGATGTAATTTACAAATTACTACTTCTCCACCATTTTATATAAACTTTTATCCATATACTATGAATATGAAGACTATATGTGGGAAATTTCAGTATAAAATATACATACATTAACATTAGTAGATTACATTATGAGTTAATGATACGAAAAGAAAACGATATTTTATATATGAAGACAAAAAATTCACAGAAATACTTTTAAATTCTCGATTTAGTGGACTAACAAGAATATAATTTCATAAATATTATTTAAAAACTGGGTCCATTATATAATATTGGTACCTGGTCTCTGATTACTCTACTAGAAAACAAGTATTTTTTGGACCTAAGGAGATGTTTCAAATTCACTACTATGAAAATACATGAGGGTTTGGATGGGGATGAGATTGATCCCAATATATATTTAATAATGTTTTTATATATTTCGATATGATCGTGTTTTATAGATATTTGTATGGGTGTAATGTTCCAAGGTATATGAAATTTATGACCGCTATCTTTGAAGTAAATAGACATAGGGTTTTCTTAGACGCCCATTTATAAATGATATATATCAGTTGTAGATACTTCATCCATGAAAATGTGGTAAAAAAGGTCCTATATCAGGACTTACATATTTTCTATTGATAGGTAATAGGTATCTATGGTTGATATCTGGTCTATGTTGTAATCCATGTGCTTCAAAATGTAATATTTGTATAATAGATTTGATTCACCTAATAATGAGATTTATCCTTGGATTGTGGATTATGAGAAAAATAGGTATTACCAATGAATCATTCAATAGAATAAAATTTATGGACATACTTGAGGTTTTAGTTATAATGACACTATCATTTTTAAATTATATTTCATATTTTTTGAATAAATAAATATTTATTATGTCATGTATTTGTAGACAATAGAATCTCTACTTTTGAAATTTTATACACTATAAAATATTTCATATAAAATTTAAAACATTATTATGATTCATAAAAATTTATAATATATATTATAAAATGAACATTAATATTAGTATGCATAGGGCTATGATAATGTCAAATTGACATAGTAGAAAGAAATGATTGCTTTGACCAGTAGGATAATATCCTATGAAACCCATGTATCAATGCTTTTATGTTATAGAAAATCATATGGCTTTGACCATAACCAATACTATTATGATATTCAATATATAATTCATAGGAAAACCCAATTTTTGGATAAGTTCATGAAAATCGAAATCATGATGGAAACCATGTTCAAAAATCACCCTGATAAAGCACCGCCACCACACACACTACCTTTCGTGTGTAAAATGGTGTAATGAGGTTTTATGTTTCTTGTCATTAGTAATATATGTTTTTAGACTTTATATTTAATAAATTAACAATTATATTTATCATTTTTTATTTTTACATTATAAATGATTATGTAATGATTCTACTAATATAATATTTTGATATAAAGATATCAAAATTGTATTTTTTTGGGAAAATACATACTCTCCATTAATATAATTTTTTGATAATTTTTATAATTTTTATGTAAATTTAATTTTTAAGAAAATTTAATTTTTAACTATAATGTTTAAAAAATTTAGTTTTTAATTAATATTAATATATAGTTAAATGATAATATATTCTAATGATGTTAAATGTGATTTTTATTTGGGTTAATAATATTTATGTGTCCTAATAAAAGTATTTATCAATAAATAATGTTATAAATTTAAATATAAAAATTCCTATATTTAGAGAATTATTTTCATAATATATAATTTTTTTGAAATATAACCATTGAAATTAAAAAATATTTATTTTTTAATAATATTTTGATATTGATAAATTTTTGCATTAACAAAAAAAGTTATTAATATTTAGTTTTATTATGACCACATAATAGCATTTAAGTGGTATAATAAATAGAATAACGGTAATAAAAGGAAGATTTTAAATTTAATCTCTAATATAATTTATTTTTTACATTAATTTATTAATTCTATAAAGACATAATTAATCTTCCATAATATATTTTATATTTAATGATTATAAAATCATTTATTTATGAGATCGACTAATATGAACATCACCTATGGTAATATTATAACATGGTCGGTTCATAAACATATAAAATATTAAATAACACTCCCCGTTGGTGGAAACCACGGGCTACTAAAATATACTAGGTTGAGGATTTGATTATTTTATCATATAGAGTAAAAAACCTATGTTTTGAAATTAATTTACAATTTACGTCACTTTTCCTCAGAATACCCACCCAACGTTACACTCCACATCCAAAAATAATAATTTGTTAAAGATTTATTATACATATACAACTCTAAATACAACACATTTATTTCACATATATTGTGAAGTTCCCACCAATTTTTTAGAATCTTTCTATTAAGGTAAGGGATTCTCTACAACTACTCTTTATTCATGAATTTTCATTAATTGTTTCCAATTGATTCCCAATTTTTATGGTTTCTATGTGTTTTCAGACATCCCCAATAATATATTTATGATTTAAAATAATTGATAGAAAAACATTCACTCTAGTTAAACCCTTCTAGGAATCATTATATAGATTAGTTATGTTTTTGAAATTATCTTCCGGTTTCCATATCGAATCATTGTATAGTGAATACCCCTCCCCATTAATACTCAAGGGTATTCATCTATATTTACATATCATTAATTGATTTCATACTTCTATGTTTAAAAAAAAATTTACACCTTAATATATTTATGATTTTGATGTCTAAATAATGATATTTTTTGATCACGTGCAAGGTACATAACAACATGTTTAGACGTAACACAAAACATTATTAAAACATTATATGTCCATTATACCATAGTCACTAAATTAGAAAGAATGAATATAAATAAATAATTTATTAACTAAAAATATTATATAAATAAAATACAAATGTATTGGTATGTTCTTAGATATTTCTCAGACAATTTTTAGCAAAATTATTTTATTCTTTAAAATTAGGTTTTCTTAAAAAAATGATTTTTTTTTAATTTATGATTGAATATTTATTTATATATATTATATAAAATGTATTCGAAAAAATTATTTTCTACTACTAATTCATAATTTCAAAATTATCATAGAATTCATTTTTTTTAAATTTTTTTAAAACTTTTATTTTTTAATGAATAATTAATAAATATTTATTTTTATGGAAAAAAATATTTTCTTTAAATATTTTTATAAGTAATTTTTTCCAGATTAGTTTAAAATTAATTATTGTTAATTTTGATTTAAAATAATGAAATATTTATTTTAAGTGGATTTTATAATTGAATTTAGAATAAAAATATTTATATTTAAAAGGGTATTTTTTAGAAAATGTTGTTTTTCATTCCTCTTTGCCGGTTTTAATTTAAATTAAATTCAAAAACATATGAGTTTAAAATTTTGAAAATTTTATTTCAAATATGTATTATGTGGGACCAATTTTTTTAATATTTCTGTATTATTTTTGGTCAATATGATATGTAACCACAGTATATTTTGTTACCATTGTAATGCAAAAATTAGGTAATGAAGGGTAAAAATTAAATGATAAGGATGTTAAAATTACCCTATCACATGCCTTATTTTTATTGGATGTATAATTTGTTTCCATAGTCATCAAATAGTATAATTTAATACATTATGGAGCAACATGGTTTATATTATGACCATTATAATATTTTATTTAATGAAAAGTCATTCATGTCATATTCATGTTTTTAATAACCAAAAAATTATAAATTTAGATTTATAAAGAGGATAAGATAGAAATTAAATATTATTTGGAATGATAAATTATTTAACTTTATCCTGAAAACATATTTATATTTTTTGGCAATTAATTATTTACCCAAAATTATTACGCATCATTGAAGAAGTAATTATTCAATGAACAAAATAATCAATTTAATTATTATAAAAATATTAAAAGTAATATAATTTGAGATATTTAAGATGACCCATTAAAAAATTAGATGAAATAAACAATTGTTATATATAATAATATAATTTAATCAAATTTTACATTTTGTCTTGATATTTTTAAATGTTAAAGTATTGTGTTGTATCCGCGTATACAATATTGAAATTTTATGGGATTAATAAATTATATAATTATTTAAAAATTATTAAAATCATTAAAAATTACATTTTGATTCATATGTGGTGTGAAATGTCATTAATTTACCATTTATTATATTGTTAACACCATATATGTAAAAATAAAACATTTTCATATTGAAAATGATTATGCCATAGTAAAAATTATCTATCGGTTAACTATGGGTTAGTAAAAATAATCTCTTTAAGAATAATATAAAAACATGTATATAATATATTTATTGATGATATTAAAAACTCGTACTATCTTATATTAAAATAAATAGTCATTTAGTGGTATATTTTTATGGAATTTTTTTTATTATAATCTAAAATATTAAAATATAGAAAAAAATGCACATCTCTTCAATTATAAAATATTACCTCCTTAACTAAATTAATCCACACACTCTGAACATTATAAATCAAATATACATTACCAATTTCTCATTAAAACATTCATATACACATTATAGGGGTCCTCCTCTTCTCAAAAGACATACCCTAGATCACTTAAGAGGATATCTGAATATGACAATTTGAATAAGAGGTAATCAATATAATTGATAACTTTCTTCTACTACTCATCCTTACCTAATATAAATATATTTTGTTTATCATAAAATAATAAATTCAGTGTCCTATATATGTTTAAATAATATTATTATTTTGAAAACACTATTAACCACACCCTTTTATATAACATCCCATTACTATTTTTTGGAATCCCTAAACTCTAATTTTAATTGAGGTATTGTTGGGTTTCATTTTGGGTTGTTTTGGGTTGAATTTTTTTGAATTTTCAGTACTTTGGCTTAGTGTACAGTTGTCACACAACCTACACAATGGTTGAAAAATCGTGCACCACACTAGAAGAAAATGGAATGTTTTGGATAGAGAGCTCTGCACAACATGAACATGGTTAGTCAAGTTGTGTGTACCCTTAAGAGAAACCTTGAAACCCAGTTATAATGAGAAAATTTCATGGGCCAATTTTTTCCAAATCGTGCGATGTTTCCCATCAAACCATGTTAATGGGATTTTATCTGATCCAGATTTTTATAAAAATTATCTTAAACCCCTTTTTACACCCCAGACAGATTTGAATAAACTATATCTAGTTTCTCTTCTCTTTATATATAATGATTATAATTTTTGGCAACATAGGTCCCTCTCAGAAGAGATCCAAAGATAGAGTAACTCCCTTCAATTTCCAATCAGTTTCGATTCTTTTTTATAAAATATCTCATTGTTTTTTTTATTTCACAGAAAATACTAATTAGGGTAGATGCTTAATGGTTTTGCAACATTGAGGTAGGTGGTACCATTATGTTACGCAAATTTTAATAAACCAAAATTTATTTATTTTATGTTATCTATTTTTAATGAAATGAAATGGATTGGTTTATATTATGGGGCTTTTAATAGTTTTGTTGGAATGAAACAATTCCAGTGAATTTTAGTTTTTAAGAAGAATGGGTTTTTTTGTTTTGAATTGGAAGACCCCCAATTCCTTTGAATTGTAGTGTGGTTATGGATATCGTGGTAATTTAAAATTTTAGATTTATATTTAACATTGGATAAAAATTGAATAAATTTAATTGATGAAATCATTTGATTGGATGATTTATGAAAACCCCAAATTCTAGTGAATTGGGTGTTGTGATAAAATTGTTGAAGTTGTTTGAAAGTTATTTTTTAAATATAATTTTTGTAATTTATTGTGATATTTTATTAATTGTTTTCAATGCATTATTAATTGTAAATGTTTTAATAATGGATTTTAGGGAAGCACAATGGTTTTACCCTTTTCAAAAGGCTTGTTATTTATTAATATCCAATTATGGGTTCTGAAGGGACAATTGGCATATTGAAATGAAGATCAGATTTAATTATATTTTATGTAATAATGAAATAAATATTCCATCATCGTTTTGTATTAGAAAACATGAATTACTTATGTAATTAGTGTGTTATATTTAAAAACACATCATAACATACAGAATTTTAAATCATTATATCAGGAAGTCACATCCTCTTAGGCGATGGTGATGAATTCTCTTACCCTTGGTTTAAGGGGAATTTGTACATAATTATCTGTATTCATAGTGTTGGGTCCCTATAGCCTGGAAATATCATACCTACATCAAACATGACTATGTTTCTCTCTTATTTATATTTGGAATGTATGTATATGGCATTGTTTTAAACTATTTTAGATACCTTATGAATTTATAAAACATGTTTTAAATAAATGTGTTTATTTAAGCATCTTTGTGCAAACTGTCATTTGTGTAGAGTAAATTTTTTTATTAAAAGTAAATATATTTTTTTGAAATGTACTTCTTTTACAAGAAATTTAATGACTGAATTGCTAAATGTTTTTCAATATTTTAAATTGTAAATCATGATATTTTTATATTTAATTTTGTAAATTCCTGACCCTTTGATTTGAAAACTGAAAGAACTTTATATAATAACATGATATAGGCATCTTGTTATGGAATTTTTGGTGAAATAATACTTGCATTTGGAACATGTTGTGCTTATGCCTTCAGGTGTTTGTTGATTATCTCATTCTTGTTTTGAGCAAGAGGAAAGGGTCTATTTGAGGTGGATCAAGCTCTTGATCCTTGGAATTGGTGAGTCGTGTCCCTCATGAATTTAGTAGTGTTTCCATGATATGGTACTTGGGTTTTGGTACATTGGGTTTTAATTCCTTGTTGAATTATACTATATTAATCCCAATATAGTTTATTTCGTATTCATACCATCTATATTGTCTTTTATCCGCTGTGTTTTGTGGAATTTTTTTACCATAATCATGTTTTATGATTCTAGGTTCTCGTCATAGACCCATGGGGATTTTGAATTCCTTTTTGGCTATGTCAGGACCAATTCAGTTATCAAGTTACCAGGGTACCGTGGCCTGTTCGTGATAAAGTGGTATTTCATCTAGGTTTTTAATTTCTTCTAGTAGTCAGAATGTATTATTGAAAGCCTATCGAGGTGTAGTAAGTAGTTGTGATTGAGTTCCTAGTTATAACTCATCGTGATGAATCATATATAACTATGGGTAGTTTGGGTGGAATTCCATGTGTATTTGTTATAGTTAATTACCAATTTTGTTTTGGATGTACTGGAATCCATATCTTGTTTTTCCATATGTTGGGATTAATTTCCTTCATTTAACTATTTCAGTGTTAATATAATGGATTTTTTTTCTGGTGATCCTGTTTACAATCATGCCTCAAAGAAGACGTGAGAATCATATCCAAGAGATTTTTGTTGATCAACCATATTGATAGAATCTTCTTATGGACCTGAGTCTTGTTGATGTGATTGTGCACACTGTCCATTCTCTGGGACATGCATCTCCTCAAGTTCCCACTCATGATCAATCTATGGAATATTAGAGGGACACTATCAATAATAATTTTCAAGAGTTCCTTCACTAAATTTTTCACTATACAATGGTTCAAATGATCCTCATGATGATGATTAATTGTTGAGTAGAATGGAATGTTTTTCTGGGATCATGGGCACATCGAATGAAATCAATGTGATCTGTTCCACCTTCGTGCTGGAAGGACCAAGCTTGAGAGGATGGGGTATGATGGTAACTATGTTGATGTTTGAATTCATATAGTGGGGAGACTTCAATTTTATTTTCAATAACAAGTTCTATCTATTTTAGATGGTGTTTTCCAAGTCTGTAGAGTTTTTTAAACATTATCAGGCTGATAAGACCATGACAGAGTATGAAACTTGTTTTTATGAGCTCGTTCTTTTTTTTACCTATGATAATATCAAATAAGTGTATGAAGGATTAAATATTCAAGTTAGTAATTTAAATTGATATTCATTATTAGGTTTTTTACTGAAACTCTTTCTTATGCCAATGTATAGAACAACGCATCGATGGTCGAGACATACATAGCTGGCTATCAATGTTTTCGAGAGTCTCTTTCCTTCTACGTGGTAGTGTGCATTACTATAAAGAAAAGATAATGTGTGATGACTCTCATGGTGGTTCTCTATGGAATGGTTTTTCTAAACCTCCTACAGTTTCTAGTATAGGCCCTTTAGTTGGTACTAGAGTGGAATACAGGGACATTCAAAGAAGGTTTTCCATGAGGTAATGTAAAATTGTTGCTCCTAAAGATTCTAGGGACTCATTTAAATTTTATTAGATGTTTATTCCACTCCAGGTAGTGGAAAAGGATCCAAATTACCATCTGAAACAGCGGTGTAATCGGATTAAACATTTAAAAAATAGTTTAATCGATAGACATTCGGAATGATGATTCTTCAGGCAGTGGACGATTATCCCAAGGATGTTGATACGAGTCCAAAAACCGTGAGAGATACCATTTCTATAGTATCACCATTAGTGAAAACACTTTTTCATACTAGTTCATATCATTCATTTATTTAAACCAATGTTATTAATCACCTAAATAATATTATGGATCATTTATCTTGTGAAATGGATATTACTACAAACCTTGGAATAGAGAGTCAGTGGGGTCTCCATAACCCCGCTTGTGTTTTCTCTCTATCATCAATTGAGCGTGATTGGAGTTTTCTAATTCTCTACATGAATGCTATTGACATCATTTTTTGTAATTCCCCGACCCTCATTAACCAGAGTCGGTTCATTTTTACATAACAATAGCATGATCATAAGGAATCAGGTCTCAAATGATCAATTAGTTTTGTAGCCATGGAAGTACCAGATACATACCTAAGTTTTAAATTACCTTGTGAACTAAAGAAAAGCAACATTGTGTCCCCTTTTAACACACTGATATCTCATAGCCTATCCCGAAATTTTAATCCTAAGAAACATCTTCACATCATATAAAAATAAAACATAAGAAAGGGGTGAGCTCAGATTCTTAGTAAGGATAAAAATATGGCGGAAATTACCATCAATAAGTAAAAACATTGAAGCCAATGTATAACAATAAAACACAAGCCTTTTAAATTAAAACTTCTGAAGAAAATGGCAATGATAAATCAAATAATTCCATTAAAATATTCACATGAATATTTTACTTTTCGAATAATCAGATGTAATATCAATATTGTATTTCAGAATGTTGGAATGCATAATTCCTGACTTCAAACCCATAGAGTGAAGCCCTCATTCCAATACTACAAATAAGATTTTGTCAAGGTGATCTTCCAAGACACTAGTTTGTCTCATGAGACCTACCAGTGCATTGAAGATCTATAGTAGGATCCACCTGTCACTTACTAAGTCCAATGCATTCTTTATATAAAAAGGAATAAACATAACATAAACATTCGTATTAAAACTAGCATACAAAATTTTAATACTATTACCATAACCCATGAATTTTAATAAAATTACACATCCATAGTCAAACATATCACAAAACCTTCAATACAATATGGATGATTGTAACATAATAAATCAACTACAAACAAGTATAAAACTGATCATAATGTGTTGACATTGACTAAATAAAAACTATTTGAGAGAAATATATCTTTCCATTTTGAAATAATTTAAATGTCACATAATTATAAAAGAAAACAATTATTTAGAAAATATATGTATAATCTTGTGAGGGCATATTCGAAGGAGTTATAATGGTGGAAAATTGATGCACCCTCCGTATAAGTAAAAACACATTCTTGCCTAAATTCATCGAAAAGGTCACAAAGTACATTGTTTGGAAAATGACAAAAAATTTACTTTCAAAAAATTTTATATGAAGTAAAAAAAGGTTATAAATAAAATTAACCCATATTATAAAAAATTGTAAATATATTTCGAAATACATTGTTAAGAAACACATATGTTGATGATGAATATGTCCCAGTAGATACTTACATATAAACAACCTCAGATAAATAAATATATTGTAAAATTAACCCACACCTTGTATTTTTCATTGGTCGAGGGTATATTAACCTATTGTATACTAGTTAAATAATTTTTATTAAATTATACCAGAACAATATACATAATTATGATATCATATATGATATTCTAATATGGTTTTTTTAATAATATTTTAGTATTATTATTGTTCCAGGTGTTAATTGATTTGTTTTCTTTTATATTTTTTGTTATATAAGTCATGTTTATTATACATAAGATGTATATGATTCATATACAGAATAATATTAAGTTTTTAAAAAAATTATTTATAAAGTAAAAATTATTCTTTAATGGTTATGATGGGGAAATAAATCTTATCGCGTTCGTGGAGAGAGTAATTCGTACGTACGCATGAGCGACAATATCATTCTATTAACGGTCAAATCATATGTAATTGGATGGTAAATCATATATACAGAATCATTGAAATATTGTATTTATTATTTACATAAATTATACTAATTATTATACCCATTCAAATAATGATGTGTTAAATAACGAAGTACACCATGACGTGGAGACGGTAAGCCGGTTGTACTCACGAATGGGGAATTTTTCATTCATAGGATTGATAGAATAATGAATAATGGTATATCATACATATAATAACATCACAATATATTGAAGGTACTGGAGTTATTATTTTGGTATGGAAACAACAATGAATGTGGAAGTGGATGATGAAAATAACATTGAAAGAGGTGATGAAATTATTACCTCTTTTTCGGCTGCTTCATTTTGATTTGATCTAAAGGATTCCATTGTTTAGAATTATGATAATAGTAATGCCTATAGGTTTAATTGAGGGTAGTTCTGAGGATATTTGAGGAGGTGATGGTAGAGAAAATTTGATTTGGAGGGGTAATTTTGAACGAATGGGAAATACCCATTTATAAGAGAGGTGAGGGTCAGTTAAAAAAATATCGAAATATTAATTTATTATAATATAATATTCTGTTTATAATGGCTCCAAAACGATTTATTTATAAGATACGGTGTGGATAGGTCTATTACCTCTCAACCAATAGGTTTTATATAGGTTTAGGTAAACATATTAACCTTATATTTTATATTTAACTCATTGTTAAATATTATATCTTTTACCATGTATTCTTATATTATTATAATAAATTGTTAATAAACATACTATAAAATGCCAAGATATCCTCAAGTGATTCATTATTTACATATATATCATTATAAATGTCCTTTAGATGAACCTTATATTTTTAAGAATATTATATCATTTAATAATATAGTATTTTTTTTTAAAAATCATTAATGTAAATTTTGATACCATTTATTATTAGGTTTTCTTTAAAGTATAATGAAATTTTTACTTAAAAAAATTTATTTAAATCATTCCTAAGATTACATTTTAACCTAGAAAATTAGTTTAATGTATCAAAAGTCACATTTTAAATTTATATTTATATATATAATATCATTTATTTTAATCTCTCATTAATAAGTTAATTACAACATCATCATTGTGTCATAAATAAATTTATATATTTAATGTCTAAAAATAATAAAAAAATACTATTATTTAGGAAATATGTTTATCTTTATAATGAATATTTATAGTAAAATTTATCTTATGTATAACCTTATATTATAAATGTTTTAGTTATGAAAAAATTAATTCAACACTTTTAACTCATCTTTAAATAAAATAATAATAATTTTCCAAATCTAATCCAAGTGGATCATATATTTTTCCTAATATTGATTTTGGTCGCAAAAAACTTATCCAATAAAATTAGAACATGTGTTAGGGTAATTATAATATAATTTTTACATTTAATTACCCTATTAACTTTTAACTATGATAAATAAAATTCAAAAGTTACTAAACACCAACAATTATTTTCATCCAATTGAACCAAATTTTACTTACTGATATCAACCATATCTATTGGAATATTGAAATTCAATTCAAATAAGCGGTAAAATGAAATTTTATGCATATTTGAAAACGTTCCTAGAAGGTGGGTAAAAGCCGTTAAAATGTTCAATAAACATTTATACATCTAATTTTATTATAAAATGACTCTAATAAATTATATTTAACATACATAGGTATTATGTATCTATTTTAACCTAAAATAAACATTAATAAAATAAATAATTATTTAAATAAAAAGTACGTTTTATACAATAACAGAGTGTTTTTCACTAATAATAAAAAATTGAACGTTTTCAAAAAAATACCAAAAAATGACCCAATGATAATATTGATATTATAAATCCAAAAACGATGCCTATGTGAAAAATAAAATATATAAATTTTCAAAAAGTGGATATTACTATTCATAATGGCTACATTGATTTGTCGTGGTGTGCTTGAATGTGAAGTTGTGTACAGTGTAAGCTATTTTATTATTTAAAGAGAAGTGTGTCGTGGAAGATTGAGGTGTTAAATTCTTCCCTCCTTCAAATAATTCTGTCCTCAAAATTTCTAGAATACTACTTCATAAAAAAATTAGGGTTGTTTATCATCATATGTTTCTCAGGATCCCATGTTGCCTCTTCCATCTTATGGTTTCTTCATTGAACTTTTACCGGACGAGTCATCCAGTTTCTCAACACCTGTTCTCATGTATCAAGAATATTGATAGGCTCTTCACAATAAGACAAATTATATTGTAGTTCCATTTCTTCATAGGTGAGTACATGCATTATGTCAGACATGTATTTTCTAAATAGTGATATGTTGAACAGATCATGAACTTTAGAGATACATGGAGGCATTTCCCATCAATAAGCTATAACTCCAACTAGTTCTAGAATTTTCAAAGTTCTGATGTACCTGGGAATTAATTTACCCTTCATATTAAATCGTATAACTCCCTTCCATAGAGATACCTTCAAGAAAACATGATCTCATACTTAAAATTATAAATCATTCTTTCGGTTATCGGCATAGCTCTTTTACCTACTTTGAGCTGCTTTCATGTGGGTTTGGATAATATTCACCTTTTCAATTGTTTCCTCAACATGTTCTTGGCCTAGGATTTTTTTTACCAACATCATCCCAACCTGTTGGGGGTGAAATCCCTTTCTATATAAGGCTTGATATGGTTCCATATAAATAAGAGATTAAATGAAATTGTTGACGGAAAATTCTACCAGAGGTAAATATTGAACCCACATACCTTGAGACTCATGTGATCATGATCTCAACATGTCTTCTAAGGTTTGACTAGTCTATCATGATTGTCTATCAGATTGATGTTGGTAGGAATTTCTTAAATGAAGTTCACTATCTAGGTATTTCTAAACACTTTTCTAGAATATTGAGGTAAAACAGGGATCACAGTCATAAATAATCGATATGGTTACTCCATGAAGTCTTACAACTTCATTAATATATATTCATTCTAAACGTACAAGTTGAAAATATTTTCTTACCGTAAGAAAATGTGATGACTTAGTAAGAAAATAAAAAATGACCCATATTTCCACATTCCATATAAGATTATTTGGTATACCCATGAAATGTTCATCATAATATCATCCCATTTCTACTCATGTATGGGAAGAGGTTGCATGAATCCTCCAGGATGTTGTCATCCATACTTAACATGTTGAAAAACTATACATCTTGACACATAATTAAAAATATCCCTTTTCATGTTGTCCCAACAAAAAATGTTCCTTCAAATATCTATACATATTAGTGATATGAGGGTGTATAGAGAAATTGGAGCAATGAGATTCATCCAAAAATTCCCTTTTAAGACCATATATGTCAGATACACAGTCTGTTCCCAAATTTTAAAATTCCATCTTCATATATGAATTCAAAAAATATCCCATCATTCACAAATTTAATTTTATAATTAAACTCCTCATCATCAGTTTGAGAACATTTTATCCTTTCTAGTAAAGAGGGTTTAGAATCAATTTGAAAAGGTATTGATGTTTCATCTTCAATGATTATTCCCATATCTATCTTTACTAGATCTATGAACACAAGATCCCCTTCAACTCTCATCTTGTCCAAAAACCCAGGGTCCGTTCTATTCCAAGAATCTACCAACTTATTTTCATTCCCCAAGTGGTAGTGTATTGTGAAATCATAATGCCTGAATAGTTTTATCCATATCCTTTTCCCCATATTGAGTAATTCCAGTGATAAAATATACTTGAAACTCTTGTGATTAGTATATATCTCAATTTCCTCGCCATATAGATACTTTCTCTATATCATGAGAGAAAATATTATATCTGATAACTCAAGATCGTGAGTGGGATAGTTTTTTGATGAATTTTAAGCTGGCATGATTCACATGCAATAACTCAATCATTCTGTATAAGGACACAACCATGTCCTTTAATTGAAGCATCACTATAAATAATAAACACATTATTCGTCGATAGTAGAGTCATGATTAGATAATTGACTAGTATTTTAGTCAATTCTTCCAAACATTCTTCACACCCTTTTCTCCAACAAAATATTACACCTTTATGTGTGAGCTTTGTTAATGGGTTAGCCAATCGGGTAAAATTCTGGATGAAATGATAATAATAACCTGTTAATCCGATAAAAATGTGTACCTGATTTATAATTTTCAGTGCTAGAAATTCCTATATTTCTCTTCTCTTAGATGTAACAATAGTGATTACATACTTACAGACAATATGGAATATAAAATATATCTCATGAATCTAGAATTCACACTTTATAAGCATCCCATATAATTCATTTCCCCTAAGAGCCTTTAGAGTAGTGCACAAGTGATTCTCACGATCTTCATAGCTTTTGAATAAACCAATATATCATCAATAAATACCACTACAATGTAATTAGGATATTACATTAAAAATCTATTCATTAGATCCATGAATATAGAGGGTGCATTAGTCAATCCAAAAGGCATTACTTTAAACTCATAATTCCCATACCTGGTACAAAATGAAATATTTTGAATGTATTCCTTCCTCACAAACAACTAATGATATATAGATCAAAGTTTAATCTTTGAATAATATTGATCTCTATAATGTTGATTCAATAAATCATCAATGCAAGTTAGGGGATACTTTTTATTTATTCTTATAGCATTGATCTCCCTGTAGTCCATGCACATCCTTATAGATCCATCATTCTTCTTATGAAAAAGAACATGGGCTCTCCATAGAGAACCACTAGGGAGAATAAATTCTTTATTACTCAATTCCTCTAGTTTTTTATTTAGTTCCACTAATTTCCCAGTGGCTATTCTATAAGGGGTCTTCAATATAAGCCTTGAACTAGGAAATAAAATAAATGAAAAACTCAATTTTTTATTTCGAAGGATGGAATGGTAAATCCTCTAGAAACACGTCAACATATTATTTCACAATAGGTACATCCTCTATTTTGAAAATCCATTCCACACCAATAGTTATTTTACAATCTTCCTCCACAAAAATTGATTTCAGTAGAGCTATTGCTGGTGGATCTTTGTAAAGATAAAATTGTGATGTTTCTCATCTAATGATAAGGTACTCCTTATCAAAATTGAAAATTTCAACACCCTTCTTCTTACAATAATTTTATCATTATGGTATGAAAGGAAATACATGCCAAGGATTATACCAAATTCTACCATGGGTAAGATGATGAGAATAATAGATAAAGTGCATTTATATACTATAATGGTATGTGATTTACAAAACATTGATGCAATGATACTTCCCTTAGACTTTTTGACTGAGAACACCCTTATTAAATCATATTGTAAATATTTACTTTTCTTAAAAAACATGGATTATACGAAACAACGTGATGATCCAAAATCAAATAAATCATTTTCGAAATTTGATGGAACTAATAAATTACCTGCCATGATGTCATTCGGTGTTTCAACATCAATAGTAGTGATCACATAATCTTGGACACTCTCCCTTATCATTTTCTGAGGAATGTTTCCTTGGTGATTAGGGAATTCTTTTGAATAATTCCCCATTGCTCTACAATTTTATCATTTAACATTAACAACCTCTTTCATTCCCTAGTAATCACAATCAAGGTGGCCTTTTTCACCACACTTGTAATAGACTCTCATTTCCTTTAGGGAAGTATTGGTGTGTATCCTACCAAATTTACTACATGAAGGATATTCAACATTTCTCTTCTTCCATTTATTTCCATTTCCAGTGTGTTCTACATATCTATGCTTTTATTGATTTTCTTTTAGGTTGAATGACATAGATAATTCCATATCATTATTGATAACACATGAGATAAAATTTTTATATGATGAGAATAATTGTGAGACTAATGCTCGACGGGGAAATGGATTTAACCCATACAAAAAACGATTTATCTTACTCATTGGTTTATGTATAAAATCTACAGCATGCCTTGCTAACCTTTTATGTTTATCCTCATACTTTTCAACATTATCATCCTCCTTTTTCCTCAGGCTCAGAAATTTTCCTTCCATATCTACTCGATTGTCAGGAGTAAAGTATTTTTCTATGAAAACATCATTAAACTCCATCCATTACATATTTGATACTTCTTCATCCTCTTTTTTGTATTTAATTAATGACCACCATTGATCCGCATCTGTCGTGAGGCGATAAACTCCCATGAAAACTTTTACATTCCTCTTATCCCTAAAGAATGAAATATTTTCACTTAAGAACATATCCATTTCTCAGCTATAAATGTAATTATAGTCCCCTTGAATATTGGTTGTTTTTTCCGCATGAAGCCTTATAACATTAATTTTCCACATTGTGTATTAGGGTTCTCCATATGGGTAATGTTTTTATTCATAAACGGTGTTTGTTGTCCCAGTATCGTTATAAGTTTTCTAGAACCTGTTGCATCAATAGCTCTACTATAATTTTCTTTAGTCGGAGGGAAATCCCTGCATGGATTACTTGCATTATATGGTTTCCATTCCTTCCACTAGGTGCCATTTTTAAATATTGGCATACAGTAGTTTGGTTTATGAATCCAAATACATAATTCCAAACTAGTAAAATACATAACATAAATTGGACAGTTTATACATATAACCCATAATCATAAAATGTTGTTTTATTTGAGGAATTATTTACTCATAAATCCTTCATAATGGTTTTTGAAGAAATTTTTTATTATCCTAAGGTTATCCCCTAGTAGTGTCACAACCAAGAGTGCAAGAAGACCTGCTGTCATGAACCAGGATACCCCGGGTCAAGCTAGATACTCCTTGTTGGAGTTTTCACTCATAAGAACATTTGTGCCAGAGCCGCCTTTACATGCCCATATTCAGACGGTGATTTATTGCATGGAAAATTCCCAAAATCCCTACATTATCAAAATTCTAAGATATTATTATACACTAATCCTCAATTTCTACCTTAGGGTAATTTTCTCTAATTATATTTTTTCTAAATCTAGATTTCAAGGGTTGTACCAAACATCCACTATTACATACAGTAATGCCCCAACACTAGTTACCTAGATTTGGTGGATTATTATATAACATTGGCTTGATCAAAAGAGATCAATACTCGAAACACTGATTAGTTATGTAGACTTGGTAGTACTTGATACATATATAAGTTTCACATTACATCATGAAGTAATGATAAACAAAATTGTGTGCCGTTTAAACATAGTCAAATCCCATAGAATAACCCAGTAGGTCCATCATAACATACTTCGTCACATCTTGTAAAAAAGGACATGAGAAAGGGGTGATCTTATATGCTCAGTAAGGATAAAATTATTGCGGAAACAATCATAAATTGGTATAAGTATTGAAGGAAATGTATAAGACTAAGAAACAAATTTTAAAATTAATCATCATATTCAAATGGAAATGATAAATATAATAATTCCATTAACTAATTAACTTGTATATTCTACTAGTAGAATAGTCACATGTAATATAAATGAAAAATTTCACACTGATGGAATGCATAGCGCCCGACTTCATAACCACATATTCAAGGCCTCGTGCTGAGACTACAAATAACATATTGTCAATGACATATTTCAAGACACTAGTTTGTCTCATGAGACCCAACGATGCATCGATGAGCTATATCGGAATCCACTCATCACTTAATATGTCCAATGAATTCTTTATATGAAATGGTTGAAACAATACATAAACATTCATATTAAAACCAGCATACAAAATGTAAATACTTTTACCTTAAACTATGAATGGTATAAAAACCCACATCATTAGTCAAACATATCACAAAACCTTAAATTCAATATGGAAGATTTTATCATAATAAATCAACTTCAAACAAGTGTAAAATTAATCAAATGATGTGGACATAGATGAAATCAAAACTATTTGAGAGAATTATCTCTTTATATTTTGAAATAATTTAAAAGTCACATAATTATAAAAGGAAACAATTATTTTGAAAATATTATTATCATCTTGTAAGGGATGTCTCAAAGTTGTTATAAGGGCGTAAAATCACCACACCTGTTGTATAAGTTAAAAAAATCAATCCTTAATTCATCAAAAAGGTCATAGAGTAGCTTGTTTGAAATAAAATAGAAAGATTACTTTCAAAAAAAATTATAAAAAATCAAAAAAGGGTATAAATTACTTTAAAACATATTATAAGAAATATTCAAATTTTTTGGAAATCCATTTTTTAAGAAACAAGGATGTCGATGATAAAAATGACATAGTAGATACATACGTATAAACAACCTCGGATAAATAAAGGGATTG
Source organism: Viscum album (assembly GCA_963277665.1). NCBI lineage: Eukaryota > Viridiplantae > Streptophyta > Magnoliopsida > Santalales > Viscaceae > Viscum > Viscum album. The sequence goes on from OY728132.1 coordinate 2,059,063,548, forward strand.
TAAAATTAACCAATACTGTGTACTTTTCCTTGTTCGAGGGTATATTAACCTCCTGTATAGTAGCTAAATAATTTTTATTAAGTTATACCGCAACCACTTAAATAAATATGATATCATAAATGTTCTTCTAATATTCCTTTTTTAATAATATTTCAGTAGAATCATTGTTTTCGGTGTTAATTGATTCATTTTCCTTTATATGTGTTGTTACATAAGTAATATTTGTTATAGATATGATGTATTTGATTCATATCCTTAATTATATTTAGTTCTTAAACATCATTTTTAATCATAAAATGAAAATTATTCTTGAATGGTTATGATGGGGAAATAAATATTATCGTGTTCATGGAGACGATAATATGTACGTTTGCATGAGTGAAAATATCATTCTATTGATGGTTAAATCGTACGTAATTGAATGGTATATCATATATAAACAATAATTAACATATTTTATTTATTATTTAATCAATTATACTCATTATTATACCCATCCAAATAATGATGTGTAGGGTAACAAACTACATAATGTTGTGGAGATAGTAAGCAGTAAGTACACACATATGAGGACTTTCTCATTCATCATATAGATAGAATAATGAATATAGATGTACCATAGATATAATAACATCAAAATGTGTACAAGTTACTAGATTTATTATTTTTTAATGGTAAAAAAAACGAATGTGGATGTGGAATAAGAAAAGGACATTGATAGAGGTGATTAAATTATTACCTCTTCTTCGGGTGCTTCCGTTAGATTAGATCAAAAGAAATCCTTAGGCTGGCATTCTAATCAAATTAAGGCCTATAAGGTGAAGTGATGGTAGTGGAAGGATATTTGACTTGAATTTGGCTGATCTAAATGGCTTTGGATGTGTGATTTTGAGAGAAGGGGGTGTTCCCTTTAATAAAAGAGGTGAGGGTCAATTTAAGAAAAGATTTAAATATTAAATAATTATATAATCATATTCTGTTTATAAGGGCTCTAAAAGGATTTATTTTGAAGATAAGGTGGTTTTGGATAAAAAAAACTCTCAACCATTAGGTTTTATATAGGTTTAGGTCACTATATAAATCTTATCATTTATATTGAACTCTTAGTAAAATAGTTTAACTTTTACCATGTATTCTTGAATTATTATAATAAATGGTTAATTAACATACTATAAAACCCCAAGGTAAAACAAAAGTGTTTCATTAATTTCATATATACCATTAGAAAAGTACTTTGGGTAATACTTTTATTTTTAGGAATATTATATCATTTAATAATATAGTATTTGTTTTAAAATCTTATTTATGTTAATTTTGACGGTACTTAGTATTTGGTTTTTGTGAAAGTAGTCAAAACATTATTACATAAAAAAAACATTAAATCAATCCTATCATGTCGTATTAACCTAAAAATTAGTTGAATTCATAAAAAATCTCAATATATATTTATTTGGATATTTATAATATCAATTATTTTAATATTTCATTAATAAGTTAATTACTATATCATCATTGGGTCATAAATAAATTTAATTATTTAATTTCAAAAATTAAAAATAAAATACTAGTATGAGGTAATGATATTTATATTTCTAGTGAATATTTATTTTTGAATTTATCTTATGTAAAACCCATTATTAAAAATGTTTTACATTTGAATATTCTAACCTAAAACTTTTAACTCTTATTTAAAAATAATAATAATAATTTTCATAATCTAATCCAATTGGATCAAATATGATCATATTCTATTCATAAGGTTGATTTTGGTAGAAACAAACATATCCTATGGAATTAGGTCGTGTGTTAGGGTAATTATAATATCATTTTTACCTTTATTTACCTTATTTACTTTTAACCAAGGTAAGAAAAATTCAAAAGATACTATTCACCAAAAATTATTTTCGTCCAAATGAACCACCTATTATGCACTGGTGTAAACCATGTCTCTTAGGTATTTGAAATTCAATTCACAGAAGTAGAAAAATTATATTTTATGAAAATTCTCTATAGTTTAAAAAATATGTGTAAAAGACGTTTAAATGTTCAACAAAATTTTATACATATAATTTTATTATAAAATGACATCAATGAATTACATTAAAAATATTTACGTATTGTGTATCTATTTTTACCTATAAATAAATTTAAATAAAATAAATAATTATTTAAATAAAATTTATGTTTTTAGTAATAACGCTATGTTTTTCACTATTCATTAAAAATTGAAAGTTTTCATAAAAATTCCAAAAAGTCCCCATTATCTAATTTTGAGAATATGAATCCCAAAATGAAGCCCATTTTGAATAATAAAATTCATAAAATTTTAAAAAGAGGGAAATACTATTCATAATGGCTAGTTTGATTTGTCTTGGTGTGCTAGAACTCGAGGTTGGGTACAACCCAAGATATTGTATTATTCAAAGATAAGCATACAATAGAAGCTTTAGGTGTTACATTTTTAGTATGGATTGGCTCATTTATAATAACGACTTTATTGATTTTAATCTTCAACAAGTCGCCTTTAAAATACTTGATGGTGTGTATCATGTCATCACAGTAGAATGGGACTCGAGGTCGAGTAGATTCTGACTCTCCAATATAGTGTTGGGGAAAGGGATATCCACATTTTATTTTGACATGGATCAGTAATCTTTGAGTGGATATCTCTCTCAAGTCATCTTCAGTTTTCCCAGGGTGATTCTTTCAGACTTCTCTGGTTATTTACTATTAAGGGAGGTTGAGTTTACCAGTGGCATGTTGTATGGAACTCAACCTATTTCTATTCCATATTAATGCATGGACCCAACTGAAATTAATGACTTGATGTCCTATTTGGATGATATTTTAGAGAATGGGTTTATACACTCGATTTTGTCACCTAGTGCGGAACATGTTCCCTTGGAAAAGATGGATCAATGTTCCCTTCACCTATGTGTTGATTATCAAAAACTCAACTGAGAAACGATAAAGGAAAAGGACCAATTACCACAAGTTGCTAATTTTTATGATCAATTGAATTGGGAAAAGTTGTTTTCAATGATTAAACTCTGATCTAGTTACGATTCGTTGAGGATAAAATAATCTGACAATCAGAAAACTACATTTTAGAGAATTTACAGTCATTATGTGTACATTTTTATTCTTATTGTCTTAACTAATACTGATTTAGTTTTGATTTATTTTATGGGAAAGTTTTTTCATGAGTATATTGACACCATCATGGTAGTATTTTTGGATGACATCCATTTATACTCAAAATCTACGGATGATCATGTGCATCATCTGATACCTATTTTGAGTTTGTTAAGAAATCATAGACTTTATTCTAAACTATCATAATATTATTTTTGGATCTAGGAAGTGTTATTATTGGGGAATGTGGTGTCGAAACATGGAATATCGGTTGATCCAAATTATGTTAAGTCTATTATGAAATGGTAGTAAACCATAAATGAATTTCAGTTTAAATTATTCTGGGGTATAGCTAGGTATTATCGCCAGTTTGTTAAGAACTTCTGTATGTTGGATTCCACGATAACTGCACTAACTCGTAAGGGAGTAATGTTTTCCTAAGATGTGAAATTTTATAGATATTTTGTTGATATGAACTATCTTTTTTCAATGGAGTCGATGTTGACTCTTCTAGAGGTCATGCATGACTATGTTTTCTTCTATAGTGCATCAGGTTACAGTTTGGGTTGTGTTCTAATGCAAGGTGATCATGTTGCTTCCTATAGTTCTACTCAACATAGGTCGCATGAGCAGAATTATCCAACCCATGAAAATTACCAAGAAACAGTGATGTATGCATGGAATATTTGGTGGCATTGCCTTTATTGAGAGAAGTTTATCATGTATTAAGAACACATGTACTTGAGTTATAACTTCTCTCAAAATGATTTAAATATCCTCCAGATGCATTGTGTGGAATACCTATAGTGTTTTGATTTCATCATTTCCTATACAACATGGAAAGGGAATTTCAATGATGATACTATGTGAAGGAAATTTTCGTCCCATGTAAAGAAGGAATCATCAGGTAATGGAAACTGGATAACTATTTTTGCATAATATCACATTGGAGTTCAACAATCATGGGTTGAGGTTTCCTTGACCATCATTCAATTGACACAATCTCTTCTTGAGCTGATTTATTTGGAGATGCAGTTTATGTTGTGTTTCATAGTATTAGAGACTCTAATTATGGTGGGGAGGTTGTACATAATTTCTCATTCTCAAAGAGAGAGCTTCAATGCATTCAGAAGTGTTTTATGGTATAATCTTCGGTAAAAATGATGTGATGGTGGATTTCCATTGTTCATAATTGGTAGTGCTGCATGGAACCATGAAGATGTTCTAGGAAATAAAGTGACAGTTCTTGTGGACATGTTTGAGATGTAAAATTGGAGAGTTTCATTCCCATTATTATATAATCCATCAAATTAACACTATCCAACAGAAGCCTTTAGGAATGATTTAGTAACGTCCATTACCTATATAGAGGTGGGATGAGATATATATGAACTTTCTGGTTAGGATTCCTCTAACACCTAGAATGAATAATTTGATATGAGTTGTCATTGATACAAGGACCAAGTCCGATCACTTTATACTCGTTTGTAAGACAATCATACTTCAGGAGTTAGGAAGTATATATATTAATTAGATTGTTAATTTGAATAATGGTCCATCTATTATAGTATTTGATATGGATCCTCAATTCACTTCTCATTTTTGGAGATGCCATTATGAGGCACCGAATCTCACGTCTTTTTTAGTACGACATACCATCCACAGTCCGATGACCAGATATAAATAGATATACATATTATTAAGGATAATATTATCACTTGTGTTCTCAAATTTGGAGGAGAATGGGGTGATCACTCAGGGATAGTATAGTTTTATTATAATGGAAGTTTCCAGTATGTGATCATAATGGCTTCTTTTTAATCCTTGTTTATACGAACATGAAAAAAACTATCTATTGTGTTTGTCAGGGATTAGAAAATTTTAATTGGTTGGACCAATATTTGTACAGGATAGAACTTAAATGATTTAGTTGATTCATTAATGTATTATAACGGAAGTGAGTTGATATATATCATATACTAATCATATTTTTAGACTTTTGGAATTTTTTTGGTGACTAGGTGTTCCTGACAGCTTCACCTCAGTTGGGTCATCGATAGCTTTGGAGGCAAGGGAAGCTTGCTCTTTATTTTTTTAGACCATTTGAGTTTTTTAAGTAGGTGGGGAATGTTGATTACCATTTATCACTAAAACTGTAGCTAACATCGATACATAATATTTTAAAAGTATTGAAGCTTAGGAAGTATATATCTGATCCATCTCATGTTCTAAGATAGAGTGATATTAAGATCGAGCTTAATTTATCCATGACTGAAAGACCAAACAGGATAGCTGTTAATGAAACATAGGTACTTAATGGGAGGAAAATACATTTGCTTAATGTTCTATGGTATCATGGTTATGATTATCATGAGATGTGGGATTGTGAGGAATTTACGAGATATAATTTTACTCATATTTTTGAAATGGAATCTTCATCATATGCTTTTTCGGGATAGAAAGATTTTATGGTCAGATGTTTGTAACATCCTATTTCTATTTACTGATATCCATAAACCCTATTCTAAATTGATCTATGATTATGATGATTTTGGGGATGTTTTGTGTTTAAATTTAATGAAATTTTAGTATTTAGGCCTGGTGCATGGTTGGAACATGGCTTGTGCATGGTTTTAAAAACTACACACCCTCCTACAGGATAATGGAATGTTTTGTGAAATGAGACCCACAAGAATTTTTCTCAATTTTTAAAGTTCATCATCCATTTTGGAGAAATTGTGTGTCCCAATTTTAATGTGTTTATGTCTTGAACACAACATGTCCAAACCAAACATTGTTTCCTAAGGAAGCATGAATATATGATTTTAAGATATCTGAGTTTTTTTTAAAAAACACCAAAACCCCATTTTAAGACCCCAAACAGACTGGTATGAACTATAAAAGGTTTCTACGTTTTTCTGAGATCCTGAGAAATTTATTGGACCCTTGTACCCCTCCTAGAAGTGATAAAAAGCTAGAGGATCACCCTCAAGTAACCTCTTGTTTTCTATTATTCTATTTATTAAATCCAGTTGTTCGTGTTATTCCTTGACAAATAACTATGAGGGTTTGTAAATTTTAGTATTGAAGATCCAAGTTAGGTGCTTCCATTATGTTGCCTAAATTTTAATAAAAACAAATTTTGTTATTTATTCTAAACTGCTTTGAATTAAATTAAATTGATTTATTTATATTATGAATCTTTCAATTGTTTTATTAGAAATAACCTAATTCGATTATTTGGGGTTCTATATAAATAATGGGCTATTTTTAGTTGGATTACCCACCAGTACATTAAATTGGTATCTGGTTATAGAAATTATGCAAAAATTAATTTTTTATATTTAAATTATTGTATGGATAGAAATTGAATCAATTTAATTATGTAAAGTAATTGAAGAAAATATTTTTATGGAATGATTTCTAAACCCCCCCCCCCCCAATTATATGATTTGGGGGATTTGGATGAAATAGAAGAAATTATTTTAAAATTAAATTTTATGATTTTTATTGTTTAGTAGATTGTTAAATTTGATAAATTTGAATCAAATCCTTATTTATTAAAAATTTCTAAATATGGATTTGATGGAAACCTAGTGGTTTCATCATTTTAAAAAGGTATGTTTTTATTAAAATCCATTATGGGTTTTAATTGGAAAATCTTCAAATTAAAATTGATTGTGAGATTTAATTTTATTTCGATCATTCTTAAAATAAATTACCCATCATTGTTTCTTACTAGAGGAGATAAAAAACAAAGGTAGTTAGTGTGATATATTGGAAAACACTTCAAGACTTACAAAATTCTAAAACATCATATCAGCACATCACATCCCTTAGGTGATGGTGATGAATTGGATTAGCCTACGTTAAAGGAGAGTATGCAAATACTTCTCCATATTTATAGTATTGGGTCTTTATATCTAGGAAATAACATTCCAACAAGGAATAATACCATGTTTCTCACTTGTTTATATTTGGAATGTATAAATATTCTATTGTTCTAAATAGTTTTAGAGGCCTAATGAATTTATGTAAAAAACTTCATATAAATGGTTTTATTTTATCTATTCTGTTAAAAGTTAAATTTTTGAAAATTACCCTGTTTATTAAAGGTAAATATCATAATTTTGAATTTATTTCCATTAATTGAAATGTGAAGTATGGAGTCTTATATGTATATCCATCTTATAAATTATAAAGAATGAATTAATTAAATAATATTTTTAAATTCCAATCCTTTTTATTTAAAAATTGATATGAAATTAATAGTTTATTTTATATTAGAATCATCTTAAGGAATATTTTATGAAATCCTATTGGGATTTGGTTGACACCCTACTAGTGGCTTGGGGTGCTGGTAGACTATATCCTTTTTATTTCGAGCGTGGGTAAGGGACCTCTTGTAGGTGTATCTAGCTGCTGAACCATGAACTTGGAGAGTTGTGTCCTTAGTGGCTTGGTTAAGGATTTCCTTATTTGGTAATTTGGTTGTAGTAATTTTAGCTTCAATCTCTTGTTTCCTTCTGGTAATTTAGTCATTGTGGATTATCTTTTTTATGCATATTGTCTTGTTTTCCTTGTTTCTGCTATGTTTTGTGGAAAATTCTTTCTAACTATCATGTTTAATGATGTTCTCTGATAGTCGCAAACCCTTGGGGATGGGGAACAACAATTTGGCTATGTTAGGAATAGCTCAATAATGAGGTTACTAGGGCACCCAGTTTTTTTTTGTGAAATTTTCTATCAAACAAGAAGTCAAGGTATCACGGGTGAGTACATATGGCTTACCATCCCAACGTAGCATTAAAATTCTTTTCTCATCAACATGATTTATTTATTGATATTATTATGGGTTTAATAAATATATATAGTATATATGATCTAGTATTTATTGATGAAAAATTAATTATTATTTACCTTTCTTTCATTTAATCAATCCAAAAATGAAAACAATGTTCATGCATATATATAAGCTACCATTTCCATGAACAATGTAATTGATTTTTCAATATGTAATATATATGAATGATTATAAATATATATAATAATTATAAATTTTGTTTTAGTATTTTTATTATTATTTAAATGATTAGATCAATATCAATTTATAAGGACGAATGCCGAACTAAAACAACCCTGGAAAAGGAAGAAGAAAACCACTAGAGTGTTGATTCAATTGTAAACTCTAAATATATAGGTGATAAGATGTCACAAATATATAAAACATGGTATGTTATAATTATAATTATGGAATACTATTATAATAAATCCATATTTATTTTACATGTTTTTTTAATTGAATGAAGAAATGCGAGACTTGTGGAAATATTAATTTAACATTCTCTTCATTATTCAATAATTTTACAATTAATTATATATTTGAGAATAATTACCTCCCATGTATATGATTTTGTGAAAATGATTTAATTTTTTCCAATGTCTTAAAAAAATAAATTCATTTTTAAAAAATTTTGACTCTTTACTAAACGGTTTGAGAATAATATTTCTATTATTTTTAAAATTAGATAATAAATAACTCTCATTAAAAATAAGAAAAAAATATTTTTCAAACTTATATGGAATTACTGGTTTTTCATTCCATCATGACACTATAATGTATTGAAGATTCATATAAATTTATATGAATATATTTTCAATGCAAATGATTTAATTTGTAGTTCAATAGGTTTTTATTAAAAAAATTAAATAGGAATGCTATTTTCTTATAGAATTATATCAAGTTATCTTTCAAAATAACATTTTATCTATGTTGTTAATATTTAATTTTACTTATGTTTTAATAGGGAGCTTATCCAAGGAATATTTCCATATTCTTTCTATAGATGGTGAATTTCATTGATGGAATGATGTGTATGAATCTCGTTACATTAGCATGAGTTATTCAAGGAAAAAATATTTTTGAAACAATCTTATTTATATGGGCTAGGAAATTATGTAATGATTTTTAAATCTATTAATTTTCATAGGGTTTTAAATGATGAGTTATTTTTGACCTCATGGTATAGATATTCAGGAATTTTTATATGAAGGGTGGGATTAGTATGTCAAAATGATTCCTTGTGTAATTATTTATATCTCTTGAGATAACAATGTGAAAAAATCAATGGGCATGAACCACAATAGGAAATAGGTTCATCCTAATTTAATATGGGAATAGGTTTGACTTATTCCTAGATCATGATGGTATTAGTAGTTGAACTTTACATATAGAATGATTTTATAAATTAATGAATGTTCTACAAATTATTTACTAGAGATTGTGGTTCATTATTTTATTATGATGATTTCTCACTCTTTCAATAAATATTTTTATAACATATAATGATTATTCCATGAATTATTTTTGTTTTCTATGATAGGTTGTGTGTAAACTTCATATGATATGGACGTGATAACATAACCTTATTCATATCTTATTATTTTATATGATTGTAGATTGATATATCCTATTATTACCATTAATATGAATCATAGAAAATCATTACTTATGATTACTTGGGTCTGATGAAAGGTTTAGGCAGGGAATATATAATATGAGTTCATTATGAGTTGATCTTTGTAGGAGATATTGAAAATATTTCATAAAATAATAAGATTTAATATCTTATTTCTAAAGACCCCAAATCATTATGTTTCTGGCATGGCTTGTATTGTTATGTATTGAATACACCTATAAATATATATATTATTTTTGTATGGATACTTATATCCATTATAGTTCTTATTACACAATATTTTTTCTAAATAATTGGAGATTTGATTTTGAAAAATGATATTAAAACCCTATAAATATAACTATATATAGGATAAAATACTATTATTTTGATAATGATCACGAATAAACTAGGTAATACAGATGGTTTCATAGATTAATGTATCATGATTTAGACATTCTATAAATTATTTTTTAGAGTAATGTGGTTAGAGACTATGATTACAATCTCTCACACTATGTTTTATGGTTTTATTCGGTGGATGAAACCCTTTGGAATTATAATAATGTTGACTTAAATGGACCCTTTAATGAAATTCCTCCACAGAAATCAAACATTATGGGATCTCAAATAAAAAAATATTTTTCTATGATCAAATATCATTATTTTATTTTGAATCATTACTTGTTTTCAAATAATCAATGATGGATAAACATCATCTTGGATCATCATTTAGTGGGTCTTTGGATGAACTGCAATTTGATTGATCGATAAAGACTATATAGAAATTATATTTTTTTCAATGATCAGAAAATGGATATGTTTTCCTAGTTTTAAGCATCTAGAAGGTTAAAAAGACCAATGGTGTAATCTTATCAATCATATGAGTTATTTGTAAGAGATTTAAACCAAAGAATTTGATGAGTTTAATGTGAAATTATATATAATGTAAAATTCTAATAATCTCTTTAAAAATATGGAGATGGAATTTATTGAGGTGATGAAAAAGGATTATGAGTCCATCAATACATTTGAATAAAATTTTAGAGAGCTTTCAAGGTATTCCTATAGTTGAACTATATATCCTAAAAATGAAATTGATTGATTCTTTGGTGGCCAAATACCAAATCACTGAATCTATTTAGCTATAATGTTCATTAGTAATTATAATGAAATCCTTTGATGTGCAGTCAATGTAGAAATTGTGATGGGGGATTATAGCTATTCCAATGGTTTTCATGAGAATAGAAGGAATATTTTTAATGAGAAATCAAATGAATCACATGGTGAAATTAAATTACATATATCTACATGAAAAACCCATTGAATAAACATCAAGGTAATGGGGGTTGTATAGATTATTACTCTTCCATATTTTTTTTGTATCTTACTCTGAAGAAATATAATCATGTTCTTCTCAAAGTTTTTAATTAAGATCGCTAAGACTTGATATTTTTAAAATATATGGAATTTATTTCTATATTACTAAAATATTGGATGTTGTTTTTGCATCATTACATCATGATGAGGATAAAATTGTTTTAATTAATCATGAAAAAGAGGCCCCAAAACATATTTCATAGGCTTTGCAGCTAGAGACTGAGATGGAACTATCATGGTCACGATAGTCAGGGTCTCTGCACTATTAGGATTCAAATATAATTTTATAGAAAATATATGAGGCCTTTACGTGGTATATAGAATGATATTCTATATGTTCTATGTTACTATTAAAAACTCCTAGATACTACCTATTCCATTTAATGGATTTTTAGAGGTTCTACCTCATATATAAAACAAATTCTAAAATATTAACTATAGTTATTGTTTTTCATTTTATATATATGACTCCATGGTGACATTTTATGATAGGATGAAAGAAGGTAAATGATGGAAATGATCCCCCAGTAGTGTAAACTGAGGAACCAATAGTGCCTAGTAATTGAACGAGAGAGAAGTTATGTGAGAACTTCTATCACTTCATGTCGTTTTTTGAGTGATATGTATAGTATTGAATGATGTACATGTCTGACCCAAAAGTGGAGTTTCAATTACAAAACCATCCAACATTCAGTGCAGATTCTGGACCGTAGGTAGTAGAGTTCTGTATTGAGTTCATTAAAAAATAATTGACCACTTAGAGTCACCTACTCAGAAGAGGGTAATGTTTTCTTCTTATATGTTTTGAGGATTATTAATGTTCTAGTGGGATGTTTATAATTGGACTAACCATGAAGATGGTATGGAATGGATATATATTTTAGATATGTTTTAGTATAACATTTAACTAGAGTCACTGAGATATGATTCAATATCATAGGTCAATTGGTTGACCCATGAGAGTATTTCCATGATGGACTATGATGGTATCTTTATAGGTATGAACCACATAAATCTAGAAATGTAAGGGGAATATACAGAAACAAGAAGATATTTTGAAATCATAATTAATTGTTATATTATTTCCCAAGTTAATATCATTTGGTTAAAGAATTTTATTAATGTAGTGGATTAGAATATCATATATGAGGGTAAATTGGATGAGGCTTCTAATGGAGGATAGTTTGTTTCAGTTTGACAATCAATAGGAAAATACTTTAAGAGTAAGAAGCATCGATATGATAATGTTGAACGATGTAGTGAGGAGAGGAGTGCACAGTGGGAAGGGCCAGTTACTCTGGATTTAGATAAGTGCCTTCAATCAGTTTATTTAGTATATCCACCTTCGTATCAATTTTCATTAACCACCAGTAGAGTGATAATCTTGTGGAAGGACGAGAAGTCTATAGAGGTTCTAGAGGAACCCACAGAAAATGAGATGTTTTGGGTTGTCTATAAATAAATAGAGTGTGTAAACGGGGTCCTCTACACCATACCATAATGAATGTTATAGTTACACTAACCATGTTTGTTGAGGAAGTGTAGAAGGTACATCTATGAAAGAGCACTCATACTAGTAGATTAGTGTAGCTCAAAGGGCATAGAATGCATCATATGGAAGTGTTGATCAATATGAGATTTATCTTGCTGACTATATTTCCTTTGGGTTCTCCAGTATTGTGTACTATGAAGGATGAAATAAAATTGTACTTATGTGTTAATTATTAGATGTGAACCAAGAGGAATGTGAATAGCCGGTATCCAAATCAATGTATTGATGATATATATTACCAGTTGGGGGGATCTTGGGATTTATCCAAGATATAATTTTGATTCAGGTATCATTTGTTGAGTGTTCAAACTTTTAATATAAAATCGATTGCTTTTTGAAGAAGTAATGTCCTATCTGAGTTAATTATTATTTCATTAAGTCTCATGAATTCACTAAAAATGATCATATCATTTTTTAAAAGAATCTTCCACTCATACCTTGATCAGTATTTTGTAGTGTTTGTCGATGTCATCATGGTGTACTAAAATACTCAGGAAAATCATGCCCAACATATTGAAATTTTCTAGAGTACATTATGACAACATTACTTATACACCAAGCAATCAATGTTCCAATTCTCGATTGATGAGGAATATTTAATGGTTCACATCATATTAGAGGATTGTGTGTCCTTAGACCCCGAGAAAATGATGGAAGTTGTTTTTTGGGAGAATCCTAAGAATTGAATTGATTTCCTTAATTTTATGGGGGTATGAGGATATAATAATAGATTTATCTATAAATTTCTTACCTATAAAAAAATTCATCTTGACCAAAAATAGGGTTATGATTTAATTTTTTAGAGTATGTGAGAATGCCTTTTAATAGTTGAAGAAGCATTTGACTACCACACTAATATTGATCATACCAAATCTAGTGGAGGAGTACACAATGTTATTTGATGCATCTAGGAACATTCAAGGAGTATTGTTGATGAAGGGGGTAGATTGGGGGAGTATGTGAATTAGTAGTTGATGAAATATGAATGGAAATACCATACACCCGACATTGAGTTAGCTTCAATTGTTTATGCCTTGATGTGTTGTAGACATTATTCATCATGTGAAAATTTTACAGTGTATAATAATAAAAATATCTCTAAGTATATATATTTTTATTTTTATTTGAAAATAAATCAGTGAATATGGGATATGTATATGAATTATTTTGACTTTGCGCGAGAATATATTCTTAGGAAGGGAAACAGTGTTACTAATGATTTTAGAAGGAAAAATCCTACACAGGATGTTCATGAGTGTATCCTTAATTGGATGGTGATTAATTTTCTATAAAATATTCATGTTGTGGTTTAAGAGGTCCAAGAAAAGATGACATTCATATCAGTAGTAGTGGAGCCTAGTATTTTGAGCCAGATTAGGATGAGACTGTATAAGGATCCAGAATGTTTTATGATTAATGAAAGAATTGATGGTGGGGAGTAACCTTCAAATTTGACTATAAATGAGTGTGGGATCATCTATGTTGGGAATCATGTTGTTCTTCCATTGACTATGAAATATGAGATAATTCATTAATTTCATTCTTTAATGTGTCATGTGAATCAATGTTTAACTTTAATTTATCATAACCTACATAGCAAATACTGGCATCCAAAAATCAAAAGGAAGAAAGTTGGTATAATGACATGATGCTACACCTGCCAACATGTGATGGTTGATCATCAACGACCATGTGGTTTACTACAGACATTACATGTTGTGGAATGGATATGGGATGATGTTACCATGGAATTTGTTGCGGATATCACAATAACTCATTAGAATATTGATTTTATTTGGGTAGTTTTGGACTGACTGATAAAAGTTAGACATTTTCTGCTGATACAAGATCTTTTCTCAATGGGTTAGTTGGGAAACATATATATTCAAGATGTAGTCCATTTGTACAGGGTTCATGGAGTATTTTTTTCACAATGTTATATGTGATAAATTTAATTGTTATTGTTAGGTCTTGTTCAAGTCACATGGTACAAAATGTTTACTGAGTATGGAATTATACCCATAGACAGAAAGATAGTGAGAGCATACAATTCAGGTGCTTCCAAATATAATATGATAGTTTGTTCTGAAAATATCTGGGTATTATAAGAATCACCTAGGATATGTGGAGTTTTCATATAATATATATTATTAGAAAACTATTTATATAGAACCACATGTGTAAATTTATCATAGACAATTTAGATCACCTCTTTTTTGGATGGAGGTGGGTCAGTATGTGTTATTGGAAGTATGTCTCATGGAAGGGACATCATTATCGGATTAGTGGATTTAAAAGAGTATCTATATGACTCGGATTATAGAGAATTAATTTTATGATAGAAATCATTTCCCCCTATAGTTTACATAGTGTGATCATGTTTTTCTTCACCTGTATCCTAGAATAGTTCTTGATCAGATTTTAAGGCATGGAGTTTTGGAACACAGTTGGTTTGGACCATTTGATATTTTAGAGAAAATCAGGGTTTTGTTGTACCGATTGGCTCATTCAAAGATGTATAATCATAATAATGGCATTTTTTGTGTCATAACATCAAAAGAATCACCCAAACCCTTCTTATCTAACTTATGGATGATGTTTAGAAAGAAACTAATTCGTCCTTTGAGAATAATTTGATATAAAATATGGAATATAGTGAGAAACTTTTTTGGGGAAAGTTAGTACTAATAGTTCATATATTATAGAAACATTGGTAAATTAATTTGAAAAAATGGAAGATATAAGGGGATATATAGGATATGTGGCTCGATATTTTTACCTCAAAATATTATTGTTTCTTTGGAGTGAAACTTTGGGATATGCTATTATAAGGCTTAGAGATTGTATTATCCTAACCATTTCTGGGGATGTCTCAGGATCATTTGTAACTACTATTTTCCGTTGAATTAGTGTCTTCTTGTTGGGGTTTACATTGGTGGTTTTTTTGCATGAAATTGTGGAATTTTGGAAGGAAGAGGGGTAGTGTATGATTTTGTATGGTTTTCCGAAACTATGCACTCACCCCAGAAAACTATACGAAACGAAATTGATGGGATTATCATGGTTGGTGGAAATTTATTCAAATAGTATTTCCTAATTTTATTAACCATATGACACCTAGGAGGAGGCATGTGATTAGATTCATGGTTGGGGAAAATTGTGAACCCATGCCCAGGAATCCACGCACACAACTTTAATTTTTTCCCAAAAAATGGTTTAAAATTCTTGAACCCCCATAATTCACCCTCATTTACCGATATTTCACCTTGGATAATTTCTTATTATTTTTTAGCCTCCTAGATGGATTACAAGGGTTTCTAAACACCGTTATTGTTGAATTGAAGACTAGAGTGAATAAACACACCTCTCACATTAAGAGATTCTTATCCCAATTGGTTTATTCCCTCCCTTTCATATTTCTTCCATATTTGGAAGGGATGCTTTCATCAATTGGTGATGGATATAAATACTTTTTTTAATATATCATAATGAATTCAATTATAGATATAGGCTTTGGTTACAGATCACAAAATTTGTTTTGAAATTGAATGTTATACTTTAATTTGTGGATTTTTTATGGCAACCATCTTTCATGGATCTTGAGGTAGGCGTTCTAATTTTATAATCACGTATTATTGATTAAATTATGTTTTTTTGAAATTGAAATCAAAATTTACATGATTTGGAAATTCTATTCTAAATTGTATTGATAATATTAAATTATAATTTGATATTGAATTAGGTTGAATTAGAGAAAATTGAAATTGGTTGTCTAATGATTATAAAAATAATGGGATATTTGGATTTTGAAATTGTTAAATTAAATTGGATTGTGTATTTTTAAATTACTTTAGATGCATATTAAATTTACAGTGGAAATAAATGAATGACTTTTCTAATCTTAAAGGGTTAATGAGTAATATGTTTAAATTTTGTTAAATGGTTTAATGTTGATTTGTTCATAATTTTCCTTGTTATTGAAAAAAAATATTATGATTTTTTGGTAAAACAAAATGTTGCACATTACTATATTTTTTATTACATTTTTAATAATGAATATCAATTATGGATATGAAATTTCAAATTGTGTGATATTTATATATTTGTGATATATGTGATGTTGAGGTGTGAGAAATGGACTGAGGCTCTAATTTTTAATATGTGTTAGTGAGCGTGGGACATTGGCCGAGACACCAATTACACAATTCTTGTTTAGGTGTGGGATAATGAATGAGGTTCCAAATACCTATTTGTGTTAGTGAGTGTGGGATAGGGACATACGATCCAAATACGCATGTGACAATGATGTGTGGTATATTGAAAGATGCTTCAAATAACCATAGGGTTTTAGACATCACATTTAATTACCATGAGATTGGAATTGGATTAGGGTTCCAAAACAGTCATGAAATTCAATGAATTAATTTGATAAATGATAAACATGATACAATGATATCTGATATCCATTTGGAATAGTTTACTCACTTCCAGGGGATGGAGGATATACTGATGGGTGGGGTTTCATTATGAACTCTTGGAATTTATGTAGTTAAATAATGAATAATGAAATGTGATATCTATTTAATTTATTTAACACACATAATATCTATAAAACTACATAAACTATTATTAACTATATATTGATCTATGTTTTGTTTGATCGTGTGATACTGATTTCATCTAATTATGTTATTATTATAGTTTTTGGTTTTTGTTTACTGGTTATTTGTTGGTTATTTCCACTATTGTGATACTTTGATAAATAAGGTATTTTTTAAAAAATGGAATATATAAGACTATTTCTACTAGTCTGTAAACACTAACATATACAGAGGCATAATTAACATAATGCGACTGATCATCTTGGGGCACCATTGTGTGGGACCTGGGTCATGGCGATACTGTGATGATGTATAAAACCATTTTATTTCCTTGATACTTCATTTTCATTCATGAATAATATTATTTATCAATGTAGAGAGAAGCTAATAATGAAACTATTTCCCTGTATATTCTTTTTAGAGATAGTCCATATTGGTATATTTTTATAATAAAAAAGGAAGGACCCTCTTAGGATTACAAAAGACATTGGAATTTTTCTATATAATGTTCTTCTAGAAATCTCATAATGGGGCCTCATCAAAATTCCTACTATAAAATATTCTATTCTAGGTATCACATAACTCTATGTATTGCGATTGTGAGGTTTCTAAAATTCAATTAGGTATGTTTCATGTATTTCAATATAGGTTTTAAATTTATATCATACTACACTAGTGTTTTCCGCTGATCCAGGTATTCAATTAAAAGGATAAGGGAATATATAGTGTTGAGGTTTATTAGAATCACTTTTTAAATGCATGATTCATTAGAAGAAATTTAGAATATAACGAAGTATGGTTTGATATCCATTTTATGAATTTGATATCATGTTTAAATAATATAAGGGTAACTCAAATAAAATATTAGTGGTAGTATACCAAATAGATGGAATTCATGAATGTCATTGTCCATATCATTTAAATAAACTATTCTTTTGTTCATTGGGTTTTCTAGATAACTTGACACTTCCCTCATTATTTTCAATGATTTTCCATTATTAGGGAAGGTTACAGGAAGGTATTATTTTCCCTAATTTGTGAATTTCACTCACTAATGATATTACCTCTAATTAGAGTGACACTGATCTTATTTAATTTCCCAAAAACAATTTAATATTTTATAATACACTCTCTAGTGGATAAAATACTAATTTATTTTTAGGGGGTAAGATATATCCATTCCCTATCCTTTTTATTTAAATAAGTCTCTCTATGTTAGACGTTACATGATCTTTAGAGGAGCTCCCATGTCGTGAGTCTACATCGGATTTCAGGTAATCACAATGTCTTCATGGCCATTATTGTGAAGAATGTTCTGAAAAATTCCTTATCATCGTGTTATTCTATTTGAAATACGTCATTAGTTCCATTTCTGAGGCTAGTGCTAATAAAATTCAATAATTTAAACCACTGAACATGAATTATATCTTCATCAGAAATATAGGTGGAATTTTTTTTCGATTTAATATTTTTTGAAGCCAAAATAATAATCATATTTTAATTATTCCCCATTGGATTATCATTTTATATTATATCCCCCATGTAGTTTCATCATTCAAAATAACTTCTCCCTCGGATGATATTTTGGAACAACTATCCTGAGAGAATCACCCCTATTTTTAAAGAAAGTGTTTATAATATGGGGATTGAATTTTTGTGAGTATGTAAACATTATAGTCATTAATATGGTGATTATCAAAGCATTGAAAATAAAAACGTACATAGTGGTGTGGGAGAATATAATTCCCAAATATTTATGTTATAGGGTTCATGTTATTTTACCATAATGAAATCCTATAACATTTTTGTATTTGATGATCATATGAATGGGGGTGGTGATAAATATTCCACTACCCTACTGACAAGTATTGTTCTTATAATTAAATTAAGGAAATTTATGCAATCCCATACATAAATGTTTTCCATTTAATAGTGAACGGTTTAAAGGAATAACATATTATATTAAATTGAGCCTTCTTATGGGGGTTCTTTATATTTTTTGTCTTTTTTTTCCCTTTTAGGAGTCTTATTTTACCATAATGGACACTTTATATAGAAGATAATATTTTTTTACCTCCCACTAGATACACATTTCATGGGTTTTATGAATCATAAGATTTATTTGAAGAGACAAATTTTCATATTTATATGCTGAAACTAGGACATAGATCATAGAAGAAATGTTCTAAGATATAGATCTATATATACATTATTAGTTATTGGGGTATTTGAAACATAGAGATACAAATTATCCCCTCCCATTGATAAATACAATAGGTGTGTTCAAAGTGGATATTTTGAGAGGGTCATTCTTGATTTTGAGACATGTTTGTTAGAGAACATCATGTGTATGGGATAAAATAATGATGTTTCCACTTTTGTAATATATCTATTCATAATATTATAGTGAGTCACCCATAAATTATGTTTATAGTACGGTATGTATTATACTTTAAATACCTTTTACAATGTCATAGTTTGTATTGGTCATGTTATACATATGATATATATTATATCCTCATCCTACTCTTCTAATAAGATTTTGGAATTATTTTCATCCTCTGTGAGTGGTTTCTTAACCAGATCTAGCCATAAATTATATTTATATGATAAATTCCAAGAACAGAAGTGTAACTTAGAATCTCAAAGGATACATTAAATGGAATGTGTCTTGAGGAATTAACTAATACAGATCATCTCCCCATAGTATCATTTTGTTGAGATCATATATTTATAGTTAGTTATGTGGTTCTTGGTGAATCTAGAATCAATTACGTAGGAACCACTCAGTGTGAGAGTAAAATTAGAGATTCCTAAACACATGGTGAATCATCACATTGGGAAATATGGGAATAGCCTCCATAGTTGGTACCTAGATCTATATCATCAAGAGGAGGTAATATTTGAAAATATTCATTATAACAGTGAGTATATCAGCATAATTTATCCTCAGAGGATATCAAAGATTTTTTTTGGAAGGTTCTTATAGGTATGTCCTCTACTCTTACCAGATATTGACTAGTCGTCAATTTTTTTAACATTATGATATTTGATCTCTATTTTGTTGAGAGGGCCATTTTAGATTTTACAATGGTGATGACCTCTATGGTTAATTTTTATATATCTATAAGAAGGAACTAGATATATGGATTTATAGGATGGTCTTCAAGAGGTGATGATTATGAACCCATAGTGTCGACATATATGGAAATAACTATATTATTTTATTGGTTATGAAAAATTAGATTATTAGGTTACTATCAAGAGATACCAGATCACCTCTACAATTTCATCATTTACTTGGGTTGGAATATACAAGTTTACCTAGATTTAAGTTTTACCATGATGATTATTCCTCTTATTAATCTTCAATTGGAAGAGTAACTTTGGAACCTGGATCAGAATTTGTGTTACACATCATGGAAAATTACCATAATATGTATGATCTATTAAAAGAAAACTCCTATGTTTGTTATGAAATATATTGATGTTATTTTCACATGAGACTAAGTATGTGATCTTGGTACTCAATTAATAATAGAATATATTGATGATATTAATAATAAAATGATGTAAAACATGCCTACTATATAGATGTTCTCAAGATATATTGGTGATATTTATGTGTCTGAGTAGGAATGTGAACCTATACCACAACTATCACTAGGATATATTTACAATATTATCATGTGTGGGTAGAAATATTCATCTACTTTATGGATTACACCATGATATATGGATGAGTTTCCCATATATTGATAAGTAAATGGATATAATATATCATTATATAGTTGATAAGATAAATAATATAGTCCATATCAAGTATTTAGGAGAGAATATTTTGATGTGACTTCTCGATACGTAAAAAATATCAATTGTGGGATCAGGGATATAAGACTACTTCCCATTAACTACTTAAATCTGAAAAAATGTATCATATAAATTAAGAGGAGTATTATTATTATATTTATCTAAATATTTAGGTTGATCACATTTATATATATGAATAGTATGACTACTTACAAGAAAGGAAATTTTGACCTGTTCATTGTGTCTAATCTTAATAAAATGATCAGATTTGTTGGTGGAAGTAGAGATATTTAATTTATTTAAAGTCTTCATCTAGGTATTCAAACATGATTCAAGGATGAGAGTTGGAATATTTTCAACCTCTATGATCTCATCTAGAATATTACTATAGGCTTCATAATCATAATTTAGACTAGGAATACTTGTATCTTATTGTCCTTAAATATATATTTCAATATGTCACCTAGAATTAAGTTTCTTTATGATGGTTTTTAGTTTTACTCATTGGCATAACTACAGGGGAGAAAATCCTAAACTATAGACAATTTAGTAGTGATTGAAGACAAGATACATACATGATTCACACATTACAAACGATAACATGAAAAATAATATAATAATTTTTATATGAAAATTATCATTTATTCTATTTATTCTCAGATTTTATTCATATATCACTTCTTCATCCCATAGGTAAATGGTAACAAAAAATTATATTATCATATTATTCGTATGGGAAATAATACAATAAATGGAATGAAAATGTAAATAAAAATCAGAAAATATTGTTTATATGAATCATAATTAAACCTTCCTTAGTAAAAATAACATCAATGGTACAAAATACATTTAAAATTTTATGAAATAAATAATCACATAGATAATAATAATTAGTTTTATATTTGATAAATGTATAATTTTAGATATGATAATCATATAGTTACTAAATTGTTCCATGAAAACATACATTAGTATGTATAGTAAATTAAAAACACCCAAACTAGTTTTTTCAGGAGACCTATCGATATATTGAGGGGTTATAGCATGTACCAACAATGAAATACTATTTATAATTTATTCTTTAATATTGAATTGTAAAACATAATAAATGTACACATTAAATTTCAAATCTAATATATAAAATTTTAATATTTTACTCATTCAATAAACATAATCTAAAGCCTTCAAGAGTAATATTTATAATGGTATATAAATAGTACAACTATATTTTAGCATAATATTCAATAGAGAATATTTAAATAAAATTAAAAAATTAAAAAGACTCCTTGAATATTTATTCATGAAAATACACTTAATATTTTGGATTTACTTAATTAAAAGATGGTAAAATTATAAATACTTTTGAAGGAATTTTTTTTTCAAAGGATCCATAGCAATTTTTATAGGGTGATTTATTAAATTGGATGGCCAATATTGTTGGAAATTTGGTTCATTTTGTGCATATAAAATATTAATATATTCACACATTTTATAAAATGTAAAAAGTACCTCATTAAGAAAATGATAAGAAGACACTTTGAACAAAATTATATACATTTAGAAATGGGGGAAATTACTTTAAATAATTATAGTATAATTGATAAAAAAAATTATTGAAACCAATTTATTTAATATTTTGAAATCGATGATTAGAATATCGATGGAATGGGGAATAAAGTCAGTTTCTCCTAACAAACTTTTTTCAGTATATATATTAATTATATTAGGAAATTGAAATGAAATCTTTTGATTTTCCTGAAAAACTATATTAAAATAAAAATTTTTTGGGTTTATTATATAATTTCCGCAACAAATTTGTATACATAAATAGTGCCCAATAAGGATAGGATTGTGCAACAAATCCTTACCTATGGTCTAAATTCAGTTATAAGTTATTTTATAATAATTTATAGTAAATTTAAATTTAATAAAATTCTATATAAGAGCCACATATATATTTATAATATCATATATTATCATATTATAACATCCTTTTAGATTATTGCGAAAAATATTTCATTATTTACATTATTTTAGGTGTTAAAAACATAATTTTCTTATCAATGATTAATCATAGATATTCTAGTTCTTGTGCACATGATATTGTTCCATAAACTATTGAATGATATTAATTTTATGAATATCATATTAATTCATATTAATTATTTTTCTAATCATTGCGGAAATTTATTCTAGGAAAATGAAACACATCACTTTGTGATGACAGTTTGTCGTACATATGCAAGAGAGATGTTACCTTTTCCAGAATGGGAGAAATGTTGATTAAATGTATTATATATTAGTTTCCAAGAATCAATATTATGTCATAGCTATCATAAATTTTCAATATATCTACTATTATGACTATCAATGTGAGTCAATGGTGGGACATAATTACAGCAATCGACAATGTTATAGTATTTTATTCATGTAAGAGATAGTTTTGATTCTCATTTAGTGGGGAAGGATAAGGATAATAATTATTATATGAACCTATCAACATATCAATATATTGTAAATACTCGTATCATTATAAATTAACTATTAATAAATATATCAATTTGGTGATGTAATGAATAAAAAGAAAGATATTGTTGATGGTGATTACCATTGATTAGAAAAACCTCCTTTGGATTTCCGAATAAGAACTCAAGTGTTTGTTTCATGGGAAAAATCTATAGAAAGTGAATCATAGTATTGTAGAGGTATTTTGGTATGGTTTTGTTGAGACAAATTCTTCTCGAGGTGTGATTAATTGTGGCAGGAGGATCCCTTTTATAATTGGGGTGAGTGGAACACATGTAATTTTAAAATGTTTTATAATATTTTAAATTCAAAATAATCATAAAATATAGGAAAAATAACTCATAATAAAATATGATATTTTTATTGAAAAAATAATCCCAACCAATACTGTTTTAGATTTTTTTATGTAATTATAACTATTTTATAATTTAGTTTTTAAAATGTCCCAACAAGTATGTTGAAAATAGTTAAAAATTGAATTTTCTTGAATAATACGGACATACATTAACTATATGACTCATAATCATAATAATATAGATTTAAATTAAAATAACTAGATTTATAATATAAAAATTCCATTTAAATAAATATTTATTATTTATTATTTTCTTTAATTAAAATTCAATTACAGTATGCATTTTAAAATGTTATTCTGAAAAATATCCATTTTCACCTCCAGGTGATCATATCATTTTTTATCAAATTGATTGTGAAATAATGTAAAATTCAAAATATTTTAAAACATTATCATAAATAAACATAGTAATAGAAAAATAATATATTAAAATTTGGTTAGATGTCATTATTTATAAGATAAAATCATAATAACTTATTCAAGGTTTATTATTTTATTGTATGATTAAAATCATTATTTATCCAATGAATTTTGAATTTTTTTGCTATGAAATATTAAAATGCTCAATGTATTTTTTTAAAATTTTAATGAAAACTGCCGATAGTTAAATCTTGGGTGTCACATTCTTCCCAAAAGAAAATATCCTTTGAATTTTTATGTATATTATATTCTAAAAAATGTGTGTGGTTATTCGTTATAACAACCTCTCATTCCCACATTTCTTCCTCAATTATTGTCATGTTGTTTTATTTCAAAGTACATGCATTATAGATTCAAGAATCTAGATATGATTTTTCTTGTTATTTACTTCAGGTTTTTATTCTACTTATTTATAGGTGATAATATGTGTTGTGTATGAAATCAAATTCTTTAATAAAAAGATATGAACACATTATGTATTTTAGTGATTCATGGTGCCATTTCCAAATAATAATACATATATAAATTTATTTAAATAATTTCAAAATTCCTACATCACATGGGGCTCAATTTCCACATATTGTAAAAATTATAATTCCATTCCATATAGATAATTTATTGCAGCCTTTACTTTAAATACATTAGCATTACATCACTGTTGAGGAATAATTAATTTTTTAAACAAATAAACTTCAATAGACCATTTTATCCTGGTGCCTTTGGGAACATGAAAACATAATCATTGGTAAAAATTTGACCTACGTTATCTCCCACAAATTTCATATTGAAAAAAAACCTTCTTAGACCCATAATACATGCTATATAAGTAACAACCTAGGAGCATATACCATAATTTTTGTTCATTCGTGAATTAAATACTTAAATTCATTATAATTGTATAATGAAAAAATGGGTTTTATATAAATAAATAATATATGCTGATAGAATAGTATTCTCACCTATAAAAGTATAAATAATGTCATTTTATCATATAAGTGAAAATATGATATATTTATGTCATCAAATAAGTAAATAAATGTTTTTAAAAAATAATGATAGTGTTGGTATTTTTGAATAACATAAATAGTTATTTATAATTTTATTATTTTATGAATAATTTAAAAAAATATTTATTTTAAAGAAATATACTCTTAAAATAAAATTTTATTTTCATATGAATATTGGATAATTTGATATGACCTTTATTAATTTTTCAATGTGTTCTAAAGTTAGTTATACTTTCAAAATTGATATTTTTCCAATAAATTATTATTCTAAATAAAAATTAAATTTAAATTATTTATAAAATTAGTTTCATAAAAATGAGTTAATTTTTTAATTTTAAATGCCATAAAATGGTTACGGTGAATTTTTTGGATTTTTCTATTATACTTGACATGTTTTTAAATAGTGAAATATGATATTTTACAGTTTAAGATAAATACATTAATTATTGATTCATTTATTATGTATGGATGATGTTAGACCATAATAATGAAATATTCATTTTTTTAATATTTTTTTATTATTTCTCAATCTATTCATAGACAAGATCCAAAATAAAAAACTATCGAATAAAATAATCAAAACAAAACTCTAATCCTTCACCATAAATACAACCCCTCACTTCCCCATATCCTCAAACCTCAAAGCCTTGTAACTTGTTTAATATTTTCCCAATTATATTACATAGCTTATTCCCCATGTTTGAGATATTAGGGTCTCAAGATAAGGCAAAAACAATGATCCTTAAAGAGGTTCTCATGGAGAATAATTCAAGAGGTAAAGACCTCGTTCATTTTCATTTTTTTCTCTATTTTATTTATTTATTATTCTATCTAACACTCCCCTTAAACAAGTGGAATTAAATATCCACTATCTTATATATAATTTTATTTTATCTTGTTTATGGAAAAAATGATCCCCAAAATTTGTTCACACCCTTTTATTCTAAAAATGAGAACATCATTTTTGATGTGTTGATTTACCGCCATCGTGGATGATACACTTTAATTTTCCATTAACACCGTAAATTATGGTCATATAACCATTATTATTGTTAAATCAGACTTTAGTATACATTTATTATTTTATATCATTTCCTATAACCCTAATATAAAGATGATAATAAATTAAATGATATCAGTTCATGGTCGTTGTAAAAAAATCAAAATCAACTAAATCATTTCCATTAATGATTAATTTAATTATAAATGATCTTATTAGAAAATAAAATGATATATGAAATTATTTAAAATTATATAAACATATTAATACCTTTATATTCCACTTCTAATGATTTTCATCTATTCGATAAGAAAATCCATAACGATCCACCCTTGGAAATCATAAAAAGAGCACACCAGAAACAGTTGAAATAATAAAGTATTAGTAATAAATGTGTGGAAAGTTACTCTTATATGTACATATAAGGTACTAAAAAAGTGGGTATAGATTTTAATAAGATAATAATAATCATTAATCCATTTTACAAGAGTTATGAACTCTTTTTTAATTATTTTGAACATAAGGTAAGATACTTTTATTTAAAATCCTCTTTTAGATTTCTATTTTAAAAAAATTCAAAATGAATGATTTAAAATATTATTATTTTATGATTATGTTTTGGTAATGTGGAATTATTTATTATGAATGGTGGGAACTATATCTCCCTCAAATTAATTGGGTATGTTTATATTTGAGGTCAACCGAAATAGTTACTCTAAGTATAACTCTTATAGTAAAACCATAAGGTAGTCGTGGGTTAAATTATAAGGTAGCCATGATAGAATAAATTTCAAGACAGTCTTAAGGGTTATAATTTATTTGGAAGATTATAGGGATACAATATTATGTAATTAATACCCCATGTAATGTATATTGGTCTATTTATGTTTTCAATGTCTTAGGGAAATATTATTATTTCCCAATGTAAGAATCTATCATTATTAAATGGGGATAAGTATATATTATGAAAATTATTTCATATATGTATAAGAATTCAAGGACAAACTGTTATTTTACAATTTATATCCCTTACTGAGATTTTTTGTTATCATCACATGTTTTTAAATGTCATTATAGTGTTTAAGGATTGGTAAAATAAGATATGAATCCATGATGAACTTTATGAGAAACATTAATGGAAAGAACTCGTGTTTTAATTAAAAAAATTTGTATGATGGAATAAATTGACAATTTTTGTGGTGTTAACTTTGTATGATTATGGATTTAAATGTATTATGTCCTCATTTTCTGAATACTACAAACTAAAAAGATATTTGGGAATATAATAACTGTATTGTAGTTGAATTAATAATATAATACAATCTTTAAGGTTGGTTCCTTTTAACAAATATTCATAAAAGGGGGGGGGTAAAAATTAAAATGGGTGAGGTTTGATGCTCATTAATTGTAAAGAAGGGATATTTGTTAGAATAAACTTGATCATAAGGGTATGTGAACATTATCATAATTATAAAATTCTTTACCCAGCAAACCAATGATCATAAACATAAAGCATTGAGTAATAAATGGTAGTTCATAAGACATGAATCATAATGGAATTATAACCATGATCTATTAAAGCACAACATAGTAACAAGACCTGGAATATTTTTATGTAGATAAACATGTAATATAATTTTCTATAATTCATAATTAATTTCTAAAATCTATTACAACACGAATTTGGAATGAGACCAACATAGTAGGGTAGAGAATTATTTCAAGTCTAAGTCCTTTCCCAAAAAAAGAATGGGTTTTCCTTCCTTTCCATAATGGATTGGGTTCCACTATAATTTCATTGTAGACTGGGTATCCCCATCATCCCATTATAGTTTGGGTTCCCTATCTTTCATAGTGGATTATTCCCGTTAACATGATAACCAAGATTTTCATAAGAGATATAAATATTTTCCCATTACATTGGAGGAAGATATATGTCCCTCCATTCTCAAAATGAAATCATACGTATATGTTCCATGTGATCAAAAAAATTTATATCATATCTGATGAAATGAATTGGGTGTCATAAAACCATAATCATATATTAACATGTGGAAGATATATAGGTTTCATTATAATGTCACCAAACTCCTAACCCATGAAAAAATGTGGGATTCATAACCATATAACCATTTAAAATGAAATTGTTTTCATAAACATAATTCTACCAATACATAAACCATTTAGATAAAGAATATGAATGGAACCATTGGATCATTTCTCCATAAAGTCATGAGTAACACTTATATATGTCGTCTTATATGAAAAATAAATTTTTAATAACTTTTGAAAAAATATATTCCGAAAAAATATCCTATCTTCTTTTAATTTATTCAAAACATAAAACTTTTGGAATTCCACCTTCTATGAAAATAAATGTGGAAATTTATAACAATATCAACCTATTTTTTAGAAAAAAAATTTCTTTAGAAACACTTCTTTAAAAATATAAAAAAATAATGAAAATGTGTCGAAAACCTTTTCATCAATTTTTTCGGAATATTTATAAATAAATATTTATTTTTTTGAAAACCATTTCTTTAAAATTAAATTGATAACATAAAAAAGAAATCATCAAAACATTTTTACAACCATTTATATGGAAACACATTGAATAAATACAAACGATTATTTTAAAACCATCAAACTTTTTTAAAATAATTTTCCAATGAAAATTAGATTAAAAATATCATTTCAAACTTTTTTGAAACATGGTTTTTGAAATACATAACATGTGCATCATATAATGAAAATTGAGGCAGAACTACATTGAAAATGTGGTTACATTTGAAACATAAACCCCCTGGAAGAGAAATTATGGAAGGGATATGTAAATAAAATAAATTAAAGGGTAATAATAAATGAATAAATTCCTAGTTAGTATATACACCACATAAATAAAATGTGTGGTGATTATGGCATAAATCTGATAGAAACAAAAGAGAGAATAAAAGTCCCATTACTATATGTCTTGATACTCTGTATACTCATAAAATCTCCATGTATAATATATATGTGTTTATTATATAACTTTTATAGAACCATGTTCTTATATCTAATAGAATATATGGTTTTATTATGACATTATATTACCCATATAATAACAATTCCATGTAATGGGTTTGCTTTTTGTAATATCTGCTTTGTTCTTAATACATGTTTTGACTCATCATTATTGATCATAATACATAGAACATGATTTATTTATTTTCAAATTGAAACACCTCATTTAAATAACATATATATTCATTGTATATTTATTTATATTCATCTATAATATATTGAAAGATGAAATGGAATAAAATTTTTATCGAGACAACAAGCAGTATGCATGCTTGCATGTTTCATCTATTTTACTATCTTATTTAATAAAAGAAATTTTATGATATATATATATATATATATATATAAATCATCATTCCAATAAAATAATTATATCATATATATCATATAATTTCACAAATACCATCATTAATACATGTCATGTAGAATGTGAATGAATCAAATCTCTTTGAGGTAGTGGTAGTCCACACAGCCCAAATTAAAATTAACATATTTACAAAAAATATAAAGAATGAATTGATATAAATTATAATAATTATATAATCATAAATAAATCACTAATATCATCAATATTATATAAAAATATACTTCCCATAATAATTCTCGATATTTATAATTTGTAATGGAAAAACGAACAACATCATTTGATGAGGTAGTAGTTCTCCATACAAAAGAACAATAAGTTAGTTCCCCAGTAGATAAAAGTGTATTTATGTTTATATATAAGCCATATAATAAAACATCACCTTATATTAAGGATATTTCGTTTGTTATATAAATATGGAATAATAATTTTTGAGGTGGTGGTGAATAAAAATAAAACGGAGCTAGAGGAAGTATGTTACCTCTTCGCTGGGTAACTCCCCTTGGATTACCACAAAGGGATTCTTTGAATGTATTTTCCAAATGAGAATCTTCAAAGATGAGGAGAGGGAAATAGGGAGATTATGTTATAATATATTTGAATTGAAAAATGTCTTGATATGTGTCCATAAGGGGGAAATAAGAATGCCTTTTTTAAATTAGTGGAGCAATGGAATGATTTTAATTTCTAATAATGTGAATTCCTCACTCATTTTCCCCAAGGAAATTGAGTCAAATAATAGTACATATCACAAAAATTGAATTATATGGTCTAAATATGAATATCCAATGGTTTTTCGGCAATTTTTTTATCGTTTTATGTCCCATATTTAGTGTTTAGTCTTCTCTTAAGATAATTTTCCTCTTAATCGTAATAATTAATTTCAATCTATTTCACTAATATTTTCTGTAAAACAATATGTCGACCTTATTACAAATTCTAAATTATTCTGATTAAAAATAATGAATTAATTTTTCTTAATTCTAATAAATAAAGTGATATAAATTAATTAAAAATTAATATCGTAGATGTGTCGTGAGAATGGATTTTTTATCCAAAAAAGTATAAATGTTTGAACTATTTTGATATCCAATTTCATAGTGAAATTTGTACGAATGATCGTAATTTAGTTAGTTGATGTAAATTAATCACATAAAATTTTAAACCCAAATTAAAATATAATTTAAATGTATAAATCAATTAGATGAAAGAGAATTTTTTTAATTAATATTTTGTATTTTTAATTATTCATAAAAATATTATTTTTTCCTAAAAAATCACTAAAATTAAAAATATGATAATTCCAAAATTATGAATTCAAAAACAATTAAATTTTAAAAAAAATAATTTTCTAAATGATTCTAGATTTAATATTACTATTAATATTAAAATTTTTAATAGATCAGTTACAACTATCTCATTTTATTAATTATAACAATAAAATAATGTTTCCAACAAACATGGGGTTGCATGTAACAAAAGACAAGTCGATGTTACATATAGTAAAAAATTATCTTGATGTGGTGTATAATAAATGTTTCAGTTAGTGTAGTGTGAAATTTAAAACATCAATGAAAATTAATTTATTCAAAACATTATTCACAACATTACAGGGTGTCACATTCTACCCCTCTTAAAATGAACTTTTTCATCCAAATTATTCATTCTGATACAATAAATGCGGACATTTATGCCTCATCAAATCCATAAGATTCCACATAGATTCCTCTAATAGATGATTTCTTCAACAATCACTGACCATGTACGTGGCCTTTTTTCATATAAATTTCTTAGTATAATCTATAATTTCAATGGGTTGTTCCTTATATGAATGATCATGCTCCAATAGTAATACATCTATGCTTAGTACATTTGATGGGTTAAGAATTGAATCTCTCATGAAAGATACGTAGAACTCATCATGTGCATGAGATTGTTTTGGAGAATTTTCCATGTGTTATTCTACCATCATAATATGATCATGAATTTCACAGGAACTGATACACATAGGGATTAGTTTCCCGTTCTTCCAAAATCACATGACTTTCTTGTAGGGATATATTCATAGAAACATGTTCTCAATAACATAAAATTATAGATCACACTGATAGTTATCAGAATAACATTTCTTTGTTGACTTTATGCTACCTTGATATGATATTCAATGGCTCTAACCTTCTCAACCATTTCATCAAATATCTCATGTAATAATAGATTTATTTGTCCAACTTGATCCCATCACGTTGGAGGTCTAAATTTCTTCCCATAAAGAAATTCATAATAAATTAAATAAATTCTTGAGTAAAGAATATTATAGTAAAATAAATCAACTATAAGAAGGTGTTGATTACAACCACCATTTAAATCCCACAAAGAAGATATCAATATATACTCCAAGGTTGAGTTTTTCTTTTAGACTGACCATTCATCTGAAAATGATAAGATGTGATGAAACACATTTTTATATAAATTTTTTCTCTAAACATTTCAAGAACATTAAGTTAATCCTCAGATCCCAACCATATTCAATTTAATTTGGTACTCCATGAAACTTCACCACTTTCTTAAACTATATCCAGGATAAATACTAGACTGAGATCTCTTCTCTAATAGAGATGAACTTTTCTTTTTTAGTAAAGTGATCAAATAGAACCAATATTGAACTAAAACTTTAGAGGTGTTTGGGATTCAAAGGAGAAAATCCATAGTTATGTTCTATCATTTGCATTCATTTATGGATAATGGATACAACTACCCTTTTAATTTTTTCTTTCAGGATTAACTTTTTTGGTATACAAAGAAATATGATACAAACTCGATTACATCCATCTTCATGTCATCCATATAGATATATTATATGAAGTCTATAAAAATCAACATACTTCTAGGATTAATAGAGATTTAAGTACTATGAGGTTCCCCAAATATCTCATTTGTTAAATCTGGTATGTATTAAACATATACAGAGTTCATGGACAATATAATTATATCCTGATAACCTTTAATCTTCTGAACATCTATAACTTTATTTTTCATCTCCATATCCTCTTTCTATTACTATTTGATCTTTACATGGATTTTGGGATTAAAATTCAATTGATAAAGATATTAATTTCCCCTTAAAACTAGATTTCCATGTCCATCCATTATAAATCCAGAAAATATGGGTCATTTAGGATCCTCATCGTCATTATTCTGGAATGATCACTTAGACTCAATGCATCGACCACCTTTTCCATTTCACTATAGTGTATTCTATTGAGAATTCATAATCTTTTATTATATTTAACCATATTATTTGGCACATGTTAAATCCATTAATGAGAATATATAATATATAATACTATGACAGACGTATATATCAAACATTTCTCCACATAATTAATGCATCCATATCATTAATGAAATATTTCCATAACTAAGTGCAATGAAAGAGTTGGGTAATTTTTCTCGTGGATCTTCAACTACTACGTGGCTTAATATATTTTCATGTTCTTTTTCAATAAAAAAAAACATAACAATCAATTCTTGGAGGAATCAAAATAGATTAAAAAACCTTCTCCATTATAGGGTAATGTTGGAACATTTTAGACGTACAATGTTTTCTTTAGTTCCTTGAAATTTTCCTCACGTTTTTATGTCCATAGGAACACGAGATCCTTATAAGTTTACATATTCATGGATTATACAGTCATGATGAATTATCTATAAACCTTCAATAATATCCCTCATAACCATGAAAACTATAGATCTCAGTCATCGTTGTTTTTCTAGTATAATAATCAATAAATTTCATCATTGATGGATCTACAATTACACATTTTCCATAGATTATGTGAGTAAAAAAATGAATACATTGTTATCCAAAAATGAAATTTTTGTACATTATCCATACAAATACACTTTCCTAAGGGTATTTACTAATACTATCAAGTGGTATTCCGGAAAATAATTTACATTTAAATACATAAGAATGTATTCTATAAATACTACCACAAACTGATCGAGCTAATATATGAAGATTATATACCCCAAATTAATTGTATCTTCCTAGATCCGGGTGCCACACAACTGGTGCCCCGATCCTAGTTGTTCACACGACCTCAAACGCATTTCCCCAAATGCTAGATTCTTTCGACTAGCGACAAGGGCCAAGGACTGATAGTGGGAAAACTATTCCCTCATTTGTCAAAGTGTAGCAAAGCGGAAAACAAATATTAACATAAAAAAGTGGAAGCAGTAAACAATATATAACTGAAATGGACTATGGAACTGATGTAAAAGTTAACTTACAGTTATATATATAATGATGAAATATGTCTCTAATTCTAAGAAAGCATCCAAAACAGGACACACTGTAATCTGATAGAATATAGCACAAGGTAGAAAGTACATCAAATCAAAACAAAAGCAACACAATAGGAACGTAGCAGCATCGCAGGCCTAAGCCCGGTCCCATTCTCTTCTACTCCTCTTCAAAAATCATGTACCTACATAGGGACCCTTTCCCTTATCGACACCTGCAGCAGTATAATCTGTTTGGGCCCTAGACATATCCCAAAAAATGTGTGAGAAATAAATCCTAGTAGGCAACTGTAAGGGTTGGTGTCTTGAGAACCAACTGTTTTGTACATTGATTACATGAATGTTCACTTATTATATATTGTTCATTGTTCTCCATGACTATAATATAATAATGTCTCCAAATATTTGTTGCATTAATAAGGTCATGGAAGATCCCCGCTATGATGAGAACCTCAAAATTCTATAACAATATTCTTAAATATTGTTTTTCAGTCGGATGACATAGTATGATAGGACACATATTATACAGACCGTCATGTGTGGGTACTCATAAGAAAACGAGACTCTCTCTCATGGAGTTCGCACTTGGTAATCTCCAAGATGGTAGATTATGATAACAGACCTGCCAGTAGTAATTTAGCATGTCTTGGTGTCATCAGACCTTACTATCTTCGAGTGTGTGTAATGGTCCTTAGACTGGAATATTATCATTAACTCATGTCATGACTCGCACACTTAGATTTACTGACGAAAACAGTCACACATACTATAGAGACCCGGCCATTTGTTACATTATTATTACATCAATTCAAATGATAAACAACATAATAGTATTACACATGGAGGATCCATAGGTTTAGTGTCTTGGGAAAACTAGGACTACACATAACAAATACAACATCAAGCATAAACATTCTTTTAATTTCATCTTCTCTAGCTTCTTATTGGCACTTGTCCTATCCTTAGTACATGTAGCCACCTGAGGATATACATCAAAAGGGGTGAGCTAAAAGCCCAGTAAGAGGATAGATAAGAACAATATAGCATGTGGTGAGCATAATCATGACATAGGAAGAAGATCTTGAACATGAGAGGAGCATAAACAATAAACTTGAAATGTGGCAAAGCATAAAAATGAAACAACATGTCTTAGTGGTTAACTACCACACATACTTGTGAACAAAGCTAGCATCATGTTCACGCATCATTTCACATTTACTCATGAGATTCATCACTTTACCCAATGCATTGGAGCCCTATATAATTTTGGGTGCACCCGTCACGTTTAAACATTCATATTGCGCTATATAATTCCGGGCGCACCCGTCACATCATAATAATATCATTATCATGCTTGACACATAGAACACATATCAAACATGTAAATAAATAACCCATGGAAGGGAATGGGTTTCATCTCATAATAACACATTCATAAGCTTTGGGTTCCCAAAAGAAATAGGGAACAACATACTTGATACAAGAACCATCAACCTTGAATGAGAGGTAAAATGTGAGATCTTGAAAGAAGAGTTCTTTTGGAAAAAATTTTGATGGACATAAAAACCAGTGACAAACATGTATATCCCAAAAAAGTAAAGGAAATGATGAACAAATGATCTTTGAGAGGTAACCATATCAAAAATGGAGTGAAAGAGGGAGAACCCAAAGGAAGAAAATTGGGCTCGAGATTTCCCCTTACCTTGTACTCGAGTGCCTCCTTGTCTTTAACGTCCTGTATAATGACATTATATTCCTTAATTATAAATTCCAGAACCTTTTATACATTAATAGGGTTCATTCTTGTTTCATTATTTCATATTATGTTCCTTTGGATGACTTATAGAGTTTAAAAACATTGATCGGGGATGTTCTTTTTCATGGTTTTCTTGAGCGGTCCACTTGTATTCTTAATTTGATGTTTGGGTAGATCATGGGTAAACATCCAGAACTGATATTAAATTTAATTAATGGTATTACAAAAGCTTGAATGATTTTATAATGAGTTATATTAGATCCATGTGTCTGAATCATTAGGTAAGAATTAAATGAAGATTATTTGGGCTAATTTGAGCGGTTTTTGGATCACAACCAACTCATTTTAACTATTCACTTAGTAGTATGGCCATAGGTTATTTCCAGAACATAAAATAGAACGTAATACATATAAAACATTCTGGTTCAACAATAAAAATGGTTTCATGACCAGATTGAAGGTATAAATGGAAGAAGAGAGCATGTTGTTTTTTGAAGGTGATAAATTATCACCACATGAACAACGTTCTCTTTAATAAAATAAAAGGAAGAGGGAAAGGGTGAGGGGTGATATAATATACCATTAGAATCATAAGATTACATTATATGTATAATACTGGAGTTACAAAACAGTTTGGATGAATATATGTAGGGAGAGATCAAGAAAGGAACTTGAACTTGAAAGGAAATTAAAGGAGAAGAGGGAAAGAAATTACCTTTAGAATCCTCCTCTTAAAAACCTCCTTAAGGGCCTAAGCTTGGTCTTTTGATGAGACCAGGAGCTCCTAGACGTGGGGGAGGGGCTAGGGGAGATGATTGGGCAGATCTTAGACAATGCTTGAAGCTTTAGAGGTGTGGTTTGTCAAGATAAGGGGGAGGGCTTATTTATACATGAGGAGGGAGGTGTTTTTGGCATAAAATATTAAATAAAATAATGTATCACAAGTTAGACTTGTAATAGTAGTTTTTTGACATCCTAAATCATATATTAATATAATAAAATTCGTTTTAGGGTTTAACTCTTCTTTATAAGTCGAATTCATTAATTTATTAAAAGGAAAGTGAAAGGAATAGAAAAAGACACTTTAAGAAATCACCTTTTGACTTTAGGCTTTGGAAAGTTCTTTTTAGGATTGACAATTAGATATATTGTATTTCAAGGAACAATTTATGAAATTTAATATGTTTTGGCCGAAACTAATGTTCTAGAATGTTTATGTCATCATTACATCATTAATGATGCAATTTAGTGTACACCGATTATGCGAAAAAATGTATTTTTACTATTCACCTGAAAATTGAAGTATTTCATAATAAACCCAAAAATTTACCCCTACCATTTTTCGACGTTTAGAATCGAAAAATGATGTCCATTTTTCAAAAATAATTTTCTAAATATTATTAATTTAATAATTAATAAAAATCATAATTTACATAAAAAAACAGTTTTTAAGATTAAAACTAAATTTATAGTTCTTTCAAAAATTACGTAGGGTCTTACAAAATTATCTAAAAATATTAGACATTGATTAAATACTTTATGAATACATTCCAGGGGAATAAATATTCTTTTAAATTAATTAATTAATTATAATTATTTATTTATGACTTATAAAATACCAAAAACGTTTACTAAGGTCAAATTATCACTTTCTAAGATGTCTAAATTTTATTTTATTATTCATAGGTAATGGTACTCTTATTTACTATTCATAAGGTTCATATTACTATTCATAAGGGTTGGTTACTATTCATAAGGGTAGGTTACTATTCACCAAAAATTATTTTTGTTTCATTAGACTCCAAAAACTATCTTGAACACAACCGTGTATGTCAGATTTTTAAAATTCCAAACATAGGGGTGAAAAAATTATGTTTAAAGGTCACTTATCACTTAGTAGTTCATTATTTTGTGTTTTTATGACATAGATATAAGAAGGGAATTTTCCATAGAAAAACTTTGGGTCGTTACATTCTTCCCCCCTTAAGAAATTTCGCCCCCAAAATTTCACTTTACACAAACAGGTGAGGGTACTTCTCCTTCATTACCTCACCTCGTTCCCACCATTTTCTAGATAGAACAAAACATAACTAAGCAAGTCATGAATAACTTATTTATCTAAACAATTTATACCAAAAACATAACATATGGGATCCCTAGGTGCTTATTTGTACTTAGTCTCATACTAGAGGTTTTCTCTAGGGTTCACTAATCCTAATTCCCAAATTAACTAAACCTTTCCTCTGATACCAACTATATCGACGTGGCCTTTTCTTACATTACTATTACATCATTTCAAAGATAAAAAACATAATAGTATTACACATGGAGGATCCAGAGGTTTAGTGTCTTGGGAAAACTAGGACTACACATAACAAATACAACATCAAGCATAAAAATTCTTTTAATTTCATCTTCTCTAGCTTCTTATTGTCACTTTTCCTCTCCTTAGTACATGTAGCCACCTGAGGATATATTCAAAAGGGGTGAGCTAAAAGCCCGGTAAGAGGATAGATAAGAACAATATAGCATGGGGTGAGCATAATCATGACATAGGAAGAAGATCTTGAACATGAGAGGAGCATAAACAATAAAC
This sequence comes from Viscum album, assembly GCA_963277665.1. NCBI lineage: Eukaryota > Viridiplantae > Streptophyta > Magnoliopsida > Santalales > Viscaceae > Viscum > Viscum album. Next base: position 2,059,101,876 of record OY728132.1, read on the forward strand.
ATGAAATGTGGCAAAGCATAAAAATGAAACATCATGTCTTAGTGGTTAACAACCACACATACTTGTGAACAAATCTAGCATCATGTTCACGCATCATTTCACATTTACTCATGAGATTCATCACTTTACCAAATGCATTGGAGCGCTATATAATTCCGGGCGCACCCGTCACATCATAATATTATCATTATCATGCTTTCCACATAGAACACATATCAAACATGTAAATAAATAACCCATGGAAGGGAATGGGTTTCATCTCATAATAACACATTCATAAGATTTGGGTTCCAAAAAGAAATAGGGAACAACATACTTGATACAAGAACCATCAACCTTGAATTAGAGGTAAAATGTGAGATCTTGAAAGAAGAGTTCTTTTGGAAAACATTTTGATGGACATAAAAACCAGTGAAAAACATTTATATCCCAAAAAAGTAAAGGAAATGATGAAAAAATGATCTTTGAGGAGTAACCATATCAAAAATGGAGTGAAAGAGGGAGAACCCAAAGGAAGAAAATTGGGCTCGAGATTTCCCCTTACCTTTTACTCGAGTGCCTCCTTCTCTTTAACGTCCTGTATAATGACATTATATTCATTAATTAGAAATTCCAGAACCTTTTATACATTAATAGGGTTTATTATGGTTTCATTATTTCATATTATGTTCCTTTGGATGACTTATAGAGTTTAAAAACATTGATCGGGGATGTTCTTTTTCATGGTTTTCTTGAGCGGTCCACTTGTATTCTTAATTTGATGTTTGGGTAGATCATGGGTAAACATCCAGAACTGATATTAAATGTAATTAATGATATTACAGAAGCTTGAATGATTTTATAATGAGTTATATTAGATCCATGTGTCTGAATCATTAGATAAGAATTAAATGAAGATTATTTGGGCTAATTTGAGCGGTTTTTGGATCACAACCAACTCATTTAAACTTTTCACTTAGTAGTATGGCCATAGGTTATTTACAGAACTTAAAATAGAACATAATACATATAAAACATTCTGGTTCAACAATAAAAATGGTTTCATGACCAGATTGAAGGTATAAATGGAAGAAGAGAGCATGTTGTTTTTTGAAGGTGATAAATTATCACTACATGAACAACGTTCTCTTTAATAAAATAAAAGGAAGAGGGAAAGGGTAAGGGGTGATATAATATACCATTAGAATCATACGATTACAGTATATGTATAATACTGGAGTTAAAAAACAGTTTGGATGAAGATAGGTAGGGAGAGATCAAGAAAGGAACTTGAACTTGAAAGGAAATTAAAGGAGAAGAGGGAGAGAAATTACCTTTAGAATCCTCCTCTTAAGAACCTCCTTAAGGGCCTAAGCTTGGTATTTTGATGATACCAGGAGCTCTTAGAAGTGGGGGAGGGGCTAGGGGAGATGATTGGGCAGATCTCAGACAATTCTTGAAGCTTGAGAGGTGTGGTTTGGCAAGAGAAGGGGGAGGGCTTATTTATACATGAGGAGGGAGGTGTTTTTGGCATAAAATATTAAATAAAATAATGTATCACAAGTTAGACTTGTAATAGTAGTTTTTTGACATCCTAAATCATATATTAATATAATAAAATTCGTTTTATGGTTTAACTCTTCTTTATAAGACGAATTCATTAATTTATTAAAAGGAAAGTGAAAGGAAGAGAAAAAGACACTTTAAGAAATCACCTTTTGACTTTAGGCTTTGGAAAGTTCTTTTTAGGTTTGACAATTGGATCTATTGTATTTCAAGGACAAATTTATGAAATTTATTATGTTTTGGCAGAAACTAAATTTCTAGAATGTTTATGTCATCATTACATCATTAATGATGCAATTTAGTGTACACCGATTATGCGAAAAACTGTATTTTTTACTATGCACCCGAAAATTGAAGTATTTCAGAATAAACCCAAAAATTTACCCCTACCATTTTTCAACATGTAGAATCCAAAAATGATGTCCATTTTTCAAAAATAATTTTCTAAATATTATTAATTTAATAATTAATAAAAATCATAATTTACATAAAAAACAGTTTTTAAGATTAACACTAAATTTATAGTTCTTTCAAAAATTACGTAGGGTCTTATAAAATTATCTAAAAACTATTAGACATTGATTCAATACTTTATGAATACATTCCATGGGAATAAATATTCTTTTAAATTAATTAATTAATTATAATTAATTATTTATGACTTATAAAATACCAAAAACGTTTACTAAGGTCAAATTATCACTTTCTAAGATGTCTAAATTTTATTTTATTATTCATAGGTAATGGTACTCTTATTTACTATTCATAAGGGTCATATTACTATTCATAAGGGTAGGTTACTATTCATAAGGGTAGGTTACTATTCACCAAAAATTATTTTTGTTTCATTAGACTCCAAAAACTATCTTAAACACAACCGTGTATGTCAGATTTTTAAAATTCCAAACATAGGGGTGAAAAAATTATGTTTAAAGGTCACTTATCACTTAGTAGTTCATTATTTTGTGTTTTTATGACATAGATATAAGAAGGGAATTTTCCATTGAAAAACTTTGGGTCGTTACACAGACAGTGGGTGGGAAGTAGGGTATGTTGGGTGTGTCATTAGTGACATGTTGTTAATGGATAAGTCGAGGAAGGATTTGTCCCTTCCAATTATGGAAGTTGGTATCTCAGCCCTTTTATTGAAATATAACTTTCGCATTAAATTCCATGGCAATGGTGTAAATGATGAGTTTATTTCAGGTTGTCAAAGAATGAAAGATCAAGAATATAGGTTTATGAAACTGCCATGAAACCTTCTTGATGAGATATCGAGACAAAGGGATTAAATTACATAGTAATCATTCATATGTGGTGATACGTGAATGAGGCGTCAACTTTTTTCTCTTGGGTGCCCTGACCCGTTGTTATACAGTAATCTTGGACTTTAGACAAGCTCACTTAATGCTAATGAGAATGATGCCTAGAGGGTCACACACTATGTGTATTCAAGTATCTCAAGTATAATAAACATTATTCTCGTACGTGGTTTAATAAATATTCAAGGAAGCCTTAATTTTTTTAATGATGTAGGAAGAATAAAATAAAACAAGTACACGTTGTGTATCACTGATTACATGTCGTGTAGTTTTATTTTGAAAACAAGTACATTCCATGTATTATTAAATGTACACATCGTGTAGTTTTCATTTTGGAAATGAGATGAAAAAATGAAAACATGATATACACTCCGTGTAAATTGAATTTACATGCCTTGTAGTATTCAATGAAAAACAAGTACACGCTGAGTATTTTTTAATACACTCCGTGTAGTTTTTCTGGTCGGGATTTTGGGGAAATGTCATTTTATTAAATGATATTTATTATAATCAGCGTGAGCGCATTTCAAGGAATTAAATATTCAACATGGGGGTTTTCAAAAAGAGTTAATGAAATAAATGAAATGCATACCGCGTTTATTTATTGTCATATCTCTAAAACCTCAAACTTGATTATAAATATCCTCACAACCCCAACTCATTTCCAACTCTAAAGAGAATCGGTGTGAAAAACAATTCTGGAGTATTCTTTTAAGTCCGAAAGAACCTCTTACTCCAAGAATGCTCTCAAGACTGAGAGAGATCTTCTTCCATCAGATCAAGACAATCTAAGGCGGAAAATGCAAGAAAATGTTTCTGCACACTATCAACTGGAAAATCCTTTGGCGACGTCCCGAGATACGAGGTTCATGTGTGGATCACTGCTAGAGGAAGTCTACACTTGGCTTCTGTGACGCAATAGAGAATCACATCGGAATGTGATCCGGAACATCAATGAAGAAAGAAAACCCAAACGGTATTTCTTTTCAATTTATTAAATTAATTATAATCAACCTGTAATGATCCTATTTTGTGGTTCCATGAATTTCATTTTCATTGTCTTTCTCTATGATTCAATCTGTGGAGACTGGCGTTTATCATCGTATTGATCCCAGATTGATAATTTCAAATGAAAAAAAGCCGAGTGGGCACATCCACACATGCGCTTCCGCTCCATCTAAATCCTTCAAATGGTATCAAAGGGAGGTTACAACATTGATTATAGTTATTTAATTTTCATTGATAATTTATGCATTTATATTTGATTCAATTCGAAATAAATTGTTCTCTATTCTGAATAAATGAGATCTAATCTTCCTCTTTAATTTCACGATTCATATCATAGAAACGACCTTTTAAATTTAATTTTTTAATTAAAATATAAATGGGGAACTCATCCGTAGGAGCCTCTCTTTCTGTCTATACAACACGGGAATACATGACGTGTAATGAAAACTACACGCTGTATACTTAGGTTCAAACAAACAGGCACTGGTCCGCCAAACCACATCATGTGAATTGAGTATGGCTATGTTTTTATTACCCCATGTTGAATAAAAATGAACGGAGTGTGGAAAACAGTAATACACTATGTGTATGTTGGAGAAACATGATGTGTAGTCCGATCCAACCCAAGTAAAACCATGTACAAAGAATAATCCGTGTACCACGTACACTGGATCGCCAGACCGATTACCACATATCAATGAAGTAAATGTTGTGTATGATTTATCTACACACCGTGTACTCCAAAATTTCCAAAGTACAGAAAACAGGCTGAAGCCCCTTACGTGTACTTTGGATAAGGGGTGAAATGAAATTCATGCCATGTAAATATAAACTACACGCTATGTACTTTCCATAAATTTCACCAGGTTTCCTCCAAAATTACAAAGACCTCTACATGGAATATGGATGAAGATAATCTCAAGGAAATTCATAAAGGAATTTAAGATAAATAAATGATTAATTATAAGATCATAATTAAATGAATTCGAGTGAGACTTATCCTAAATGAAAGAATGATTAAAAGAATTTGAATTCTAAATATTTGTAAATGTCGTTGCATGTTTTGGATGATCATGAGCTAGACAAAAGACCCCTTGTATGTGTGTATGGTTTCAATTAAATTTGTTTAATTTAAATTCGTTGGCCTGTGAGCCTTATTCCAATAAATTGTAGGTCTTGTGTGCCCATGGTTTCATTAATGTAAACCCCATGTAATGGAGGATCTCTCAAGCTAAAGGAGATGGTTCGAAATCCGAACCTGAGGTGAAACCAACCCATGAAGATACCAAGGTGGACAGGTGGGAGTTGAAAAACACGAACCATCAGGTTAAAGGTGTTTTCTTTATGTCAATGTTTTCTTATCAAAACTGCAAGATAAGCTAACCAATAGGAATCTCATGATCAGGCCATCTTATTTTATTTATGTCTGATTTTCATGGTTTATTTATTATGTATGTGGTGTCGCGATCACATAATTAATAAAATGAACAAGCATGAAATGATGGAATAAAATAACAACCAGACTATGCGTAATCATTATCAGAACATGGTTAATCACTTATGCAAGCATCACATAGTATTAACAAGAATGTGATATTGTAAAACTACGAATAAAGAATAAAATCCCTCAAATACCATATTAAGTCAGACCAAGCTTTCCATTACATGATTATGGGATAGACTCAATAAAACTATGTGTTTGACCAACCGTTGTTGGGACACATACTTTTATAATGGAATCCCTTATGAAAGGTTTTCATGTTGACTTAACCATATTACATTAATAGGAGTATACCTTGCTAGACATGATGTAATATTGGAGGAAAGAGTTGAGGAAATCCAAGTCAGGGTATCAGGATTAGGGAGTCCACTCAACAGATCAAGGAATTGTAATCTCACAGTTGGAAAAGTCCTGCCTACCTAAATACCTTCAAATAGCTTGACCAACCATTTTGGGGGTTATGTGAAGGGGAATATGGATCCTTTCCACTAGAATGTCAAAGAAACTAGACATTGCGAGCTCAATGGTGAGGGCCTTTGGGAATTGATAAAATAGTGGGAGAATTAATAAATTCATTTATTATTTTTCATAAAATGTAATCAAGAAAGTACTGATAAATCTGATCTTTTAATTTGTATAATTGAAATGAAAAACTCATCAACCACATTTTCTCTGTGATCAATTCTAGATAAAGACAATATTCTCACTGGCAGTAACTTTCAGGAATGGTTTAGGTGCCTTTGATTTATCCTGCGCCATGAATGAAAGTCTTACGAACTGGAGTCCTCACTTCCTGATCCGTCTTCCAAAGGGGCGAGTAATGAAGATTTCCTGGTCTATGATCAACATTTGAGCGATGCACTCGAAATTAAATGTTTGATGTTGTCATCATTGTCTAGTGAGCTCATGAAGTATCATTAAGACATGGATGCCTACAACATGCTCGAGCACCTCTTTAGTCTATACCAGGAGAGAGAAAGACATGAAAGGTTTGATATTTCCAATGCTCTATTTCAGAGCAAGCTTAGAGAGGGTTCCCTAGACAGGCCTCATGTAGTCAAGATCATTGGACACATTGAGCGCTTGGAGGATCTAGGGTTTAAACTCCTCGAAGAACTGGGTACTGATCTCATTCTTGCATCACTTCCCCAGAGCTTCTCAAACATTGTTGTGAAAATCAACTTGAACATCATCGAGAAGGCTTTGATTGATCTTCTTATCCTTATTCTCCAAGTGGACAATGACATGAAGGGTGAAAAGCCATCTATTCTCATGGTGAATAAAAGGAAAGGGAAGGTGAAGAGATTTAATGCCAAAGCATCATCAAGTCCTTCCATGAAAAGGAAGATCAAAGGGGAGGCAAGGGAACAGGATGTTGTTGGTTTCACATACGGAAAGAAGTTCCACTAGAATAAAAATTGCACCTAGCTAAGGAAGCATGGGGAAGCTTAAGGTTCATTTTTTATCGAATTAAATTTATCTATTTCTACAAATTCAGTATTAAATACTGCTTCTGGTGCTCACATCTGTATCCAAATACAGGAACCAAGTAGATTCAGGATGATTGATCGAGGTGAGGTAGATCTACGAGCAACCAACGGAGCCAGACTTGCTGCTATAGCTATTGGGGAATACCACCTCACATTGCCAACTGGAATGATCTTAGTGTTAAAGGGTTGTTATTAGGTGCCTTCTGTTACTAAAAACATTACTTCAGTATCCAAATTAGATACATATGGATTCATATTTATGTTTGGAAATGAATGTTGCTACATTTATAAATATAGAATTTGTTTTGGTAGGTCGCATTTATATAACGACCTTTATGTGTTAGACTACACAAACCATGTAATGGTAATTTATTACAAAGTCAACTCACATGACTCATACCACACCCAACATTGGAATCACCAGCCAGGTCATGTCAAAGAGAAATGTTTGACAAAATTATATCAAGATGGCTATTTAGTTTCTTTTGAAAGAAACCACATGGTGGTTGTCATGCGTGTCTACAAGGAAAAATGACCAAATCCCCATTTAGTGGGAAAGGTAAAAGGGCTAAAGAGCTTCTATAATTAGTTCACACAGATGTGTGTGGACCATTTCTAGTTGAAGCAAGGGGTGGGTTCTCGTACTTCATAAATTTTACTAATGATTTTAGTAGATATGGATATATTCACTTAATGAGGTATCAGTCAGATTATTTTGATGGGTTCAAAGAATACAAGAATGATGTTGAGAACTGGCTTGGTAAGAATATTATGAAACTCCTCTTAGACAGCGGAGGAGAATATCTTAATTAGGACTTCATTGATTTTTTATGGGATTTTGGGATTCTATCTCAACCCACTCCTCTGTACACACCACAATGGAATGGTGTAAGTGAAAGGAGGAACCGCACCCTATTGGACATAGTGAGATCAATGATGAGTCATGCGAGTCTTCCATTATCCTTTTGGGGATATGCATTAAAACATTATCACACATACTAAACAAAGTACCAACTAAATTGATAAATGGTATTCTATACGAGTTATGGAGTGGATGCAATTCCATGTTATCGAATTTACATGTGTGGGGTTGCGAAGCATTGGTTATGGCCTATTTAGGTAACAAAATTTCACCCTGATACACAAAGTGTATCTTTATGGGATATCCCAAGGAAACAAGGGGATATTACCTATACAACCCCTCAGAAAAAATGAAATTGTGGGATGACATGCCATATTCCTTAAGAGGGAGCCCATCTCCAAAAGAGATAGTGGGAGCGAGATAGACTTCAATGAAGTCAAGGCTCAAGATACACAAGAGTTGGTAGAAGAATAGATTCCACAAAGCCCCATGAAATAACAATCTGTTCCAGAGACACAAGAACTGCGTAGGAGAATGAGAGAGGTGATAGAAACTTAACGATATGGTTTTCTTGTCACTAAGGATGGTGAATCATTATTGGTTGAAAATGATGATCCTCTTACCTACAAGGAAGCAGTTGAAGGCACAAACGTTGCCAAGTCGCAAGAAGCCATGAATTTTGAATTAGATTCCATGTACCAGAACCATGTATAGATTTTGGTAGATCTCCAGTTGATTTAAAGACTATTGGTAATAAGTGGGTATTCAAGAAGAAACTGGACATGGAGGGGAAATTTAGAACATATATGGAACGCCTGGTTGCAAAAGGTTTTAGAGAGCGTCTAGGAATTGACTATGATGAAACCTTTTCACTGGTTGGGATACTGAAATCCATCAGAATCATATTGGCCATTCCCGCTTACCATGACCATGAAATTTGGAAAATGCAAGTCAAACAACATTCCTTAATGGGAACCTCCAGGAAGATGTCTACATGAAACAACCTGAAGGGTTTGTGACTCCAAAGGATACCAACAAGGTATGCAAGTTGCAGAAATCCATTTATGGATTGAAGCAAGCATCAAGGTCATAGAACATTCATTTTGATGAAGCTATAATTGACTTTGGATTTGTTAATAATGAATGTGAGCCTTGTGTCTATAAAAGGATTAGTGGAAGTGCAGTCATTTTCTTAATTGTATATGTTGATGACATATTACTAATTGGAAACGATGTACCTATCTTACAGTCAGTTAAGAAATGGTTTCATAAATGCTTCTCAATGAAATACTTGGGCAAGGTATCATATATTCTTGGGATCAAGATCCATCGTGATATATCCAAGAGAATACTGGGCCTGAGTCAAAGTACATACATTGACAAGATACTGAAGAGATTCAGTATGGAATAGTCCAAGAGGGGATTGTTTCCAATGTCACATGGTATTCATCTTTCCAAGAAAATGTGTCCTCAGACAGATGAGGAAAGAAAGGGAATGAAAAGTATCCCTTAAGAATCCGCTATTGGGTCAGTCATATATGCTATGCTATGTACGAGGCTAGATGTTTCTTACGCATTAAGTGCAGTAGGTAGATATCAAGATGATCTAGGAGACTGCCATTGAGTGGCATTCAAGACTATACTTAAGTAACTGAGGCATACTATGGATATGTTCTTGGTTTATGGAAGAGATGAGGAACTAGTCATCAGAGGACATGTAGATGTTAGTCTCCATACTGATTAAGATGACGTGAAGTCACAGAATGGATACATCTTTAGTTTGAATGGAGGTGCAGTGATATGGACGAGCTCAATGCAAAGTGTGGTCGCAGATTCTACAGCGGAGTACAAGTATATCATAGCTTCTGAGGCAGCTAAAGAAGTAGTATGGATGTGAAGATTTGTCCAAGAGCTTGATGTATTACCAAGCAGTAATGATCATATCACACTATATTGTGATAATACTTCAGCTGTGTAACTTTTAAAAGAGAAAAGGTCACATCAGCGGACAAGGCACATACATTAGAAGTATCATCTCTTGAGGGATTTTTATCAGAGAGGTGAAGTAGCAGTGAGCAGTATTTCCACGGAAGACAACGCGGCATACCCCTTTACTAATGTCTTGACTCAGTAGAAACATGATCATCATGTGAAGTCTAGCAGACTAAAAGTCATAGGAAGTTGGTCAAGTCCAAGTGGGAGTTTTTAAGGGTTGGTGTCCTGAGAACAAACTGTTTTGTACCTTGATTACATGAATGTTTACTTATTATATATTGTTCATTGTTCTGCATGACTATAATATAATAATGTTCTGGAATATTTGTTGCATTAATAAGGTCATGGATGATATACTCTATGACGAGAACCATGAAATTCTATAATAATATTCTTATATAAAGTATTGGGGTCGGATGACATATTATGATAGGACACATAGTATACAGACTGTCATGTGTGAGTACTCGTAAGAAGATGAGACTCTCTCTCACGTAGTTCGCACTTGGTAATCTCCAAGATGGGAGATTATGAGAACAGACCCGACAGTAGTAATTCCACATGTCTTGGTTTCATCGGAAATTACTATCTGTGAGTGTGTGTAATGGTCCTTAGACTAGAAGATTATCATTAACTCATGTCATGACTCGCGCACTTAGATTTACTGAAGAAAATCATCACGTAGACAGTTGGCGGGATGTAGGGTACGTTGGGTGCGTCACAAGTGACATGTAGTTAATGGATAAGTCGAAGAAGAATTTGTCCCTTCCATTTATGGAAGTTGATATCTTAGTCCTTTGATTGAAATAGAACTGTCACATTAAATTCCATGGCCATGGTGTAAACAATGAGGTTATTACAGGTAATCAAAGAACGACAGATCAAGCATATAGGTTTATGACACCTCCATGAAACCTTCTTGATGAGATATCGAGACAAAGGGATTAAATTACATAGTAATCGTTCGTATGTGGTGATACATCAATGAGGCATCAACTTCTTTCTATTGGGTTCATTGACCCATTGCTAGACAGTAATCTTGGACTTTAGGCAAGCCCGTCTAATGCCAATGAGAAATAGGCCTAGAGGGTCACACACTAAGTGTATTCAAGTATCTCAAGTTGAATAAAGATTATTCCCGTATGTGGTTTAATAAATATTCAAGTAAGCCTAAATTGTTTTAATTATGGAGGAAGAATAAAATAAAACAAGTACATGTCGTGTATCAATGATTACACACCATGTAGTTTTATTTCTAAAACAAGTACATGCCGTGTATTATTAAATTTACACACCGTGTAGTATTAATTTTAGAAAGGAAATGAATAAATGAAATAATGATATACACTCTGTGTACATTGAATGTACATGCCGTGTAGTTTTCAATGAAAAATAAGTACACATCATGTATTTATTAATACACACCGTGTAGTTTTTCCTGTCGGGATTTTGAGGAAATATCGTTTTATTAAATGATATTTATTATAATCAGCATGAGCGCATGTCAAGGAATTAATTATTCGACATGGGGGTTTTCAATAAGATTTAATGAAATAAATGAAATGTGTAACACGTTTATTTATTGTCATAAATATAGAACCTCAAACTCGATTATAAATATCCTCACAACCCCATCTCATTTCTTACACTAAATAGAATCGTTGTGCACCACAATTTTGGAGAATTATTTCAAGGCCGAAAGAAAATCATCCTCCAAGAACGCTCTCAAGACCGAGAGAGAACCTCTTCCATCAGATCAAAGCAGTCTAACGCGGACAACACAAGCAAAGGTTTCTCCACGCTAGCACCCAAAGACTCTGTTGGGGACGTCTCGAGATATGAGGTACACGTGTGGATCACCGCTAGAGGATGTCTACACTTGGATTCTGCAACGCAATGATGAATCACATCAGAACGTGATCAAGAACATCAATTGAGAAAGAACACCCAAAAGGTATTTCTTTTCAATTGATTAAATTAATTGTAATCAACCGGTAACGATCCTACTTTGTGGTTCCAGGACATTAATTTTCTTTTTCTTTTTCTATGATTAGATTCATGGAGAATTGTCTATATCATCGTATTGATCCTAGATTGATCATTTCAAATGACAAAAAGCTAAGTGGGCACATCCACCCACGCGCTTCCTCTACACCCAGAACCTTCAACAAACACCAAAGGCATGTGCCCAACTATTAGTGAAAATGTGAAACAGTGGTGAAAAATATTGAAATGATGTTAACTAGAAAGTATAAAAACGTAACCATTCCTACCAGTTACATTTCCATTTTAATAATTATTTAACAAGTAATTGTAATTTAATTCTGTTTTTTAGAAGACTCAGCCTCGACCGACAATCTCCAATACCAGTGCCACAGCCGAAACCACAACAGGCTATGCAACAAGTAATAGATAATAATAATACCTAGCATGTCCTTTAGCTTGGTAGGTAATAAATAAGAAATCGACATAGTGAATAATCAAAGTAAACATTGTCCTGAGACAAGAAAGTCCTTACCCTTAGGCAAGAAGAAATGAATCCCTCACGTGACTGCCCTCAGGCTTAACGAATATTTCCCTCAGGCATAAGAGATATCACCCTCAGGCACGGAAGCTAATGCTCACATGCATAAGAAATTTTTCCCTCGGGCTAAACAAATCATTCCCCTCAGGCTAAACAAAACAACACCCTCATGCATAAGAAACTTTTCCCTCAGGCTAAAAAAAACATTGCCCTATGGGTAAACAAAACACTACCCTTAGGCATTCAATAAGAAAATCAAGTAACCTGGCTGAGCCCAATGCAAAAGCCAGCAATATATATATATTATTCCTCTCATGGAAACTGAAAGCATTCTATTATCACGTCATACCCATGGGTATCCTAAACAAACAACTAAACAAGGGAAACACACGCTCGGGGTGGCCCTAGATCAAAGCAAACAATCCCAAACATCAGTTTATACTTATTCAATAGATTACCTATGAAATTCTAGGTATCTCAACAATAAAATTCTCAACCATATGAGACCCCGAACATGGGCGAGTGGCACAATAGTACAAAAAATCAACTCGAGATTTGGAATTAAAGACAAGACCACCTACCTCGATCTCCTCTAGTTGATATACATGAAACATGCCTTCCGAAACAACCAATAACGACATAGATCTTATAAAAACGATTACCTGTTAAATCCTAAATAACATCCCTTAAGGAAATAACTAGAAGGAAACACTCAAGATGATGGAATACCTTACCCACGTGGTTCAAACGAGATTGACGACAGAAAAATCAGAGTCTCGATGAGCGATTAGAAGCTCCTCCAAGTATCGGCCTCCTCTTCCACTGCTCCTAGTGATCCCTCTACCTCTTATGTTTAATGAGGAGGCTACTGCATGTTTTTAACAAAAAAACATGACTACAAGGCATGTACTCTCAAGTACACAGTGTGTACTATTCATTTTAACTATTTCTCTGGAAGCTACTTTCCACCGCCTCACTGTTCATCTCCCAACTGCATACATGATGTGTATTACTAAGTACTTAGCTTGTACTATCATTTTTAACTATTCCTCTCGCCGCTACATTCCACTGCTTCACTGTTCACCTATCGACTGATTACACGATGTGTATTTCCAAGTAAATGACATGTAGTTAGTTTTTACACCATTAATCGCTGACAAGCCAACACGCCCTATATTCTCATCCCACACTGCAAAATTACAGTGTATGTACAAATGTGCATGACCTGTATGCATAAATTTGGGATTTTCCCACATTTCAATATATTTATCAAAAAAACTTAAGGAAAATGGAAAAGAAGAAACCCGTTCCTCATGAATAAGAACATGGTTCTTACAAATTTCCTCCCTTAAAGCAATTTGTCCCTGAATTTCCCTTCCATGAGTGGTGAAGATAATGCAGAGAACAACTCTGGACAATGAGCACGTACATCAGTATCCCACTCCTAGGTGTCTTCCTGCACTCGGCCATGCTACTGTAGCACCCATACGAGAAGAACTAACTAGCCTCATATTACCTTAATGCTCATATCAACAATACGAATCTGATTCTCCTCAAAGGATGAATCAAACTAATGTTCATCCTCCTAGTTCTCAAAAACATGAGATGATTCTGAGTGATAACAGCACAGCTGAGATAAATGGAAGACGTCGTGCATGGCCCGATACCTCTGTGGTAACTGCAACCGATAGGAAACTGGCTTGAATCTCTCCAGAATCTCAAATGGACCTACATACCTCAGTGAAAGTTTACCCTATCTTCTAATCCACCGCTGTCCTAACCTTGGTGAAAATCACAAGAAAACATGATCCCCAACCACAAACTCCATGGGTCATCTGCAGCGATCGACATAAGATTTCTGACGAGACTGTGTTGTTTCCATCAGCTTCTGAATCAACGGGACCCGCTCTGATGTCTCCTACACGAGACATGGTCCTAGTAAAGTTGCCTCACCTACCTCTAACTAGCACAAGGGTGATCATAATTTCCTACCATAGCATGCCTCAAAAGGATCCATCTCAATAGTTTCCTGAAAACTATTATTGTAGGAAAACTCGACCAGGTGTATGTGCTTCTCCCAGGAGCCCCCAATGTCCAGGATTCATGCATGCATCATGTCCTCTAGCACCTATATTGTATGCTATTATAATCCATCAGTCTGAGAGTGGTGAGCTGAGCTCAGAAGCACCTATGTACCTAGGTCCCTTTGAAAACTCTTCCAGAAATAAGATGTAAAATGGGAATCTCTGTCTGAAATGATAGAACAAGGAACCCCATGAAGAATTAATACCTCTCAGATATACAACTTCCTGAGCTCGTCAACACTGAAGGTCTCCTTGATTGGCAAAAAGTGAGCTACCTTCGTATGTCTATCCACAACAACCAATACAACGTCATTGCCTCGAGGTGACATCGGCAACCTGTTCACAATGTATATCACGACATCATCCCAATCCTGCTCCGGAATTGGTAAATGTTGTAACATTCTAGCTAGCCTCTAATGCTCTTCCTTCACCTATGGACATGTGGAATATCTCATAACAAAACCAGATACCTCTCTTTTCATACCCAGCTACCAATACTGACGTCTCATGTCACAGTATATTTTGATAACTCCAGGATGCACTGCCCAAGATGAATCATGAAATTCCGGCATCAACTCCTCGCATATATCCCATGGAGGCCGCACATTTTCCTTGATACATAGTACCTCTTCATCACCTATCGTCCAACCAGGAAGATGGTCCTAATTTTCCACCGACACCCATAGAACTAGGCCTTCTGAATCTAATACATGTCTCATCCTCACTCTATCCAAGAGGGTAAAAGTCACAACTAAGGATGAATGATAGTTTCACCCCTGAATATCATGCACTTCCAAATACATCGCATAGAAAAAATGCACAAGACGCCACTCACCACTGGCCTCCTACACTGCCTATATCTGAGTCCTCCTACTCAATGTATCAGCTACCGCATTCCCCTTACCAGGTGTATAAGAAATCTCAATGTCGAAGGACTGAAGGTATTCAACCCACCTTCACAATCTCAAATTCATGTCATGCTGGGTAAATATTTATTTAAGACTAATGTGTTTTGTAAACACTACAAAATGATCTCCCAAGAGATAATTTCTCAAATAGCGTAAGACATGAAAAATTGCAACTAACTCGAGATCATGCGTCGGGTAATTTCTCACATGTGGCCTCAACTACTGAGACCCATTTGCAACTACTCGATCAACATGCATCAACCCAGATCATAGTCTAATAGATGATGCATCACAATAAACTGTATAGCTCTTCCCTTTCTATGAAAGTATCAGGACTAGTGTCGATGTCAACCTTCTCTTCTACTCTTGAAAGGCTGTCTCACCATCTTCTGACCAAATGATCATCATACCATTCTTAGTCAAACCCATCAATGGCGCTTCTAAGTATGAGAAGTCCGGTATAAAGCAACTATAGTAACCAGCCATCCCCAAGAAACTCTGTATTTTAAACACATTCTTAGGCTACTCCCAGGAAACTACTACTCTCACTTACATTTGTTCTACCACAACTCTTGCCTCTAAGATAATATGACCCATGAATTGAATATGTTCCATCCAAAATTGGCCCTTTGGGAGCCTAGAATATAAATGATTCTCTCTCAGTGTACTCAGAACGATCTCATGATTGGTGGCATGGTCATGTCATGTGTGAGAGTACACCAAGATATCGTCCACAAAAACTCCCACAAAAGATTATAGATATGGGTGGAAGACATGATTCATCAGAGCCATGAAAACTTATGGCACGTTTTTGAGTCTGAAAGGCATGACCAAGTACTCATATAAACCATATCTGCTATGAAAGGTTGTATGTGGTATGTCTGATTGTCTAACGGGTGACTGATGATATACAGATCTCAAGTCAATATTCAAGAACAATCGTTCTCCTAGAAGTTGTTCAAAAAGATCATAAATCCTCGGTAAGGGATATCGGTTCTCAACCATCAGCTGGTTCAGTTTCTGATAATCCACGTAGAGTCTTAGCGTACCATCCACATTCTTAGCAAAAATGATAGGCGAACTCCAGGGAGAAATACCAGGTCAGATGAAACACTTGGTTTATAGCACCTCTAACTACCTCTTGAGATTCTTCAATTCTGGTGTAGCAATTCTATAAGGAGGAATGGACACCAGTGCCACTCCTGGCACAAGCTCAATAGAGAAATCCACATATTTCTCCGGAGGTGGACCTGAAAAGTCGTCCGGGAAGACATCCCTAAAATGAATAAACAATGGAGGTAAATTTTTTTGACATGTTCCCAGGTCATCTAGAAAAAACTCTCAATTTGGGGTGTCACTACACCTCGCCCACAAAGCTTGGGTCCAGCTCAAATCACCTGGGCATCCCATTCACCCTTGAATAAAAACTCTCGGCCCTTTGGTGACGTAAAACTCATCCAGCGATGATAGAAATCTACAGAGGCTCAAAAGGGTAAAAACTAGTCCATCCCAAGAATGACATCATAGGTTGTCATCTGTAAGACATAGACGTCCCATAGAAAGTGACACCCACAAACCTCTATGGGACACTCCTTGCACTGACACACACATGCCGTTATAATTCCCAAAGAAGTGTCTAGAGACATGATATCAGAAAAAGAAGAAACACAGAGTCCAAGGTTGTCCACAACTGGAACAAATATAAAGCTATGTGTAGCATTAGTATATAAAAGTAAAGAAGATGAAATAGAATCAACTAGAATAGTACCTCTCAATGTTGAAGGTACGGGATCCTGCTCTTGTTGGGACTGTTGCACTGCATATTTCTGCCTAGTGTTGTGGCCCTGCGACACTACCTAGCTACCCTGAACTGACCCACCCTACTATCTCTAATATCCTGGTGTCTGGATACCAAGACTATGACCACCACCTCGTCCTGAACGTCCTGACGTATTCTAATTCACTGATATGTAAGAAGCTGCTTTCCCTTCTCCTATATGTAGAGTGTTCACAGAACCCTTATCACTAGTAACTGGTGGAAACTCCATGTAAAATGCTAAATATGACCCATCTTACTACAGGCTCGACACTGCACTAGGTCACGTGGATGGTCAAGTCTCTTGTTCCCCTCTTTACCACACTAGTATCACTTCACATGGCCACATGAAGAATTATTCTAGCTAGTACTTCCACCATGAGAGAAATCCATTTGCCTCTTCCTCTTGCCGATAGAAATAGTACCAGATACTGGTGCCAAACCGCCCTGGTCTACACCACTAGCTTCCCGCAGGTTCCACTCAGTAATTAACGCCTGGATCACAATATCATGCACTGTAGGTAACCTGAAAACATTCACCAGCACTAGGATGTCATATCCAAAACCATCCTTAAATCGTCTATCCCTCAACGTCTCATCACCCACTAGAATAGGTTCAAAACATTGTAGCTCAGTGAAGTGGGCAGAATAGTCCATCACTAACATGGCGCCCTGCTGCAGATGCATTAACTCTTGGGCTTGAAGTTCCCTTAGCATCTCTAGAAATAAATACTCATAAAAGACTGTATGTAAATCATCCCACACCATATCTCGGTAATGCTCAGTCTGTGTGGTAACATCCCACCGTCTCTTGGAAGAATCAGGCAGCATGTAAGAAGAGAGCTTTCCTCCTCCCAAGATGCGTCTCTAGATGCTCTGAGATCGTCTACATAGAATCTATCCATGACTCTTTAACTTATGATCTTCCATCCCTTGAAAACGTAGGTGGATGCTACTACTGGAATATATCTGTCAGTTATGCCATATATGTTTCTACCTATGGTACTTCCTAGAAGGTCTGCATGAACTGCATGAAGTCGTCACGGAACTGCGCATCCGCACCTACATTTGTTATAATGACTAGTGCCACATCTGGCATGCTGGAGGATCCATCGTTTGCCCTTGGCCTACCATCTGAGGAGTATAATTGTCACCACTCTCTTGGAGAACAACTCATGGTCATCTCGGCAGCATGACTCTACACGGTCAAATAGAAACCTTTGTTTAATTTACTATCGAGTTCTCTTTTGTCCGATAAATAGTGCCAATGAAAAGGGGAAGGATCCACAAGAACTGGAGAAAAAGACTAAATGGCATGTATAAGGTATACACGACGTGTACCCTAAAGCACATACAGGGTCGTGTTCTGATGTCGGCATGGGCGTGTTTCAACCCTAGGTACAATTTGTGTTACACCTGTACACGGCCTGTGCGCCACCCTATTTCCCTAGCCACATGGCTAAATTCACACGGTCTCTCACCGGTTAAGACTACACGAAATGTCCCACACTACACGACTTGTTCCTGAAGGACACATCATGTACTTGAAAAGATAATACTGACTCGTGTTGTTAACTACATAGTCGGATCCCAATATTACACAACACGGTGTGTTTTGAATTGACTTGGCATGTATAATCTATGATTTCTCCGTCCGTGTTTGTTAGTCACGCGGGTGGACACAGGGTCACGACGACATGGCGTGTAGAACCGGTACACGTCGTGTTCATCTTCAAAATATGGAAGACATGTTTTCCCTCTCACATGGTGGGTTACACGGCCTTACACTATGCGGCGTGTACATAAAAGTACACAATGTGTACTTAGAAATTTTCCAATTCTTATAGAATAGAAGAGTACATGGCGTGTGTTCATAGAACCAGATGTCTTGTTATCTGGGATTTCGGACAGTAAACATCAGAAACTAGTCTTGATCTCCTTTTCTATAATTTCAAGCATCAGTATGCCAAATTCCAATCTGTGGGGGATCATACTCCCCGTTAACCAATTTTTAGAACCTGGCTTTTCAAATTATAATACAAAATGAAACAAAATGCAGGATCATGATCCGCCAAATTCTGGTCTATGAGAGCCCATACTTCTCCGAAACCAATGTTTAGAATCCATAAACCCAACCGAAACATGTACCAATAACCTATCAATATTAGGTGTATCTATCAAGGTACTTATGACAAAAACTTGCATTTTCTAGAACAACATATATCACAACAACATGAAATTTATAATGCACCTACATGGCATGGAATCTATGCATGACATGTGATTCTAACATGTGCCTAAATGATGCATGAGATGGAATACCCTCATCTCATCGGGTTGCAAATAAATAGAACCAATGTATATAAAAATATAAACAAAACACCAAAAATGTGTCACTCAACAGTGAACATCTAATCAATTAAAAAAATCATAAACAGAAAATCACAATTTAGTTCAAGGAAATCCATCATTTACCTATAAACGGGGTACCTACTCCTAGGAATAGTTCTTTACCGAATCCCTTAATAATATATATCTTTATATTGTCACCAAATAATAAAATAACCCATAGAAAAAAAACTCTTCTAATACCACTTTGTAACATTCCGGATCCAGGTGCCACACAACGAGTTCCCCGAACCTGGTTGGTCACATGACCTCAAGCACATATCCCGAAACACCAAAGGTTTTTGACTAGCAGAGAGGTCCTAGGACTGATAGTGGGGAAACAATGCCCTCATTTTTCAAAGTGTAGAGCAATGTAAAACAAATATAAACATACAATAGAGGAAGCAGTAAACAATATATTCCAGAAATGGACAACAGAACTGAAGTAAATGTTAACCAAAAGTCATATATATGATGATGCATCATATCTTTAAATCTAAGAAATCATCCAAAATAGGATACACTTCAATCTGATAAAATACAGCACAAGGTACAATGTACATCAAAACAAAACCAAAGCAGTGAAAAAGGAACACAAAAGCATCACAAGCCTGAACTCGGTCCCATGCTCTATTACTCCTCTGCAATAATCATGTACCTATGTAGAGACCCTTTCCCTTATCGACACCTGTAGCAATATAATCTGTTTGGGCCCAAGACAAGACCCAAAGAGGGTCTAAGAAAAAAATCTGTGTAGACTACCCCCAAAGGCTCATGCCCAACTGTCAGTGAAAATGTGTAACAACATTGAGTAGTATTGAAATATAGTAAACTAAGAAGAACTCTAAAGTAACCATTCATACAAGGCACATTTCCATTTTAACAATAATTTAAAAATTCTTTATAATTGAATTCTGAATTTTTCTAAGACTCAACCTCGACCAAAAATCTTCTATACCAGTGCCACAATAGAAACCACTACAGTATATATAACAAGTAAAATATAATAAAAATACTAATCATGTGCTTTAGCATGGAAGGTACAATATAAGATATCACCTCAGTGAATATTCAATGTAAAAATTGTCCTCAAACATGCTAGTCCTTACCCTCAGGCAAGCAGAAACAAAACCCTCACGTTACTGCCCTCAGGCATGATGAATATTTCCATTAGGCATTCGAGATATCACCCTCAGGTATGGAAGCAACTTCCCATGGGCATAAGAAATGTTTCCCTCAGTCTAAACAAAACATATACCTCAGGCTAAAAAAACACTGATCTCAGGTATAAGAAACGTTTCCCTCGGGCTAAACAAAACATTACCCTCGGGCTAAACAAATCACTTCCCTCAGGAATTCTGTTAGGACCAATAGGGGCCTATATACCATGAGAGGGGGGTGAATTAGGGTATGGATATTCTATTTCTAAATTCATCCTACACCACTGGATCATGTCCTCTTTATTACAAGTGTCACTTTGTTTGCACTTGTGTGTTTATTATGATCACTTATTTTCTTCATTATCTAATGATGATGCTCTTAATGAAATGAAGGGAAGTAAGCATGAAAACACATAGATTTTTTACTTGGTTTACCCTCACTGGGATATATCCAAGGAGCATACAACTGCGATGTATCACCGTACCAAATCCACAAAATCTCACGACCAATAATGTTTGGTCTAGATCAATTCTATGCCCAGGATCACTACCTTTACAATGTTTATGGTTAGCTCACTACATTCCCAAGGGTCACTCGCTTTTCCTCTCTATCTGGCTCACTACCGGTAGAAAGGATAACCATCTTCCTCTTCCTTTTCTAACTGCACTTGGAAGAGATTCACTCACAGTTTATAGACATGTAGGTCTCTTAATTTGCATGAAAGAATGCATCCTTAACTGTTTCTAGATTCTCTATTGAATTTCAAAGTTCATCCACTAGTGAATACTGCTTTACCACATATTTTCTGGGCAATTTCTACCGTTCACAGAACCCTATGGTGACTTCCGTGCCCTTTTAACTAGTCCATAACCCCTTCCTTCATTGTGGAAAAACCAACTTGTGTGCCACACTTGCACGCCACACTAGCACGCCAAACTTGCACGCCACACATTTGCACCAAACTTCCGCTCCACACTGCTTTCGCGACACACTTGTGTGGTACACTTGCACGATACACTTGCACGATACACTTGCACACCCCACTTGCACACACACTTTACTTGCACTTCACATCCACTTGCATGATCAGAGCTTGGATTTTATCTAAGTGTTGAGATTATCAACAATTGAGGATAGTAGCCGTCTATTTATAGGCATTTTGATGACTTGTGTTCCATACTTGCGCGCCACACTTGCGTGCCACTTTAGGACTTTCATGCCTCTTTATTTCAATTTTCATATTTTGATATGATGATCTTGAAATATAACTTGCATGCCAAACTTGTGTGCCAGAATTTCACATCATACTTGCGTGCCACACATGCACGCCGCTTTTGGACTTTCTCACTACACTTGCGTGCCACTTTTGGATTTTCATGCCACTTTTCCTTTGCCAAATTTTTTAGGTTCATAATTCAAAAATTTCTTGACATACAACATTAGAAACCCACTTAATCATAAGATCTCAACTCCATTTGCAAAAAACATTTTTCCCAATTCTCTAGGAAAACCCCCTTTATCAACAGTTTGAGTCATTGAGACTTGATTTGTCAACAAACAAAACATGTAGTCCTACATTGTCAACAGGAACAATCATCTCAAAAATGCTTCTATGATACCATGAGGGATTTGTTTCCCAACAATCTCCCCATTTGGGTTCGTTGAAAACTTTTCTCAAAACCATTCTCCTTTCTTTGATACCTCAATAAGGCTTCATTAATCTTTAGCCACATTCGCCTCTTGCGATAAATATAGTGTTCAAGGATTTACTTAACACATACTATATGCCCAGATGAGAAATGCTCATCGTGAGAAACAAGAGTACAATGAAATGTTCATCTATGAGTCACTTCGGTTCTGACACCACTCTTGATACCAACCTGATACCAAAAAAAAAATTCATACCAACCTAATACCGACCACACTTCTACTTGTATCATGATCCTCAGATACCATGATATCTATTGTTCAATCGATCTTGTT
Source organism: Viscum album (assembly GCA_963277665.1). Classification (NCBI taxonomy): domain Eukaryota; kingdom Viridiplantae; phylum Streptophyta; class Magnoliopsida; order Santalales; family Viscaceae; genus Viscum; species Viscum album. Next base: position 2,059,124,463 of record OY728132.1, read on the forward strand.
TTGCATCATCTGATTTAAAACGCTCCCCTTATCTCATTGCTCTCCCTCTATCTCGCTACTCCACCTGTCATCTTCTCCCCATGTCTTTTAATAATACATTTTCTCCCTTCCGTAGCCATAGTTTCTCCCCTGGAGGAGTCACTATATCTCCCCCTTTTTCAACAAATCCAAAGGTCACCCCTTGGCAGTCTGCAACATTGGAAAGAACACATATTGGAGCATTAGTGAAAAAGACACAAAACCTCGGGGAAAGGGGGTTCCAAATCCACACTCTTTTAAGTGCGAGGAGTCAACTAAACTCCCAGAGATAGTCGATTCTTTTCAAATGCTTCCTTGGGGAAGGCCTTTTTCATAATTTCTGAAACCTATAGTTCTGTAGGCACATACTTCACCTTCACAAGCCCTTGCTACAACTTCTCCTTGATGAAATGATATTTGATCTCAATGTTCTTGGTCCTTGAGTGATGAACTGAATTTTTTCTAATATTGATAGCACTTCAGTTATCACACTAGATTCTGATCGAAGACTTCACTTCAATGCCCATATCATCAAGCTACTGCTTTGTCCACAATAACTATGTGAAAACATGAGTAGACGAAATATACTCAGCCTCTATGGTGGTCAATGAAATGAAATCTAGCTTCTTGCTTATCCAAGAAACACACAAGCCACCAAGATAGAATTCACCTCCTGACATTGATTTCTTGTCATCCGCTGAACAAGCCTAATCAGCATCAGTATATCCCAATAACTGTGTCTGAGATTTTCCATTATACATCAAGCTGAAGTCCACCATACCATTGATATACCGAAGTATTCTTTTCACTTAAATCACACGGCTTTCCTTGGTATTGCTTTGATGTCGTGCTACATTGAAGGTGGCAAAAACAATATCAGGTCTCTTCGCTGTCAGGTACAGTAAACTCCCAATAATCAACCTGTAATATCTGATATTAATTGCATTTACATTATCAACTTTTTATAATTTCATCCGAGTAGCAACCAGAGTTTTCATGTCCTTGTAATTTTCCATTCCAAATCTTTTCAAAACATACTTGGCATATTTTGATTGAGAAATGAATGTTCCAATCCTTCAATGTGTCTCCTGTAGACCAAGGAAAAATGTTATCTCTCCAATCATTGACATTTTGAACTCACTTTTCATGAATTATGTAAAATCTCTACACTGAGCTTCATCTGATCTGCCAAATATTATGTCATCGACATAAACCAGCACCATCATTATTTGATTAATGTTGTTGTTGAAGTATAGATTGTAATCTACTCCACCATGTTGAAAGCCAAGCTTCTTCAAATACTGATCCAGCCTTGAGTATCATTCTCTTAGTGCTTGTTTCAACCCATATAGTTTTTCTTCAAACAAAATACTTTATTCCCATCTTCATGAATGAGAAAACCATCTAGACGCTCAATGTACACATCTTCTTCTAGAAACCCATTCATAAATACCGATTTGAAATTCATCTGGAACACTTTGAACATTCTTTGCAATACTATGGCTAAAAATATTTTTATTGTCTCTAGCCTTGAACCTGATGCAAATCTATCATTAACATCAATACCCTCTATTTAGGAGTATCCTTTGCACACCAGTTGTTCTTTGTTTCGAATCATTGTGCCATATTCATTCATCTTGTTATGAAAGACCCAATTAGTATCGATGACGTTCTTATCAGTTGGCCTCTAAACAATCTCCCACGTTTGATTCTTCTCAATCTGATATATCTCTTCATTCATGGCCTGAACCCAATTTTCTTCTTCGGCAGCATCAGCAAAGCATTTCGGCTCAACCTGAGATTGAAAAATTGTATGCTACAGTGATTTCATTCTCCTTATCTAAACTGGAGCTGATTAATCACCAATGATATTCTTCCTGTCAATTTCAGCTTAAGTCTTTGTCTTTTGTGCATATAAGTATTTTACTTCCTCGTACTCACCATCAATATCTTATTCTGAATCAACCTCATCCACTTATTCTCTCCCTGAGTCTCTTACAACTTCCTAAATTTTAATATAAAATTTTTCACTGTGTCATTGTTCAATGATGTCATTTCTTTCAACTATTTTCTCAGATATGGGTTGAAGCACCTTTGATTTTCACTTGCAGCATCTTGGAATCCTTAAAGTAGTCAACTGATACCATATTATTAGAACAAAATAAATAATCCTTAAAAACCTGTGTGTTTCTGCTTGTCCCCCAATCATTCTTCATGAACATAAACATTCATCCTTCATATCCCGTTGAGATCTATCATCTGATTAGGATATATAGTGCTCCCCCTAGGTTATGCAACATTGGTACCTGATTTTATTCGATTAAAACTTAGAATCATTTCACTTCTCCACTTTACATCATTATATACCACTTCCCCTTGGACAGTATCTCTTTTAAATCGAAAACACTTGAATCATTAGTTAACAACATTTATATACATAGGGAGAGGGGTGCTTGTGGAATCCTCAATATGAGGATTGCAGTTGATCCTGATTAGTCAACCCTTCGATTATTTCTTGCAGAGTATCACACTCTTTCCTTGCATCTTCTAGCTACCTAGTCAATCTTAACTTCTCTGGCATTATGACTAATCAATCATTACCCACATGCTGATCCTTTTTCTTATATGTAGATTCTTTAGGCTTGGCATTTTTCACAATTTGGGGATTAAACACACTTGTACACACTTCCATCATTGATGTAATACCAATATGCCACTTCCCTTGATTCCGCCTCTAGGTAGGAATCTCTCTATTTGACATCTTTCCATTCTTCTTCAACCATTTTATGGATCTTCCTCTTTCCTCCACTTCTCATTGTGGAACATGACATGTGATGTTTTCAATACATTCTTAGTTTATCTTTCTTTAATCGGATATTTGAGTCACCACACTATTTTCTGTTGGGGGTGAGTCCTCCACTGAGTGTTCATTCTTCTTTATCACAGCTAGAGTAGATCTCCCCTTAATCTTCCAGGTTTGTTCACATTCTCTCATTGAGAGCTATTTTGAGTATGACAGAGTAGGTTACTGATACACCTTTTGTTCAGTCCCATGTGATTCCCCTGGGGCTTTAATCCTATTCCTCACCTTACCACTTTGTCTCCCAGTGTAGAATTTCTCATTATGCATCACTAGAGTCGAAAATATCCTTTCATGTTCTTTTTCTTTTCTTGTGTTCTTCTTGGTGCAATTTCATTCCAAATTCCTAAGATCTTAATATATAAAAAAATATCCATCAAAGGAATACCTCATTTCGTCATTTCTATATTGAGATGCTGATACACTGTGAGTTCTTCTTCTGACACGGAGCTCTTGAGCTTCCAGACACATACTCGTGGTGTGTCCCATTCTTCCATAGTAATAGCATCTAATGAATTAATTCCTCTGAGAGACTCTTCTTTCTTATTTCTCACAACACATCTTCTTATTCTCTGATCTAGTAATGTTTTTATATTCACAACCTGAGTTTTATTCCTGTTCCTATGAATAGAAGATTGATGTATGACCATGAATCCCAGAAAAATAGCACATGCTATAATTTAATCTTGTAAAAGCCTTTTAAGGTCTATCTCCAGCACACACAAGGTTTTTCTTATCTTTGGATATTTTCACTCCACTTTTCCTATCACACATAGGGGTGAGATCATCATTTCAAATTCCTGATTTCCCCAAAATGGGTGGCCATTGGGATGATACAATCCTTGCATGCGTCTCCTCTGATGTCATATATTTGGATTTCATTTCAACATCACCTGCTGAAGGATAATAAAATAATAAGTGTAGTGCATCATTCAAGTTGGACTTGTCTATGGATTTAGATTTCTCCATTTCAATGTTGACTAATTCTATTTATTCCTCCAGTTGTTGAATATTTTTATATCTTTAATCATGTTGTGCATCAAGTTCTCTTTTGAGAAGCTTTCCTCTAATCATATCATCTTCCAATTCATGTGTCACCTTATCGACCATGCCAACTTTCTCTTTTACTTTCAATGTTTCTTGAGCAACTGATTTAGAGACGGATGAATTCTCTTGTAGTAGCCTTTGATTATTCTGAACTATCTTAGAAAGCTATGTAACAATATCATCATTTCTGGATTTAAATTTCTGAATCTCATCTGTGTCCAGATTCATTCCATTAACATCATCTTTGAGCTTTTCACTATTTATAGATAGCTTTTGTAGTTCTTCATCTTGTGGATCATTCTTCTCCCTCAGATTAGTGGCCACATCAATAAGACTTTGATTTAATATTCTTATCTTGTTAACCTCAATTTCCATTACTTGTATCTAGATATCCTTAGACTTAATCTATTCATCCAACTTCTGATCCACTTCTTTATCTTTGTGAATAATTTCCACTTTTCAACTTCTAGGAGTTTCTTCATCATCAGTAGTTCCAACATCACAAGGCATGTTAGGTTCTTCACTCATTAATTAAACATCATTGAATGAGTAAGTATATTCACTATATGATTCACCATAATCTGTTCTTCTTTTAACTACACAATTCATTTAACCGAATCACACTCATTCCGTTGACACTTCCACATTGGGGAATTTAACCAGACCTATACTTCTTCTTTGAAGTTCTTCCCTAGTCCATGACACACCAAGATAAGAGTATACTATATATGTAACTTCAAAAAACGACTAAACCAAGTAAAAGATAAAAAATATGATAAAATAAACCTTCCCTCTGATATGAATTGATAGGACCAATATGGTTCTATATATCCTGATAGGGGGTGAATCAGGGTAGGGATATTCTTTTTTAAAATTGTTCATGCCCCACTGGATCATGACCTCTTTATTAGTAGGGTCACTTTGTTTGCACCTGTGTGTTTATTATGATCACTTCTTTTCTTCTTTATCTGATGATGATTCTTTGAATGCAATGCATGGAAGAAAGCAGGAAGACACATAGATTTTTTACTTGGTTCACCCTCGCTGGGCTACGTCCAAGGAGCATACAATGATGATGTGCCGCTGTACCAAATCCACTAAATATAACTGCCAATAATTTTAGGGCTAGATCAATTATATGCCAAGGCTCACTACCTTTACAATGTTTACTGTCATCTTACTACTTTACCAATGGTCACTCCCTTTTACTCTCTATCTGGCCCACTTCCAGTAGAAAGGATAACCTTCTTACTCTTCCTTTTCTCACTTCACTTGGAATAAATTAACTCACAGTTTATAGACCATTAGGTCTCTTTATTTTCATTATAGAATGCATCCTCAAATATTTCTAGATTCTCTATTGACGTTGAAAGTTCATAAACTAATGAATACCACTTTACCACAGATGTTATGGGAAATTTCTAACCTTTCACGCAACCCTTGTGTGACTTGTGTGCCCCTTTAACTAGTGCACACCCTCTGCCTTCGTTGTAGAAAAACCAACATGCGCACCACACTTTCATGGAACACTAACGTACCAAAATTGAACTCCACACTTGTGCACCAAACTTGCGCTCCATACTTCTTCGCGACACACATGCGTGGCACACATGTGCGGTACACTTGCGTGCCCCACTTGCACGCACACTGAACATGCATGTCACATCCACTTGCGTGATCAGAGATCAGATTTTATCTTAGTGTTGAGCTCTTTAATAAATGAGGATAGAATCCATCTATTTATAGGCATTTAGAGGACTTGTTCGCCAAACTTGCGTGCCACACTTGCGCGCCACACTTCAGTGACACTTTAGGACTTGCACACCTCTTAATTTCCTTTTTCATATTTTGATATGATGTTCTTGAAATATGACTTGTGATCCATGTTTGTGTGCCATACTTTCATCTCATACTTTTGCGCCACTTTAGAACTTGTGAACCACACTTGCATTCCACTTTTGGACTTGTGCGCCACACTTTGCACACTACTTTTGGTCTTGCACGCCACTTTTCCTTTGCAAAATTTTTGATGTTCTGAATTTGAAAAATTCCGAGCGTACAACATTATAAACCTCCTTAATCATAAAAGAACAACTTTTTTTTGACAAAAACACATTTCCAAATTCTCCAGGAAAAACCCCTTTGTCAATAGTTTGAGTCATTGAGATTTGCTTTGTCAATAAACACAATAAAGAGTCCTACATTTTCAACAAACACAATCATCTAAAAAATGATTCAATGATACCTTGAGGGATTTTTTCCCAACACATTCCATAGGAAAAGAAAGTAACCGAGCCGATCCCAATGTATAAGCAATAAATTTATATACGTTTCCTCTAATGAAAACTCAAAACATGATATAATCATATCATATCCATGGGTATCGTAGCCAAATGACTAAAAAAGGAAAACACACCCTCATGGTGGACTGGATCAACGAAACAATCTCAAAAAACAGTTTATACATATTTATTAGATTACCTATTCAATTCTAGGTATCTCAACATTCAATGTCTCAGCCTTACGACACCCCGAAAATGGGCACGTGGCACAACGATACACAAAATCAAATCGATAGTTTCAATTAAACACAAGACCACCTACCTCGATCTCCTCAAATTGATAAACGTGAAATTCTCCTTCTGAAACCACCAAGAATGAGATAGATATGAGATAAAAGAATACCCATTTAAACCTAAATAACATCCCTTAAGGAAATTATTGGAAAGAATGAATTAAGAAGAGGGAAGACCATACCCACGCAGTTCAAACGAGATTGACAGCAGAAGAATCAGAGTCCCATTGAGAGATCAAGAGCTCCTACAAGTCTCAGACTCATCTCCCAATGCTCTTGGTGATCTCTCTACCTCCTCTATCGAATGAGGAGGTCGCTGCCTTATTTTGACGGAAACAAATGACTACACGGTGTGTACTCTCAAGTACACGACATGTACTATTCCTTTTAACTATTCCTATAGCGGCTACATTCCACCACCACACTATTCATCTACCGACTGATTACACGACATGTATTACTAAGTACATGGGGTGTACTAACCTTTTTAACTATTCTTCTAGCGGCTAATTTATACCGCCTCACTGTTCACCTACCGATTGATTACATGACACGTATTACCAAGTACATGGTGTGTAGTTAGTTTTTACACACTCAATCAACGAAAATATTACGCGCCCTGTATTATCATCCCACACAACCAAAGTACACGGTGAGTTTACAAAAGTACATGACATGTACCCATAAATTTTATATTTTTCCCACATTTCCCTAGTTTTCTCAAAAACACTTGAGGAGAAATGAAAAGAAGAAACTTGTACCTCAAGAATAAGAACCAAGTTATTACATTAATGAACACATCATGGGAATTTATAAGACCAAAAAAATCCTTATATATTCACAGTTTCCATACCTTGTATGGAATGTAGTATTGGGTATATCCCATTTCATGACCCTCAATTTCGGATATCCATAATAAATTTCAGTCATGGAAAATTATCAATCTCTACAAATTTGATCATCCATGTCATCAATCAAAGGAATATGAAACATAGTCTTGAAAATGATCTCGTTTAACTTCCAATAATCAATAGAGAGTCAAATTGATCCTTCTATATTTTTCACAAAGAGGAATGGAGTTCCCTAAGGTAAAATTGATCCAAATTTTCTTATGATAGATCATCAATATATCCCATAAATTTCTACATTCACAGTAAAATTCTTAGCATTACACCACTTAAAACATTTCTTCATATCAGACGTAAAATAATTTTTAGAAAGTGAGCCCTCATATTATTAGTAATGGTAAACATGTGAGAAAAAACAAGAATTATCATATGAATGAAGAAAATTATAATACGGTTATAATTAAATGAGATTAAAATGATAAAATCATACCCATTAATTCACAGATCATAATAATGGATGAAAGATTTCTGTGTTTAGAATACATGAATAATAATAGAATATAAGAACATGAGCAATGCCATAATATCATAAAAAAGGTCATTTTATAAGAGTGGGAATTTTTATTTTGATTATTCATAACCATAGAAATATTTTATCAATAATTTTCATGAATAAATTAATCACATATTAGTTGTAAAACCCCAAATGTTTATTTATGATAATTATTCATGACAACATTCATGACATAGAACATCGAGTATAAAAGGACCATGAAATAATATTAATTTAAATGCAATGATTATAAACTAGTAGTTAAATTTTTTTGAATGACTTATATCAAATCTATTACGAATTAATTATAAAAATTTTTTATCAATAATTTTTTTATAAATTATTTTAAAATAATAAATCAATTTTTAGAGAAGTAAATTTATTCCTCAACAATATGATTTATTAAAAAATACCTTTTATTTCTTTTTGTAAAAAATATTATAATTAATATATAATGATTTGAAAAAAAATATTTTATAAAAATAATTAAATTTTGAAATGATCATTTAAAAAATTACTTTGGGTTATTTTTGGCATTTTTTGGATTTTTTAACAATTTTGAATTTTTTGGTGATTATTGAAAATACCAACTTTTGTAAAAATATCAATAATTCTTCATAAATTAAGAAATTTTAATGTAATATTATGTTTTAAATATGTTTTATGGTTTCAAAAGTAATATGTAATTTTTATTAAAACACATAATTACATTTCAATAGTCATTATATAGTATTTTTATATATGAATATTTTTAGAAGTTAAAATAATATTTTAATTAAAAATATTTTGAAGTACATTCAGGTTCTATTTTTAATGAATTAAAAACCCCTGAGGAAGTATTTTTTAATTTATATTTTTGTATTATATATCAAAAAACTATTATTATGAATTAAAATAATTTTTATTATTAATCATAATAGTAATATAAAATCATCTTTTTTCATGAAAATACACTTCTTGAAAACCCGCAATTTCATTGCTTTTGGAGGTAAAATTTAAAATTAAAATATGAAAATATATAAATTTAAAATGGTAAAATTGAATATATTGTTGGAAAAAGAAAAAATTATATTATATAATACTTTTGACATAATTATTTACCATAAGAAATTGGGAAACAATTAAAAAATAATTATTATAGTAATAGTGAAAATAGGTTTACTGGGTGGTTGAACTAAACAGATAAGGGTTAAAATGAGATAAAAAAATTTCAAAAATAATTTTTTTCTAAATTTAATGTAATTTTCATTTATAATTTTCTATGGGTATCAACTTAGAGATTTTTATTATTTGAAAAAGGTGGTTTCTCCTTCATCATTTCAAATATTATAATTTTTCCACGTTCCTCATAGATAAAAGGACACCCCCACTCTTATTCTCTTCACACTATAAAAGCCATTTTGATCAACCAAAACCTTATAAAAAACATTAATAACATCACTAACCAAGAAATATAACCATTTTTTACCAGAAATATTTTCTAACAAGCCATTTAGAGAAAACCAAAGAACATTTTCTAAAAAATAGTTATCATGATTAACTATGTTGTTTTATTTTATTACTTCTTAAAACCCCATATAAAAATATTAAGTTATCCTTATATAATTACACAATTATCTACCTTATGATGATATTTTATTAAGTTAATTTAATTAATTACTACCATATAATCTTCCATCAAATGTGATATGATATCCTGATTCTTCGGTAAGAAGGAATTCCACCTCGTGAACTGATGTAATTTATTTTACATTGTCATCTCTAATGAATCATAATTATGATGGATTTAAATGTATAAAAGTGTTTTTTAAATGTTTAAAATTATTTAGACATTATATCACATAAAAAATTTATTTCCATTTTTTGGGGGATATAATAATGTCTCTCATGTGTCTAGTAGACTATCACCTCACAATGAAATGTAATTACTTTTTTACAGTAGAATTAAATTGATGTGGGGGATATAATAATGTCTCACATGTTATCCAATATTTATTAATATCCATAAACATTTTTTATTTCTATATCCTTACTTATTGATTATTGAATCATCAAGAAAGAAATTTGAATATGATAAAAAATCTTGTATTATCTTTTAGATTGGGAATGATTCACTTATTTATCCATATTTATATTATTTTTTAATATATTTTATTTTATAAATATAAATTATGTCATAAATCAATAAAATATGTTCTCTAGACTTATTTGTAAAGGATACAAAATAAAATTTCTTTTCTTTTTCCAAATGCGTTACTTTCGACTAACATTATAGAATTTTTGAAATGAATGATAATTTTAAACATTTAAATCATTAATGAATTTTACTTATATAATGGATATTATTTTACATGGGTATTAATTTATATGTTTCAGATGATATTTAAAAATAATATTTATTTTAAATTTTTTTGTGGTTTTTTATTTTTCTGGTAAACATGTTTCCAATGTGAATAGGTAAGTTTCCACACAAATGTTTTCAATGATGTTTTAATATTATTTTTATTCATCAATAACAAAAACCCTTGATTTTATGTGCACTTTACTAGGGATATGTTCTACTAATACAATAATTATTCTTTCTTTTCATGAATTATGATATCTACATTGATGTTGTTTTTTTCTATGGGTGAATCCTGAAATGATTATTGATATAAAAAACTAAAAATTATAAATGTTTTATTTAAGGAATAGTTCAATGAAATTATTTATGATGATGGGTGGTACTGTTATTAGACATGTATGGATGGATCCATTATAAACCATGGAATGATGGTAACTTTTATAGCCATGGAATTTTGGTTTTGTTATTAATAAATTAAAGATGGTTCTAGGATAAACCTTGTATGGGTGGGTCTTTGACTTTCTTAAAATACAATGGGTACATTGGATATGGAAGTAAACCATAAAATTTTTCTAAATTTTATGATTAATATGAAGATAATGGTCAATGAAAAAAAACATTGTCTTTATAGTTGTTATTTGGTTTTAATGTTTCATTTCTTCAATATTGACATCACATGACTCATGATTATTGTTTTTTATGACTATTTATTTTTTTAAGTAATTGTTACGTGTTTAGTGATTGATATTAAAGGTATTTATGGTTATTAATTATCTTAATATATTTTTATGAATACAGATTATCTGACCATACACTTATTATCATCTTTTTCCCACTGATGAAATTCGGGTTTTAATGTATGTGATCTCCCTTAATAAGTATTTAGGATGACTCTTTTAATTTATACTTTATTCACATGGTTATTATGAATAAGGATAAATAGATTTTTAATATAGTTAATTCTTATGGATTATGATTATGACCTAATATGGAATATGAAATTCTGGTTATAGTGAGAAAATACTCTGTTATAGTCATGAGAGTTGTTTATGTTAGAATTCATCATAATTTTATAAAATTTCATACCATAATGCCCAATTAGTATGTAGTTAATCCAATACTTATATTTTTATATTGTAAGTATATTATAGTATAAATTGGTTCCCTTCAACTTTATCAATGAATGAACTATAATGTTCAAGAATTTCTCACTAGATCAGGGAGTGTAGTTTTAGGGATATTATATTAGTATTATGTTAACCACCATTCCACCATCTTTAGGATGAGTCTAACATACCACATACACTCATTTGGGATTATAAACACTACCCGTACAAACTATATATCATAATTAATTAATCATTGCCTTATGAATTTGTGTGATTTTACAATCCCAACTATTACATAATAATAATTAATTCATATATAAGGCATATGACTCTAAAAAAATTTATATTTCAGAATAACATAACATGTTGAAATGAGAAAATGATTAATCAATATTACTTAATCCTAATCTTAATCCATGTTTAAGAATAATAAATATTGTATTCTAAAATCACACACTTATTTTCTCATAATTAACATTGATATAATTTTTCAAAGATGAAAATATCATTAAAAGATCACTAAAGAATTTCATGTGGAAAACAACATTTTTATTTTGAAATCACGAATTTAAAATTAAAAAATTTAGTGAATATTATGAAAAACTTTATTTTAAAATAATCATTAATTATTATAAATTAATCTTATAAGTTAATTTTATTAATTATTGTATGAAAATCACTTCATGTTGTATATGTTAAATAAATAATCAATTCCAAAAATTGGAAAAAGTAACTTGCTTGGAAATTGACTAGATGACTTCCTTTGAATTTTATTATAATAACTCAAAATTGATTAAAAATAAATTTAATTAATCATTGAGAAAAATGGGAATCATTCCTTAAATTTGTTTATTGAAACTATTGAGAGGGATGAGAAGTATTCATGACTCATTATGGAAAACATTGGTTTTACATAAAAAAAAATTATTTTGAAATATTGAGTAATTTAAAGTGTAATAAAAAAAAGAATTTTTATTCATTATATATAATTATATTAGGAAAACATAAATAATATGTTTTGGTGATAAATCATATAATTTAATGTTTACAAATTTATACATAATTAATCAATAAAAATTGAGATATTATCAAAAAACCTTACCTTAGGTCTGAATTCCATTATAACTAGTTTTTACCACTTGTATAATAAACTGATATTTAATATAATTTTATAAATTCATAATATTAATACTTATAATTATTTTATTTCTTGTTACATGTTATCAATTATTCATTAAAAATATGTCATTATCACCCTCACATTGGTTGTTAACTGCTTCGTATTTCATAAATGTTTATGATTTTGAAGTAAAAATCATTGTAAAGAGAACATGGTTGTATAATTAACATAATTTTAATATTGAAATAAATATATATTATTTTAAATATATACATATCTATCAAAATATATAAATGGTAGAGATCAAAAAATGAATCACATCATTCATGGAGATGGTAGTCTGTACGTAGGCATTAATTTTGTTTTCATTTGAAAATGAAAAAAATCATTGAAATTTAAATAATAATTTATCAGTATAGAATTATAATTATATCTTAAATAATATATATTTATATTTATTTGTTAAAACTATTGATATATCTATAAATTTGAGTAGACTATGGGATCAAATCACATCACAATCTAGAGGTTCTATTCCACACAAACACACGAGTGATGCATTCATTTCAAATTTGTTTGAGAGGTGGTGGAAAATGGATATAAAATAATGATAATAAAAGTTAAGTATATATATGATGAATTAATAATTATTTTAAAAATTTTAACAAAATTAATAGGAATTATAAGAAGAAATAAAATTCTAATGTTTTTGGTATGATGATTATGTATTGTTTGAGATATCTCATTGGCTTATATCTAGAGCCCTCATTGGATGGTATCAGGATAATAATAGGATATCAAGAATGATGGTATAGTGGCAAGGATGGTTTTTTGGTTGGTATTGGAGTATATAAAGGGATCAATTTTCCTGAATAAAAATGATAATATATTCCCTTTTATATGTGAGTGGGATACCCATGGACTTACTTTAAATATTTTAATATGAAAGGTTCAAATTATTTTGAATGTATAAAAAAATAAACAAAAATATAATTTAAGATAATATAATGAAAATATTACTTTATCCAATAATACATATACATGTTTATGTGTAATTTCCACATTTATCTCTTAGTTTCACTCCCTCTGTTAACCTATTTTAACAGTCATCGTGGTAACTAGTTTATACTACTTTGAAATTTTATTATGAAAAAATTGAAATTATACTCATTGAAAAAATTATGAAATTATGATTCCAAATACAAAATTCGTATCATTTAATTCAATTTCTTTAGGAGTTATATATCAACATTTAAATAATTACCTAAAACATGATGAAATGAGTTTTTAGAAAGAAAATCAAAAATTAAAATAGATTTACATTCAAATAATGCCATGAAAACTATATTATATTAATGTTAAAATATAATATATAATATAAAAAATAATTATTTTATTTTAATCATTAATAAATATTTGTTAATCTAATTTAGTAATGTCAAAATAAATTTAAACACAAAAAATATCTTTATGTAAAATAACACTTCCAATTATCAAATAATATTATCTATATTATAAAGAACTTGATAAATAATGTATTAATGGTTATTCACAAAAACCGAAAAAAATTATTGGAATATGTTTTTAATAGTGGTAAAAATATTTCTCTATAAAAATTCATGACACCTAGAAAATACATTTTTATAAAAAAGAATAGATCATTTAATCATGGAATAAATTTTTTATGAAAATAATGACTATTTCATGAAAATTAATCACTAAAATATTAATTATAATATATATAAATATATATATTATAATGTTGTTAACACTATTATGGACCTCTATTGTAATGGATTCGTTATAAATGACATCATATATCCTGGTTCATTTAGGCTTTGGGTTGCATTTTAAGCTAGACATTAAATACATCAAATTTAATTCAAAGGAATATATATAAAATCACAAGGTGTTACATTATAAGTAGTGTTAAGTGATCCAATATAATTTTTATGATTATTGTCTTAACAAATTTAAATTAACACATAGATAATGAAAACAATGTTATAATTAAAATGATGTCATATAAATGTTTAGTGTGTAATATAAACTTCTTCTCAGAATACCAAATGAAGAAGTTTAGATAATTGTGTCATTAACCTATATTCTTGAATATATTCCTTTGACTCTCTCTAATAAACACAATGATAATCCTTCTTGGACACATTCATAATCAAAAAAATTCTATTTTACTGTAAGGGTGTGAGATAATACCATCTAGTATGTGAAGGGAATAATCATATCATGTCTTATTTAATCAAGGATATATCAATCATAATTCTCCTATTATACCATACATCTCCAGGAGAAAATGAAATCATTGTTTTCAATAATATATTAAATATATTTGTTTATTATATATATTAATTTTAATCTCAATCCTAAGGTTCCATACACTGGTCTCTAGTTAGAGATATTTGAAGACACATACAACAAGTGTAATTTCTATTAGCACATTCATTTTCACATCCACCAGTCTCTGATAATACAAAATAAGTATATCATATTAGGAATTCACAATGAATTATGATCCTAAAACACTATATAGTCTAAAATTATCTAATTCATTTTTATTGAATTAATCCTTCCATAATAAATATCATTAGGAATATTTTCATGTCACATTATAGTTCCTTTTATAGATGAGAAATGATATAAATTTTCATTGTGACCAATGTTCTAATGTTATTTAAATAATAAATTTACATATAAAAATAGTCATCATATTAAAATTTTCTTATTTATAATAATGTGTATTATTATAAGGGTGAAAATAAAAAATTATTTTATTTTTGGACATAAATGAAACATTCACATTATATATGGTGGTGTAAAGATTAGTGGTGATGTGGGTATGGGTACATCCTTCACAATATTTAATGATTTACTAAATTAGTATATTATATATGTATTTAAGGATATGTATTTTGTGAACTTTTTTTATAGTTTACTAGGGATGGGACATGGTTAAGTTCAATTATTTATTCATTGATACATTAATATACTTCTATAAAACTAGAAGGTGATTTTCCATGGAGGGAGTCGTTTAGTATACTAGTATTCTCACCCTTAATTATAAATAATAATGTGACTATTTTTCAATGTTTTTTTGGAATATATATATAAAAACCATCTATTAACATGGATTCTGGTTGGGATTAGATAAACATATATGATTACGATTTTTTTGATTAAGATACAATCCATGAACATTTTATTGATTCATATGGATTTCATTCAAATTATATTATGGTATTTTGAATTTATTTTTTAATTGAAATTGTTATTGATATATGGTTTTTTATAATTTCCTTTATATTAATAGGGTAATTCCAACCATATTATACTTCTTATACCATTGAATAAATTTTGAATCATGTATCCTATTAGATTTGGAATTTGGGGGTTATCCAAGGATTCACTAATTACCTGGATATGGATCTAATTGTTTAAAATTTGGGACCATAGACATGATCAAAAATGAAGTTAGTGTTGTGATATTACTAATAGTATAATTATGTAATTTATGAATCATTTTATGTTATTAATTTTTTATTATTAATATTAATAACCTAATTTAAGGAAATAAATTGTTGGTGGTCATTAATTAATGAGGATATTATTGGTTTTCAATATTCTGATGTGTTTTTTCCTAATGGAATTTCCAAATGTTTGTAAATCATGATCCTTAAATATGTGACACTTATTAAATTTAATACCAAAATTTTGTTTCCCATATTATATAATATTGGTTTCCCACTTATATAAATCACTCTCTTGATATTGAGGTTACTATTTGACTACCAATGCCCTTATTCTTGTAATTATAAACCCTAAAAGTAAAAAATGGTTCATTTGGAAGATATTTGACTAATTATCATAATGATATAGATCATTCATTATTGATATTTATGTTAGATATTCCACCATATTTTCCATAAGTGTAATAATACTAGCATGAAAATATTTTCTTTTGAGTCAAGAGATATCCTAATTTTTTAAAATAATTCAGTTGTTGGATTTTCAGAAAGTTTAGAGTATGGTGTTTGTTTATTTTGAGGTACAAAAATACCAACATAGTTTAATGAGGAGTTATCAATAGATTTTCAATCATAATTTATTAGTGGTTATTTTAGGTTTTATATAGATACTCCAAGAGTTGTGGTTATAATTTTGAGAAACCATTTTGAATAATAATGCTTACAACAATATAAAATAATAAATAATAAATCATCCAGACATTACATATTAATTGGGTTTTTGTGTTTTGACTGTGATGTTTAATAGATGCTTGTGAATGTGAATTCAGGTGTTGGTGAATTTCCAGAAATTCCCTTGATATTATAAGGATTCTAGTTTAATTTACTGATATATATTAATAGGATGATGAAATATTATATATTATTGAATAATAAAAATTTATCTTCTAGTGAGAGTATACGGTGTTTTTTCAATATTGATGAAACGTAAATTTGTGGGGTTTCAATGTAGTTCACATGATTAGGATTTTTATTTGACTTCTTATCCTTGAAAAACAAAAATATATGAGATATAAGACGATTTTCTAAAATTTGATTTCTAAAAAGTAGGCTCTAAAAACAATTTTCAACCAATTGGGTCATGGATGAATAATGTATTTTTGAGGATCAGAAATGAAATTACATGATAACTAAAGAAAGGATAATGAATTAAAATGAGATGAAAATATTGAATCCAAGGATAAAATTTGTTCAAAATGAAAAAAAATCAGTTTATTTAGAAATATAACAACTATCGAAATGGTACCCGACTCATGGTCACCTAGTACCTGATGTTATTGAATAAATATTCTATTGTATTAGAAAATACCATCATGTATCTAATTTAGCCCCATCAAGTACTCGATAAAAATATTTCAACCATACCCTTTATAATTTCCAAACTTTTCACAATTTTAATCTAATCCCTATAATGATATCATTTACACAATATTAAAAGGTGAATATTTTTATATTAAATAAAAAACATACCCAAAATGTAAGGTCCATTTAAAAACACCAAACTACATGGAATCACATCCTCAAAATTCTTTATTGCACCTAATGAGAAAAAATTTCTATTAGTTTCAATTTCATTTTAACATCACCCACCTAAATTTTCTAAAATAATTCTTCAAAGTTGACATATAATATGGACTAGCTAAACAGTGATCCCCCATAGTATATTTTCTCCTTGGCCTGAGATATAATAAAATTCCTCTATATAGAAATTACTATCCTCAATATAAGTATACATGAATAGAATTATACATATATAATTATGTTAATTCATTATCAGTTGGAAGAGGTTGAAAAAGTTATGTGTAATATTGAACATAAGATCTAAAATATGCCTACATGTTTAATGAATCCCCTCTTCGAACTGAAATGGAATAGAAATACATGGAGTTTTCTTTCATTTATTTAATTTTCTTTTATGACCAAATCGAGTAAAAAATATATGGAGAACATGATGAAAACCATAAATACTTAGAATAATTAAATATTAGTAACCAATACAAATACTATATAAAAATATCAGTAGTTAATACCATTAATGGAATGAAAATGTTCAATATGAATATATTATTATTAATTATTATTTTAAACAAAATCATCTAATGATAGAAGATCGTCCCATGATTAACAAATGTTGGGGATATAATCCCATAATATGGCGTCTATGATACAAATTGAATACTCAATGTAATTTTTAGGTTTGATGTGATAAGCTATAAGATGTTTAACATTATAAACAATATACATATATAACCCTGCCAAAAACTGATAAATAATCCTTAATTGTAAATAAAATTTAATTCTTGATAGATCTCTATGAAAATTCATTATCGACCTTACATAATGACATTTAAAATTATATTTTTTTTAAGGATAGGTAAAAAATAATTTTTTTGTCATGAGATAATTAATTACCCTTAAACTATTTTGTCAGTTTGGATTTCATGAAATTTTAGCCACAATGTTCAATAAGATTTACCATATTTATATATAGGATATGTTTGTGGCTGATATATTATGGGAATAATTTGGAATTCCACTTATCCAACATTAATTGAATAATCTAGTGAAAACCCCAACAATTCCACTCTTCATATAAAGCCACTAAATATATATAGATATGTAATGATTTTTTTAAAGATAGAAGGAATAAAATATTTCATTTCTAGGTAGTATAATTTCATAGTCCCCTCATATTGATAGTAAAAACCATCATCATATAAAAATATAAAATAAAAAATGAGAATATTGGGTCTAACCATAAAAACATCAACATTGTCAAGTAACTCTAAATTTATTATGCCACCATGACTTTACAATTGGAAAAAGTAGATTATATTGATGAAAATTGTGCTCAAAAAAATATAATATATATATAATTGATTTATTTATTCAGATTTATCTATATGATATTTAGTATGTTTATACATTATTCCATACTCATTCCTTTCCACTTGTAATTTAGAAGGAAATTCATTCCATTACAGATCCAAAAACAAAATTTCCCATTCTATGTGATTATAATATTTCAAAATCAATTGATTTTTATTTTTCTACAAACCCATATTACATCATGAAATTTTATTTCTATTAATTGATTATTATTTTTATTCTCATACCATGAATTTCACACCGAAAAATAATACTTGTATAAAATTAAATGGACCAAAATAACTAACACAAAATCATATTTTGTGTTGCTGTTTGTCCTGATATTGATATTTTAAAGATCCAAAATCCATTACATAGTGGCCTCATATCATAATAAAATATAAACCATCTAAAAAGTCTTCCTAATAGTCTCTAAACACATGGCTAAAATGGAGTAGTATATATATAGGATGCATAGAAAATATACTCATCAATTCATGAATACTTCTCTTCATAGATTTGAATATAAAAAATTTACAATCTTTTTCATGAAAGATAGCATGAGTGATACGATTCGAGAAATTTTTTTGATGATTTGGTGGAAATATACTAAAATACCTATAGAAATTTTAATATCATTGATATTGATGGGGAATTTCACATAAATAACTTTCATTGCATATTATGGAAAAAATTTGATTCCATTTTATGAAAAATTATATAGAAAAAATTATCTTCTTGAATAGTGAATGTATACATACAATCTTTTCTTTAAAAACAAATCATTCACAAGGTAACAATGAGAATGTGCAGATGATTTCCATTATTACTATGAAAACAAAATATATCCACTGTAATAATTGTCCATGGCTATTGGTAGACATACTGCAAAGGATATTTGATTCTCTTGGAAATATGTAGCTATATCAAAAGATAATAAGACATCATCATGTAGGTTTTTACATCATCAATATCGGATACATCACTATTGTGATCCCTCACTTATGAGTTAGACTATTAAACTTCTATTGCCAATGATGTAACACCTCTTCCATTCAATTTGTTTGTTGATTCACCCTCATTTTATTGGCCAGTCCAACCCTACAGTTCCAAGAGTGAGATTTCATAAAAGTGTTAGATCCAAACCCCAAATCATAAATTATAGAGACTGAGTGTGATTATTTTTATTGAAAATCCCAACCTTTTATAACAATTATCCCAAGTGAGTATTACATCTAAAAATTTCTTATTCTATGAACCCTTACCATTCTCTTTCCCAAACTCCACCTTTACCTTTTTCCATACATTCATTCTCTTGGATCATCCATTCTATTCAATTAATCATAATCATTATTTAATTAATTTTTCCAGTTTTTTTATACATAAAGATATATTATATTTATCAAATATTTCAGTTAATTTTTAAATTTTTTGATGTAGTTTTTGTGATAGTTAGTTTTTCATCAGTGGGGGATTTCTAATTCAATGGACAATTAATGTTATGAATTGTTGAAAAAACATTATTCACAATATTTAATGGAAATAAATCCATATTTGAATTAGAAATTTAATTTTAGTTATTTATGGTGATATTGGATAATGAATCAAGGATGGAAATTAGTGAGTTTTTTTATTAAGAGATTATGGGTTACTCAAAAACCATTTATAGAAGTAAACCCCCACGTCAAAATATTTAAACATATTTTAACTATCATAATATAGCATGAATACTCTTGTATAATGATACACTATCCAGTCTTGATATAGCATTAAGTGCATTCATGATCCCCATTAGGTTGTAGAAAATGTCCTAGAATCATACAAGAACAAGTGGGAATGGGTTTCCAGAGAAAAAAAGGATGATAAAAGAAATATGTTTTTGAGACCAAACTCCTCAATAAAAAAGTATTATATTTTAATATGAATAGAAATACCCAAAATATTAAATCATAAAGAAGAAAAAAATAATCAAGGTAAAATATTAGACATCCCATGTAAATGGTGGATCACAACTGCACTGGTCATCACTATCACTCATGGTAACAAGGTTTAAGATAATCCACAACCTCTTTATAGAGATTATCTGATTCAGAAAGTCAAAAGTTTCAACACAAATTCAAGTAGGAAATGGTGGTATGTGATATAAATAACCTATATGTTTCTCACTGAATGTTCCATAATAAATTCCATAACAATAATCAATTTCATCATTCAATTTAATAAAACAAGGCATGTAATTGTGTTTTAATATTTTTTTCAAAAACTATTATAGAATAAAAAAGGTTGATTTATGAAAGTAGCCACATATGATCAGTTTATATAAAACATTTATATAATACAATTTGTATGAATTAAAGAGTTCAAAATCAATGACTTATAGTCATCAGAAAAACATCTGATAAAACCTATTAATCATATATACAAAAAAGGGGTTTTTATTAATAAATACTCACACTAATAAATCACTTTTACATGTCACTGTTCGTGTAGAAATTCTAATCCACACCTCATTTATGGATCCCATTATGGGTCATGTTTCTGACCTTGTTTTATTTTATGTATTACTCATCAATCAATTCCTAGCGAGAAAAATTCCTAACATGTTTTTCAAATTTAACAAAAATTACCTAGGAACCAAAATCATTTAATCAATAATTCAATAAATCATAATAAAATAAATCCTTTCAAATTGTTTCATCATTCATATTATATTTTCATATATTCAGTTTCCATCATTAATTTTTATTTTATAACCAACTTGACGGTTTTCATAAAATTCACACCACTATAATTTAAAGTACAATTTAGGACAATTTTCACAAGAATAATTAATAAATAGTTTAATCAAAACACATTAAAAATCATTCATTCATTTATATATTAAAATAACCAATAATTATAACTTCATTGAGATTCACAGTTTTTATAACATACATGCCATTTCCAAATAACAAATCAAATAATATCAAATATATGATTTAAAATAAATTTAAAACTCATTATAGAGAAATAAAAAAATAATGGATTTCAATTATTTGGATAAACTTTATTGACCAAAATACCGTTAATCATGAGATCTGCTCATCACAACAATGAAAATCAGATTTGGAAATGAAAAATGAAGGAGTTTGAGATCAGAGAATGGAAGTAAGAATCATGATACATATAAATGAAGATTATATCCATGAAAAAGAAGATTATATCCAATAATAAATAGATTAATTATCATAGTTTATGTTGGAGAGAATGATAGATTATGATAAATTAAGGTTGTGGTCATCCACATACCCAAAAGATATTGTATAAAATCAGTGGAGTATCCATCCACAATGAAACCACATTGGAGGGGAAAGTTCCACCACATGATATATTTCAAGGACTAGGTAATAGACTAGGGTCAAACTAGGCGATTTTGTGTTAAAAAGGGTGGTCAAGATATTTTAAAATATTTTTTTGTGTATTACACTCTTTTGTGCACAATTTACTAGATGGGGGTGGATGGATAAAAATCCATGTTCCCTAGCTATGAAATCCAAATATTAAGGGATCATTTTTACCCCTTTGTGGGATCATATTATGGGAAATTCAGGTGCCAAACATGAAGTCCCTACTACTTGGGATGCATGATTTTCTCTAGGGGTGCTTAGTTTGGGGAATTGTGTTCGAACCATCACCTACCTGAAATGTTTTAAAAAGAATAAAATTTTCACCTGAGACAACCCGACACAAGACCTAAGAGAAGGAGGGTCAAAATAAGGTAAAATTTGTACCTGTATTAAGGTAATGTGATGATAAATCCTCAAAAAACTAATAACATTCTATCGGGATAAATAATGTCATGAATGCTTCATTCCAATGAGATAAGGCCACCAATCATTATCATCAACTTACAATCCCATGTATCATGTGAATCAACATTATACTGCTATAACACAATAACCATAGGTATCATATTCCCATGAATAACATTTTTCATTTAATCAAAAATGCTCAATGGATTCTCAATCATGGAAAAATCATATTCAACATCAAGATCTTTCTACATCAAGAGTTATGAAAGGTAAAAAATATACTTCTTATAATGGTATAAATGGAAAACATTGTGGATTATCATCTACTATTGTGTATGTTCTTTACAAAATCCCACTTTCTCCACTTTTTTGAATATATAAAAAGGACCCACAAACAAATTCATAAGTTTTCTCATCTTTTCAAGATGCTGGTGACCCAAATGAGGTGAATTCTTCAAAAAACATAGTCACAAACAGAATATATAAATAATCATTTATAAATATCATCGTATGATTTATTCCATCATAGTTTCATTACCTTTATTCTAAAAATCCACTAAATATTAATCGTCGTCGTGTGGACCAAACATAGTCCAAAAAACTAAGAGTCACAAATATTCAACCCACAAAACATTATTTAATAGTGAAAAAATAAAATCCCTCAAAAGGATCCATAGTGGAAGTTTATTTTTATACATTTTAATAGAAAAACTCTACCAGTCCCAAATGGACATCCCATTTTCAAAAAAAATGGAGAACACAAGCCAAATGAATGTCTTTAAGAATTTGTATAAACATTTCTATCTTGTGATCGAGCTATTGATTCTATTATCTACTCATGTATACCTTAGGTATCATTTTCTTTTTAATTACATTCTATAAATTTGATGTAAAATGGGTAGGCCTATAAAGAGAATTTACAAGAATATATTCCATTAATAGAACAATCCCTTTCACATAAATATTTAAGGAATCCTAAAAATTATCTATTTTTAGATTGGGTAAATTTTGAACCTATTTGGTTATCCTATTGATCATAACCCATTTGAATTTTTTTTCAATTAGGATACAAAAAAAATTAGATCAAACACCTATATAATTATCATCACACTTCAAGGATTTCACTAAAATTGGTTGATGAAAAGTCATGGGAAATTGGTGTTAAGCATTGTCATGCCCATATGTATAAAAAAGATAAAAAATATAGTGATGTCACATCAAATACCAGAACAAAAAAAAATCAAATCGGCATATCATAAAATATATTTATATTTATTGGGTTCACCACCCAATGGGACATATGGAAATATATCATTTTGAACATTCACATAGGATAAGGTATAATGTATCTATTCCAAAAACATAGGATGCACTCTATAGGGAATAACCACTCACCAATGGTCTATCCACCATAATGGCAGTCTGTAAGTTAATAAAAAAATTAAAAAATAAGTTTTACTCGATAATAATTTTAGTAAGTTAGGAGTTCATCTATCAACATCTTAATAAGACATTTTCCCATCCTCTGAGACTCCCAAGAAAACTATGAAAATAGGTCCATCCATTTCTTGTATTTAGATGAATCTTCTAGGACCATAGTAGAATGTTTTTATCTCAAATCATAAAGATAACATTACCCTTTTGAGGGGTATGGGAAATGTTGAAATCAAAATACTATAATAGAATCACACAATGATATTACTGGAGAATCAAATATTATTTTTTAGAATTTGTATCACAGGATATTCTGGTTATAATAAATGGTACATCATTCTGTAACATGGTAATTTTATAAGCTCGTGAGAGTATGCATCATTGCAATGAGTTTTATATCACTGGTTAGATATTTATATTACTATGGGATAAGCTTCCTAGAACCATATTCTTCCATGTGATCACTATGAATAAGAAAATAACCCAAACCTGAACTAAATACATCACAAAAAACCACATAGCTATGACCAACCTCTAGAAGAGTCAGCCATAGTGAAATAATTCAAAATATTTTTCATTACAAAAAAAATATTCTGAAAATTTTAATCCTATAATTACATCTGTGAAATATAATTGAGAGTACTCAACGATGAATCCACCTTTTGAGAAGATGATCACAAAGTTTTTAATATTTATTTTATTTCCAAAAATAATATTCCATAAAAAATTATTTTTCATGTTTTTATATGTGAATATTAATTTATAGATGATATATAAATTTTATTTAAAAAAATAATTTCATTTTGGTATTTATAATTTCGAAATAATATTTATACAATTTCTAAAAGTATTCTTAAAACATTTATTTTTCAATGAATTGTGAAAAATTCTGATATTTATTGAAAACTATATTTTCTATTAATGTTTTTATAAGGTAAAATTATATTTTGGATTAGTGTTAAATTTTTAATTAAGTAATTTTTATTCAATATAATCAAATAATGTATATTAAGTTTATTTCATACTATAATTTTGTGTTTAAAAAAATTATATAGAATTTTTCTGAAATAACATATTTATATTGTGTTTAATTTATTTTGTATTTAATAAAATTATACAAATTATATGTTTTTTTTAAATTTAAGTCTATATATTTGATAATTTTTTCCTAATTTATTAAATAGTTCATTATTATTTTTGGAAGATATAAATAATAAACTAAATAATTTTTATTACCATAATAATGGGTAAATCAGGTATGTAAGGGAAATAATAATAAACTATGGACTATATAATTACAATAAAACTTACCTAAATTTTATAAGATGAATAATGACCGAATTTACCTGTCAAATAGTATAATTAGAATCATATTCAGGGGTAATTTAATGATATTTTAGCCATTATAATATTTTCTTTAATAAAACGTCAAAGATTTCACATTCGTGTTATTAGTAAGTATAAATTGTTAAATATGGGGTCATGTATTGGATATGTTTTACTATAAATACTATCTGTAAATATGAATGATTTGTCTTCATCATTTTATTTTACTTATAATGTTGATGAATTAAATAATTACCCAAAATGTTAACATATCGCAGATAAGGTAATTATTCAATTAAATGAATATTCAAATAAATAATTTTAAAAAATTAAAAATATAATAATTTGATATATTTAAGAAGATACAGGTTCAATAAAGACACTCTTTACAATTTAGTGATATAATAAAATATTTAACTAAAATTTGAAATGTTTTTTTTATATTTTCAAAATTCAAAGTGTGAATAGTATCAAAGTTGACAAAAAGTATATTTTGGGATTAATATATCATTAAATTATTTTACAAACATAAAAAAATTAAAAAATACAAACTGATTATAATATGGTAATAAATTTTATAAATTGATCATTTTTTATCTAATTTAAATCATACATGTAAAAATTATGACCATCTATTATTGAAAATTTTAATGTTGTAGTTAAAATTAAAATAGGATAACGAATTGTTAATGAAAATTATAAGGTTTAAAATAACACCTAAATTTTTTTAATATATATTTATTGATGAGATTACAATCTTATGTTACCGTATCTATGAATCCATGGTCATTTGGTTGTATTTTAATAGAAAATAAACTAATTTAATTATGTTTGAAAAATCCTGAAAGCGACCCTTACCCAAATTATAAAATTAAACCACCTCTTTCAATTAATTACTACATGATGAGAATTATAGATAAAAAATACTATGAATTATTAACTTCCAATTTCCATTGTACCAGTTTTGAGGAAATAATCTTTTCAAAATTCACGATCTAGAGCCCTTTAGAGGATATCCCATGGAGACTTTACCGAGAACAGGTAATCACTCTTACAAATCACACTATTCTTATTGTCTTTTTTACCTCCTAAAAATATCTGATATTTATTAGATAATAAAAGATTCATTATTCTAATTACTCATAAATTTTATTATTATTCTAATAACAGTAGTATATATCTTATTTTCCATCAAACACAAATGGAAAGTGTCACTCAAGAAGGCGTACGACATACTGTCACCACATAATGATACAAAATAATTTTTCATCACCATCATGTATGGAAGGGTATTATAATGGGATTACAAAATATAAACTATCCATATGATAGAATATTTATTCTATAAATAAGAATTATTATTTAACTTTCTTTTAACCAATCATTCAAAATTTGAAAACACTGTTCGTGCGTACCTATGTTCTATCATCTCCATTAATGGTGTAATTAATTTATCTATCTCTACATTATATGAATTATTAGAAGTAAAAATATTATTTCCGAATATTATTTTTACACCATGAATAAAATTAATTAAATGATTTTATCTAGATAATAATATATGGACCAATAATTATGAACAGAATAATGTGTGTAAAATGAATAAGTTACAACCTAGAATAATGATTTGAATAAAAACTATTTATAAATGGGTGATAAGAGGTTTTATATAAATAATAAATGGTATGATCTAATTATATAGGTGGAATAAAATTATCATAAATTCAAATTTAATATATTGGATAATTTGACATCAATGAAGAAAAGAAAGATTTGAGGTAAGAGTTTTTTTAACAATGTCATCATTATTCGAGATTTTTTACGTTTCAGATTCTATTATATAATAATTCTATTCAATTTCCATGTTCAATTAAATTATTTTAAATATTTTTTCAATATTTTTATACAATTTTTTAATTCCATTTAATCCATTTTTTTTTAAATTTTACTAAATAGTTTTAGTGTAATCATTTGATCGTATTCTAAACATACTAATTTCGGAATTTCATGAAAATTTATTAATGGAATGTTTAGTCATCTTATACTGTAGTACCCTCGATTTCTTGTATGTAACCCTTTCTTGATTCTTTTATTGTTTTTAATGTTACAGTTGATTAATGGGAGAGTCAGGAGAAGTTTAAATAATGTTTTGAGGCAAAGGGGAAGTCGCACGGGTGGCTCACGGGTTGTCGAAACTATGTGGCCAAACCGTGTATAGTTGGCCCTTGAGGTAGTAGCTTCCACACGGGCAGCACACAGTTTTTCTAACTGTGTAGCCAAACTTTGTGTAGAGTGTCTTTCGAGGAAGTTTCTAATGAACGATTAGCGCATGGTTTTTCTAACCGTACGAGCAAACAATACGACCACTTAAATGAGATCCTATAAAGGTGGATCTCACACGTTTTTGCCTTTATACGGCTCGTTTTTCCTCCTAAGCGGCCCTAACTCTGTATTTTTCTTCTGTTAAGGCCATAGAAGTTTCTCCCATTGTTTCGGAGCTGATCCAAGGGATTATATTGGATAATCAAAGCGAGGTTCTTGATGTATGTGGTCGTTTTTCTTCGTTCTTTATTGGTTTCATAGATCTACATATATATACCTATCCTCTTCTCTCGGTTTGATAGATATACGCCTGTTATGGGTATATCAATGTCTTTGGATGCCAAATAGGATGAGATTTGGTCTGGATCGTGCTAGGAGAAGTGATCTAAGGTGGTTTTTTGAAGAATCAACCCAGTTTTCTTGGGCGTTCTTCGACCATTGTGGATTTCGTCAAAACATTTGAGGTAAGAGGATTCTTTCTTGACTTCACCTAGTAGAAATGATTGGCATGCTTTGAAACTGAGTGTGTGTAGTTGAATTGATAGTGAAAAATCATAGAATAAATATTCATTAGTGATGAATTATGGTTTTAGTGAAATTGTGAAATCTTGGTGAATTATTGTCCAAAGATATTTGGCTTCTTGAATTTAAAATGCTGATTTTAAATAATGGATTTGCAGAAATGGAAAATGGTTTGATGAAAAATGGATTTTCAATAAAATGTTTGTTTTATTGAAATTGTTTGAGATTGAAATGAATATGATTGAATTGGTTTTAAATAAAAATTGTGTTTTATTGAAATGGTTTGAAATTGAAATTGATTGGAATTGAAATGGTTTTGATGGAACAGGTTTTCAGTAAAAAGGGGATTTATTGAAATGGTGATTTGGCATGATTTATGGGCAGATGTGGTGTGTGGTCATATTGCATTCTGGATGGATAAGGGTTAGGGTTCTCCCCCATAAGTGCGGGGATGTTTATGGGTTAGGGCTCTTCGCCGTCAAGCATTCATGTGTATTTGGGTTGGATAAGGGTAAGGGATTCTCCCCTCTTCTAGGTAGCATGCATGGTTGGTTTCATGGGTTTGTGGAATGGTTTGGGTGTTCCAAAAAAGAATGTTTGTGAAATGGTTCTTAAGGTTCTTGGAATGCCTTTTGTTGTGAATGGTTTGGAAACTTGTTTATATTTAGTTATAAACTAATTTTGAGAAAATGTTTTATATATACTATTTTTATATAAATGTGGCTAACTCTTATATCCTAGTGTCGTGAGTATGGAAGTCATTGGGGAAAACCTACTGAGTTTTATACTCACCCCAGCTTTTTCATGTTGGTGCTTTTGCAGATGTCTTATTCTGGGACACATGTAAAGGTAAAGAATCATATTTCTAGTGGCTTGTGATGATGCATAGGAGAGTTGTAGAGCATGGAGCTTGTGGGGCATGGAGTTTTAGTGTCTTTTGAGAGTATTGAGTTGTTCATCCGTTGGGTACTTTGATTTTTAGTTTGTTCTTCCGCTGTTGTGTACGTTGATGTCATTTAAAATAAATGATGTGTTTATTGGTCATTCATTTGTTCATGCATCATATAGTGAATGTTTGGTTATTGTTGGTTTATGGGTTTATTTCTTAAAGGGTAAATCATCCCACAACTTGTATTTGAAACCCTTAAGCATTTATTTCCAGCCATTTTCATCTTTGGGTTGTCGCTTAAGTCCTAGTAATGACTCATTGTACTCTCTAGCCAATGATAATTGGAGGGTCATTACAAATGGTATCAGCTTGTTCGGTCCTTTCCTAACAAGTGGTCATTGATGTTCTTGGTCTTGGAGTTGAAATTAATTCTTGTCTATTCCTTGGGTCGAAATATTAGACTGGAGTATGATTTTCGAAACATAAAATGTATAGCATAAGAGGACATAGCTAACCCATTTATGTTGAACTTCAAGTTACCAGGGTGTTAGGTACATAAGTGTTTTGGATACACTTCTAGAATGTTGGAAATCTCATTGTCATGGGTTTATCCAATAAGATGGTCATGACATGAATTGTAGGGAATGAATTCCCACTAGGATTGCATATCTCATTGTGAGGACTAATTTTTGATTTTGTGCAAGGTGCGAATTTTCAAAAAAAATGCCAAAATTGTTTTCATTGAACGATTTTGAAAACAGGATATTTGGTGTATTTTGAAAATTGGTTGATTTTGAAAAGTCATGAGCAATGTTTTCACGAAAATTTGACCATGGGAAAAATCTTTTTTTGAAAATAATTTTGTGATAGATGATGTGATAGAATTTGAAAATCTAAGCGATCAGTTGATAGAGATTAACATTGATGGAGTTTGTTGTTGGTTTAGAAAATGGCACTCGGTAGGCGTCTTCGGAACCAACATGAAGAAGCTGCGGAGAATGTGGTTGCACCTGAACCACATGTGAACCAAGAGTTGGTTTAGAGTATCGTCCAAGATTTTCAAGTTGTAGATATGGGGAACTGGAGGAATGAACCAAAGCATGTGGATCATACCATTTAGTTCAAGAAGCAGAATTCACCATACATTTAGGGTGATGCTGAACCGGAGAAGGCGGATGTGTGGCTTTGTAGGATGAATCTTATCTTTGAATTCATCGACACACCAGTAGAGATGAAAGTTCAGTTGTGGATGTATATGCTTGAGGATCTTTCATGTCAGTGGTGGGATTTAGCGGTGCATGATAAATTGGATGAAGGCCTTACATGGGAGGATTATGAAGAATTGTTCAACAAAAAATTCTATTCTCACACGTTCATGATTTAGAAAATGATGATCATCTTCATCCTAAAACAAGAGAGTCTCTCTGTCATAGAGTATGTGGCTAAATTCATGAATTTAGTCTGTTTTGCACCATAGGATGCGGTGAGTGCGTCATTGATGTCACGCATCTTCGAATCAGGGATAAGGCAAGATATTCAATCGAAGATTGCAGTGCTCTCTATTACGGATTATACATAGGTGGTGAATAGAGCGATTTTTGCTGAACGTGATATTTCTGGATTGATATTAGGAGGAATGATGATACCTACAAGAAACGGTGGGAACTCAACCTCTAGGAACAAGAGAAAAAAGGACATCTACTTCCACGGTGCAAGTGGAAATCAGTATTGGACAGTGGGATCAGTGAACCTTCCTCAACCACCCCAGAGAAAAGTATGTTGCTTTCAATGCGGCCTGATTCACCACATAAAGCGATAGTATACAATTTAACCTAGAGCATGTCACAATTTCAAGTAGATGGGGTATCTACTGCGCTATTGTAGGAATTCTCTGAGATCAGGTGCACCTGACACTTCTCAGGTGTCGCAAGCATCGTATGCTTCGACATGATGAGAACATTAGAATCAGTCTCATCAGCAAAACAGAGCTAGCCATGGAAAATTTTAAAATACCATGACTCTTCAACCAGGGAAATCTCATCAAGGCAACAAGGGGAATAGTGCAATGACGAAGAAATTATATGGAGCTGAGCAGATGATGGTTGATGATCAGGCTGGACCATCCACAGTGAGAGGTATGATTCTTTTGAATTCTACTATTGTGAATGAGCTCTTCGATATTGGTGCATAACATTCATTTATTGCTTCTAGAGCTGTTGACTTTCTATGTTTAAAACTGGAAATGATGACTTCTGTTTTGAAACTGAAAACTCTTCTTGGGGAAAGAGAATGTCAAGACTTTGTGTGTAGATCATGTGTTGTAACTGTTGATGGAGCTGAGTTAAAATGGGACTTCTCAATGTTGGACATGGATGTCAATGATGTAGTACCTGGTATGGATTGGTTGACAATGTTTAAGGCTCACATCGATGTTATAGGAGAACAGTTAGATTCATGACTGAGGACGGAATTGACCATCTCTTCATAGGAGAGAGGATGTAAAAGAAAGGTTCAAAGAGATTGTTGACACCATTGGTGGGAATGATCTCTTACCAATTGGCAGCGTTGACTATGGAATCAATGGAAGTGGTTAGGGAAAATAGTTTTCTAGATGGTGTGGATCAATTCCCAGATGTCTTTCCAAAGAACTTCTCTGGGTTACTACATCTATGGGAAGTGGAGTTTATGATTGATCTCCTTCCGGGGACAAGACCTATTTCCCTTTCATCTTATAGGATGGCAC
Source organism: Viscum album (assembly GCA_963277665.1). Classification (NCBI taxonomy): domain Eukaryota; kingdom Viridiplantae; phylum Streptophyta; class Magnoliopsida; order Santalales; family Viscaceae; genus Viscum; species Viscum album. Next base: position 2,059,156,371 of record OY728132.1, read on the forward strand.
CAATAGAGTTACGGGAATTGAAAGTTCAGTTAGAGGAGCTGGAGAGCAAGGGATCCATTCAACCAAGTACTTCTCCATGGGCAGCACTAGTGTTGTTTGTGAAGAAGAAAGATGGAACTCTTCGGCTTTGTGTTGATTATCGTATGCTTAACCAAGTTACGATAAAGAATAAATATCAAAACCCATGAATTGATGATCTATTAGATCAATTAAGGGGAGATCAGTGGTTCTCTAAGATTGAATTGTGTTCAGGATATCACCAATTGCGGGTCAGAAGGAGGATATCCCAAAGACTAATATCAGAAGTAGATATGGCCACCATGAATATGCCGTCATGCCTTTTGTTCTAACAAGTGCTCCAATGGCCTTCATGGCTTTGATGAATCGGATATTTCAGCAATATCTGGATTCTTTTGTTGTAGTGTTTTTAGACGATATCTTGGTGTAATCAAAGACAAAGTCTAATCATGAGGTGCACCTAGAAACAATGTTACAAATCTTGAGAGGTCTTCATTTGTATACCAAATTATCAAATTGTGATTTTTGGATACAAGAAGTACGTTTCCTTGGCCATGTAATTTCTATGAAGGGAGTTTCTGTTGATCCTAAAAAGAAAGAAGTCATTATATAATGGAAACCACCGAAGAATGTGTTCAACATACGAAGTTTTCTTGTTCTAACTGGCTACTACCGACGCTTTGTGCATGATTTATTAGGACTAGATTCACTAATGACAGCTCTGACTAAAAAAATGATCTCTTCCAATAGATGGATGAATTTCTAAAATCCTTTCAGGAACTGAAATTTCAGCATACATCGGCACCTATCTTGATCATTCCAGAATCAAGATAGGGGTATGTGGTGTATTGGGATGCTTTGGGATGAAGGTTGGGTTGTGTTCTCATGAAATGAGATCATGTGTTTGTATATGGCTCAAGGATGTTGATAGTTCATGAGAAGAATTATCCAACGCATGATTTAGAGTTAGTTGCAGTCATCCATGCTTTGAAAACATGGAGACATAATCTCTTTGGGGAGAAATTTACTGTGTTTACAGATCACTAAACTAGAAACACATTCTCTCACAACAATATTTGAACCTGAGGCAAAGGAGATGGATGGAGTATCTCCAAATGATTGACTTTGACTTGATGTACACACCAGGAAAAGGAAATTTAGTGGCAGATGTATTGAGTAGAAATTCATATGCTCAGTTGGTAAAATATGCATCAGATGAATGGAAGTTTATGTTGGTCTTAGATGAAATTCTTGTGGAATGTGAAGACCGAGGTGATGTTGTGTTTTCTTTTCAGCTACACTTGTTCCTGATTTAGTAAAGATGATCAAAGAAGCACAGACTTCTGATGCATAATTTCTGGTTGTAAGTTCAAAAGTCAATGGTGGGGAGACCATTAATGGCTGGAAACTTGAAGGGGGTTCGGTTTTCTGTTTTAGAGATCGGACGATCGTACCTATGTTTTGTAAGAAACAACTCCTCCATGCTTACCACCATTAAAGATGAGATGTACATCCAGGTACAAAAACGATGTATAAGGTGTTGAATGCACAGTTTTGGTGGAGTGCTATTAAAAGGAAGGTGGCAAAGTTCATCTCGCGGTGATTAACTTGTTATCAGGTTAAAGCAGAGAATTAGAGACCAGCGGTTATGTTACAACCATTAACAATCCCAATGTGGAAATGGGATCAGATAGCAATGGATTTTGTTACAGTTCTTCCAAGAATGGTCCAAAAACACTATGCCATTTGGGTGTTAGTAGATCGTCTAACCAAGTCATCCATTTCATCCTTATTCGTGGAACGCATACGGTGAAATATCATTAAAAAATTCTATATCCAAGAAGTGGTAAAGAGGCATGGTGTACCAGTTTCTATAGTCTCAGATAGAGATCTGAGGTTTACATCTCATTTCTAGAAATCATTACTGCAAGCCCTTGGAACTCAATTGACTATGAGCATGACATATCATCCCCAGACGGATGGGCAATCTGAGCGGATGATACAAAAGTGGGAAGAAATGTTTCAGGCTTGTGTAATGGATTTTGGTGGATCATGGGAGGATAATATATCCTTAGTGGAGTTCTCATACAATAACAGTTATCAAGCCTCGATATGCATGGATCTGTTTGAAGCATTTTATGGGCATCCCTGTCGTTCTCCACTATGTTGGGTGGAAACAGTTGAAACATCACTAGTCAGAACAAGACTTGTCCATGAGACAATAGAGAATTTCCAGTTTATTAGAAATAGGATGGAGACAGCTCATAGTCCTCATAAATCTTAGGTAGATCACCGTCGAAGACTGTTGTCATTCATTGTGGGTGATCATGTCTTCTTGAGGATCACTACAAGGCTTGGACATCGTCATTTGAAGAAGTAGGGAAAGTTAAATCCTAGATACATTTTCCCATTTGAGATACCAGAATGGGTTATAGAGGTGACATATCAGTTGGAATTACCACCACGGTTCAGTTTGGGGCATAATGTCTTCCATGTATCTCAGTTGTATCATCCTGATCCTGAATATGTTATCATATGGGGTTACATTGACCTTGATTAGGATACTTCGTTGATACATATCACATTAAGGATTGTAGATATGGAATAGAAAGTCATGTGGGGAAGAAGAATCGGCCTTGTGAAGGTTTTGTGGTAGCATGGTCAGATTCATGAAGAGACTTGGGAACATGAGAAAGAAATGAAAGAGCAGTGGCCAAAACTCTTTCAGTTTGGTGAAGGTTTTCTACTTTTCGAGGATGGAAATACCAATGATGGGGAGAATGTAGTGCCATTGGATTCTAGTATGTAACCCTTTCTTGATGCTTTTAATGGTTTTAAAGTTATGGGTGATGAATGGGAGATTTGGGAGAACATTAAATGATGTTTTGAGGAAAATGAAAAGTCCCACGAGCAGTGCACAGGTTTTCTAAACCGTGAGGCAAAACAGTGGGTAGATGTCCCTTGAGGTAGTATCTTTTTCACAGGTGGCGCACGGTTTGTCTAACCATGCAGACAAACCCTGCATAGAGTGTCGGCTGAGGAATTTTCTAATGCACGGTTAGCGCACGGGTTTTCTAACCGTGCGAGCAAACCGTGCAGCCACATAAATGAGATCCTATAAAGGTGTATCTCATTCATTTATTTCCTTTATGTGTCTCATTTTTCTTCCTAAGTGGCCCTAACTTGGTATTTTTCTTCTACTAAGGATATAGAAGGTTCTCCCATCGTTCTGGAGGCGATTCGAAGGCTTCTCTTGGCGAATGTGATCGTTTTTCTTTGTTCTTGATCGGTTTTTTAGATCTACTTAGATCTACTTCTCGTCTTCTATTAGTTTCATAGATATACGCCCGTTATGGGTAGATCTAATTATGTGGATGAAAAATATGATGAGAATTTGTCTTGATCAAGCTAAGAGAAGATATCTATGGCGGGTTTTTGAAGAATCAACCCAGTTTTCATGAGCGTTCTTCGACCGTTGTGGTTTTCGTCAAAACCTTTGAGGTAGGAGGCTTCTTTCTCGACTCCAAAGAGTATAAATAATTGGAATGCTTTCAAATTGAGTGTGTGGTGCAGAATTAATTGTGAAAAAATATAATAAATCTTCTTTAGTGATGAATTATAGTTTTAGTAAAATTGTGAAATCTTATTGAATTGATGTGCAAAGTTATTTGGAATCTTAAATTTTAAATATTGATTTCAAATTATGAAGTTGCTAAAATTGTAAATGGTTTGATGAAAATAGGTTATCAATAAAAAAAGTGTTTTATTGAAATGGTTTTAGATTGAAATGACTTTGATGGAATTGGTTTTCAAAAAAAGAGAGTTTTATTGAAGTGGTTTGGAATTGAAATGGTTTGGCATTGAAATGGTTTAGATGGAAATCGATTTAAATAAAAATATTTTTTATTGAAACTGTGTTTCGGCATGATTGAAGGGTAGATGTGGTATGTGTTTATATTGCATTTGGGATAAATATGGGTTAGGGGTCTCCCCCAGTAGTGTTGGGATGGATAAGGGTTAGGGCTCTCCCCCGTCTAGCAGTCATGTGAATTTGGGGTTGGATAAGGGTAAGAAGTCTCCCCCATCATGGTTGGGATGGATAAGGGTTAGGACTTCTCCCCTCTTCCAGGTATCATGCATTGATGGTTGCATGGGTTTGTGGAATGGCTTGGGTTTTCAAAAATGGTATGTTTGTGAAATGGTTCTTAAGCTCGTTTGGTTATTTTTCTTGAAAAATAAATTCCTAGAAAATTGGTTTCAATTTCTCGTAGAATGCCTTTGGTTATGAATGGTTTGTAAACATCTTTATATTTAGTTATAAAATGATTTTGGGAAAAAAATTTATATAAATTATTTTTATATAAATGTGTCTGACTCTTCTATCCTAGTGGGGATAGTAGGGAAGTGATTGGGGAAAACCTACTTAGTTTTATACTCACCCCAGCTTTGGCACGTTGGTACTTTTTCAGATGTCATATTCCGAGACATAGGTAAAGGTAAAGAATCGTGTTGCTAGTGGCTTGTGGTGATGCTTGGGAGATATTGTGGAGCATGGAGCTTGGGGGCATGGAGTTTTAGTGTCTTTCAAGAGTCTTGACTTTTTCATCCGCTGTGTAATATGATTCTTAGTTTGGTCATCCGCTGATGTGTATATTGATGTAGTTTTATATAAATAAAGTATTTATTGGTCTTTCATTTGTTCATGAATCATATAGTGAATGTTTGGTTATGGTTGGTTTAGAAGTTTATTACTGAAAGGGTTAATGGTACCCCAACTTTTATTTGAAAAACTTCGGCATTTATTGTCAGCCTTTGGCGTCTTGGGGATGTCTCTTAAGGCCTAGTAATGACTCGTTGTACTCTCAAGACAATGAGAATTGGTGGGTGATTACATATACGGCATGAGATGATTTTCCCGAAATTAGGATACCATTAATAGTTGAATATTTGTATATAATTTTTCATGTTTTACTTCAAAAAAAAATTCATTTTTATTTTCATGAATTTCAATTTTTTTTCAAAATAGAAAGGATACTTTCCTAAAAATTACTTCATGTGATACTAAAAATTATATACTATATCAGATAACATTATTTTAGGTTACTACTATTTTACTGGGTATATGATACATGGATACCATCATTATTCATTCCCTATATTGTTTATATTTATTACGTCTTGAGGTTTATGACTCCAAAGACATTTCCAAGAGTAATTCTATGATAAAATGTTTTGGATACCCAATTCAGTATATTGTGTTGTAAAATGATTTTTTTATTAAATCCCTTACTTTTCATGGCTTTTTAATTGTGAATGATTTAAGATCATATAGAAGACATTAGAATAGTTTTTTATGTAATAAGTGGGACTTATATATCCATATTATTAATTTTGAAAAGTTTATATTTGATGATATAGTAATGAATAACAATTCAACTAGCTCAATCAATAATGGGAAACATGTGGGGAATGATTTACTATGGCAAAAAGGTGTGTCCCGATCCTCAATATTGATGGTCATGGTAGTTTATCATGAAATATAAATATTTTTTCTATATTTATGATCTTTCCACATATTTAGTAAATGATATTATGGTTCATGATTCATTTATGATGATTTTTCATTCTTATGGGCCATGTTTTCACAAATGATAATGTTTAAGCCATGAATCATATTTACGACCTATGATAGGTTGGGTGTAAACATCAAAATTTATATTCATGATCACATAACCTTATTATTATTCTATTATTTCATATGATTATGGATTGATATCTCTAATTTTTAAATTTACTTGACATATGAGATCACCATTTATTATGTTTTATTCATCATTTGATGATGAATGGTTTATGTAGGTTATGTCTAAGAGGACTACAATGCGATAAGATCATTTTGGGAGATGATGATGATCCTTCAAAAAATTGAACGATTTAATATCTAATAACTAAAGAACCCAAACAATAATTTCTTTGGTATGGATAATATTGAAATGTATTGAACATTCATCTAAATTGATGTAATTTTTCTGTTTGAAATACAGGATCCATTATACAAACTCCTTAACAATGGGATTATAATATAGAAAAAATATACATATGTGGAATAATCTATTTTGAACACTATTTCATATACATAAAAGAAATGTGATAGGTGGTCATAGAATTATATATCCACTCATTTCATTGGGAATGTTTTTATATTTTAATGTACCACATTTAGTGCATAAAAGGTAATATTTTGTAAACTATAGAATGATTTCTTGGCAGTTACCCTTATCACATGTTCATGAGGACATGTTTTTTGTTTTCCCACATTTATATATTCTCATGATATTATTATCATATATCATGCTTTGAAGTTAATTTTTATGATTCTCACCCCCTTTATATCACATTGATATGCCTCATTACAATTATGTGTTACATTAATTGTTTTGTTCTTTTATTATTTCATCACTCGGATTTATATATCAACCCTTATATATATTGGCAGTTTATCTGGTACAATATTTTAATGTCAACGGAACATACATGTATTTTTTGATGTTTTAAATAATATATTTATACTCATGTTAGTTGTTAATGTATTTTACATGTTATTACAAATAGAATCATGGCCTATGATCTTTTTGGATGGTATTAAGTGTACCATATGTAATAAATCATGAATATAACTATTTTTAATTTATGAGATTTCATAGTTGTCATAATAAAAGAATATTTAATTTTTTGTGATTATGATTAGATAAATTTACAGAATTCTCGACAGATAAAACATACCAAATAAAAATCCCCCTAAATTTTGGTTAAGTATACTATATGTGATATCTATGAAATAATATATATTCATGGAAAATATAAGTGGATGTGAGTGTGGAATAGTTGTACCTACGGTTAACAACCATGAAAGGGTATCATTTTTTATCAACTCATTCATCATATGATTAAATATAAAATTTAAAAAAATATATTATTTTAGGAAATATACCATAGATAATTTGTACTGAACCCTGGAATTTAATAGCGTATAGAATATATATTATATATGATATGTCCCTTTAGTGTTCATTTTTTCCATTTTACATTATTAATTGTTTGAAAATTCTTATCCATGATTTTTATTTTATTTTAGTTAATGGTTTGAAATAGGAGGAACCAATTCAATAAAATTCATGATGTAAAATATAATGATTGTCCATCTAAGTTTCTCAACACAATTAGAGTAGATGTTAGAATTTTATAAAAAAACATTATTAATAACCTCATGTTTTTTACAGAAACATCAATAAAGTGGAATACCCACACTGGCCTAATAAAGTGAATGTTTAAACTATTAATTTTACATTACTAATGCCTCTAAATTTATTTGTATCTTCAAATTCATTATTCCTATAATTATTTACTACATCCATTTAAAAAAAATATTCTCGATCAATAGAAGAGCTCAGAAAGAAAAATATTTGATTTTTTCTCTATAATTTATAAAGAGTAGATATTTCCTTGGCCACATAAATTAAAATTAAGAATCAACATTGGCATAAAAGGATAATTTAACATTAATTTTATGATACACAATCAATGTTTTCATAGAAAACAAAATTAATGTTGAAAAAATAGAGGGATAAATTTTACTTTATGACTCTACTTGTAAAATCCATACATTGAAATATATTAAGAAATTGTAAATAGTTCCCACATCAAATCTCATGGGTCACATTGATTTACTGTTTAGTTGTGTAAAATGGATATCAATTCTAGAGGAGTGATATTCAAATATCATAGTGGAAAAAAATTCCAACATCACACATATAAAACGTGTATGTGGAAGCATATATAAAATTCATTGAGGTGGATATGGAAATTATTTTGGTTTGGTAATTAAGGGAAACATAGAAGTGATTACAAATGGGTTAAACCCATTGATGTGATGTAATAAAATATTGAAATAGTCAACCCTTAGCCTATTGTCCAATTCTTCACCTACTAAGAATATGGGTTCCATGTGAATAAATTCAATATGATAATGATTGATTAGGATATCATATAAAGAATAAATCCCAACCACATACTAAATGAGATGTCATATGAAATCACAACTACTTGGTTGGAATCATAACATGGAATTGCGATAGGTTAGAAATTTTTTCATCATGGGTAGAGAGCACAATATTTGATTTTTGTTTAACACATTCTTTTATTCCACACAAGTTTGGTTTAATTATTCAAATAGCATCTCAAAATAAGGATGTGGATCGATTAGTGAAAATGAAAAATTTTGATATTAGTGCTTACCATGTATATAAATTCTCACATATCTATATGTTTGGGATATATTTCCCAAACAACCATATGCTACTCAAATTAAAGGTACGTGATACTATCGTGGTTATGGATTACGTATCCATGTATTTAGACTACAAAAATTATTGAAAAAATGAAATCAATCATCATATCAACAATTCCCATCTATTTCTATATATGTTTAAGGGGGATAATCAATCATAAATTTAATCATAATATTTGGAATGGATATTATTACCATTTGAACACACATGTCATGTTAAAATAATTGATAAAAAGGAAAATAATATATTTTGTGGAGTTCCCATTATATTATAATATTAGGATGTGTTTCCCAATGAATTTCTTTATCTTCCTACAAATTTAGTTGATCAGTTATCAATTAAAATCATAGCCAGATGAAAACCAATATTCTAAACTCTATATAGAATGTTAAATGTTTAACATGATGATAAGTAGAATAAAATATAAGGGGAAAAAGATAAAGGGGTTTTATTCCCATGTTCTTCATAGTGGGGTCCACTGGTCCTCTTCTTCATGAAGAATGTAAGGTCAATGTGACTCTATTTTGACTATAATGAGCTCAAAAAATTTATGATAATTAATAAAAATAATATTCGTTGAATTTATAATTTGTTAGAGAAGATATATGGAGCCTATTAGTACTCTAAGACACATAATTAGTTAGGATAATATCATTTAATGGAAAAGGTTGAGGATATCTCAGATAATATTATAATACAAATAATGATCATTAAGTGTTCAAAATGATTCCATTTAGACTCACTAAAACACCATTTATCTTCTTGGAATGAATGAATGAACTCTATAATTATTACCTCAATAAATATTTTGTAGTATAATAAAGGAAATTTTTATCTACTCTCAAATCAAAGAGAAACATACATATAATTTGAATTCTTTACTGAACAAATTGAAAAAGTAAATTTTATATGTGAAATATATAAAATGTTTGAATTGGAGGGAGAATGTACCATTCATGGTGAATGTTAACACCAAAAAATATATTTTTTTTATCCTTAAAAAATTGAGGCTACATAGGAATATCATATAACAAAATCATCTAGGGTGATCTATATTTTCCATATTTTTTGGGTAATATTTTTGATATTTTAGAATCAGTCCACAATTTTCAGTCCCACTAAACAAGATGAACCAAAAGTGAGTGAATTTGTTTTGGAATAACTAATGTAAGGAGAGATTTATAGACTTTAATTTGAGGCTAATAACAAAAACATCAATTAAATTACCCAGTTTTGGAGAAAGATATGTAGTCTTTGGTGATTATTAGAAAATCATATGGGATCTCATAATCATGTAACATGATAATGTTATAGTTTATATATCCATTTAATCAATGATAATTGAGTATAAAAATATAAACAATTCACTATAAAATGATGTACAAATTATTTCATTGAATATTTTGGGATATTTTCTCTATAGGTAAAAGAGTTACATATATATAAACAATAAAATTCTCATGTATATATTAACAATAAAGTGATTAAGAAGAACAAATAAGGTGGTTATATCTAATCCTAGATTATGGGTTTTTAGTCTCTGACCATCCTAATATGGAAATAAATGTGATATAAGCACATTGTAGAATGTGTCCTAAAACCCTATTGATGATGAGGATTGAAGGGGATCCAATATTCATAGAAATGAAAAAGATATACACGGAAATCCTAAGATGAATTATATACTTATATTCTAAATTAACTACTATACCATCCACTATATATACGATCATGGAGTCCCAAAAAGACGATGATGATCTTCAGAGAATTTTTGCGAGTATTATAGAGTATGACTTTTATGAATGTAGATTTATAAGTTGAAAAATCCCAGGTAAATAAAGAATATAACATTTTCATATTTATAAAAATTCTGAATTTAATTTTTATTTTACATTCAAGGGAATGATATGTTTGATAGTGTACTCCACATACAAAAATAGGTTTCTTTGAAATCATACATGGAACACAACTTTGAGTTATACCGAAAAATAATATAATAATATTATAATCTAAATGATAGTTAATGTCGAGCCATTATATTAGCCGGATTGAACACAACTAACTAAAATATGATTACACAATTTTGTCAACTATTTTTACTTTTATCTCGTAAATTTTAGAGGATTAATATAATAATGAATATGATTTTAAGCATGAAATACTCTAATATTCATTAAAATGTCGATTTACCACCTTTTGATAATGAATACTTCTTAAATATAGTTTGTTCAGTTATATATGTTTTTGTGACACTATAAACATATTATTTAGAAGTAACATAAAAATTTACTTTGGAAAAAATTTTGGTATTTTTTGATAATGTTCATTTTTTGATGAATAGTGAAAACTACTACATTTTAATTCAAAACTTCCTTTTTATCTAATTTATTTATATGGTTATATTATCTTTTCAAATAGTTTTAAAATGTAATTTTATTATTATTTTTTACAATTTAATTCAATTATGGTCATTTTATGTAATATCACTTTTTAATTAGAAATAAACACATGCCAATCTTTTGATAGATGAAATTTCTTAAAAACAAGCTTTTTGGTTTTTGACAATGAGAATTAATTTTAAATTAATATCTAAAATTTCAGTGTTTTGAATTTGAAAAAACAGATTCCATATTTTAAATTATGAGGTCCAAATTATGTAAACATGTATCTTTAATTTGTAGACATTATTAATAGTAACATCAATAAATAATATATTTATCTTGGTTAAAGTGTAAATTTATTAGATAAGGGTAAAAAACTAATATTATAATAATATTAAGTTACACTCACACATGTCCTAACCCTTTTGGATGATATATTTCCGAACATGGGCATCCTTGGATTGATTTTGGGACACCATAGATCCACTTGTAATTGAATATGACATTTTTTAAAAACTAATTTAATGTTAAATAAAAGCATAACATAAGCTAATATCATTTAGTAAAACAATTATTATATGGGGTTATATAAGAGATCCCTTAGAATAATAATAGTTATTTAAATGATGAAAATATTTCATAAATGATAGTATTTTATTTATAATTTTTAGATCTCATATAAAAAAATTTATTTATGACACAATGATGGTGTAGTGATTTACTTTTTAATTAATTTTTTAATCAAATGTGATTATAAATATTAAAATAAATTTATTTTGAACACTTTTAGGCCATTCAAAAATTTTAGGGATAATAATGACTTGTTAAATTTTAATTAATGAACGTTTCTAAAAACAATAATGTTGTTATAGAAATTTTAAAATTCTTCATAATAATTGTTAATAAATTGACATATATGAGTTTTTAAAACAATTAATATTATATTGAATGATAAAATAATCTGAAAAAATATAAGATTCGGATAACTGACATATACAATGATAAAAATATCATTAATTATCCATTTTGGTTACCTTGAAATTTCAATAAAAATATATTAACTATATAGTATAGATATACAAGAGGACATGGTAAAAGTTAAATTAGTTATCTATGTGTTAAAGCTAAAAGATAATGTTGATGTTGTGAACTAAACATGTCTAATCCCCAATTTACGAGAGTATTTAGAACAATAATCACTTTATTTTTGAATTAAATTTGTTGGGGACCTTTGGAAGTCAAAATTCAGTTTATAATAAAATAATATTTTAAAACATTCATAAAGAGCCCCTCCCCCCTATAAAAGCCATCACCTCTAACCATTACTCGCACCTCTCAAGCCCACTTGGATCGAAATATATCTTCCCAAATAAGCTCCCAACATCTATATCTCCCACATAGAAGTCTTAACATATGAATAAGGCACTTCATGAAAGACGTTTTGTTCAAACTAAAGAGAGTTACTAGATTTAAAGGTAACATCTTCTCTCAAGTTCTTTTCTTTTATTTCTACTTCTACAACCACTTAAACTTTCTTTATTCCATTGTTTTATAAAAATAACTATATAATCAATATTAAAGGATGTTGTTATGGGAATTATTAGAACTACACATCCACAAACCACTATCTAATGGATATAGACATACTTTTTTGGTGGACACTGAACTAATGCCTCACAAAACAATGATTATTCAATTATCATCTACCGCCACTCATGGTGGCCATTATGATGGAACATTATTTATATGTGATATATATTATATTTATATTTTCACTAGGCTTATGTATTTTTCATTTATAGAACACATTTAGGGTTTTCAAAATGGGTAAATACGATAATTTCATTTGAGGAAGTACGGAATATCACCCCCAAAAAGTGATACGACTCGTTCATTCCATACGTGGTATATTTAAAAGATAGAGTTAATGAAATTATATATTATATTATAATGTAATTGTAATATACCTATTTAAAATTATGTCTTCATTCCATTAAATATGAAATAGAAATGAATGCAGTGTTCATTCATACGTATGGATTACCATCTTCATAAACGGTGCATTTCATTTCTTATCTCCAAAAGTTATGTTCTATGATATATATATATTGGATTGATATTATATATATGATATCTGAATAAGGAATATAATTCTTGAGATAATTTAATTTTGACTACATGGACAACTTATAATTATAAGAAGTTCATTATTGACGCATGTACAGAATATTGCCAAAAACAAAGTTATTAACTAAAATAATTATGTACTATTTTTATGGTGGTAATAAGTTATATAAAAATAATAATAAATATGAAAAAGGTTCTGAATAATATATAAATTAACATTAGTTTGTTATTCATGAGATTAAAGAATGAGCGAGTCAAGTCGGACACGAGGTAAGGGAACATCCTAACCCAATTCACATTGCTTGGGTTGATCTTCTACTTCTTGATTATGGCGTGATATTTATATTTTAGAATGACCTATGATTGTTTTATACATAATATATACTTATATTGGGTGTATTTTTATTATTCACACACAATTATTTCATTGGTTTATCCTTAATGTAATGATACGATCTTTGAAATGGAACCGTTCACCCTCCTCATTTAGTCAAAGCCTTATTTTATGTCATGTATTTTAATTTCCATTTTCTAATGTTGGGATATGATATTCTATATCCTTATTTATATAAAATTTATGTTCATGTGATGAGAAACCATTTTATCTCTCATCAAATCATTTTCTGAATTTTTAAGTGACACTGTTAGGGTGTCAGATTTCTGTAAGGGAACTTCTTAACCAAATTTCAATTTAATGGGATAGAATTATAATAATAGATTATGTAGTGATAGGAATATATGTTAATTAACTCTTATTTTTTTCCTTAATATCCACATATATTGGTATATTCTTTTTTCCATAAATATTTTTGTGATTTATTCATCTTTAATATAAGGGTATGATCTTTTCAAGGTCTTTTGTGTCAATTTACATTCAATTGGGACTTATTTGTGGTTATAAATCAGTTCAACTTTATATGGTGTATACACTGGCCTTTGACATATTATATCATGAATCTCTTTTTTCATGATAATATATGCTTTGATTAATGTTATTCCATAATTATTTGTTTCTAATCATCTCTCATTTTGTTAGAAACTCTTTATCATAAATATCATATTTAATATTTTAATGATTTATTCTTCTAAATATTTTTCATTAATGTCCATGTTTTAAAAATTGTTTTAATGATTTATTTACATGTACATGATTTTTTGAAATTAAAGTTTCTTTCAAAATCATCAACGTGGTATGTGACACTTTGATTCACCAATATTTTTATGAAATGTTATAATTGATTTTGAAAATGTTTTGATAAATCATGGATTATGTCAATATCTTAAAATAATATATTGTCAATATAATTGGGAAATTTTTTCTTCCTATTATGACTGTTTTATGTATTATGAATATTTTATGGTTATTAAGAATTGATTATGCATACGGGTTGTTCCATGATAATCCTAGGGCGGGTTAGCCCAAGATAGCTCTGCAATTCATTGGGTAACATGACAGAGGTTACTGTTGATGTTTCTCCTAAGGGTTTTTTGGAATATACTGTGATGGGTATTCCAAACATAACTACCTATGTATCTATGAATAATAAAATTTAATTATTTTATAGATTCCACAAGTTACATTTATGATTTATGATTTGCATGTGTTATTCATAAAACATAAGATTTTTTGTGGTATGTTAATGATTGAAAAGTATGATTTCATATATTTGTACGTAATAATGGACTAATGTTTTCATTCATTTTTTTATAACCCTTACCGATATTTTTATGCATATACCATGTCTTTGAAATTTTTTACATAGGGTATAACGAATGGTAAGAGAATGGAATAATTCAAGAAAATTTATATCAATAAAAGTGCTATTAGTTTAGTTAAGGAGATTTATTATTGTGAAAAAAATTGGATAGAATAGAAGTGTCTATATTGTATTTTTTGAAATGTAATGTAATAGTAATAGACTAAATCTATAAAACTATAGACCAGAAAAGATCCTCTATGTCAATTATTAACTTAATTCAGGATTATGTTTTGTTAAAGGCTAGGGCCTTACAGTTTGTATCGGAGGTTGGTTTAGATAAATTTAGAGGTTAGTGTGTTATTTAAGTATAAGTGACATAACAATAATGGTTTGAATATTAAAAAATGTTTTAGTTCTTTTAGATAAAGTTTCATGGGTTTAAGATAACATGAATAAGGATATCATAGTGTTTTACCTCCTAATAAGATATTATATAATGATTTTTCTGATATACTCACAATGGCCTTTTTGGTTTTAGTAAATGGTTGGATCTAGAAGGAACTAAAGTAACAATGGATTTGAATGAAACTGTGGTGGTTTTCTGAATGAGAAACCGAATGAAATTTGAGCTAAAATGATAACTCTTGTGTTCATTCTTATCCAACTATATGGATTCATGATTGACCACTTGAAAATTGGTTACTTTTCTATGGAATCATATATGCGAGAAATGACTCCCAATGGAAGTTCATGTAATAATGAAAATGTTATGTATATTCAATAACCTATGTGTCAAGGATATTGAAGGAAACACATTTGAAAATTCATAAAAGGGAATGGAAGTTAATTTAAATGTGGTAATAATGGTCATAAATCAAGAACCGACCCTTGAAAAAGGAAGTGTCAAGTTGACTCCCGGAAATGGAAAGAAGTTCTTTGTGAGAGATCAATTTAGTGTTTTAAATATGGTTATCATGGTCATTATAAAAATAGATTTCCTATGAAGAAGGACCACAGATTGGATCAGTAGGACCATACAAATATTCTTTTACCAATACCAAATTCCATTCTAATCTTGGTTGGAGAAACTGACAATAACCAATGAAAGGTATGGATTATTTCATAGCTAATGTTTTAATTTATTGAATATTATGATATGATTCAAGATTTTGTTTATAGGAAAGAATTATTACATAATTATTTGGAAATTAATGGTTAATGGATTCAGAAGAACCTTGAATGAGTAAGAATTATACATATAGGGGATTCACTAGTTATTCAAGATTATAGGTCGATTAAATGATTAAAAGTAATAAGTCTCATTTGATGATGGGATTACTTTGGAATACTTTTTATAGAATGTGTAAAACTGAAGTTTTAAATGTGAAAATGTTATTCACAAAATAATTATATTTTATTTTCTTGATATTGTTATAAAAAACCATTTGGGATCATATATTACATGAATTTGAGGTAATTATTTGTTATTAATTTTTGTGATGAAAATTCAAGTTATGAGATAATACTTGTTGATAAAATATGTAATGGTTATATTGAGGAATTTATCTCATTTTTTATAGGGTTATAAAATAAAATTGAGTTTGAAAAAGGACAACACTCATATCGTGTGACAACCCGTCGCATTGGATTATGCTACATGAGTCGATTTCACAACCAAAGTGCGATTGGAATTTATCGCTTACCACTAGACTACATGAAGTATTTGTTTAATATGGAAAACTCTTTTTTATAGATGATTTTGTGGGTAATGAATATGATGATTTTTCGAAATTATTTTTTATAAAATGAATATAATTAGTATTAGAAAATGATTGGGTAATTAAAGGATAATGGTGATTTTTTAAGATGTTTTTTTTGGAACACAATAAGCTTAAGGAAAATATAATACTATGGGCTATCATTTGTGGATTAATGGTTGGATTTTTATTTTGGAATAATTTATGTTTTTATTGTGGAAATATATCATTTTTAGTATTTATAGAAGAAATTATCCTTTTATAGATAATGTGTTATTATCTTAATTAATCTTTAGTATGAAACATTAAGAGTAGTCGATGTTATTTAGAAAAAAATGTTAAGAATTACTCTAGAAGACTGTGATTAAATACTTTTGAGTTTTGGGTTTCAATCCTAGTTTTGGTTACTTTGAATAATTTTAATGACAATTTTATATTGATTATTATTGGCTAAGCTTTGGGTATTGATTGTCAAATTTTGTGGATTAAGATTACTATTTCTTTTTATATTGTTTTATCAAATTTTGGGGGATTATCTAATATTGAACAAAAAATTTCTGTTTTGGTTATTGTCTAAATACAGGGGAAATATATATTTCATTTTTTTGGAGTATGTTATTCCTTATAATTTTATTCTAGAACATCAGGTGTGATGAAGTCATTTTTAATACACATCATTTAGATAAAAGATGATTTGTGGTAGAAATTTATTAAGGGTTAAACACTACTTGAAATGTAAGTATAGTTCTTCATTTCCTTAGTCAATATCTTAAATAAATTCCCTAATATTATTAAATGATACTTAAAACAAAAACATTGTTTGTTTACATTTCCTACTGGGATACCAAAGACCATTTACCCAATAACAATATTTTGGTTATCTAGTGTTTAACTTTCTCCTGATCATGTTTTCTATCGCTCTCTATCAGAACATTACACATAGTTTCTCCTCTATATCCATGTTTTCATGGAATCATTTTATTTGTTATCTTGGGTGACCTTTGTAATTCTCTTCCTTTATTTTAATGTAACTTTTTTATTGACTCTTAATCTGATATGGGACTTTAAATGATGTTTTTGAGCCCAAATTTAAAATTGTGAGGACACAATTTTGTAAAGGGGGAATGATGTAACATCTCATGTAAATAAAGAATATGAAATTTTTATATTTATTAATATTTTTGAATGAAATATTAACTTTAACATCAAGGGGATGCTATTTATGATAGCATACTCAACACACAACAATAGGTTTCTTCTAATTTTACGTTGCACAGAACATTGAGTTATCCCGAAAAATAATATAATAGTATTATAAATTAAATGGTAGTTAATTCCTAGAAATTGTATTGGAGGGAATGAATATAACTAACTAAAATGTGATTACACATGTTTTTTTAACTATTTTTACTTTTATTTGATAAATTTTAGAGGAATAAAATACAAATGAATCTGATTTTAAACATAATATACTCTAATATTCATTAAATTGTCGATTTACCACCTTTTAATATCGAATCATTTTTAAATATAGTTTTTTCACTTCTATATGTTCCATTTGAAAAAAAATAAAATTCTTTTTTATAATAGGGACATCAAAATTTACTTTGGGTAAAATTTTGATTTTTTTTAATGTTTATCTTATGATGAATAGTGAAAAAGACTACATTTTAATTCAAAACTTCATTTTCATCTAATTTATTTATATAAATAGATTGTAATTTTAATTGCTTTTATATTTTAATTATATTATATTTTTAACCTTTAATCCAATATTGGTCATTGGAAGTAATTTTTATTCTTAACTTGACATAAACACAAGTTAATCTTTTGATAGTTCTTATTTTATAAAAACATTCCTTTTTGTTTTGAAAATAGGAATTAATTTTAAATTAATTTCTGCAACTTCTACGTTTTGAATTTAGAAAAATAGATTATGTATTTTGAAATATGAGGTCCAAATTGTGTAAATAGTTAAATATTAGTTTTAGTCATTATGAATATTAATTTTAGTAAATAATATATTTACCATTGTTAATGGGTAAATCTGGTAAATAAGGGTTAACAAATAATATTATAATAATATTAAATTACCCTTAAATGTGTCCTAAAACTATTGGATGATACAATTAAGACAATGGGAATCCTTGGGTAGATTTTGGGACCACATGGAGTCACATGTAAGGGAAAATTACTCTATAAAAATTAATTTAAGGGTATGGAAAATGTAACATAAACATATATGTTTTAGTAAATAAATTTTTATATGGGGATATATAAGAGATCTCTTTAGCACTAAATAGTAATTTTAAAGTAGAAAATATTTCATAATTCCTGGTAGTTTATTTTTTTTAAACATAAAATAAATAATCTTATTTATGACATAATGATTATGTAGTGATTTCATTTTTAATGAATGTTTTAAACAAATAAGAATATAAATATTAATATAAAATTATTTTGAAACATTTTATGCCTTCCACGATTTATAGGGATAATAAATATTTGATATATTTTAATTAATGAATTTTTTTCGAATGAATCATGTTTTCATTGATTTTTTCAAAGTCTTGATATAAATTGTTTATTAATTGACATAAATGAGTTTCTAAAACAATTAATATTTTATGAAATGATAAAATATTTTTATATATATGGGATTTGTCCAAATGAAATATTTTATGTTTAAAATATCATTAATGATACATTTTTTTAATTTGTAAATTTATATTAAATATATTAACCATATTGTATGAATATACAAGAGGACATGGTAAAAGTTAAATCAGTTTACTAAGGGTTAAAGATAAAAGATATGTATAATTTTATTTTTTAAACATGTCTAAAACCCATTGGATGAGAGTATTTAGAACAATAATCACCATATATTTTAATTAATTGTGTTTTTTTCCTTTTGAAATTGGAATTTAGTTTATAATAAAATAATATTTTCAAACATTCCTAAAGAGCCCATCCTCCACCTTATAAAAGCCATCACATCTAACCACTACTCACACCTCTCAGTTCCCCTTGGATCGCCCAATAACTTCCCAAATAACCTCCCCAAATTAATTTATTCAACTTATAAGCCTTAACGTAGGCAAAAGGAACTTCAAAATAGCCTTTTGGTTCAAACCAAAAGGAGTTACCCGATTTAAAGGTAACATCTTCTCTCAAATTATTTTCCTTAATTTCCCATCTCCAACCCCCAAAACTCTCTTTATTCCAATATTTTATAACAAAAACAATATCATAAATAAATTACAATGTTATTATGAACATTATTAGAAATACACTTCCAAACAACTCTATCTAATGGATACGATCATGCTGTTTCTGTGGACGGTGAACTACCGCCTCACGAAACGATGATTGTTCAATTATCTTTTACAGCCTCCCATGGTGGCCATTATTATGTAACTATATTTATATGTGACATGTATTATATTTATGTTTTCTCTATGCTTTTCTATTTTTCATTTATATCATACCATTGTGGTTTACATACTAGATAAATACGATAATTTCATTTAAAGAAGTGTGGAATGTTTCCCCTCAAAGTGATATGACTCGTTCAAGCCATACGTGTAACGTATAAAGGATGGAGTTCATGAAATTATATATGAAATTATACTAGAATTATAATATACCTATTTATCATTAATTTTTCATTCCATTAAATCTGAAATAGAAATGAAAGTAGTGTTCATGCGTACGTATGACTTATAGTCTCCACGAATGGTGCATTTCATTTCTTATCTCCAAATGTAATGTGCTATTATGAAAATATATATACTAGATATATATGATATCTAAATCGTGAATATAATTTTTGAGAAAATTGAATTTTGACCACATTGACAACTTGTAATTATAAGAAGTTCATTTTTGACTCAAGTACCAAATATTAACAAAACAACTATTATTAACACAAATGATAATTTAATGTTTATAATGTGGTAATATGTGATATAAAATAAATAATAAACATGAAAATTTTTATGAAGAAAGTGTAAATTAACTTTTTTTTTTATTCCAGAGATTAATGAATGAATAAGTCAAGTCATACACGATGTTAGGGATCTTGTTAACACAATTTCCATTCATTGGGTTAATATTCTACTTATTGATTATGTAATGATATGAATAAGTATGAATGAACTATGATTTTTTTAAACATAATATATACTTATATTTTGTGTATTTATATTTTCCACACACAATTATTTGATTAGTTTTTCCTTAATGTAATGATACCATATTTGTAACGGAACCTTTCTCCCTCTTCTTTTAGTCAAAGACTGCTTTTATGTCATGTCATTTAATTTACCATTTTTTATTTTGGGATATGTTCTTCGATATACTTATTTCTATACATTATATTTATATGTGATCAGAAACCCTTTTCTCTCTCATCAACTCATTTTGGGAATTTTCACTTGACATTGTTAGGCTGCCAAATTTCTGTAAAAGAACATATTAACCCAATTTCAATTCTTTTGGATAAACTTATACATATTGATTATGTAATTAAATGAATATGTTTGAATGAACTATGATTGTTTTACACTACATATCAAATTATATAGGGTGTATTCTTACTTTTCAAACATAATTATGTCATTGATTTATCCTCAATATAAGGATATGATTTTTGCAAAGAACTTTGTCTCAATTTACATTCCATTGATACTTTTTTTGTTATATACCAATTCACTTTCATATGTTTTATATACATGTCATTGTAAAATTATATCTTGAAAATATTTATTATCATGATATTACAATATTTGATTAATTTTGTTCCTCAATTAATTGTATTCATGCGTCTCTTGTTTGTTTAGGAACTCTTTAACAAAAATATCATTTTAAATGTTTTAAGTATTTATTCTTAAAAATATTTCTCATTAATGACCATGTTTTAAAAATGTTTTTAAGGATTAATTTATATGGAAATAAATTTTAAGAAATTAAAATTTCATTCAAAATATTCAATGTGTTATAGGAAACATTCATTGAAAAACTCTTTATTTAATGTTTTATAATATTTTAAAAATTGTTTGATAAAGCATTGATTATGTAAATATCATTAAATGATATCTTGTGATTCCAATGTGGAAATTTGATCTTTCTTTTATGGTTGTTTTATGTGGTATGAATATGTAATGTTTATTAATAATTGTTTACGCATACAGGTGGTGCTGTAATAAACCTAGGGTGGTTGAGCCTGATATAGCTCCCTAATTCATTGGGTAACATGACAGAGGTAAACGTTGATGTTTCTCCTAAGATATTTATGGAATATACCATGATGGGTATTCCAAATGTAACTCCCAATATAGCTGTGATAGATACAATGTATGTATGTTATGGATTCCATAAGTTAAATTTATGATTTATGATTTCCTTGTGTTATACAAAAAACTTATGAATTTTTGTGGTATGTTAAAGATTAAAAAGTATGATTTCAATGATTTGTATGTATTGATGGACTAATGTTTTCATTCCTTGTTGTATAACCCATGCTGAAATTTTTATGCCTATCCCATGTTTTTTAAATGTTTTTTATAGGGTATAAGGACGGGTAAAAGAAATGAATAATTTTAGATGATTTATATCATAAAAAGAACTCTTATTTAATATAATGTGTTTTTTAGTGGGAAAAAAATTTGGATAGATTAGAAGTTTCTACATTTTAATTTTTGAAATGTAATGTAATATATTTGGCCTAATCTTCTCAAAATCTAAACTTAAAAAGATCCATAATTTGAATTATTAACATAATTCCAGATTATGTAATGTTTAAGGCTGGGGCCTTATATAAGTTATAGAACCTAGATATGTTTCCTATCAAAACTAGAGAAGAAGAAGGAAATTCTGGATGAAAATCATTAATCATACTTCACTATTCATATAGGATGAACTAATATGTATTTAGATATAAGGAAAAACATTTTAAAATATAACATGAATTGTGATATTAAAAAATTTGTATGTTGATGCTTGGTATTTTAAATATTAAATGATAAACCATAGTATTAAAAGGATATGAGGAAACCATTTAACATACTATTATTGGAATGGAAAAAAATTATTCATAGATTTAATTGTAGGACTTACCAAGACATCTAAAGAAAATAAAACCATATAGGTTGTGTTGTATCACATTATAAGTACAATTGATTTATTTTCAATTAATAAATATCTTCATCTTGAAAAACTCACTATTATATACATAAGGAATGTGGTTTGATTGAATGGTTTAACACTTTTCATATTATCTAATCGAATTCTGAGCTTTATAATGAGGTTCTAAAGAATCCTCATATTCATATTGGATATAGTGTTATGTTTTATAATTATTATCACCCTTGTAAGGATGGTTAATCCAATAGAACCATTAAATCAAAATATAATATGAAAAAATAAATTTGATAATTTTTTATTCATGTATGGATGATCACATTCACCTAGAGTGGTTTTTTATAAAAACATTATTAATTATATAATTAAAATGTAAAATTAGGTGGATATATATATGTGTAGAGGTATTAGAATACAATATGTTGGGATGATGCTGTTGAAAATATGCTCATGGAAACCAATCATATCAAATAGATTATAGAAAAAGTTCAAACAATTCATCTTTATATAAACTCGATACAAATGTGTAATAAAATATATACAAACAATCATTGATGAGACCTAGGGCTTTAGTCAATAAACAATGTGTTCCATTATAAAACATGGTTGAAAATTCAAGTGGTTTGGGACGAAGGGGAGTTTAAATCCTTGATATATTATTCCCTTGGAGATCCTTGATCACATAGGAGTTGTGCTCTATTAACTAGCACTCCCACTAACCCTATACCAATTACATGATATGTTCCATGTATCCCGATTGATCAAGCATATAATAGACAACTCATATGTACTGGATCATGAGTTTGTGCCCTTTTGTAGAGAGATTCACATGAGATATATCTAATAAAGATCGTATATCATGGAATCAATGTTCAATGATACATGTTGAGTCAACTTGTAAAAGTGTCATGGATGAAAAAAAAATTGATGAAGCAACATTGGATCTGGAAGAGGGTATGGATCCTAAGTACCCATATCTATTCTAGTTTATAGAATAATTCATTTTATAAATTCTTTATTAGGGAATAATGTATCTACTTAAACATTAGTAAATTAACTTTATTTTTGGAATTAATAAATTAATATTTTGTAACTTAGTTATAGAAAATAAATGAACTTATTTTGTTATATTCAAATGTTATAAAATACATCTAGTATGTTTTAAAAATCCAATAACAATCTAAAACCATGATAACATTTACACTATATGGTTACCAATAATATTACTATATTAAGTGTTATTGTAATGTGTAATTGATAGAGATGAAAAATAATATGGCCTTGGCTTGTATTATCATTCCCTATGAATTATATTTACCATATATTTCAACTGATAGATGATCATTGATATTTATTGATGACCAATCAAAATACAAGATTTTATAGCCAAATACTGATCAAATCCACTTATTAGAGAAGATCACACTTATCGATAATAGAACCCAAACCATATTTACCAAAAAAACCCCATGAATGTACCACCATCGCACAACATTCCCTTTTGGTGTATACCAGTGTCATATGATTTAATGTCTATTAACCATATTAATAATAATTTTTTGTTTATTTTGATAATGTAGTGAATATATTTTCTCTTTATATTATTACTTTTTAATGGATAATATATCAAGCTTAATTAAAATAATACAATGATATAATTAAATAAATATAATATTTTTATGAAATATATATTATCAATTTGGAATTTTTTAGATTATTTCTAAATTTCTGAAAATAATATTGTATTAGAAAAATGTTCTTATTAAATAATTTTTATTTTAATATGCCTAATATTATAATTTAATTATGTCAAATGTTATTTTTATAATGGCCTTAATGTTGTTAGTTTCATGATTTTTTCAATAATTAATCAATTTAATTTAAAAGTGAAATTATCATATTTAGGAAATTATTTTAGTTAAATAAAAATTATTTATAAAACAATAATGTTGAAATAATACAATGTGTTTTTTTTATGATTTTCAATGGAAGTAAACTTTTTAGGTAAAAATTAAATTTATTATAAATATATGTTATGTATTATTATATGATAAACTCCAAAAATTGTATTAATAAATTATATAAATGGTAACCCTGCCCAAATACATATTTCACAAATAAAATCATGTGTTTTATGTTATTTTAATAATTTTATGAACTATTAATAAATCTTAGAAAACATTAATTATTTATTAGGGGTATTAAAGATAGTTTCTTTATGAACATGACTCCATTCCATATCATCAATTATTTTATTTTATTATTTGTTGTTACAATACTTATTAAAGTTTTAAATGAAATCATATTAGGTAGACTCCATGAACAAAATCAATTGAGCGGTTTGTAATTTTTTATTATTTTTATCATATAAAGTAAAAATCCTTAATTTAGAAGATAATAATGAATTGTCCTCTCTCTAACTTTAAATACACACCCTTCACCCCACTACTCATTAATTGAGTCCCATTGAAATGTTTTTTTCTCCCTACCCAATATATATCGCTTACATGGGTTTCCAAAGATATTATAAAGATACTCCCATTCGTTGAGAAGAACCCTCTCATGTTCAGGTAATTTTTCCTCCTCCTCTTAATTTAAGTTATTTCATTATATTATTTCATTGGATTTCCAATTTTTCATGGTGGAATGTGTTCTTACACATCCGACATTGTATCCTTATGATTTATTGATAATGAGAGGAAACAAATTTCTATCAACAAAATCATCCCTAAATAATTATTTAAACTCTTTATAAATCCTAAATTATCATTTTCCATGAAAAAAATTTCAATATTCAATAAAAATTCCATTTCCACCAAAGGGTACTCACACAGATGAATGTCTCATTCATTTACATGGGAAATCCATTTGTGTAACCAATATTTCTTAGTGATTGTATTGAAATTATTAAAAGGATTCATAATGATTTGAAATCTATATAGAATGCTTATATACGTATGTCAAAAGAATTTGAAGAGTGTGTCCTGATACCATTTATGGTAAATGTGATATTTTCTTATTTACAGTATTTTATGATATATAAATAGATTTCCAGGACTTATACTTATGGGTTCATGTTTTTTGTTTTTCCCAAAATCATATACTTTGCTGATGTTGTCATGTTATATAATTCATCAATTCTATGTTTGTGATTCTCACTGCTTTTATGTCATCTTAATATTCCACACGACTAACATGTATTACATTCATCATGATAATCATTCATTATTCCATTACTAGGATTTATACCTCATACCTTTCTTGTGATTATCCCTAGATTATCCCATGTCATATCAGAATATCATGAGAATATTTTTGAGTGTTTGGAAGTTTTAAAAAAATTAAATCAATATTTCCAAAAAAAATTACGTAACTAATTAGAAAATGAAACTTGGACTCACTATACTTTCGGATTGTACTAAGTTTATGTTTATTAAATAAATCATAAATTAATGTGTTTCAAATATATGAGTGATAATAATAGATTATGTTGTACTTACCTTTAGAATCCCAGATATTGACTAGGAAACTACATGTATACAATATATACACCAAGTATGATTATGTTTCATTGATCCCTAAATGATTCACGGTAATGTTAGTGTTTTTGTTAAGCATGTAAACATGTCATTGTTCTCTTTATAGCTATGTATATAGCTTAATAAAAAATAGTTCATGAACCTTCGTGTCCTATATTCCATCAAATTCCCTTACATCCATGAAATGCATTATCCTTTTGTGATTAATTAGAGGGTCTCACATTCATATGAGTCTTCATTTTGATTTGTAAATCATTAAATTATGTCAATGACAATGATTTAGTATTATTATGAATTTTTATTAGATGAAAATATTTTTGGCTAGAGAGGATCTTGTTATCTCCTTTATTAGATAGGTATCATCCTCCTAATTATGGGTTATGAATACATATAGTTTCTGGACTTAATTGGTTACTAGTGTAGAATGTTATTCCTTATACTTCTTCTATCAACACCAATCTCATATAGTGTTGGTGGTATTTGACAATGAAGATGTAATTTCTAACATAATATGGGTAGATGATGTCAAAAATAGCAGATAAAATTGATCCTTGAGTATAGCATGGACCAAACAGGTCATGTTACCATTCATATAGACATTTAATATATATTCCCCATCATTGGGGTATTATTCAACTCTTGTAATTCTTCTAAAGTAGTAAAAATATACGTCACCGATTATATTGGTTTATCCAATTGTACAAATACAATTTTGATCATGTTCTATAATATAACATTGAAAACAAATCTTTTATGATTTTGTTCCCAAATATTTTGATGGTAATATGAATTTTAATGATTATAAATCCACCATATTTTTTTGGTTATCTTGGTCTCCAGAAATATTAACAAGTTCTTTCCAAAGGCCATTATAAAAACAACATGACATGTTCTTATAAAAAGCAGTATAACTTATTTCTATAATAATAAATATTTGATGAATATTTTTCATTATTACATCATTATAAGGATAAAATTGTTTCAATAAATCTTAAAAAAGTCGTTCCACATGCTATTTTATAGGTTTTCGATCCAGATATGGAGGTGAAAATATATTGATCATGATAGTCATGGTTTACACAATTTTAGGAATAATAAGTTGATTTAAAGAAATGAAAAGATTTTTGGAGATGTTATATAGAATTAAATTCTATATGAATTGTGTTACTATTTAAAAATCATAGAAACTACCAGTGTGATTTAATATAATTTGGAACGTTCTGTCTGATATCAAGAAGAACTTCTATTTTGGAATATTTATGTTCAATGAATTTTTTTATATCATGGATACGGTGATTATAAGATCATAAAATTTTCAATATATTTATTGGGAGAATTTAAAGGTACTCATTTAACATTATTTTATTGTATTCTATTTGGGTTTTACATTGTGAAATTTTATAGGGAAATTCAAGAATTTTGGAAGGAAGATGGGTAGTGCATGATTTAGGCATGAATTCCAAAATTGTGTGCCCTATCGAGAAAACCATGAAAACCCAAACAAAGTGTGTATTTATGGACGGTATAAGGTTGGTAAAATCTTTTTCTATCCATGTAATAATTGTTTTATTCATGGGAATATGCACACTGTTCGGATCAGGGATAGAAAAATTGTTCCCTTACCGAGGAAACTGTACATGAGGGTTTAATTATTCCAAAAAATATATTTAAAAATTATAAATCATCCTAAATTTCATTTTTATTCACCCTTATTCAACCTATGATGATTTCCTATTATATTGGAGTCTTCTTGATTAATTCCATCATATTATAAACTATTTTATAGATGAATTGATGATCAGATTATTAAATCGCCAACTCTCATAGTAAGTGATTGTCATCCTAATTGGTCTCCTCCCTCTATACTAGTTCACTCATCATTTGGAGTAATGTCTTCCACTATTGGTTATCAATGAAGATATGGGTTTTGATATGTATAAATCAGTTCAATTGTAGATCAAATCATTTGATCTAGATCTCATTCTTTGTTGTGCAATTGATTTTCCCTCTTCAATTTAGGTATTTTTTTGGTGAGAATACATTTATTATCATTATTTAGGTGGATTAAATTGAAAATACTATAGTATTGATTTAGTTAATTTATTATAATTGTTAAATTTAAATATTAGTGATTGTGAAATTTCGTATGAAATTGAATTGATTAAAAATAGATTTTAATTTGATTATAAATTGGGTTCAATTGGGGTAAATTGATATTGGTTGACTCATGAAAATGAAATTTACATGATATTGGCGTTTTGTAACAGTTCAATTAAATTGTATTGTGTAATTGGTCAATTGTTGAGATATGGTTTAAATTGATAATGAAAATAAAGGAATGTTCCCCCTTACCATAAAGAGTTAATGGGTTATTCCATTAAATGTTAATAAATGTTAAAATGATTAACATTTCATATTATTCCTCATGATTTAAGTGAATAATTATGTTTATTATGATAAATATAATATGTATTTTTTTTCAATAATGTTTGATAAGAACATTAATTATTCATAAACATGATGTATATGAAATTTTAACGTCTGTGAATTGTGATATATGTGATATATGTGTCATTGAGGTGTCGGAGATAGAGTGAGTCTCCAAATACCCTTAAGGGTAAATGACTATGGGACAGGGACTAAGGCTTCAAATGCACATGTGACATTAGGGTGTGAAATAGGGATTGAGGCACCCAATACCCATATGTGTTAGTTAGTATGGGACAAGGTGACAAGCTCCAAATACCCAAGTGATATTGAGGTGTGGGATAAGAATACAGGATACAAATATCCATGGGGTAATAGGGAAGATTTTCTAAAGACATTATATTGGCATTGGACTGTGGTTCCAAATGGTCATGATATGAATTGAATTCAAATCAGAAATGATAACAATGGTATTGTTCTAAGTTATTTCACTTGGGGATAGTTCAGACATAAAAATGGGATTACAAGGTTTTTATGTGTTGGGTTTCATTTAGAACCTGGTTAATATATGTGGTTAATTATAGACTTAATAAATTTGATAATGTTTTACTTTATTTTGTATAATTTATTATTTATAAAACTACATACACTATTATTTCAGTTTTTCTTTTCTTTTCTAGTGTATTACTATTTTGGAATGGTAGAAATGAGAATACAAAGAGTAGGGTCTTAGACATGAGCTTATGTATGGGATTAGATAACCCATGTTCTGGTAATAACCCATCTGATCTGGGTGGGATTGTTATTATTGTTGTTTTCTATTTATATTGTATGTTAGTTCCCCTCAACGGATGCACTTGTTTTTTTATGTGATTATTGTTTCTAAGATTTTTTATATTTAACATATGCCTCGGTTTGGAATTAGAGTTGAGTACGAACACATCAATCATGAAAATCAATTATTTGTTTGATGTGCATCATTTTAAGTCATGTGTGGAAAGGAAGGCTTTGGGTATGTTTTTGAAATTGAAATTTTTTCATTTCTTGTGTAATTCAATTTTAAATGGTTCATGATATAAATTTGAAAGCTTCAAACTAATGAAAATGTGAAAAAATGGGTTTATAATGACAAAACATTACATGAGAATTTGATTAACAGTGATAGATATGACATAGATATATGTTGGTTATGGGTAATGAGAGTGCCTCTATTTTGACTAAGTGGTGGGAATGGTTGGATGACTTGTTATGGCATCATGTGAATCCCTATTGATAATAATATTATTGATATGAAATGTTTTCTATTTTGTGTGTCTTTCATTGTAGATATATGAATCCATGAACATATTTTCTTATGCGATGATAAATGGTTAAGGATCTGTGAAGAGCTAGTTGGATGTCCATGGTCAAACTGGCCATGAAGATGGTATGGTATGGAAAGAAACTTTTGAGAAGATCTATGAGAACTTTTATCCAAAATCATTGTGATGGTATATGACATCAGAATTCATACAGTTATCCCATTATAGTATTTCCCTGATAAACTATACTAGAATCTTTTATGGCATTCAACACATTATTCCAGTAATGGAAGGGGTTGATGAAACTATGAGAAGTTGTTTTCAAGGAATAATTATATGTGAGATTATTTACCTAGTAAATATCATTTGGGTAAATATGTTTATTTATGTGGAGGATCAAAATCTCATATCTAATAGGAAACTAGATGAGGCAACTATTGGAGGGTAGTTTATTTTGGGTGGACAATCTAGAAGGACATCTGTTGAGAATTGGAATCATCTATATTAAAATGTAGACCGAAGTAGTGGAGAGTGGAGTAGGTAGTTATAAGGGATAGTTACTCGGGATCTTACATGAGTATTTTCAATTGTTTCAATAGGTCAGTCAACAATCGTATACATTTTCTCTGTCCACCGATAGAGTGAAAATATTTTGGTAGGATGGGACATCTAAATATGGTCTATAGGAACCCATATAAAATGTAATGTGATGAGCCACCTAGAGAGAATCAAAGTACATGAATTGGGTCATCTTTAATATATGATTATTGTTGTTCTAGTTCTACTATCCATGTTGGTCGAGGTAGTGGACATGGTTATTCATTGAAAGATAACCATTATCTGTAGAGTGGTGTACCTCATGGGGGTTAGACTGCATCACATGGGAGTGTTGATGAATATAGGTTTTATCATCCTGACTACATTTCCTTGGGGTTCTCTAGTTTTTTATACTAATAAGGTTGAATCTACATTGCTCTTAAGTGTATATTATTGGAAGGTAATCCAAAGAACTGTGAATAAACTGTATCTCATTCCATGATTTGATTATCTATTGGACCATTTCAGATGATATTCTAATTTATCCAAGATTTACATGAGAGTAGTGTTTCATTAGTTGAGAGTTTTACCTTCTAATATACAATGGAATTTTTTTATAAGAATATAAGTCCTATATGTGTTCAATGTTATTGAATTCAGTATCACTAAAGAACAAAATTTTTTATATCCTTGATAAATAGAATTTTCCAACCATATCATGATCACTGTGTGCTAGTGTTTGTGGAAGGAATCATGATCTACACCAAGACTGAGGAAGATCATGCCAACATATTGATATTATCCGAAGTACACTGAGATACGATCATCTATACTTCAAGCCACATAAGAACCAATTATATATTGATAATGAAAATTTAATTATTCACATCATCATAGAGGAAGGTGTGTTAGTAGACCTCAAGAATGTAACCAAAGTTGTTTCTTGGGAGACACCCAAAAAATTATTTGATATCCACAATTTTATGTGTCAATTGTGATATAATCAGAGGTATGTCTGGGAATTTTCCTTCTTGGAAGCTTCAATTTCTGTCATAAAAAATAATTGACTTATGTTTGAATGGTTTGGAGAATGTGAGAATAATTTTGAATAGTTTATGATGTGTTAGTCTACCACACATATATTGATCCATCATGTGCTATAAGAGGAGTATTTTCAGACCTTGACCTAATTAGTTATTTTATTTCATTATTTTTTTTCCCTTAAATAAATTTTGTTGGGGTTTGGGTTGAGTCTCGGATGAAAAACTATTGAGTTATGTTAAAAGGTGCATGTTCTTCAGCTGACGTCGTTAGGCGCATGGGCGGAGTGCATTTTAGAAACACCACGTGGCTCCACTTGGGCCTTGGCATGATTCTCGTACCATCAAAAAATTTAAAATGAGTGAAGTTTGTGATTTATTTCATTTTTCGAAAATCCTATGGTTAATAATTTTATTATTATTTCTATTATTATTATTATAATTATTATTAATTTTTTTATTATTATTGTTAATAAAAGTTCTATTAATACCAATATAATAATTAAAATTGTAACCAATATTATTTTTATTCAAAATGGAATAACTGTCATTATTTTCACCATTTTAAAATTATTATCCATGCTGTGGGTTAACCTCATAGTTCCCGACATTGAAAAGTAAGTGATGAATTTAACGATGATGATAATATTATTAGTGTTGCATATAATAATAATGATATTATTATGATTATTAATTTTGTTATTATTATTATTATTATTATTATTCCTCTAATTATTTTTATGAGTATTATTTTTGTTATTAATCAATGTTTAATTTATTTTGTTCATTTGATTATGTTTTATTTTTTATTTATTTACTTTTACTCTTTTTATTCTATTTTCGTCATAACTATATCTCTTCTCTCTTTCTCTCCCTTCTCTCTCAAGCCGCCACCCCTATTTCTCTCCTCTCTTTATCCACGATCGGGCTTCCCCCTGTTACCCTTCTCCCTCATCACAAATAGGAACCCACTTAACTAGCCTCATTCATCTGATTTCCAGCTTGCTCGCCATTATTATTCTTGAGTTACCTTGCACCCACATCCCGCTTCCTCTTCCCATTGTTCTGTCTGCGCCTCCCAGCCGAGCCCTCTTCAAATGTATCTCCCACACCTCAGATTAGCAACCTGCCACCTTCTCACTTTGTCCCGGTGCCACTGTCCTCCGATCCTCTCCTGAATTGCCAGGTTTTCCCTCTGCCAGCAAAAAAAAACACTAGCTGGGAGCCCCATTCTCCTGGTCTCTACTGCAACCTCCCCCAATCCCTACTTTGTCTGACCAGGGGCGACAGACTCATCCACCCGCCCGACAAACCAGCCAATGCACCACATTCCTACTGGAACCCTCTCACCGGCCTCACCGGCCTCCGGCTGCCCTCCCTGCACTGGCCACAGCGCCTACCCCCTCCCCTTGTTCTAACAGATGCCCCACGAACCTCCTCTAGGGTTTTTCCCTCTACGACAATCTCCAGAGTGACCGACATCCTCTCACGCCCTCCTGCCATGTGTGGTCCAGCCACCTCGTACTCTATCAGGGAATCTCCTATGGGAAACCGCCATCCAGAAGGCCAATACCTCTTCAACGGCTGAAAAGTGTGCTCTCAGGATCCTCCCTATGTCCGCATCGCCGACACCCGCAGCCCGGCTGCCGCAACGCCACCCTACCCCAGCTAGCAGCAGTGTAGCAGCCCCGACGACCTCCCTTAATCCGGAAGACATGTCCCCTACTGGCCACTTTTCCATCCGTCGAACCCTTTCCCACTAGGTTTTTCTAACATAGCCTATTTTGGCTTGTGTGAATCCCTTCAACCACACGCCCTCCTTTTCTGTCGCCATGCACACCTCCGGCCAACTGCGCCTCCAATTTCGTAGTGCACCACCGTGTAGATCTTTTGTTCAACCGCACAGTCCCCGCGCAACCCCTTTGTTGTCTTCCAATATTTGCGTGATTCCCTATGGCCTCCTTGGCTGCTCCGACCAGCTATGTCGTCAACCGTGATGCTCTTTGCGCCGCTGTTTGACGACGTTGGTGGTTTTCCCCGCACACCAAAGCAGTGGTCTGACAGTTTTCATTTTTGCGCGACCCCACTGTTTGAGCGTGCCTACGCACCAAGGTGAGGTTAGTGTTGTTTCTTCTCCTTGATAATTATTTTGGTACATTTTTATTAATGAATTTGGTACAAAGTTTAGTTTTTTTATAGTGAACTTAGTTTGCATTTTATATCTTATAGCATGTTCATGTGAATTATGATATGTTTTAATGAAAACAAATCTTGAGTTATTTAATTAAATTATGAAATTAATTTATTTAAGCATGATATAGGTGTGTATTTTTTTTAGTCAGACGTTGGTGTGTGTTTGATCAAAAAAGGTATTCGTTGAATCAGTTTTGTTAATGTAAAGATGTGAGATTATTTTTGAAAAATGTTTCATACACTTTGATGTGTTTAGGAAATAATGTAAATGGTGAGAAGTATGTTTCAAAAACATGTCGAGGTGGTGTTTGCACTGTTTGGTTATTTGAATTATTTTATGTCTGTGTTTATGAATTTTTAGTTATACGGTTGTTGGAGCTTATGGGAAACAAAGACCCACGATACTGTGGTCGTCAGCGCGCACGTGTTTGTGTGTTTGTGCAAGGCGTGACGTGCCATTATTTTTGGACAGCGATTTGAGGTAGGTCCCCCACTACACTCGCTTTTAAATTCAGAATTTATTAACTGCTTGATATTTTATTAAATTTTATAAATGATAAATAATATAAGATAATTAATTTTAAAATGATTATTTGGTGTAAAAAAGAGTAGTTTATTTTATACATGACATTTGAAATATCTTCATGATGAGCGAACACCCAGTAGTGAAAGAATTATCTTTTGGACTTTAAACATAATTCACATAATTTCAAATGTAGTTCTGGTTTATTGATAAATGACTTCTTTTGAGGCATGAGAAAGCGTTTTGGTTCTCTTAAGACATGAGGATTTTCATTCAAATTGGTGAAGGCCTGTTTGGAACTTTTATAAAATAAATTATTTTGGAAAACTCTCTTTGTGGTGACTCATGAGTGATCTTTGGTGTACTTTGACTACATGAGTTGTGTGTGATGTTTGTGCTCTATGATTGACTTTGTTGACTCACCCCTTTTTTTATTATACGTCTTGTCCAAGGAACATGTAATAGTAAGTGAATATTTTGAGAAAAAATGTTGCACTAGTTTAGATTACGCACTGGCCAGTGGCCCCTAGTACTGAAGACACTCTGTTAGGGGATTAGTCCCCTCGGTTAGGCCATGTAGGTAAACACCGAGCGTTAGGGCACTATGACGTCATCGAGATTAGGCATGCCTTCAGGATGAGTCACATGTATAGTACGTTCTAGATTTTTCATGAGATCCAAGGTTTGACCCATGTTTTCTTTAGTGTTTATTTGTATGTGGCGGACGATTGAGAGGTCTAGTTTGTTTTATAGCCCCTATCTGACACTTTTTCCATTGCACTTAGTGTGTGTTGTGTGTGGTTTTCCTTTTGACTAAAAACTAAAATTTAGATTTGTAACTTTTTCAAAATTTTTTTTCTAAAATGCAATTCAACTGTTTCTTTCAAATATTAAACTTGTTTAGAAATTAAAAAGGAAAATGGACTATTACTTGTTTTATAAATGAGAGTGTGCGTGGAAACCAATATATAATATAATTTAGTTCAAACCTCAAATTAGTAAATTCTTTATTTAAAGGTAGTTCATTGGGGAATAGTTTTTTGGGAATGCCTACTAAGTTTTAATACTCACACCTATAGTGTTTTCCTATATTTATTTTTTTTAGGTTTTTCTTGAGCTTGCTCTCCTTGGGTGAGAGTTGGTTGTGGTTTGGTGAGCAACTCTCAGGGTCGTGAGGAGATCTGGTCCTGATCAAGGAAGTATGTGTTGTTTGCCATTCTTTTTTCTTTCATGTTGATTATTTACTTTGTGTTGTTCTATTTTTCTTTCTACTGATTTATTTACTTATATTTGGAGAAATTGTTCCCATTTGTACTCTGTTGATTCCTTGGCACTTGTCGCCAGCTCATCAGGATCGGGAATGCCTCTCGGGCAATGTCGCGGACCAGTTCGGGCGACCGGTTCAGGGTCGACCTGGGTTGGTTCGTGACATGAATACTCTATTATGAGATACATATAAGAACGTGCTAAGAGTAGTGAGGATATTGGGGGATAAATGGGGGTGTCTGGGTATCCTCATTTTACGAAACATGAATGAAACTACCCAATTCAAGACCTTTATTATCTTAAATTTTTTATTCCTTGATGTGTTAGAGGCCTCATCTGTTAGGTGAAAAATTTACAGTGTGTACTAAGCCCAATAACTCTAAGTATATATTTTCAAAATTTGATTTGAAAATACATCAATGATGATGGGTTTTTTATATTATTTCATTTTAAATTTTTCAAGAATATATTCCCAGGAAGGGAAACAGTGTTGCTGAAACATTGAGAAGGAAAACTCATACTCAGGTGGTTCATGAGTCTATCTCGGATGGGAAGGTGATGCATTTCTATTAAATAGGAATGTTTTGGTTTATGAGGGATAATAATAATTGAAAAACATAATAGTATCAGTGGATCCTAAAATTTTGAGTTGGATCAGACAACGACAGTATGCTGATCTAAAATGTTTTTCCATGAAAGAAATCCTTTATAGTGGGGATTCAACATAAAATTGGACTATAGAAGAGGGTGAGATAATCTATTTCATAAATCAAGTTATTCTTCCTTTTACTATACAATAATAGATAATTGATGAATTTTATTCTTCAAAGTGGGAAGGGAATCAAGATTTTACTAAAATTTACATTGACCAACATTGAAAATAATGGCGTCAAAGAATGAAAAAGGAGATTGCACAGTTCGTGACATTATCCTACAACATCCAATAGGTGATGCTCGAGAATCAATTAAATTGTTGTTTAATATAAACATATGCTATTATTGAATTGAAGTATGATGATTTTACCATAAAACTTGTGGGGGATCTCACAATGATGAATTAGAAAAATGATACTTATATATTCAGGGTATTGTCTATATTTATAGGGTGAATGGAGCATAGTTTCAGACCGTCTCATGTGATTAACATCACTATTTTTTTAGGAATTGTAGAATTCACATGGTGAAAAAAATTTAATAAATATGAAATTCCACCCATAGAGACACTGAGAGTAAGAGAATAATATTCAGGATACCAAGATATGCAATGAGAGTGTGTTCTGGACTCTTGTGAATCTTATAAGATTCACCAAGGAAATGAGGTATTTTCCTATATTATTTCTTTTCAGAAAATTATTTATATTGAACCACACATGGGAATTTATTATATTCTATTTATATAACATCTATGTTAGATGGTGGGGGTGAGTAAGAGTTAGTGGTATTATGTCTCGTACAAGTGACTTTGTAGTTGGTTCAGTTGATTTAGATGAGTATGGATACAACTCAAAGTATAGAGAATTAATTTTATTATAGAAATCACTGAACCTTATAGATTAAAAAGGGTGATATTTTTTTTCTTTGGGAGTTTCCTAGATTCATCCATGATAAGATTCAAAGGAAGATCATTTTTTACACAGGTGTGCTGGAATTTTTGAGTTTGTGGGAGGAATAGGTTAATTGGTCTACCAATTGTGTAACAACCAAGGTATTTATAGAATAATACTTTTCAATATTTTTTAACACTTGTTATTAAGATATTAATTTTTTGTTATTGGGGATGTTTCTTCTGATATGTTACTTGACACAAAACAATAGGTTTCTCCAAAATATTGCATTGCACACAACATTGAGTCATATCGAAAGGTAATACAATAATATTATTAATATATTATATTGTAGTTAAGGCCTAGCCGTTGGAATGACAGGAATGAATTGTATCAAATGAATTTTGAAATATTTTTTAGGAATATTTAAATAATAATTCAATGGTTGACATTTTTTAATGGAAATAAAAACCAATTGGATATAATGGATGCATTGAAAAAACATATTTAAAAGAGAATAGTTCTGTTCATAAAATCATAACACATATTATGGATTTTTATTTAGGGAAAAATTATATTTGATATGTTCATTTTAATGTTTTAAATTTACTTTATTTGTTTTCTAGTTATGATATAAGTAAAATATTTAATTTTTCAGATAAAAGAATATTTTTCTAAAAATACAGTTTTACTGCCTTTTGTTGGTGAATCCTTTAAAAATGTAGTTTTTGTAACTTATATATGTTCTATTAGAAAAAATAAATTTTGTATTTATATGAGTGAAATAAAAATTTTCTTTGGGTAAATTTTTGGTATTTTCTAATAAAATACATTGTTTAATGAATAGTGAAAAGTCCTGCATTTTATGTCAAAAAAGTCTTTTTATCTAATTTATTGATATGGTTATGTTATATTTTTAATTAATCATAAAGTTTAATTGGATTATGGTTTTATCATTTAATTCAATTTTTGTCATTGGAAGTAATTTCACTGTATAATTAGACAAAAACACATGTCCATCTTTTGATAGTTATTTGTTCTTAAAACACCATTTTTGTGTTTCGACAACGGGAATTAATTTTAAAATAATTTATACAACTTATGTGTTTTGAATTTTGAGAAAATTATTCCATATTTGGAATCAATAGGACCCAATTGTTTAAAAAGCAACCTTTTATTTTTAGACATTATGAATAGTAACTTTAGTAATTATTTTATTTATCATGGTTTAAGGGTAAATCTAGTAAATAAGGGAAAAATAATATTATAATAATATATAAACACCCTAAAACATGTCCTACTCATATTGGATGATATTTGTCGAACCATGGTCATCCTAGGATCGATTTTGGGACCCTATAGAACCACCTGGATGTGAAAATTACATTTCATACGAATTAATTTTATGTAATGAAAAATTTAACATAAACATGTATCATTAAGTAAAAAAACAATTATATGGGGTTATATAAGTGATATTTTCAACTATAAATATTAATAATAAAGACAAAAAAATTTCATACATCATGGAATTTTATTTACAAATTTTAAACATCAAATAAATATATATATTTATTACACAATGATGATATAATGATTGCCTTATTAATGATTGATTTAAACAAATGAAATTATAAAAATTTAAATAAATTTATTTTGGCACATTTTATACCATCCACGAATTTTATTTAAGATTATTACTTTTTATCTTTCAATTAACGATGTTATTTCTAAATAATCAAGTTGTTATGTATTTTTAAAAAGTCAAAATATGAATATTATAAAAATTGACATTAATGTGTTTTTAAAACAAATACTATTTTATTAAATTATATAATTGTCTGAAAAATATAATATTTGGAAAAATGAAATAGATAATGCTTAAAATTTTCATTAATGAACCAGCTTAGGTTTTATTGGAATTTTATGGTAACTACTATAACAATATAGTATAAATATTCAGGAAGACATGGTAAGTGTTAAACTGGTTAACTAAGTGTAAAAGCTAAAAGATATGGTTATATTTTAAATCAAAACATTTCTAAAACCAATTTTTTAAGAGTTTTTTGTAATTTCAGCATCATATATTCTAATTTAATTATCTTTTACCTTTTAAAAAAAATATTTTATAATAAAATACTATTTCAAGACATTCCTAAAGTACCCCACCCCCCTCTTATAAAAGGAATCACCTCTAAACCTTACTCACACCTCTTAAGCCGCATGGTTCATCCATACTTTTCTTAAATAAGCTAAAAAAATCCTTTTTATTCCTCCTATATTCCTCACCTTGTGAAAATGCAGTTCAAGAAACCATTTTATCTTAAATCAAACGGAGTTACCCGATTTGAGGTAATGTCTTCTCTCAAGCTTCTTTAATTATTTTCTTGTCAAACCCCATAAACTCTCTTTATTACATTATTTTATTACTGAAATAGAATATTCAATATACTATGATCCTATTATGAAAAGTAATATAAATAAAATCACACACTCTTCCATCTAATTGAAACAAACATACAGTATCTGTGTACAATGAACTATTACCTCTTAAAACGATGATTGTCCGATTTTCCCTTACCACCTCTCATGGTGGCCATGATGATGGAACTATATTTATATGTGAAATATATTATATTTTAATTGTCTCTATTATTCTGTAATTATTGTTTACAACATTTCTTTATGAATTCTATATTGTGTAAATATGATAATTTCATTTGAGGAAGTGCCGACTATCGCCCCCAAAAGTGATATGACTCATTAATTACATACATGGAATGTATAAAATATAG
Organism: Viscum album; assembly: GCA_963277665.1. Classification (NCBI taxonomy): domain Eukaryota; kingdom Viridiplantae; phylum Streptophyta; class Magnoliopsida; order Santalales; family Viscaceae; genus Viscum; species Viscum album. The sequence continues at coordinate 2,059,196,011 of OY728132.1, forward strand.
AGTTAATTAAAATATGTAACATATAAAAAATATGATATTATACTGTAATTTTAATATATATATATATATGTATTTTTTAGTTTTCATTACTTTAATATGGAAAATAAATGAATGCAGTGTTCATGCATATGTACGACTTGCTCTCTATATGAACGGTGAATATCATTTCATATCTCCAAATGTTATGGAATATTATAAATACATATATACTCAATATATATGATTTTTCAATTGTGAATTATATTTTTTAAATGATTTAATTTTGACTACATTTACAATTTATATCAAAACAAGTACATTTTTGACTCAAGTACCCAATATTGACAAAACTCCCAATATTAACATAATTAATTATGTAATTTTTATAATGTTGTAATATGAGATATAAATGGAATAATAAACTTTAAATTCTTTCTTATGAAATTATAAATTAACTTACATTTATTATTTAGAAAGAACAAAGAACATACATGATGAATCTGACTGAAGGTAAAGGAAACTTTTACCCTCATCTTTTAGTCAAATAATTATTATTTATTATGTTTTATAATTTTAATTTTATTATTTTGTGATATTTTATTATATAACCTAATTAGTTTAAATTTTATTTCCATGTTATGAGAGACTCTTTTCTCAATTATCAACTCATTTTCTGAATTTTTAAAAGACGATGTTAGGCTGGCTAGTTTTCGAAAGGGAATTTATAAACTCAATTACGATTCATTTGTGTTCAAACCTACTTCATTGATTATATTATGCTAATATTATGTGTGGAATAAATATTTTTTATTTATGTTATAATTTATACTTCATTTATTTGGATATACCATTGCTACACATAATCACCCCATTGATAAATTCTTATGTCTTTTATATGAACATTGTAAAGGACTACGTCTCTATCTCCATTCATTGAGGCATATCTTGATACTGTAAACATTTATAATCCTATAAGGTGTATATAATACCCTTGAACATATTATATCATGAATTTCCATATTCTCATGATATTATTGGTTTCATTTAGTGTTATTCTTTAATTATTTTTATTCAAGTATTTCACAAGTGGTAAGGGATTTATTAACTAAAACATCATTTAAAATGATTTATTGATTTAGACTTATATATCATTATATATCATGTCCATGTTTTAGAAATTATTTTTTAGTATTTATTTGTATGGAAATTAGTTATTTAATGTGTAAATTATTTTCAAAAGATTCTAATAGTTTTGAGATGCTTTGATTCAAAACTCTTCTCTTTGAAAATTTTTATATGAATTGATTATATCCATAAATTAAAATGATATATTATTATTGTAATGTGTAAATTTTATAATTCCATTTTTATTACATTATGAGTTATGATTATTCTATGGTTCTTGTACATTATTTATGTATACAATTGGTTCCATGATAATCTATAGGCGGGTGAGCCTATGATAGCTCTTTAATGCTTTGGGTAATGTGACAAAGGTAAACATTAATACATCTCCTTAAGAGATTTATGGAATATATTGAGATCGGTATTCCTAACTTAATTCCTTATGTTGCTGGGAAAGTTACAATGTAAGTGTGTTATGGATGCTAATAGTTACCCTTACAATTTATGATTTTTATGTGTTATTTATAAATCTTAGGATTTTATGAGATATGTTATAGAGCTTATGCTATATGACAGAAAAGTATGATTTCATTGATTTGTATGAATTGATGGATTTATGTTTTATTTCCTTATATTATAACCCATACTAAGCTTTTTAATCTCATCCATAGTATATGAAATGTTTTACACAGGGTATAAGGAAGGTTTAGAGAAAAGAAGAAATCAAGAAAATTTATATCAATAAAAAAATATCATTTTATTTAAGGGGTTATATTGTTTTGAAAAAATAAATTAGATAGAAGTATATATATTGTAATATTTGAGATGTAATGTAGTAGTTATGGACAATTTCTATATAAATCTAAACCTTAAAATATCCCCAATGTGAATTAATGATTGAATTCATGATTAATTCAATGATCAAGGCCAAGGCCTTATAGTTGGTATTATAGGTTGATTTAGATAACTTTAGGGGTTAGGTTGTAATTTAACCGTAAGTGAAAAAACCATAATGGTTAACATATTAGAAAGAATAATAGTTATTTTAGATATATTTAATGAGTTTAAGATTACCTGAAAATGTATATATTACTGTTTACCATCCTCTTAAGATAGTATATGATGATTTTACTGATATACTAACACGAAGCTTTTTGGTTTTAGTAAATTCCTGGATATAGAAGCACCCATGTAACAATGGATGTGGAAGAAACTTTGGTGGTTTTCTGAATAACCAACCGAATGAAATTGGTGCTACAATGAAAACCCTTGTGGTTATTCTCAACCAACTATCATGATTCATGATTCACCCCTTGAACCTTGGTTATTTGTCTAAGGCATCATCTATGCGAGAAATGAAACCCAGTGGAAGTTCAAGTAATAATCATAAAGGTACCTATATTCAAAAACATATGTGTCAAGGTTGTGGAAGGAAACACCTTGGAAAATGCCTTAAATGTATGGGAAGATGTTTTAGATTATGAAATGAAGGTCACAAAGCAGTAACATGCCATAGAAAAATGAAGTGTTCAGTTGAATCTAGAAAAAAGAATGAAGTTATTTTGAAGGATCAATTAATGTTTTAAATGTCGTGTGCATGGTCATTACACAAATAGATGTCCTACGAAGAAGGTTTGGTAATGGGATCAGTAGGACCATGTAAATTTATGTTTACCAATACCTAGTTCCATTACTATATTAGATTAGGAAAATAAAAATGACATATAAACAAACAACATGCAGACTGTGTGACAACCCATCACATCAAACAAAGCTATCTGAATCAAACTGAAAAACAAAGTGCAATTGTGATTTATCACCAAGCATTAGACTATGTGAAGACACTACTTAGTATGAAAAATTCATTTCAGTTAAAAAATTATATGGATCAAACATAAGATGATTTTGTGAACTTGTGTTTTATCAAATCAATGTCATTATCATAGGAAAATAAATTTTTTATTATCTTATAAAGGTTATTGTAGAGACCCGAAGCTTTACGTACATGGACATTACAACACTTTTTCGGAATACTTAACTCATAACAAAAACAGACAAACAAGGATCGTAGTAGTTTAGTGTCATTGGAAACATGGAATAAAAAACATCTAATCGTGGTGAAAGATATTCAACATCTCCCATAAAGATCTTCCACTGTTGTTTCCTTACCTAAAACCTTTCATTATTTCCTGGGGAAAATAAAACATAAAAAGGGTGAGCTCAAATGCTCGGTAAGGTAAAACATAGAGAACATAAAACAATCCATGAACATTTGAAAGCAAAAACTTGAACATGAAATTTAAACATCAAAATCTTGAGCAAAGACATAAATCGTGGAAGTATGTAAGGAATAAATCATAATGGAACATTAACCATGATAAAATATAATGGGAATAAAACATGTAATTGTGGCAACCATTCATCACCTGTTATGATTTCCATAGTATCCAAGGCATTGCTTCCAAGACCATCTTAGTGGAAAAAGTCCCTTTCTGAATCGAGTTCACTCCTCGTTTCAGTCCTGTAACACTGAACCGGATTAACATACCATTCCAGCCATTTCTATCTCATGATATATAACTTTTTACCTAATGAATTGGAGGGATATATAGGTCCCACCCATATCATAATGAAATCATTCTTACTTGTGCCACAAAATAAACATACATCATTCATAATAACCCAATAAATAAAATGGGTTTCATAAAAATTATCCCATCATCACATAATCCATATAAAAAAATGGGTATCATTTAAAAATAAGAAAAGTGAAACCATGTAAATCATAGAGACATGTTACTTGAAACATACACATATGAAATAATTTCATCTTAGATGAAAAATGGTTTTGATAAAACACTTGAAATGAAATCTTGAGGAAAATATCATTTCTTCTTCAAAATCATTTTCTTTTCAAAAAATGTCATGAAATTTTAATAGAAATGAATTTTGTTGAAAATATTCATGAAATATTTTTGAGGAAGCTTCATGAAAATAATTCTTTATAAAACCGTAAAATTCCTTTCATGACGTATAAGTATAAAAAAACATTCTTCTCATACTTTTGCCGGAAAAGTCAAAAAGTACCTCGTAAAAGAAAGATTCCTTACACAACATGTAGTAAAAGTCAAAAATGGGAAAAAATCACTTCAAACATACATAGAAAAACTTTTATAAAACATGGACTTGGATGATAACAATACCCCATTAAATACTTACGAATAAACAATCTCGGATAAGAACGAGATTAGAAAGGTTATCCCTTACCTTATGTCCAATATGCTACGTAGTATCCGAACCTCCTGTATAATGATTTAAATAATGTCATTGACTTATTAAAAAATCATATTCATTGTTATGATATCATATATGGTTCACTTATGACTTTATATTACGTGTTCTTTTGTAAATTCCATGTTAAAGAGCATTTTGGGTAAAATCGTTTCATTTCTCATCCATGTTTTGACTTGTAATTATTCATATGATTACTTAGATCATGATTACTTAATTCCAGAATATAAAACAAGATTTATATAAAATATATATTCAGAATATACATATATATAATAGATCGATAAATGTAAAGAAATACACCATTCATGGAGACGGTAGGCCGTACGTACACATGAACGCTGTTTTCGTTTCCTTATAGAGTTGAATGGAATTAAGTAGATGACATACATACATATATATATATATATATATATATCCAGTAGCTTTATAATGTCATATATTTCATTATTATTGCTTATATATAATAAATAATCATTCTTAAATGGTTAACATGGAGAATGAATCTCATCGCGTTGTGGAGACGGTAGTCCGTACGAACGCACGAGCGATGACATCATTTCCATAATTATGGAATTGAATTGGAGTGGATGATAAAATATATCAGAATCATTATTATTTTATAATAACTATGTATAGTTATTCTTTACACCATTATACCCATCCATGTAAGGTGTTGGTGGAAAAATAGATTACACCACGGCGTGGAGACGGTATTCTGTACGTACGCACGCACGGTGATTTTGTTTTCCGTAGGATGGATAGAAGGTGAAATGGGGTTGTTTAAAATTTATAATAACATATCACTATATTATTTATACTTATGTTATTACAATATAGTGAAATAACTAAAGAAGAAGAAGTTGAAGAAGAAAGAAATTTTAAAGAATCGATAACGGATATTACCTCTTCCTTGACACGCCTCTTTTAAACCTCCTCTTAGGGTACTAAAATTGGTTTTTGAAGAAGACCAGGACCTCTAGAATGTTTCTAGGGAAATTGAGAAGGTAAATGGGCAGGTTTTGGACAATCTTGAAGGCTCAAAGTTGTGTAAATATGAGAGGTAGTGGTGCCCTTTTATAATGGAGGAGAGGGGCACCTTTGGAAATCTTAAAAATATAAATTTATAATAAATCTAACCCCACTTAAAAACCTTAAAAAATGACTCATATTTAAATATTATATGAGATAAGGTAGTAATATAATAATCCAATAAAATTTAGACATGTATGGAATTTTTTTTAAACATTATGAACTTGATTTATCCTTATTTAATCTATTAACTTTTATTTGTGGTAATAAGATTCTAAATTTTAAATTGTTATAAATAATTACTTATATGATGTGAATTATCCATAATTAGATAATTTATTACATTTTAGACTATATAAATTTCGATTTATAATTTTTAAATATTTTTGTGATTTTAAAACAATTTAATAATATGTTATTTTTATAAAATAACAATAGTGTCAATTTTGACACTATTAATTTATTTGAATTTAAATTAAATCCGCACAAAGAATATATTAAAAATAAAATATTTAATAGGTTCCTAACATGTCATAGTAATCTAGAAATTTAGTGGATCACATTAAATAGTTCATTTAATATTTATTTTACTATTTTTAAAACCATTTATTTTATATTTCTCTTAATAAAATAATTACTACAAAATTTTTGTATAATAATTATATATACTTATTTGTTGCATAAAATTAAAAATAAAATACTAGGATGAAGATATATCATATATATTTCATAATAATACATTTATTCAGATTTATCTTCTAAAAACCCAAATTTTAAAATGTTATATTAATTAAATCATGAAGTTGACAACTTTGACATCATATAAAATAAAATAATATAAGTGTCATAATCAGTTTTATAAGACTCCAAATGGTCCTATATTCGGTCATTTAATGATTATGGTGTATATATAAACTACCAATAAGTTTTTTTCAGGTTTGATAGCCCTTTAATATGTATTACTATTTCAATAAAAACAATATTATTGATTTTTTTTACTAAATAAACAATTTCTGCATCATTAATGTATAAACTAAAAAGGTAATTAAATAACTCTTAAAAATTAAAAATAAATTACCATGATAAATAAAACCATTTTATCTTTAAAATGAGTTTTTATAACCTAATTTATATTCTGTATAACCTTATATTAAAAATACTTTAATTATTAAAGTTTGAGTGAGACATATTTCACTTTCCTTTAAATAAAATAAACTAAAGGTCTTAATCACCTCCAAGTGGGTTCTAATGGATTATATTTCGACCCAAATATGACTTAGGATTAAATATAAGCATCCAATTATATTATTAAAAGTATTAGGGTAATTTTATAATATTATACTTACCCCTAATTACCTGATTTACCTTTTACTATGGTAAATAAAATTTACCGTAGTTACTATTCATGATGCTCAAAAATAAAAAATAGCTTATTAAAATAATTTGGACCCAATAATTACAAATATGGAATCCATTTTTCTAAATTTAAAACACAAAAGGTGCAGAAATTAATTTAAAATTAATCCCGTTTTTAAGAAAACGGGTTTTTGTTTAAAACGTTGCAAAAGATTGAATTGATTTAACCTACGAATTCAAGGTAAAATCAATGCTAATGACATACATTATATTAAATGGTAAAAATATATTCTATTTATACTTTAAAACCATTCAATATTATAATTTTACCATATAAATTCTTACGATGAAAAAGAGTTTTTTTTAATTAAAATATAGCGTGTTTTTACTATTCATTATAATATGAAAGTTATCAGAAAAATATCAAAACATTATCGACTGTAAATTCTTATATCCCGATTCAAAAGAAGAAGTTTATTTTGTAAAATTGAACTTATAAACATGTCAAAAACTAGATTAAATGTTGGTGCGCCATTAAAAGGCGTCAAAACTGCATTTTTTGAAAAAATACTTATTTTACCCGAAAAAATTATTTTATTCACATACCATGTTTTAGAAAATGTGTAAGATGAAATAATAATGTTATAACATTCAAAATTTAGGTAATACTATTCATAACGTCTAGTTCATAATAATATTATAACCATATATCATTGTTTAGTGAAACCTGATACTTTGTACAACACACGCTATCGAGGAAAGTCGTGACTGTGTGTAATGCAAGCCAAGTCAGGGTTGCGTGTTGTGCAAGAATCCTTCGTTCTTTCGTATAATAGAATCCAACCATATTTAATTTATATATTTAATATATATATATACACTCAATTTTGCATAGAATTACTATTATAAAACGAACTTGAAATTGTGTGTAACACAATCTAAGAATAGTGTTGCGTATATTGGAAGCTAATACGGTGTTGTGTATATAATAAGATAATATTGTTGTAGCATAAAACACATGACATCAATTAAAAAAACTTATCATAAAATATCATTTTGTTACATTCTACCCCCCTTAAAATGAATTTCTCCCTCGAAATTCGTCGGGGTTATAAATCGTCTACTATTCATGGAAACCCACATCGTAAAAAGGAATACTAAAACTTAATTTTAAAAATTAAAGTATAAAACATAACGATTACCCAAAGTAACTCATCACTGGTTTTCCATATAATAGAACATAGGTGAAAATATGGATATAGAAGAAAAATCTAACCATCATGTTCTGATGGAGAGTGGTAGAGGACATGGCTATAAAAAAGCCAACAATCACAAAGCCATAAATTTGTGATGATCTAAGGTACCATCTGATTCATTGGATATAAGGGCACTAGGAAAACATTTTTGGTTTTCAAGATCATTTCCCTAATGTTTATGAATTAAAAGAAAAACTTACATGATTTTGGTACAATCTCACTGTTGTTCGTGAATTAAACAATTTGCACTTCATCTCTTAAAGAAATGAAGTTGAATTTGTTATTTGTGAAGTGTTAGAAGATCATGTGATAGAATATGGGTCATTCAATCTGTTTCAAAAAAAAGTTTAGAAAAAACTTATTAGTCCATATTATAGTGAGATTAATCATATATGGTTCCAAAAATGGACTTATACTTTATTTATCATACCGCTTAATAAAATAAAACTAATTTCCACTAACCAGGGCCTTCCTGTAGGCCAGTGGAAGGTGATAAAGGCCAGTCGCACTTCGGTTGTGGGTTCGATTCCCACAACCTTGTCTGACACGATGGGTTGTCGCCCATCCTGCAGGTTCTCCTTTTTCTAAAACTACATTATTATAACATCCCATCAATAATATCAAAAAAAATTCTAGCCTTAAACAATACTAACTTATGTACAACATAATCCATTCCAATCTTTAGGTTTATCCAAAATACTGTTGTCCAATCTCATATTATAGTGAAAATGATTACCAAAGAGTTCATATAACAAGCATGTTAATACCAATGTTGATCCCCATATATCATAAGATATGTCTTGTTGGTCACATTTCAAACATTCATAGGCCTTAATCATGTATTCTCTTGAAAAAAATGAATACCCATTGAACCTTAGTGAAAACATGACTACTGTCAAAAGGTAACTATTTCCACATACCAAAATCCCAAAAAACCTATATAATCAAACCATAATATCACTTAGTCCTTATATCAGTCATGAGATCATGAATACAATCAAACATCTCATTATCTTATTATCCCTTCATTATGCTCATATCATCTTCTTTCTAAAATATTTGAATCACTTTTCATGGTTACCGGTACCATAAAATTATTGAAAACCACAATAGACTAATACAAAAAATATTCAAATACACCATAAAAGTACCTCAACAACATTATTCTTGAATACCAATACATAAACACTTAAATCCATCCTCTTCAATGATTTTCTTGGAATAATTCCTTCCTTGATTTATAAGTAACTTTTTTAGGTCAGGGCATTGAGTTGGGTAATGCCCATGTTCTCAACAAATAATACATTGAACACCATAACAGTCTGTCACTCTATGACCCTTTTATCCACACAGATAACCTATTTCCCTCCATTTGAGGTATACCTCAAGGTTCTTCATCCCTTCTTTAGAAATCTCAATATTCCTTTCTTTATGCTCCTCAACATGCGAACATGCATAAAAGTCCATCCTCCTCTTATTTTATGAATTAGGCATACCACTAAATTTCACCTTGTTAATCATATATCACGATGACTGCTTCAGCATAATAACGATATCTTTCTATCTAGTCATTATACAATTTTGTTTCTCATAGTCACCAATTTTTCAATTGGATTCAATGTTAACTGAATTCCTTCTGGTTCCCACCATTGACTAGAACACAAAAATAATTCTATGAGAGGCAAAAAATCATGCTAGGGAAAACAACATAGTAAAGGGGGAGTACCCTCAATATCTAACATCTTAGGTTAAATTCTAAGATTGTTACCATATTTCTAAGACTATATCCTATACAAATACTTATCCTTAGGGACATCCCTAGACATACCTTAGAAATATCTCTAGGGATCTCACTAATGTTTTCGCATCCAAGATTCCAAATGTTGACTAAACCTTTCCTCTGATACCAACTGTAGAGACCCGAATCTTGACGTACATGGAAATTACATTACTTTTTCGGAATACTTAATACATAACAAAAATAGACACATAAGGATAATAATAGTTTAGTGTCTTTGGAAACTTGGAATATAAAATTCTAATCATGGTGAAAGATCTTCAACATCTCCCATAAAGATCTTTCCCTTTTGTTTCCTTACCTAAAACCTTTCTTTATTTCCAGGGGAAAATAAAACATAAAAAGGGTGAGCTCAAATGCTCAGTAAGGGCAATCAGAGAGAACGCAAAACAATCCATAAACATTTGAAAGCAAAAACTTGAACATGAAATTTAAACATCAAAATCTTGAGAAAAGACATAAATCATGGAAGTACATAAGGCATATATCATAATGGATCATTAACCATGATAAAATATAATGGGAATAAAACATGTAATTGTGGAAACCATTCAGAACTTGTTATGATTTCCATAGTAGCCAAGGCATTGATACCAAGACCATCATAGTGGAAAATTCCCTTTCTGAATCGAGTTCACTCCTCGTTTCAGTCATGTAACACTGAACCGGATTAACTTACCGTTCTAGCCATGTCTATATCATGAGATATAAATCATTACCCAATTAATTGGAGGGATATATAGGTCTCACACATCTCATAATGAAATCATTATTACTTGTTCCACAAAATAAACATGCATCATTCATAATAACCCAATAAATAAAATGGGTTTCATAAAAATCATCCCATAATCACATAATGCATATAAAATAAATGGATATCATTTCAAAATAAGGAAAGTGAAACCATGTAAATCATAGAGACATGTTACTTGAATCATACACATATGAAATAATGTAATCATAGATGAAAAATGGTTTTGATAAAACACTTGAAATGAACTCTTGAGAAAATATCCTTTCTTCTTCAAAATCATTTTGTTTTCACAAAATGTCATGCAATTTTAAAAGAAAAAGATTTTTTTGAAAATAGTAATGAAATCATTTGGAAGAAGCTTCATGAAAATAATTCTTTATAAGACCGTAAAAATCCTTTCATGACGTATAAGTTAAAAAACACTCTTCTCATACTTTTGCTGGAAATGTCAAAAAGTACCACGTAAAATAATAATTCTTTACACAACATGTAGTAAAAGTCAAAAATGGTAAAAAATTACATCAAACATACATAAAAACACTTTTAGAAAACATGGACTTGGATGATAAAAATAGCCCCCGGAAATACTTACGAATAAACAATCTCGGATAAGAACGAGATTGGAAAGGTTATCCCTTACCTTATGTCCAATATGCTTCATATGTATCCAAACCTCCTGTATAATGATTTAAATAATGTCATTGACTTATTAAAAAATAATATTCATTGTTATGATATCATATATGGTTCACTTATGACTTTATATTACCCGTTCTTTTGTAAATTCCATGTTAAAGAGCCTTTTGTGTAAAATTGTTTCATTTGTCATCAGTGTTTTGACTTGTAATTATTGATATGATTACTTAGATCATTATTAATTAGTTCCAGAATATAAAACATGATTTATATATAATATATATTCAGAATATACATATATATAATAGATCGATAAATGGAAAGAAATACACCGTTCATGGAGACGGTAGGTCGTACGTACACATGAATGTTGTTTTCGTTTCCTTATTGAGTTGAATGGAATTAAGTAGATGACATACATATATATATATATATACAAAAATAAATTAGCTTTATAATGTCATATATTTCATTATCCTTGCTTATATATACTTTATAATCATTCTTAAATGGTTAACATGGAGAATGAATCTCATCGCATTGTGGAGACGGTAGTCCGTACATACGCACGGGAGATGATATCGTTTCCATAATTAATGAATTGAATTGGAGTGGATGATAAAATATATCAGAATCAGTATTATGTTATAATAACTATGTATATTTATTCTTTACACCATTATACACATCCATGTAAGGTGTTGGTGGAAAAACAGATTACACCATGGCGTGGAGACTGTATTCCGTACATACGCACGCACAGTGGTTTTGTTTTCCGTAGGATGGATAGAAGGTGAAATGGGTTTGTTTCATATTTATAATAACATATCAGTATATTATTGATACTTATGTTATTAAAATATAATTAATCACATAAAGAAGAAGAAGTTGTAGAAGAAAGGAAATTGAAAAAATCGGTAACGGATATTACCACTTCTTTGAAACGCCTCATTGAAACCTCCGCTTAGGGTACTAAAATTGGACTTTTAAGAAGACAAGGACCTCTAGAATGTTTCTAGGGAAGTTCAGAAGGGAAATGGGAAGGGTTTTTCTGATCTTGAAGGCTCAATGTTGTGTAAATATGAGAGGGAGGAGGTTCCCTTTTATAAGGGAGGAGAGGGGCACATTTGGAAATCTTAGAAATATTAATTTATAATAAATATAACCCCACATAAAAACCCCAAAAAATGACTCATATTCAAATATTAGATGATATAGGGTTGTAATATCATAAAAAAATAAAATTTATACATGTAGGGAATTTATTTTAGACATTATCAACTTGATTTATCCTTATTTAATCTATTAAATTTTATTTATGGTAATAAGATTCTAAATATTAAATTGTTATAAATAATTACTTATATGATGTGAATTATCCATAATTAGATACTTTCTTACATTTTAGACTATATAAATTTCAATTTATAATTTTTAAATATTTTTGTGATTTTTAAACAATTTAATAATATGTAATTTTTATAAAATAACAATAGTCTCAATTTGGACAATATTAATTTATTTGAATTTAACTTAAATCCACACAAAGAATATATTAAAACTAAAATATTTAATAGGTTCCTAACATGTCATAGTAATCTGTAAAATTAGTGGAGCACATTAAATAGTTCATTTAATATTTATTTTACTATTTTTAAAACCATTTATTTGATATTTCTCTTAATAAAAAAATTACTACAACATTTTTGTATAATAATTATATATACTTATCTGTTGCATAAAATTACAAATAAAATACTAGGATGAAGATAAATCATATATATTTAATAATAATACATTTAGTCAGATTTATATTCTAAAAAACCCAAATTTTAAAATGTTATATTTATTAAATCATGAAGTTGACAACTTTGACATCATATAAAATAAAATAATATAAGTGTCATAATCCCTTTTATAAGACTCCAAACGGTCCTATATTTGGTCATTGAATTATTATGGTGTATATATACACTACCAATAAGTTTTGTACAGGTTTTAGAGCCCTTTAACATGTATTACTATTTCAATAAAAACAATATTATTGATTTTTTTACTAAATAAATAATTTCTGCATCATTAATGTATAAACTAAAAAAGTATTTAAATAACTCTTAAAAATTACAAAAAAAATTTCCATGATAAAGAAAAAAAATTTAGCTTTCAAATTATTATTTATAACCGAATTTATATTCTGTATATAAATAAACTAAAGGTCTTAATCACCTCCATGTGGGTTCTAATGGATTAAATTTAGACCCAAATATGACTTGGGATGAAATATAAGAATCCACTTATATTATGACAAGTGTTAGAGTAATTTTATAATATTATATTTACCCTTAATTACCCGATTTACCTTTTACAATGGTAAATAATATTTTCCTTAGATACTATTCATGATGCCCAAAAATAAAAAAGTAGATTATTAACATAATTTGGACTCACTGATTCCAAATATGCAATAATTTTTTCTAAATTCAAAACACAAAAGTTGCAGAAATTAATTTAAAAATAATCTCGTTGTTAAGAAAATGGGGTTTTGTTTAAAACATTGCAAAAGATTGAATTGATTTAACCTACGAATACAAGATATAATCAATTATAATGACATACATTATATTAAATGGTAAAAATATATTCTATTTATACTTTAAAACCATTCAATATTATATTTTTACCATATAAATTATTACGATGAAAAAAGTTGTTTTTAATTAAAATATAGCGTGTTTTTACTATTCATTAAAATATGAAAGTTATCAGAAAAATATCAAAACATTATCCAATGTAAATTTTTATATCATGATTCAAAAGGAGAAGTGTATTTTGTAAAATTTAACTTTTAAACATTTCAAAAACTATATTAAATGTGGGTGCTCCATTAAAAGGCGACAACACTGCATTTTTTGAAAAAATACTTATTTTACCCAAAAAAATTATTTTGTTCACATACTATGTTCTAGAAAATGGGTAAGATGAAATAATAATGTTATAACATTAAAAATTTAGTTAATACTATTCATAAAGTCTAGTTCATAATAATATTATAACCATATATCATTGTTTAGTGAAACCTGATATTGCGTACAACACACGCTATCGAGGAAAGTCATGATTGTGTGTAATGCAAGTCAAGTCATGGTTGGGTGTTGTGAAAGAATCCTTCGTTGTTTCGTATAACAGAATCCAACCATATTTCATTTATACATTGAATATATATATATATATATATACACACTCAATGTCGCGTAGAATTACTATTATAAAACGAACTTGAAATTGTGTGTAACGCAATCTAAGAATGGTGTTGTGTATACTACAAGCTAATACGGTGTTGCGTATAGCACAAGATAATCTTGTTGTAGCATAAAACACATGACATTAATTAAAAATAATACTTATCATAAAATATCGTGTTGTTAAACTTATTTTGGAAAAAGTTTACTATTTTGGGAAACTATATGCCTAAGGAAAATAGAATACTATGTGATTTTATTTGAGGAGTAATGGTTGAATTTTATTTTTAATAATATTTGTTTTTTATTGTGTACATATGAAGATTTGAGTTATTTATGTATATGATTATCCTATATTTGAGAATATGTGATTAGGATAACTACTTTTATGCATGTGTGACCATGTCATCTTGAATACTCATTGTTTAGAGGAAAGAGAAATTCGTGATAGAAATTTATTAAAGGATGAAACTCTACTGGAAAGGAAAGTAAATTTCCATATGTTCTTAGTCAAACTCATAAATAAATTCCTTAACCTTATGAAATTTACATAAAACATAAATGTTTTATGTTTCCTTTTCCTACTGGGAAATCAATGACAGTTTAACCCATCCTAATTTTGTGGTTTTCATATTGATATCTCTCTCCTAATCATTTTTCCTATCACTCTCCATTAGAATTTGATTGTCAGTTTCCCCTTCCATATCAATGTTTTAATGGAATATTATTATGATTTTTATAAGGTGACCATTTTACTTTTCCTTCCTTCTTTTAAGGTGACATTTTTTATTGAGTCATTTTCTTTTGTATGACATTCAATGATATTTCCGAGCCCAATGTTAAAATTATAGGGATGAAATTTTCAAAAGAGGGGGAGGAGGTAATGACCCAGTTTTTTATATAATAATACTTTTTTATTTATATTAATAATTAAGAATAACATATTACTTTTATGTGAATGGGGATATTTCTTTGGATAGCTTACTCAAAACGCAATAATATGTTTCTCTGAAATCTTTCATTTCACACAACATTGAATTATTCAAAAATCTAATAAAATAATAATATTATTAATTTAAATGGAAGTTAACTCCTAGTCAGTGGATTGGTAGGAATGAATAGTAACAACTGAATTTTGAAATATGGATTACACATGTTAAAATAATGATTCATTGTATGCTGATTTTTTTGAAATGGTAATAGAATCTAATTGAATATAAAGGATCCGTTTTTGTGAAAACCTATTTGAAAGAGTAAAATTATGTTTTTAAAATCATAACACTCTTTATGGATTGTTTTTATAAAAAATATATTTTATATATTCAATTTACTTTTTTAAATTCATCTTATATGTTATCCAGATATGAAATAAGTAAAAATTAGATGTTTTAGATAAATGAATTTTTTTTTCTAAAAAGGTACTTTTACCGCCTTTTGAAGGAGAATCCTTTTTAAATATAGTTGTTTTTAACTTTTACATGGTTTATTTGACAAAATAAAAATCTTATTTATAATAGGTACATAGAAATTTACTTTGGGTAAATTTTTTATATTTTTCTGATAGAGTTTATTTTTTAATGAATAGTAAAAAATACTGTATTTTAAGTGAAAACAATCTTTTCATCTGAATTATTCATATGGTTAAATTATATTATTAATCAATTTTAATGTTTAATTAGAATAATTTTTTAAATTTTAATCCAATATTTTTAATTGGATGTAATTTCACTTTTTAATTAAATATAAAATCATATCAATCTTTTGATAGTTATTACTTCTTAAAACCCCAGTTATTAGTTTTGAAAATGGGAATTAATTTTAAATTACATTATGTCACATTTATGTTTTGAATTTGAGAAATGGATTCCATATACCTAATCAGAAGTTAGAAATTTTGTATATGTTATCCTTTTATTTTTAGAAATTGTGAATAGTAACTTCCGTAATTATTTTATTTACCATAGTTAAAGGATAAATCTTCTAAATAGAAGTAAAATGAAACATTATAATAATATATAACTTTCCGAAAACATTTCATAATCCTACTCAATGAAATATTTAAAACCATTTACATCTATGGGTATATTTCGGTACCCAATGTAGCCACTTGGTTGTGAAAATGACATTTTATAAGAATTCATTTAATGTAAAGAAAAATGTAACACAAACATGTCTCTTTTAGTAAAAAAAATTTATATGGGGTTTTATGAGATAAACTTTTAAAAATAAATAATTATTATAAATAAAAAAAAATATTTTCTAGATCATGGTATTTTATTTATAATTTTTATACATCAAATAAATAAATATATTTAGGACACAATGATGATAGAATGATTACCATATATATGAATGATTTAAATAAATGAGATTATAAATATTAAAATAAATTTATTTTGAATATTTTTATATGATCCATGAATTTTATCGATGCGTATGACTTTTTATTTATTAATAAATAATGTTTTTTCGAATGAATCATGTTTTTATGGATTTTTAAAATTCATGATTTGAATAGTATAAAAATTGACATAATAGAGTTTTTAAAAAAAATACTATTTTATTAAATGATATAATAGTCTTAAAAATCTAATATTCATCCAAAGTACATAGATAATGTCGAAATATTCGTTAAAGAACCACTTTAGGTTCTATTGTAATTTTATGGTATCTATTTTAACCATATAGTAAGAATATAAACCAGAAGACACGGTAAGAGTAAATTTGGTTAACTATGCGTTAATGCTAAAAGATAAGGATAAATTCGCTACAAAATTTTTTCTAAAACCCATTTATTTAGATTATTTCGAAAAATACATATCTTATATTCGAATTATTTTCCTTTTTTATCTTTTTAAATTGAAATTAATTTTATAATTAAAAATTCTTTCATGGCATTCCTTAAGTACCCCTCCACCCTCTTATAGAAGGGCATCGCCTCTAACCCTTACTCACACCTCTCAATCCCTTTTTCTCATCAATACTCTACCAAAATAAGCTCCCAACTTATCTATATACCCCCTAGAATCCTCATATTTGGTATAAAGAAGTTAAATAATGCTTTTCTTTTTACATTATATCCAAATGAGTTACACGATTTGATGTAATGTCTTCTCTTAACATTCATTCATTCATTTTCCTTCACCGTCACCATGAACTCCCATTATTCCATTATTTGAAAAAATAAATTGTAAATACAATATTATATGATGTTTTAATTAGAATTATTCTAACTATACTTACACACACCTCTATCAAATGGATACAAAAAAACTACTCCTATCTACGGTGAACTACTGCATCACGAAACGATGATTTTTCAATTTTTACCTTCCACATCTCATGGTGTCCATTATGAAGGAACTGCATTTATATAGGATATATATTATTTTTTTCATCACTATTATTCTGTAATATTTATTTACTTCATAACTTTAGGCATTATATAATGTGTAAATATGATAATTTTTTTGAGGATGTACGGACTACCACCCCTGTAAAGTGATATCACTCGTTCATTCCCCACATGGAATATCTAAATGATATAGTTAATCATATTATATAACAAATATAAAATTTGATATTATATAGAAATAATAAAATATATATGTATAAATTTAGTTTTCATTTCATTAATGTGACAAATAAATTGAAGTAGCATTCATGCATTCGTACAGCTTACCGTCTCCCTGAACAATGCATTTCATTTCTTATATCAAAATGTTATTTACAACTACAAATATATATAATAGATAAATATCATATTAAAATCATTAATAATCTTATATATATGATTTACTTTGGACTACATGTACAATTTTTATCAAAACAAGTTCATTATTGACTCAAGTACCCAATATTAACCAAATGACAGATAGTAACTTAAATAATTATGTAATTTTTATAACATTGTAATAAGTAAAATAAAAGTAATAATAAATGTTAAACATGTTTTTATCAAAATTTAAATGAACTTATTTTTATTATTCAGGAATAATAAGGAACACACGTGGTGAATCAGACTCATGATTAAAGAACCTTTCACCCTCTTATTTTAGTCAAATACTTCTTTTATGTTTTGTTTTTTATTTAAATTTTTTGTTTGGTTATGTTATTATATAACCTTATTACGTTAAATTTTATTTCTATGTGATGAGGTACCCTTTTCTATCTTATCTAATAATTTTCTTTATTTTTGAGTGATGTCGTTAGGTTGTCGATATTTCATAAGGGAATTTCTAAACTCAATTGCCACTCATTGGGTTTTACACATACTTTATTGATTATATTATGCCAATATTGTGTGTTCAATCACTATTTGTATATTTATGTTATGATTTCCTATTTTTGGTGTGGATATACTGTTGTTACACATAATCACCCCATTGATAAATTATTATGTCATTTATATGAACATTTTAATGGATTACTTCTCAATCTCTTTTCACTGAGGCATATCACAATATTGTATACCTTTATTGTTCTATAAAGTTTATATACTAGACTTTGACATATTTTATCAAGAATATCTATATTCTCATCATATATATGGCTTCATTTTATGTTATTCATTAATTATTTTTATTCAAGTATTTCTTTAGAGGTAAGGGATTCTTTAACTAAAACATCGTTTAAAAAGTTTTAAAGATTTAATCTTATAAATATTTCTCATTCATGTACATGTTTTAGAAAGGTTTTTAAAAATTTATTTATATTGACATTATAGTTTTAATGTGAAATTTCATTTCAAATGTTTCAAATAGGAAGGGTACACTTTGATTCAAAACACGTATTTTTGGAATGTTTAATATGAATTTATTATATAAATATCTTGGATTGATAAATTGTTATTTTAAAGTGGATATTTTATATTTCCTATATTTTTGTTTTATGGGTTTTGATGATATTATTGTTCTTGGGAATTTTTTATTTAAATGGGTGGTTACTTGATAAATTAAAGTAGGGCGAGCCCGAGATATCTTTCCAATGCATTGGGTATTGTGATAGAGGTAAATTTTAATGGTTTTCCTAAGAGATTTAGGGAATATTTTATTATGTGTATTCCTAACGTAACTCCATATATATTTGGAAAGTCTATAATGTATGTACTCTATGGATTTCACAAGTTGCAATTATGATTTATGATTTCTTTAAGTTATTCATAAATCTTATGATTTCATTAGGTATGTTAATGATCTTATGTTATATGTGTGAAATGTATGATTTCATCGATTTGTATGAATTGAGGGAATACTGTTTTCTTTCCTTTTATTATGACTCTTACTGAGCTTTTTATGTTGATTCCACGTTTTTAAAAAAAATCATAGTGTATATGGAATAGTAATAGAAAGGAAGAATTAAAGAATATTTATATCAAGAAAAGAATTCTTGAACTATTTGAGGAGTTTTACTATTGTGGAAAAATTGGTTAGAGTATAAGTGTCTACATTGTGATATTTGTGATGTAATGTAATAGTTATGGCCAAATTATCTAAAACTCTAATCATGATAAGATATAACAATGTGAATTCTTAGTTTAACTCAATATTATGAAAAAAATTTATTGTCTTGGCCGTACAAATTTTCTCTTCCAAAGAGGTGTTGGGATATTAATGGAATTTTTTTGTTCCATAAATTTTGTGGTATCACACTAAATCTTATCATATGATCTCTATGGATAATGTTCAGTATGATAATAATGCGTCCTTTGATAAGAATTTGATACCCTTGATTTAACGTAGTGAGGAAATTTTCTAGGTAAATAAAGTAATAAAAGATTGTTTATTATGGAAACATGGGTGTTTTTAAGAGGAAACATGGGAGGAATAATTTGACATTCGAGCTCAATGGATTGATATTTTTACCTGAAAATATTAATGTTTCATTAGATTACAACTCATATATGGGATGTTATAAGTCATGGAGATTTTAATATCCTCATTATTCTTTATATTGTCTTAGCCTCACTTATAGGTAATATTGTTCCTTGTTTTAGTGTATTTTGGTTGGTTTTTACTTTCGTGAGTTTTGGGGTGAAATTAGTGATTTTTTTAAAGAAGTCGACAAGTGCATGGTTACACAGGGTTTTTTTAAACCGTGTGCTCATGTTAGAAAACTATGCAAAACGAAATGGATGTGATTCTCTTGGTTAGTGTGTGGTTTTTCAAATAGTGTCTGCTAAATTTATTAAACATTTAACCCAGGGGAGGATGCACAAAATTGGATTCATGGTTTTGGAAGAAAACTCACCCCTTCTCAAAAAAACCATTCCAATAGTTTAAATTATTTACTAAAAATAGTTTTAAAATTCCCAAAATCCTTTCTCTCACCCTCAAATACCCTTATTTGACCAAGGATTATTTACAATTTTTTGAGGCTCTCATATTTATTCTAAGGGTATATACAGACATTCATTAATTAATTAAAGACTAGGGTGAATAAATATCAACTATCCCATCAATACATTATCATCCCGATTAGGTTCTTCTGTACCTTACATATTTCCCCCATATTATTATGGGATGTTTTCCAACATTTGGTTTGGGATTTAAATCTATGTTTTAATATATATTAATTAATTCAATTATAGACCTAGGTTTTTTATGTAGATCTAAATATTTTTTATGTAATTGAACATTCCTCTTAAATTTTGGGATTTGTGTTGGTGGGAAACCATCAACAATCTTGGGGTAGGTGGTATAGATTAAAAATCCCATATTCTTGATTTAATTACATGATTGTAGTATTGAAAAAAATATGGTTGGGAAATTTCATTCAAAATTGAATTAATTATATTAAATTAAAATGTGATAATGAATTCGGTTGAATTGGAGAATATTGATATTGGTTGTTTAGATATTATGAAATTGATGGGGTATAGGGATTTTAGAATTGTTCAATTAATTGGATTTTTTAATTTATATTTTGTTGAGATGTCTATTTAATTGATTGTAGATGTAAATTAATTATTTCCCTAACCTTAAACATTTTTAGTGTTATTTATTTATTTTTTTATAAGTTGATTCAAAATAGTTTGTTCATATTATTCATTGTGATTAAAAACACTTATTATTATTGTGGTGATAAACTAAAATGTAATACATTGAATAGAATTTTTAATTATATTTTTAATGATGAATTTACTTTATGGATATAAATATGGGTTTTTTAATATTTTTATATTTATGATATATGTGTTGCTAAGGTGTGGGATAGGTATAGAGGATCTAAATACCCATATGTGTTAGTGGGTGTATGTTAAGGATAGAGGCTCAAAAACCCCATTTAATTTTGTGGTGTGGTATATATATGGAAGCTCCAAATACCCATATGTGCTTGTGAGTGCGGGATAGGGACAGTGGCTCCAAATACCGCTATGAAAAAAAGGTGTGGGATAAGAAAAAATAATCTAAATACCCATGGGGTTTTATACATGGAATTCTAGGAACATGATATTGAAATTCAAGTATAGTTCAAATTTTTCATGATATTCCTTCAATTGAATTGATAAATGATAACCATTGTAAAATTATATATGATATCCAGTGCATATATCTCACAATATTCATGTGTATGAAGCATATACTGATGGGTGGGGATTCACTATGAACATGATGAATTTATGTAGTTAATTAAAGCATTATGAAATTTACCTATAATTAACATTATTCATAGAAAATTATTATTTATAAAACTACATAGACTATTATTGACATGATATATTTTTTTGTTTTCATTCATCGAGTGATACTTACTAGTTCTAATTATTGTATTATTCTGGTTATTGGAAGCTATCTATTGGTTATTTATTTATTATTTCCATTATTGTGATACTTTGAGAAATAGGGTAAAATTTTAACAATTTAATGTATTATATCATCACTGCAATTCAATAAAATCAATCTTAAGGGGATGAAATCTTGAGTTCATGTGACTACTTTCTCAGGCCACCAGTTTGTAGCTCCAATTTTTGTGTGCTACTATGATGAATTATAGAACAAACTTATTTCCTCCAAGCTATATATTTTTTTGGTCTGGGATAATTGTATTCATTACATTATAGAAAAATTAATAATTAAATAGTTTCGTTGGATATTTTTATTAGCGACAGTCTATATTGGTAATATTTATACCAAAAAATAATGTTCCTCCAAGTATTACAAGATACATTGGATTTTTTCTACTTAATGTTCTTTTGGAAATCCCATAATGGGGGATCATCAAGAGATAAACAATTAAATATTATATTATTAGTATTACATACCATTATATATTAGTAATGTGATGTTTTTAAAAATAGTTTTGGTAAGTGTCTTGTTATACAATTGAGGTATAAAATTTATCACATACTACACTAGTGTTTTACAACAATCCATATATTGAATTCAAATTATAAGGGAATCT
The DNA here is from genome assembly GCA_963277665.1 of Viscum album. NCBI lineage: Eukaryota > Viridiplantae > Streptophyta > Magnoliopsida > Santalales > Viscaceae > Viscum > Viscum album. The sequence continues at coordinate 2,059,218,883 of OY728132.1, forward strand.
ATATAGTTGAAGATTCATAGAATCACATTTTATAATGACGATACTTGGGAAGATGATTAGAATAGATATAAAGAATCAGCATTAAACATTACATAATCGTGAATTATTTCAAGAATTCACATTGAGGATCATTTCAGGTTTAGAGTTATAGAGAATTAAGAAATAACTATTACATAACAACTTTAATATTAAATGTAGACACTACAACTTGTTGTCCATTTTTTTCATAAAATAAAAACTCTTAAAAAGAAACATATTTAGTTATATGTTTCAGACAACAAGACTATTCCTTGTTCCCGTTTGTCACCCTATTCATTTTTAAGTCATGTGGAAAACATTTCAAAACATGAGTTGAACATAAAAATATCAGTAAGGTTTATTAAATAAGGAAGGCAAACATTATCCCATCAACAAATACAAATCAATGAAACCATACATTTAAATCATTACATACATTCCGAAATCATAAGATTTATGAATAACACACGCAAATCATAAGTACTAAAGGTAACATGTATCATTCAAAATAGTGTAGATATCAGAGCTATAAAGGGAGTCACATTTGGAATACCTATCATAGTATATTACCTAAATCTCTTATGAGAAACATTAACGTTTACCTCCGTCACGTTACCCAATGCCTTGGAGAGCTATCTCAATCTAACCCACCCTAGGTTTATCACAGAACCACCCATATATGTAAACAATCCCAAATAACGATAAAAATATCATAACACTTAACACAAGTGTAAAGGAAATCTAATTTTCCACATTCCAATATATCAAATCAAGATATTGAAGTAAACAATGCATCATCAAACCATTTTCAAAACCATTTAAAACATTTAATAAATAGATTTTTTAATCAAAGTGTCCCATAAAACTATGATGATTTAAAATGCTCTAAAATTTTGAAACATTCATGTCTATAAAAAAACTAAAATCCATTTTGAAAACATGGACATTAATGAGAAAGATTTATAATAATATATTATTAAATAAATATTTTAGTTAAGGAGTTTTTAACGAAATGAGAGACTCTTGAATAAAAAAATTGAGGAAAAAAAATGAATTAGAACATTTTTAAATTATGTGAATAAAGGTATTCATGATATAGTATTCCAATGGACAGTATACACCCCATATAAGAGTGAATTGGTTCGTAAAAACAATACAATCTAAATGGAATATAAATTGAGACAAAATCCAATATAAAAACTATATCTTTAGATTAAGGATAAATCAATTACATAATAATGTGTGAAAAAAGTACAAATACACTCAATATGATTGGATATTAAGTGTATATCAATAATAGTAAATTCACACCTATTTTTTTCAGACAAAAAACAATGACTTGGATGTTTAACTAAATGAATGGAAGTTGAGTTAAAATTTCTCCTATCAAGTTTGTATCGATGACCCAAAAATTTATAAATTAAGTGATTATGTGTATCAATTGTATATCCACAAAAAAAGAGAGTAAAAACTAAAACATAAATAAATAAATAGTGATTCCAAATATATTAATATCATGACATAATTAAGAATTAGAAGATTAACCCAAGGAATGGAAATTGGGTTAAAAGGGTCCCTTACCGATTTGGTAACTTACAATACATATAACCCATGAAATAAGGATCATAAAATGAATATGTAAATACCTATAAATTTTTGTATATTACACAATGAATAAAATCATGGGCAAAACATACACCACACAAAAGGAAATAGTGGAAAATATAGAATGAATCTTATAAACCTAAAAAGTGAGTTGAAAATCCCTTACCACGTTGTAATCAATCGAGTCATATGACCAAAAGTTAATAAACACCAAATGAATCATAAAATTATATGAATAATAAAATAATTATGATAATATATATCAAATGGCCGTAAAAAATACACCACATTAAATAAATAATTGGGGAAAAATAGAAATCTCATGGAATTAAAAGTGAGATAAGAAACCCCTTACCTCTTGTCCGACTTGACTTTTTTGTCCCTTATTATTCATGAATAATAATCATAAGTTAATATATACTTGATTAAGAACAATTTTTAAAGTTAATTGTTCTTTTTATTCCACTTATTACAATGTTAAAAAAATTATGTATTCATTTAAGTGAACAATGGTTGTTTTGTCTATATTTGGTACATGAGTAAAAAATGAACACCTTATAATTAAAAGTTTCCCATGGGGTCAAGATTCCATTATATCCAGAATTTTATTCATGATTTAGATATCATATATATCATAAATTTTAATTATATATATGTATTTATAATTTTACATAACCTTTGGAGATAAGAAATGAAATGCACCATTCATGGAGACGGTAAGCCGTATGTACGAATGAACGCTACATTCATTTATATTTCATATTTAAATTGAAAGAAAACACATTGATAAATAATTATATTATAATTAATGTATAATATAATATATAATTTCAATAACTCCATCCTTTATACGTTCCATTTATGGTATGAACGATTCATATCACATTGAGGGGGTCGTAGTCCGCACATCCTATAATGAAATTATCGCGTTTACTCATAATGGACACTGTAATGGTATGCTATAAATTAAAAATATAGAAGCATACCAATACATAATCATAATATATATCATATATTACTATATTTCCATCATAATATCTTCCATAATAGGTGGTAGGAGATAATTGAACAAACCTCGTTTTGTGAGGTGTTAGTTTTCTATCCAAAAAAATTGTATGTTCTTTACCCATTAGATGGAGGTGTGTGTAAATGTAGTTAGAATCCTTCTCATAACAAAAACCTAGTATATTGAGGATACTTGTGTTGTTATTAAATAACAGAATAAAAATATGTTATGGGGTTGGAGATGTAAAATAAAACAAACTGACTTAAGAGAAGATGTTTCATATATATTGGGTATCTCTCTTCAATTTGAACCAAAAGGATTACTTGAAGTGAATTCTACCTAAGGTATGGCTTCTAGGAGGAAGTGAGAGATCTTGATAGATTATGTGGGTAGGTTTTGGATTATCCAAGGTGCTTTAGAGGTGTTTGGAATGGGATAGAAGTGATTCTTTTTTATAAGGGGAGGAGGGGCTCATTAGAAAAGTGTGAAAATATTATTTAGTTATATAATGATTTTCAGTTTAGGAAAGTCAAAAACTAATTATAGTCTAATATTAGATGACACATGGTAGAAATAAAATCATCAAGTAGGAATTTTATGGGTTGTGTATGTTTTTTTGAGTTTTTATAATCTTATTTATTTAAATCATTTATTAATGAGGCAAACATTTCATCATTATTGTGTCATATATAATTTTATTTATTTGATATCTAAAAATTATAGAAAAATACAATGATGTAGGGAAGATTTTTATCTTTCCTAATAATATTTAGAGATGAATAAATATCTTATATAACCCCATTTAAATATTTACTTCCTAAAATATATATGTTTATGTCATTTTTGTCTTTACATTAAATTAATTAACATAAAGTGTCATTATCACTCTTAAGTGGATCCATGGGGTCCCAAAATTGAACCAATGATGCCAACGGTCGGATATGTTTAATCCAATAGGATAATGACACCATTTGGGGTAATTTTATATTATTATAATATTATTTTATTACCCTTATTTACCTGATTTACCCTTTAACCATGGTAAATAAAATATTTACTAAAGTAAATATTCTAAATGTCTAAAAATAAAAGATACTTATTTATAGAATTTGGACCTCCTGATTCTAAATATTGAATCCATTTTACCAAATTCAAACCATATAAGTTGAATAAATTAATTTAGAATTAATTCCCACTGTCAAAACATAAAAACGTGTTTTTAAGAAATAATAACTATCAAAATATTGACACTTATTTATGTCCTATATAAAAGTAAATTTTTTCATTGACCAACATTAGATTAAATGAAAATAACATAATATAATTACACTATAAAACAAATTAAAAAGATTATCTACCCATATAAATATATTATATTAATAGTCAGTTTTGAATTAAAATATAGTATTTATCATTTTTCATTAAAAATTGAATTTTATCAGAAAAATACCCAAAAATTACACAATATAAATTTTGATGTCCAGTTTCAGTATAATAATTATATTTGGTCATATAGAACATATAAAAGTGATCAAAAACTATATTTATAGAGTTTTCACCATGAAAAGGTGTTAAATCATCTTTTTAATGTAAATTATGCTTAAAATTGGATTCTTTCTTATTTTAAGCCTCAAAAATTTATTGGGTAAATGTAAAAACATTTAACAAACATGTATATTCATAATGTAGTTAGTTTTTTCTATTCCCGCCATTACAATATCTAGGCATTAACTACCATATAAAATAATTATATTATTATATTATTTTTCAGTACAACTCAACATTGTGTGCAACATAAGATTTCAATGATACCCATTGTTGTGTATCAGGTACGCAATCAAACATAGCATCCCCTAAAGTAAAATTAAAATTTAATTCACAAAAATTAATTAATATAAAAGTTTTATATGCTTTATTTACTTGGGATTTTTAATCTTTCTCCCCTTTTGGGAATTTCATCCACATAATTTTAAAATTGTGCTCAGAAACATCCTTGAAAGTCCAACATCGGAAAAAGTGTCAATAAATCTATCACTTTAAGATAAAGGAAGAGATGTACAAGGGTCACCCAAGACAATAGATAATAAGATTGTATGAAAACATGGATATAGAAGTGAAAAAAAATCATCAATTTCTGATGGATAATGATAGAAAACATGATTTGGAAAATGTTAACAACCTACAAATCACAAACTTTTGTGGGGTTAAACGGTATTTGATTCCCTAATAAAAAAAGCTAACGGACAATGCTTTTGTTTAAGTTACTTTTCATAAAGTTGAGGAATTTATTTAATTGATTTTATTAGATCATAAGGAAACAAACTTATTTTTCTTTTCAGCTATCATTGTTTCCTAGATTTATACACCAAACTCATCTTTTTCCCAAACGATGAGTACTCAAGATGAGTTGTTCACATTGAAAGCACTATAATCAACTTCTAGAGTATCACATAATCCAAAAAAGATGAATTTTATTTTTCCCATGACTTTATACATTAATCAAAATAAAAATGGTTAGAAAAATATCAGATATTCCTCAAAAATGATAATCTTTTAAAAAAATAAAAACTACTCTTAATCTCCAAAATTCGTCCAAAATTACCCAAAGATCAAGAAAGACCATTTAATAAACCATTGTCCATAAATTTTTTCAACTTAATCCAAACTATGATTGAATCCCAAATATCTGAAGGATTTAATCGCATAGTCTTTCAAGATTAATCTTAACAATTATCTCCATATAACATCAGTTACTCTTAAAGTCACATATTGAAAATTAATTAACTTAATAACATATTCTCTATAATAGGTTAATCATTTACATAGATAACCAAATATAAACTAATTCTTGATTTAAAAAATCATATAAATAAAAAGAATTAGTCATACTAACCAGGGACTTCACATATTCCATTTGTAGGCGATAAATCCCATTCTCACTTTGGTTGTGGGTTCGATTCCCATAGATTTGTTTGACATGACTGGATGTCACACAGTCTGCATCTTGTCCTTTTTCTAAAACTATATAATTTTATAGCATTCTCAAAAGGAGATAAATTCATAAAAACTAACCATATCAAATTTTAACCACAAAGGTTATCTAATAACATTCATTTTGAATCCCAAAATTTATTAACCTCTAATTGCCTCAAATGTGAAGATCATATAAACTCAAATAGTTCATTATAACTATATACAAAAAAAAGATAATTATTCCATGATTAGAATTTTCATATATCAAACATCAGGGTTACACATACTATTAAAAGTCTTCCAATATAATCCCATTATCAAAAGCGCCGTAATACTTTTATGCATTTCACCATCCTAAAATCTACCATAACACTTGATCCCTTATATATTGAAATCTTACTCATTCAACATTATTCAGGATCAACTAACCATTTCTTTCAAACTTATTCTCAAATACTTATTTCTTATAAATAAAATCATGAATCATATCCTATGATTCAGTAATGTCTAAAAATTAGTTAAGAAATAATCCATACCGTTCATTGGTCATTTTCAGTTTCTTAAACCTCAATCGGAATGACATTTGGTATAGGTAAACATATATTTGTATGATTTTGGTGATCCCATTCCCAAACCTTCTATGTAGGAAATCTGTTTGTATAATGACCATGCAAACTACTTTTAAAATATTCAACTGATCCCTTAGAAAGAAATTATTTCCCGTTCCTTGAGTCCATTGGATGATTCCATCTTTTCCATGGAAAGTTCTTTCTTTATGACCTTCACTTACACATCTATTTCATCTTCCGGTCTTTTTGAAACATTTTCCTATGTGTTTCTTCCAACATCCTTGAAACATAGGATTTTGAATATACATACCTTTATGATTATTACATGAACATCAGTGGGGATTTGTTTCTCACATATAAGATGCATTATAAAAATCACCAAGGTTCAGGTGGTCAATCATGACTTCAGATAGTTGGTTTAGAATAACCACAACAGTTCTCATTGTCATTCCCATTTCATTCAGTTTCTCATTCAGAAAATAGTCGTAGTTTTTTTTTCATATCCATTGTTACTTTGGTGCCTTCTATGTCCATCCATTTACTGAAATAGAAAGTTCAGTGAGAGTATATCAGTAAAATCATCATATAATATCTAATGTGGTCGATAAATACTATGATATACTTATTCATGTTATCATAAACTCATTCACTTTATCTAAAATAACTATGGCTATCTCTAAAATCCTAACCATTATGGTCATGTCAATTAAGCATAGAAAACAACCTAAACTCTAATGTTATCTAAACTGACCTCTGATACCAACTATAAGGACCCGTCCATAAACATTACATATTCTTGAATTGTGTCAACAATTCATGTTGAGGATAATTTCCGGTTTAGAGTGTTAGATAATTAGGCCATAAATATTACATAACAACTTTAATATTACATGTAGACCCTACTACTTAGTATCCATTTTTTCATAAAATTAAAACACTTAAAAAACATGTCTTGTTCCATGTTTTTGACAACATGACTATTCCTTGATCCCATACATGGCCCTATTCAACTTTCTGCCCTATGGAAAACAATTTAAAAACATGGGATGATCATAAAAAGATCCGTAAGGGTTATAAAATAAGGAATGAAAACATTATCCTATTAATAAATACAAATTAATCAAACCATAATTTTCAATCCTAACATAACTTATGAAATCATAAGATTTATTAAAAACAAAAACAAATCATAAATCATAAAGGTAAATTATGAAATTCATAACATACTTACATTGTAAATATCAAATCTATATAGGTAGTCAAATTTTTAATACACATCACAGTATATTACCTAAATTTATTAGGAGAAACATTAACGTTTATGTCTATCACATTACCCAATGCATTGGAGATCTATCTTAGGCTCACCCGCCCAAGATTTATCACAGAACCACCCATATACATAAACAATGGCCAATAACCATAATGTATCATAACACATAACACAAGTTTAAAGGAAATATTACATTTCCAAATTTCAATATATCAAATCAATATATTTATATTAAAAATAAATTATCAAACCATTTTCAAAAAAATTAAAACATTTAATAAAGAGACTTCTGAATCAAAGTGTCCCATTCCAATTTGATGATTTTAGAGGAATTAAAATTTTAAAACATTAATGTCGATATAAATTAATACTGAAAACCATTTTGAATACAAGGAAATTAAAGAGAATGATTTAGAAGAATAAATCTTGAAAAAAATATTTTAGTTGAAGAGTTTTTAACAAAATGAGAGACTTTTGAGTACAAATAATTGAGGAATAAAATTGGATCTGAAATTTTTAATATCATGATAATAAAGTTATTCATGATATAATATGCCAAAGGACAATATATACACTATATAATAGTGAATTGGTGCTTATGAACAATGAAATCTTAGTAGAATGTACATTGGGACGAAATACCTTATAAAAACTGTATCCATAGATTAATGATAAATAAATTACATAATAATGTGTGAAAAATATAAATACAATCAATATGATTAGATATTCAGTGTAAATTAATCAAATTAAACTCACACATGTCCTTCTTAAAACAAAACCAATGACTTTGATGATTAACTCAATGAATGGAAATTGAGTTAAAATTACTCATATCAAGTTCATATTGATGACTTGAGAATTTATCAACGGAGTGATTATGTGTATCAAAATTATACACACACAATGGGGAGTCTAAATTAAAAAATAAATAAATCAATAGTGATTCCACACATATTCATAGCATGACATAATTAAGAATTATAAGATTATCCCAAGGAATGGAAATTGGGTTAAAAGGTTCCCTTACTGATTTGGTAAGTTACGAATCATTCAACCCATGAAAGAAGTATCATAAAATGAAGATGTAAATAACCATAATTTAAATTGTATTACACAATGAATACAATCATGGTAAGTACATATACCAAAAAATAAATGAAATAGTGGAAAATATAGCATGAATCTCATGAGAATAAAAACTAACATGAAAATCCCTTACCACGTTATAATCAGACGAGTCATATGTACAAAAGTAAATAACCACCAAAGGAATCACAGAATACCATGAATAAAAAAAATCTTGATAATATATATCAAATGTCAGTACACAACACACCACATGCAATAAATAATTGGCAAGTAATGGAAATCTTGTGGAATTAAAAGTGATATAAGAAACCCCTTACCTCGTGTCTGACCTGATTCGTTTGTACCTTGTTATACATGAATAATAAACTTAAGATATTTAATAATTGATTAATAACCATTTTAAAGTTTATTATTCTTTTTATATCATTTATTATTATGTTATAATCATTATTTAATCATTTAAGTTAATAATGGTCATTTGGTCGATATTTGAAACTTGAGTAAAAAATAAACACCTTATAATTACAAGCAGTCCATTAGGTTAAGAGTACATTATATCCAGAATGATATTCACGATTTAGATATCATAATATTATATATATCTAGTATATAAATGTATTTATAATACTACATAACATTTGGAGATATGAAATGAAATGCACCATTCATGGAGACGTTAAACCGTACATACGCATGAACGCTACATTAATTTATATTTCCTATTTTAATTTAATGAAAACACAATGATAAATATTTATATTATAATTCCAGTATAATATCATATATAATTTGAATAAAAACATCCTTTATATGTCCCACATATGGTATGAATGAGTCATATCACTTTGACGGGGTGGTAGTCCACACTTCCTCAAATGAAATTATCGTGCTAAGTCATATTGGAATATGCTATAAATGAAAAATATAGAAGCATAAATAAAACATAAAAATAATATATATCATATATAAATACAGTTCCACCATAATGGCTACCATAATAGGCGGTAGGATATAATTGAACAATAATCATTTCGTGAGGCTTTAGTTTGACATCCACAGAAACAGAATTTTCAATACCCATTAGATAGAGGTGTGGGTAAATATATTTATAATAATTATCATAAAAAAACCTTCTATATTTAGGATAATGTTGTAGTTATAAAATAAAGGAATAAAAAGAGTTTAGGGGGTTGGAGATGTAAAATAAAACAAAAGGACTTAAGAGAAGGCGTTACCATTAAATTGGGTATCTCCCTTCGGTTTGAACCAAAAGGTTTACTTGAATTTATTTCATCATAATGTAAGGCTTCTCGGAGTAAGTGAGAGATATTTAGATGATATTTGAATAGGGGTTGGATGAGCTATGAGGCTTGATAGGTGTGTGGTATTTTTTATATGTGAGGGATTTTTATAAGGGAGAGGTGGGTCTCTTTAGGAATGTGTGAAAATATTATTTTATTATATAATGATTTTCAGTTTCTAAATGTCCAAAAATATTTAATGTATAAGATAAGATGAATAATGGTTGAAATAAAATCATCCTATAAGAATTTCACTGGTTTTGGATGTTGTTTTCGTTTTTATAATCTTATTTATTTAAATCATTTATTAATGAGATAAGAATTGCATCATTATTGTGTCATAGTTAATATTATTTATTTGATGTCTAAAATTATAAAAAAAATACAATAATATAGGAAAGATTTTTATATTTACAAATAATATTTATAGTCTAATAGATAACTTATATAACCACATGTAAAAATTGATTTACTAAAAGTTATTTTTTATGCCATTTTTTCGTTACTTTAAATTAATTAATATTAAGTGTAATTATCACTCATAAGTGTCTCCATGGGGTACCAAAATTTACCTGAATATTCCCAATTCCAGATATGTATCAATAAATAGGATTAGGACACATGTTAGGCCAATTTTATTTTATTATAATAATATTTTTACCCTTATTTACCTGATTTTCCCTTTAACCATTGTAAATAAAATATATATTGAAGTAAATATTAATAATTTCTAAAAATAAAAGGTAACCATTTACATAATTTGGAACTAATAATTCCAAATATGTAATCCATTTTTCCAATTTCAAAACCCAGAACTGGCATAAATTATTTTAAAATTAATTCCCGTTGTCAAAACAAAAAGCGTGTTTTAGGAAAAAAATAACTATCAAAAGATTGACACTTGTTTATGTCGAATTTAAAAGTGAAATTACATTCAATGAACAACAATGGATCAAACGGTAAAAAAATAATATAATTAAAATTTAAAACTGATGAAAAATTTAATGTATCCTTATAAATAAATTAGATTAAATGGAAATTTTGAATTAAAATATAGTATTTTTCACTTTTCATTAAAAATTTATTTTTATTAGAAATTTACCAAAAATTTATCCAAAGAAAATTTTGATGTCTAGATTGTAAATAAAAATTTTATTTGGTCAAATAGAACATATAAAAGTGAGAAATATAATATTTAAATGGGGTTTGACATCAAAAGGTGGTAAATAAACCTTTTAAAGTAAATTATGCTTAAAATCGGATTCTTTCTTATGTAGACCTATAAAATTTATTGGGAAAATTTAAAAAACATTTAAAAAACATGTATATTCATATTGTAGTTAGTTATTTCCAATACTTCCATTACAATGTCTATGATTTAACTACCATTTAAAATAATTATATTGTTATATAATTTTTCATTACAACTCAACATTGTGTGCAACTTAAGATTTCAATGAAACCCTTTGTTGTGTATCGGGTACGTCATCGAACATAGTATCCCCAATAGTAATATTAATATTTAATTCCCAAAAATTAATAAATATAAAAATTTTATATTCATTATTTACATGGGATGTTATAATATAGGCTAGTATGGTTGGATATCCCATGTATCCAGTTGATATTTGGTTCAAGTCATTGTAAGGTAACTCCCGTAAAATAGTGGTGTTTATGACCCCAATAGATGGAATTATTGAATTTCATTTCCTATATAATTTAAATATACTATTCTGTTGAGATCAAGGTTTTATATATGATTATAATATTCTCCAATGGTTTTCAATATTTCTCCTTGATTAGGGTGTGTTATTAGGAGATATTGATTTTCTCTATTCTGTGAATTTTACTCACTATAGATTTTTCCACTGACTCAAGGGGAAATAATATTATTTAATTTCCCTAATAATTAATATTGTATAAACAACTCTCTAATGGATAAAATTAGTATTTATTTAGGTGGGGTGAGATATATTTATACAATATCCATTACATTTAAATAAGTTTCTCCATGTAGGAGGATAAATGATCCATAAAATCGATCCCATGCCATTTTTCAACTTTTTATTTATGGTAAACACACTATATTCATTGTATTTTATGTTTTCTATATTCTGAACAAATTCCTTATCATCATGTTATTCTATTTAAATGACTTAATTGTTTCTATTTGTGAGGATTTTTTTGATAAAATTCATCATTTTGAACCTCTCAACCTAAATCATATCTTCATCACAAATATTGGGATATTTTTCCCTTTGAATATTTGGTTAGGTAAAATCCTTATCATATTTTAAATCATCCCTCGTGGATGATCATTTGGTATTATATCCCAAATGTTGTTTCAACAATCAACATAACTTATCCCTAAGATGATATTTTTGGATAATGATCCTAAAAGAATCATCGATGGTTTTATTGAATATTGTTATAATATGTGGAATGAATTTCAGTGAGGATTTAAACATTATAGTCTTTATTATGGTGAAGATCATATTCAAGAAGATATAAAAATCCCTAGTGGTATGTTAAATTAAAATTTCCCATGATATATGTTATAGGTTTCATGTTGTTTTAACATAATGAAATGATAGAAATTCATTGTATTTGATGATCCTAGGGATTGTGGTGGTGGTGAATATTCTAAATCCATAATGACATGTGTTGTTCTTATAATTATACTAATAAAATTTCTACAACCCCCTTATTACATTTTTAGGAATTTACTGGGGAAATTAATAGAGGCATCCCCTATTCTATGCAATTAATGATTTCTATTGGGGGATAATCTATAGTTTTTGGATTTTTTCCCCTTTAGGAGTCATATTTTACCTATAGGCACTTTATATAAGATAAAATATTATTCCCTTCCAACTAGGTACTCTTTTTTGGGTTTTAGGTATCTTGTGATTTATTTGGAGTTAAATTTCTCATATTTATATACTAGAACTAAGACGTGGATCAAAGAATCAATGTGGTAATATACATATCAATAAATTAAATATTAGCTATTGGGTGATGTGAAATGATAAGATACCAATTATTCTAAGAAAATGATAAAAAAAATTGTGGTTTATCATGGGATATTTTGAGAGGTACCTTCTTGATTTCGAGACATGTGTGTTGGATAAAATTATGTTCTTCCCCTTAAGTTATCTATTTAAGAACAATATTATAGCGAGTGATTGAAAATTTATGATTACTGTTTGATAAGTATTATACTTTAAAGACCTTTGGAGTTTCACTTTTTTATTTGGGTATGTTCTTTACATGACTGCTATTTTATCCCCATGATACAGTTCCCATTGGATCATGGAATTCTATTTATCCACTATGAGGGGTTACATAATCAGATCTGGCCATAAATTATATTTATATTATACATTAAAAGACGGGATGTGTTATTCAAAATCTCTAGGGATGCATTAACATGAAATTTTTTTGTTTGATTCACTATTAAAGATCATCTCCCCAAAAACCCATTTGGTTTAGATTATATATTTATAGTTAGTTATGTGGTTTTCGGGGCATCTAGAACTAATTAAATTGGTTCTACTAAATGTGAGTGTAAACTCACAGATTCTTCAACACATGGTGAATCATTAAATTGAGGAATGTGGTGAGAGCCTCCATTTTTGGTACCTAAATATCTATCATGGATATGAAGTAATATTTTAGAATATTTATAGTAATAGTTATAATATTAGAATCCATAATCCTAGGGGGATATTCTAGTATTTTGGAAGGATCTTATATTTATGGCCTCTATTGTTACTAGATGTTTACTATTAATAATGTGTGAGAACTCTATGCTAGTCGATCTTTATTTTATTTAGAGGATATTTGTAGCACTTACAATGGGTTGTAAATCTATGTTTAATGTTTCTATCACTATAAGAAGGAAGTCAATATATGGATTTCTATGAAGGTACCATAGACATGTTGATCGTGTTACTATCTTGTGGACCTCTATGGAAATAACTATATTCTGTTATTGGTTTTAAAGATTCATATTATTAGGTCAATATTTAGAGATACTGAAGCTCCTAAACAATTTCATCATTTACTAGGTTTGGAATAAAAGTGTTTCCATGGATTTCCGGTCTCCCATCAAGATTATTCCTCCTATGAATCCTTCATTAGAAGATAGATTTTGGAACCTTGATCAAATTAGTGTCACATAACATAGACAAAGAATACAGTGTGTATGATCCATTATAGGAAATTACTATGTTTGTACTAAAATATAAATAAGGTATTTTTACATGACAATAATGATATGATCATGGTACCCATAAGATACCAAATTATGTTAATGAAATTCACAATAGTATTTTGTAAAATAGTCCTACTCTATCGTTATTGTAAATATATGTTGATGATATTTGTGGACAAGAGTAGGAATGTGAGCATGGACCCCATCTATCACCTAGATATAATTACATGAATCTCATGTGTGGGTAAAATTATTAGTCTACACTATAGATTCAACCAGGATATATGGACGAGCTTCCTATGTATGGATATATTGAGGAATATTATCATACATTATGTTTTATATATGATAAATAATATGGTCGAGTTCATATATTGTTACCAAAATATATTGATGAGCCTTATATATATATATAAACCAATATCAATTGGTGGATCTGGGATATAAAAATACTTCCCATCATAAACCACAATATGAAAACATATCTAATCTAAATTTACAATGGAAGGATTATGATATTACTCTAGATATTTAGGTGGATCCTAGTTATACTGATGAACACTTTGAGTGTTTACAAGAGCTCAAATTTTGGTACGTTCTTTATTTCATATTAGAATACCATAATAGTCTATGTGGGTGAAGTTTAGATATTTTCATTATTCATATCTTCGTCTAGATAAACATGATTCAAAGATTTGAGATGGAATATTTTCAACATATATGATCTCCACTAGAATTTTTTATAGGCATCATAATCATAATTAGTAACAGGAATATGTGAATATTCTTAGCCTTGAATATATTGTCAATGTGACACATAGAATCAATAATCCTGAAGATGGTTTTTATCTTACCTCATTGGCATTTGTACTAGGGATCAAATTATGAGGATGGTACAATTAAGAAAACTTCTAACACTATATACATATATTATTCAGACATTACATATATAACATCTTCTAACCCAAGGGAAAGGAAAACATAAAAAATAATATGATCAGATTCTTAATAAAGGAAATCATACAAAAATAAAAATGAAAAAATAAATAAAACTCAAAAATTATGTCAAGATGAATAATAATAAAGTACGACATAGTAAACATAACATAAAAGGGTATAAAATACATTGAAAACATATTGACCTAAATACTCACATGGATAATTATAATTAGTTATTTTTGGAAAAATATATAATTTCAATTATGATAATTCTACAGTTAATAACTTGTGCATTAAAAACGTACATTAATATATATAGTGAATTGCAAACACCAAAACTAGTTTGTCTCATGAGGTATGTTGAAATATTTATGGGTTATTGCATGTCCCACCCATTTAATACTATTTCTAATTCATTCTTCACATAAATTGGTGAATCAAAATCAATGTAGTCATTCAAAATAAAAATAAAATATAGAATATTTTAATATTTTATTCAATGAATTGTCATAATAATTAGAAATATTGAGTAATGTATAGAATTTTATATAAATATTACTTTTATAGTTTAACATTATATTCATCAAATAGAGTGGAAATTAAATAAAATTCTTTAAAAACACAACTTGAATATTTCATAAAGAAAATATCATTAATATTTTGGTTTCACATCTCTAAAAGAAGAAAATTTTAAAAATTATGTAATTTTTTTTTATTGAAATGATACATTGAAATTTATAAAAGAAGATTCAATTAATTTGATGGTATTTATGGTATTAAATTCATTTCATGATGTGTACATATATAATAATGATTCTCTTGACACATTTGATAAAATATCAAAAGTACATCCTTATGAAAATGATTAGAATAAACTTTTAAATTTTAATATATAAAGATTGAAATGGAGAAAATAAATT
This sequence comes from Viscum album, assembly GCA_963277665.1. Taxonomy (NCBI): domain Eukaryota; kingdom Viridiplantae; phylum Streptophyta; class Magnoliopsida; order Santalales; family Viscaceae; genus Viscum; species Viscum album. The sequence goes on from OY728132.1 coordinate 2,059,234,795, forward strand.
TAAAAATCATATTATAATAGATAAAAATTTTCATGAAACCCATTTATTTAATATTTTGAAATTGATGAATTCAATACTGACTGAATAAATAATAAATAAATTTTTTCATAAAATCATTGTATAAGTTTATTGATTATGTATATAATAAAAATTAAGAAAAATGGTTCATTTTTAGAATAATTATATTGAAATAAAATATCTTTTATTTATTTTATATGGTTTATATAAATCCCCCAATACAATCTAAGACCTAAAAATATCCTATAATGATGAGATTGTGAAATAAATCATTTCCTCTGGTCTGAATTGGGTTATAAGTTCATTTTATATCAATAATAATAAATTTAAATTTATAATAATACTATTGAATAGCCATATAAATATTTATAATAAACTATATTTCCGATTTTAAATTCATTTCACCTTATCCCTAATAACATTTCATTATTAACGTTGTTTCATGTTTTATCCACTTCATTTTATTATGGATGATTCATTATGGAAATTATGGGTCTTGTGGACATAATATTGTTCCATAATCAGTTGAATGTTATTATTTTTATAAATATAATATTTATTCATTATTTTTATTTTTATTTCCTTTGAAGAATTTTCTTCTTGTAAAATGATTCACATTACATGGTGAAGATAATACGTCATAGGTTTGCAAGATTGACTTTATCTTTTTCATAATGGATGAAATGATAAGTTATTGGATTATATATTTGATTCCAAGAATCAATATTTTGTCATAAATTCTATATAATTTCATTATATCTACTATTATAACTATCCATGTGAGTTAGTTATGGAAAATAAATTTCAGGATTTCATGATGCGGTAGTATTTGTAATGACGAGCGATGGTTTTATTTATTATTTCATTGGGAAGGATATATAAAATTATTAATCAATTAACCTAAAAGCATATTATTATATGATAGATAATCATTTAATTATGAATTAATTATTAATAATTATATGTTTAATGTGAAGGAATGAATAAAAAGATAGAGCTTGGTGATGGTGATTACCATTGATTAGAAAACCCTCCTGAGGATTTCATAATAAGTACTCAATTGTTTTATCATGGGATGAAAATATATATTTAAAGTGATTAAATATATTATAGAGAGTTTTTGGAATGGTTTGGTTTAGATAAATGGCCTTGGAGGTGTAAACAAATTATTAAAGGAGGTAACCATTCATAATTAAGGTGAGTGGAACATATGTAATTTTTAAATGTTTTAAAATTATTCGAATTCACATGCATATTAAAATGGATCAAAATTATCTCATAATAAAAGTTAATAAGTTTATGGTCAAAATAAAACAAACCAATATGGTTTTAGAATGTTTTCAAAAATTCTAACCATTTTATTTTTATATTAACCCCATGTAAACCCGTTATACCCTAAACGTGGGTGATATACCAAAACAATATTTACTAATAAATATAACCAAAAAAACAAGTAAACATATAATTTTTAAAATATTATTTTATATGGAATCTATTTCTCCATGAAAAACTCATCAAATTGATATAATTTAATTTAAAAGTAATCCAATAAAACAATTTGAAAATGGAAAAAAATTGATTAAACCAGAATGATATGAAATTACATCAACTATATGACTTGTAATCCTCATAATATGGATTTATATTCTTATAACAAGATATATAATCTATGAATTTCATTTATTTCATCAATCCCTAATGATTATTATAAATAATTAAAATTGAAATATGATATTCATTTTAAAATAGTTTTCTAAAAAATATCAAGTCTAACCACCAAATAGATTTATCCTTTTATGTCATACTGACAGTGAACACAAGGTTAATTCAATATATTATAACATATTAATATAGATAAAATTAGTAATTGTAAAATAAAAAATTTTCAATTAGTTATAGAACATTTATTATAATTTTAAATTACAATAACTTTTTGTTGGATTATTCAGATATTATATGATTAAATTCAGTATTTATCCAAGGAAATTTTAATTTTTGGGAAATGAAATATTAAATTGTTCTTTGTATTATTATTTTTTACAAAAATAAAATGTTAACTAACTATAATTAAATCTTCTGTGTCACACTCTTCCACCCTACAAAAATTTATCCTTTCATATTTTCAGGTGTATTATATTCTATGAATATGAATGTGGTTATTCTTCAAAACATACTCTCATTCCCACAATTTTTTCTTAATTATAGAGAAGTTGTTTTCTTCCATATTAAATTTTTTATTGTGGAAAAAATATCAATCATATCTTTATAGTAATATAGTTCTGTATCGAATACAATTTCTCCAAAGGTGATAAAATGTATTGTGTGTGAAATCCACTCACTTAAGAATGAGATATAGAAGACAAAATGTCCTTTATAGATTCATGGTGGCATTTCCAATCAATAATAGATAACTCTATTTGATTACAAAATTTTTAAATTCCAACTACTGCTAGGACTCAATTTTCACATATCACCGAACATTAAAATTCCATTCCTTGGAGATAAGTTATTGAAACCCTCATATTTCATATGTTATGATTTCATCACTTTTGAGGAATAGTTAATACATTACAAAAATAGATACTCATAAACCATATTAACCTTGTTCCATTGGAAATATGGATACATAAATATTGGAAAAAATGTGAGATAAATTATATCACAAGAATTTCATCATGACATGAATCCTTTTTATACACATAATACTTAATACATATGTAATAACCGAGGTATTTATAAAATAATTTATTTTCATTCTCAAATTAAATAGTTAGATTCCTTATAATTTTATAACAAATAAGAGGTTTCCTATCCAAACTAATAAATATATTCTAATTGAAATGTAAACTCACCTATAAAAATATAAATAATGTTTATTTATCTTTTAATTGACAATATTATATATTTATGCAATGTAATTAGTAAATAGATGCTTTGAAAACGATAAATGGCATGTTTGTATTTTTTAAATACGTAAATACTTATTTATAATTTTATAAATAATTTAATATTTTAAAATAAAATTTCTGATCAAAATATATATTCTTAAATTAGGATTTAATTTTACTAGGATTATAAGATAATTTTTTGTGACCCATTTAAATTTTTGTAAGTGTTATAAAATCAGTTATATTTTAAAAAATTATATTTCTCAAATAAATTATGATTTTAATTAAAAATTAAATTTCTATTATATTGAAAATTAAATTGTTAAAAATGAGATCAATTTTTAATTATAAATGTTTAAAAATGGTTATGGTGAATTTTAGGGATTGTTAAAAAATATATGAATTTTTTTGAATAGTGAAAAACTATAATTTATAGTATAAGCTAAATATATGAATTATCGAGTCCAAGATTATGTATGGATGATTTAAGAAAATGAAATTGAATATTCATTCACTATTTTAATATATATAGTCATAAATATAAAACTATTCATATACTATATCCAAAATAATAAAATAAATAATAAAATAATCAAAAAACACTCATCTATTTTACTTTAAATACCACCCCTTGCCACATCTTATCATCACACCTAAAAGACTTTTAAATTGTTTTATTTATTCAAAATTATTATACCTAAACTCTTCCACATTTCCATGGACTTTTGGTCTCACCATTAGGCCAAAACCAGGTGCCTTAAAGAGGTTCTCATGGAGAATAATTCAATAGGTAGAGTAATCTTTCTTTTTCATTTATTTTCCTTTTTTATTCTATCTGAAAAACCCCAGATAAAAGTGTAATTATATCTCCATTATATATGTATAATTTAATTTTATATCTTTTTTTCAAAAAATCTTCATCAAAATCCATCCCCTCTAAATTTAATTCGATAAATGAGAACTTCATCCATGATGTGTCAACTTACCACCATCTTGGATTCTACACATTCAGTTTCCATGACCACCTTCAATTATTATAAAAAAATCATTTTTAGGGTTAAATAATAATTTATTATACCTATTATATGATCTATTTTTTTTGTATCCAATATATAAAAATGATATTAAATTGAATGATATAAGTTCGTGATGTTCGTAAAAATTAGCAAAATCAATGAAATAATTTTCATTAATGTTTTATATATTGATTAATTACCTTATATAAAAAAATTATATATGAAATAATTTAAAATTATGATAACATATTAGTACCATTTATATTCAATTCTATAATTTTTCTTCCATTCGATATGTAAATCCCTAACAAATCATCCATGGAAATCAGAAAAAGAGCACAAGAGAAACAATTGTAATAATAAAATATTATTGATATATAGGTGGAAGGTTAATATAATATGGTCATATAAGGTAGTAAAAACGTGGGTATAGTTCTATAATAAATTAATAACATTCTTTACACCATTCTACATGATTTGTGAACTCTTTTTATTAAGATAAACACAAGGTAATAAACTTTTCTTTACGAAACCTCTTTTAAATTTTTATTTTTACAAAAATTCAAAAGGAATGTTTTTTTAATATTATTATTTTATGATTATGATTTTGTTTCAGAAAAGTTTTATGATGAATTGTGGTACCTATTTCTCCCTCAAATTCACTGTGTAATTTTATGTTTGTGGTTGACTATAATGCTTACTCTGAGTGTAACTATGATGGTTACACTATAAGGTAGAATTAAGTGTTACATAATTAGGTATCCATGAGGATTACATTATAATATAGTTGAAAGGGTTACACATTATATAGTAGATTTGACTGTTACAATCTCAATTAATTAATATCCCACGTTACCAATATGGATTAATTTAGGTTTTCTATGATTTATGGGAATAATATTTTTTCACAAAGTATGTATATATCATACTTTAAGGGTTGGAAGTATATATTTTTAAATTTATTCCATATGTGTATAAGTGTTCATTGAATAAATGTTCCTTTCCCTTTTATGTCCCTTATTGAAATTTTTTTTCTCATCTCATTTTTTAAAATGTTTCCTATTGGGTTTATGGATTGGTAAAAAAAGAATACACAAAGATGAACGTGGTGAAAAACACTAATAAAAAGAAATTAAGTTTTGTTGAAACTTGTTTAGTAGGGAAGATGATGATTATTTTTAGTGTTATAAACATTTTATGAAATGGTATTTATATTCATGATGTATTCACTCTCTAAAACCATAAACTAAAAAGATATTTTGGAATATAATAATTTTATTATAGTTGAATTGATTATATTATGCAATATTTATGGTCATGTCCTTATTACATATCCACATAACAAGGGATAAGCAAAATAAAGGGTGATGTAAGATTTCTAATAAGGGTAAATAAATGAGATATCTAATCCTAAATATGAGCATAAGGGTTTGAGAATGAAATAATATACATAAAAACCATACCTTGAAAACCAAATATCATTAATAGAAAGCATCGAATAAATATTGATAGATTATATGACATGAATCAAAAGGTAATCAAGACCATGATCCCTAAATCATAACATAATAAGATATTGAATTGTGGTTGGTAAAATAATTATTTAATATCATTCACTATTTTTCAGTGTGTATTTCCAAAAAATATTAAAAAAATCATAGGAACTACACATATTTAGTGGGTAAAACCACCATTTTTATTCTCTAAACATTCCATGAAAGGGATTGGGTTTCCGCATCTTCCCATAGTATACTGGTTTCCACATATTCCATTGGGGATCAAGCATGTTGACTTAGTTACCATCATTATCTAAGGAGTTATAAATTCTATAACAATGCATTGGAGAGAGATATAGTTTCCACTAATATTATAATGAAATCATACATACATTATCCACATGACCAAAAATATTCATATTTTAACACATTAAATGAAATCGATGTCATAAACTTATAATCATATTTTAGCATGTGGAAAAGAGACAGGTTTAATAATAATTTTATAAAAATAATAACCCATGGAAAATGTTGGGTTTTATAATCATATAACTAGTGAAAAAAACAAGTTTCATATACATAATTCGATAAAAAATTATTACATTCATGAAAATAATTTGAATGGAACCTTAAGATCATTTCCCCAGAAGGGCATAAGTAACAACGATAGATGTCATCATCGATGGAAACAATTTTTAATAACTTTTAAAAACCTTTATTGTAAAAAATATATTTTTTATTTGAAAAAATATATTTAAAACATAAAACCATTTGAAACACGCCTTCATTGGAAATAAATATTAAAATTTCTTAGAAATCATGATTTTTTTTTGATAAAATGTTTTTTATAAAGACATTAAAACTATATAAGAAAAGGCTCAAAATATTTTGAAAACAACTTCATCACATTTTTTGAATATTTATAAATAAATAGTTAAATTTATTTGGAAACCATTTCTTTAAAAATGTTATGAATCCAAAAAAAATATTTTGAAAATTTTATAAAAATAAATTCTTTGAAAACAAATTGAAAACATATAAATATTTAATTGAAATGAGTAAATAATTTTTTAAAATTATTTTCCCTTGAAAATTATATTGTGAATTAAATTCATAAATTTTTTTGAAAACATGGTTTTTAAAATTTACATCATGTGTCTCATAGTAGAAAAATTATAGGAAAAATACATGAAAAATTTGTTATCTTTTGAATCATAAACCCCATGGTAGTAAAATAGTTGAATAAATATGTAAATAGAAGAAAATTTAATTATAATAATCATGAATACATTATTGGTCTGTATATACACCACAAAAATGAAATGAGTGGTGACTATAAAATAAATCTCAATTAAACAAATGTAGGAATAGAAATCTGCTTACCTTATGTATTGACTCTCATTATACTCTAACAGAACTCATTTATAAGAAATATATGTTTATTATATAACATTTAAAAAACCATGTTATTATAACTAATAATATATATGGTTTAATTATGAATTTAAATTACCTATATAATAACAATTCCATGTTAATGTCTGGCTTTAGAAAAAATCTACATTATTCTTCATACATATTTTGACTAATTCTTCTTGAAAATGTAACATATATCATGATTTCTATATTTTCAGAATGAAAAAAATCATATAAGAATCATATATATTCTAGTTATATTTGTTATAATAATATTTAAAATATAGAAATATGAAATGGGTACATTTTTCATGGAGTTGTAGGTCGTACGTAGGCATGAATGTTGTTTCTCTTTCACTATTAAGTTAAAAGAATGAATATTAATGAAATATATGTATATGTATATATCATAATTAAATTATAATTATTATATCATATCTATCATATAATTTCAATAAACTAGCCTTATTATATGCAATGTAGTGTTTGAATGAACCACGACGCTTTGAGGAGGCACTAGTCCACACATGCTCAAACAAAATTGTTTTATTTTAAAAAAATAAAAATAATTAATTTTTCTGGAGTATAATAGTAAAATATAGATAAATACATCATTAATACCTTAAATATTATTTAAATATATAACTACCATTATTATTACCCATTTTGAGAGGTTGTAATGGAAAAAACAATCAACATCGTTTCATGAGGCTGTAGTTCTCTATATACAAGAACAGTAATTTAGTTACGCATTATTTAAAAGTGTTTGTGAGTTTAGGTATAAAAAATAGAATAAAAAAATATAATCATATATATGAAAATGAGTTTATTATATAACCAATGAATAAGAATATTTTCGGTGGTGGTGAATCAAAACTAAAAAAAGGTGCTTAAGCAATTATGTTACCTCTTAATTCGGTAACTCCCCTTCGATTGCCACAGAAGGATTTTTTTTGGATGGATTTATACCCAACATGAGGCATTTGGGATGAGGGGAGAGATATTGGGAGATTATTTTATAGGTTATTGGGATAAAAAATTTCTTTATTGATTTTGATAAGTGTGAGTGGTGAATTCTTTGTTGTAGTGGTAGAGGGCTAGAATTCTTGTAATTTTCTTGAACGTGAATTCCACCAAAGTTTATCCAATGTAATTTCACTCAACTAATGAAATAAATACCAAACATGTAGTATAGGGTCTGAATATGATCATCTAATGGCTTTTTGTCATGTTCCTTGGTCATTTTAGGCCTTGTGATTGGGGTTTAGTCTTTTGTTAAGAAAAGTTTTCCATTAATCATAATAATTCATTTTCATCAGATTCACTATTTTTTTGGCTGAAAAATTATGTTGACCATATTTTAAATTGTAAATTATTATTTTTAATAATATTCACTCTAGTTTTCAAAATACCAATAAATTAAGTGATATATATTAATTTTTATGTATTAACATAAATGTGTATTGACAATGGATTTTTTATGTGAATAAATTTAAAAAATTGTAATTTTTTAATATCCAATTTCATTGTGAAATTTACTCAAATGCACTAAATTTGATTAATATATGTAATATTAGTCTCATTAATCTTTAAAACCAATTTAAAATATAAATTGTATGTATAAATTAATTTATGGGGTGAAAAATTATGGTGACCATATTTTAAATTATAAGTTATTATTTTTAAAATTATTCACTCTAGTTTTCAAAATTCCAATAAATGAAGTGATATATATTAATTTTTACGTATTACCATAGATGTGTATTGACAGTGGATTTTATCAATGAAACATTTTAAAAATTTGGAATGTTTTAATATACAATTTATTTGTTATATTAACTCAAATGAGTTAAAATTACTTACTTTATCTAGTATTAGTTTCATTAATCTTTAAAACCAAATTCAAATATAATTTTTATGTATAAATTAATTAGATGAGATAAATTTGGAATGTTTTAATATTCAATTTCATTGGGAAATTAACTCAAATATGCTAAATTTAATTAACTTATATAATATTAGTTTCAATAATATTTAAAACCAAATTCAAATATAATTTTTATGTATAAATTAATTAGATGAAACATAAGTTTTCAATTAAAAATATGTATTTTCACTATTCATCTAAAAATGTTGTTTTACAGAAAAAAAAATCCCTAATATTCAGCATAATATTATTATGCCATTATGAATTCCAAAATGATGTTAATTTTTTCAAATTCAATTTCTAAAAGTATCAATAATTAGTTATTTTATTTTAATTACTATGTTTAACAACTCAATAATTAAATATAACCATTAATTAATTCTAGCAATAAAACGTGTTTCATGACACTTAGTGATTCTTGTAACACAACACTAGTCAGTGTTGAATATAGAACATAAAAATCATTATGTAGTGTAACATAAATATTTTAATTAGTGTAGTTGGAAATTCATAACATTAGTGAAAATTAATTTATTAAAAAAACTTACACAACACTCAGGGTGTTAAATTATACCCCCTTAAAATGAATCTCCCCATTGGAATACATCATTATGATAATAAATGGTTATATTTTAACATCATAAAAACCCCATATTCCCACATATCTTACTCTAACTAGTGATTTCTCCAAGAAAACATTGACCAGGTGAGTGGTCTTTTTCCATTTAAATTTCTTGTTAAAATCAAGAATCCCAACTGGTTCTTTCTTGCATGAATGATCTTTCTCAAACGGTATGACCTCTATTCTTATTACATGTTAAGTGTTTTGTATTTACTCTCATAGGAAAGATACATGGAATACATCATGTACTTGAGAGCTGTTTTTAGGATCTTCCATTTCATATTCTACCCTCAGGATATGATGACGAATTTCAAAGTAACCAATATACATGGGGAGTAGTTTCCATTTGTTCTAGAATCTCATGAACTTATTATTGGGAGATATTAATAAAAAAAATTTATAAAAACAAGAAATTATAGAAAATACAACCAGTGATTAGAATGACTTATTATGTTGAATTTGGGAATCCTTTATATGCCACTGAAGGGTTCAAAAACTCTCAGACATTTCTTCACATATATCATGTTTTAATATATTTCTTTCTCCAAACTGATCCAAGAACATTAGATCTCTATATTTCTTCCCATAAAATTCTTTTTAAGGATCCATCTGAATTTATAATTCGAGGATATTATAGTATGGAAAATAATCTAATAGAAGGTGTAGATCACAACCACCATCCAAATACAAGGAACAAGATATCAACAAATCTTATAGGGGGTTAATATTTGTTTTAGACTAACCATCCATCCAATAACTATAATTAATGAAATAACTCATTTTTATATTAATTTACTTCTGAAGAATTTTCCGAAATGTTAAGGTAATACTCGTATTCTGACCAGATATTATATAATTTGGTACTCTGTGATACATTACCACTTCCATAATGTATATCGTGGACAAATACTCTTCAAATATTTCTTGTCTAATATAGAAAAAAATTTCTTATGTAGCAAGGTGATTGACTACCACCCACATAACATTTAACCATTCATAGGTTTTGGGGAGTCAAAGGCAAAAATCCGTAGTTTTTTTCAGCAATTTCCATTCTAATATGGGAAATTAATGCAATATCCTTTATAATTTTTACTTTTATGATTAACATACTGGAATACCAAGCAGTGAGATACAAACTCAGAGATATACCAATTCATGTCATCCAATCAGATATTTTACTTCAATACTATATACATCTTCATACTTCCAAGATCTATAGGGAATAAAAAACTATTAGGTTTCTCTAAAAGAACATTTTTTAAATCTAGTATGGTTGGAACACATACAAGGTTACTAAACCTTTTCATTCTATCATGATGAGGTTTCTTCTTCAGGACAACTATAACATTATTTTTTAGCTCTATATCTTTTATCTCCACCTATTAGTTCTTTACCTGGATATAGGGATTAAAATTCAATTTACGGAGATTCTTTTTCCCCTTTCCATTAATATATCCATATCTATCTATTTTAAATCCATAATGTTTGTGCCTTTTGTGATACTCATCATGGTTTTGATGGAATGATCCTTTTGACTCAATTGATTGACCAGTTTTTTTGTTTTTATGACGGTGGTTTTTTTATTATGGATTCATAAACATTTATTATCATTATAAACATTAGTTTTCACATGTTCAACTACTTTGTGAGAATATATATTATCAAATTTTATGACTAACATATATATCAATAATTTCTCTATAAAGATAAATCCTCCATTTATTTAATGAAATGTTCACTACTGGTAAATCGAAAGCATGAGTTGAGTAATTTTGGTCATGGATCTTCAACTATCATGAGGCATAAAAGATGACCAAGTTATTTTTCAAAATAACACAGTCCAATCCATTCATAGATTAATCATTATAGATTACAAAACATATCCACTATAAGGTAATGGACACATAGGTGCAATGAACTGGATTAACTTAGTTCCTTGAAATTTTCCACACATTCATATATCCAGACAAACTTGGAATCCTTCTGTGTTAACATGGTCAAAGGATTGGTCATTCAGGATAAATTCTTCTCAAATCATAGATAATATCCTTATAAACCTTTAAAACTATAGATCTCAATCACTGTGGTTATTATAGGACATCATTCATTATATTTTGTCTTGGGATGGATCTACCATTACACCTTTTATCTATATTATGTAAAGAAAAAAAATTAACATTTTTATCCACAATTAAGGTTTTTTATGTTTTATATACAACTTCTCTTTCCTTTGGGTATTTAGTAAAATTATCAAGGGGTCCTTAGAGACTTAATTTTTCATTAAAAGGATACGGATGTATTATACAAAGTCTACCAAAAAGCGATTGATCTAACCTATAAAATTCTGTTAATAAAAACAATGAACACAATAGTATAATTTTCAAGACTAAAATGAATCACTATATATTCACAGCTTCCATAAAATGTATTGAATGTAGTTTTGGGTATATCCTCGTTCTTGAACCACAGTTGATGATATCCGAAATAACATTCAATCTTAAAAAATTATTGAGCTCCACACAATTAATCAATCATGTCATCAATATGAGGAAGTTGAAACCTGTTCTTGAAAGTGATCTTGTTCAACTGCCAGTAATCGATGAACAATCACATTCCTCCATCTTTCATTTTCAAAAAGAAGATTGTTGTTCCCCAAAGTCAATTTGAATCAAAAAATTTTATGATAGATCATCAATAATACCCATAAATTTCTTCATTCACTGTATACTTCTTAGTAATACGGTACATAAAATCATTCTTCATAACTTTAGGAAAATAATATTTGGAGAGGGTTCCCTCATATTATTATTAATTATTAACACGAGAGATACCAATAAATGATCATATGAATGAAAAAATGAGCATAAAGATATTATTATATGATATTAATATTTGAAAATTGTACCCATAAATTCATATATAATATTCATGGATTAAGGATTTTGGTGTTCGCAACACATGAATAATATTAGAATAAAATATCATGATCCATTCCATTAGATCATAAGAAAAGAATGTGCCATAAGAGTGGGGAATTTCATGTTGAATATTCATAACCATAGAAATATTTTATCATGACTTTAAATTAGTAAATTCAACACATATTAGTTGTAAAAACCACATATTTTAAACAAATAACACCTTTCTTGATAGTGTACAAGACACACAACATCGAGAAAAGAAGGACCATGAAATAATATTAATTTAAATGTCATGGTTATAAACTAACACTTAAATTTGAGGGTATTAATTATATATAATATAGAAAAAATTATTTATAAAAATTTATTACTAAATAATAATGTTATAATTTCTATGAAAATAATCAACTAATTTAAAAAATTTAATTTTATTCCTAAAAAATGTGTTTTTTAAATAATTTTTATTTCATCTGAGGAGAAATTATTGTAATTTATATCTTTAGATTTTAGAAAATGTATTTTATAAAATCAAATATGATTTTGAAATTATCATATAGAAATTAATTTGATCATATGTTTTTTAAGTAAATATTTATTATTTGGTGAACAATAAATAATACCATTTTTAAAAAAAAAATAGAATCTTTTAAATAAAATAAGTAATTTAAATGTATTATTATGTTTTAAATATGTGTTATGTAACATAATTATTTTCTTCTTTTTATTAAATCACATAATCACCTTTCAAGCATCATTATATTGTATTTTCATGTATGTTTATTTTTTGTTATAAAAATAGGATTCCAGTAAAAAATGTTTTAATGCACATATCGATTTTCCATTTTAATGAATTAAATCCTTCTAATGAAGAATTATTTATGATTAATTTATGTATTATATATCAAAAAAAATTATTTTTAATTTAGAAAAACATTATAATTATTCAAACTATAAAAATAAAATTATCATTTTTCATTAAAAATACACTTCATGAAAACCCACTTTTTCATCATTTATAGAGGTTAAATTTAAATTAAAAATATTATATATATATATATATATATTATATAGAAAAATATAATCCATATTAAGAATAATAATAATTTATTTTGTTAAATAAATGTGACTTGATTGTTTAAAATTAGTAATAGTGAAAACATGAAAAATAAATTATATTTAAAAGGTGAAAAAAGGTTTAATGAGTGGTTGAACCTAAATGATAAGTGTTAAAATAATATAAAAAATTTTCAAAAATAATTATTGTGGAAATTTAAAAACATTATATTGTATAATTATCAAGGCGGTCTACTTTTGTGCCTTTTGGAATTATAATAATGATTTTTTAACTTCTTCATTTCAAATATAATAATTGTGCCACTTATATCATAGATAAAATATGTCCCCATCCCTCATCATATTCCCACCATAAAACCTCTTGGATCAAACAAAACCTAAAAAAATCCATAATAAATTCAGTAACCAAGACATTGAACCATTTTTTATAATAAATATATTCTAATTTTTCATTTGGGGATAACCTATGGAGGTTGTATGAAAAATAGTTATCATAATTAACCATGTTTTTTATTTTATATCATCTTAAAAACACATTTAAATATATGTTAATTTGATAAAATAATAGGTTTTTATGTTAGTATTACGATTATGTAAATACTAATTATTACATGCCTTATATCCATAATGAACATTTATAAATGGAAATGTTACTCATGTTTATATACGGCGTAATATCTCTATACAAGAAACATAGTTCAATTTTTATAAAAATATTTCTTGACAGGTTATAAAATTGTAATTTAAGAATAATTATGATAAAAATTTCATGATTATAATTCTGCATATATTGAAATAATACCCTCTTTTACAACGGTCAGCACACCAAATCCATTTTGAAATAATGATCCGAATATTCTCAAAACCCCCAAAATTGTGATATGTTATTTAGTATTTAAATACTTAATTGAATTAAAATAATTAAATAACTTATTTATAAGATTTTAAAACATTAAATTTTATATATAATTTCAATAAATATTATATTTTTATTATACCAAATGTTTAAACATGTGTTATGAATGTTGGGCCATATGTAGGAGGTTCTCGTCTCACTTTTACATTTATGCTACTCTCGTGATATTCACTACAAATTTTTATTGTGTATAATATATATTTCAAATTAAATTAATTTATTATTCTCCTCATGAATTTTATTGGTATATATGAGTCCATCTGTGGTTTTCCCTTTTACATGGTTTTGATCTAGATATTTCAAATGTGATAAAGGGCATAAACTTAATTTTCCTACACTGAGGAATATTATAATGTTATGATCCTAATTTATTATATATGGTTTATATAATATCCATATTAAATGTAATATCATGAATCCACAATATATCATATTATTTTGTGTTTTAATTTTAATTATTTTGTCCAATGGGATTTTAATACAAGTTTACCAAGGTGTAATGAATTTCAGAAATCAAATTGTTTCAATTTGGTTATATTAAAATGTCATTACTATGGATATTCACGTATTTTGTGTTTAATGAATTTTTTTTATGTTTTATTTCATACGTCTTATATACTTAAATTTTAAAAATAAAATCTACTCATTGATTAAATATCACTCTAACATTATGATCATTATAACGATTGCTCATCTCAAATTATGTTCTTTGAGACATAAGTGATGTTATACACATATATTAATTTATGAGGATTATATACTACCCCATTAACATTTTGTATAATTAAAATCATTATGGTCATGATATTTAATCTACCATTTGATGATATTCTTTCATGTGGATTATTATTGGGGTACACAAAAGTGGAAATGGCATGAGGTTACAATCTCCTTACTTTTGAGATTGTTTATGTTCAAGATCATTTTGATGAAATAATATTGATTTATTTTCATGAGAAATATATATTTCTTCTCCAGTAATTAATAGTTTTTTTCAAAATGTTTAATTTATATTTCCACAGTTATTGATTAATGAAAAAACAATAATATCTTTTCTAAATGATGTTGATCTAGTATTTTTTATAGATTGGGTATATTTATCTTTCATATCAATATTTTATAATAAATTAAAAATGATATTCTCTAAATATAATGGATTTCATAAACCTATTTTAAGTTATCACAAACCATATATGAAAATATTTTAAAAGAATAATTCATTACATTTTCTAAATGTGTCACATTTGATATGGTTTACAAAATTTATGAAAAGAATTATTATTTTTATCGTTTACATAAAAAATAAATTTTCCCATTATCATGAGCATTATTTTCTTCAATGAATAATTTATAATTTCTTTTGATTATTTTAAAATAAAATTATTTTCAAAACATTTTGTGAATTTATATGATTCTTAAAAGTGAATTTCTATGTGAAAATGTAATTTTTCTCATGTATAATTTAATGATATTTTAATGCATTTCCCATTCATCGATTTCAAAAACCCATAATTTAACATACAATCCATTAGGGATTTGTGGTACAGATTCCATTATTATGCATTTTATGGATTTATTTTGATATTGAAATGGATCTTGTTTCCTTTTAGTGTGTAAAACATTCAAGTATTATTATTATATAGTGAAATTAATGATTCTATGAGTTTTATCCAAGATACAGTTCTTGGAAATTATTTATGATGATGGGTGGTTCCATTATAAACCATGAACGAGTTACTAAATTATAAATAATGGATTGTTGGTGGTGTTTTTAACCATGTATGGGTGGTTCCATGATAAACCAATAATGAAAGGTTATGTGATCGCCCTAAAATTCATTGGGTGCACTATAGTTGGATATCGACAATACTAGTTATTCTATTTGTATGAGTGATATGAAGAGAATGTAAAATGGTACCAATAAATTTTAATTATTACATCTATGTGTTTTTAATTTTTTCTTGTGTAAATATTGAAATCAGATTGCTAATCAATGTTTATTATTATTACTATTTGATTTCATAAATATTAAATCAATGTTTTTGGATTGATATCTATGTATTTATGGTTATGATTTCACTAATTTGATGCTCATGCAATTGGATTATGTAATCTTAACATTATATATATCTTTTATCACTGATGAAATTCAATTATTAAAGCATTAGTATTTCATTGCGAAGCATGGGAACTCACCATTATTATTTTACATTTTTTCTGGAGATAGTATCGATGAAGTTAAATGAAAATTTCTTGAAGGGTTTCGTACAGATGATGATGATGAAATAATATTGAATATGAATATATGGGTATAGTAGAATAAATAATCTTTTGATTTTATGAGAATATTTTACATAATATTTTTTCATAATTCTAAAAAACACTAAACATAAATGGTACATAGTTATATATTTTATATAATATTAATTTTTTATGTTTTATTTTAAAAATAAAAAAACTAGGATTCTTTAACGATATAAAACCACAATTCTTTGGTTCTTGATTTTAGAACCACCCACAAGTGTGTGAGTTAGGGGTGGTTATTTTTGGTATTAGAGGAAATGTTTTGATAAATTTAAATTCAACGATATTTTAATGTATGTTTTTGTTATGATTTATACACCGAATCATGGGTTTCAAAGTTTAATGTTTATTATAAGTTCTGTTATTAGAATACACTATTATGGTTTTATGAGATCAGATAATTATATGATTAATGAAATTTGGGGAGACAGGTTTTTTAAGATAGGTTATGTGAAACTATTTGGTTCAAAATTAATTAATTTTGGGTATTATTTTGCTTTTAGTATGTTTAAATATATTGATAACTACCATGTTTTTATAAACTTTTATAATTAAGGTTATTCTAAAGAACGTTTATCATATTTATGGGAACATTTAAAGGATATAACTTCAGAAAAAAGGAAAACCCAAATTTAGGAATCTAAACCTTATCATCTAGAAAGGGTTTGGGTCATGAAACCAAAATTGATCTGAGAGAAGGAAGAAAAACCATTGACTAATTTGATGTCTTGAATAAGATTGCTCAAATTTTCCCTATAATTTTAAAGGTACAGAATAACCATTAATGTTAAAATACCATTAAAATTTTAGTTTATTGAGGTTATTTGTGATATATTTTTATTTATTTATGGATTATTTAGGATTAACTTTATGTATTATAGTTGAATTTATAAAATTAAAGTATTATTTAATCATATTATGGTTTCTTCATTGTATGAATTACATTAACATATAATTTTATTTTTATTTTTATAAAGACATAAGGAAATTATTGTTAAACCTATTGTGTTAATGAAACCCTTTATAAGTGTATTTTTTTTCTTTAGGCATGAAAAATATTCATATTGAACACTCATCATTTGGAGAAAATGAAGATAATTTTTTTACAACTAGATAAAAGGATTAAATTTTACTCATTAAATAAGTATATTTTCTTATTCTACTAATCTAGATAGAAATGAAATTAATCAACTAAAACAAAATGATATTGAAAATAAATATTATCATATTTTAATAATTTTTTGTCATATTATTGTAATTTTTCATGCCTCTTTGGTTTATGGTTTTGTTAACTTGGTGTTTCCCTAGTTTATTCACATTCTGGTGATAAATGATATTTTTTACTCTCTATCATTATTTAGACCTTATAATTTTCTTCCATGCACATATACTCACATACCAACAATTTTAATAAATATGGAAACCTTGTTATTTGGTATTCCATATTACCATTATACTTCTTTATCTCCCTTTTCAAGTAGAAGTATTATTGAACCTTTTCATGATGTGGGAATTCAAGGAAGGTAATATCAAATGCATATCATATGATTACAATGATAATAAAAAAATTGATATGAATTTATTAGATGAGTATGGTTTATTTAACACCACAATTCTTAAATCAAATATCATTATTCATGATAGCATAAAATAAACACAATAACGACTATGAACAGACCAAAAAATAATTTTATTTTAAAATTGATTGTCTTAACATACCTGTTAAATTGGTAGGGATGATTATTATTAACTATTATTATGATATATATATATATATATATATATATATTTCACACATAAAATAATATTATTATTAAATTCTTAGAAAATAATTGATCCATTTTTAGTAATGATTTTTTTACACAAAAATATTTTATTTTCAAAAATGTTTTTATAGAATTTTATGAAAAAAAAAATATTAAATTTAAATATTTGAAATATTAATATAATAGATATCATAAAAAGAAATTTATTTCGGAAATCATTCTATCTAAATTATATTAGGGTTATATTTTATAAATTATTCTAAAAATATTTCTTTTTTGGTTACTAGTGAAAAATATAATTTTTTTTAAAAACCCATATATTTTCAATAAATTCATTAATTTCAAATCCAAATTATGTTCTAAAGATTATTTCATGTAAGAAAATTATTATTTAGTTTTATTAAATCTACTACATTTTTTATAAATCCTATTTATATTTTATTTCATTATTCATTTTTTTAAATGGAGTTTTTATGTAGAACTATTTTATATTTCATAGTGATTCAATTTTTAACTAACCAAGAAAATTCATAATAAAGAATAATTTAAATGAAATTTAAATATTATGTACCAATAAATAATAATTTAAATTTATTCAATTACAGTTATTATACACCGTGTTGGTATAAAATCATCTCTTTTTATGAAAATAAACTTCTTGAAACTCCTATTTTTGGTCACATATGTGGGATTGTATTTGAATTTAAATTTTATACTTCTAAGAATATAATTTTTAATAGGGAAATAAATATTTTTAAATTGAATTGTTTTTTATCAAGTTAGTTACGCTTATTTATTTACAATAATAAATATTTAATATATTAAAAATTAATCAACAAGGTTAAGGTCAAAACATGTTTGATTAGAGTTAAACTAAACATATATATGAAAAAATGATCTAAAAACCTGTGTAAAGTATATTTTATTTCCATATATAGACTTTATAATGTCTAATGATTGATAATGATCTATTTTGGAGAATTTTATCATGTGAAATACGTGGGAACACATTTTTCGTTTCAAAAAAATCAAGTGTACCACTCACATAACTTATTAAAGCTCTCACACTCTTCTCCCCAATTCACGCATTTAAAGAACAAATTATTAGCAAAGAAAATACAAAATGACATTATAAATTTCATACCCATGACCTAGATCTATTTTTTGATGATGATGATGATATAATAAGCCTTTTACGTCTAACCAGGAGGTCTTGTCAGAAGTAGAGGTATCATTCATAATTGAGATTTTTTTATTGTTCCACCTCCTTTAAGTATTCATAATTTATTATGATATTATAAAAAGAGTGTATCCCATGTACTAATATGTTATTATTTTAATTGGAAAACCTTATTCCAACGAAGAATCCATAAAAAATGACAATGAATTATTATTCTTCTATATGAAGGACTACCTCTTCACAAACTGGTGTAATTAATTTTATATCATCTCATATCATGAATTGTTATAAGGATGAAATTAGACATTATATATGATATTTTTTAAACTTTTTAAATATTTATTAATTATTTCACATATACATTCTTACATTGTATTTCATTGGGGATATGATGACATAGCTCATTTATACAACTGGATACCACCTCGGAAAGCGATTTGATTTGTTTTTTACATTATTTTTTCATGGAATAAAATAAAGATAATGTTAATGTATATATGTGGTATAACTGAAATAAATTAGATATTAATGACATATTTATAATAATTTATGTATATTGTATAATTTTTATTCCAACCCTTCTACTTAGTGGAAAATAATAATTTCATTTATATGAACGTGTGGATTATTGAATCTTTGAAGAGATGTGGTTATTTTCTTAAAACAGAAACACATTAATGATATATAAATTTTTTTTAATGAAATAATATGGTATTTATTATAATTATTAATTTTGGAAGGAAAAAATATTAATTTAATTTATCCTATAAAGGTTATTGAAAAATGGAATCATTACTATAGTATACGCACAACCAAACGTATCTATGATCTTGTTTGGGTAATAAATTATAATTTATGAATAAATATGATAATTATGACATGATTGTTCTTATAGAGATATTTTTACAGTTTCATTTTTTACCATAGTGCACAAACCAAAGCTGTTATGAATTAATGAATTAAACGTCCTCAAAACACTATATGTTGACTTAACATATTAAGTATTTAAATGTGTTATTAATATTAAAAAATAAATTATTTTACTAAAAGTTATTAAACAAGTATAATGTTTCTTATGAAATAAAATAATTAATTTATTTAGTTTTTAATAAAATATGTTGAATCGCATACAAATAATGTTAGACCGGAGGTATGGGTTTCTAGTCTTACTATTAATTTTTTGGGACATATTATAAATTCACTACTTATCTACATTGTGTGGTTTATATACTATAAATGACGTTTTTTTATTTTAATGAAAATTATTTGTAATTATAATTAAATATGTGTTTTTCATTTTCATGTGGTTTATATAAAGACATTACCAAATGAGTAAGATAATTTGTCTCAATTTCACTTAAATGAGTAATATTGTAATGTTATAACATGATTTCATCTATATGATTTATATAATTAAACATTTGCAATTAATAAAATGAATCATTCATTAATAATGTTATTTTATGTTTAAATTTTAATTATTTCATTTAATGGTATTTTACATGACTGTTACATAGTTGTAAAAAAATTCATATCTCTATTTGTTTTCATTGGATTATATTTATTTTTTATTGTTTTTCATATTCTATGATTATGCATATAATGAGTTTTTTTACATTTTATGTTTTATTAGAACATTTTTTATTTGGATTTATATTTTATAAACATGATTGGTTGATTTATTGATACCATATTCAATATTATGATCATTATAATGATTAATCTTCTCAAATTTTTTCTTTGGGACATATGTAATGTTATAGAGATATATTATTTTATGAGTAGTTTACACATCCCCTTTGAATGGTTATATAATTAAACTACTTATGTTAATTATATTTAAATTATCATTTGACATTATTCATTCATGGGGATTATTAATGAACATTACCGAAGTGGGAAAGATATTTTGTTACAATCTCTATCTATAAAATATTATTTACATTAATGATTATTTCTGTTATGGTAATATGAAATTATTTTTTCAATCCTTAAATCTATTTTATATATTATTTGATAAAATCGTTTACTTTTTTCATTTCCTCACTTATTGATTAAAGAATCATAAATAAGTCATTTGAATTTGATACGAATCATATATTGTCATTTAGATTGGGTATCAATATTTAATTTATTCATATTAATAACTTTTAAAATAATTTATTTTTCTAAATATAAATTATTTTATAAATCTATATTATAAAATATACGAACATATTTTAAAATGATACAAAAGGAAATTTTATATCATTTTCTAAATGAATCAATTTTTACTCACAATGTAAAATGTTTGAAATAAAGATTATTTTTAACATTTAAATCATGAATGAATTTTACATAAATCATCACAAATATATTCATTGGAGATTAATTTATATTTGTTCCGACTATATTTTAAATAAATGGGTTTTTTTGTATTTTTTTGAAATTTTTATATTTTTGAAAAAGTTAGTTTCAATGTGAAGAGGTAATTTTCCTCAAAAATGTTTTCAATGACGTTTTTATAGTATTTAAATTATTAAATTTCAACTATAATTGATTTTATGTGTACTCAAATAGATATATTTTGTACTAATATAATAATTATTCATTTTTTTCATGGATTATGATAATTACATAGGCCTCATTTATTTTCAACGGGGTAATCATGAAATGATTATTGTTATGTTCAAAAATGATAGATTATAAATGTATTATTAAAGACACTGTTTAAGGAAATTATTTATAATGATTGGTGGTACCATTATAAACCACGTATGGATGGTTCCATTAAAAAATAATGAAGGGTGATAACTATAATAACCACTGATTATTGGTTTTATGATAAACCAAGGAAAGATGTTTTGAGGAAAAACCAAGTACTGGTGGGTTTTTTATTTCCCACCAACACATTGAGTATCCTGAAGATTGAATTATACTATATAGTTTATTAAATTTTTAATAGTGATATAAATATAACCGTCTGTGGAAAAATTATTCATTATGTTTATTATGGTTTTTAAGGTTTATTTTCCACAATATTGACATCACGTGGCTCATAATTATTATTTTTTAGGACTATTCCATGCTTAAAGAATTATTCCATGTTTCATGATTGATGGTAAAGATTTTGATGGGTATTATTTCTCTTATTTTATTCCCATGAACATTGATTATCTGATCATACACTTATTATTGTATTTTCTCATTGCAAAATTAAGTAATTAATTCTTGTATTCTCCCTTAATTAGAATTCGGGCTCACCCTTCTTAAGTATCATTAATTCACTATGTTATTTTGAATTTTGTTAAATTAATTATTAATATAGGTTCTTCTTATATATTATGATAATGAACTAATATAGATAATAAAAATCATGGAATTGTTTGAAAATACTCTCTTGTGGTCATGAGGGTTATTTTTGTAAGAGTTGTTCTTAATTCTCTAAAATTACAAACCTTAATTTCCATTTGGTATGTAATTTATCGTAAAAATCCATTTTTGTAGGTATTTTATAGTATAAATTGGGAACCTACATCAGTAACAATGAACGAAATTTAATTTTTGTGATTTTAACACCAAATCCTAGAGTGCAGTTTCATGGTTTTATATTAGTATTGGGATAACTTAATGTGCACCAGCTTTCGGATTAGATGAAAACCCCCACACCCTCATATTAGATTCAATACACTACACATATACATTATTATAACATAATGAAATAATTATTATCCTATGAATTTGAGGGATTTAATAGACCCAACTATTCCATATTGATAATAAAATCATATATATAACATATGATCCAGAAAAAAATTATAATTTTGATATAGGATTACATGTTGAGAAGAAAAATGATTAATAAATATTACATTGTTGTAATCATAAACCATATATAATATGAATTAATATGGTATTATATTATAATATCCTTAGTTAATCATAAGTAAAATTGATTAAATTATTCATAGATAAAAATACCATAAAAAATATCTGTCAAACATTTCATGTGGAAAAACCAATTTCACGTGGAAATAATAAATTTTAATACTAAAAAATTATTGAATATTATGAAAAATTTTATTTGAAATTAATCATGAAATATTATAAAGTAATATTATAATTTGTGTTTAGTCACAATTCATGGAAAATATTTTCGTGTTGAATATGTTAAAACAAATATTCCATTCCCAAATTTGGTAAAAGTAATGTAACACCCTAATGTTTTATGTGAAATATTTTAATTAAATAATATTCATTCTTTAGTAGATTTTAATTTCATGACACAATGAGTTTAAACGAACCGAAATATTCCCTTAGTTTAAAATTACCATTATAGCCTATCTATATTATTCTGTAAATTTCATTTGGTAATTAAATTATTGAGATATATATATATATGTGTGTTATGTAATTAATATAATTTTTTTTATATTCATCAAATGGATATTTTAGTCGTAGGGTTTTGATAAACCCTTTTTGATTTATAAAAACATATTCTCTAAAAAGGTATATTTTATTCCTTTGAAAGGAGAACCACTTTTAAATTATGATTCTGGAACAATAATAATATATATATGACAACATAAAAATGTTATTTTGAAGCAGGATATAAAAATTTACTTTTGTTTAATTTTAGATATTTTTCTCATAACTTTAAATTTTTGATGAATAGTAATAATATGATAAATTTTATGTGAAACAACTTTTTCATTAAAATATTTTATATGGTTAAATTATTATATTTTTTGACCTCACATGTTTTGATAATCTCAATTATGTTTCAATATGATTTGATAATCCCAAATATTGTTTATCTTTATAATAATTATTCGTATAATATATGAAATCATATTATTTAGTAGATAAAATAGAAAAATGATCATTGGAATATGTTAATCAATTGTTTTCTATGATTATACATGTTTTGATATATTATTAACTCAATGTGGATATGTTTTGAATAGAACAGATTATTATTCGAGTCACTGATACAGACCTACCGATTGAGTACGCAGATATCGATAAGGCTAGGTACACCGGTACAGAAGTCTACTATTATGGATAAAGTCACCGATATGCAAAAAAGATACTGATAGAAGAAGAGATATCGATAGAACAAGTCTACCGGTATGTACAAGTCGACTGATACAGACCTACCAGAACATAGTCTACCAATAAAGTAAAAGCCACTGATACATAGTTACCAAAACAAGCTTCTGATAAAAACAGAAAGATAGATAGCAACTGATAAAAAGTCTACCGAAAAACAACAACCGATGCAAGCCTACTCATACATATAGATAGCTACCGCTACAATGTCTACCGATACAAGAATGCTACCAGTACAAGAGAGCTACCGATAGAAAGAGCTGTCGATATATAGAGCTACTGTTATAAAGTGTAACAGCTATTGATTGGAGAAGCTACAGATTCAAGTGAGCTACCGTTATAAAGGATAAAATCTACTGATACAGAATATCTACCAATACAAGCTCACTGATACTAAGAGCTACCGATGGAAATCAGTCACATTTCCTCTAAATTCCATTTCTATTTATTTATTTAGCAACTATAATATTTTATGTTTTTAATGCACATTCAATTAATTAATGATAGTGGTTGGAATTTCAGGAACTATACCTAGTACCTATATAAAGGTAATCATTCCCATTGTCTAAGCTCAAGGTATAAAAGGAAGATCATGATAATGAAGATAAGAAGAGGAATACACGTGCAAGTGTGTGACAACTGAAATAAAATTCAAAAAGAAGAACACTATAAGAACTCAAATAATAGTCATACACATCAAGAAGAAGTTTCAAATAAGAAGCTCAAGTGTTACAATGAATACTATCTTACTCGAGTTTAACACCTACACAAGAAGTCAAATCCCAAAATGACACTCTGTTTCTTGAAAAAAAACAAGAGAAGGACTCAAAGCCTCATCTACATCAATCCAAGGAGTCCGGAGCTTCACTCAAAATACATAGTGTATTCTAAACTCATTTATATCTGTTTATCTCTATTGTATTTCAATTAATTATATTTTGAGAAGTGTGTGAGATATGTATTTTTAGACACAAACTATCTCATGTGTTGAACTGGAGGATTCCTAAATCCTCCCTTAATCATTCCTTATACTCTTACATCCCACTGTGGATAGTGTTAGAGGTTAGGTGTGACCTAGATAGCCTATGTGCTGTTGTTGTGTTTTCCCACGTAGAATTGTGGTAGAGTTCATAGGACCTGGACAGTCTTTGTACTGTTGTTAACCCTGATCCATGGTGTGGATAAAATTTTATATAAACTGTTTGAGAGGACTAAGTCTCAGCATGAGACTGAACCTCTTGGTTAAACATTCTGTGCTTATTTATTTCTATTTTAAACTATATTGAATATTCTGATGCCAAGTACTTTGAAATTCAAATACTTTTTAAAGTTACTCTGATAGTTAAACTAGCAAGTGTTGGTATTTATTGTAAATCATTATTTAAGTTTCAAAAGTTAATTAATCTTCATATTAGATTAATGGAGAACTAATAAATCTCTTGAGAACCTAACTGACCCTTTACTATCTGACCAATTCACTACAGTTTAGCATATTATTTAATTTGGGGGATTTTTAATAGAAATATGTTTTTAAAAAAAATTAATTGGAACTCAATTCATCTGCATCTTGAGTATCCACTCCAACCAACATTTTGTATCATATGTTGTTATTAATAAATTATTTCCAAGCACTCGGTTTTTCAACTGCGATTTTAGTTGTATCTTAAAGATCTTAAATTTATGTTAGTTCTAAATTTTATCTCGTTAAATATATTTTCTAAAATATAATTATGGATAATATATTAGAAGTTGATGCTACCAATAGGTCACCTTCCTTTAATGGTGTTAATCATGCCCAATGGAAACTGAAAATGAAAATTCACTTAGAAAGTATGGGATTTGATATCTGGACTACTAAAGAGACTCAGTATATGATTCTAGAAACTTAAAGAACTACTTTGGATGAACCTACTTAAATAGCTTACAATAATAATTGTAAAGCAATTAATTCCCTGTATTGTGCATTAGGAGATGAAGAATTTTATCGAATATCTACTTGTAAAAATGCTTATGATTTTTGGGACACTTTGGAAATTTTTCATGAGGGAACAACTAATGTTAAAGAAATGAGATTGAATACCTACACTATTAAATATGAAAATTTTAAAATGAAGCCTGATGAACCTATTTATCACAAGTATCTCAGGTTGAACGAATTTGTAAATACAATGTGCTCATTGGAAAATGTTGTTCCTGTAAAGGAGCAGATTATGAGAATACTAAGATGTCTGTCAGAAAGATGGAGAGGCACATCCGTCTCAATAAGAGAATCGAGTTACATTAGTTCACTCCCTGTTAAAGAGATGATTGTTAAGTTAATGATGTATGAATAAGAACTGATGGTAAACAAGGAATAAGATGATGAACCAAAGAGGAAGTCATTTCCATTAAAATATACTACCTCAAAGAGAAAGGACATGGAAAAAGTTTACATACCTACTGAAAGCTCAGTAAGTGAAGGTTCAGTTTCTGATAGTGATAAAGATATGGATCATATATCCAGACGATTCAACAAATTCTATAGGAAGAAGAAATTTTTCAAGAAACCAAATTATAATGGTAAGTATGACCAACAAGGTAATTGGAAGAAAGATTGGAAGAAAGATGATAAAAGTGATGAGATAGTGTGTAATGAATGCAAGAGGAAAGGACATGTGAAAACTAACTACCCAAAGTTATAGTCCATGAAGAAATATGATTATAAGGACAAAAAATATAATATATCAATGAAAGAAACCTAGAGTACTTCGTATTACAGTTCAAGTGATTCTGACTCCACTCAGGATGAAAAATCTAAAAAATCTACTATGAGTTTCACGACAAACACATCTGAGGTAACATTAGATGCTCCTGGTCTAAATTCTTATGATTCTGGAGATGATTCTAATTCTGAAAACATGTCTAGGGAAAATTTATTTTAATACTATAATATGTTAGTAGAAACATACAATGAGATGAAATATAAGTATAAAACCATAAAGAAACAGTATGCCTTAATTAGCACAACACGATCTGCATTAGAAGTAGAAAAGTAAAAGAATGCTCAAAAGTTAAAGTAAACTACTAAAATTAAATTTTACAATGAGGAACATAGTATAGATATAGAAAAGTTCATAAATGTAAAGAATACTCTAACTCAGATTCTTGGAAAACATTTTGCACTAAGATACACTACTGGTTTGGGAAACCAACATGGACAGAGACAGCTTGTTAAAAATTGATTTATTCCTAAATCTGGACAGTATGCAGCTAGTTCCATTTTGGGAAATTCCTATGACTCAACTAGCTATTCACATAGTAATAGATCAAACAAAGTTTATCTTTCAAAATCGTTTGAAACAGCTGATTATATGGTACCCATTAGATAAATTTGGGTACTGAATGTTTTTCTTGCTAACTTGTCTTGACCCAAGAAAATTGGGGTACCAAAATCATTTTCTATTTAAACCTGTTTTGTAGGAGACATTCATGAAGAGTTCCCATAAGAATATATGGCACATGGATAGTGGATTTTCAAGGCATATGACTGGAGAAAACTCATGCTTCAAGAGTTTAATCAAAGTTGATGGAGGATATGTCACCTTTGGTGATAATTCAAAAGTAATAATCATCATCTTAGGCCATATTGGTAACACTAACTCAGTTTTAATTTCTAAAGTATTATTTCTAGATAGATTAAAACAAAACCTATTAAGTATTTTTCAGTTGTGTGATTATGGTTTCATTATTAAATTTGAAAATGATGCTTGTAATGTTTTTAATTCTAAAAATGTTTTGGTTTTTTCTGCCTTCAGAAATGAAAATGTATATGATGTAGATTTAAATTCATTAGACAAACAAAAGGATACCTGTTTAAATGATTTTCATAGAGAATCATGCCTATGGAACAGAAGATTAGGGCACTGCAATGTTCACTCACTTTGAAAACTATCTATGAAAAAATTAGTTAGAGACCTACCTCAACTAAAATTCCCATCAGAAAAAGTTTGTAATCCCTATCAAAAGGGAAAGCAACATAAAGATTAATTCAAATAAAAGAAAGAATATTCAACTTCTCAACCTCTTGAGTTGGTTCACATAGACTTGTTTGGACCTTCTAGAGTTTCTAGGTTAAATGGGATGCACTATGTCTATGTCTTAGTAGATAAATTTTCTAGATACACTTGTGTATACATTCTTGCTTAGAAAAGTGAATCTTGTTCTTATTTTATGAAACATTCCATGTCTGTAGAGAACCTTTGTGGACTTATAATTAATACCTTGAGAAGTGACCAAGGTCGTGAGTTTGAAAATCATGAGTTTGAATCTTACTGCTCACACAATGGCTATAGTCACAACTTTTCTGCCCCTAGGACACCTCAATAGAATGGTGTTGTAGAAAGAAGAAATAGAACCCTTCAAGAAATTGCATGAACTATAATCAATGAGTATAACCTACATGTTTACTTCTAGGTAGAAGCTATAAATACATATTTTTATATTTTAAATAGAGTCTTGATTAGACATGTTCTTAAAAAGTCTCTTTATGAACTGTGGAATAATAGGAAGCCTAAAGTTAGTTACTTTAGATTTTTTGGTTGAAAAGCATTTATTCTCAATACAAAGGATAATATTGACATGTTTTCTTATAAAATTTATGAGGGAATCATTTTACATTACTCTATAACCAGAAACTCTTATAGAGTCATTAACAAATGAACCAAATGTGTGAAAAAATATGTTCACGTCAAATTTGGTGAAACCGATCTGCATGAACCTAAGTATTCTCTTGAAAATCTTTAAGAAGATCTATTTGTTCTGGACATTAATTATAAAATTAGTAAACCTTCTTTAAAACCAAGAAAATCAAGAAATTTTCCAGAACCTACTCTGGGTGAACCCGAACCTAGAGAAGAGCCTGAAATTTCTAGTCCTACATTTAACAGATTAACTAGGATTCTAATGAATCAACTTTTAGATTATGTTGTAGGTAATCATGATAGAAGGACACAGACTAGAGCTTCTCTAAGAAACTGGGTTGAAAATCAAGCCTTTATTTCACAGTTAGAACCTAAAAATATCAATTATTCAATCACTGATAAATTGTGCGTAATGGCTATGCAATAAGAATTAAATCAGTTTGAAAGAAAATAAATCTAGGAATTAGATGAGACCTAATTACACATTGACCATAGGCACTAAATGGGTTTTTAGAAATAAAGTTTATTAATAAGGAAATATAGGTAGAAACAAATCAAGGCTAGTTTCACAAGGGTATAGTCAAGAGGAAGGAATAGACTATGAGGAAACCATTGCACCTATAGCTAGATTAAAATCCATTAGGATTCAACTTGCCTATGCTACTCATCTGAATTTCAAGTTATATCAAATGGATGTTAAAAGTGACTTTTTGAATAGTTTTATAATTGAAGATGTTTATGTTGAACAACCACCTGGATTTACTAATCCTCATTTTTCAAATTGAGTTTTTAAGATCTCTAAAGATTTATATGGTTTAAACCAAGCCCCTTGAGCTTGGTATGATAGAAATAGTAGTTTTATTATTTTAAAAGGTTTTTCTAAAGGTATTGCTAATCCAACTCTCTTTATTAAAAGAATTTCAAATAATGGTTTGATTGTACAAATCTATCTTGAAGATATTATTTTTGGATATTCAAAGAATACCTTGTGTATCAATTTTTCAGAGAGTATGAAAAATGAGTTTGAAAAGAGTTTAATGGGTGAACTCAAATATTTTCTTGGATTTCATGTTTTTCAAAATTAAAATGGTATTATTTTAAATCTAATTAAATATAAAAAGGACCTCTTGAAACTTTTTGGTTTAGATTGTATTAAGGAAAGTTATACACCTACGAGTAGTAATTGTATGTTGGATGCTGATGAAATTGGAAAACCAATTGATCAAACCAACTATAGAGGTATAATAGGGAGTCTTTTTTACCTTACTAATAGTTGGCCAGATATTATGTTTAGTGTGTGTATGTGTGAAAGATTTCATGCTAATTCAAAAGAGTCACACATGCATGTTGTTAAAATAATTTTCAAATATCTTAAACATACAACGAACATAGGATTATTTTATCCAAATGGACAATCATTCGATTTAATAATTTATTCAGATGTTGACCTTGCTGGTTGCGAGTTAGATATAAAGAGAACTTCCAGAACATGTTGTATCTTAAGAAAGTCTATAGTATCATGGTGTAGTAAAAAGCTGAACTCTGTTTCATTGTCTACAGCTGAAGCTGAATAAATTATTGGTGGTAGTTTTTGTGCACAAATTATGTGGATGAAACATACCTTACTGGACAATGCATATCAGTTCATACATGTATCTATAAACTATGATAACACTAGTGTGATTAACATATCTAAGAACCACATGTCTCACTCTAAAAACAAGCACATTGACTTTAGGCACCACTTTTTTAGAGATCATTACCTAAAGGGTGATATTACTCTTGAATTTATATGTAATGAACATCAATTAGCTGACATATTGACCAAGCCTTTATGTTCGGATAGGTTACGTTACATTATACATGAATTAGGAATGATATACTTTGTATGTTAAAAACCTCACCGTTAGAAACCTCACTGTTAGAAACCTCACCATTAGAAACCTCACCGTTAGAAACCTCACCGTTAAAAACCTCACCGTTAAAAACCTCACACTAGAAACCTCACCATTAGGTACCTCACCATTAGAAACCTCACTATTAGAAACCTCACTATTAGAAAACTCACAGTTAGAAACCTCACTTTTAGAAACCGCATCGTTAGAAACCTCACCATTAGAAACCCAACCATTATAAACCTCACATATATACCTCACCATTTGGAATCCTCATCGGTATGTGTTACCATTAGGTTGCACTGTTTTTAAAATTCGGTATCTTTAGCTGCCAAAATCTATATTCGTTTATATTTTACTTATTATACTTTGTGATTCCTAAATTATAAAACATAAGTCTTGACCTCATCTCAATGCACCTCAAACCCTTTACCTTCAAGCCTTAGCTTTTAAATCCTCAAACTGTAAGCCTCGTGATTCGCAAGATGGAAAGATTGAAGAGGACATCAGTCAGCAAAATGGATGATGAGCTGAATGCCAAGAGACTCAAAGTATATTCTAGTTGTGGAAGTGAAGTGAAAAAACCTAAAAATCTGCATCTTGTTCAAAGGGAGAATGTAATTGAGAAAGAGCTATGCGTGGAATGGTTGATGACCAGTAAATCATAAGTTCTAGAAGTACTGAAGGATTAGAAATGGGTAGAATGCTTCTCGAATAAGAATGGTCATTATTATCCGAAGCTGGTAAAATAATTCTATGAGTTTGTTCATTTTGAGAAATCAGAAGTTGAGAACAGGATGGTAGAACTAGTGAATGGCAAGACAATATCTTTTTCTTCTAGTGAGTAAGCTAAGTGCCTGAAAGTTCCACATGAAGGAGTTTTTTGATATTTCTCGAAATTAGTACCTCATACCAGTAACATCTTTGAGTATGAAGCTGCTTTGGATGAATTAACAGGAGATGGTACACCAAGAAAGGTAGTTGCTACAAATATGGATGGAGAGAACCAGTTGTAGTTCAAGTTCATCCAACATGGGTTAAGTCCAAGAAGATGGGACTTTGAAAATCTAAAGTACCAATATATTTATTTTCCGCATTTTTTAAGACATGGTTTTAAGGGGAATCTGTGTAGACTGTTAATGATTCAAATTGAAGATATGACCAGGCCAGAGTCGAAAACTAATGCTCTATTCTTTGCAAATCCGATCTCTGTGATGATCAAAGTAAGAGGTGTGGTTATGTCTTAGGATGGGATAGTGGTTATGTAAGAAAACTTTTGTGTTACCAAAACTATCTTTAAGTACATGAAGATCAATTCGAATCCATGAAGAAGAGAATGGTTCAGTTATGATGAGAAGTTGTATGATAAGTTTAATCATTTGGTCGTCCTTCATGGCCTAAGGATGTGAGGGATCCAGGTCAAGGACCTGATGAAGAGGAACATCAGTATAGTGATGAAACCGATGGGGTGGATACCTCTGTGGCTGATGGAAGGGATCCAGACTTGCCTCCAAGTCCTGTTGCTGAAGTTGTATCATCTGGAAGGGAAACATTATTGGAAGAGAGAAATAAAACAACCCCTGTTGATGAGGAAAGCCAAGATGGTTCAGATCATGAGGAGACTTCCCCAGAGAATGAATAACTAAGATAATCTGAAACTGAAGCATATGCTTATGTTTTCTTAAGTCTCAGTCCACTAATTGGAAACCCCTCAATTCCTACTGAGGAAATTGTTGAAGTAGGAAGACCTGCACCTATTTTTGAGGAGCCTCCTGCTGTTGTAGAAATGAAGATGGTTGTGGAAGATTCCTCGGACGAAGACCGAGCTACTGATGGTGATGTTGCTGTACATAAACAAGAGAATTCACAAATTGAGGGGGATCGTCCTACCAGACTTTTAAATGTTTCAGTAGTTGATGGAATTGAATATTGGGAAGAAGACCCAGGATTTTTTGTTTGCGGGTTCGACTACCATGATTCTGATGATGAGACACCTATCAATAGACCACAAGTTAACAATAAAATCTCTTCTATGTTTTTACCTGAGGATGTGGTAAGAAAAGATGGTCTGGACCAGTTGAAGTCTGTTCTTAAGACCTCATTTGTAAAATAGATATGAAGAATGGAAACCACTTTAATATCATCCATTCAATCTGTTATGAATGACTCTATGGTTACTATTCTATCAGATAGAGCACCTGTAGTTGTGCCTGAAAATCTGGTAGATAAGGATGATCTTGAAGAATTAATGGACGGGTTGAAGGAGACTTGGACTGCATCTGTTGTAGACATAAAGATATATCTTGTTGAAGAGATGGAAGAATGGAAAAAGCTTTTGAACCCTCTATTGGATGTGTTGTGTCAACCACTATGGCAGAGATGGTGAATGAAGTCAAGACCTTCCAGAATCATGTTTCATGCTTAGAAGAGGATGTTGAATCTATAAAGAAATCAATTGTGTATATGGAGTCTTATATGAGCTCTAAATCTCAAGTAGACAGAGACATGGCTTTTGTGAAGAGTGTAGCTGGCCAAATGGTATATGTTTTTAAGAATTTAAGAAATCCATGGAACAAAAAGTCAACACCCATGAATCCCTTGTGAAAAATCTTACAAGGGGGATGACTAAATATTTTAAGGAGACAATAGATTTAAATGGTTCACCTTTGATTTCTACCAAGCCTTGTTTGGATATTGATCAGATTTGAACTGTGATGAGAGAGGAGATTGGATAGTCTTCTACCGGTGGCTCTGTGGACTATGCAACATTGACCCAAGTGGTGAATACCACTATGGATATTGGTAAAATTGTTCAAAACTTTATGATAGAGGCCACTGCTTCTCAAAAGAAGGTAAAAGATAAAGTGGATTTCTATTTCCAAAGGGTCTGCACCAAACATCAGTTGAACAACCATTTCAAACTTATGTTAGAGAACATGAAACTACCTCCAGTAAATCAAGACTTCAGAGAACAAGCCAGAAAGCTGAGGGAGTTGACTCCTGCTCTAAAAAGGTTTATCGAGAACAACGATGACTTCATTTCTACTATAGAAAGAGGAGAAGGAATCATAATGGACTTTAGGAATATGTTGCTGCCATTTTTTCATGTAGACAGTACTCCAATCATTGTACCTCTAGCCCTACCTGCCTCGGCTCAGTCTGCCTCCATTCCTCAGATGTCTCCAGCTCATGCAATCTCAAGCCTCACCCCTATGATCACCCAGCGAGCTACACAGTATAGGTCGGGCACTGTATCAGTAGCTCTGCCTCCTTTGATCATCTCAGGTGTTCCTAAGCCTCCACCTGCATCCCCCAAATCTGAATCCTCTCTTAATCCCAAGTGAAAATCACATACAGAGGAGGTGGATGGAATAGTGGCTAGGACCTTTGAAATCACTCACTTGTACCCTTTTTGTTTCAATTTTGTATTTCTCTGTTTATTTTTGGCACCATGAAATATATCCAATATTAATTTATTTTACCTTCTATTACTTATCTCATCCTTTGTTTCCAACTTTTTGCTAATCAAAAAGGGGGAGAAATATAATAAAAGGTTGATAAATATAAGAAAAGGTGACAAACACAATCAAAGGGGAGAAATAGGGGAACATGATAAATCTGAGGTTAATTTAATTCTACCTCTAGTACATTTGCTTTATATCTCTGATACAGTTGTTTCATACCTCTGCTACATTTATTTTCTATTTTTACCTCTGATACAATTTCATTTAATACTATATCAACTAATATATTTATTTTATAGATCTAATATTGGAATTATAATATCATATTTTGTGATTATCAAAATGGTAGATATTATTAACCTCGCCTATTTTGATAATATCTATTATATTTCAATTTTATTTGATAATCCCAAATATTTTTTATCTTTATAATAATTATTTGTTAAATCTATGAAATCATATTATTAAGTTGATAAAATATCAAAATGATCATTGGAATTTGTTAATCAATGTTTATCTATGTTTATACATGTTTTGAAATAATACTCACTCAATCTGGATATGTTTTTCATAGAATAGATTAGTGTTCGAGTCACTGATATAGACCTACTGATAGACTACACAGCTACCAATAAGGCTAGTTAAATCGGTACAGAATTCTACTGATATGGATTAGGTCACCGATATGCATAAAATCTACCGATAGAATAAGATCAACCGATAGAATAAGTCTACTGGTATGTACATGTCAACTGATACAGACCTAGTGGTACATAGTCTACCGATAAAGTAAAGGCCAGTGATACATAGTTACTGATAGAAGCTACCGATAAAAACAGACAGACAGATAGCTACCAATATAAAGTCTACCGACAGACAGCTATCGATGCAAGTCTGCTGATACTGACAGATAGCTACCACTACAAAGTCTACCGATACAAGAACGCTACCAGTATAAGAGAGCTACTAATAGAAAGAGCTTCTAATACATAGATATACTATTATAAATAGTAACAACTACTGATAGTAGAAGCCACTGATTACTAGAAGCTACGGTTATAATAGATAACAGCTACCAATACAGAAGATCTACTGATACAAGCTCACTATTACTAAGAGCTACCGATGGAAATCAGTCACATTTTCTCTAAACTCTATTTCTATTTATTTGTTTAGAAATGGTCATATTGGAATTTTTTAATGAACATGATATTAATTAATGATTGTGGTTGGCATTTCAAGAACCGTACCTCATAATTGTAAAAATTTAATCATTCCCATTGCCAGAACTCAATGTATAAAAGGAAGATCAAGCTAATGAAGAAAAGAAGAGGAATACACGTGAAAGTGTGTGAAAACTGAACTGAAATTCAAAAATAAGAACACGAGAAGAACTCAAAGAACAGTCATACACATCAAGCAGAAGTTTCAAAGAAGAAGCTCAAGTGTTACAACGAATACTCTTTTACTCGAGCTGAACACCTACATAGGATGTCAAATACAAAAACAAAACATTATTTCCTGCCAAAAACCATAGAAGGACTCAAAGCCTCATATGCATCAATCCAAGGAGTCCAGAGAATCATTCAAAATACATATAGAATTCTAAACTCATCTATATCTGTTTAGCTCTATTGTATTTAACTTATTTACATTTTGAGTAGTGTGTGTGATCTGTATTTTTAGACACTCACTATCTCTTGTGTTGAACTGGAGGATTTCTAAATCCTCACATAATCATTCCTTATACTCTTACATCCCACTATGGATAGTGGTATAGGTCAGGTGTGACCTTGATAGCCTGTGTGCTATTGTTGTGTCTTCCCACATAGAACTATTGTAGAGGTCATCGGACCTGGATAATCTTTGTACTTTTTTTAACCCTGATCCAGGGTATGAATCAAAGTTTATATAAAGTGTTTGAGAGGACTAAGTCTCATATTGAGACTGAACCTCTTTGTTAAAACTATTGTGCTTATTTTTTTTAAACTATAATTAATATTCTACTGCCATGTACTTTGAAATAAAAATCCTTTTTAAAGATACTATGATAGCTAAACAAGCAAGTGTTTGCATTTATTGTAAAGCATTAGGTTAGTTTGAAAAGTTAATTAATCATCATATTAGATTAACTGAGAACTAATCAATCTCTTGAGAACCTAACTGACCCTTTACTGTATTACAAATTCACTACAATTTAGCTTATTATTTAATTTGTGGGATTTTTATTAGAAATATTTTTAACAGATTTTTTTAATTGGAACTCAATTTAACCCCCTCTTGAGTATCCACTCTGGCCAAAAATATTTAATGGTTAAAATGTATAAATATATTTTATTTTTATCCTTAAAAATAATTTATTTGTTATCATTAATTATACAATGAATTTTTCTATAAAAAGAATTTAATCATTTGCAATGTTTTAGCTTTTAAAACGATATCCCACTTTCCATCCATGATATTAATTTTAATATAATTACTGCAAATGATTTATTTTAAATATTGAAAGAAAGATTCCTTATTTGGAACCAGTGGGACCATGTAATTTTAAAAGGCTAATTTATTTTTTGGATATTTTGAATAGTAACATTTGTAATTTTTTTAAAAATTACCACTCTCAAGGGTAAATTGGGTAATTAAATGTAAAAATAATATTATAAAAATACCATAACACCATTCAGAATCCTATTTGATGACTAAATTACACTATTGTAATAGATGGTTCTAAATGGAATCACTTAATAGACACATTCCCATTAATGTGACATTATGTTTTTTAAAAACCAACGAATGTGGAAAAAATGTCACAATATCTTTTTATATAAGTATATTAATATCAATATAGGGATAAGAATGAGATAAAATTGACTATAGGTTGTATCTAAAAATATAAAATAATTACCTACTTTATAGAAATTTATTTATTGATTTATTAAATTAAACAATTACCATTTTGGATGACGCAATAATAATACATAATTTATTTTATTAATATAAATATAAAATAAAAATATTAAAAATATTAAAATAAATACTATTTTTATTCATTAAGGTTCTCCAAGAAATTTATAGGCAGTTATTAAATATTTTTGTTATATTCAATGTTTTTCATTGATGTTATCTTCTGTGTGGATTATATTTTAAATCAATGAAATAAATAGTGTCAAAACAGCCACTATTGATATTTTATAAAAATAACATTTTATTAAATTATTTACAGATAATAAAAATATTTAAAAATAAAAAAGATATAGTTATAAATTAAAAAATTTCATTTGATATCCATTTATGGTCTAATAACACCATATATGTAAATATTTATAACCATTAAGTATTTAGAATGTTATTACCACTATTAAAATAAAATAGATTAAATAAGAATAAATCAAAGTAATATGGTTTAAAATAAACAAAAAAATGTCTAAATTATAATTTATATGTCTATTTATACCCATCCTCACTTTATCTTCAGTATAATCTTCTTTGGAGAAATTATAATTTATAAATTAATTTATATCATTTTCATTGTTTTGGTTATTCCAAAGGTTCCTCTCCACTCTCTTATAAAAATGTATATATCTTTCTATTTTAATATCACCGGAAAATCCCTTTATCTTGGCCTCACCCTTCTCATTTCCTCTCCCAAATTCTTTCAGTTCATCATAGTGGCCACACTTTGGGAATAAACCCATCCTATGAAGGAATTTTTTTCAAATCAAAAGAAGATACTCAAAAAAGTGATAATTGTTTTATAACCTATTTAAAAATTCGTTACATATTCTATTTCCTATTATTATTATTTTTACATATTAATTTTAAAATAATATATTCTACATTATTATATGTTATTATAATTATTCTAAAACCGTATAACTCCTTTTAATTATCATAAGAGTAACAATATCACTTTGCATGTGTACATATGGCTTATCGTTTCAACATCGTTGTGCAATTTTTTATTAAACAATAATTTATTTGGATGGGTATAATGTTGTGTATAATGGATTTATATAATGAATATAACATTATTATTATTCTATAGAGTTAATATTCCATCCAATTATATACCATTTAACAATTAAATGAATGATATCCTCACTCGTGCGTACATACGACCTAATGTCTCTTTCATGCGAATTGATTCATAGTACATGATTATCATTAATACAATATTATATACATGAATTTAATATATAAATATGATATATATATTATACTATTGTGATTCTATAAATGATAAAACTATATCCAATGAAGTGAAATGTCAACATATCCATCAAAACATGAATCAGAACATAAAGCATTTAAAGTCCGTATAACAAGGGAGAAAGAAGTTTTACTAAAAATAATAAAATAATATAATAAAATGATATATAATAATAATGATTATTATACTTAAATAAGTACCTAAAAATATTTAAATAATTACATAGGAGGTTCAGATACAAAAAAAAGGATATCGGACCTACTGTAAGGGATAATTTTATAATATTTTTATTATAAGAGATTGTTTATAAGTAATTATTTAATAGGGTGTATATATAATCCAAATAATTTTTTGATATAATATGTAATATTTATTTATTATTATATAATTTTTTAAAGTCTATTTTTTCCATTGGTAAATTTTTATTAAATGCTATGAAAGGATTTTTTTACGTTTTTCGATACGAGGTGCTTTTTGAATTTTCCGAAAAAAATATGAGGAGAATTTTTTTTATCATAGAAAGAAAGAATAGTGTTTATGTCATAATAACACCATATTCTCATAAAAAAGACATTACATGATATAAAATTTATTTTCCACTGGATTCATTTCCTTTAAAATTGCATGCCAATTTGAGAAAAGAGAACTTATTTTTGAAGAAGAAAGGATATTTTACTCATGAAGTAAGTTCAATTGTATTTTAAAAATTATTTTCCATAAAGGAACATTATATTTATATATGGATAGTATTTTATCCATATTATTACTATTATTTTATTGTGTTAATAGTGTAATGATATTTTATAAAGATTATATTGTGAAGGAATGATGTCTAAAAAACCCATTAAATTTCTTGGGTTAGGCTATGATGAATGATTTAGGTTTTTGTGGAATATTTAAGAATAATTTAATTATGAGATGGGTGGGAAGTATTTATCCCACCAATTAATTGGGTAAATATTTATTTCTCATGAGATAAACATTAATGGAATGACAATTAAATCTTATTCAGTAATACAGGGCTGGAATAGAAAGTAAACACGGTTTAGTACAGGAATTTTTCCCCTCTTATAGTCTTTCCAATGGGACATGACTAATATGAAATGACATTTAATGATAATGTGTATTCCATAAAACTGCATGCCTTATGATTTTAGTTTTGGTTTTATGTCTATTAATTATTATGATATTTTATTCCATTACAAGATATCACGATCATTCATATAAAGGAAAATATATTAAAATGTTATGTTCTTGTGTCTTATGAATATGATAAAATTGATATTTCCATTGATTAAACTTATAGAGAATTTGATATCACACTTTCATCTTTTTTTCCCTCAGGTCATAAGGAATGGTATTAAGTAAGATAATACAAAAGGTTTCTAGTTATGAAGAAATAAGTGGGATACAATGTTGATGTTTTATGAACTAGTACTTTATGTTTCCTCATTTCAAATTTCCATATACATGTATTTTCCTTTCATGGATTTATTATATATTGTAATTAATATACATAAATTTTTCAATAATATCAATGTATGTAAAGTATGGGTTATTATAGTTGGTATTAACGGAATGGTATAATCAGACATGGGAAACTAGGATGAGAAATCATTAGTAAGAACCCTATGGTCATGTCTATGTACTGTTTACAGTCATAGTGTTTTAGAAATGATCATGAATAACCTTGGATAAAACATAATGGTTCCAAAATTTAATTTTATTCTTGAATATGTGGTTTTCCTATAAT
Source organism: Viscum album (assembly GCA_963277665.1). Lineage (NCBI taxonomy): Eukaryota > Viridiplantae > Streptophyta > Magnoliopsida > Santalales > Viscaceae > Viscum > Viscum album. The sequence continues at coordinate 2,059,275,428 of OY728132.1, forward strand.
TATTAGTATTTCTCACACTATGCTTCTTGACATTAGTCAATAAATGGAACCTGAGGGAACTGCGTTAATGCTTAATGTGACAGGTAACACAATAATTTCCACCTGATAAAATAAAATTTATGGGAGCTGAAATAAAAAATACAATAGCCATAATCACAAAACATTTTAATCTATGAATCATTCTGGTCATAAAATTTGGAAAAGGGATGATATAAATATTGTGGAGTCCTTTAGGAGGCAATGTAAACCTTCATTCGATGGGTCATCAGATCCATTAGTGGATGAAATAAGGATTTTTACCCCCTAAACAGATATTTCAAATTCAACAATGTTATATACATGATAAATTCACGTTATAAGTCTATCATTTGGAAGGTTAATCTAATAAATGGTGGAATCCTATCATGAATATGGGGAAATTAGATGAAATTGTGTCCATAGAATTGGGTGAGTTCAAGAATTTATTTTTCAATAAGTATTATCTTAATATTCATCGAACAAGGATGGTGAAGTATTTCCTTGAAATTAATAAAAATGGGGATGAATCTATTGGTTCCTAAAAATAAAATTGTACAAGTCTTTAATTGTATACTTCTGGATTTATTATAAAACCTCAAATTAAAATTTATCTATTCTTTAGTGGATTAAAACCAATTCACTGAAGGGAATTAGAGATAAGGTATTTTAATAGATATGATGAAATTTTTTCATGCTCTTTCAAGGTTTGTTTGGAGACTGGAGAAACCCATAAGTATATGGGTCTGATAAGAAGTGATTAATGGAATTAGATGGAAGATATAAAGGCCACAATAAAAAGAACACATGTTTTCACTTATTCTCATAGTTTGGAAAGAAACATGGACGAAATTCTCTTAAAGTGAAAAGTAAATGTCATAGGTGATGGAAATAAGGTCATTAAGAAGTTGAATACCAATTCGATGGTAAAAGTTATCTAATGAAATGAAAAGATTAAAGGCTATACATAATGAACATACTACACTTCAATTATACAATTTTAAGGAAATAGGGAATTATTCCAATCTATTCCCAAATACAAGGGTTATTGATGATGATTGATGTTAGCAAACTCATAAGGCCAAAGGAAAAGGATATTAAAATTAATTCACTATCATCGATGTGGTAAAGTTCATTATTCAAATATTCTAATCCTCAATACAGTGGAAATTATTGTGATTCTTGGCATGGATCATTTTTCTCTATATAGAGCTCATATTAGTTTCCATGGAAGGGTTGTCATATATCATATTCCAGATCAATATATAATCATCTATCGATGGAAGGATGAATATAACCACCCGGTGTAAATTCCTTCAAAATTATGGATCATCATTCTTAAAAATGAATGTTATTTATATCAAATGGTTGGGGAGAAACTCCTGACTAAAAATACTCACACGATACAAGAGTTTGATGATGACTTTCTGGAGGAATTGCCTGGTTTTCCACCAAATCGTGAAGATGATTTATCAATAGAATACATACCATGTGAAATGCCTATTTCAAAGTCACAATATAGAATGACACCAATTGAGTTGTAGGAATTGAAGAAGAAACTCTAAGACAATCTTTATATGGGATTCAGACACCCTAGTGTGTCGCCTTTGGGGTGACTTCTTCTGTCGGTTAAGAATAATGATGGATCAATGAGACTTTGTATTGATTTTTTGGAACATAACATGATCCTTATCAAGAAGAAATATCATCTTCCTTGCAATGATTATTTATTTGACCAACTACGTGGGGATCAATACTTTTCCATATTTATCTTCGTTCTAGTTATCATCCATTAACAGTCAAGAAAAAGGTAATACTAAAGGTGTAATTCTATACAATTTATGGAAACTTTGAATTTATAGTGATTCTTTTGGTCGGACTAATTCACCTTCTATCATTATGGATATAATGAATGGTGTCTTTAGATAATATCTTGATCAGGTTGTGTATTCATTATATAATATATTCATTTCTATTCTAAGAGAAAGAAAAAACATGAAAACCACTTGATAAATGTACTGATGGCCCTGAGAAAGGAGAAGATATAGGAAAAACATAAATTGTGTTAAATTTGGATTTAGAAAGTTTAATTTTTTGGCCATATAATATCAAGAGAGGGATAACTATAGATCTATAAATAATAGTTGTTTTTGAATGTTGTCCAATACCAAAAATGTTAACTAAGATCTGATGTTTTCTTGGTTTGGAAGGATATTATTGACGATTTGTGAATTTTTTTTCATGATTATTTATTCCACTCACCAAGTTGACATGGAAAATATTCATGTTCATATGAACATTAGAATATGAAGATAATTTCAGTGAGATAAAAAATTTCATCCAGTGTACATGTGAGCACACGTACTTGTAGTATAGAATGGTTTATGATATATAGTGATGCATCCAAGAAGGGTCTGAGAAGTTTTCTCATTAAAAATGATATAGTGACTACTTGTGCCTTATATATGTTCAAATTTTATGGGAACAATTACCCAACTAAAAATATGCAGTTTTCTATAATTATTTGGGCATTAATGATAAGGAGGCATTATCTTTATAGTGAATGGAGTGATATTTATACAGATCATACTAGTTGAAATTATTTTTACACACAAATGGTTTTGAATACAAACAAAATAAGTTGGTTGGAGTTTATTAATGACTATGACTTCTCAATAGATTACCACCCAGGAAAAAAACATGGTGAACAATGCTATGAGTCAATGAGAAAATGATTCCCTTCCATAACAAGGATTACAAAAGATCCAATATTTATGGATTTACCATAGATATATATTGAAATTCGAATGGAAGGGGAGAAATATTATCTTTCTCAAATGAATTTTCGACCATATATACAATTTATGATTAAAAAGGAAAAGAAAAAATATAGAGAGCATCAAAATAAGGAGAGATATTTTCTTAAATTCAATCGTGATTGTTTTGAAATAATATGATTCTTGAACAGGGTTTGTATTCCACTTCTACAAGAGATAAATGAACTATTGGATGAGCCAAAAATTTATTCATTATCTATTTACCCTCAAAACACAATGATATAGAAGGACCTAAAAGAGTATTTTTATTGGGATGGAATGAAAATACATGTTTCCAAATATGTCTCTTGATTCTTCATTTGTTAATATTATAAGTCTAGGAGACAGAATACTATGGGGATGGTACAACCACTACCCATACCAAATTGGAAATGGGAAAACATCACTATATATGTTATTGTCATACTTACCAAAACATCCAAATGAAATAATAATTTCTTGGTTCTAGTTGATCACATTACGAAGTTGGAACTCTTCACCTTTATTAGACATGATTTCACTTTTGATCAATAAGAAATGATTTATATAAAGGATGTTGAAAGATTTCATGGATTACTACATTAAATTATATATAACTTGGATTCAAGGTTTACCTCAATGTTTCGGTGATGTCTTTAGAATGATCTAGATACAGAGTTAATAATCAAAAATTCTTATCATCCTCAGACAGATAGTTAGTGTGAGAGGAAAATTCAAAATTTGGAAGAAAATTTGAGAACTTTCTCATTGGATGTCTAAGGTTGTTGGGATCAACAACTACATTTGGAGGAGTTTTCAAACAAAATTAGCTTTCACTATAGTATTCAGATGTCTCTTTATTATACCCTATATAAGGATAAGTAAAAAACTCCATCTTTCTAGGATGAATATGTGGACGGAAGGTTATTAGGACCTGATCATATTGATGAAATGGCAGAAAATGACAGATCTATTCAACTACACATAAGAGAAGCTTATTTAAGACAATAAAGTTATGATGAAAACTGAAATATTAACAACTCTTCGAAGTCTGTGATGATTTTTATCAATGAATATCTACCTAAAAGGGAGTAATGTGATTTTGAAAGAATGGAATGTAGATCCCCTGGAATATTGGTTCTTTTGAAATTCTGGATCATGATGGGAAGGTTGCTTACCGATTGGAAATCTGTCTATTATCTCTCAAGTTCATGATGTGTTAAATGTATCTCCCCTATGAATGTAAATACAAGATCCTTTATATGTACTAAACTCAGATTTCATACCATTGGAGCTAGATCTATCTTATGATGAACAACCGATATAGATTTTGGATCGTAATGAAAATGTTCTACAAAACAAGACCAATCGCTTGTTTAATGTTTTAAGGTGGAACCACAAATTTGAAGAATCTACATGGGAACTTAGGGAAATTATGTGGGAGATGTATTCTTATATATATTTTTTCAATGTGAAAAATTTCACGGAATAAATTTAGTTTAAGAGGGTGAGAATGTAACACTCAGATGTTTTTTTATGAAATATTTTTGTTAAATAAATTTTATTGTTCTATAGATTACATTGCCTTAAATTGTTAGTATAAACAAACCACGAGACACATTAAGTTTAAAATTAAAATTATAGCCAATACATTAGGTTAGCAGTAATAATTTTAATGAACATATGAAAATGCATTGTGATTTCATTGACAATCAATTATTTATGAAAAATATAAATCAATTCGATATTTTTATTATTGAGTAAATTAATTTTGGTAATTAAATTTTTGAGATATATATATTATATATTTAATAAAATATTTCTTTATCCATCTAATGGATATTTTGGTCATAGGGTTTGAATAAACCATATTTGATGTATGAAAACCTTTTTTTAAAGGTTGATTTTAGGACTTTCAATGGTGAAACCCTTTTAAATTATAATTTTTACACCTTAATAATTATTATATGAAAACATAAATATGTTATTTTTAAGAGGGATATAATAATTTACTTCGGTTGAATTTTGGATAATTTTTTGATAACATTTATTTTTTGATGAATAGTAAAAATACTATAAATTTTATATCAAAAAAACATTTTTCATAAAAATAATTTATATTGTTAGATTATAATATTGAATGGTTTAAAAATATCACATTTAAATATTTTTAACATTCAATATAATTTATGTCAATATCATTATTTATAAATTTAATTCAAATATAAAAATAATTTAATTTTTTGCAGTGTTTTTTCTTTTAAAACTCATTCTTTCATTCCTAAAAAATAGTTAATTTTAATTTAATTACAACAAATTAGGTGTTTTAAATTATTAATAATGGATTTTGTATTTGGAATTAAATGTTCCAAATTATTTTGATAAGTTACTTTTATTTTGTTGAAATTATGAATAATATCTTTAGAAATGTTTTATGTTACCGCGGCTAAGGTTTAATCGATTAATTAAAGGTAAAAATAATATTATAAAAGTAATTTAACACCTATAAAAATACCTTTGGTGGACTAAATTCAACCTTTGTCATACGTTTTCAAAATTTATTCACTTGATGGCCACTTCCACATGAATATAAAATAATTTTTATTTAAAATCAATGAATATGGCAAAATGTCACACTCTCATTTTATATAAGTATATTAATTATAATATTGGAAGAAAATTGAGCTAAAATCGTTTATATGTATTCTATTAAAAGATAATATAATTAAATACATCATAGAAAATTATTTATAATTTTTGAAAATTATATAATTACTATTATGGATGACAAAATAGTGACACATAAATTAATATTTTAATAGAAATGCCAAATAAATGATTTTAAAAAAATTAAAATAAATTTATTTTTAATTATTTAAGTTTTTAAATTAATTTTATAGGAGATTATGTCATGTTTTTATTATATGAATTGTTTTTTCACGAATTTATCTTTTATGAGGATTTTATTTAAAATCAATGAAATGAATATTGTCAAAATGGAAACTTTTTTATGTTATAAAAATAACAAATTTATAAATTATTTAAAAAAATAAAAAATTTATAAATCACAAAGTGATAGTTATAATGTATAATATTTCATTAAATATCCATCTATTGTCAATTAACACCATATAAGTAATTATTTATGACTATTTAATATTTATAAATTTGTTACAATAATTAAAATGAAATACTTAAAATAATGATAAATAAAAGTTATAAGGTCTAAAATAAAATCAAAACATGCATTAAGATGATCCATCAAGAGGATTTAAACTCATTTTAATCTGAACTTCTTTATATTACCCTTTGGATTAATTTAAATTTAAATATTAATTTATATTATTTTAATTGTTATAGTTTTTTCAAATGTGCACATCCCCTCTCTAATAAAAGGTTACCTCACGTTCTCTTTATATATCACATATAAAGTCCTTTTTCTTTGCCAAAATCTACCAATTTATTATCCCAATTTCCCTCAATTTGTCCTAGAGGCCTCACATTTGGAATAATGACATCTTATAGAAGAATATTGTGTAAATCAAAAGAAGATACTCGAAAAGGATGTTATTGTTTTATCACCTATTTCAAAAAAATCTTATTACACATCCTAATCTTATGTTGATTCCATAATAAAGTAAAAAAAACATTATCTTATACATACATGGATGTTATTATAATTATTCAAAAACCTTATACCTCCTTTTATCCATCCTATGAATAACAATATCACCAGGGGTGACAATGTACAACTTACAATCTCGACGTTGTGGTGTAATTTTCTATTCAACAATAATTTATTTGGATCAGTATAATGAGGATTATAGTGGATGTAAATAATGAATATAAAATGATAATTATTTTTTATAGTTAATATACCATCAAATTATATACCATTTAATCATTATGTGAATGATACCATCGCTCTTGCGTACATACAATATACCATCTCCACGATGAAATGTGATTCATTATACATGATCTTAATTAAACCAAGATTATATAAATGAATGGAATGAATAAATATTATATATATTATAAAAATATCATTTTGTAAATGATATAATAATAACCTAATAAGTGTAATATGAATTTATCTGGGAAAACATGCATAAGAACATAATGTATTTAACATCCGAATAACGAGTGACCTTGATATGTTACTAACAAATGGATGATAATATAATCATGTATGATATCATAAAAATGGTGTTGATTTTAAAATAATTTAATGACATTATTTAAATATTTATACTCGAGGTTCAGATACATACAAAGGATATCAGACCTAAGGTTAAGGATAACTTCACAATCTTATTTTTATTTGAGATTGTTTATACATAAGTATTTACTGGGATATATTTATCATCCACATCCATGTTTCATATAATTTATATTATTTATTTTATTCGTCTAAAATTTTTAAAGTCAATTTTACCAAATGGGTTATTTTTATTAAACGATATGGAAGGACTCTTATGGTGTTTTTCGATATGAGGTACTTTTTTACATTTCCCGCAAAAGTATTAAGAGAATTTTTTTATGTTAAATAGAATGAAAAGACTTTTAAAGATTTATAACACCTTATTTCCATGATGCTTCCATTAAATTATTTTAATTTTAATTTTCTATAAATTATTTTCTTTTAAAATTATGTTTCATTTTCCAAAAAAAGAATTTTTTGAAAAAGAATGGATATTTTCCTCAAGAATTAAGTTCATGTGTTTTATAAAAATTATTTTACATCTTAAATTATGATATAAAAATAGGGTTACATATATATATCTATTATTACATTGATTTTATAGTGTTAATGATGGAATAATTTTTTTATAAAGATTGTGTTATGATGGAATGATGTTTAAGAGACCCATTTTATTTCTTGGGTTATGAAATGCTGAATGGTTTTTGTTTTTGCGGAACTTGTAAGAATGAGTTAATTATGAGATAGGTTGGACCTCTATCTTCATCGAATGCATTAGGTAATGATTTATATCTAATTAGGAATATATTATAGGAACATCAATTAAATCAAATTCAGTAATACAAGGATGGAATGAAAAGTAAACCTATTTCACAAATGGACTGTATCTACAATAATGGTCTTCACAATGAGACATGACTAATATGAAATGATTTTTTATTACTATGTGTATTACACAAAACATATGGTATTGTTTTTTTATATTTGGTATTATGTCAATTAATTATTATGAACTTTTATCCCAGGACATGATATCACGATATTTCATATGCAGGATAAGACTTCCAAATATTATATTATAATATCATATGACTACTATATGATTAATATTTCCCTTTTTACCATTACATAGAATTTGATATTACACTTTTATATGTTTCTTTTCCCCATGTAATGAATAAGGATATTATGTATGATTTGTCAAAAATCGTTCTAGTTATGAAGAAATAAGCAGGAGACTATATAGATGTTTTATGACCTAGTTGTTTATGTTTCCAGGTTTCTAAAGACATTATACCTCTACAGTCTTTTAGGGATCTGTTTTATGTAGTAATGAAAATACATTAAATTTGAAGTAATATTAATTTATGTATTGTATGGGTCCTTATAAGTTACATTTGTGGAAAATGAAAAGATGACTCTCCTTAATTATTTTTATAAAAAATAAAACATGGTTAAACTTAAATTTACTTAAACCAAATAAAATATTCAAAACATTAATGAATTTATTTATAGAAACTATTATGATGGATGAAAATAATCATTATGAATAGTGTAAATACATGGGTTAACATAAAAAAACATTGAAATTTTGATTAATTTGAAGAGTAATATGAAATGAAAAAATTTTAATCTTTACAAAAACATATTTTAGAGGAAAATATATATGATATTTGGGTGATAAATCATATCATTTCTATTTTATAAATTTATACATAACTAAACCATTAAAATGTCAGATCATAACATAATACCCTTACCTTTGGTCTTACTTCCTTCATAACTAGTTTTTACCACCTATATAATAAATTTATATTTATTACAAATATGTAAATATATAAAATTAATAATTATAATAAATTAATTTTTTTCTTATAACATATTATCACCCATTCATTAAAAATATGTCATTATCATCATCAGTTTGGTTGTCAATGACATCATATTTCATAAATTTATTTGATTTGGTAGTTAAGATCATTCTAACATGAACATGGTTATATAATATTCAGAATTTTTAACCTGAAATAAATATAAAATATTATCATTATATACTTATTCATGAAAATATATAAATTGTAGTTGTCAAAAAATGAATTGTATCATTCATGGAGATGGTTGTCCGTACATATGCATGATCATATTTATTATCTGAAAACAAAATGAATGAATGAAATTTAAATAATATTTTATCATTCTTGAATAATAATTATATCGTGAATATTATATATATATATATATATTAATTTATTAAATAAATTTTTATATCCATAAATATGAGTAAATGATGGAATCAAATCATATTACTATGTGTAGGTTGTAGTCCACCTATACACAGGAGTGATGCATTCATTTCACATTTGATTGAGAGGTGGATGAAAATGGATATACTGTAATGAAAAAAAATAAATATTATATACTAGTTACTAAAATCATTATTTTTTTTGGATATAATATATTTAGTATAATTATAATAAGAAATAATGATTTAATATTTTGGGTAAGGATATTATGTCTTATTTGAGAGATCTCCACTGGCTTACAAATTAATCCCTCTTTGGATGGTCTTAGGACAATAAAAGGTTATTAATAATGAAGGTAAGGATGGTAGGATGGTTTTTAGTAGGTATTGAATGATATATAGGGATATATTTTTTGAATAAAAAGGACAATTGGTTCCCTTTTATTAGTGAGAGGGGACACATGGAATTATATATGAATATTTAAATAATATAAGGTCAATTTATTTTAAATACAAATCTAAATAACACGAATTAAATTTTATTATAATATAAAGACAGAATACCTTCAAATAAATAATATTTATTTATAAAATTACATAAAATTTGATGGAATTTATTTTAGAAAAAAATTCTATAAATAATATAAATTTACTTTCATTTTAATCAAAGGAAAAAATGATATTAAAGAGTTAAAATATTTTATATAATATATAATACAAATATTTTATTTGAATCATTAAAAACATTATTTAAAATTATTTATATCCAAACATATGTTAACCAAGAAAATAGATTTATGAAAAATTACAAATTTTACTCTCATATGATTTTATCACGATTAAAAAGAACTAGATAATTAATGTAGGAATGAATATTAATAAATTAAAAAAATAGAATATCTAAAAATTGGGATAAATCTATTTTTCTATTAAAATTTACAATACATAGAACAATACGTTTTTTAGAGTGGAATATGTACAGAGCCCTTGCCTTAATCATTTCATAATCATGAATTAAGTTAATAATTCACATTGAAGATATTTTAAAGTATATATTTTTAGACAATTAGGCCATATCTATTATATTACATCTAAAACATTACAGAGTAGAAACTTCTACTTAGTATTCATTTTTTCAATAAATAAAAACACTTGAAAAAAAGTGTCATGTCTAGATCTTGGTTTTCGATAGCTTTACTTTTACATGATTCCATCCTTTACCAAATTCATCATTAAGTCTTGTTAAAAAATCAAAAAAACTCGAGATAAGCATAAAAACATAGTAATGATTATAAACTAAAGAAATAAAACATTGGTCCATCAATACATACCATCATAAGATCTTTAACATACACCATGAAATCATGAAATTTATCAATAATACATAGAAATCATAAATCATAAAGGTAACTTGTGGAATCAATATCATTCTTACGTTGTACATATCACAACTACATTGGGAGTTACGTTTGAATACCCAATAAATTATATTCCCAAAATATATTGGGAGAAAAATTAACGTTTACTTCTGTCAGGTTACCTAATGCTTTGGAGAGCTATCATGGGCTCACCAACCCTATGTTTATCATGGAACCACCTATATACATAGACAATTACCAATAACCATAACATAATCATAACACATAACACAAGCATAAAGGAAAGATAACATTTCCACATTGAAATCACAATATATCATTAAAATATATTGAAATTATCAATCCATGATCAAAACAATTTTAAATACCCAAAATACAAAAAAGTGTATACTGTATTTTTTTTCTTTTAAAAAATACTATATCTTGTTAAGGAAGCCAATGATCAAATAATACTCGCTGTAGTGGAAAGGTCGTTTTCATAGAGTACGTTGAAAAGAAACATTCCATTTTTTCCTTTAGTAAAATTATTTTTAGGAAACGAATCACTTTGAATTAAATGAAAAGTCAAATATGTTTATACAACATATAAAAGGAAGTGGTGTATAAATAAAAATATGCTTCAATGTATCTAGATTGAGACGATGTCCGTTACCTTGTGCCTGAATTGACTCGTTTGTTCTATAATCCCATGAATAATAAACTAAATTAATTTATACTTTCTTTATAACGATTTTCAAGTTTATTATTCCTTTTATATCAGTAATTACAACATTATAAACATTACATAATCATTTGAGTTAATAACGGTTGTTTTCTCGATATTTGGTACTTGAGCCAAAATTGAACTTCTTATAATTAAAGGTTGTCCCTGCGGTGAAAATTGCACTATCTCCAGATTGATATTAATTAATTAGATATAATATATATCATATATATATTCTTTATATAAATTTATTTATAATATTACATAACATTTCGAGATAAGAAATGAAATGCAATGTTCATGGAGTCAGTAAGCCGTATGTACGCATGAACGATACATTGATTTCTATTTTTTTTGTAATGGAATGAAAACATAATTATATATAGTAATATTATAATTCTTCTATTATAACATATATAATTTAATTAAATCTACCTTTTATACATTCTATGTATGGCATGAATGAGTCATGTCACTTTGAGGGGGCAGTAATCCGTGTTTCCTCAAATTTAATTATCACATTTACCCATTACGTAAACAACAATTTTATGAAATAAATAAAAAATAAATAAGTTTAAAATAAATATATATATATATAATATATCACATATAAATACAGTTCCATCATAATAACCACCATAATAGGTGGTAGGAGAAGATTGTACAATCATTATTTCATGAGGCAGTAGTTCGTCGTCCATAGTAACAGTATGATCACATCCATTAGATGAAGGTGTGTGGAATTATAGTTCTAATACATATCATAAAATAATACTAGTATTTTGATGATACTTTTTTTATCCTAAAATAGTGGAATAAAGAGAGTTTAGCAGGTAGGATAATTAAAATAAAAGAAGAGAAATTGAGAGAAGATGTTACCATTAAATCGGGTAACTCCTTTTGGTTTGAACAAAAAAGTTTTCTTGAAATTTTTTCTACATAAGAATAGTATTATAGGTGGAATATATGGATTTTTGAGAATATTGTATCCTTGGTAGGTTGATCCAAGTTGCTTCAGAGGTGTGAGTAAGGGTTAGAGGTGATGTTTTTTATAATGGGGGAGGGGCTTTTAGGAATGATTGAAAGTATTATTTTATTATAAAATGATTTTCGTTTTCAAAAGGGTCAAAACATATTAAATTAGAATATATAATGATTATAGTTCTAAATAAAATCAAGCTATAATAATTTGACCGGTGTTGGATATTTTTTAAAATTTTATTATCTCATTTATTTAAATCATTCATTAATAAGGTAATCACTACATCATCATTGTGTCTTATATAATTTAATTTATATGAAGTCAAAAAATTATAATTAAAATACCATGATGTAGTAAATTTATTTTTCTTTCCAATTAATATTTATAGACTAATATATAACATATATAAGACCATGTAAAAATTTTATTTACTAAAAGATATATGTTAATGTCACTTTTGTCTTTACATAAATTTAATTAATATAAAGTGTCATTATCACTCCCATGTGAATCCATGGTGTCCCACAATTGACGCATGGATGAAATTAGTTGTAAATATATAATACAATAGTATTAGGTCATGTTTAAGGGTAATTAAATATTATTATAATATAATTTGTTTACTGTGATTAACTTATTTACCCTTTAACCATGGTAAATAAAATATTTACTGAAGTAAATATTAATAATGTCTAAATATAAAATTTAACTATATTCACAATTATAATCTCTTGATTCAAAATATTGAATCCATTTTCACAAATTCAAATCACATCAGTGTTAGAAAATTAATTAAAAATTAATTCTTGTTGTCAAAACAAAAAGAGTGTTTTAATGAAATAATAACTATCAAAATATTGACACTTGTTTATGTCAAATTTTAAAGCGAAATTACATAAAATAAAAAAAAATGGATTAATTGTTAAAACTATAATCTAAATAAACTTTAAAACCAATTAAAAATATAATCTACCAATATTAATAATGTATATTAAAAGGCAGTTTTGAATTAAAATACAATATTTTTCACTATTCATTACAAAAATAACTTTATCAGAATGATACCAAAAATTGACCCAAAGTAAATTTTCATGTCCTGATTCCAAATATTAGTTTTATTTTGTAAAATATAACATATATAGTGAAAAAAAATATTTTAGAAGGTTTCTCAATCAAAAAGAAAGAAAAACAACATTTTAAAAAATATAAGAGTATTTATGCTTAAATCAGATTTTTTCTCATTTCAAGACTCTAGTTTTTTTTGGGATAAATTTAAAAACTTTTAAAAAATATGTATAATTTTGTATTAGTAATTTATTTTCATTCCCACCATTACAATGTCTTGTCATTAACTACAATTTAATGTAATAATAGTATATAATTTTCAGTATAACTCATCGTTGTGTGTAACACATGTTTTCAAAGAAACTCATTGTTGCATATCAGGTACACCATCAAACATAGAATCCCCATTAAATTATAATTTATATTTAATTAAAAAATATTAATAAATATGAAGATTTAATATTCTTTATTTACATGGGATGTTACATCATTCCCCCCTTTTGGAAATTGTGTTCTCGTAATTTTATTCACCTATAAAATATATAGTGGTATTTATCCGTTATATAATTTTTAGATCCCCACATATTCTCTTCAACCATATGGTTTTTTCAAAAAAATTGTATCTGATGGATAACATTATTCTACAAAACATTCTCTCTTTGGTCAAGAATCCGGACTGGTTGTTCCTCATAAGATAGATTCTCTTTCAAATGAACAACCTCTCGGCTCAAAACATGAGATGGATCCGGCATGTAATTTATCAACATTGAATCATGAAGAACATTGTATACTAGGGATAAACATCGAGGTAATGTCACTTTGTATGCAACTGATCCAACTTTTTCCATGATTTCATAGGGTCCAATGAACCTCAGACGTAGATTTCCCTTTTCCAAAACACATCACAATTTTCCCTGGAGAATGTTTGAGAAAGACATAATCACCTACCTAGTAAGAATGATCCTTCCTCTGGTTATCTGCATAATGTTTTGTCCTACTATGAGCTACTCTTAGATTCTTCTAAATCAACTAAACCTTTTCTTCCATCTCTTCTACCAATTCTGATCCAATCAACTTTTTTTCACCAACTATAACCCAAAAAGCTAGAGTTTGACACAGCTTTCCGTTTAATTACTCAAATGGATCTATCAGTATACTAGAATGAAAAATGATATTATAAGAAAACTCAACCAATGAAAGATAGTGGTCCTAACATCCCTAGAAATCCAGTGAAAAATAACGTAGCATATCACCCATGATCTGAATTGTTCATTCTGGATACCCATATAATTGAGGATAAAAATCTATAAAAAAATTTAATCCAGTACCCAATGACTTCTAAATTCCTTTCCAAAAGTTAGAAGTAAACATGGGTTTATGATCAGATACAATAGAGAGGGGAACTTCATTAAACTTGACTATCTTTTTAACATACAATTGAGAAAGTTGTTCTAGAGATAATGTATTTAGAATAGGATGGAAATGAGAATATTTAGTCAATTGATCATCAATAATCCATATTTCATTATTACCAAGAGATGTCTTCTCTAATACCACAACGAAGTCCATGGATATATTTTCACATTTACACTATGGCACCGATAAAGGATAAGGCATCCTTTTTGGTATCTACAGCTCCGCTTTAAACTATTGAAAAGTCAAACACTTGATAGTAAATTCGGCAATGTCTATTTTCATTCCTCCCACCAATAATACTCATGACGATCTCTATACATATTAGTATTACCATGATGAATAGAATACAGAGAGCTATGAGCTTCACATAATAATTCTTTCTTAAACTGTGAATCACAAGGAACACATAATCTTTTCCTAAATCCCAAAATACTATCATTATCAATGTTAAATTTAGGAAACGTACTCTTCTGAACCAATTCTACCTTTTTCTTTAACTGCCTATCTTACTTATGTTCTTGTACAATTATGTCTGATAGAGATCCTTTCACTGATAGATGAAACAAAACAGAGGAATTTCTTGCACCAACAACATCTATTCCAATGTCCTTAAAATCCTTAATCAAATGATCTTGTTACAAATGTAACATGGTTATTGAAGAATTACATTTTAAACTCAAATCAACAGCTACTTTATTTTCCATTCCTGGATGGTAATGAATCATGCACTCATAATTCTGGATTAATTTTAGCCATCTCTTCTATCTCATTTTTAATTATTTCTAACTGAATATATACTTTATATATGTGTGGTCAGTATATATTTTACATTTTAATACTTACAAATGATGCCTCCAAATATTTAAAGAAAAAACAATAGCATCTAATTCCAAATCATTTGTAGGGTAATTAAACTCATGAGGATTCAATTGACATGATTCATAAGCAATTACCTGATCATTTTGCATTAGGACACAACCATGTCCTTTCAATAAAGCATCATTGTAGATAGAATACTCAAAATCTCTGGAAGGTAATGCCAAAACTGAATTATTCATCAATCCTCTTTTCAATTCGTGAAAAAAAATCATCACATTCTTTTTCCCAAATAAACATAACACCTTTTCAAGTAACCATAATTAGTGGTCTAGATAACCGTGAAAAATTTTCACCATACCTCTTGTAATAACATGAAAAAACAAGAAAACTATGGATCTCAGTTATATTATTTTTTCTTGGCCATTCATCAACAACATTTGTTTTAGTAAGATCAACAGCTATGCCTTCTTTATAAATGATGCGACCAAGGAACGAAATTTGTGGTAACCAAAAATCACACTTGTAAAATTTTCCATATAGTTTATTTTCTTTTAAGGTTTGCAAGACAACCCTTAAATTAGTTTAATGCTCTTAATTACTATTAGAAAAACCCAAATATCATAAATGAACATAAACAAAAACATATCCACAAACAAACAGAATATTATATTTGTAAGATCCATGAATACAATAGGTGTATTGGTTATCCCAAAAGGCATAACTAAAAATTTATAATGGCCATATCTAGTATGAAATGTAGTGTGTGGAATGTCTACATCCTTTACATTCAACTAATGTTACCCCGAACTCATGTTAATCATTGAAAAATACTGATCAACCTTGAGCTGATCAAACAAATCATCGATATGAGGAAAGGGTAATTGTTCGTAATAGTGATGTTATTCAAGGTTCTAAAATCAATACAAAGTCTCATTGAACCATCTTTTTTTATCAGAAAATACTGGATCATTCCATAGTGATGTGCTAGGTCGAATGAATCCATAATCTAATAATTCCTACAATTGATTCTTTAACTCTAAAAGATCAAATTGGTCTATTGGATAAGGGGGTTTTGAAATTGTCTTAGCATTAGGAACTAATTCGATAGTAAATTCAACTTCTTGATCATGTATTATACCAGGAAACTCGTCATTAAAAACATCATGGTACTCATTTACTACCAGAACATCCTTAATTTGAACAGTTCCATTGTTTTCAATAATATGTTCAAGGTAACATTAATTTCCATCTTTTTACTAGTGTCTCGGCTTTCTGATATGTTATAAAAAATAAGGTTTCATTCTTGTCTACAAACTGAAAATATTTATGAAAATAAACCTCTTTTTCTCTACAATCAATCATAGAATGATAAACATAAAACCAATCAATACCCTATATAACATCAAACTCCACTAGAGGAAAAACAATAAGGTTTGCAGGTAGATTTTTTTCACACACAAGTACAGGAAGGATCTTATGATTTCTTTTTTTTCTCAACATTTATTCCAGGTGTTATTACCATAAGTTCAAAATTCATATATTGATATGGATTTCCCAATTTACTAGAAAACTTCTCATAAATGAAGGTATATGTGGACCCTGAATCAAACAACACATTGGCATAATCTGAAAAAACAAACATTGTAATTGATACTACATCATTTGATGGCCAAACATATTCTGAAATAGTTTCAAAGGATTTAACCACCCCTTTATGATTGTTGTTTGGATGCTTTCCCTAAATTGAGTTCTTCATTGGACACCCATTTTTATAATGACCCATTTCATTGAAATTAAATCATTTTACTGACTGTAAATCATATTTTGTCTTACTATTACACTATTATTTTTCAGTGAAATTGGGAGGATTATCCCCATTTTACCACATCAGTAGCACTTACAAGAATTCAAAAGACATCATCTAACATGATTTTTACTACAATTTTCACAAACAAATAAAAATACATTTCTTAAAATCAAAATTTTTGGAAGAGTTATTCCCTTTCATCTGACAATCAACCTCTTATTATATTAATTTTAAAAGAACACCTGATCATCAGAAAACTATATTTCCACATTCCCCATACATTGAACAAGTTTTTCTTAACTTTTGAAATCACAAGAAGCTAAATCCCTTCGATACTTTGTTTTTAATCCTATGTAAATATAATTTATTTTATTATCAAGATATTTTATCAAATGTGGAGTGTACCATCCCAGTTGAGTGAATTTTACTTCAAAAGTAGCCACTGGGTCATCCTCCTACCTCAATTCCAAGAATTGTTTTTATATCCAAATACTAACCACATTAGAAAAATATTTCTCAAGAATTGTACCTTTGAATTAATCCCAATCAAGAGCATCAATCTACTCACTATCCCTGATATTTTTCACTATTGCACACCACTGATCAGCTTCAACATCAAAATAGTAAACAAAAAGAATATCCTTTTCATGTTCTGAACACCCCATGACATCAAAAATCTACACCAGTTTATTAATACACCCTTCAGCTAGAACAAGGTAAGATAATCCTCTGAACGGTGGGATATGTTGCCTCATGAAATGACCCACTACTGACATGTTACTCAGTGATTGATCTGGCTGATCTCATTCATGGATACCACCACCATTTATAGCCTGAGTCAACTGTACCATCAATGCAACAAACGGTTTAATTCTAATTCCGACCATCTCAAGATGATGATATGGAAGGTTGTCTTCATCTAGAGGTCATCCCATTATAGCTGACATGTTTCCTCTACGGAAAACAATTCTAAATACAGAAATATCTTTTGTGAAGCAATATGGTAATATGTAAATGATATATCATTAAAATATTAACATAAATTAATTTATGGATATTAATTTAACAATACCCTTACTCCAGAAGTTATCTAAACCGACCTCTGATACCAGCTATAAGGCCCCAACATTAAACATTTCATAATCAAGATTTATGTGAATAATTAATGTTGAGAATCTTATTCGGATTACACTTTTAGAGAATTTGGACGAAACTATTTCATTAAATCTCAAATATTACAATGTAGACATTTTTATTGGGTATCCATTTTCTCATAAAATAAAATATCTTGAAAAAATGATTCATGTCTAGTTCCATGTTTTAGACCGTATGGATTTTCCATGGGTCCATCCCTGACCCTATTCATCTTTATGTCATATAAAAAACATTTTAAAAAACATGAGATGAGCATAAAAAGCTTAGTAAAAATTATAAAACAAATAAATAAAACATTAGTCCATCAATACATATAAATCATAAGCTCTTTAAAATACCTCATTAAATCATAAGATTTATGAAGAAGACATAGAAATAATAAATCATAATGGTAACTAGTGTCATCTATATCATATATACATTGTAGCTATGACAACAAAATATGTAGTTACATTGGAATACCCATCACAGTATATTCCCTAAATCTCTTAGTAGAAACATTAATGTTTACCTCAATCACATTACACAATGCATAAGAGATATATCTTAGGCTCACCCTACCTAGGTTTATCTTGGAGAAACCCATATACATAGACAATGCCGATGAACTATAACATAATCATAACACATAACTGACACATAAAAGAATGATAACATTTCAACATTGAAATCCGAATATATCATTTCAATATATTTACATAAACAATCCATTATAAAAACCAGTTTAAAAAACAAAATATTTAAAACATTACATAGTATTTATTTTCTATTTAATGAAACATGTCTTGTTATGGAATCTGAAGATCAAATAAAACTCGCACCGGCGGAAAGGACGTTTTCACCGCATATGTTAAAAATAATCATTCATTTTTCATTTAGTAAAACTCTTCATAGAAAATTATTCCCTCTGAGTGAAATGAAATGTAAAATTTGTTTACACACCATATATAATAAATTTATGTATAAATAAAAATATTCCTCATTGAAAGTATATTGTGATGATGTCCCTTACCACTTGTCTGATATGACTGGTTCGGTCATTAATATCCCGAATATTAAACTAAATTTAATTTATTCATTATTCATAACATTTTTAAGGTTATTATTCCTTTATTATCACTTATAACCATGTTATAAATACTACACAATCATTTGAGTTAGAAATGGTCATTTTGTCGATATTTGGCACTTTAGCCAAAAATGAACTTCTTATAATTACAAGTCTTCCCTATAGTCAACATTCAATTAACTCCTAAGTGATATTCCTGATTTATATATCATATATACCATATATATTCTGTATATATATATATATATATATATATTATATGTATTTATAACATTACATTACATTCGTAGATAAGAAATGAAATGCACTGTTCATGGTGTGGGTACGCCATACATACACATTAATGATACATTTATTTATGTTTCAAATTTAATGGAATTAAAATATAATGATAAATGGGTATATTATAATTATATTATAATATCTACTAAAATTTCATTAACTCTATCCTTTTATGTGCCACGTATGGCATGAATGATTTATATCACCTTGAGGGGGCGGTAGTCAGCACTTCCTCAAATTAAATTATCATGTTTACCCATTATAGAGACCATAATGTTATGCTATCAATGAAAAATAAAAAAGTAGAGAGGCAATATAAATATAATATATATAACAAATAAATATAGTTCCATCATAATTTCCACCAAAAGAGGTGGTAGGAGAAGATTCAACATTCATTGTTTCGTGAGGTAGTAGTTTGTCATCCACAGAAACAGTATGTTTGTATCCATTAGATGGAGGTGTGTAGAATTTTAGTTATAATATTTCTCAAAAAAATAACATAGTACATTGATGATAAGGTTGTTTTCATAAAATAATGGAATAAATCTAGTTCAAGGGGTTGGAGAAATAAAATAAATGAAGAGAACTTGAGGGAATATGTTAAATTTAAATTGGGTAACTCACTTTAGTTTGAACCAAAATACATTCTAGAAGTTCCTTCTCCATAAGGTAAGGATTATTGGAGGAATATAGGGCTGTTTGGAGAATATTGGATCAGTGTTTGGATGATACAAGGGGGCTTGATATGGTGTGAGTAAGGGTTAGAGGTGATGGCTTTTTATTAGGGGGAGGGTGGGCTCTTTAAAAAAGTTTGATAGTATTATTTTATTATAAAATGATTTTCAGTTTGAAAATGGTCCAAAAGTAATTAAATTAGATTATAAGATTAATATTCTTCTACATAAATTCATAAAAAAATAATTTTATAGGTTTTGGATATTTTTTGAAAGATATATGTATATATCACTAATGTCTTTACGTTAAATTAATTCATATAAAGTGTCATTATCAGTCCAATGTGGCTACATGGGGTCAAAAAATCTACCCAATGATGACCTTAGTATTAAATAGCTCGTACAATTTGGTGAGGTCAAGTATAAGGTTAATTCACTATTATTATAATATTTTTGACCCTTATTTACCAGATTTACCCTCTAACCATGTTACATTAAATATTTAATGAGTTAAAATATTCATAATGACTAAAAATAAAAATACTTATTAAAAAAATTTGGATCTATTTATTCCATATATGAAATCTATTTTTCCAAATTCAAAACACATAATTGGCCTAAATTAATTTTTACTTAATTTGAATGGTCACAACAAAAAAGCGTGTTTTTATAAAATAATAACTATCAAAAGAATGACCCTTGTTTAAGTACAATTTCAATGGGAAATTAATTCCAATGACAAAAATTTGATTAATTTATAATAATATAATAGAATTAAATTTTAAAACCAATTAAAAAGTTAATTTTATCATATAAATAATGTAGATTAAAAGGTGTTTTTGAATGAAAATGTTGTATTTTTCATTATTCATTATAAAATTAACGTTATCAGAAAAATACAAAAAATTTACCCAAAGTAAATTTTAATTTCTTTATTATAAAGAATAATTTTATTATGTCAAATATTACATATAAATGTTACAGAAAATATATTTAAAAAGGGTTTTCCATTAAAAGGCGGCAAAATGACCTTTTAGAGAATATTAGTTTATTTATGCTTAAAATTAGGATATTTATTACTTTAATCCTCAAAAATTTATTGGATAAATTGAAACACATTTAACAAATATTAATAATCATATTGAAGTTAGTTATGTTCATTCCCTCCATTACAACGGCTAGCTGTTAACTTGCATTTAAAATAATAATATTATATTAACATTTTTCAGTATAACTCAACGTTGGGTGCAACATATGTTTTCAAAGAAACACTTTGTTTCATATCAAGTATGCGATCAAACATAGAATCGACATTAAAGTAAATTTAATATTTAATTCAAAAATATTAACAAATATGAATATGTCAGATTCATTATTTACCTAGGATGTTACAATATGTCTTTTATTCATGAAATTATTTTATTATGAAAATAAATCCTATTTGAAAAGAATTAATCAATAATTTTGAATTAGAATATATATAAAAATGTCTATATATATATTATAATGTTATTAATACTATTATGAGCATCCAATTAAATTGATTGGTTATAAATGACTTCATATATTCTGGTACATTTAGGGTTGGGGTTGTTTTTGAATAAGGATGATGAATATATCATATTTATTTCAAATGAATATATATATAAAATTACAATGAGATACATCATATGTAGAGTCATGTGATCCTATCTAATGGCCATGATTAATATCTTATTAAATTTAAATTAACCCATATAGAAGGAAAATAACTTTATACTGAAAATTACATCATATGAATGTTTACCGTGTAATATAATAATATCGTCAAATTATTTAATGAAGAAGTTTGGATAATTGTTTCATCAACCTATATACATGAGTATCTTCTTTTGACTCTTTGTAATGAACACAATGAAAAAAACACAAGGTTGTTGTCTCAATCATACAATTTTAGTATAATCTAAGTGTGTTAGATAATTTATTCAAGTATGGTAATGGAATTATCATATCTTAACATACTTAATCAATTCAATATCACTTATGACTCACTTATCATAACATAATTCCCCAAAAACATATGACATCATAGTTTTCAACAATATATTACAATTTGTGATACATTATATACATTAATCGTAGTATCTGTTACAAGGATTGATACATCGGTCTATCGGTTGAAATATTTGATTACACATATAACAAGTGTAATTACTATTAGAACATTAATTATCACATCCACCAGTATCGAATATTACAAAATAAAAATCTAATTTTTTGAAGAATGTATTATGATCCTAAAACAGTCAATAGTTTAAAATTATCTATGTCTTATTTAATGGAATTAATATAACCTTATTAAATAGATTTAAAAATATTGTTCTTCCAATTAATAGTTCCCATTATAGAGGATAAATAATATAAATTTTAACTCTGATAAATGTTCTATAGACATTTTAACATTAATATTACATACAACGAAATTCATCACAATAAAATATCCTTCTTTATTCTCTTATGTATGAATATTTGTATAATTAAAAGTATGTATTTATTTTTTAATATCAAAAATGAATCCTTCCCTTTGTATATGGGGTTGTATAGATTTGTGGTGAAGTATGTGAAGGTACCACATTTCCTATATGTTATGAATTACTAAATTAATATATTATATATTGATTTATAGATTTTTATTTGTGAAACATTTTATTGTTTACCTGTGATGGGATACAATTATGTTTCATTATTAATTCATAAATACTTTAATATACTTCTCTGACATCGGTAGGAGAGTTTATAAGGAGGGATCCATTTATTAAACTTTTATTCCCATCCTTACTTATATATAATATTGTTACTAATTTTCAATGTATTTTTCAAAACCGGAATAGAACTCACTATCCTATGATATAACTCACTATCATAGAACTCACTATCTAATAAAACTCATTATCTATTAACATAGAGTCTTGTTGTAATTAGATACATATAAATTTTTATGATTTTTTATATTATGATACTATCCAATGATATTTTTTTCTTTCATATGGAATAACATTCATGTTAAATTATTGTATTTTGAATTTATTTTATTATTAGTGTTTTATTTGATTTAAGGTTTATTATAGTATTTTTCATATATAGAGGGTAATACCTACCATATTATACTTATAATATAATTTATTCTAGTTGGAAACATATGGACCTTTATTGATGGGATTTTGGGGTCATCCCTGGATTCACTACTAACCTAGAAGGGGATTTAATTGTGGATAATTTGGGACCAAAGATGTGAGCAAAATGGATATTAGTGTTTTGAGATTACTAATAGTATAATTATATTATTTATGATTTATCTTAAGATATTAGTTTTTTTACTAATATAAATAACATCATTTCAGGAAAAAAAGTGGTGTCAGTAAATAATGAAATGGGTTATTATTGGTTTTCAATATTCATATGTGTTTTGTCCTAATCAAATTTCCAAATGATGATCACTTATGATCCATAAATATATGATAGTGTTTAAGTTAAAAAAACACTTTTATTTCCTATATTATAGATTATTGACTTCCCAATTATATAAATCACTCTCTTGATACTGAGGTAACTAGTGAGATGTGGATATTCTTATTATTATAATGATAAATACTATCAGTTGAAACTGGTGCATTTGGAAGATATATGACTCATTTTTCTAATAGGTTAGATAATTTATTATATATATTAATTTTAGGGATTCCAAAACATTTTAATTAAGTGAAATAATACTTATTTGAACATATTTATTTTTGTGTAAACAGTTATCATTCCTTTGTAAAATAATTCTCATGGTGGATTTTTAAAAGGTGGTAGAAAAATATTGATTATTTTACCTATATAAAAAACCAAAATATATTAATGTGGGGGTATTAATTGATTTTAAAACATCATTTATTAGTGGTTTATTTAGGTTTTATATAGCTACTATAAAAGTCTAGGTGATAATTTTGAGAAACCATTTGGAATATATAAGTTGATGACCTCAAAAAAAGAATGAGTCATCAATCATCAAGATAATCCCCATGAATTAGGTTTTCGTGCTTCTATTGTGTGTTTTAATAGAATATTTTGAATGTGAATTGATATATTGATTAATTTCAGGAAATTACTTCCATATTATAATGATTCTATAAGAATTTATAGATAAATATTAATAGCATGATAAAATGTTATCAACTATTGAATAATGATAATTTGAGTAATTTGGAGAGTAGAGGGTGGATGTTCAATATTGGTAAAATTTTAGTTTTTGGGGTTTAAATGTATTTCTCACCATTAAGATGCGCATTTCACTTCTTAAAAAAGATTAACCATGAAAAAATGTGATATTAGAGGATTTACTAACATGAAATTAATATAATAGGGGCTCTATGAACCATTTTCAACCAATTTAATCAAGATATAATAATTTTTTTTAGGATAGGAATTGAAAATGACATGATAAGAAAGGAACAAATAATGAATTAAAATGGGAAGAAAATATTGAATCTAATCATAAAAGTGGGTTTAAATGAAAATATCACAATTTAGTCAGAAATATAACTAGTATATATATTTTTCCTATATCAGGATCACATGGTAACTGATGCTACTGAAATAAATTATAGTAGCACCAAATACTATCGAGAATCTGGTTCAACCCCATCCAGTACCCGATACAGAAATTTCAATAACACCATTCATAATATCCATAATTCTCTAAAGCTTCCTCTAATATTCATAATGATCCCATTTACATAAGATTAAAAGTTATATATTTACATATTTAATAAAAAACATACTTAAAATATAATCTCAATTAAAAACAATAAAAATATTGGGAATCTCATCCCCAAGAAGATTCATTGTTCCAATTGATGAAAAATTCCTATTAGTTGATATTTAATTTCATCGTCACCCTCCTACATTTTTTTAAATAATTATTCAATGCTGACATATAATATGGACTATAGAAATATAGATCCCCCATAGTATATTTTCTCTTTGGTTTATGATTTAAAAATGAATCTCCATATAGAAATTTCACTTCTCAATATCAGCACAATAGAATACAATTAACAATATATAATTAGGTAAATTCATTATATGTTGTTAGAGGTTGAAAACATTATGTGTAATACAGAACATAGTCTCTAAGATATTCATATAGGATTATTAGATTATCTTTATAACTTCAAATGAACCATTAGTGCTTGGAGTTAAATTGTATTTATTTCATATCCCTTTATGACCTAAGCGAGTAAAAAATAAATGGTGAACATGATCAAAAATGGAAATACTATAAATATTAAAATATTACTGACTATTATAATCCAATATATATAATACTAATAATTTATTCCATTGATGGAATAAAAAGGTTTTATATTAATATACTATTAATAATTATTTTTTTTATAAAAAATTATTTAATGAAATGATTTCATCCCATGATCAAATAAATTTGGGAATGCAATCCCATAAGATATCTTCTAGGATAAAAATTGAATATGCAAATTGATTTTTAGGTGATTGTAGATAAGCTATTAAATGGTTAACATGTGTTCCAAGATCCATATATAACCCTATAAATAACTAACAAATAAACACTTATTTGCAAACAAAATTCAATTCTAAATATTTCCCTATGTAACATATTGATATAAAATAAATAATTATTCATTAAATCTTATATAAAATTTCATTTATGGAAAGGGATGAAATATGAATTTTCTCTTGGGATAATTAATTACCCTCAATCTGTCATGATAGTTCAAATTTTATGAAAAGTAATCCACAAATATCAATATAGTCTAATGATATTTCTATATTGGAAGAGTATTTGGCTGATATATGATAAGAATAATTAATTTTTCCACTTCCCAAACATTAAGTGAAACACCTAGTGAAAAAAATTTATCTCTTCAAATTAGGCAACTAAAAATAAATAGAAATGTAATTCTTATTTTTAAAGATATTATGCAAGAAAATATTATTTTACGCTTAATATTATCTCATAATATCCACATCATGGTAGTATAATCTAGCACATACCAAGAACATGGATGAAAAAATTTGAATACAATGACTATCCACGAAATATCTAATAGTTGTCAAGAATCTATCAAATAATGATGCCACCATGCTCTTACAATTGAAATTACAAGATTTTATTGATGATAGATGAGTTAAAATAAATTTTAAATATATTGATAATTGATTTTTTTCCTCCTAAATATCCATATGATATTTAGTAAGTGTATACATGATTCATTACTCATTATTTTCCTTTTATAATTTCTATGGTAATTCATTCCATTTACGATGAAAAAAGTAACATTTCCCATTTTAGGTGAATTTAATATTTGAAAATTGAATTATTTTAGTTTTTCTTCCTGCCCATATTACATCATGTAATTTATTGTTATTAATTGATTATTTTTTTCTAATATAATACCAATAATTTCACCCCAAAAAAATTATAAGTTAAAAAATTAAATCATGGAACTAAATATCAAACCCAATATCATATTTTGGGTAGTTTTTATCATGATATTAATGTTTTTAATATCGAAAATCCATTACATTGTTTCCCTGTATGAGAATGAAAGATAATCCTTCCAAAAGAGGATTTATAATATTCCTCGAAAACTTTCCCCAAATTATTTTTTATCAATGTATGACTCATGGTTAATATATTTGTCAATTCATGAAATAATGCATCACATTGATTTGAATGTATAAATTTAACTCCTTTTTTCATTACAGAATGAATGGGTACTATGATTCAAGAAAAGTTCTCGATGGTTTTGTGGTAATTTTATATAGTACCTATATATATTTAAATATCATTTATATTGAAGGGAAATTTCAAAAACATA
Source organism: Viscum album (assembly GCA_963277665.1). Classification (NCBI taxonomy): domain Eukaryota; kingdom Viridiplantae; phylum Streptophyta; class Magnoliopsida; order Santalales; family Viscaceae; genus Viscum; species Viscum album. Next base: position 2,059,302,919 of record OY728132.1, read on the forward strand.
ACATAAACAACCTTATATGGATCAATTTTGATTCTATTTTATGAAAAAATAAGTCAAAACAATTTAACTCTAATATATTAAATTTATATATTTGAAATTTTCTAGAAATCCAATTCATTCACAAGGTCTCTATGAGAATGTGTACATTTTTTCCATCATTTCTAGGAAACTATTTATAACCACAGTCCCAATTGTCAAGGGATTTCCGTGGACTTAATGCAAAGGATAACTGATGCTCAAGGAAATATTTATCAATATAAAATGTTAAAAAGAAACCATCATGTAGGTTTTCCCATCATCTATTTATGATATATCACTTGTGTGATCCCTCTATAAATAGGTACTCTACTATACCAAATTCACTACTCATGCAATTCCTCTCCAATTATATTTGTTTGATGATTCCCACTCATTTCATTCATTGGTCCAACCCCATACATCCAAGTGCGATATTTAATGCGAGTGATAGAGTCAATCCAAAATCCATCAATAAGTATTACTATGTGTGATATTTTTAATGAAACCCTATACCATCTATAATCATGTCTCCAAGTGAGTTTTTCATCTAAGCATTGCTCATTTTTTATACCTTACCATTCACATTATAAGGTTCCATAATTTTTCCTTTATTCGTGACTCTATTATCTTGTATCATCTATTATATTATATAAATCATAATATATATTTCATTCTAATTTCTATATTTTCTTCCAAATAAAATATATTATGTTTTTTCATAGTTTTTATTGTATTTTTAAATTTTTTGATGTAGTTGATATGATAGTTAGTTTTTCCAAACATGAGGATTTTGAATTCAAAGGAAAATAGATATTGTGGATAGTTTAAAACACTCTTTTCACAATACATAATTTAAATAAATCCATAATTTAATTATAAATTTAATTTTAATAATATATTGAGAAATTGGATAATGAATCATCGTGGAAATTAGTGAATTTTCTTATCAATGGATTAAGGGATTATTATAAGTAGTTTATACAGGTACATCCCCTCTTTAATAAATATAAATATATTTTAACTATCATGAACTATCTCTAATACTATAGTACACAGATACCAAAGAAGGTCTTGACAGAGCACAAAGTACTTACATAATCCTCATGGGTTGGAGAGTATCTCCTAAAACCATACAAGAACAAGTGGGAATGGGTTTTTAAAAAAATAGAGGATGATAAATGATATTAGTTAGTATGAAAAAACTCCTCCATGAAAAACAATTGTATTTTAATATGAAGATCAATACTCAAAATGTTACATCATCAAGAAAGACAACAACAATAAATATAAAATCATAAACATCCCATGTAATTGGTGGATTATATCTCCATTTGTAACCTCTATCACTCATGGTACCAAGGATTATGAACATCCACCACCTCCAAGTATATATTTTCCTTCAATTTGAAAATTTAGAAGGTACTATAGTAATTCCAGTAAGAAAATATAGGATGTGAGATTAATAACCCACAAGGTTCCCACTATGTGTTCCATAAAAAAATCCATAAAAATAAATGATTTCTACATTTAATTTAAATGAAACAACCCATGGAATATAATTTATGTATTTAACTACCACCTTCATTTTATTATATAAAATTGATGATATATGAAAATTGTATTAAATAAACATTTTATATATAATATTTATATATAATTATTTCCTTGAATAAAACTTTTCCAAATTAAGGAATTTTAATCAAAAAATAAAAACATATTATAATGCCTTTTAATAATATCTATGTAATGTTTGTTTTTATAAATACAATAATTACACTAGTAAATCATCATCACATGTCATGGTATGTTTGTAAACTCTAATCCACACCCCATTAGGGGAAACCATTGTTCATAATCATTCCCAAACTATTTTATTTAGTGTTTTAATCATCGATCCATTTCCAACGATCCATATTCCTAGAGTTTTTTTCAAAATTACAACTAACTACCTAGGACCTCAAATCATTTATTCAATCATTCAATGAATCACAAAATATAAAATCCATTAAAATATTTTCATCATTCACCTTACAATTTACCGTATTCATTTTTCATTATTCCTTTTCATTTTAAAACCAAATCAGAGGTCTTAATAAAATTTACAGTTGTTAAATACAAATTTCAATTTATGAAAATTTCCTCTAGAAATAACAATAAATAATTTCATCAAATAAATTTTAAAACTATTTCTTATTTAATATATTAATATATCTATTATATTAAATTTCATTATTACTTGGGGTTTTTATAATTTCCATACCCTTTTAAAAATACATATAAAATCATCTTAAATATAGGGTTTTAAAGAAATTTAAAACAAAATAAAGATAAATAAATAAATATTGGATTTCATTTTTTGGGTTAATCCACATGTACCCACAACCCATCAATCATGAGATCTAATCCTTGCATCATAATAAATTGGATGCACCAATAGAGAATGAAGGTGTAGGAGATCATGGAATGAAACTAAGAATCATGATCTATCAAATTGAAGATTAGATCCATCCAAAATGAGATTATATCCACCAATAACTTGATGATATGTCACTTTATATGGTGGATGGAATTCTTGATCAGAAGAATTAAATGGTATGGGGATTCACATACCCAAGGGTGATTGTACACTATCTACAGACTATCTATCTTCAATGAAAAGGTGTTTGATAGTTTAGATCCACCACCAGATATGTTTTAAGCGTTGGGGAATAGGATGGGGTCAAATAGGGTAATTTTTTTTTAAATCAGGTGGTCATGGGATTTTAAAATAATGTTTTGGGTATTAAATTATTATGTTCATAGTTTTATAGATAGGGGTGCATGGTAAAAAACCATATTCCCTAACATTGAAATCCAAATGTTTGGGGATCATTATTTCCCATTGTAGGGATCATGTAATGGGAAATTTTGTTACCAACCCTAAAATCCCTACTATTTAGACTTCATTATTTTCATCAAGGGAGCATAGTTTGGGAAAATGGTGTTCCAACCATGATCTTTTCCCAAAATGTTTTAAAAAATTTACAAATTTCACCTGATACACCATGAGACAAGAACTAACTACAAGTGGCTCAATACATGGTAAAATCAGTACATGAAATAAGGTAATGTGATGGGACATTCTCTACCCCCTAAAATCATTCTATCAGCATAAATCATGTCAGGAATGATGCATGTATAAGTGATGAGACCTCTAATGACTTATCAGATCTTCACAGTCCCAGGTCTCGTGTGAATCAAAACCATGCTGATATGGAACGCCAACCGTAGGTATCATCATTCAATGATGAACATTTTTCACTGAAGGAAACATTATGAATGGATTATCAATCATGGAAAATAAAAATTTAGTATCATGAGATTTTTATGTCAGGACATGAGAAGGGCCAAAATGATACATCCTATACTGAGATACATTAAACACGTTTGGGATTAACATCAACTATAGTTGATGTTTTGTACAATATCCCTCTTTCCCCACCCACTCAAAAATCTATGAAGGACCCACAAACCATTTCATAAGTTTTCCATGTTTTTCAAGACATTGGGGACCCAAATGAGGAGAATCATTCAAAAAACATGGTCAAAAATAGAAAAAATTGTTACTCATTGATTCATATCATCCAACGATTTATTCTATCTTTGTCAAATTACAGTTCTATAAAAAATATTCTAAATATAATTCATTTTTCTGTTTACCAAACATATTCCAAGAAAATTAGAATCAACAATATTCTACCCACTCACCATGAATATTATAGGGAGAACCATACAAGCCCTCAAAAGGATCCATAGTGAGAATATATTTTTAAATATTTTTGTTGGAAAACTCAAGAATTACAAAATCAAAATCCCAATATCAGAAAAAATTTGAAAAGGCAAGCACAATGAATGAATTTAGGAATATGTATTAATTTTTCTCTATTGTGATCCAGCTATGGATTCTATTCTCTACCCAAATATACATTAGGTTCCATTTTATTTTGAAGGTCCTTTTATAAATGAGATGTTAACTATGTATCCCTATATGATAATATAGAAGAATAAATTCCATGAAAAAACAATACCTTTCACATAAGGGTTTCCCAAATCAAAAAAATTCCATATATCTTGAATGAGTAAAACGTGAACATGTTTTGTTGTCATATAGATCAGAACCCATATCAAGTTTTCCATTGATTGGTACAGTAAAACATAATCAAAATTCCATAAAAATATCATCACACATCATGGAAAGTACTAGAAGTGTCTTATTCATACTCTAGGGTATCGGGTTTTAATTTTTTGACATGTTGGTAGGTATAACAATGAGAAAAATGTTAGTCATGTCCCATCACATACACAGAAAATTCCTTTTTATTCATGGAGTTCACCACCAAATAGAAATTATTTAAATTTATCATTATGAACATTATCATAGGACATTATATAATGTATTTGTTCTTGAAACATATGGTGAACTCTAAAGAGAATGACCACTCACTAATGGTCTCCCCACCATAAAAAGAGTCCATAATTCCATATAATTTAAAACCAATATTTTTTCCCCAAGAATAATCTCAATATGTTAGAAGTTTAACTAAACAATTTTTATTAAAACATTGTTCAAATCCTACAAGACACCCATATACAACTATGAAAATAGATCCATCATATTCATGTATTTTGATTAATCATTCATGACATGGGTGGAATGATTACATCTTGAAACATATGGATAACCTTTACCATATGAGGGTTGTGAGAAATATTGAAATCAAAATACTATAGTATAATCACAAAAACCTATTGTTGAGGAATAAAATATTTTTGGTAGAATATGTATCTCAAGTATTGTGGTTAGAATAAATGGTACATCATTCTCTTAAATGGAAATTCTGTAAACTATTTAGAGTATGCATCATAGTACTGAGTTTTTTATCATGGTATATGTATATATTTTAGTGTGGAATAAGTTTCCTAGAACCATAGTCTACCATGTGATAATCAGGCCCAAGAAAATACGCCAAACCCGAACCTGATGTATGACATATGAAAACCCAGTTTTACCCCACCTCTGGAAGAATCAACCATGGCGCAGAAGACCTAGGATGATTCATATCATTAAAATTATTCTAAAACATATAATCCCATAATAACAAGTATAACTTTAATGTGATATTGGACATTAATGAATCCACATTTGATAAATTGTTAATTAATCTATAGTAAAACCCTTCCAAGCCCTTGAAGTTCTATATCTTGGTATCATTAGATATTTTAATCAATGTCATTATAGACTCATCCTTATTATGATAAACTCAAATACCATGTTTATAGTCTATATACTCTAATAAAATCACATCTTGAATCCATAAATAAAATATAAAAATAGTCTCATAATGTTTTTCATCTCTCAAAATTGACAAAATTTATCTCAGAATATAAACATTATTTTCCAAAGTTATAGAGTAAACTAAAATTACATACAATAAGACATGCACTAATGAGTTGAAGTACTCATTGAATATCATATTCATTGTGGCATTAAATATATTGGGGCATTAGTTAGAACTAAAATAATAACCAGATACTCATCTTGGCCATAACTACTTCTAAAGGTAGTATTTGGGATGTAATATTATATAATTCTCTACTGGTGATATCCTGATCGATGGTAAATATTTGAGAACAAGTTTCTCCATTTCAAATCATAAAACTTATCTTCAATCCCTGAAGATAGATACATACTCATTTTTATAACTAAATTCTGTTTCTTATGATAAAAAAGTTAAATTCATAAAGAGAATAAGTGCCACTTGCTTTGGAACACTCGGGAGTATAAAGACGATATCTTTCTGATCATCCAACTAATTCTTAAACTCTTTCAATAATCATTTTCAATTAAGTAAGAATTAATATCCACTAGCTAAGAACTATGTACTAAATTAATAGAGATGGAAAAATAGAAAAGTTAGAAGGAAACACATTAAGAAACTTGAAAAATAAAACAAAATGGAAGTAATCAATAAATTATTATTTCTTAATGTCAAAAAAGAAAAATGATATTACCCTAACAAAATATTAAAGTAGGTATGGATCTATATAAAATTATGTTCCACTATCCTTGAAAACCAAGGAACACCCCATCAGGTGAAGCAAAAGAAAAACACATTAGATATTATTCAAGTATAGTCATATTAAAAATTATTCAATACATCCTATGATTTATGTAATTAAGATTATTGTTGAGAAAATGAAAAATCCTCTAATTATTAATATTTATTGATAGAAAAAACCAATAGGAAATCACAGACCCAACTCAATTTTAGTCCTGAGTTGAATAGTAATATCCATCATATAAGACAAAAGCTATTTTATAAGATTTAGCATGTGGAAAATAAATATTGATATAAACATGTTAGTGTAATAGAATAAAATAAATATGTTACTAAAGATGAATCTATAGATATAATACTTATTATATTTTTGTACCCACATGAGATTCATATATATAGTCTCCCAAAACATGAAGAATACTTATTCTAGATTCATGTGGCTGGAAGCCCTTAGTTCTTGAAGAATAATATTTCCCCATATTACATTTAAGATATTATGGGCCCATTACACTACAAAAAGTTGAAAAGATATGATAAAACCAATTCAAGATATTAAAGCATCGAACAGAACGTTAGATATTGGGTTCCTTGGTGTAAAACTATTTTATATTCTCAACCATTTGAAATCGAGTGAATGAAAAATTTTATATTCCAGATGTTACATGCGATCTAGCAGTTTCCTTCAATCAATATATAGAAATAATCTCATCATTAATTTTATGATGTATAAATAAACTCATATAATTGCCACCAAGAGAATATAAAACTCTCATAAACCCTGAGTTACCATGTAGAACTAGCTCAAACATCAACATTCTATCCATAATGTTTGCATAATATGATATCATCAACATGAAAAAATATGATTGAATGTAAGATCAGAGAACCATATCAAACCTCGAGGCCTCTATTTCCACATTCATTGCCACATTAGGAAGAAGATGAACCAGCTCACCAAAATAGTTTAGATATTGTTTCATGGTATTTCCACTATGATCGATTTTATGGAACTCCATGGATTCTACCAATACCATAATCTATAGAAAAAAATCATTAGTGTAAATATATATAGTGTCTTTCCACTCCATACCATCCTGATTATTCACTTTTTTACATCAAATCTAATATTATCCTACCATGTCCCCCATGTATAATGTTATCACACATCACAACAATATTTTCTAAAATTTCCATGAAATAAAAATCTAGTTTTATATTATTAAACCAATTTTTGACTTCTTGTGGATCATTAGAGGCTTGTAAGGATGTGTGTTTTTTTTTAACAAACTATAGATCAAGATCTATCAATACACCTCTATCATGTTCCCCTAATAAATAATGAATAGGAAGGAGAGACACTACCTATCCCAAACAAAGGGAATCATATACCACTATCTCAAAAAGATTTTATTGAACTAGTGTAATTTCTTATATTTGTTAACATTATGATTCCTTCTATAGGCTATTAAAATGTTATATTGGAGGAATGTTTATACACAACATAAAAAACCCTAAAACATTAGAAATGATACTTTTATCAACAACTCAAACTTTGGATATATGAAAATGTAATCCATTAATAGAATTTTAAATTTGTATTTTTTAAATATACTCAAATCATATTTAGGGAAACTAAATAATTTGATGAAAAAAATCATCCTTGAATAGATTCCAAAATTCTGTTGGTGAAGTAGATCTTATTACGATAAGAGCTAAGAAGACCCACATTCATAACTATTGATTATGTCCAATAAATCCACTCTCTTTTATACCAACAAAATCTATATACATATTAAATTTATTGGAATACGTATAAAATTACATTAATTCCACATTGTCAGGAACCATCCCATGTTCTTTGATACAATGAAACCTGACCTAGTCCAAACATTGTCCAAACAGAATTCTGGATCTCCAGGCATAGAAAACAACCACTGTACATTATAAAAATATATGTGAGATCAGTTATCCCGCAATACATGGTATGATAAAAGATATAATTTAGTGGGGATAAACTCTTCTGGGATAATGTAATAAGATCAAACATGTAAAAAAAACAAAAATAATAAAGATTTAAGGACACACCATTTATGAAGATAAAATATTAGAGATCCCATTTAATAGGTGGATCACATCTCCAATAGTTAGCACTATCACTAGGTGTCCCATTGATGAAGAACATCTCTCACATCCATGTGATTCTTCAATTTTCTTGGACATTGAAAACATAATTTTCAAATACCCAAAAGAAATGGTAGTTTGTGAGCTAAAAAACTAGAAATGATTCACCATGTTTTTTTGTAATAAATACCATAAAAATACAAGATTTATGCATTCAACATTATCAAAATAATTCATTGCATGAAATTTTCATGTTTTCAAAAAAAATAAGTATTTTGAATCAATAAGATGGTTGATATATCAAAATATTCATAAATGAACATTATTTATAAAAAAAGTTATATGGAATAAAATAGTTCATAATCAAGGGAATGTTATCTTAAAATAAAAACATTTCTTATCACCAAGTAATTATCATAACTGGAAAATAGTTTCTTATAGTAGGATCCTACCTCATATTAATAATTACCACAACTCATGATATATTTGAACAATTTAATCAACCACCTATTAGGGGATTCTACTATGATAAGTCATTCTGAACATTGTTTAGATTATGTTTCCATCATTGATATTTTTTCTAGGAGTCAATGTTCTTGTCCTAATTAACACTAAAATCCATTCTAACATGTTATTTACTCAATTAATCTATAAATCATTAGAAAATAAAAGATGCCAAACCATATATCATTTTATTTAAATTACCCATATCTAGTTTTATAAAAGAATTTTCAATTACATAATAATTCATAGGTTTGTATCAAATTTATTCAATTTAAAATAATCTTTCATCTTAATCTTATTATCTCGTGAATCCCAAAATATTCATTTTATCAAACCACTTTTAACATCAGGCTATAATTTTTTCCAATATATAACCAATAATGATAATTCCATATGAATGGGTGTTTTTAAAATTTAAATTCCCTATAAAAATAACACATAAAATCATATCAAATATAATATTTCACATCTATTAACAACTTATTTAAAATTAATCTATAAATAAATGCTTTCAATTTTGTAGAAAAGACTTAGGGAACAACCTCCCAATAATTATTAGATAAAATAAACATAACACCCACTAAGAGGTTCACAGAAAAATTACAAAGGAGTATGAGATAAATCAATCAATCCTAGAATCAATATACATGACAATATAGATTAGATTTATCGAAATAAATATTACATTATTCAATAACATGTTGATATATAACTCTATAAATAGGATCAAATGAGATATTTTGAGAAACCAAAATTGAGTAGATCTACTTCTATAAGGGATATCAAATACAACCACTAGATCATAGATCTATAATGAAAAGGAATGAAATATTAATTTCGAGATGTTGAGAGCATCCAAGAATAATGAATTCATACAAGGGTTCAAATTTCATAAATAGGGCTAAATCAGAGGGCTCCAGGTATTTTAAATTAATTTTCATGGTATTTATTTTTACCATGTATATTTTTCTACAAGGGAATGTGGCAAATAAAACCATGTTCCCAAACAATTCACCCATACCATTTAGGTTACTCAATTTCCTGTAGTTTAGAACAATATTAGAGAAAAATATTCACAAACAATTCACAACAAACTATTATCGGTGTATGGTTTTCACAAGGGGCACCCTGTTTGTGAAAACCATGCTCCAACTATGAACTAAAAAAAATGTTTCCCAATTTTTTTTAAAATTTAACCTTAAACCCCATGAAACAAGACCCATCCAATTGTACATCAAAACAAGTGTCCAGGTGTTCTTGAAATAAACTAATTTGATATTGAATTACTTCAATAGTTTCATTTCAACTTGTTGTTTTCTATCCACCACACACCAACATTACTCTATATTACCCTTTCATTTTGTCTCTATTCACATATGAGAATTGTTTTATTCAATTTTTATATTAAAAAAATGTCAATTTTTTTTAAATCATTTTTATTCTATTTTGTCACGATAGTATTATTTTTTTATATTTTTTTCAATCCACAAAATTCACTTCAATTATATTTGAATGTGAACAACATTATGATATATAATGATGTGTAGCTTAGTGATCATTTTTAAAACTGATTTAATGTTCAATAAAAATATATTTTCCCCCTTATTTATAGATTTTCTGCTTATGTTCATAAAAATAATACCTTTTTATGTTTCAATAATATGTATTACATATAATTTTGTTGACATGCTACATCAAACAAAACATTTACTCCATTGATTATAGAAAAGAAACACAAGATCCTAGTTTCACATTTAAGTCGACCACATAATTTATTTTAACTACATAATATGTAGTGATAAGTATTTATTATATTCTATAATTGTGAATATAATAAGAATCATGTGATTTGGGTTTATTTACATAAAAAAATATGAATTTTATATTGTCTTCTACCTATGATTTATAATTCTAAACAATTAGAAAATATCTATTTGTATTGTTACAAAAAATGTAAAATATTTATATATATGGTGGTCATTAAATCTTAAAATTATGATATATATAACTACACTAGTACACCCATGAATGTTTGATCCTATAGTTATGATTTTTATGTGTTTATTTCGGTTTAATTAACTTTATAATAATGAAAAATGGAGGAATATACTGATATCTGAGATGGATATGTGATTTCAAATTTAAGTGTGAAGATTAATGGAGAGTATTTTTGATATTATATGTGTTACTAAATTAATTTTTGGAGCTGGAAAATAAATGATATGGATGATTAATATTATATAATGAGAACTAAGTTGATGGAACTTGTTTTATGGATACAACCTTATTTAAAAAATTTCATCACTTACTGAACTAGAACTAACATGAATGATATCACTATTTAGTAATGCATCAATACTTTTGAACTATACTTTGCTTCATTGGAAAAAGATGATAAATTATATGCGATTCAATTTATTTTATACTCAAAATACCATATGACTCAGTATCCTTTTTTAATTCATTCATCAATATTTCCATACAAATATTGAAGATAAATCACAATATAAAATTATAGAATATATTGTATTAGATTCATTATCAATTTTAATATAAATGTAATTTTTAATTAGATTCACATTATAAATGATTTGAGATGATAAATATATAATAAATTAAACACTAATTTTTTTATTTTATGGATGTACATAAATCATTAAACATTGAAAATGTGTTTTTACAGGGTCAAATAAAAAAAATATAGATAATTAGTATTCTCAATATGAAATCATGTTATAAAAATACTCAAAATAGAACTCAGTTTAATCTAAGAACACGTGTATTAAGTAATTAGAAAAAAAATAATATAAATAAATAATGAAGTGGGGGGCCTATAAGTCCATTACTCATTTCACTTATATAATCACTCTTAATGAATAATTTACTGATTATATGGTTATATACAGTCTTATGGTTATGTTTTAATACACCAATATATTATTCATTTCAGAGAACATAGTTTATTCTATATTTTTATTGTATGTGGTTTAAATATTATTTATCATACTCTTTTTTCATAAGTGGTTAAAACCATTTTGTTCGTTTACAAAACATTTTCTACACATTTCTGGTAATTTTTATATTGAACATAGTAACACAATAATTTTTCTTTTGTATAATTTTTTCAACAATTGATATTGATCAAGATGATCAACAACATATTTTAGATGGTTTGTCAATATATACTATAGTGTATGAATATAAAAATGAATATAAATTAAAATTTTATATATAATATAATATTTTATATTTTAAATATGTTATTTTTATCATTATTATAAAAAAATGTTATTTATTTTAATTTTGTAGTCTGTGAAAAAATATCAATAATGTTTGGTGAATTTATATATTATTAATTTATTTTTAGGTTATTTTTTTATAATGGATAAAAGTAGGAAATACATTTTGAAGGTATAAACAATTATTTTTAGAATGTCTTACAATATTTTTTGGAAGTGTGATTTTATAATTATTCATATATTGAACTAATTCAATTCACAGGTCTTGATTGGGTTGGAAGACAATAGTCAATGATTTAAGAATCTAGTTACAATGTCATTAAAAATATTTTTGAAAAAAAACATCATTGAGGAATCATATTTGAAAAAATTAAACTATTAAATAAAAGTGATTTGATATAAAGTATTTTGTGTAAAATTATACTGTTTTCGATTTTTGTGATTTTCTAAACTTATCCAATATTATAGAATAATGAAAGATGAAATTAATATGAGAACCTTGTTTTGTTTGGTTAATCCAAATGATAATGTTGAGAAATATAGAATATTGATGAATGATGAGTATACCCTAGAATACATTACAGATATAAAAATAATAATATAATAGTTTTTAATACTATTATTTCAAAGTAATTAAATGGAATGATTTAGTTATATTTTGGTTTCCAATATAATTATTTTTTTTTTAGAAAATACTACTTACTGGTGTTTTTATTCTAGAAAATTATTTCACGGCGTCAATGTTGGTTGTGAAATTTATATTTTTATATATTATGATCCATGAATGTTGTAATGATTTTTGTTTGTTATATAATGAAAATGTAAATCCATGTCAATGAAAGTATTTTGATACATCAATAAAATAGATTTGTATAGATGAAACTCAATCTAGGAAATTTTATATTGGAATTACCATGTATTTGTTTTAACTTTTTTTTCTCATATAATTCTTCATAACATACTCTTTATTTTATCAATAATATTTATGAGTTTCTCTCACGGTTTTATATGAAATAAAAAAATATAGTCATTAGTATTCTGAGTTCTACACCCAATCACCTAGGAAAATCTGCTGAAATATACTTGCAGCGATTTAATAACAAGTTAAAGGAACTCATGACCACTTGTTTGTTGGAATATGATGAATTTAAAATGTAATAATATATGTTTTTATATCATTATAATTAATGAAAAATAATTTCCCAATTTTTGTAATGATAATAGTCATATTAAAAGTTAAAATTTTCTTTCCATATTTCTGTGAGGAATACATGTTCCGGGGATTAATATTTTGATGATGTTTCAACTTTTTTTACATTAATTATTATTATCGATGGATCATACAAGCATAAAAAAATCATGTATCTTTTGATAATTAAAAATTGATAGATGTATTGTAAGATAGAATATGTATAATGAGATGGTAAAATACAAGAGCGGTGAATTTTATACATTAAAAATTCCATTGGATCTTTTAAATTTGGTATGAAAACATTCTTATGGAATGATTTTTAACCTAAAGGAAATTTGTTTCATAAGGTTATATATTAACTTTAAGAATTTTTATTATCAAACTTAAAAAAATAAGATTCTACCTTAATGACTATAAAATCATTAATATAATTCGAGTAACTGAATTATAAAGTATAGGAAAGTTATAAATTCTTAAATTAACAAAGATAAAATTGTAGCAGAATAAAAACAACTTATAATAATGAACAAGTAACAATAAGACATATTTTAACCAAAAGAAAAGGGTATCCAACAACCTTGGATAAAGGATTCTTAATTTATTCATTCAGGAAAGTCAGTCTTACCCAAACCCAGGTAAGCCCATAATTTATAGATTAGTATCATTCTTTCTATCCATGAAAGCCCTTGATTTAAAAGGAAATCAGAACCTCTGTCTTCCAAATCTGGAAGCCCACGATCAGCACAATAAGATTTTTCACAATGTAGGTCTGAACAAGTTGTTCACGTCTGAACAAGTTGTTCATGACATCCGTATGAAGAACTAAGAGTTTTAAGATACTCCCTCTCTTGAAATCACATCCCAGCAATAGATCACTTGAAAAAATATGATCACATATCAATTTTCACTATTTCACTGTACTATTATACTCGTTAAAATGAAATCTTATTAATAGAAAAAATTATCAACGGTCAACTCCACTCCAACGGTCCTATTTTCCATTAATTTCGAAGGTACCAGGACACATTGCAAACAAAAAACTGTTATTTTATAGAAGTTTGTATCACATCATTTCATGTATAAGAAATGATGTTAAGTTTACGATAATTGTTAAGTATAAGAAAACATAGAATTCGATAATATTAGAAGGACACATTAAACAACTCTAGAATTATCATGAACACCAATTCCTAAGAAAATGGAAATCAGGTTGAGAAAATGGTATCACTATTTTTGGGTGTCAGTATAATAAAATCTATATGACAATCATATCTGTATCAGTGTCATTAAAAAGGGTATCATAAAAATTAATATTGTATCCTAGATTTTCATGTGAAAATGGTATTATAAAAATACTATCATAGATTCACCAGTATTACTGAATTAGTATCACTTAGGGTTATGTAAAACAATTCTTCAAAATCTTAAGTACACTTAAATGTTAATGATTTATGTTAAATGTAATGAAAAATATATATGTAAACCATAATGGAAAATTTTGAAGTAAAACATAATGAAAAATTAGTATGTAAAATTGAATGATGAACTTGTTAGTAAAACAGAATGTCAAATAAGTAATTAAAATAGAATGAAAAATCTATAGGTAAAAATGGAATGAAAAATGTATAAGTAAAAATGTAATGACGAATCTGTAGGTAAAACAGAATGTAAGGAAAATTGTTTGTGATTTTCGAATCATAAAACCATAAGGAATAGAGAAGTCATAAGAGAACCTTATTGACTCAACAATCTCCCCCTTTTGGGAATGCACAAACAACATTGATAAGGATAAATATATTGAATTAGAAAAACTAGTACGAAAAACTTATCTTCTTCATTGAAAGAAATTTATGATGAATACGACTAACTCCCCTTTGGTTTTGTTTCCCAAGGTTCATATTCTAGATCTTTACTATTTTATTTTCTTTTATAAGAAAATAAATCCACATTAGATAAACATATATTCTTAAAAGAAACTCCCCCTCACTTAGGCATTATTCTATCATACCATACTCCCCATTAATAGATTCTCCCCATTTGGAGTCTTTATTAAATTCTTCCCTCAAATAAATTCTCCCCCTTTGTGATTGCACAAAAGGAATGGAGAATTATAGGATGTACCTGTAAGGTTAAGGAAACATACATGAAGAAAATAGAAGGATATGCAAGTGAATTCCTAAAGAAATTTTGAAAATGATGTTTAGATTGCGACAAAACATCGGAATGTAAGACAAAAATCATCCATCCTTCTTTTGCTCAGACAAAAATTTCTTTATCAAATATTTAAGTTTATTCACATACTTATGATATTCTTGAAGCATATTAAACTAATTTTTATTATTCTAGTTATTAGTTTCTAATGATATGATCCTTTCTTATTGATCATTGATTTTATCACCATGATTTATAATGAACTTTTATTGAGCAGAAACCTTTTTCACTAATTTGGTTGTGACTTCTTTTTCAATACTTGTTGTCTGAGAAACGTAATTGGGTTGTCTTATTTTCTCAGAAATGGATGATCTAACATTGTTGAACTCAGATTCACAATAATTGAATGCTCTGTTTATTGAATCCATGATGTCATTGAATTGTTTAAGCTCATTATTTATTATTTTAGTGCACCTAAAGACTTTATTTCAATCATATTATGAGATTTATGACCAATTAATAGAATTTTAAAATTTTATTCTAAATTA
The DNA here is from genome assembly GCA_963277665.1 of Viscum album. Taxonomy (NCBI): domain Eukaryota; kingdom Viridiplantae; phylum Streptophyta; class Magnoliopsida; order Santalales; family Viscaceae; genus Viscum; species Viscum album. The sequence goes on from OY728132.1 coordinate 2,059,318,790, forward strand.
ACCAACATTTCCATCATATATTATTATATTAAATCTTTTGAATCAGGATTTCTTGCATCATTTGGCTCCCGGAATCTATATTTTCATGACTCGGAATAGGTCTGACCAAATACTTTTATGTCATCATGAAAAATTTATTCTCAAAAGTATATGGTGATGCAATGATTGATTCATATTTTCCTTTCTCATCATCTATTGGATTTAAGGATTCTGTTTTATCTATCCTTTTAGAAGACTTCTTAGGCCTTTTTTATCGGATGAGGAAACCATAACACTGTTTCCTTTTTCAGAATTTTAAACCAGGGTTTTTTCTTCGGATACATTAATAACATAAAGATATCCCTATTCATCTTCCTCCCCTTGAAACTCTTCTTATTGAGTTCTTTCCTGTATTTATTCTTATTGGATCTCTTCCCCTTCATCACTTTTTTGTTCAATCTCTCTTTTCACTTTTTCTTCTACTTCAACATCAACATTTTCTTCAACTTCATCTTAAAATTCATATTCATTTTTATGTTCTTGAGAAATATATTTTGAAGTAAGAGGTGTTTCATTATACTCATCCACATACCTTAGAATATCATCAATGTCTTCTTGAAGGATATGATATTCCATTTCATTAATATTTTCTATAATAGAAAGGACTTTCATAGAATTCTGGATTTCCGGAGTGACAACAAGTTTCATTGGAATATCTTAAGATTCTGGTACATCTTGATATTTTTTCTCTAGAGAATTGCATAAATACTGATATACATGATCTTTTGAGGATTTATACTTCATGTTCTTCTCCTTCTTTTCTTCTTCATGATTTTCATCTTGCTCAATTTTTATGTCCTTAGACTCTTCAGGATTTAATCCAAAGTAAGGATCACATTCATTTCTGGTATCTTCCAACTCTCTACATTTTTCAATTGTTTCATCAGAATAGGCTTTTAGTATCTTTACAGAAAGAGGTGTTGATACCGGATCAGCAGGAACTGGTGCTGGTGAACATGGTTCTTCAGGTTTTCTTTTCTTAGGAACTGATTTTGAATATTATGGAACATCAAACGTGTTCTGGATAACCAATTCTTCAAAAAAAATTGATTATGGTAAAAAAATTACCATCATTCTCTTAAGAGTATCATCACTGAAATGAAAAATCTTGAACGACTAAGAAAATGATCAAAAAGGGACATTCAACTTTTGAAGTCCCATTACAATTATCTTCTAGATAGTTACTAGATTCATATGTATCTGAGATATGATGTTTCCTCATTTTTCTGCTGGGATGGTGAGGAATATGTACTTGATCGAGTTGAAATTCTTTACATTGACAAGAACATATAATAAAAATATATAACATATCATCAATGAATCATTATCTACTTTCATTGGAATAAGAAATACTTGTATCTAGAGGGCTACCATCTTTGATTTGTGGTATGATTAGTCATCTTTGGATGCTTAATATCATTAAGACTGAGGTAGTATAGATCCTTGTATTTTTTAAAATACCCTTCCTTCGAGGGATGTCTGTGAGAGCCTTGAATATCCTCTACATCATAAGTTATCTTGGGAACATTTTCCTCCTTCTTATAAAGAAATGTATATGTATTATTAGATCATTTGAATGTGAACATGTCTATTATATCCTTTTGAATGAAAATATTGGATTCATTGAATTTTATGACTAGTTCAGGGTAAACTAGATCATGTATTTTCTCTTTAGCCACCCATACACTTTCCCATCTGTTAGTTCTTATGGGAATATAGATGAAGTATTCATAAATTACAATGAAATTTGGTCGTACTAGTAATTCTTTAAGGATAGAACAATCCTTTATTTTCTTGATAATTGGCATCTGATTCTCAAAGGATTCAGGAGTCCTACGAAGAGAATGAATCTGAGGAATCAGAATGAAGGCTTTGAAGGCAACAGGACATTGGACCAGAGAGAAGAGAAGACGGTCTTGCACTCATAAATGAGGCTTCCCTTATATAGACATAGCAGTACCCTTTAAACTTAAATAATATAATGAATCTACTAATATTAACTGGATCTGATCTGATGGTTGAGGATGATTATAGATAATATAAATTCTGATCTTTTAATGTAAGGTAAAAAATTAACTAAAAATCATTATGTGCTAATAATTGCAACATAAAATAAGAAAATGTATTATAATAATGTGTACCTTTTGGGATACTCGAAATAATTTATCGGTATTATAAGAATTCACTTGGAATTTTTAGATTCCATGAATTTCCATTTAGTGAATTATTATACTGTGAATTTCCGTTCCTTGATTTTCCAATCTATGAATTTCCCATCCAGGAATTTCTATTCAGTCAATTTACATTCCATGAATTTCATTAAGAAAATTATGATAATATGGATTTTCTTAGTGAAATATATAATTTCTTAATTAAAGATAAATTTTCTTATTTAATTAAAATGAATGAAATCAAACAATTATATGTACTCCCCATGAAAAAGAAGTATATTAATGTTAGGAGATGATTTTAACAAGAAGTATATATGAATGATTACCTTAAATTTATCTTTCATAGCTTCTATCTAATGTATTCAAATCTATCAGAAGGTAAATATTATGTAAAAATATAAACATGTTTTCCTTACATTCCGATGAATTGAAAAATAATATCTCCTTTAAGTGTTTGATCCCTGAGAAAATGGGGACTAATATCTATGTTCTTTGAACGTGAGTGATTTTTAGGAGTTATACATAAGTAAATGGTTCTTGTGTTATCAAAAATTATTTGAGTTTTAGTAAAACACATACCATAGTCTGTCAGTGTGTGCTGCATCCACAACACTTGAGCACAAAAACTTCTAGCTGCAACATATTCAACATCAGTAGTGAAAAGTGATACTAAATGTATATTCTTTATAAAACAAAGACACTAAGTAATATCCTATGAAATGAATAGATCTATATGTACTCTTCTTATTCATTATAAAACCACCAATGTTAGCATCCAAAAAACATTTATGTTCAAAATCATTTCAAGAAGAATTAAATGGTCCCAAATCTAATGTTTCCTTTAACTACTGAAAAATTATTTTCACAGATTTTAATGTGATTCTTTAAGATTTTTTTGATATATTGGACATTAGAATACATAAAAAATTAATTCATATTGGAAAGATGTTAAATAAATAAAACTTCATATTATCTCTCTAAAAGAATTTTGATCCACAGGTTTCCCTGCATCATCAATATCAAGAGTATTAGAGGTTATGATTGGAGTACTTATACTCTATGTTTTTTCATACCCAAACATCTTAAAAAGTTATTTGATATACTTATGTTGATATATGTATGTTCCTTATTTTTTTACGAAATAGGAAAACCTAGGAAAAAAGATAACTTACCCATCATACTCATCTCAAACTCAGATTTCATAATATTCACAAAGGAATCGTAAAAAGATTACTAAGTTGATCTAAATTTGATGAAATCAACATAAATTTGGATAATCAAAACATCTTTATTAACATTCCTAATAAAAAGGTTTGGATTAGAGATTCCCTTAACATATTTATTTAGAATTAAATATCTTGTAAGTCAATCATACCATGCACTAGGGGCTTGGTTGTGTCCATATAATGCTTTAGTATGTTTGTAAACAAGATTAGGATATTTTGTATCTCCAAAACCATGGGGTTGATCTAAATAGACCTTCTCTTATATATAACTATTGTGGAAATAACACATGACATCCATTTGATAATGTTTAAAATTAATGAAAGCTACAATAAATATTAGAATACAAATAGATTCAAGTCTTACTATAGGAGCATAGTATTCTTCATAGTCTATGCCTTATTTTTGTTTATTGACTTTAGGAACTAATTATGCCTTATTAATATCAATAATTCCATTTTCATCATATTTATTTCTAAAACCTCATTTTACTCCAAAAACAGAAGCTTCATTAGGTTTTTCAACCATGTTTCATCTTCATTCCTTACGAATTTATTGTGTTTATCTTGCATGGACATTATCTATTCTTCATTACCTAAGGCTTCATCAGGAGTCATTGGTTAAAATTGGGAATGAAAAGAAACATGTTCAACATCATTCCTTAAGGAACTTCTAGTTATTTATGTTTGACTAACATTACCATTGATATTATCACTAGGATGATTACTATGTAACAAATAACTTTGGTTTTGTTAAACTTGTTCATCAACATAGGGTAGAAAATCATCAGGAGTAAATGTCTTAGAGATATTTTCTAGAAACTTTTTCTTAACTGAAGGATCTTTTTTCAATGGTTGGTGATCATTTTGAAAAAATATATCAGAAATAATATTAGGTTATTTGAAAACAAAAGGTTCAGTTTCATCAGATGTAACATGTCCTATTTCTTCCACAGTACAATTGTTTTTTATTAAAAACTATATATTACTTTGAGTTATTAGAGAAACTTATGAAAATTCATTTCTTCGGATATGGGTGAAAATTTATGTATGATATCAATAGTATTAATGTTAAATAAATTACAAAAAAAACTTTGAAGTAATAATCATTTGAATTTCAGCCAGTCCATAAATCATATGGTGTTTTATTAGGGAATGGTCTTATTAAAACCCGATTTATAGTATAGCAGGCATTACTTACAGCTTCAGCCCAAAATTGTATAGCTATATAATTTTCACTGGACATGGTTATATTCATCTCTTGAAAAATATGATTTCTTCTATCGACAACACCATTTTTTTGAGGAGTTCATGGAGATGAAAAGTTGTGAGTAATACATTTATTACTCAAAAATGTTTCAATGTCTGAATTTTCATATTCTCCAACCTTATCACTATGTTTAGTTATCAAAGATTGGTTTTTCACATTTTTAACTTTATCTCTAATGATTTTAAAATAATAAAAAGATTCATATTTTTTAGGAAAAATAAAGACACAAATAAATCTAATGATATCATTAACATGGTCAAACACTTAGTATTTTCCTCCAATACGTCAACTTTGTGTAGGACCAAATAATTCTTTATGCACCAATTGTATGGAATTAGTTGTTCAAACAACACTTATATATTTAAATCTAGATTTACGTTGTCTGCCATATTGACAAGGATCATAGACTTTTGAAGAATCAAACCTATGTTCTTGTATATCCATAACAAGTCCATTCATTGAATGTTTTCTAAAATTCATTAAGTTAAAATGTCCTAGTCTTACAGGCAAAATCCATGATTGATGGTCAAATGTAACTAATGCAAGTTTGGTCTTGTCTTCTATGTTTAAGGTGTACACATTCTCATGAAGAAGGGAAGAAAGAATAAACTCATTATTGTAATTGTTAAATAAGTATTTATAATTTACAAGGTAACCTTCATCACATAATTGACTTATGCTAATGAGGTTATTCTTACGTCCTTTTACAAAAAATTACATTTGGAATAATAGCTTTAAGTAGAAGAATAATGTTACATATACAAACAATTTCTCATTGAATGTTTTCTCCAAAGGTTAATTTTCCACCTTTAGTATTTATAATCATTTTGAAATAATATTTTTACAGTCATATGCTAGGAAAAATCATTATCCATGTACCATATTTTGTTGGTACATCCTTCGTTATCTTGAAAATGAAATATTTTTATTTTCTAAATCCAAACTTTATTGTATCTGGAATTGTTAGAAAATAAAATCTTGGATATCCAAATTTGATTTGAAAAGTAATCTTTATGAAACCCAAGGGATTGAACTTTGTTTAAATAATAGTTCTTCTTCCAATTCCCACTACATAGACATTTAGTTCAAAAGAGGTCTCATGATGGAATAAAATAGATGTTTTTAAAAATAGGTTTTTTCATGAGAATTACCTAATCCATGATTATTACCATGATATATGAATTGAGAATACATCTTGTCCAAATTTCCCTTATCAGAAGTAAAATTTGAAAGAAGTTTGTTTAATGAAAATATTTCACAAATTAGTCTCAATACAAAATTCATATCTTCTAGGATAATAGATTTAGAGTTATGTTTATCCCCTAAAGCATCGTTTTCCAAAAAAATGGTTTTATGATCCATAGAATGTTTATATCCTTCTCACAAAATATATTCTTCAAGTTTCTTAGAATGATTTTCAAAAATATATTTTTTATCACGATATTTGGTATAATCTATAATATATTTTTTAAAAATAAATTCTATAGAATTTGATTATTCATGTTTCTTAGAAACTTTAATTTTATTTATCTCAACCAGCTTAGAAATATAAAATATTCTTCATTAGAAGGTAAATCATAATTATTTTCTGATGAATATTATTCTTCATATGAAGAAAAACCATTATTAGAAAAAATTTCACTTAAAGACATATTTGTTAAGGATTCATCATTAAGTAACTTAGCCATAATAAATTTTTTTTGAAATATAGTTCTAGTTGTTGACCAATATTCTTTTGCACATAAGATTGATAATCTGATGATACATCAGAACAGTCTCCACATCAGGAACTCTAAGTTTCATTCGAATTCATGACATTCTTATGCTTTGATATGTATAACTTCTTCTTGTTCCACTCAAAATTCTTGTCCTTATTTTATCTTTTCTTATATAAGTGACAATAAGGTCTAATATGACCAGTTCTTCTACATTCATTACATGTGACTTATCCATCTATATTTTATTTTACATTTATATTCTTGTATCTATATTGAATATTATTTTTCCCAATAATCTTGGTTATCATCCTAGAAATATTGGCCAACTCATTTTTTAAAACATCACTTTCACTATATTCATATTGAATATCAACCTTCTTAGTTATTGAGCTACTAACTATCTCATGAGTCTCAGATTTCATAGGATTTGAAGTAGTTGTAAAATCAACACATCCATTTCCATTCTTATTCTTAATATTATCATCTTCTCTCTTAATTTTGGTTTAATGTTGGAGAAGAGTTCCTAACAATTCATCAAGAGAAATTTGAGTAACTCTCCTATTCCCATCTATTGTTGTCCTCTTGGATTCCCATTTTTTAGGCATGATGTCTATAATCTAGTCTACAATAATATCATCATCCTAACCACTATCACCCATTGACTATAATATATTGACGATAGTCATGAATCATTTTTTACCTTACATATAGGTTCTCTATAATGAAAACATAAACCATGATACTCTACTCTGAGCATGACCCTTCTTATTTCAATGAGTTTAGATGTTTCAAAGTGAGTTAATTCAAGCTTCTTATAAATTTTATTTTCATCTTCACAAGATTATATTCAGATAAATATATTTCTATTCATGGAACAAAGCAAAGTATTTCAAACCTTATTGTCCAGCTAGTATTCCACATTTTCTAGAATAGTGAAGGTTCGATATTCCTTATCAGGAATCTTATAATACACAATTAACATAATGTAGGTATCTACACTAGAGTTTATCACAAAGTAAATCATTCTGTCTCTCGAACACTCATAATCATTTCCATCAATGATCGGTGGTCTAGTAGCATTGATATTTCTATGGGATCCAGTATGAATGTCGGACAAACTGTAATGTCCCGATTCCAGGTGCCACCCAACAGGTGCCCCGAACACGGTTCGCCATGTAACATCAAGCGCATTTCCCCAAACACCAGAGGCTTCCCACTAGCAGCGAGGGCCCAGGTCTGTTAGTGGGGAAACTATTCCCTTATTTGTTAAATTGTAGCACAGTGGAATAAAATAAAAAGCATACAACAATAGCGGAAGTAGTAAACCTTGAACATTTAAAATAAACAACTGCATTAAAACATCCAACAGTCATATATATATATATATAAAGATGATTCAACATGCCTAAAGTTCTAAGAAAAAAGCCATAATATGTTACAAGTAGTACAATACAATACAAAGTACAGCAAAACAAAACAAAACAGAACAACCGGTAGCATCGCGAGCCTAAGTCCGATCCCATGCTCCCCTACTCCTCTGCCACAATCAAGTACCTATATAGGGACCCTTTCCCCTATCCACACTTGTATAAATGTAATCTTTTTGGGCTGAAAAGCATGTCCCAAACAGGGTGTGAGAAATAATTTCAATAAGCACCCACCAAAGGCACGTTCTCAACTGTGTGTAAACATGCAACGATAGTGTGAAAAAGTAAATGCAATAAACTAATAAGTACTCAAAAGTAACTAAATTTACCAGTTATATTTCCTTTTTAATATTCAATTTATCCATTTAATATAAGAAAACACCATAGTGAATTTCTAAGTAAACAGTCAGTGTCCTCAGACATGCAAACCCATACCCTCAGGTAATCAGGAACGTAACCCGCAGGTAATTGCCAAAAGGCATAATAGATATTTCCCTCAGGAATACAAAGTGTTGCTCTCAGGCACATGGTCTATTTCTCATAGGCACGGAAGATGTTTCCCTCAGGCTAAAGATGCACTGCCCTCAGGCTAATTAAAACACTGCCCTCGGGCTAAACAAGTAACCGGGCCACGCCCAACATGTGACCAAACACTACACAAGAAATTCCCCTCAAGGAAATTGTACAATCATTAATTTAAAGGCATAATATAAACAAGTCATACCCTTGGGTATCCTAGAAAAACGGCTATACAGAGGAACGCACCCCCGGGGCGGTCCTGGATCGAAGCATTGATCCCAAACATCATTTTAATATTACATTTAATTACCTGTACAGTTTTAGGTATTTAACATAGACATGGCCTCAGCCACATGACACCCCAAATATGGGTTCATGGCTCAAAAACACACAAAACCACACGACAATTGGATGTAAACACCAAGCCACGTACCTTAAACACCAACGAACGGTATACGCGAAAACCGATTCAAGAAATTCCCAAGAACGATGTAGATTTGGGTTGAAATAAAACCTCGTTAAAACTTAAATAACTTCCCTACGAAAAAGAATTGGTAAGAATTACTCCAGGATAAGGTAGATCATACCCACGTTGTTCCAGGGAGATTGACGGTGCAGAAAACAGATTCCCAACGTGCACTTGGCGGATCTCCAAAGCTCCAGCCTCCCTCTCCCATTCCTTATTCTCATTCAAAGCCTTCCCTATAAATAGGGGAATCTAATGCCCATTTTAAGCGAAAAAACAAAGTACATGGCCTGTATTTCCAAGTACACGGTGTGTACTTCCCATTTTTTTAACTGTTCCTCTGGCGGCCTCCTGCCAGCGAGAACTATTCACCTGCAAACATCACTACACGGTGTGTCTGCATGATTACACAGTGTGTGTTGCCGCAGAGCTGGCCACCGCATTACTATTCGCCTATCGACTGACAACACAGCGTGTAAAGGACCACTACACGGTGTGTAGTCGGTCTTTACATCGTTCGTCGCTGTCATGGCTACACGCCCTGTGTACTCATCCAACACGGCCAAAAGTACACCGCGTGTGGAAAAGTACATGGCCTGTACTTCCAAAATTTGGGATTTTTCCCCATTTCCTTAAGGAAAAGAGAAAAGAAAAAACCCTTACCTCAAAAATAAGAAACGAGTTCTTGGAAACATCCCCCCTTAAATCAGTTCATCCCTGAATTGCCCTTCCTAGGGTGGTGAAGATATAGTCGTGAACAACTCCAGCCACTGAGCATGTACATCGGTCTTCCGCTCCCACGTTTCGTCCTGCACTCAGCCATGTTGTCATAGCACCCGTACGAGAGGAACTGACTGGCCTCGAAGAACCTTCGTGCTCCTATCAATGATACGAATCAGATTCTCCTCAAAGGATGCATCCATTTGAAGCTCAACCTCCTCGGGTTGTAGGATGTGAGATGGGTCTAAATGATAGTGGCGCAACTGAGATACATGGAGAATGTCATGAATGGCTCGGTTAATCTGTGGTAACTGCAACCGAAAGGCAACCGGCCTAAATTTCCCCAGAACCTCAAATGGCCCCACATACCTCGGTGATGGTTTACCCTGTCTCATGATCCGCTTGTGTCCCAGCCTCTGTGAAACATGCAAAAAAACCTGATCCCCGACCACGAACTCCAAAGGTCATCTGCGACGATCAACATAAGATTTCTGACAAGACTATGCGGTAGCCATCAGCATCTAAATCAACTGGACCTGCTCCGAAGTCTCCTTCACAATACGTGGTCCCAGTAAAGCTGCTTCACCTGTCTCTAACATGCATAAAGGTGATCGAAATGACCTTCCATATAAATCAACATAAGGTGAAATCTCGATAGTTTCATGAAAACTATTGTTATAGGGAAACTCGACTAGGGGTATGTGACTCTCCCAAGAGAGCACAATGTCAAGGACGCATGCACGTAGCATGTCCTCAAGCACCTGTACTGTACGCTCTGACTAACCATCTTTCTGAGGGTGGTAAGTTGTGCTCAGAAGCACCTGTGTACCCAGTTCCTTCTAAAAACTCTTCCGGAAATGAGACATAAAATGGGCGTCCCTATCTGAATCAATATAACGAGGAACCCCATGAAGACGTACGATCTCTAGGATATACAATTTCCCGAGCTTGTCGACACTGAAGGTCTCCATGATCGGAAAAAAGTGAGCTACCTTCGTGAGTCTTTCGACAACCACCCAGACGTAATCATTTCATCTAGGTGACCTCGGAAACCTAGTCATGAAATACATCATGACATCATCTCATTTACACTTCGCGATGGCTAACTGCAGTAACAGTCCTGTTGGCCTCTGATGTTCCACCTTCACCTGCTGACAGGTGGAACACCTCATAAAAAAACCAGCTACATCTCTCTTCACACCCGGCCACCAATACTGACGTCTCACGTCTCAGTACATCTTGGTAACTCCGGGATGAACTGCCCCAGCTGAAACATGAAACTCCTACATCATCTCCTTGTGTATATCCCATAGAACCCATACTCATCCATGGAAACACAGAATTTCATCACTGCCTATCATCCAACCATGTGGAGGGTCTTAACTTTCCATCGACTCCCGTAGAACCAGGCCTTCCAAATTAGACAGATGTCTCATCCTCACTCTATCCAAGAGGGTAGAAGTCACAGCTAAAGACGAAAGATAAGTTTTCCCCTGACTGTCATGCACCTCCAAATGCATCTCAGAGAACAATTCCATGAGCTTCCACTCACCACTGTCCTCCTGCACAGCCTGTATCTGAGTCTTCCTACTCAGTGTATCAGCTACTGCATTACCTTTACCAGGTGTGTAGGCAAGCTCAAAATCGAAGGACTGTAAGTACTTGACCCACCTTCGCAAACTCAGATTCAAGTCACGCTGAGTAAATATAAACTTGAGACTTCTGTGGTCAGTGAAAACCACAAAATGTTCTCCCAATAAGTAATGTCTCCAACAGCACAACACATGCACAACTGCAGCCAACTCGAGATCATGCGTCGGGTAATTCCTCTCATGTGGCTTCAATTGCCGAGAACCGTACACAACAAATTCATCTCCCTGCATCAACATTGCTCCCAGCCCAATACTTGATGCATCACAGTAGACTGTATAGATCTTCCCTTACTCTGGAAGTATCAGGACTAGTGCTGATTTCAACCGTCCTTTCATGTTCTAAATGGTTGTCTGGAAAGTTTCCGACCAAACAAACTTCAATCCCTTATTAGTCAAACCCATCGACGGAGCTGCTAAGCGGGAGAAGTCTTGTATGAATCATCTGTAGTAACCATATAGCCCTATGAAACTCCTTATCTCAAATGCGTTCTTAGGATTCTCCCAGGAAACTACTACTCTCACCTTCTCTGGGTCTACTACAACTCCTGCCTCTGAGATGATATGACCCAGGAAGTGAATATGGTCCATCCAAAAGTGGCACTTCGAGAGCTTATCATATAGCTTATGCTCTCTCAGGGTACTCAATACGATCTCAAGATGGGTGGCATGGTCGTGTTGAGTGTAAGAGTATACCAATATGTCTTCCACAAATACTACCACAAAATAATCCATATAATGATGGAACACACGATTCATCAGATCCATGAAAACTAATGGCGCGTTCGTGAGTCCGAACGGCATAACCAAGTACTCGTAAAGACCATATATGCTCCGAAAAGCTATAAGCAGCATATCCAATGGTCTCACGTGCAGCATATGATATCCTGATCTCATGTCAATCTTTGAGAACACTCGTGCCCCACGAAGTTGATAAAAAATATAATCAATCCTCGGAAAGGGATATCTATTCTTAACCGTCAACTGGTTCAGCTTCTGATAATCCCCACAGGGTCTAAGGGTATCGTCCTCCTTCTTCGAAAAAAGGACCGAAGAACCCCAAGGAGAAGTACTGGGTTAGATAAAACCCTTTGCCTGTAACTCCTCTAACTTCCTATTGAGCTCCTACTACTCCTGTGTGGACTTCCTATAAGGAGGAATGGACACCGGTGTTTCCCCTGGCACAAGATCAATAGAGAAATCCCCCTCTCACTCCGGTGGTAGACTCGAAAAGTCATCCGGGAAGACATCCCTGAAACGATCAACCACTGGATGTAAACCCATCTGACAAATCCTCTGATCATCTAGATATAAACTCGCAATTTGGGCTATGACTCCACCTCTCCCATGATGCTCTGTTCCATCTCGACTTTCCTGAAAACCCCATTCACCCTTTTATAGAAACTCTACGCCCTCTGGTGACGTGAAACACACCCTGCGACGATAGTAGTCTACAAAGGCTTGAAAGGGAACCTACCAGTGCATCCTGAGAATGACATCATAGGTTGTCATCTCTAAGACATAGAGGTCCCATAGAAAGTGACACCCTCAAACCTCAAGGGGGCACTTCTTGTACTGACGCACACCAGCCGTTCTAGTCCCCAACAGAGTGTCTTGCATCATAATAGTAGAAGAAGAAGAAACACATAGCCCAAGGATCTCCACAATGGGGAAAAATATGAAACTATGTGAAGCACCCATATTGAAAAGTACTGAAGATAAGACAGAAGCTACTAGAATAGTACCTCTAACTGTAAAAGGTCCAGGATCCTGCTCCTTGTGGGTCTATTATACTGCATATGCATGCCCAGTGTTGCAGCCCTGGACACAGCCTGGCTACCCTGAGCTATCCCACCCTGTTGCCTCTGTGATCCTGGTGTCTGGCTACCACGGCCACGAACCCCATCTCTGTCTGCATGCCCGGACGTATTCCAGTTCCCTGACTGGTAAAAAGCCACTGGTCATGTTCCCACCCACAAAGTCTGCACAGAACCCCTCTCACTAGCCACTGGTGTGAATGCCCTGCAAAGGCATTGCCGATGACCCATATTTCTGCAATCTCGGCACTCCACTGGATCACGTGGACACAGCGGTCTCTTGTGCCCCTATTTACCCCACTGGTTGCACCTGACGTGGCCACATAAAGCATTCTTCTGGATGGTACTGCCACCCTGAGATAAGTCCATCTGTATCTTCCTATTACTAGTAGAGATAGTACCAAAAACTAGTGCTGAACCGCCATGGCCCACACCACTAGCTTCCTGAAGGTTCCTCTATATAATCAGCACTTGGTTCATAATAGCATGTACAGTAGGAAACCTGAAAACATTCACCAGCGCTCAGATGTCATACCAAAGACCATACTCTGAGCACCTAACCCTCAACGTCTCATCACCCACCATAATGGGTGCAAAACACTGAATCTCGGTAAAGCGAGCAGAATAATCCATCACCGACATAGCGCCCTTTTGCAGATTCGTGAACTATCGAGCCCGATCTACCCTCAGCATCTCCAAGAAGAAAAATTCATTGAAGGCTTTGTGAAAATATTCCAACTCCATGTCCCTGTTATGCTCTGACTAGGTGGTATCATCCCGCCACCTCTTGCCGAAATCACGCAGCATATACGTCGCGAGCTTGACCCTCCACCCTGGAGGCGTCTCAAGGTACTCGAAAATAGTCTGCATCAACCCCGACCAAGATGCCGCAGCCTGTGGTCCGCCATCCCCTAAAAACGTAGGTGGCTGCTGCTGCTAGAATATACGAGTCAGCTCAGCCATAGATATGGAAGCCTGCGGTGCTCCCTGAAAGGTCTGCATGAACCACATAAAGCCTTCATAGAACTGCACATATGCGCCTGTGTCCGTTATAATAGCTGGAGCTGCATCTGGATCTGCTGGAGGGTCCACTAGTAGCCCATGGCCCACCATCTCTGAAGTATAATCATCGCCGCTCTCTTGGCAAACAACTTGTGGTCGTCTTGGAGGTATGACACTACATGTTCAAAACACACCTTTGATTCAAGATTAACAATGACCGAAAACAAAGAAACCCAAAAGGGAATAGGAGGAATAAGGAATTAAAATTTGCAAAAAAAGACTACACGGCATGTATAATGACTACACGGCATGTGCCTGACTTCCATTCCCCTTCCCGGGTCCTTCTACACGGCTCCCATTTGAAAACAAATACACGGCGTGTATACTGACTACATGGCGTGTATGGTGTAATTTCCAACTGCCCGTGTTGATTGTGACACGGCCAACTACTTGTCTTGACACTACATGGCATGTTACACTCTCACACTGCGTGTACACCACCCCATTTCTCTAGCCACATGGCTAACCCCACACTGTCTGTTACCGGTCATGACTACACGGCGTGTCCCACAGGTACACGGCATGTACCAGATGAGCTTCGCCGAACAGTGTTGTTAGTTACACGGTCAGACACACAACTCACACTACGCGGCGTGTTCTATATACACATGGCGTGTACATGAAGGGATTACATCGACCCGTGTTGTTAGTTAAATGGACGGGTCCCCAGGTCAGACTACATGGAATGTTCCAAAATGGACATGGTGTGTATGTCTTAAGGTCTCCTCCGTCTGTGTTGTTCATTACACAGGAGGACTCTCGGTCAACACTACACGGCTTGTACATCCATTACACGGCGTGTTTTTCCCCAAACATTCCCTACCTCGTGTCACCTCCCACACGGTTTGTGACACGGGAAGAGACTACACAGCTTGTACTCTGGGTACACAGCGTGTATTCAAAAATGTTATTTTTCTTCTCAAACAGAAGACCATACACGGTGTGTTGAAGGTACTACATAGCGTTTATACTGGGTTTTCGGACAGTATGTCTCAGAAACATCCCCAGAACCTATAAAACACTGCAAAACAACACCAACG
Organism: Viscum album; assembly: GCA_963277665.1. Taxonomy (NCBI): domain Eukaryota; kingdom Viridiplantae; phylum Streptophyta; class Magnoliopsida; order Santalales; family Viscaceae; genus Viscum; species Viscum album. The sequence goes on from OY728132.1 coordinate 2,059,333,911, forward strand.
TGTCAAATTCTGATCCGTGAGGGCCCATACTCTCCACGAATCAATGTTTTTCATATAATCTATGTTATAACAAAATAAACAGTCAATGATCCTCCAATTCTAGTCAATGGGGGCCCATACTCCCCAAAAACCAAAGTTTGGCGTCCATTCATTCAACAAACATATACAACAATACCCTATCACATAGAATGTATTTATGAAAGCATCTATCACAACAGCATTCTTTTTAGCACAACAACTATCACAACAACATGCAAATTAGAATGCACCTACATGGCATGGAACTATGCATGGCATGTGATTTAAAGCATGTGCCTAAATGATGTATGAGATGGAACACCCCCATCTCATCAAGTTGTAACTTAATAAAACCCATAGATAAAATATAAATAGCACAATCTCAAGTTTGTCACCCAACGGTGAAATAAAATCAACTGTAAAATTTGGAAAATCAAAAGAATTGCAAAAATATGAGGTAGACTGGATTTTTTCCTGTACACGAGTTAGCTACGACCGGGCACATATTATTACCAACTACCGTTCCCACCCTATCCCTGACTAAGGCTCTAAATAGTAAGTCAAAGAAAATAACTCCTTTGATACCACATTGTAACGTCCCGGTTCTTGGTGACACCCAATGGGTTCCCCGAACCCAGTTCGCCACGTGACCTCAAGTGCATTTCCCCAAACGCCAGAGGCTGCCGACTAGCAACAAGGTCCCAGGTCTGATAGTAGGGAAACTATGCCCTCATTTTTCAAAGTGCATCATAGGGGAATAAAATAAAAATCATACAACAATAGTGGATGCAGTAAATCATGAACATTTAAAATAAAAAACTGCAGTAAAACAACCAATAATCATATATATATAAAGATGGTGAAACATGCCTCATGTTATAAGAAAACAGCCAGAACATGTTACAAGAAGTACAATACAATACAAAGTACCACAAAAAAACAAAACAGAACAATCAGTAGCATCGTGAGCCTAAGCCCAGTCCCATGCTCCCCTACTCCTCAGCAGCAATCAAGTACCTGTATAGGGACCCATGCCCCTATCCAAAACTGCAGAAAAGTAATCTTTATAGGCCGAAAAGAATGACCCAAATAGGGTGTGAGAAATAATCTTAGTAGACACCCACCAATGGCATGTGCTCAACTGTGAGTAAACATGCAACAACAGTGTGAAAAATTAAACTAAATAAACAAAGCAGTACTCAGAAGTATCTAACTTTACCAGTTATATTTCCATTTTAATATTCAATTTATCCATTTAATATAAGAAAACACCACAGTGAATTTCTAAGTAAACAGTTAGTGTCCTCCGAAACGCAAACTCATACCCTCAGGTAATCAGGAACGTAATCCGCAGGTAATTTCCCACAGGCATAACAGATATTTTCCTCAGGTGTACAAAGTGTCGCCCACAAGCACAGAGTCTATTTCCCACAGGCACAGAAGAAGTTTCCCTCAGGATAAAGATGCACTGCCCTCAGGCTATGTAAAACACTTCCCTCGGGCTAAACAAGTAACCGAGCCATGCCCAACATGTGACCAAATAGTACACAAGCAATTACTCTCAAGGAAATTCAACATTCATTACTTTAAAGGCATAATATAAACAAGGCATACCCTTAGGTATCCTGGCCATACTTCTAAACAGAGGAACGCACCCCCGAGGTGGTCCTGGATCCAAGAAGCAATCCCAAACAGTATTTTAATATCACATTTAATTACCTATACAGTTCTAGGTATTTAAAATATCCATGGCCTCAACCACACGACACCCAAAATATGGGTTCTTTGCTCAAAAACACAAAAAAGCGCATGACAGTAGGAAATAAACACCAAGCCCCCTACCATAAACCCCATCAAATGGTATACACGAACGCTGATTACAGAAACTCCCAAGAACGACATAGATCTGGGTTGAAATAAAACCTCATTAAAACTTAAACAATTTCCCAACGAGAAAGAATTTTAATGAACTACTCCATGAGAAGTGAGATCTTACCCGCGCGGTTCCAGGGAGATCGCCGGTGCAGAAAACGGATTCCCGACGTGCGGTCGGTGGATCTCCAAATCTCTGGCCTTCCTCTCTCATTCCTTCTTCCTGCTCTAAGCATTCCATGTGATCAAGTGAGGCTACTACACATTTTAAGGAAAAAAACAAATTACACGGCGTGTACATCCAATTTTCTTAACTATTCTTCTGGCAGCTTCCCACCAGCATGGCACTGTTCACCTGCCGACATGACTACACGGTGTGTCAGAATGAGTACACGGCGTGTGCTGTCGCACAGCTGGCCACCACCTTACTATTTTCCTGTCGACTAACTACACGACGTGTAAAGGAACACTACACGGCGTGTAGTCGATCTTTACACCCTTCTTCTATGTCATGGATATACGCCTTGTGTACTCATCGCACATGGCCAAAAGTACACGGTGTGTGGAAAAGAACACGGCGTGTACTTCCAAAATTTGGGAATGTTCCCTATTTTCCTTATTTTCCCAAAAACACTTAAGGAAAAGAAAAAAGAAGAAACCCATACCTCAAAAATAATAACCGGGTTCATACACATACTAAAAAAATATAATTCAAAAAAAAATTAGCAGAAAAAGAGTGTAAACAATGATTAAAAAGTAAGAAGAAGATAAGGACAATGAAATATTGAACAAGTTAACTTTTATCTGAATATAAGTATTTTAGAGACCTTCTCTGATATAAATTGTAGGATCTATTATTTATAATGAGATTATCAAATACATTAGGGGGTGAATTTTAAACTTTAAAAATTCCATTGGAACCATTAATGTTGATACAAAATATTTCTTAATGAATTTTTATTAATAATAGTGAAATCTGTTTCTTAAGGATATCTTTTGACCTTAAGAAAACATATTTTAACTATGTTATAGAAATAAGATTCTACCATAAAGTGTGTAGAATCATTAATATAATCAGAGTAACATAATTTGAATATATTAGAGAGTTATACTTTATAACATTTACAATGATAAAAATGCCATGGAATAAATACAACTTGTAATAAAGAAAAAGTAACAATAATACTTCTTTTAACCCAAAGAGAATGGTATCCAACAACCTTGGATAAAGGTTCCTTGATTTATAAATTCAAGAATGTATGTCCTAACCAAACCTAGGTAAGCCCTCAATCTTTTGATTAGTATATGTCTTTCTATCTCTACAAGCCCTCTATTTAAAAGGAAATCAAAACCTCTATCTTCCTAATCTAGAAACCCATGATCTGTATGATCGGAGTTTTCCCAAAGAAACTCTAAACAAGTTTTTCAGACATGAAAAAAAAATTCATGACATCCGCAGGAAGCACAGAGATTTTTATGAGCCTCTCTCTCTAGAAATCACAAAATAACATTGGATTACTTCACAATCATTTATCACATCTCAATTCTCTCTATTTCATTGTACAAATCTTCTCGCTCAAAAGAACTCTTATTTATAGGAAAAACTTCTCAATTGTTGGATCCACTCGAACAGTCATATGTTCCTTAAATTTATTAGAGACCTGGACATGTGTCAAATAGAGAATAGTTAGTTTATTACAGATTGTATGGCATTGTTTCATGTATAAGAAACAATTTTAAGATTATGATAAATTTTAAGTATAAGAAAACATAGAATCTAATAATATTTGATGGATAGTATAAAAAACTCAAGCATTATCAAGAAAAATTTTTATTAAGAAAATAAAAATCTGATTGAGAAAATGGTATCAATGGTTTTGGGTGTTGATATCATAGAATTAGTATGCCAATCTTATCAGAATCAGTGTCATGAAAAATGGTATCATAATAATGAAAATACTATTAGAGATTTTTCATGTGACAACGGTATTACATAAACAATATCATATATTCACCAGTATCACAAAAGTTGTATCATAGAGGCTTATGTAAAACAATAAGTCAGAATCATAAGTGCGCCGTAATGTTAATATTGTAAGTAAAACATAATAAAATATATATATGTATACATTAATGAAAAATGTGTAAGTAAAACAGAACGAAAATTTTGTATTTAAAATGGAATGATGAATCTGTAAGTAATATGAAATGTCAAATCAGTATGTAAAACCGAATGAAAAATCAATAGGTAAAAACTGAATAAAAAATAAGTAAGTAAAAATGGAAAGACAAATCTTTAGGTGAAAATGGAACTTAAGGAAAAGTATTTGTGATTTTCAAAATATAAAACAATAAGGAATGGATAAGTCATAGAAGAACCTTATTTAATTAACATGTAACACGTCATAGAATATCTGGGTATGGTATTTTTAAAGAACATAATGATTTGAATTTTCCACTTGGAATGAGTGAAAAAAATTCCCGAAAGTAAAGGATTTATAATTTGAATTTGAATAGAAATTAATGAAAAAATAGTGTATTTATAACTTTTTTTAAAATAGTTATTGAATTTATTTCATAATTTCATGGCTAAAATTATAATTTATAAAAACATATTTGAAATGATTCATTCAATTCATTTAAATATAAATGGAAAATAAAATGTTGATATGATTTCATGTGGCTATTTCTAGGATTTTGCTATTAAACCTAGACTTCATCTTTTTTCAAGTCAATGGAATTTCATATTAATAAATTAGTTGATGAAAATAGGGAGAAAAAGAAATTCATTCAAGTATTTCATGGATTAAATGGTCTAGATTTTTTTACGTAGCATTTTGAAATGAATAAATATAAAATACATGAAAATGAAATCTCTTAAAATAACATACTATAGTTAGTTTTTATATGATTGGATACTAATTTAATTAGTATATTAATTTAAGATAATTTCATGTTTTTGTAATTGGAATATTTTTTTACTATAACCATTGAAAAAAATGTTTGAGAAGAAGTGTTATTCTAATGTTATTGAGAATTGAATGGATCATTATTTGTGGTTTAGAGAAAAAAAATTCCCCTATTATTATTCATATTTATATTACTTTAGATAGTGTATCTTATGAAAATAATCATTTTTATAGACCAAAAAATTATTTAACCATTTTAGATTTTTTAATTAATATTATTAAAAATATTAAATCCATTTTACCAAATTCAAGTCACAAAGGTGGTAGAATTTATTTTTAAATTAAAACTGCAGACACGAGGAAAATTTTGTTTTCTAAAGAAAATGTTTTCTTAAAAATAAAATTTTGTTTATCTAAATTCAAAATTAAATTAATTATTATTAATTAAATTAGAATAATAATAAAATAATTTAATTTTTTAAATTGAAAAAAAATTTCCAAAAAAGTTTATCTTTTTAAATTCTTTAAATGAAAAAGACAATTAAAATTAAAATCATTATATTTCACAATTCATCAAAAAAAATTACTTTTCTCAAAAAAATGATTGAAAATAATAAGATAATGATAACAAGTTGATTTCCAAAAAAAATTATTTTTATAAAATAATTTAAATTGGAAAAAAATTAGTTTCAAATAAATGTTGAAAAAGTGATAAAACCTTTATTTAGAAAAAAAATTCAATTTTAAATGTAAAAAATAGATTTATTTTTAACACATACCAAGAAATTAGATTTATGAGTGCTAAAAAATTTGAATTTATAGAAAATATATTTTTATTTTTATTTTTTTAACAAATAGTGATATATTAAAATTATTATAATAAAAAATTTATGTGAAAAATAATAGTTTTTCAAAAAGATATTTCATTTCATTTCAAATTATGTGTATTTTAAAATTTATTCAATTGGGAAAAAAAGAAATTTATTTATACTTATGTAAACTATATACCTTTATTAATTTAGTTATTTATATTCATGACCAAGAATTTAATTACTATGAAATAAATTAAATATTTTATACAAAACTTTTAATAGTATATCGCAGTTTGATTAAAATGGATGTTGTGTGTAACCCAAGATATCAAATAATTTAAATTTATTAAAAAAAATATTTCCGAAAATTTTTTGGTGTCACATTATATGCCGCTTAAATTTAATTTTACCCTTTAAATTTCAATACCAAATTATAAACAGCCATTGATACTTCTGCCTCATTATATCTTAATTTTCCCATGAAGTTTCTGAAATTTTTTTGTTTTCCCATGAAAAATTGATCAAGTGATTGGTCTTGTTTAATAGAAATTGATATTTGTGATATATGTTCTCTAATAGTTATTCTTTATTTTAAATAACATTCTCTAGTGGTTTTCTCTCTGAGTTTGGTAAATTTTTTTGGATCGAGTATGTACTTTCATGGGAGAGATAGATGGAACACATCTCGATCTTGAGAGAGGCTATGTGTGAGAACCATGAAACAAGATCACATCTCGAATCAATCAGGAAAAATGAAAGGTAGATATTCTTAGGGACAAACATTCCCTTATTTAATATTTTCCTTGAGGAAATTTAGAGAAAAATATTCTCCTCAACATTAAATTCTAGATCACATAATAAATTTCCATTTTAATTTTCATATCGACTTTGGGATTTTCATGATGTGTTGAAAAAAGTATATAATATTATCTACCATTCCCTCAGACATATCAGGCACCAAAATCATTATTTCTTCAAATTCATCCCACTACGTTATATTTTTACTCTTACATACATATAGGGGATCATATGGATCCATATAAATTCTTGAGTGAAATATACTATTCTATGCAAACCCAATAAGAGGATGTTTATTACCTGAAAAACATTAAAATACATAAAAAATCATAATATAAACTCTTGGGTTTGAATAGTTCTTTCCAATGGACCATTGGCTTAAGGATTATACACAGTAAAAAAACTGATCTCTAAATCTAGAGCACACTAAAGAACTTTCTAGAATAAAAAAATTAAACTACCGATCAAGATCAAATAAAATAGAACAAGACTCTCCATGAAACCTTATTGCTTATTTTTTTATATCCATGTATGATGATCCAAATTGAAATCCCAAATAATAAAAATTATGTCTGCTGATTTGTAAATTGAATGATTGCAACCCAAATAGTACTATAAACTTTAGATGTTTTGGGATGTTTGATAAAATAATACAAGTTTATGTTTTCCCATTTCCATTTTATAATGGTTAATTCTTTTAAAATAACCTTGGAATTTTATCTCTATGATCTATAATGAAAACATGGAAATCACTGAGATACAAACTCTTCAATATCTATCTTTATTCCACCCACACACTAATCTTTCTTAGATATCTTTAGACTATTTTACTTCTAAGATAAAAATTTAATGATGAAATATGAATTTAATATAACAGAACCTACTTCAAATTAGGCATGGAAGGAAGAAATACATTGTTCATTGATTATATCATTCTAGTATAATAATTTATAAACTCTATAAAATTTCTCACATACTCCTACTTCTCAACATCTTCCTTTTTCACCTCTTTAATTCTCACATGGATATATGATTGAACCCTTTATTTAAACATATATGATTTCTAAACTCATATAAAAATTTCAATACCCAGACTTTTAAAATACATATATATTAGAACATTTGTGATCCATATCATATATAAGATGAAATGTTCTTTTTGTACACAAACCATCATCCACCTGGTTCATTTTCTAATGGTGGTAATGAATTAAGATGTAATAATCATTAATCAGTTCCAAGAATCTTTTATGGTGTATATTCAACTCATTCTACGTGAATATATAATTTAAACATTTATGAAAGGTATATATATCAAATATTTCTTCATAAAGATTATTAGTTCATATCATTATGAAATAAATTACTGCAGCTATGACCAAATCATCAATGGTTTTATTATTCTAATGAACCTTAAATTACTATGAGGCATAAGCTATAAAAATGAAATTATAAATGAAACAAATACTAGTTCCTTAATCAATCATCACTATAGATTAAAACCCTTATTTAAAAAAGAATAACTTAATTATATGTGAGATGACTTATCCTCAATTTATTTCCATGAACCATTCATTACATTGACTTGTCCAACGGTACATGGATTCATTATGAGTTTACATGGGTATAATATTAACGGATCATGAGACATTATCCATTATTTTAGATAATATCAATAAAATACCATAGAAATAAAAAGTGAAATCACATCTGTTGGCCTGAAAAAATGATCAATAACCTCGATCTTTGATAGATCCACAGATATACCCACTCTTGAAATTACATTACAAAATAAAATGAATCATTCTATATCCAAAATTCACACTTGATAAATTTTTATTACAATCTATAATTTCTTAAGTACTTCTACATAATTATTAAATAAACATCATCATGCTTCATTCTCCTTGAATATAAAATTATATCATCTTTAAATACTACCAAAAACTATTCAATGTAAACTCAAAATAATTTATTCATTAAATATATAATGATACATGCTGAATTAGTAAGTCAAAATGGTTTATACATATATTTATAGTGTCTATAACATGAATGGAATTTCATCATCAGTATATCCTCCTTCTTACAACTCAATATATTCAATCTAGAATTTTGGTCAATATTTGAAAAAAATTCAGATCCACATAGTTGATCAAATAAATAATTAATACAATGTAGTGGATACAAGTTGTTGATTTTGATTTTTATTTTTTGTTGAAAATCAATTAATAGTCTCATTGATCCATTATTATTCATGATAAAAATAACATGTGTGTTCCAAGGTGACATATATGGATAAATAAATCCTTTTTCCCGATTCTCCATTAATTTATTTTTCAATTCCTATAACTCAATCCATTAAATTCTGTATGGATCATTTGAAATAAATCAAACGACCATTTATATGTTATATTTATGTATCCAATTCTATATTTGGTTAAATACATGGAAACACTCCCAAAAAAACTATATCAAAAATGCACATCATAGTCATATTGGTGATGTTGTCATGTACGTGATTTTATTTTGAGGTAATTTTTCATTTTATATTTATAATATCATTTTACCTTGAGATTTTTTATTATTTTTGGAAGAAAAGAGTGAATATTGGGTCGATGGAGCATGTTTCACGGTAGGCACATTCTTTGTTAAAGCATGCACACCGCCTAGGTAACTGTGCGGTAGGTGTGTGGGTGGGACAGAAGCAACTGTATGGTCATCGCACAATTATTTAGACTGTACACCTCAGCCCAGGATCTTAGGTATTATACATATATTTTGAAGAATAAACTACCATACATCCATCACTTGTTTAATTAGACCATGTGGTAGGTTATTCTTGGAAAAAAGGGAAGTACGGTCAGTGCATGATTTGTAAAACTGTGGATCTTGTCCATGTCATTAAAAATTATGATTTGGGTTTTTTATCTCCCAAATGATATGAAATAGACCCCATATTTTTCACCCCACATAGGATTATTCTTTTTAGGAACCTCCACTCAACCTTCTTCAATCCTCCAAATCATCTATTTCTTGGAGGAATTTGTGTTATTCCTCCACCATCCTTCAAGTAAGTCTCCTTCTCCCTTGTTTTCTCCCACCAATCTTGGGGTTTCTCCCAATTTCAATGGGTTACCTCATCTCCAATGGGTAGGGATTTAATTTTAGGGTTGAATCTTGTTTTTGGGGTTCGATCTTGTGTTCTAGGGTTATATTTTTTTTATTTGTGGTGAGGTTGTACTTTCACACCATGTTTTGGGGATTTTTAAGCCCAAGGTTGGTAATTTCACACTTAAACATTATCTCACGAATTTTTATTTATTTATTGACTATTTCTGGATTTTATATGATTTATTTAGTTTGTTGGAGTGGTATTTTTAAATGATTTAATGTTGATTGGATTTGTACATGGTTTTCCTATTTTATATTTCGTTTAATTCCCATGAAATTCCTTATTATGTCTCTTGCAGATACTTTATAAGTTGTAAAAATTATTTATTAAATTATGGAAGAGCTTTGAATGATGTTTTTAAATGGTCTTTGTGTGAATTTTATTTTAATGGATGATTTTGGGAGTTATAGTGGTGGAATATTGTGTGTGTTACAATGACATGCTTGAATAATTTTAGGATGATGTTCTATGTTTAACGTGGAACATATTTGAGCACAATTGGAATCCTAGGATACCATGTGAGATGAGTAAGAATAGTATTCTAGTGATTCATATGTGAGTTTGGCCATGATTCACATATTATGATTGACATAATCAATGGAAACTAAATATTTATGATGAATGGACACCATTAGAATTTTTTGTGTTTCTCCTCTTCAGTGGTTCATGCACCTGAATATGGATGGTTGCGGGTTCTATATCACTTTTTACTAAGATACAATGACTCTAGGGTCACAATAAAAGCTAGTTAATATGGGTATTTACTATGACATAGGACTTTATAGAGTTATCACACTTACCATCGACATATATTATATTGTATTGTTTTTTCAAAATCAAGCATGGGTTTCATTAAAAACATTTCCCTAAATTTTTCTCTAGAAAATATTTTATAAAACCAGCATGTTTATTTTTTCATATAATTTTTATAGCATGGAATCATTTATTGGGTGACATCATACTGGGATTTGTCTCACACCCTACTAAAATCCTTGGGTGTATTTAGTCTTGGTTATGTTTGATATAGGTAAGGGTAAGAATTGTGGAGGTATCGGTTTGGGTTGATAGTGGTCTTCCAAGGTCAGATGTTATTGGTGGTGGCATGAGGGAAATTCTCCACTTTCCATTTAGTGGATTCTGAGATATTAATTGTTTCTAATTTTGTATTTTCCTTTCCAGTTTTTTAAACATTGTAAACTAAAATATGTAAATTGTTATTCCATGTTTGGTTGTATTCTTTTAGTTTTTTTTTTTGGTTGTTTATGGTTATAAAATCTAGTAAATTTGATCCCATAATTCATCATTGATACTTATATACTTGTTTCCATCCCATGGGGATCAGTAATTCCCTTCATGAAATGTCATTGAATGGATTGGGAGCCAGTTCAGATGTCAACCCTTCATAGTTCTTAACAAAATGCTTTCATATGACTTAGTTACTCTTGTGGGTCATGTTATTTTTTATTAGTCATGTTAGATCCGAGCTAAGATTATCGGGAATCTGAGTTCCAGTTTCATGTAGTGTGCCTATCTATAATACCTGATGAATGTTCATAAGATTCAATGGGATGTTAGAAATTCATGTTTGAATACTCGTCTAGGTGAGACATAAAATCTGTTGACTTTGTGTGTAAACTAAGTGGGGTGAAGAGGTTTGCGTTTCATTTTTTCAAAGATATTTTTCTCTATCGGTATTTTTTGTTTCTTATATGAAATTTCATATTTTTTTATTGATGGATTTTTTTTCCCTTATTTATTTTTTTAGAAACACTTCTCCTTGGAAAATTCCCTTGAATCCTTTGGAAGAATCATGAGTGTGTTATCCATCAATACTTGTTATGAGGACAGTGGGAGTTGTGGCCTTAGCAGTTCAATCTATGGGGATGGGGGTGGGTTTTTGTCTTGTTCTAGTCTGGGAAACCACATATTTATTTATTAAGTAAAAAGACAATGAGTTTCTCAAGAAAAATCTTTCATCTTTTTGATGTAGCATAGGGCCTTAGGAAGTGGATGAGTGTCTTGAGAATATAGAAGACATGATCAAATTCTTCAACACTCATGAGAACGTAAGGCTGAAAGGCACCTCATTCTTGCTAGAAGGTCCCAATGGGGAGTGGTGGGGCTCCATGATTAATTTTTGGAATCACAAGAAGATGATATGGAATGAAATCGTAGATGTATTTAATTAATATTATTTCCCTAAGGTCTTGTCCTATTCTAGATCCCAAGAGATTTTAGATCTTGTTCTCAGAAAAAAGTTATAAATATAGTAATCTAAGAGAATTTTTTAGCTGGTTCGGTATGAAACCGAAATAGATTCGAATGAGAAGATGATGGATCATAGGTTCAAAAGGGGTTTGTGTCTATAGAATTATACTCAGATCTTTCTGTTTGAGGTAAATAACTATGTTGTAGATGTTTATTGAGCTTTCATAGTGTAGATTCAACATAACCAAATTCTTGGATCCTCTGGGACTATGTTAGTAGTCAGAAGAGATTGTTCATCTGAGAAGAGGAGGACGAAAGAATAGTATGGGAAAAGGGCTGTGTTAGTTCATGCCTTCTTCTAGGTAGTCATAAAATTTGGATTCTGATGCAGGGTCCATTATGCGCCACCATTTTGGGAATGTGGTTCACATTAAAACTAGTTTATATTTCATCCCAAATCATATCATTGATATCTAGTGATAGGGAACCTATAATGATCTAAATATCCACAGGTTCTTACAATATGATTGTAGGATCTGTGACTTCTATTGAAATGTTATCCTAGTTAAATATATCTTGGATAGTGGGATCTTATTTTGGTTGGAATGGAGGAAGGACTAGATCTACTTCTGATCATAGACAATTCCAGGCAGAGCCATATGTCGGTGGTCCTTTTCAAACTTAGATAGATACCATATATATTCGTGTTAGGGATCAAGAACTAGAAGGATCAAATACATGGCCCTTGATAGTTCCAACAACCATCTAGATTTCATCTTCAATAGTTGAATTTTTTTATAATGGTTCTTCTGTTTCATTTATCTTAGCCCACCTTGAAAACCTTCAGGACATTCAAATCAATCATTAATCTTATGCGATGGAGTTGGTAATTACACTGGGTAAGAAGAAGGAGGAGGGTCTCAGGTGCCCATATTGTTCACCCTCTGTGTCACGGGTCGACCTAGAATGGGATTTCCTTTTCTGGGATATTGACACTTTTGATGTAATCATTATCATGGATTATATGGTGCACTTCTAAGAACATATCGATTGTTTTAGGTAGTAGGTAAGATTCATGGAACCTGATGGGAGTTCATAGGATTTCTGGGATAGTAAGATCCTTTGTCGGGTCTTGTTAGACCTCATCCCCCAGAGATAGGTAATCTTTTTTTTCATTTATAAGCACTCATGTTAGAGGAAAATGGTAGTACTCTTATTGGAAAATTACCTCTTGTAGTGGATGACATATCAGAGGTATTTACAAATGAATTATCAGGTTTACCCCAAGAACATGATGTGGAGTTATTAAATGTATTTGGCACCCGTGAAAAAATAAATATCTTTTCGCACATATCATATAGACCCCACCATGGGGAGGGAATTAAAGTTACTATTGTATTATTTGGAGTCCAAAGGATTCATTCTCCTGAGTGTCTCTCCTTGTGCCACCCCATTCTTGCTAACAAAGAAGTCTGATGGATCTCTCTAGTTGTCTATCGAATTACAGAAGCTAAATAAGGTAAGAATCGAAAATAATTATCCATTTCTTTGGAATTATTTATTTTTCTGATAAGATAAATGGGGAAATGGGGTTATCCAAGATTGTATTGCTTTTTCACTAACACAATGTCAGTGTAAAAGAGGAAGATATTCTGAATATGACTTTTAGAAGTATCTACAACCACTTTGAGTACTTTTTCATGCCTTTCAGGTTGAAGATTGATACAAATATTTTCATGGTTTTCGTGAGAAGGGTGTTCCAATAATATATTTACTCCTTCAATGTGGTATTTTTAGATGACATCCATGTTTATTCTTTATTTAAGGAGGATCATGAGAATTAGTTTCAGATCAAGATATGAACTCTTCGGGATCATCGCCATTATGAAAAAAATTTAAGGATCAATTTCTAGATCATGGAAGTGAATTTTCTCTTCCATGTGGTCTCAGAAAAACAGGTTTCAGTAAACCCTAATAAAATTAGTGATGTTGGGTTCTAGGTTTAGCCAACAATCATGTTTTAGATATGAAGCATTATTGTCCCGGTAGGTTATTACAGATGATTTTATTGGGACTTCTCTCAGCTATATTCCTCTATAACCATGACCCCCCTGAAATGAGTGTTGTTTGAATGTATTCCTCAATTCAAAGCATCATTTGAAGAGATAAATGGGCGATAGACTACAACACATGTTTAGATTATTCTAGAATTAGTAAAGGGATAAGTTGTATATTTTGATCCCTCTTGGATGGGTCTCGGGTGTGTGATTTTGAAATAAGATCATGTGGGTTAATGTGGTCCATTCCAAATACTAACACATGAAAAGAACTAATCGAATCATGAATTGGAGTTGGTAGTAGTGATTCTTTCACAGAATACGTTGCATTATTATAATTTGTTGAATAATGTAGTGGTCTACTCTGATCATAAAATATTTTCATACATATTATCCCAAAAAGATATGAACCAATTATTGCACCATTGAATAGATTAGTTGAAAAAGTTTGACTGTGATATCTTCTACAGAACAAGAAAGGGTAACGCCATGGATAACACCATGGTTAGAAGAGTTCCAGTACATGCATTGAGAAAGTTTAGTTATTAGGGGATTTAATGAGAATATTTTCCTTGATGCACTTGGAGATCGAGGAGAATAATAGAAGTGTGTTAATGGATAATGTTTTGTTGGATCCTTCACTTATAGATCTAATTCAGTGTGGGAATCCAAGTGGTGAATTGTGCTACTTGTCTATGTTGTTTCATCATGTTGGGGATACATATTTTGGTTAGTCACTATCTCCCAATGGAGTCATGGGAATTAAGGGCTATTTTGGGATGTTTTTATCTCTCTAGAAGTTGGTGATGCATAATATCCACCAATCTCGTTGGGTCATTCATTCTGGAGTACAGAGATGTAAAATTATGTTCTTCAGCAGTTTTGGTGGCCTTCCATGAGGTGATATATATCTGGCATCACATCGAGGGGCTAAATGTGTTACTCGGTTAAAGATGAGATTCAAAGGCCCTATGGTATGCATCAACTACTACCCATTCATACCTGGAAGAGTGACAAGGTCTCTATGGATTTAATTATTGAACTTCCATATATACCTTGAAGAAATAATTCCATTTGGGTTTTAATTAACAGTTTTAGTAAATTACTTCATTCCATTTTGATCAAAAATTCAACAAGATTGGATGAGGCTAATTATATGTTCAGGAATTAGTAAGGATCCATGGTGTGACTACAACAATTAATTCTTAAAGAGAACCTTATTTTACCTCTCAATTCACATAATACCAATAAAAGGATTTACAGTCACAAATCAAGATGATTATGGCATTCCATCCTCAAACATATAGTCATATAAAGCGTGAAAACCATATTCTAGAATACATGCATTTGGCATGTGTTTTAGATTTTAGTGGATCATAAGAAATACCTTTGGGATTGGTTGAATTTCTTATAATAATGAATACCAATAATATATTTGAATGGATAATTTTGAGATTATATATAGTCATCCATGTTAGTACTCTTTTTTCTATGATAAGGAATGTGAGACATTTCTATAGGGACCAAGACTTGTGCAACAAATATCTGAGAATGTCAAGTTGATCAAGCATCAGTTATTAAGATCTTATAGTCGGTACATATCTTATTATTACTAGAGATGCTAGTATATTTAGTTTTCTATCGATGACTCGGTGTTCTTGATAGTTTCACCTCATTTTGATCATCGTAATTTGGGCAAGGAGGGGAAGCTAACCCTAATGTATGTTGGACCTTCTGAAATCACCGAGCTGATTAGAAATGTGGCATATAGGTCATCTTTGCCTTATCATTTGACATAAAATGACTATGTATTCTTTGTCTCCCAATTTACGAAATTTAATATGAAACTATCACATGTGTTGAATTGGGATTTATTGAAAATAGAGCCCAATTAATCTATGTTTGAATGACTTGTGAAATAGTATATTTCTAAGAGAAGGTGCTTCATGGGATTTCTTTTCCAATGGTCTATGTACTTTTTTGGCATGGTGATGATGTGCATGAGAATTCAGAAAAAAATTCAAAGGTTGAGCAATATTATCTATTTTTACTTTCTGATTATGTTTTGAGTTGACTTTCTGGGGGCTGAAGTTTTAATTTGTTGTGAGAATCATCACATCCATGATATTATTTTTGATGTATTTTTCCTTTTAATTTTCTCCCAACTAATTTTACTTGATATTTACATTGGGTTTTCAATGAAAAGTGTAATTTTTGGGAGGATAGACCTTAGAGAATGTTTGGAACAATGTTATTATTAACCATTCACCCTACCTAGGTATGCCTGTGGTAGTAGTATGGGTGGGATAGAAGCTACCACTTATCTAGAGCTTGGTTAGTCATACCATGCACCTCATCCCAAGTAACTATGTGATAGATGTCCATTTTGATGTAGAATCTACCACATGGATAGCACATTGTTAGTCATACCATGCGTTAGGTTTTTCTTAGGCCAAAGAGGATGCATGGTCGCTACATAGTTTTTCAACGTGTGATAACTAACCATGCGACTAGTCCAGGTCATTAATAATTTGGTTTCAGGTTTTCTCTCCCCCCAAGATTAATCCCTAAACCCCATATTTCCCCCCACC
This sequence comes from Viscum album, assembly GCA_963277665.1. Taxonomy (NCBI): domain Eukaryota; kingdom Viridiplantae; phylum Streptophyta; class Magnoliopsida; order Santalales; family Viscaceae; genus Viscum; species Viscum album. Next base: position 2,059,350,351 of record OY728132.1, read on the forward strand.
CAAGATTCTCCTCCTTAGTCGCCTCCCCTAACCCATATCCCTTAGCTGAATATTTTATTTCCTAGTGAATTTGGTTTGATTCCTCCAATATCCTTTCAGTAAGAAGACTTCTCCCTTGGTTTATTCCTCTAATCTAGAGGTTTTTCCCTATTTCATTGGGGATACAGGTCTCTAGTTGGTGGGGATCTGATTTTAGAGTTTAATCTTAATTTTTAGCATATGATCTTGTTTTCTATGGTATGATCTTGATTTTTTATTGGGTTTTTGTGGTGTAGTTGGATTTTCACACCAAATTTTGGGGATTTTCGTTGAAGGTAGGAGATTACTTAAATAGTCATTATTTGGAGAATTTATATTTATTTCTTTGGTATTTTTGGATGTTATATTCTTTTTGAGTGTGGTGATAACTATATTTTTATGGGATTTTATTTTAATTAATTTTGGAAATTGTTCTCCTATAAGAAATCAAGATTAATTATTATGTATAGCTTTATTATGCCTCTTTTGAAAGAATTATATTTTCTGAAAATGATTTATAAAATTATGAAAGTGATTTATAAAATTATGAAAGTTATTTGGATCATGTTTTGAAATAGACTTGGTGCATGTTTGATTCTAAAAGTGTATTTAGGGTGTCTATTTGATTTCATATTTTGTGTGTTACAATGTTTAGATTGAGTAACTTGATAATGATTTGTTATGAGTATCATAGAACATATTTGAGCACAAAGGAAATCCTTGGTGATAATTTGGGTGGACTAGGACTAGTATTCTAGTGATTCAGAAGTGGATTCAACCCAAATTCACATTACAGATTCGAAAATGACGATGGTTTTTAAATAATTATGATCATTAGAGACTACTAGATTTTTGTATTTTTCTTATCTCTAGTGGCTCACGCCTGAGAAGTTGAATGTTTTTTGTTTCTATACCACCATTCACCATAAAATGACATCTCTAAGGTCCCACTCTTAGATATTTCCTATATGGATTTCCCTTGATATGGTTCTATATTGTAGTTCGACAATTACCATCATCATATGGTAAATTTTGTGGTTATTTCAAAAGCAATAATGGGTTTCCAAAAAAATTCTATACAATTATCTCTATCACATATTTTATAGAAACTGTATTTTTACATATCTTATAATGTTTTTAACATCAAATATTTTATTGGTTTTCATCCTACTGGGATTTTTTCATACCCTACTTACACACTTGTGTGTAATTTGGTTAGGTTATGTTTGACATAGGTAATGTAATGACTTTTAGAGGTATTTGTTTGGGTTTCTAGATGTTTTTATGGTGTCGTGTTGATGGTCTGTCTTGAGGAATATATCTCTCTTTCTATGTGGTTTCTTTTATATAGTTATTATTTTTCCATTTTAGTAGCATTTTTTGTTTGTGTTTAAACATTGTAAACTCATTCCTGGACGTTTTTATACCATGTTTGGTTGTATACTACTAGTTTGATGTTTTTTATTTATTTGTTGTTTAATAGTTATAAAATCCAGAAATATAATTAAAATTCTTCATCATTGATGTTTGGGAACTTTTTCCCATCCTTTGGGTATTAGGAATTCTCTTCGATCCATGCCACAGACTGAGTCGGGTACTGATTTGGATGATGACCTTGCTTGGTTCATGTTAGATGCTTAGTTTTTTCCTAATCATCTAAAACAGATACCCAAATTTAATAAGAATCATGACCAACACCATGGATGTAATATCCATTAGGATTTTACATTTATTATTTTATAGATAAATGACCATAGGTTGGGGTGGAATATTAAAATTTATTTCCATTTCACTTCAATTAATTTTGGATTTATAAAGAGAATCATGTCTTGGTCTAGTATGACATAAAATTAAACTATATGGATAATAAAAATATTTTACAGAAGAAATTATCAAAAACATTAACTAGGTAAGAATTATACATAAGGGATATGATATTCATTCCTTTAAGGGTTTTCTCTAATAATTCAATTTCTAATTAATGGGGTGACATTTTTATACACTTGTAAAATTGTCTATATAATAAATATTGGGTAGATTCAATTCCTATAAGACATTAACATTTCATGATTAGATTGTTTGTGTACCTTTCGTCATTATGTTATATTCCCCTCATAAGAGATAGTGATCAGATGATATTACACTTTTCATTAAGATAAATTGGTTTTTAACATCAATAATTATCATTTAACTTCATATTTTATCTCTACTTTTTCATAATTACCACAATACATGCATTTGAAACATATGAAAATGGGAGGTGTATTCTGTAGGGAATTATCAATATTCAAACTATTTAAAAACTTCTTCTAATCACTTTAGAATACGATTTCATGATGACATTACCTTCTACACGTAAAACATTTATCAATACCCATATAAATATTTCCTCTACGATTCCTTCAACAAATAGGGAATTAATGAATTATCATATTATTTATACTATTATTATTAAAATATCTCATAAATTACATCATTATTTTTTTATAAAAACTAGGATACTGATGGGAATATCCCATCTCAATTTCTTCCATGAGAGAAAATAAAACAATTTCTTCTTTTATAAAAATTTCAAATTTGGATAATTCCTCTAAGAGACTTGTTTTTATTCCCCAAAAAAGTCAACTATCCAATCGTTGAGGTTGGTTGAAAATACCTTGTGAATATCTCAAATGCATTGTAAAAGTTTCTTCATATATGCTGATAGATTCACCATCATTTTTATTTATCTCAATGAATTACATTCAATTTAAATAATAATAATATTAAGAAAATTGTTATTTATAAATATTCTCTAAGGGAAATCAGAGTACCTATAGTTAATTTCTTCATATTTACTATATTAGTCATTAAATTTCCCCCTTGATCCACTTCTCTATAAAAATCATAGACAACAAAAATGAATAAATCTTGATATAAAAACATTAGTACAAAAAATATATTGTCAATGGCTGTAATACATTTCCAAAAAAGGGTGGATCCGAGAAAAAACTAAAAGAAGGGAGAAATTTTCTCAAGAGGGATCTAATAAAGTTTTATCACTCCTTTTACTATTTGGAATAATATAATGATTCATAACATGAGAATGTTTTTTGAGAAAAGACATAATATTTTTCATTTTGTCTTTAATAAATTTGTGTTTCTCAATTGGAAAGTCATTCTATGGTCCATCTTAGTCAACATTAACATGATTCCTTATGTTTCTAACCACCTACTAAACCAAAAACTAATATGAGAAAAATAATAATCATAGTGGGGAACCACAAAATCATGAATAATCTTTTATAGGATACCTAAATCAAGACACCTTATTTTCTATTTATGAAACCATTTGAATTTAATAGGAAATTTATGTTATTAATATATTAAAATCATTCATCAAGTATCATAATGAGTTTTTCATTTTCCATTACATATCTCATGGGATTGTTAAACCAGTTCTGTATAAAAAATTATTTTTCACTAGGTGAAGACTGTTTCAAATCCCAATCCTCCTTTTTCAATGTATATACCCCTATGTAAAATTTTTTAGAGTGATATCCACTTCTAATATTCAAATGTGGATCTAATTTCATGGAAACTACCCAGTTCACCATTCACAAAAATTCCATTTACTTTTCTATTATTTAAATTTTCTAAAGGGTTCTCACTAGTTTATTCTAATTATAGTTTCCCATGGTTAAGTAAACCATTATTTTATAAAAAAATGTAATATTGTGGTCCTTTCATAAAGATATATCACATATAAATATATGAAATTTAACCAAATATCACAAATATCCACACCAGAATAATGGAGGTATAGTTCCTTTCTTAACATGGATATATGAAAATATGGTTTATAAGTAAACTATATCATCTCTAGTAAGTTATTTTTCATTATAACACTTCTTATTCTTATCATACAATATACCATTCTTCATAACCTTGGGAGTGGGAATAAAATATTAGGAGATATTAGATTCATTGTAAAGGTAATGAAAGGAGAAATCAATATAACATGAGTATATGTTTTAAGAATAAGAGAATAACATTTAAAACCCATTAAATGTATGTTATTGATACATATATTAAGTCATACCATAAATCATGAATATTCACTAGAATTAAATCACATTGAAATTATATTAAATAATCTATGATTGATCAATATTGACATGGGAACAATATTTCTGTCATACAAATACACATAGAAAATCATTTCCCTTGTATTCAAGGATCATTTCTAAGTCGATCATAGTTAAATGGTTTATTCCGAAAACCATCCTAGAATTCACATTTGTCTCCCAAGACTAATTTTGTTTAAAATTCACATATTAAACATGGTTCACTCCCCATTAAAATATCTTTCTTCACATGAAATATCCATATTTAACCAATGAATTTAATGGTTATATAATTCCAATACCACATATCATATAATTAAAATCGTGAAAATTTTATCCTTAAGAAAAGAAGACATTCATAATATCATAATCCATAAAAACTAAAGTGTTGCATACGAATTTCATCATGAAATTACTATTGGAAACAAAAATGGTTTTATAAACATTTAATCAGTTCATCATATCATAAACCATGTAAAAAAATTAAGATTCATAAAAATATTTTCATCATAATAATAAATATATAAATGAATGACAAGGATAGTTACATTATATCATATCACAAGTAATTCATAACAATCATCCAAGGTTATTGTAATTAATTAAAATAAATACCATAAAATTAACATTATAACAATCATCAGGAATATATCCTTTATCATTTTAAATCAATTATCTTAAAATTTAAATTTCCTTAAAATTAATGTATATATTTTATTTGTAATAAACATGGAAACTCAAATAAGAATCTTCAATTAATTGAAAATTCATGATAGTGGCAAATTTTATACATCCCATACAAGTAAAATGAAAAAAAATCAATTCACTCTTTTTTATATACATGTCCAAAAGTACCTCATATGGAAAATGAAAAGAGGGTTAATTTTAAAACATTTATATAATTTTAAAACATGGTTAAACATGGTATTAAATAATATTTGGTGAATATTAATAAATTCATGAAAATATATATATAAAATTGGGTCATATTCAAAAGAATAAACTAAAGAGTGAAATAATGCATTTTGACCTTAAATACAATAACTCTCTATCATGAGTTCATAAAGGGAGGAATATGAAAATGAAAAACTATATTATATACACATAATCATATTATTATAAAATTCATTATTTTCTTTAGATATGGATAAAAAAATCATCATCATAAACTTATTCATACCCAATCCATAAAAAAATGGTATTGTAACATAAAACTCATACAACATTTGTAATTATTGAATCAGAAGCCTAAAAAAATAAACTTATATGTATTTTAAATGCCTGTATTTTTTTGTATTAATCATAATTAATTTCCCTAATCTATAGTATGGAAAACACATAAAGTAATCAAGAGGTGAATAAGGAATGTGCCTCATTGAAATAAAATTGAGATGAAGATAACATACCTACAGTTTCCAAATACATCAAAAATTAAATATTTTTTACTAATAAATATAGGATAGTTATAAATAAATTCCAAAAACATACTCATAAATACCATAAAAAATAATATTTACTTATAACCTTTTATGATTCACTCATTAATAACTAATTATTAAATTCAATTTTATGGAATATAGTTTCATTATTTTTCATATATTTATTCTATCCTCTTGGTCATAGAACATTCATTTAGTTCCAAAATATAAATAATGATAATAATTGTATTAAAATAATAAATATTCATTATATAAATATTTTTATTCATCCATATAATTTTCAAATATAAAAATGAATTAAAGTATTCATGGATATGGTTGGACATTTGAATACATGATTATAATTACCACTTTCCAATGGATGGTAATAATAAAGGTAACAAATAATTTGAATTTTAGGAATAATTTTTATATCACAGATATAAAATAAATTAATTTAATATAGACTTATTACCATCCATCTTAAAATTAAATAAAAAAATTATCACATCACTTTATTGGGGTGATAGTCCACACACACGCATGGGTGATATTATCATTAAATAATAGATTTTATGGCCAAAAGTTATATATGATATAATAATTATTGAATAATAATTATCTAATATATATATATATATTAAACCTATCATTATATCTACGCATGAGTGGAAATGATGGAAAATTCATTACACCAGTTTTCAAGGCTGTAGTCCACCATACACAAGATCGACAGTTCATATTTGATGGAAGTGGAATGGGATATAGGTAATTACATTATTATAATAAATTCCTGGTATATTTTATATTTTAATGTTATTATATTATAATGGTTTTACACTATTTTAATGATGTGAACGGATAAAATTAATTTTAATGTTTGGTTAAGAATGATACATCTTATATTTGAAATCCTCTTAAAGTTTACACCAAAAGCCTTCATATGAGTTTTTAATAATAATAAACTATATTTTTATTCACTCGTATGAATTTATGATATGTATTTTGATAGGGTATTTAAAAAATTATTTTTATTTGTGAATATAATAGAATAGGGGGATCCCTTTCATAAATGAGGTTTGTGGCACACTTGTAATTTTTTAGTGTTTTTAAATAATTTAAATTCAAATTTTTTAATGAAAATATAAAAAAATGGATCATTAAAGATATTTATATGAGATAAGGTCCAAATATATCCATAAATTTGAATTATAATTGATTTTATTTTATTTGAACACATATTTTAGTAATTTTACCCCATGGTAATTATGTTGTATCTTTAACAATGAAAACATATTTTTTACCTTTCTTGCTATTAACTAATTAAAAAAATAAAAAATAATACCTACTATTAATTATTTTCATTCCAAATATAGAATAATTTTTTTAAAATTCAATTCAAAATGGTAAAATAAAATAATTTAAAATTAAACCTGTGAAATGATTAAAACGAGGGTTTCCAAAGATTGTTTTTCTTCTAAAGCATGAAAAATTATATTAATCAAAATTTAACTTGTAATTAGTTAAAATTATTTATATTGAATTAATAATAAAATAATTGAACTAATTTTTTATATTAATGCATTTTAAAAAATTGAAACTATTAAAAAAAAAAAATTCAATAATTTTTGTAATAAAATTCACTATTTTTCTTTATTCCTCATAAAAATAATCATTTATGAATATTCTAAAAAATTAATTTTCATATAATTATAATTTTTATTGGATATTTGATGTTATTTATTAAAAAAAATATTTTTACAATGGTGAACATACCAATTTTTTTGGAAAAAACATTTATTTCATTTCATGTAAATGTATAATTATTTATTAAATTTCTTATTAAAGAAACACATGTCTCCAATAATTATAATTTATTTAATGAGTTTAATAGTAATCATAATTATACCTAAATTTGATATATGTTAAATTATGCTTTTAAACACAAAATTTTCAAAGAAAAGTATTTTACAATCGTAATGTGTTTAATTCATTTTAAATTTAATTATGATATATTTAAAAATTATTTAAATAAAATATATTGATTGTATATTCAATAATTTTTTTCAAAATTAGATTTATCTTTTTTACAATTAATTAACTATTTGTAAATTATGTTTCATACTTATATATTCATTCCTATATAATAGGGTTTCATTGTGGGTAACACACATATTTTAAAATAAAATTTTCATCTTTTATAAATTTAATATTTCAAAAGTGAATGAAAATTTCGAATCATAAAAATTTATATAATCTAATAAGGTTCACATAATATTTTTCATAAATATTAGTAAAAATAGGTAAATTTTTTTACCATTGATAATGTTAAAAAGAGGATATTAGGAGGTGAAACAAATGAACATGTGTAGGATTTCTACACTCAAATATAATTATTTTAAAATGAATTTATATCAATATTATCAAATCATAATTTTTAATAATAATATATTAGTAACCACATTCAATTTATAGTGAAATTTTATCAATGAAATATTTAATGAAATTCTATATGTGTTCCTCCACTCTCTTATAAAGGTAACCACTTCTCCTAACTTTTAAAAATAATTTGATCCATATTGATCAAAATATCCCTTCTCAAAATCCCTCTTATATTCCTTTTAATATTCATATTGATTCATTTCTTCTCATAATACAAATACATCAGGGTATAAGGAGTACTCTGGAGGTGTTATCTCAAATAAGTATAAATATTAACAATGATAATTCAAATTTATTTCTTATTCTACTTTGTATAAAAATATTATATCTAAAAAATGATGATAAATATAGTATAATAAATATACTAATATTTGTTTATTTATTATTATTATTATTTCACCACTTATTATCACCTCTTCTACATCAAATGAGAGGTAAAATTATATCTCATGCGTACTTTTTGAATACCACACCCAGGTAGTGATATGATTCATTTTACATCTCTACAATTCATTATTTGTCATTATATTACATTTATGGTGTGTATATATATATATGATATTTATGACATAATAATTATATTTTAAATGTTTGTTAAAATTGATATTTTTTACACTCCATCCATCAAAAAATGGAAATATCACTTGTGTGTATGTTAGTAGTACCATCTTCGTGTATTAACACAATTAATTTATCCAGATCATTTTATAAAAATGTTTGTAAATAAAAATATATAGAATATATATATATATATATATCATACAAATATATCATGATCAATTTTATTTAAATGGTGAAACCAAACTCATTTCTCAGGTATGTTATTATCTAAAAGAAAGCATATCTAAAAAATAATGCCTTTTGCACCAGAAATGCAAATGATCATGAAATATTGTTAAAGAAGATATCATAAGATGATATTAGAAAACCGTGTTTTGAAATTAAGTTTTTTTTACTTTTTTATAACTATAATAAATTAAATAATATTATATAAAATTTTAGAGTTATTATGAAGTAATAGAGACATGAGGTATGTGATTTATGTTAAAATATCATTTTTACTAGGATTGATTAGGTTTAAATTTCCAGATGAATAAATTATATAATATGCCTCCAAAAAATATTATTTATTTAATTAAACTATGAATAATTTCGGATATTTCCTATTATAATTTCACTATATTATCTATAATTAATCTACATATGAAATGAGTGTTTTTAGGGAAGACCAACAATATTTTTTTACATGAGTTGGGAATATTTTCTTGCATGTTTGTATTTATTTTAAATTGTTTTAAATAATTATTTTAATAATATACATATATTATCCAATTTAATTTGAAAATATATTTTCATTTCCTTATTTTTTTTAAATCGGACTTTATTTTCATTTTCTAAATGTTTTGGTTTTATCTTTTTACTGAAAAATTAAATAATATTTTTAACATACACAACATGAACATATTTCTCAACCATAATGTGCAATATTATATTATATATTTATTTATAAGTTTAATTTTTTCTCTTCTCAATAAGTTAATTCTAACTCATATTTTAAAATTCTTCAGATTCCATTTATTTTGAGTTCAAGAAAAAATCATATTTTCCTGAAGAAATGTTTGGGTGCACTTTTAATACAGTTTTTAACAATAACATCATCATTTAATGTGTCTTTTAATTTTATAGTTAAATTATTTTATGTTAAAATATTAATTCATTATTTATATGATATATTATAAAGATGTTTAAATTTTTAAGAAACATTTATGCTTCCAATGAGTTATGATTTGGAGATATGATAAAAGTTGTATTATCTTGTGGATCACATATCTATGGATTTCATATTGTGATGGGTGGGAATAAAATTATATTACCTCAAATGAATTAGGTATAGGAAAAAATATCAAGATAAAATATGTATTATAATTGTGAGTGTACCATGATTATTATGGAATATTATACAATATTATAATCTTGGGAGTGAACCTTGAGAAAAGAATTTATAGAATAGGGTGTTAACGCAGTCCACATTGATAGTCTTGATAGTGAGCCTTGGCTATAGAAATTGTTTTCTATGATTATGTGTATTGTTATAAAATATTAATTATAATTATGATATGTTATAATACATCTATATGTATTATTTATATATCTTCACCCTTATCTATTATTTCTATTTTTTGATAAAACATTATTCCGTTTTGAATTACATTGATCCAAGAAATGAAGGGTACAATTTTATATTGTTAAAGAATGTTTTTTCATACCATTATGAAAATTTTATTATCACTTATGATCATAGAATAATATATCTTATTTTTAAAATTAATAACTATATGAACCCATCCATTAATATATTTTCCTTCCTACCTTATTGAGATATATTTTAAACATGTTGTGTTTAATGAGGATGAATGTCATGAATAACATAATTGAAAATAACGTTGATATTTTTTATGCTAGTTCTTTATGTAGCAGTGTTTCAAAATATACTAAACCATTATAGTTATGGAATAGATTTTATAAATATGTTATCGATATTTTTTAATGACATGTTTTATTTTTTAAACAAAATTTCTAAAACTATTGAAAAATAATTATCCAAATAAATTCATTAACATTCTTGGTAAAAAAAATTAAATCAAAATAATATGAAATGTGACTTATACATATTATATATTATATTAATCTGATTAATTAAATGATTTTATAGTTATTTGAAGTATTAAATATATTTTAATACTATTGAATCAATAAAATTGAAAACCTAGTACTCAGAATGGTTAGGTAATAGAAAAAAATTGGATTATAAAATATCAATGAATATTAAAGAAAAATTTATTTTTGGGTTATTTATATGATTGAAATATAAATTCCATAATAATTACATTGAAATAATATGGATTTTATAATTTGATGAATATATTTGATCATGTATAAAATATACGAATGGATTAATACATTGATTAAAAACACTTTTATGAGTTTTATAAAAAATACCACTTTGAAAATAAGAAATAACATTGAAATTTTTATGAATTCTAAAAAAAATATTATATAAAACTAGGATAAATATTATTTAATATATAAACCATGAATACATTAATATAATTATTTATATAAAATTCTTATTGTGGTGGTGATATACATTCGTTTTGAAATGTTAAAATAGGATAAGATTACTAAAAACAAACAATATAGAAAATATAAAATTTATTTCATGTAAAAAAAAATCAAATGAAAATCAAGGAAATTTAAATTTGGAGTTTTTAATTTTCAAAATAAATATATATTCCCACAAAATATTTCATATAAGAAAAATTATTATCCTAAAAAGGAATTACCTTTTTCTGTTTTTTTAATAACAATATTTTAGAAGATTATAAAATATTAATTTTAAATTAACGTAATGAGAAAAAAACCACACAAAATAAAACTATAAAGGAATAAAATGACTCTAATATTTGAATGTAACACTATACAAAATATAGATTATTTATCATATTTTATAGATATCAATTTTAAAATGAGGCCAAGAAAATAAACATTAAAACATGAGTGACAAGGAAATTAAAATGATCCAAGTGGAAAGAGAATGTAATTAAACATTATACACTATGAAAAGATGTTATTTCAGTTTATAATATAACAAAAAGGTAGTATATAAACCACTTAAATGAAAATTTTTGTAGAAAAAAAATTATGTCATAAAAAATATTAGTTGAGACCAAGAAAATTTCATGAAACACAATCATTAAGGTATAAATTCATTGAAAATGATATTATAGGGAATAACTTTACAATCAAAATAAATAAGTAAGAGATTTCATAAAATGTATTCATTGTTTTGAATAAATAAATATTATAACAGTATATATCAATATAAAAATTTTCAAATCACAGGGAGAAAATATCATACAAAAAACCCTTATTGATGTTTCAAATTTTTAGTCAAAAAATGAAAGAGAGAAAGGAAAACGTGAAAAAAAAAAATTTTACGAAATATATAGGAATCCTATGAAAAATATAATATAAAGAATATAGATATAATAAGATATATGTCTCGATGGGTGAAAATAGGGTCAAGAAACCATAACACTATTCAGGATTTTCAATGCACGTGCATGTAGCATCCAAAATAATAAAATTATATTAATTAAGAAACATTATCAGAAACCCATTAAATAAATATTTTTTATATATAATGTTACATTTTTAATCAAATATTATTTATTTATTATATATCTTCATTCTTATTTCTAATTTGGGGTGTCTTGATCTATTTATACATGACAATTTTCCCATTTTCTCGAGGGTTAAAAGTTAGTTAGAATAACTTGATAATTTATATTATAATTTATGTAGTTTTATATTTATTATTATTATCATATAAAATTTTTATAGTTATATTTGTTTTACAAAATTAACTAATATTAGGAACGGTACTATGAAATATTCATTTTTTGTAGTGATGCTCAATATGGATATATGGTATAAATATAATTTATAAAATGTTAAATATTATCTTTAAATCAAAATTAATATAGAAATAAAAATATTTTATTTAAATTAAATAAATTTATAAATACATTAATGGTAGGTGGTAATGGAAAAAACATCATATCGCTTTATAGAGGTGGTAATCAATAAATAAGCAGGATCAACATTTTTTCTCTTGGTGAATGGAAATGAATAAATAGGTCTTGATCCATTAATTTATTAAAATTATTTGTATATTAATTATAATGAGGTCATTATAATACCATTTTTATAATAAGTTTTCAATTTATGAATTAAGAATAAAAAAATATGGATTATGTAATATTCTGTTTATGACTTTGAACATTCTCTGGAATGTATCCTTGGACCTGAAGGGCTCAAACCATCTTATAGTGGTTAGGGGATGTAAGTCATTCAAAGGAAAACTCTGAGATTTAATGAAGTAATATATTAATGGAAATTAATAATTGTATTTGTAACATTGATATCATGGAAGTGATCCCATTTTATAAGTGAAAAAGAGAGCTTTTGTGAGAACCCAATATTTTCTGAGAATATAATTACACTATTCAATGGAAAATGGTTCTAATAGTGGGAAATAATAGATTATAGGGGGTGATAAGGTCAACAAATCTTCCAAAACCCATTTTAATAAATTTTTAAACATTTCTCATGTCTTTTAACAATATATATTATATTTTACAATTTTGTTTTTATTCATGGTAATTAGTTTTCATTGTATGAATTTATATTTCACTTAAAATAAAGTCCAAAATATAAAACAATTTATTTTATAATCCAAAATTTATCTACTATATTTTTAAATAACATTTAATAAAAATGTAAAATTATATTTTAAAATAAAAAAATATTTTTAAAAAATTATTTAATAGAGAAATGTTTTTTCACCATTATATTTTTATAATCTTTTATAAATTTAAATATAAACTCAAAACAAGATAAAATATTTCAATATATGGTACTAAATAAGATAAAAGTAATTATATGAAATATATTAATTTATTTAATGGGAAAAAATTACATAAAATTAATGAAACAAATCTTTGGAATTTTCTCCTTCACCATTATAATTTCCATTATCATTGATCATAGTGATATTAATTTTATGCCAAAAATGAAAAAGAATTTGTTACATAATATGAATATATTTATCATAAATGTGAGATCATTTTTTATATTAATTTTATGAAAGTGATGAAAACTAATTTTTAGTACATGTGAAAAACAGTTTATATAGTAAAAAATTACGTATGTTTCCAAAATGTCAAAAATATTTTGTAAATTAAAAATTTTGTATTCAACTAATTTAGTTCAATGAATATAAATATATATATATATGATGTATAAAATAATTTTAATTCATTATATTTTTAGAATAATTTCAAAAAATATGATTGTATTATAAAATTATGTATTATTTTATATTCATAAATCAATTTTTAGATAAAAGTAAATGAAATTAAAATTATGAAAATGTTTAAATATTTAAAATAAAAAATGGGTTAATTTTATTAAAATATCCTTATTAAATTTATAAATATATGTTTAAAATGAAAATTAAATACATAATTAAAAGGTCCAATAATAAAAAAATGACCTTTTAACTTCATTTTATATCAATTTTAATTTATTTAAATTTTAATTTAATTATATGTTGATTTATTTATTTATAAATATAAATATTACTTATGATAAAATACTTTAAATTTCGGTCATTAAATTTTTTTCGTAAAATAAAAATTCCCTTTTTTAAATGGAAGTTCTAATGGAAAAATATATATGATAATATGTAATTATTTTAATTGATTATCATCTTTTTTAAACATGTGACTACTTTATTCATTTAATTTTACTATATCATGGATCATTTTTCTCATGTTTTGATTTAGTATAATATTATATATAAATTATAGTCTGAAATAAACATAGATAATATTATTTTGATTTAATTTATTTTAGGATTCCAACCATATAACCTTAGGTAATAATAAGAAAAAACACTTTCCATCAAAAAAATATTGTACTATGATTCTTAACCATTTTATTTTAATATCTTATGAATTTATAAGATTATTATTTCTAGATACATACCTTTTCAACTTAAATTAAATGATCATATATCATAAAAATACTAAAACCAAAATGGTTTTGATTAAATACAAAATATGAATATTAAAACATCATTCCAAAGGATACTACAATTACAAGACCTTCATTTTTAACATATGATATTTTTTTGTTAAACATATGCATATCTTTTTCAATCAATAGTTAACCATGTTCATTTTATATATGAGGTCATCTATCTTAATTATTTATCATTTTACTAAAAAATTTCATAATATTTCATTTTAAAAAAATTTAATATAGAAAGGATATCCTTCAGGAGTGTCAAAAAAAGTGTGTATTTATATTTATTTTTAGTGAATGACGTGAAATTCAAGTTAATACACAATAATCAATTTTTTTAGTTCTATTACCTCTAACTGCATCTATGGTAATGTTTATATTCACTTGTAGTATCCATGAACATATGCAATTCCTAAAAATACCACACAACCTAAAATTTATTAAAAATTTATGATTTTATCATACATATAGTCTTATATCTAGAGTTTTCTCTGAAAATACCTTATCCAGACACTTAAAGAATTTAATATTAACTCACATATATAAAAGTATTTTGTATAAATTGAAATTATGATTAATCATATAATAACACCCCTTTGTGACATTTATATCTGTGATCGATAACATCATAATCATAAATGTTATCTAAAGCCAGTTATGATACAAACTATGGAATCCCAAAAATCTTACTATCATAATTATATGAAATTGATTAAAAAATTTCATTATATTACATCCCATTAATATTTTATAATTATAGTTTTATGGAATTATTACAAAAAATTATCTAACAAAACATTTTTTTTAACTAATAGATATTTTTTCAATTATATTAGAAACTTCTTAAACCATAATTTTTTTTCATATAACCCAAAAATTATAAAAATATGACACATTTCAAGAGATTTATTATGTATTACATAACTTAATAACATGAAGAAACAATAACATATGAAATGGATTATCTTTGATTACTAATAAGGTTAAAACTCAGAGATAACAACCAAAGATCATAAGTAAGAAAATGATTAGAATATATGTATAAATAATATATAAAATAAAATATTTTCCCAAAACAAATATTTTATAAATAATTTATGGAGGTATAGAATAAAATAATAGTGAAATATATCTTAGGAAAGAGGAAAAATAATAGAATGTATCATTTCCTAAAAATAAAATATAAATAAAATGGTGGCATAAAATATAAAACAATATTGAGAGATGGAAAAACCATAACCCTTGAAAAATATTTTTAATAATATCATTATGACTCTACCCTTATGAAAAATCTTATTAAATGTACATATAAAAATGCGAGAAAAAAAATATGCATTCCTCTATGAAATAATCCATTATGTACACAATTGCATATCTCATAAGTATAAACTGAAACCAAACCTTGGTAGAGTGATATTGTACCATACCTATCATTATTATTTCCTTATTGTTCATTATGAAATAAGTCATTCATATAAAATAAAAATTGGAATTGAAATATATTTCAGATATATTCCAAAAGTAATCACATAAGGATGACATTAAAAATAAAATTGTAATATAATATAATAAAAAATGGTATCCAAATATATTCAAGATAATTCTAGGTAAATACCATCCAATCAAGATAATAAATAGTATTTTAGTTAAATTTTATATTCAATGGGTATAAAATTAATTAAATAATTTCCAAATTCAATCAACATATGACCTCTAGGTGAAAACCCTATAATCAATTATTTGAATAGAATGGTTTTCCCAAAGGAAATAAATTTTACTAAAAATATATCCATAATCATTCAATAACTAGGTAAGAAAAACTATGTGATGAAGTATACCTATTATAAGAAAATAACATTTCATAATATATATAAAGAGATAAGGTGGATGAAATTTTTTAAAAAGATAAACATGATCTATCATTAGAAATATCTAAGGATAATCAGATAGATTTAAAACAATTTTTGGATCATTTTAAACTAAATCACTTCAAAATATATTATATATCATTGATATTATGATATCATTTAAAAAAAATATGTAATTAAATAAGGTAAAAATTAATAATTATTAGAACCCTGAAAACATAAATAGAAAATTTCATATTAAATAAAAAATGTGTGATAAATATAAATTTCCATATAAATTTTAAAATAGATTTGTTATATTAAAAATGAATAAAAATGAATTCACCTATTTTTACCTTACAATTTTTTTAATTAAAGTCATAGTTTTTGGAAATGTTTGTTCTACAATTTTCAAATTAAATATAGGTATATTTCCAATATTTTGGGTTAAAGATAATACATGAGCATAAAATGATAATCTATTTTTTTAATTTTTAAATTACTAATCTATAAAAAACCATAATTACAACAGAATAGAAATCCATAATTTTTAATAAAGATAAATAGAATAAAAATGTCACTTTGGCTAACCAAAGGGTTATAAATTGAATTTCAGAGTGGGAATAAATTCTATTAAAATTCCCTATATGGGATTTCACAGTTCTGATATCTCGATTTTAAAATGTGTTTGGGAATAAAATAATTATATATTGAGTTTTTTTAATAAAAAATGTTAAAAGAGATAGAGTATAATATTTTATATCAAATAAAATTATGAATAGTTAATTAAATATATAATATAACAAATAGGCACTATATACATTGTATTAACGTAAATCTGTGTGTAATGAGAATTATATCTCATGAAATTGTAATTGATACCATGAAAACATTTTAGCAAACATAATACTTGAGGTATGAATAATTTTATAATGAGATTGTAAGGAAAAAATATAGAGCCAAATTAATGAAAGATAAAATAAAATAAAATTTATTATTTGAATATATTATATTAAAAATGTTACAATAGTGTTCAATAAAAAATTTGAAACTAAAAGGGATAAAACTGTGGTAACACAAACCCGTACAACAATTGAAATTTTTGCGTAAAATTACCATGAGGTAAGGAAAATGTAATAATATTTCCAATATAATGATATATAATAAAATAATATTTCAAAATATTAAATGGTTTACTAGCACAAAATTAAAATGAAACCGTAGCATATAATAATAGAAATTTTTCATTGGGTTAAAATCGGGGAAAACATTACATTTATTCTAGATTCTCTAGGAAAAGGGGAATAACTTCTTGAATAATAAAATTTAAATTATTTTATCTCAACTTAAGAAACTTTATCATAGATATTTATTTCACTATATAAAATTTATTATCTAATTCTATTTATTTATTATTGAGATTCTTCGTATGTTTCTTATTTGATGTTGTCTGATCAATTTATATGTAAAATTTTTGGTAAGTTGGCCAAGGTTTAAGGTATTACAGTATATAAATATAATTTCAATGATATTATGGGTATATTTTAATTATAAATGTAAAATAATAAAATCATTATATTTATATTGGTTTTTAGAAAATGATATCAGATTAGGATAATTACTCAGATATGTTCATTTTATGATTTGAAGTTTAATATGATTAGTTATTATTAACATCACCTATAGAATGTGAAATATTATATTAGTATAATATTAATACTGTAAAAAATATATATTTTCTTCTTAAATACATTTACAATGTTAACTATGTTAGGTTGTTATGGAAAAAATATCATTTCTTAGTGGTGGCAATATTACACATGTACACATAATCAACGTTCATTTTGTTAGTGGATGGAAATGAATAAATGTGGAGGATATATTTATATAATAACAATTCAGTATAATAATGATTTTATATTCATTTTGTTACCATATCTATGCTATTTTTTTGAGAGAAATATTTATAATATAAGAATAAGGATTCTGTAATACTCACTTTGGGACAATGTATATTCTTTTGAAATTCTCCATGAAACTGAATGGATTAGGTAAAAATATGTTGTATATGGGAATCAAGTTGCAAAAGATACACCTAAAAGATATAAATTGGGTAGGTTTTCAAGGATATTTTTCTATGGATGACATAGTTTTATGTGGTGTATATTATCCCCTTTTATATGTGATGTAAAAGACACTTTTTTGAACTCCCATTATTTTTAAATAAAAGAGTGATCTTATTCATGGTAAAAAGGTTCTATAAGAGAAAAACAATTTAGTTTGTGTGATATAGTTTATAGCAACTGTACATCTAATTTTTACACATTTTTTAATCTTGTTGCATGTGTTTTGCAATCAGATTTCAATAATTTACCATTTCAGTTTTTATTTTGGTTGCATGTTTTACCCTAGTAATTTATATTGTATAAGAAATATTTTTTATCCTTTAAATTATAATTTTTATATTATATGGAGAAATTTAATATGAAAATTTTGAAATTAAATTTACAAAATAGTGGAAAAAAATTAAATTAAAAATTTAATATTTAGACAAAATATTTAATAGAAGAAATGATTTTCAACATTAACTCATAATGACCATATTTTATTTTAATTAATTATTAAAATTGTGAAAAAATATTATTATATAATTTGAAATAATTATCAATGATTAATTATTTAAAATATATCATGTTGTTTATTATATAAAAATTGTAAAACATTAATAAATTTTTTTTTAAAAATAACTCTTTCACCATTTTCAAGGGAATTAACATTAATCATTTTAATATTACATTTATTTAAAAAATTATATAAGTTTTTTTAAATAAAAATAATTTTCTATTTAAAATATGAAATCCATTTTTTATAAAAGTGACTAATTTTTTTTAATATAATTGATAAAAAATTATAGTAAAATATTACTTATGCTTCCATGATGTTAAACATGGGTTTTATAAATTTAATTAAGTGTTTTTAACTTTTTTATTTTAATTTTAAAATAGATAGTTATTTATGTAAATGTTTTTAATTCATTTTAAGATGTTCATGTTTCATGATAAGGTCAGAGATGTGAAAGTATTATAAAAAAAAGTATTTTTACCATTTTCATAATGAAATAGTATATTATAAATATTTAAAATATTCTTCCAAATATATTATCGACATTTATATTAAAAATAATAATTTTTTTCATATTTATTTTTTAAAATGTATTATTTTAATTGAAAATCCATATATATAGAAAAATGGTTCCATTAAAAATGACATTTTAAAACATCAAATGACTGTAATTTTATTTAAAATATTTTTAATAATAATTCAATGTTTATCTAATAGTTTATAAATATAAATCTTAAAAATTATAAATAAATTTTAACTGGGATCAATTTAATTTTTTATGGTAAAATAAAATAACAATTTTTCAAATAAATCTATAGAAGTTATAAAATATTAAAATATGTAATTAGTTTTTATAATTATTTTCATTCTATTTACTAATGATTATATTATTTATGTAATTTTAATATGTATTTATTCATATTAATTGTGCGTTTCATTAGTATATTATGTTATATTATATAATCTACTGAAGATGTTATTAATTGTAATAGCCTTAAATCTCATGTCATTATACATTGAACAAACATTTATCTATGGAACCACATAAAAACAAATCACTAATTCACAACTAAATAGGTACTTGGTAGAGAGATAACTTATTCCCGATCAAAATGATTATTTTCAATAAAATCCATCCGATGTTATAGCCACCACTTCAGGTAGAGTGAATAACTGAGACCCCTCTCACATGTTCTTGTCTGCAATCATACTCAATCTCACCCGAAATCAATGGTTACTTTCTCTCATGAAACTAGGTCAAGAAAATAGACTCATACACCCATGACTTTCATACAGTATAAACATATATCATGCACTTAGAATACTATCCATGATCTATAGCAGATCAAGATCGTCCAACAACAAATGGAATTTCACACATAATATGGCTATCCACATGAACACCCTCTTTATGAGTATTATCCAAAAACCATAAGCACCAACCCATGCAACATGGATTCACATCCCATGAATAATAATCCTATAAATCATAATTAACATATCCAATCAACATAACATGAATAAAATAAACGCACAATTCTCTACAAATCTGAAAAACCCAAACATCAACATTCCTTTTCTGACAACACTGTTGAGTTATGCCGAATGCTGCTATGATATTATATGGTAATACACTATATGATATGTTTTTTAAAATTTAAATTTGAAATGACATATCAAATGAGAATTAAGGTTCCATCATTCTCGAGGAAATGTTTTCTAATCCTCAAACATAATCATGGTCAGACAGTGCCTTCATCAAGTCATTAATACATCAATAATAATAATACTTATCCATTAAGATCCATTATATATTTCATGATGAAGGTTATGTATATTAATCACTAACGATACTCAATATATAAAATAAGAATAAATTACCATAAAAAGGAAATAAATCATGGTTCAACTGAGAATAATTACTCAAATATGTTATGTGATAAAAATCAATATATATTGTCATTAATAGTTTATACACCTAAACCTATAATTAATAAATAACAACTAGAAAGCACATATTTCATGTGAATACTACACAACAAATCACGATGAATGAAAAAAATAATTTTATAATGGTCTAAGAGACATAAATGAAAAAAATATTATTCCAGAACCATGTGAATCACCTATGGTGAATTAATATTGTTGTAACATCTAAAACATAGAATAAAAATAACATAATCTGGTAACATGTAATTCTTATCAGAAAAACTATACCCTACACTCATGTATAATATCTATCAAAGTATTTTATACATTCCTAGAAAACCTATCTACCATACTCATAAATATTAAACCAAAAAATTCTTGATACCACATTGTGATTAAACAAACCTTGGAACACCAAATGATGCACTATATATATATACCACATGGCCTCAAGCGGGCCACCCTGTATTCTAGAGTATTCCAACAAGTGGTGATGTCCTAATCAATTCAATGAGGAAAACATACCCTTCAAATAGTGCCATAAATTACTAAAAATTAAAAAAAAATCCATTGAAAAAATATCAATGTAAACATAACAAATATACATCCAATCACATTAAATAATTATTTATTTACTAATACAAATAATCCACTAATCACCAACTATTTTGGTGTTATATAAAAATTAATAAAATGAATAAAATTATAAATCTTGTACCTAATTTCGTACGTACACCTCATCCTAGTCATTGATTAAAATTGAGTTTATCCTACCTAATCACCTTCGCTACTTGGGTTAAACCTAAAATAAAAAAACTATTCTAAACATTAATTAAGATTCCCATAAATGGTGCCAGCATACAACAAAATGGATTATCATCAAGAACCAAATTTTTTGTGAGTCTATATATGTTTGTACTGTTGATGAAAATTAAAATATAAATAAACATGATCACTATGTTTTCTGGTTCTTTCCATTGTTCTATGTTATGTTAGAATATTCACATTACCATCAGGTCATCTGGGGATAAACAGTGTGCCCTGATACTTGGACATAATTGCACTGGTGCCAAGCCGAAATCATATCATCACCTTATCTCATACGAATGTCAAACTAAAACCTATTGTCTTAAGGTTAGACACCATCCATAACTATAACCCTACAATATTTTCTGATTCCTTTTTCGATAAATTAATTTTACTACTTAGACATCATTCATTACATAGAACTCTTAGTTTCAACAAACACTGATAAACTATTTAAATATGTGTATTCAACATGATAGTTATCACTTTGATGTTGTAATGTTTATAATGAATTATACTAATTAAATTATGTAAAAATAAATATTATACTTGTATAAAATTAATCGAATAGTTATCAATTGATTATAAATGAATGTAAAAATATGTGGGATGTAAGAATTTGTTTTTTGAAAAAAACTTATTTCTAGGTTCGCAATGTTTTTTTATAAAAATATATTAAATTAACTAGTTATTGTGAATGATTTTTATTAATATATATATATATATATATTATAATCAATAAATTATTTTCACTGCTGTTAATTATTTTCTAGGCATGAGATATGTATATAAACCCATAAATAGGCTTAAAATGTACATATCGAAAAAATATTTTCGTCGCAATTTTTTTACATTTTTGTAATTAAATATTGAACAACTATAGAAATTTAATCCATAAAAATGATTCATTATATTAAATTAAGTGGATCAAATTTGTTAAATACATTCCTTTTATACTATTCAATTATTAATAGTATCCTTGATAAATTGTTTCCACCTATGTATGGGTAAACCATGTAAAATAGTGTTAAAACATCAGTATAATGCTATAAAATACTTTAAATCATGACGTTATCTTATTGTATATCTATATTTTTGTAAATTTCTATTCAATACTAGAATATATGGTCACTTGGTTCCATATTTCATTGATTATGTTCATTATATTAATTTATCGAAAGAAAATACACTATATTTTACTCTCTTGAATTAAATATCTATTATATATTCACATAATGATAAAAAGTGGTAAAATTATGTTATAATTGTTTTTAAGAATATAGGTTAATTTTTTATCATAGTAATTTGTCTATAGTTTTTATTAATTTAGTAATCACCATAAATATTAATGAACTATCCACATAATATTTATTCATATAATAAGAAATAGTAATAAATGACATTAATATATTGAAAATAATTCAATTTTTTTGAATAATTGGGTTTACTAAATTTATTACATTAATATATTATATTATTTTTTTAAAGGTTTATTATTGAATCATATTCATATATTATTATAATTAATGTCAAATTTCATTATTTTTTAAAAAAGGACATTAATGATATTTTATGAAAATAATAAATAATGAACCTATTTAAATATCATAAACATATCAATATACCATAGGGTGTATAATATATGGTTTAAAATTTCTTCTATTGGACAATTATGATCCAATATTGACATTTAAAGTAAAATAATAACTCTTTAATATTGAAAAATATGCCACCACGATTATGGTAAAAGTTGTTGGACTAAGTGGTTAAGAAAACACATATGATATAAATTAACACCAATACCTTTCAAAATAAAATATAAAATGGATATTTAAAACTTATACTATATTTCTTCAAATATATTTCCATTTTGGAGCATTTTTATCAAGAATGGATCAATGGTATTTATATCATTTTTTGTAATTACCAGAGTGCCCCTTCCTCAATATATAAAAGGAAACCTCTTGTATTGAATTCCTCACACTAGTTGATTTATATATATTAGAAAATTAAAGACATAATATACTACTCTACTCCTTTACTACATCCTATAGCTTTTGGAATTTAGAAAATACAAACCCTTCAAAACATGAGGTGTAATCCAAAACGGGGCTCTCAAAGATGAGGTATAAATCATACCTGAGTGTTTGGAATTATATTTCATATTAAACATCGTAAAAATATATTGTATACTTTATAAATTATTAAAAATATTTTGTAAAATTAACCTGAACTTTATTTTGATTATGGTATGACCAATATATACCTTCCTTCAATACAAGGGAATGTAAAAACATCCCTCGTTCATAGTTATTGCTTACTATCTCAATTGAGCATCGTAATATGGTTTTTGTTCCCACTTTACATGTTAGATATAATTATAGAGTTTATAATTTTTTTAGGATATTACTCTATTTTCTATTTATTTTAATAAATTATTTTTAAATCATAATTTATCATTTTTTTCTTCTATTTCATCCACAAAAAATGGAAACATTTTTCTTATACACGTACAACCTACCATCTCCATGAATCGTGTAATACATTTTTCTATATCTACTAAATTTTTTTATATATAAATATATTTATAATGAAAATATATGATATTAATATCATTTATTAAATTATTTAGATAATAGAACCATGAATTAAGTATAAATAATTATATTTGGGAAGAAAACTTCTATGAAAAACAAATTTGTTATCACCATAAACTGTGATTTTCATAAATAATTTTCAATTAATTCATCAAAATATGTTATAATAAAATATTATTTATTTTTAAATATATTACAATCATGAATACCATGACCCTATTAATCATGGTGTTGTTGTTTCATAGTTTAATTGACATTAAATTCATGCAATGACACCCCAAATAATAGAATAGTTTTATAGATTTTTTGGACTAGATACATACTTGAATTTTACATGTAGATATGAAATAAATAAATCAAAACAACATATTTTATTTAATACGATCAATAAATATTTTAAAATTCCATACATTCTAATCACACAAAAAATTTTCGTATCTGAAGGAAAATAAACAGATGAAATGTATGATACCAAATACTTAATAAGGTTATGTGTACCACTAATGATAAATAAGGTTTGATTAATATCTTGGAAATAAATGAATGTTCTATATAAATAATCACATAAGAAAAAAACTATCCATCTATATAAAAAATATTTAAATAATCACATAGAAATTTAAAAATTAGTTATGAATGATGGAATTAATTATGTCATACATCTAAAACATACAAATGGTGTATTGTTCCACAACATGTTACCCATATTGTCTTGGACTCATTCTATGAAATCATAAAAAAAAATATAACATGTCATCAAATTAACCAATATATTTTTTCTAATGATACATTTCAATGAATAAAAATGATATGTAAATTTCTCACCACATGAAACATAATAATTCCAATGTATTCTTATGTTTAGTAATTAACACAAAAAAATAAACTTCCTTAAAAATCAATAAGTGTATATATTTGAAGAATAAAAATTTGAAATACTAATAAAATCCCAAAAATATCATTATAAACCATGAATATAAAAATGGTGGATAGTAAAATAGGATAATAAATTCTTTAAAGAGTAAAATTTAACTAATAATATCAACATATATGTGAATAATTCAAAAATATCATTGAGAAATTATAGAAGAAAATACACATCTCAAATTGAAATCACTTATTTAAAGACTTTGAAAATATAAAGGAAAACATGTTATATGAAATAAAACAAGTAAAAATATAATAAAATAACCAAAAAAAATATTTTTTGGGATGTTTGGAAAATTATTTCTTTTTATAGAAGTTAAAAAAACATTTATTAACCCAAAAAAATGGACCACACTCCAAAAAAAGAAAATATATTCATTTTTAAAATTTTATATATAAGTCAAATATTGGTAAAAATGTATTTAAAAATCAATGGATAATTATAAAAACATTATTGAAAATTTATTTTGAAAACATGGATATGTAATATAAATAAAAAATAATTCTCCCAATGGTGACTTTAACATAAAAAACCTTGAATTTTTATGAGATTTTGAAATAAACCCATACCACTTTGGAAACATTTGAATCACAACACCAATTAGAAAAATAATATAAAATAAAACATTATATAATATAAAGTTAAATAATTCATGATACCACTTTTCAAAGTTCCAATATATACACCTCAAATAAGAAATAAGTTATGAATATGAAAAATATATCTCACTAAAGTAAAAGTGAGATGTGAAACACTTATATTGGGGTTCACTTCTTTCACATGTGTCTGAAACACAATTGCAATAAATTTATACAAATTCACATATGTTATAAAATAATATTGATATATATAATACAATATATTATTTAATTATAAACATTTATTACTCATTTATTAATAATTATTTATTAAAATCACAACTCTTGTTGATAACTACATCATTTTTCATGTATGTATTGGTCTGATAGTTTTGGTCCTTTTATATAGATTGTGGTTATATCATATATATAATTTCATTAAATATATTATTACCAATAATATTCATTGCAACATAAATAAATTATTTTAAAGGATTTTTTCACTTAATTTCCATTTTAGCTTTATTTCAGGTGTTTCACATACATTTTTAGTGGAATGGGTGAGTTTTTATGATTTTTGATAAACCATGAACCCATTCCTGATATAAAACCAATTTTGTTTATTTTATAACTATTTAATATTTCAATATATTTTACCCATTCCACATAAACAATTTACATATCTGACCTATTAACACCTCCATATTAATTTGTACCCATTAGAAATCCATAATCATATAGGATTATGGTTTTTATTTAACGAATTGGGCTTTCTCGGAAGCCTATTTTCAAATTCAAAAATAAAGTATTGTTTATTTAATAACAAAATCATTTTAACTATTTTTCAGTTATTCCACATTCTATTTAAAGCCAACATACATAGGCATGACCTAATATTTTCTTTTCTATCTTTGGATCTCCTTTCATCATGTATTATTGACAATATCCTCATGCTTTCTCAAATCATTCATATTTGAAGAAGTAACTTGTTTCCATCTTAACTATTTCATTTATCATTCTCTCCCATTATAGTTCCTACATTACCTCTTCATCCTTGTTCGAACCTTACATGAATTATTGGCTATTTGGAAATTCATCTACTTGTGTATTTGGGAGAATTCTTTAATATCATTCAAATATGTTTATTCCCCTCATATTTCATCCCCATTCTATGTTTTTTCTTCCATTATTCATGAAGTTCCTTATGTACAGAAAGTAGGGTTTCTAAATAAGGGTTTGATCTTTTTTTAATAGTATGAAATTATGGTTTAAATATTTTTTTACACCATTGTGGCACGGAGGTGGTGCTGTTGAACTTTCACACAAGTATTTGATGTTTTTGACACTTGTGTAGGTGATTTTATTGTGTATGAAATCCTTGTGACATAAATTTCTGTATTTATAGTAATTTAATTTTTATATCATATTATGATTTCTGCAAAGATGGTTTTTTTTGGACTTTGTAATGCAAATGAATTTTAAGTACCACTTTTATGTGAAATTAGGGGTTTTTCATAGAAATATATTGTTGGTTCTTTTGGGGATAACTTATAATTATGTAGTTGATTTTATTTAAGTGTATTATGGTTGAAAATGATTTTATGAATTTTTATCTCATTTTTTATTTTTTGTGAAACATATTTTAATGATGTTTTGGAAACACATAGATTTTAAGGTGCCATGTTTGAGTGAAAATTGTGGTTTTATAAAGATATAAATTCATGGTTAATAGGGGTCTACACAAAAACTATTTGTTTGGTTTCATTGATTGGTATTGGTCTGAAAAAACTATTTTTGTAAATTGTATGAATGCACATAGTGTTCAATGTGGGTATTTCATGGTGTTTTGGGAGACAAACAATGTGAGAATATGAGAATTTGTTATATATCAAATCAAAATCTTTTGTTGTTTATTTTAAGTGGAATAATGTGTGTATAGCTGCAGTATTGTTTTTTTGGGAACAGTATTGATGTTTTTTTATGAAAATGGATATGTTTAGTATGCTTAAATTTTTTGTGAACATAGGGGAAACCCAGGTACCTAGGTGGGCGGACATGTACTACTACGGCTGGTGTTCCAGATGAGTCTTGTCCCTGTTTCATTGAGAAAATGGATAACAAAATCTCTATCTAAACTATATGGAAGATATTTGGGGACCCCTAGGTTATGGGTATGTTATATATTAGTGTATTGTGCATGGGAAAGGATTTGTGACAAGGTTACTTTACAATGTGGTACAAGGTACATAGGGTCTGAGGCAATCTAGTTTCATAGGGGTGTTCCCGGTTTTGGTGAACATTAAATTTGTGGTATTTACACTTGTATTAGGGTGTTTTTGGATGAAATTTAAAGTATCTAACAGTTTTTATTTAAATTTTATTATATAATGAATTTTTTAGTATGAAAACTGTTTTTAATTGAACATTGCATTTCTTGGAAATTATCACTAATTTTCATTACATATTAAAGCTGATTTATTTATCAACTTATATTACATACTCTTTGCCATATTTGGGTGGAATACTATTGGTATAAGGATCACACCATACATAAACTCCTTGGGTGTAAGTGGATATCATTATGTTTGATTTATGTAATGGTAAAGCCTTAGGTGAAGGCGGTTCGGGTTGTTTGTCCCCTCCTATAACGCGGTGTTGTGGAGATGGCACAATGGTGATAACCCCTTGTTGTGTGGAGTCATTTTGGCTGACATTATTCTATTTTTATTACTATTTAGACCTCTGGTATTATATTTAAAACCATGTATTCAGTTCTAGAATTTTCCACAGTCTTATTGGGCATTGAAATTTTAGATTATTATTATTGAATATTTTTAAGGCTATATGCTTTCATACTCAGGTAACTCATTCCCAAAACTAATTTATTGATACCAAAAACCATTTTACATCCCTTGGGGATAGGTAAAACCCTTTTGTACTTGTCATGGGATGGATTTGGTGCTGATATTACAGTGGATTTGGGTTTTATTTAAGGAACTGGGTCATCCCAAAAGCTCATTTCCTGTTTTTAAAATAAATATTTTATATTTAATAACATATTCATTTCATACTCACTGTTGGTGATTAAAACTCACACTAGAATCCAAATACCTAGTTATGACCCCATATTCTCTTCTCCATCGTTGGATCTCATTTATATCAAGTATTAGGGAAAATATTCTCAAGAATTCACAAATCATTCAGATTTGAAGAGGTAATTTGTTTCCATCATTACTCCATAATTTCTCACTCTATTCCCCAATTCAGGTTCCTATATTACTTCCTCATCCTTTTTCGATCCTCACTTGAAATTTTGGATTTTTTTAAATTCATCTACTGGTGTATTTTGGTGGAATTATTCATGATCTCTCAAGTAAGTTTCATCTCCTCTTGGTTCTTCCACTTTACATATTGTTTCATCCCTTATTATTGAATTTACTAATGTCCATAAACTAGGGATTTTAAATGAGGTTTTTAACTTATGTTTTATGGTCTGGAATTCTAGTTTTATCTCTGTTTTAACTTCTTTATGGTGCGGTGGTGGTGCGGTTGAACTATCACATAAAGATTTGAGGTTTTTGACACTTGTGGTAGGTGATGCCATTATGTATGAAATACATGGGAAATAGAATGCTATGTTTATAGTATTTTTAATATTATATAATTTTATTATTGCTTAAAAATTGGTTTTATTGGTTTTTGTAATGTTAATAACCATTATGTTCCACTTTTATGTGAAATTGGGGTGGTTTTCATATAAATATCTAGTGGGTTCATTTGGGGCTACACTATAATTAATTAATTCATTTTATTAATGTTTATTAGGGATGAAAATAATTTTTTGAAATTTTATCTCATTTGGTAGTTGTTGGGAAATCTTGTTTAAATGGTTTTTGTGAAACACATGAAGTTTTTTAAGTTCCATTTTTTCTATCAAAATTGAGGTTTTATAAAGATATCATATCGAGGTTCATATGGGGATATCGAAAAAATTGATTTGTTATTTTCATTGAATGGTACTAGGCTTCCATTTTTTTAACTTGTAATTATGTACATGATGTGCAATGTTGGGATTTCAAGGAGTTTTGGACGCAAACCAATGTGATATTTTGAGAAGCTATTATATTATAAATAAAAATGTTTTGTTGTGTGTTTTATGTGGTATAAAGTGTGTCGAGATACTGCATTGTTTTTTTGTGACAAGTATTGGTATTTTTATATGCAATTAGATTAGTGTAGTATGATGAAATTTTTTTAGCACAATGGGGAAACCTCGGTACCTAGGCGGGCAGATATGTACTAGTACTTCTAGTGTTCCAGAAGGGTTTTGTCCCTGATTCAATGAGAAAATGGATAACGAAATCTACAACTAAAATATATGGATGATTTTTGGGTAACAATAGGTTTTGGATATGATCTCTACTAGTGTCATGTGAACAGGAAAGGATTGGTGACATTGTTACTTTACACCGAGGTACGAGCTACATAGGGAATGAGACTATCTAATATCCTAGGAAGGTTCCTTGATTTTCTGATTAATGGATTTGTGGTATTTTAACTTGTCTTAGTGTGTGTTTGGATGAAATTTTTTATAGATGACATGTTTTACTTAAATATGTTAACATTTTGAATGTTTTAGTTTTATTTTTTTTTCAATTGAAAGTTGCATTTCTTGGAAATTATCTCTACTTTTCATTACATATTTAAACTCCATTCTTTTTCACCTAGTATTGAATACTCAATGGAATCATTCGGTGGTATCCTACTAGTATTAATATCACACACTACATACACCCCTTTGGTGTATGTATACTTCATTGTGTTTGACTCGGATAAAGGCAATTCCTCGAGTGATGGCGGTTTGGGTTGTTAGTCCCCTCCTATAGTGTAGTGTTGTTGAAATGGCACAATGGTGATATCCCCTTGTCATGTAAAGTCATGGTGGATTAATTTTTGATGTTTTTATTATTATTTGGAAATCTTGTATTTTTTTTAAAACCATGTATTCAGTTCTGGATTTTTCCTCATTCTAGTTTGGCATAGAAATTTGAGATTCTTTTTATGGACTATTTTTAAGGCTTTATGATTTCATACTTAGTTAAATCATTCCCAATCCTAATTTATTGATACCCGGGCACTTATGCCTCCCCTTGTGGATAGGGAAACCCCTTTAGGCCTTATCATGGGTAGGATTTGGGGCCATATGTAGTGGCAACCAGATCCAGTTCGTGACCTTCATTATATACCAAATCATGGTAATATGTAAATGTTATATAGAGAAAAATGAATGACACGGTTTACGATGATGGTATTTCATACACACTGATGGACGAAATTTCTAGTATTGTATGTCTGGAAAAAATAATGGTAATTTATAACTAACCTTTCTATAATTATAATTATATAATACATGTAATATATATTCTTTAATAATATACTTATCATATTTCTAATAAAATAGAAATGAAAAAACATTTTCATTTATTTATGGATGTGGTAGTCCACATGTACCCATGAGTGACATCACCATTTTACAATGGTTTGGAAGGTAATATGTTTGATATGATATTATCATTTTATAATTATAACCATGGTATAATTTTAACAAATAAAAATTATACATATCTTAATAACTATCAATAAAATATTGTGTTGAGAAATGAACTGAATATCTATGTGGAGACAGTTAGCCACACATGCACATAAGAGATATTTTCACTTATTATTTGAAAGAAAGGGGTTAATGATTTTTTATTCATAATTATAAAAAACATTATTATATTTAGGATAATGAATTTATTATTCCATTAATAATATAACATAATAATTTGAGGTAAAAGAAAAGAAAGTGATTGAATAAGCTGATGAACTCTTCATTGAAAAAAATTATTTTCATCACATCGTAAGGGCTCTGGGGTTTGACTTTTGGAAGAAAAAACACTTCTATAATTTTCCAATAGTACTGGATATGAAAAGTTATTAGTTTTTAGGCATGCTAGAAGGCTCAATATGGTAAAGATATAAATTAAGGGGCCACATTAAAAATTGTGGTTATGGGTACTTTTGAAATATATTATAATCATAAATTATAATAATAAATTCTTAGTCCAAATGAATTTAAAAATAATTTTTTTTAAACCTATGGCATGATATTGTTTAAATAACATAAACCAATAAAATTTGGACATGTTCATTTTGTGTTTCTAACCTTATATTTACTTTAACCCCTTAGTTATCCAATTTTAACTTCATCCACAGTTACATATTTTTAACTCACAATTTGTTTTAATTTGATATATAAGGTTTATTTTTACTCATTAATTGGAATGTGGAGAACCTTTTGACCATATCCTACCACCAATTTCATTTTAATTCAATTTTTTTAAATAATTGAATAAAATATAATTTTTGATCTATTATCATTAATTATAATTTTTTCAAGAATATGATTGATTTTATATCTAATTTATTTACACATATCTAATATGTAACATTAATCTGCCTAATTCTTGGCACACAATAAATCACTTAAATTATACCACTTTAAATATTTATAATACAATTTATTTTCGTTTTCTATTAATCGAATAAATATTGTATTACTATTCCAGATGAAGTTATTGTAGTTACATAATAAAAAATTCTAATTAATTTTAAATTATAAATATATTATATACTGAACAAAGTTAACGTTTATAGTCATTCATATTTTTCTTTTGTCCCTATATGGACACATAATAAATATTTAGATCTAAGAGTGTAATTTTTTTTGTAAATTTTGTTTATTTAAATATTATCATGGTCATTCTCTAGGAAATTTTTCCACTAACCATCCTAATTTAGAAAATTAGGCAATTAATTGGTTATTATATTAATATAATATGAATCATGATGAATCATGTTTACAATATCACTCATTTTTACCTTAGTTCAATCTTATTAACCCTCTACCATGATGAAACAATTCACAACAATCACTCTCCATATCGTTGAAAAATAAATGTGAATAATTTCTAAATCTGTACTTCATAAATGAAAATATTTTATCCATTATATCAAATTCTATAAGTATATGTTGCATAAAAATTTGAGTAAAATTGTTTTTTAGAAAATTACATTTTTACCAATAAAACTAGATTGATATTTTTTTCTAATTCCTAAAAAAATATTATATTAATGATAAAATATTACATTTATTATATAATATGTAAATTTATTCAAAATAATTCACCCACATTGATAAATAAATATTATTTTGATTAAAGACACATTGTGTTTATAAGAATAGTTTTTTTAAGAATATTCATTATTTTTTAATTTATATTTTTTCAAATTTCATTTCAATTGAAAAATAATGAATTTATTTTATACTCATTTTAAGTCATTTATTGTTTCATAATTTTATTATTACCATTCAGACCCACCACACCAACAAATTGGTGATAGTTGTTGATTTTTTTACTAGAAAATCCCTATTTGTTTAAACTCATTGATGTGTGTATTGAAATATATCAATGACATTAAAATTATTTAAAGTAAATTAATAATAACATCTAAAGGTTTTACATTCTTAAATATTAAAATAAATTTATCACTAAAAATTAATTTAATCAAATAAAAAATGGTGACTTAGATTTGGATCTGTACTATATTAAATTTCCCATGTAGCTTCCACCAATTAATGGCTTCATCACAAAATATTGTCCAGGTGTGTGTTATTTATTATTAAAGCATTTTGTCTATGATCAATACTCTCCTATAGTTGATCCTCATAATAAATTTATTTCCCTTGTGTTACAAACTCATGTTTCATTGCATATGAAGCATCAGGTTTGAACATAATTAAGAGATATATATAAGACATATTATTAACCATAGATAAATCTTTTGAAACAACAAATTGATAGTCTAAAATCCTTATATGATCAATAATTTTGAAGGGACCAATATACCTTGGTCTTAAAATTCTTTTCTTTCCTAATATCCTCACCCTCTACCTTGAATATAATCAAAGAAATACATTGTCACCAACATCAAAATCTAGATATTTATAATTATTTTCATTATAAATTTCTTTTTTTCCTTGGATTTTTTGTTCTATTATGTAGAATACCTATAACCTTATCTACCATTTCCAAATACAGTTAAATTAACCAAAAATTTCTCTATAAAACATTTTTCTAGAACATTTGGGTTATGAACCACATTAAATTGACCGATCAATACGGAACCATCTGAATCCTCATTTGAAATAGATTATTTTTTGAAAATTTTTCCGAATGTATGAATTGATCACAAAAATATTTTAAATACTTATAGAAATCCCAATACATAAATTTTATAGATTGAATGGTAATGTAAAATTACTATATGTTCAAGGATATTCATTATTTCTAAAATCAAACATAATTCCAATGCTCGATGAAGATATTTCATGACATTCAAGATAATATTTGAATCCCAATTTGAAAAAATATAATTTGGTAATGCATGAATACATTTCAAATGTTTAATATAAATTATGTAAATATAATAAATTGATAAGTATTCTGTTATTTCAACAAAATGTACTAACTATATAAGGAGATCGAAAACCAAACATATAACATTACTCCCTTTAAATATTTTGTAGAATTTAATAATAAAATATGTGGTGATGTTATATAGCTATTATTCTAGTATGGGTAATGGTTGTAATATCTTATTAAATTTAAATACCTCATCTGTAACATTATGACACACCATGAATCGAGAAAAATATTCCTGAATTTATCAATTCATGTTGTCCCATTGAACATTTTTATTAAAAGTTATATACATATTTATACTTCCATGATGAATAGATAATGGGAAACTATGATATCTATCTAATATAACCTCAATAAAATCCAGTATGGATAGGACACATTCAGGGTTCTTAAAAAATATCATTACATTGTAATCAGGTTGAACTCAGGAATATTAATCACCATTATAAACATATCCACATCTAATTTTTTCACTTATAAAATCCTTACATAGATAGATGGTTGTAAATTCATTTCAGCTAAATATTACTTATCCCCTTCCTTGAATATTTCATGATCCATACATTTCATGTCTACAGGTTTTGGATATTTTCGAATCAGTTTCATAGAGTAGATATAATGATCTTATTGACTCATAACATTATCCACTATTGTTTTCTTTCACTTTATGATAATTTATTGGGGAGTCATAATCTATAATTATGTCAATAAACCTTATTTTTGTCACATTAAACATATTTTATGTTAAATATACTATAAAAATTTATAATCTGTGTATATGTCTCACATTTATCTGTAAATAAAATGCCTCAAAATCATAAACACTACAATTAAATGAGTTAACTCTTAATCATGAGTTGGGTAATTTTGATCAAGGAGTAATTTTTGTTTGACATATGATATTAAAATATCATTTTACATGATGACACGTTCTAATACATTATTAAATGAATCAATATAGATTAAAAAAAATTCACCTCTGTATGGTAGGGTAATAATAGGTTTATTGACACAAAATTCTCTTCAATTGCATTATATTTTAATCACATTAATCTATCAAAAGTAACATGTAACCCTTCCATGTTATCTTAGATAGACTGTTGAAAAACATGAGAACTTTTTCAAAATAATTAATAATAACTACAAAAACTAAAGTGACTATGGATAATAGTTACCATGGTTGGTATGTTCCATTGTTCAATAACTTATATCATTGATGGATCAATAGATATATTGTTTCTTTTGATTATGTGACCCATATAATAAAATTTCATATATCCAAAATTCAATCGTTGTAAACTTTTTATATTGATTTTCCATCCAAAGGGTGTTTAGTACAATCCCCAAGTGATCATAATGATATTCACTTATTATTTAATATTTAAATTTTTTCTATAAATAAAACTAAAAAATATCATGGAAATATTTTAAGACGCTATTAATTAATTCCATAATTTTAGAGGAGAAATTAGCAAGGAAAAAATCCAACACTGTAAATTCATAGTGACTATACATTATATAGAATGTTTTCATTGGTATTAAATAATTATTATCCCTGAATTATTAATTTATATAATAAAGATCAATGTTGGAAAGGATTGATCTCCTTGAAATTGATCATGTAAGACATCAATATTGGGTAGAGGATATTTATTCTCAACTGTGACATTTTTATGTCATCAATAATCATTGTAAATATTCATTGATCAATATTTCTTTGTAAAAAAAG
Organism: Viscum album; assembly: GCA_963277665.1. Lineage (NCBI taxonomy): Eukaryota > Viridiplantae > Streptophyta > Magnoliopsida > Santalales > Viscaceae > Viscum > Viscum album. The sequence continues at coordinate 2,059,386,551 of OY728132.1, forward strand.
TTTCAGCCCATTGTTGTACACATGTAGAAATTAATCCATTATCAAGATTCTCATGGAGTGGATTATTTCATTCCATTGACCTATATATATCAAATTTATATGGTTCCATTTAAATAGATGTAGTTATAGGTCAAAACACTACTAAAAACAAAACTTCATGATTCTTTGGAAAACTAGGAAAATGTTCCTGAAATAAACTGGAATTCTTAAAAACAATTAGAATATTCTTGATATTTATTTTCCCCACATAATTTGATATAAACAAACCTTTTGAAAATGATTCAAGGCCTCTATAATGGATGTGATTTTAATAAATATTTATTTTTTATTTTCACACTGATTAAATGTCGGATATTAGATTAGACTATCATATGGGATTTCTATTTCCTAATTATTTTTGTGGTATTAATGAAGATAATGATAATCCATGCAAAAGATAAATTCATGTTCCACTAGATTGATAATAATAAGATTTTTAAGATACATATTCCCACAAACATCAACGAAATATAAAATTTGGACTTCTTATATGACAATTGAACCATTTATAGTTATATTGGATGACTCAAGGTATAATCAATGAGGTGGTGATATCATACCTCTAAAAAATTAATTAAATATAAAATAGTGTATATAAAAATAAAAAAGTCAAAATTTTCATTTATATTGTGAATAATAAGTAGGCCATTGACCATGTCATTTTTTACTTCCCTATTGACTATAGTAATATCATAATATTATCCATCTCCCATTTTCATCCAATATTGTAATTGCCCTTCATTCCCAGGGAATTGGTCAGAATACTGGTTAGTATATTCATATTTAAATAACTATATTTTGATTAATTATACCCAACCCCTGAATTCATTATCATGATAACCTTATACAATACAGTTGATGCACACTCATTTCCATTTTAGGAATGTACAATGGTGATTCTTTCAAGATATACCACATGTTGTAAAATTCCTCTTTCTATTCATCCCAATATACATCTGTTCTTCAATCACATTATTTTTTTCTTACATTCCATCAGATCATTAATAATTGGGGATTAATTTCTCTATATTGATAAAGGATGATACTGAGTCCTCATACTATAAGTGTTTTTTGGATTATTGTTCCCTTCAATGGATTGTCTAAAATTCATTAAATAAATGTGTTATGGATTTGGAATGTAGTTCAAAACATGACATTCTAACCTTTTATAATTCTATTCCTCCTGAGTATAATTTTCCACTTCTTATTTTCACTACTCATGAAATTTATTTCGATATCAAATCATTTTTTATGAAGAATGTACTTTTCTCAAAAAAAAATCTCTTAAAATTCATTCAATTTTATTCTATATAATTCATAGTCATCCTCCAATACTTTGGATCAATGAACACCATTGATTATCATCCTATAAGAGTTGAGAAAAGAAAATTAAAACCTTACAATTTCATTACATCCTAATGGGATAATTATTTTATATATGTAACATATCCATTTCTCCACATAAAATCGTCTTCTTGTCCTGTGTCATGATAGAAGTTGATAAAACATGAAGCAGTCTAACAATGTTACAAAACATTTTGGATTAATAGGATATTCCATATGACCAACGTTATTTTCAAAAATCAGATTCATCTACACATATTTAGTTTTAATTCATCCATATATAGCTATAACTCCGGCTCCATCTTCAGTATATTACCTAGGAGGCAAATATAAATAAGGATTATGTGAATTGATACAGTTCCAAATCCTTCCACTAGGATCTATTTTCAAATATTATCATACAATTTATTAGATCTTAACATTATTAAACATAATGTATATTTCAATCAATTGATAAAAAATTAGCATAAATTGAAAAAAAAATCCATGAAAAATATCATAATCATAAGAAAAGTTTGATTTTGAATGTTCTCAATGTTTTTTACTGTGCTCTATTTTCTAATATATATTTTTATAAATCTGGTGTCAAATATTTCCAATAATAATTCTCTAATACAAAAAATAATTAATCAAACCCTAGTAGCATAAATATGGGGTTTAGTTTTTTAAAATATTGTTAGATACAATAAATCACCTCCCAAATGACTGAATATTTCAATTGTCCTCGTGATCAAAATACATACATGAATATAAAATCTTCATCTGAAAACATGAAATGAAACATCATATTTCTTTTAAAAAAAATCATTTTAACCCTCAATTGTATCCATTAATATTATACATAAAACAAATCCCAGTATCCAGGTTAGATGAATCAAAAGAAAGGGGTGATATCAGATGTTAAGTTAGTTTATGCATACTTCAACTACTAAACAAAAAATGAATAATATAGATCATAATAAAAGATAATTCCATATAAATAATCATACGGGATTGAAAATATTAGTTGATATAAAAACTATTAAAATAATAAAATTGAATCTAATAAATGGGTTCATAATTATAGAATGCATAATTATGGACATCTAAAACATTCCATCGAGGCCTCACACCTTGACATTTTGAACAAACTTTTAAGACCTCAATCCAAGAAATCATAAATAAGATTGCAAGGCCTCCTAAAAAAAACCAATACAAGTGTGTTTCATGATAATTAAAAATTGATTGATGGAACATATATATTTGTATCACACCAGTAATATAATAAGTCCAATTCATTCCTTATAAGAATAAATATCATATTATTATCAACTGTCACAAAAATCAATGATTTTCTATATTGAAACATCTATAATAAGTAATACATAATCTTTACCCAATAAAATATAAAAACATAAGATAAAAAACTAACTTACGAATAATATTTAATATATTATTTTTAAGAATATTAAAATACATTAAAATTTTAGTTGGGATATTAGTGAGGGTAATATCGTTTTCAATTTGAGATCACTTTTTAAGGACATAATAAATATTAATGGAAAACTATTATTTAAGAATAATCAGGTAAAAATTAAAGGAATCATAAAATTTTAAATTATTCATTATATTATGGTAATTCATTCCTAATGTATAAGTTAAAAAACCTTCCTATCATGAAATCAAATTGAATTTCATTCAAAAAACTATAAAATATACCTGTTTAAAATATATTGTTAGGATTCAAACATGGATAAAAATGAAATTTATAAACCAATGGATAATATTATAAAAGAATTTTTATTAATATTTAAAAACCACAGATATCTAAATGAATGATCCAATTAATATATCAAAGATGACATCAAGGTAAAAATCCAAAAATATTGATGAATTTTTAAGATAAATTATATTTGCAATTGTAACATTTGAATCACAAACCACATGAGGGAAATAAATTAAAGTGAAAATTTTAAAAAATAATTTTTAATATATTTATGACATGACATATCAATGGAAAAATATATGCCCCATAAAAAAACAATTAAGTGGTGAATTTAGAATATATCTCAAATAAGTAAAAGTTGTATGAGAAATCATTACATCATGTTTGAATTCATTTGTATGTGTGAAAACATCATAAATAATAAATATATATTTATTCTACATATATTAAATAATTGTAATCATATATTTCATACCATACATTAATTACATATAACTTTTTATCTACCATTTATAAATATTTCATTATTAAAATCTCTCTTTTGGTTGATAACTACTTCATTTTTCATGTATGTATTGGTTCAGTTATTTTGGTACATGTACATTGACCATGATTATATCATATAATGAATGATAATATGGGTATTATGATAATTTATAGTCATTATTTACCCATTTTATGGTCGTCCAAAAATGTTTAATAGCTAAAAATGATTTAGATAGTTCATGGAGATTGTTGGTCGTATATACGCATGAACATTGTTTTCATTTTTTGAAATATGGAATGAAAGAATGGAATATAATAAATCAAAATGATAGAGTCGTTACGATATCATATATATATTATATACATTTTAAATCAATTGTTTCTACCATCTAAATAAAATCAAAAGGAAAAAATTAATCACAACACTTATTTGAGGTCATAGTCCACACATGCGAACTATCGATGTTACCGTTTTCAATGATTTTATGAATATAAGATGGTACATATGATATTATCCTTATTTATGTCGTGAAAAAACTCATAATGCTAGACCTAGGACTCCCAATCTCTCATCCATAGGCTAGGGGTTTGAATCTAGTGCTGATAAGGCTATCAAACAAATTGGAGGCCTTATCCTAAAGATTATATATGCATCCACCCACATACACTTCCATAAAACAATGCAGAGATATATAAACAAAAAAAATGCATGCATACATATTTACCAAACCAAAATATATAAGATGTATAAATATAAAAATATATATACATAATAAGAAAACTACAAAATAATCCAACATACTCTAATGAATGGGATCACTATGAAATGCACCCATCAGAATGCTCCTCGGCCAAACTACGGTACACAACCCGGTCGATTTAGATCACTAGGATCTGCCTACACTTGGTACTTTTGGGACTTCTTAGATTGTTATATATTATAAAGAAGACACTACGCATTTAGAAAAAAAACCTGGTAGGGGTGAGTGTAATGATATTCATTAGGTGCCCAAAAATTCAAATGAATAGGGAGAAACTGAAATGCAATAGTCTTCTAGAATTAGCTAGAGGTAATAAAAATGAGGTTGAAACTCCATCCCGATATCATCCTATACTATACGTGTAACATCCCAAGTAAGTAATTAATAATATATATTTTTATCTATGTCTATTAATAAATTAAATAGTGTTTTAGAGGCTTAAAATGAGATTAAATCCAATCTTAAGCATGGAATACACTAATATTTTTAAAAGATTGTTTTACTGCAATTAGATGGAAACCCATTTTTAAATCAAAAATTTGACAATTTTATAAGGTCTATTTGTAAAAATGAACTTATTATTTATTATTGAGACATTTAAATTTACATTGGATAATTTTTTTGTATTTTTCTGACAATGTTCATTTTTAATGAATAGTGAAAAATACTGCATTTTACATCAAAACTGCTTTTTCATCTAATTTAATTATATGGTTATATTATCATTTGAATTTGTTTTAAAGTTCAATTAGAATATATATTTACCATTTAATCCAATAGTGGTCACTGGAATTAATTTCACTTTGAAATTGGACTTAAACTAGTGTCAATTTTTTGATACTTATTGTTTCATAAAAACACTCTATTTGCTCACACAGCGGGAATTAATTATTAAATTAATTAATGTAACTTATATTTTTTGAATTTATTAAAATATACATAATATTTGAATTCGGAATATCAAATATAACTTAGGGTGAATTTTTGGTATTTTTCTGGAAAATTTTAATTTTTGATGAATAGTGAAAACACTAAGTGGTACTTAAAAAACTGTTTTTTCGCTTAAATGAAATTTTACCACCTCTGTGTTTTAAATTTCAAAAATCCGAAATACATGGTTTTCATTAAGAAGTAAAAATTTGGTTCAATGGTATTAAAAAAAAAATTGGTGAATAATAACTTTTAAGTTTTTAATCGCGATTAGAGGTAATCAGTGTAATTTAAGGTAAGAATAATGTTTTAATAGTATGAAATGACCTAGAAACATGTCCTATCCTTATTTTATGTGTCATGGCCGACCCAGAAAACCCATGGGTTGATTTTTGGGACCCCATGCAGCCACTTGGGTAAGATAATGACATTAATGCCTTTTCTTTAAAGTAAAAGTAAAAATGACACAAACATGAGTTGTTTTACTAAAACAATTTTTAAATTGGGTTATACAAGTCAGATTTTTGACTATAAATAGTAATTTGAAAGATAAAAATATTTCCTACATCATAGTATTTTGTTTTATAATTTTTAGACATTAAATAAATTAAATTATTTATGACACCATGATGATGCAGTGATTACTTCATTATTTAACGATTTAAGTAAAATGAAAATATAATGCAAAATATAAGACCTACACTTGTAAAAAAATATTGGATGAGTGGATATATAACCCTTATCACCTTATCCTATAAATTTATAATTTTGGGACCTCTTTTATCAGAAAATCATTTTATAACAAAGTATCTTTTCTTAACTTTCCAAGAGTTCCCCTCCTCTCCTCTTATAAAAGGCCCCCACCTATACCTCCTTACCTACTCTTCCAAAGCCTTTGGCTAAGCCAAACCCTGCCCATTTTGTCTCTCCACATCCCTCTCTTACTCCTAGAACCCTCACTTTGTGCAGAAGTCTTCCCATGGAAGCCTTTGATCTCAAATCAAAAAGAGTTACCCGATTTAAAGGTAGTGTCTTCTATTGTGTTCTTATGTATTATTTTGCTTCTCCAACCACCTAAACTCTTTTTATTCATTTCTTTTGTAACAACACCAGTATATTACATATAATAGGATGTTTTTATAAGAATTATTCGAGCTACACTTACACACACCTACATCTAATGGTTAAAGAACATACTATTTCCGTGGATGGCGAATTTCTGCCTCACGAAACGATGATTGTTCAATATTCTTTTAACACCTTCAAAGGTAGTCATTAAGATGACACTATATTTATATATGATATATAATATTTTTATGTTTTACTTAAGATTCTGTATTTTTCAATTATGGCATACCTTAATGGTTTCCATTATGGGTAAACTCGATATCTTCATTTTAGGAAGTGCGGACTACCGCCCCCTCAAAGTGATTTGATTCGTTAATGTCATATGTGGGATGTATAAAGGATGTAATTAATGGTATTATATATGATATTATACAGTAATTATAATATAACTTTATATCATTATGATTCCATTCCATAAAATACGAAATAGAAATGAAAGTAGCGTTCATGCGTACGTACGGCTTACCGTCTCCATGAACGGTGCATTTCATTTCTTACATCTAAACGTTATGTAATATTATAAATGCATGAATATACTGTATATATATGATATATATGATATCTACATCATGAGTAAAACTCTGGATATAATGTGTACATGAACAACTTGTAATTATAAAGAGTTTATTTTTTTACTCAAGTACCAATGATCGTTAAAATGACCGTTATTAACTTAAATAATTACATAGTATTCATGACATGGAAATAAGTGATATAAAAGGATAAATGAACTTTAAAAAGGTTCTTAAACAAGTATAAATTAACTCAATTTTATTATTCAGGAGATTAAAGAACGATCAAGTCATGTCGGATACGAGGTATGGGACTTCGTCTCAATCTCCTTTCATTGAGGCATATTTTGTTTCATGCACAACCTACTTTTTATGGTGCATAAACCCCTTTGACTTTTACGTTTATCCAAAAGGAATATTTTTTATATGAAGAGTTTTACTAAACGACAAAAGGTAATGTATTTTTCGTACGTATGCGTCGACAATGACTTCTCTGTCGCCGTGACCATTATTTGAGTTTCGGCTTCCTCTACAAGCCATACCTTTTTTAAAAAAAGAAAAATAAATACCATGTTTTACTTTTCTTTTATTTTTGTATTGAAAATGGTTTTCATAATGTTTTTTATATCAATGTGATGTATTGATATCTTTTGACTGAAATGTGGAAATGTTATGTTTCTTTTTTTCATGTATTATGTGGTATGATTATGTTATGGTTCTTGGGAATTGTTATGAAGAGGGGTGGTTCCGTGATAAACTAAGGGCGGGTGAGCCCGATATAGCTCTCCAATGCATTGGGTAACGTGAAGGAGTTAAACGTTAGGGTTTCTCCGAAGAGATTTAGGGAATATACTGTGATGGGTATTCCAAACGTAACCAAGAGGGTTACTCCATACGTAAGAATGTTATGAATGCCTCAAGTTACCTTTATATCTTATGATTTATGTTATTTATTCATGATTTGATGAGGTATGTTAAAGTTCTTATTTTTATGAGTAGAGTATGATTTCATTGATTCTTATATATACATGTACTCATGTTTCCTTTCCATATTTTAATATCATTTACTGAGCTTTTTATGCTCATCCCAAGTTGTTGAAATGTTTTTCACAGGTCAAGGGAAGGGTGCATGATATGATGATAGTGTCAAGGAAGTGTTAAGAAAGAATCCATGTTTTATTTTAAATATGTTTCTGTTGATGGGAAAAATGAATACTATCTTTTATTGTAACCACTTTGTTTAAATGTGGGATGTAATGCAAGTTTTATGATCTAATTCTCTAAAACTATAAACCTGAAAAGATCCTCATGGTGTATTCTTGAAATATCTCAAGATTAAGTAAAGTTTAAGGCCGGGGCCTTATAGTTGGTATCATAGGTCGGTTTAGAAAACTTTAGGAGTTAGAAAATTGTTAAATTATAAGTTAATTTATGGTATGATTGAAATGATATAGCATTTGATGATTACCATGTTGCTTCTCCTAAGATATTTCTGGTTTCAGAATGGTTTTTCCTAGAGGAAACAGAACAAATTTTCTAGGAAGGAATACAGAGGGAAATGACCTTTCAAATTAGTATCCTGAGATGGTCAGAATCATAGCTAAACAGATTATTGTAGTGATGGCTCAGTTGACTCGGGTGAAAAATGTTGGTTGTTTTTATTGATGATATTTTGGTGTTTTATAAATGTAAATAGGAGCATGAAATACATTTAAGGGTTATTTTTAAAACCTTAAAAGAAATGAAATTGTATGGGAAATTCAGAAAGTGTGAGTTTTGGTTGCAACAAATTACTTTCCTTGGTCACAATGTTTCTAAAGATGGGATAACTGTTGATCCTGCACAAACAAATGTTGTTGAAGAATGGACAAGACCCACAAATGTAACTGATATTCATAGCTTCCTTGGTTTGGAAGGATATTACCGAAGGTTTGTTATAAAATTTTCACGGTTATCTAGTCCAATGACTAAGCTAACTCGGAAGGGTGTTAAGTTTATCTGGAAAAAAGAGTGTGATGATTTTTTTCATGAGTTGAAAAGAAGATTGGTGAATGCTCCAATTTTGGCACTTCCTTCCAGGAATGGTGAGTTTATTATCTACAGTGATTCTTCCTTGAAGGTACTTGGTTGTTTTTTTATGTAGAATGATCAAGTAATTGCTTACGCTTCATGTCCGTTGAAAACTCATGAGGTAAATTACCCTACACATGATTTGGAATTAGCTGCTGTTTTTTTTTCTCTAAAAATTTGGAGGCATCATTTGTATGGAGTATGGGGTGAAATATACACCGATAAAAAAAGTTAAATGTATATATTAACTCATAAAGAATTGAACATGAGACATAAGAGATGGCTAGAATTAATCAAGGATTATGATTGTACAATTAATTACCATCCAGGAAAATAAAATAAAGTGGATGATTCTTTGAGTCGAAAAAGTAATGCTTCATTAACAATGTTGTGTTTGGAACGTGATCCTTTGGTTAAGTATTTGATGAACTTTGGCATATAAGTTGTTGGTGCAGGATGTCCTTCTATTTCGTTTCAGGTATCAGTGAAATCTTCTCTATCAGACAGAATCAAGCAAGCATAGAAGAAAGATAGTGAGTTGTAGAAAAAGGTAGAGCTGGTTCAGAAGGGTAAGTTACCTGAATTTAATATTGATAATGATTTTGTTTTGAAGTTTGGGAAGAGATTGTGTGTGCCTTGTGATTCACAGTTGAAGATATATTTGTTATGTGAAGCTCATATTTCTCTGTTTTCAGTTCATCCTGGCAGTACTAAGATGTACAGAGATCTGCGAGAGTATTACTGGTGGGATGGAATGAAAAGAGATAATGTTGATTTTACAGTGAAGTGTTAGATTCGTCAACAGGTTAAATCAGAGTGGTAGTTATCGAAAGGGATGCTTCAGCCTTTACCAGTGCCAGAGTAAAAATGGTAAAATATATCCATGGACTTCGTTGTGGGGTTGCCAAAGACACCTCGAGGTAATAATGCAATTTGGGTTACAGTTGATCGCTTGACTAAATTTGCTCATTTCCTTCCTATACGAGATAATTTTTCCTTAGATGAAATTTTCCGTTTGTATCTTAAAGAGATAGTCAGGCTACATGGAGTTCCTCTCTCCATTGTATCTGACCGTGATCCTAGGTTCACTTCTAACTTTTGGAAATGCCTTCAGAAGTCGTTGGGTACTAAATTAAATTTTAGTACAGCTTTTCATGCTCAATCAGATGGGAAGTCAGAACGAACAATTCCGACTAAGTAGGATATGATACGTGCTTGTGCGATGGATTATCAGGGAATTTGCGACCAACATCTTTATTTGGTTGAATTTTCATATAATAACAGTTTTCATTCCAGTATACAGATGGCACCATTTGAGGTGTTATATGGGAAGCGGTGTCGAAATCTAGCTTTCTGGGATGAAGTGGGTGAAAGGAATCTGATGGGACCAGAATTGGTAGAAGAGATGGCAGAAAAAGTTCAATTGATTTAGAAACACATGAGAACAGCTCAGAGCAAGCAGAATAGTTATGCGGACAACGGGAGGAAAGATCTCTCTTTTGAGGTAGGTGATCATGTTTTCCTCAAAGTCTCACCATGGAAAAGTGTGATGCGATTTGGTAAGAAAGGAAAGATGATTCCAAGGTTTATTGGACCATATGAAATTATGGAGAGAGTTGGACCAGTTGCTTACCGAGTGGCTTTACCTCCGAGTTTATCTCTGGTACACAATGTTTTTCATGTTTCAATGTTAAGGAAGTACATGCCATATCCATCTCATGTTTTGAGTCCAGAGGTAGTTTAGTTGGAAGAGAACCAATCTTATGAGGAACAACCGGTCCAGATTCTTGACCACAGGGAGAAAGTGTTATGGAATAAGGTGATTCATCAGGTAAAGGTTTTGTGGAAAAACCACATGATTGAAGAGGCAAGATGGGAATCTGAAAATGCAATGAGGGCTAAATACCCCCACTTATTCGATAAGTAAATAAATTTCGGGGACGCAATTTTCTAAAGGGGGGAAGGATGTAACATCCCAAGTAATTAATTAATAATATATATTTTTATCTATGTCTATTAATGAATTAGATAGTCTTTTAGAGGCTTAAAATGAGAATAAATCCAATCTTAAGCATGGAAGACACTAATATTTTTAAAAGATTATTTTACTGCCTTTCGATGTCAAACCATTTTTAAATAAAACTTTTGAAAATTTTATAAGCTCTATTTGTCAAAATAAACTTATTATTTATGATTGGGAAATTGAAATTTACATTGGATAATTTTTTGGTATTTTTCTGACAATGTTCATTTTTAATGAATAGTGAAAAATACTACATTTTACATCAAAACTACTTTTCCATATAATTTAATTATATGGTTAGATTATATTTTTAATTGTTTTTAAATTTAAATTAGAATATATTTTTACCATTTAATCCAATAGTGGTCATTGGAATTAATTTCACTTTAAAATTGGACGTAAACTAGTGTCAATTTTTTAATACCTATTGTTTCATAAAAACATGCTATTTGCTCAGACAGCGGGAATTAACTATTAAATTAATTAATGTAAATTATATGTTTTGAATTTTTTAAAATATACATCATTTTTGAATTCGGAATATCAAATATATCTTAGGATGAATTTTTCATATTTTTCTGAAAAACTTCAATTTTTGATGAATAGGGAAACCACTAAGTGGTACTTAAAAAAACTGATTTTTCATTTAAATGAAAATTTAACACCTCTATGTTTTGAATTTCAAAAATCCGACATACATGGTTTTCATTAAGAAGTAAAATTTTGTTCAATGGGATTAAAATAATTTTTTTGGTGAATAGTAACTTTTAAGTTTTTAATCGTGATTAGAGGTAATTAGTGTAATTTAAGGTAATAATAATGTTTTAATAATATGAAATGACCTAGACACATGTCTTACCCTTATTGGATGTGTCGTGGCCGACCAAGACAACCCATGGGTCGATTTTGGAGACCCCATGGAGCGACTTGGGTAAGATAATGACATTAATGCCTTTTATTTAAAGTAAAAGTAAAAATGACACAAACATGAGTTGTTTTACTAAAACAATTTTTAAATGGGGTTATACAAGTCAGATTTTTGACTCTAAATAGTCATTGAAAAGCTAAAAATATTTCATACATCATAGTATTTTATTTTATAATTTTTAGATATTAAATAAATTAAATTATTTATGACACCATGATGATGCAGCAATTACCTCATGATTTAACGATTTAAAAAAAATTAAAATACAATATAAATTCTAATACCTACACTTTTCAAAAACCTATTGGATGAGTGGATTTCGAACCCTTATCACCTTATCCTAGAAATGTATATTTTTGGGACCTTTTTTATCCGAAAATCATTTTATAACAAAGTATATTTTCTTAACTTTTCAAGAGTGCCCCTCCTCTCCTATTATAAAAGGCCCCCAACTCTACCTCCTTACCCACACTTCCAAAGCCTTTGGCTCGGCCAACCCCTGCCCATTTTGTCTCTCCACATCCCTCTATTACTCCTAGAAGCCTCAATTTGAGCATAATTCTTCCCAAGGAAGCCTTTGAGATCAAATCAAAAAGTGTTACCCGATTTAAAGGCAGTGTCTTCTATTGTGTTCTTATGTTTTATTTTGCTTCTACAACCCCCTAAACTATTTTTATTCATTTATGTTGTAAAAACACCAGTATCTTCCATATACTAGTATGTTTTTATAAGAAGGATTCCAGCTACACTTACACACACCTACATCTAATGGTTAAAGAACATACTGTTTCTGTGGATGGCGAATTTCTGTCCCACGAAACGATGATTGTTCAATATTCTTTTAACACCTTCAAAGGTGGTCATTTAGATGACCCTATATTTATATATGATATATAATATTTTTATTTTTTACTTATTCTTATGTATTTTTCATTTATGGAATACCTTAATGGTTTCCATTATGGGTAAACACAATATCTTCATTTTAGGAAGTGCGGACTACCGCCCCCTCAAAGTGATTTGATTCGTTAATACCATATGTGGGATGTATAAAAGATGTAATTAATGGTATTATATATGATATTATACAGTAATTATAATATACCTTTATATCATTATGATTCCATTCCATAAAATACGAAATAGAAATGAAAGTAGCGTTCATGCGTACGTACGGCTTACCGTCTCCATGAATGGTGCATTTCATTTCATACCTCTAAACGTTATGTAATATTATAAATTCATGTATATACTGTATATATATGATATATATGATATCTACATCATGAGTATAACTCTGGATATAATGGATACATGAACAACTTGTAATTATAAAGAGTTTATTTTTTACTCAAGTACCAATGATCGTTAAAACGACCATTATTAACTTAAATAATTACATAGTATTAATGACATGGAAATAAGTGATATAAAAGGAATAATGAACTTGAAAAAGGTTCTTAAAAAAGTATAAATTAACTCAAGTTTATTATTCAGGAGATTAAATAATGATCAAGTCATGTCGGATACGAGGTATGGTACATCGTCTCAATCTCCTTTCATTGAGGACTATTTTGTTTTATACACAACCTTTTTTTACGGTTTATAAACCCCTTCGACTTTTACGTTTATCCATAAGGAATATTTTTTATATAAATAATTTTACTAAATTACAAAAGGGAATGTTTTTGTCGTACGTATGCTGTGACAACGACTTCTCCGCTGCAGTGACCATTATTTGAGTTTCGGCTTCCTCTATAAGCCATACCTTTTTTTAAAAGAAAAATAAATACCATATTTTACTTTTATTTAATTTTGGAATTGAAAATGGTTTTCATAATGTTTTTTATATCAATGTGTTGTATTGATATCTTGTGATTGAAATGTGGAAATGTTATGTTTCCTTTATGCATGTATTATGTAGTACGATTATGTTATGGTTCTTGGGCATTGTTATGAAGACGGGTGGTTCCGTGACAAACTATGGGCGGGTGAGCCTGATATAGCTCTTCAATGCATTGGGTAACGCGATGGAGTTAAACGTTAAGGTTTCTCTAAAGATATTTAGGAAATATACTATGATGGGTATTCCAAACGTAACCAAGAGGGTTACTCCCTACGTAAGAATGTTATGAATGCCTCAAGTTACCTTTATGTCTTATTATTTCTATGATTCATTCATTATTTGATGAGGTATGTTAAAGTGATTATTTTTATGAGTAGAGTATGATTTCATTGATTCTTATGTATACATGTACTCATGTTTCCTTTCTATATTTTTATATACCTTACTGAGCTTTTTATGCTCATCCCAAATTTTTGAAATGTTTTTCACAGGTCAAGGGAAGGGTACATCATATGATGATAGTGTCAAGGATGTGTCAAGAAAAAATCCATGTTTTATTTTAAATATGTTTCCGTTGATGGTAAAAAAATGAATACTATATTTTATTGTAACCACTTTGTTTAAATGTAGGATGTAATGCAAGTTTTGTGATCTAATTCTCCAAAACTATAAACCTGAAAATATCCTCATGGTGTACTCTAGAAATATCTCAAGATTAAGTAAGGTTTAAGGATGGGGAATTATTGTCGGTATTAGAGGTCGGTTTAGACAACTTTAGGAGTTAGAAAATTGTTAAATTATAAGTTCATTTATGGTATGATTGAAATGATATAGCATTTAAAGATTACCATGTTGCTTCGCCTAAGATATTTTTGTGTTCATAATGGTTTTTCGTAGAGGAAACATAACAAATTTTATGGGAAGAAATACATAGGGAAATGACCTTTCAAATTAGTATCCTGAGTTGGTTAGAATCATATCTAAACAGTTTGTTGTAGTGATGGCTCAGTTGACTAAGGTGAAAAATGTTGGTTGTTTTTATTGATGATATTTTGGTGTTTTATAAAAGTAAATAGGAGCATGAAAGACATTTAAGGGTTATTTTGAAAACCATAAAAAATGAAATTGTATGGGAAATTCTGAAAGTTTGAGTTTTGGTTGCAACAAATTACTTTCCTTGGTCACATTGTTTCTAAAGATGGGATAACTGTTGATCCTGCAAAAACAAAAGTTGTTGAAGAATGACCAAGAACCATAAATGTAACTGAGATTCGTAGCTTCCTTGGTTTGACAGGATATTACTGAAGGTTTGTTAGAAAATTTTCACGGTTATCTAGTCCAATGACTAAGGTAACTCGGAAGGGTGTTAAGTTTATCTGTAAAAAAGAATGTGATGATTGTTTTCCAGAGTTGAAAAGAAGATTGGTGAATGCTCCAATTTTGAAACTTCCTTCTAGGAATGGTGAGTTTGTTATCTATAGTGATGCTTCATTGAAGGGACTTGGTTGTTTCCTTATGCAGAATGATCAGGTAATTACTAATGTTTCACGTCAGTTGAAAATTCATGAGGTAAATTACCCTACACATGATTTGGAATTAGCTTCTGTTGTTTTTCTCTAAAAATTTGGAGGCATCATTTGTATGGAGTATGGTGTGAAATATATTCCGATCAAAAAAGTTTAAAGTATATATTCACTCAGAAATAATTGAACATGAGACAGAGGAGATGGCTAGAATTAATCAAGGATTATGATTGTACAATTCATTACCATCCGGGAAAAGAAAATAAAGTGGATGATGCTTTGAGTCGAAAAAGTAATGCTTCGTTAACAATGTTGCATTTGGAACATGATCCTTTGGTTAAGGATTTGATGAAATTTTCTATAGAAGTTGTTGGTGAAGGATGTCCTTCTTTTTCGTTTCAGGTATCATTGAAATCTTCTCTATCAGACAGAATCAAGCAAGCACATAAGCAAGACAGTGAGTTGCAGAAAAAGGTAGAGCTGGTTCTGAAGGGTAAGTTGCCTGAATTTAATATTGATAATGATTATGTTTTGAGGTTTGGGAAGGTATTGTGTGTGCCTTTTGATTCACAGTTGAAGAGAGATTTGTTATGTGAAGCTCATAGTTCTCCGTTTTCAGTTCATCTTGGCAGTACTAAGATGTACAGAGATCTGTGAGAGTATTACTGGTGGGATGGAATAAAAAGAGATATTGCTGATTTTACAGTGAAGTGTTTGATTTGTCAACAGGTTAAAGCTGAGCGGCAGTTACTGAAAGGGATACTTCAGCCTTTACCAGTGCCAGAGTGGGAATGGGAAAATATATACATGGACTTCATTGTGGGATTGCCGAAGACACCTCGAGGTAATAATGCAATCTGGGTTACAGTTGATCGCTTGACTAAATCTGCTCATTTCCATTCTATAGGAGATACTTTTTCCCTAGATCAACATTCCTGTTTGTATATTAAAGAGATAGTCATGTTACAAGGAGTTCCTCTCTCCATTGTATATGTCCGTGATCCCAGGTTCACATCTAGCTTTTGGAAATGCCTTCAGAAGTCATTGGGTACTGAATTAAATTTTAGTAAAGCTTTTCACCCTCAATCAGATGGGTAGTCAGAACGAAAAATTCAGACTATGGAGGATATTCTACGTGCTTTTTCGATGGATTATCAGGGAAGTTGGGACCAACATCTTTCTTTGGTTGAATTTTCATATAATAACAGTTTTCATTCTAGTATACAGATGGCACCATTTGAGGCGTTATATGGGAAGCGGTTTCGAACTCCAGCTTTCTGGGATGAAGTGGGTGAAAGGAAGCTGATGGGACCAGAATTGGTAGAAGAGATGGCAGAAAAAGTTCAGTTGATTCAGAAACACATGAGAATAGCTCAGAGCAGGCAGAAGAGTTATGCGGACAACAGGATGAAGGATCTCTCTTTTGAGGTAGGTGATCATGTTTTTCTCAAAGTCTCTCCCTGGAAAAGTGTGATGCGATTTGGTAAGAAAGGAAAGATGAGTCCAAGGTTCATTGGACCATATGAAATTCTGCAGAGAGTTGGATCAGTTTCTTACTGAGTGGATTTACCTCCGAGTTTATCTCTGGTACACAATGTTTTTCATGTTTCAATGTTAAGGAAGTACATGCCAGATCCATCTCATGTTTTGAGTCTAGAGGTAGTTCAGCTGGAAGAGAACATATCTTCTGAGAAACAACTGGTCCAGAATCTTGACCATAGGTAGAAAGTGTTACAAAATAAAGTGATTCATCAGGTAAAGGTTTTTTGTAAAATCCACATGATTGAAGAGGCAACATGGGAATCTGAAAATGCAATGAGGGCTAAATACCCCCACTTATTCGATAAGTGAATAAATTGCGGGGATGCAATTTTCTAAAGGGGGAAGGATGTAACATCCCAAGTAAGTAATTAATAATATATATTTTTAACTATGTCTATTAATGAATTAGATAGTGTTTTAGAGGCTTAAAATAAGAATAAATCCAATCTTAAGCATGGAATACACTAATATTTTTAAAATGTTGTTTTACTTCTTTTTGATGGCAAACCATTTTAAATAAAACTTTTTTACAATTTTATAAGCTCTATTTGTCAAAATAAACTTATTATTTATGATTGGGACATTGAACTTTTAATTGGATAATTTTTTGGTATTTTTCTGACAATGTTCATTTTTAATGAATAGTGAAAAATACTACATTTTACATCAAAACTGCTTTTTCATCTAATTAAATTATATGGTTAGATTATCTTATGAATTGTTTTTACAGTTCAATTAGAATATATTTTTACCATTTAATTCAATAGCGGTCATTGGAATTAATTTCACATTTAAATTGGACTTAAACTAGTGTCAATTTTTTGATACATATTGTTTCATAAAAACACACTATTTGCTCAAACAACGGGAATTAATTATTAAATTAATTAATGTAACTTATATGTTTTGAATTTTTTAAAATATACATCATTTTTGAATTTGGAATATAAAATATATCTTAGGGTGAATTTTTTGTATTTTTCTAAAAAACTTCAATTTTTGATGAATAGTGAAACCACTAAGTGGTACTTAAAAAACTGATTTTTCGTTTAAATGAAATTTTACCACCTCTGTGTTTTGAATTTAAAAAATCTGACATACATGGTTTTCATTAAGAAGTAAAATTTGGTTCAATGGGATTAAAATAATTTATTTGGTGAATAGTAACTTTTAAGTTTTTAATCGCGATTAGAGGTAATTAGTGGAATTTAAGGTAAGAATAATGTTTTAATAATATGAAATGACCAAGAAACATGTCCTACCCTTATTGGATGTGTCATGGCCGACCAAGAAAACCCATGGGTCTATTTTTGGGACCCCATGGAGCCACTTGGGTAATATAATTACATTAATGCCATTTATTTAAAGTAAAAGTAAAAATGAAACGAACATGAGTTGTTTTACTAAAAAAAAATTATATGGGGTTATACAGGCCAGATTGTTGACTATAAATAGTCATTGGAAAGATAAAAAGATTTCCTACATCATAGTAGTTTGTTTTATAATTTTTAGACATTAAATAAATTAAATTATTTATGACACCATGATGATGCAGCGATTACATCATTATTTAACGATTTAAATAAAATGAAAATATAATGTAAACTCTAAGACCTAAACATGTCAGAAACCTATTGGATGAGTGGAGTTCGAACCCTTATCACCTTATCCTAGAAATTTATAATTTTGGGACCTTTTTTATCCGAAAATCATTTTATAACAAAGTATCTTTTCTTAACTTTCCAAGAGTTCCCATCCTCTCCTCTTATAAAAGGCCCCCACCTCTACCTCCTTACCCACATTTCCAAAGCATTTGGATCGGCCAACCCCTACCCATTTTGTCTCTCCACATACCTCTTTTACTCCTAGAAGCCTCACTTTGGTCATAAGTCTTCCCAAGGAAGCCTTTGATCACAAATCAAAAAGAGTTACCCAATTTAAAGGTAGTGTCTTCTATTGTGTTCTTATGTTTTATTTTGCTTCTCCAACCCCCTAAACTCTTTTTATTCATTTCTTTTGTAACAACACCAGTATCTTTTATATACTAGGATTTTTTTATGAGAAGTATTCTATCTACACTTACACACACCTACATATAATGGTTAAAGAACATACTGTTTCTGTGGATGGCAAATTTCTGCCTCACGAAACGATAATTGTTCAATATCATTTTAACACCTCAAAAGGTGGACATTAAGATGAAACTATATTTATATATGATATATACAATGTTTATGTTTTACTTAAGATTCTTTATTTTTCATTTATGTAATACCTTTATGGTTTCCATTATGGGTAAACTCGATATCTTCATTTTAGGAAGTGCGGACTACCGCCCCCTCAAAGTGATTTGATTCGTTAATGCCATATGTGGGATTTATAAAGGATGTAATTAATGGTATTATATATTATATTATACTTTAATTATAATATAACTTTATATCATTATGATTCCATTCCATAAAATATGAAATAGAAATGAAAGTAGCGTTCATGCGTACGTACGACTTACCGTCTCCATGAACGGTGCACTTCATTTCTTACCTCTAACCGTTATGTAATATTATAAATGCAAGTATATACTGGATATATATAATATATATGATATCTACATCATGAGTATAACTCTGGATATAATGGATACATGAACAACTTGAAATTATAAAAAGTTTATTTTTGACTCAAGTATCAATGATCGTTAAAACGACCGTTATTAACTTAAATAATTACATAGTATTCATGACATGGAAATAAGTGATATAAAAGGAATAATTGTAGAGACCCGAAGCATGATGTACATGGACATTACATTACTTTTTCAGAATACTTAGTACATAACAAAAACAGACACACAAGGACCGTAATAGTTTAGTGTCTTTGGAAACATGAAATATATTCTTCTAATCGTGGTGAAAGATCTTCAACATCTCTCATAAAGATCTTCCCTTTTTTCTTATCTAAAAACATTCTTTATATCCTGGGGAAAATAAATCATATAAATGGTGATCTCAAATGCTCAGTAAGGGTAAGTATGGATAAAATAAAACAAATCATATACATTTGAACTTCAAAACATGAACATAATATTTAAACATCAGAATCTTGAGAAATGACATAACTCATGGCAGTACGTAAGGAATAGATCATAAAGAAACATTAATCTTGATAAAATAGAATGGGAATTAAACATGTAATTGTGGAAACCATTAAGCACATGATATGATTTCCATAGTAGCCAAGGCATTGCTGCCAAGACCATCTTAGTGGACAAAGTCCCTTTCTAAATCGAGTTCAGTCCTCGTTCCAGTCCTGTATTACAGAACCGGTTTAACATTCCATTCCAGTCATGTCTATCTCATTAGATATAAATCTTTACCCAATGCATTAGAGGGAGATATAGGTCACACCCATCTCATATTGAAATCATTCTATCGTGTGCCACAATATAAACATAAATCATTCATCATAACCCAAGAATAAAATGGGTTTCATAAACATCATTCCATCATAACGTAATCCATACAAAAAAATTGGATATCATTTAATCATTAGAAAAGTGAAACCATGAAAATAATAGAGACATGATACTTGAAACATACACATGTGAAATAATGTCATCATAGATGAAAATGGCCTTTATAAAACACTTGAAATGAATTCTTGAGGAAAATATCCTTTTTTCTTCAAAATCATTTTCTTTTCACAAAATGTCATGCAATTTTAAAAGAAAATGATTTTTTTGAAAATAGTCATGAAATATTTTGGAGGAATATTCATGAAAATAAGGAATTATAAAACTGTAAAAATCCGTTCACGCCATATAAGTAAAAAAATAACAATTTCCTCGTACTTTTTTCGGAAAAGTCAAAAAGTACCTCGTATGGTAAAAAAAAGATTCCTTCCATACGATGTGGTAAAAGTAAGAAAAAGGTAAAAATGTATTAAACATACGTGGAAGTAATGTAAACATTTTATGAAAACATTTTGAGAGAATATGGACATGGATAATAAACATAACCCCCAGTAAATACTTACGAGTAAACAATCTCGGATAAGAATGAGATTGAAATAATTATCCCTTACCTTTTATCTGATATGCTTCGTATGTATCCGAACCTCCTGTATAATGATTTAAATAATGTCATTGAATTATTACAGAATCATATTCATTGTTATGATATCATATATGGTTTACTTATGACTTTATATTACCTGTTCTTTTGTAAATTCCATGTTAAAGAGTGTTTTGGGTAAAATTGTTTCATTTGTCATCCGTGTTTTGACTTGTAATTATTCATATGATTAATTAGATCATGATTACTTAATTCCAGAATATAATAAATTATTTATATATAATATATATTCAGAATATACATATATATAATAGATCGATAAATGGAAAGAAATACACTGTTCATGGAGACGGTTGGTCGTACGTAAGCATGAACGCTGTTTTCGTTTCCTTATTGAGTTGAATGGAAGTAAGTATATGAAATAAATATACATAAATCCAGTAACTTTATAATGTAATATATTTCATTATTATTTCGTATATATACTTTATAATCACTCTTAAATGGTAAACATGCAGAATGATTCTCATCGCGTTGTGGAGATGGTAGTCCATACGTACGCACGAGCAATGATATCGTTCCCATAATTATTGAATTGAATTGGAATGGATGATACAATATATCAGAATCAGTATGATTTTATAATAACTATGAATTTTTATTATTTACACCATTATACCCATCCGAGTAAGGTGGTGTTGGAAAAAACAGATTACACCACGGCGTGGAGACGGTATTCCGTACGTACGCACGCGCAATGATTTCATTTTCTGTAGGATGGATAGATGGTGAAATAGGGTTGTTTAATACATATAATAACATATAAGTATATGATTTATACTTAGGTTATTACTTCATAATGAAACAACTAAATAAGAAGATGTAGAATAAGAAATAAAGTTGAATGAATCGGTAATGGACATTACCTCTTCTTTGAAGCACCTCTTTGAGACCTCCTCTTAGGGAACTAAAATTGGTCTTTGAAGAAGACAAGGACCTCTAGTAGGTTTCTAGGGAAGTGGAGAGGAGAATTCGGTAGGGTTTGGACGATCTTGAAGGCTCAAATTGGTGTGAGGAAGAGAGGGAGGAGATGCCCTTTTATAAGGGAGGAGAGGGGCACCTTTGGAAATCTTAAAAATATTAATTTATAATAAATATAACCCCACTTAAAAACCTCCACAAATGACTCATATTCGAATATTAGATGAGATAGGGTTGTAATCTCATCAAAAAATAAAATTTAGACATGTTAGGGAATTATTTTAAACATTATCAACTTGATTTATCCTTACTTAATCAATTTAATTTTATTTGTGGTAATAACATTCTAAATTTTAAATTATAATAAATAATTACTTATTTGTTGTGAATTGTCCATAATTGGATACTTTATAACATTTTAGACCAAAAAAATTTAAATTTATAATTTTTATATATTTTTGTGATTTTTAAACAATTTTATAATATGTTATTGTTATAAAATAACAATAGTGTCAATTTTGACACTATTCATTTATTTGAATTTAAATAAAATATATAATGAAGATATGTTCGAACTAAAACCTTTAATAGATTCATAAAAGGTCATATGTGTCTAGAAAATTAGTGGAGAACATTAAATAGTTCATATAATATTTATTTTATTATTTTTAAAACCATTTATTTGGTTTATCTCTTAATAAAATAATTACTACAACATTTTTGTATAATTATTTAATATACTTATTTGTTGCGTAACAATTAAATATAAAATCTTATGATAAAGATAAATATATGAAATTTCACAATAATACTTTTACTCGAATTTATAATCTTAAAATCACAATATTTAAATTGTTATATTTATTAAATTATGAAGGTGACAACGTTGACATCATTTAAAATAAAATAATATAAGTGTCATAATCACTTTTATAAGACTAGAAACGGTTATATATTAGATAATTGGATTATTAATGTGTATATATACACTAAAAATAAGTTTTGTTCAGGTTTGTGGGCCTTTTAATGTGTATTATTATTTCAATAAAAACTATATTACTGATTTTTCACTTAATAAATAATTTTTGCATCATTAATGTATCACCATTGATGACAATTATTTAATCTCTAAAAATTATAAATAAATTATCATGATGTAGATAATTTTATTATATTTATGTATAATATTCATGTTCTAATTTTTATTATGTTTATCACTAAATTAAAATTATTATACTTATAATATTTAAGAGAGTGACATGTTGTCACTTTCATTGATTTTAATAATAATTAAATTATTTTCATGGTCAAAAGTCCATAAGATGAATATAATCATACCCTTAGGTGATATTTGTCTAATTTTATCCATCCAATAGAATTTTGGCATGTGTTAGGGTAATTTTATAAAATTATATTTACCTGTAATTACCCGATTTACCTTTAACTAAGGTAAATAAAATTTACCGTTGTTACTATTCATAAAGCCTAAAAATAAAATTTAGTCTATTAATATAATTTGGACCCACTGATTCCAAATATGGAATCCATTTTTCCAAATTAAATACACAAAAGTTTCAGATATTAAATTAAAATTAATCGTGTTGTCGAAAGAAAGCGGGTTTTTTTTAAAACATTACAAAAGATTGAATTGATTTAACCTACGAATTCAAGGTAAAATAAATGATAATGAAATAAATTATATTAAATGGTAAAAATATATTCTATTTATACTTTAAAACCATTCAATATTATACTTTAACCACATAAATTATTATGATGAAAAAAAGTTGTTTTTAATTAAAATATAGCGTGTTTTTACTATTCATTAAAATATGAAAGTTATCAGAAAAATATCAAAACTTTATCCAATGTAAATTTTTATATCCTTATTCAAAAGAAGAAGTTTATTTTGTAAAATTTAACTTATAAGCATCTCAAAAACTAGATTTAAAGTGGGTGTCCCATCAAAAGGCGGCAAAAACTGCATTTTATTAAAAATACATATTTTACCTGAAAATTTTATTTTATTTTTATACCATGTTCTAGAAAATGTTTAAGATGAATAATATTGTTATAAATTTCAAAATTTAGTTAATATTATTCATAACGGCTAGTTCATAATAACATTATAATAACATATCGTTGTTTAGTAAAACCCGGTATTGCGTACAACACACTCTATCGAAGAAGGTCGCGATTGCGTGTAATGCATGCCAAGTCAGGGTTGCATATAGTTCAAGACTCTTTTTATGTTTTGTTATAACATAATCCAACCATTTTTCATTTATAAATTGAATATATATAAATATATACACTCAATGTTGCGTAGAATAACTTCTATCAAATGAACTTGAAATTGTGTATAACACGATCCAAGAATTGTGTTGCGTATAATGCAAGCTAATACGGTGTTGCGTATAGCACAAGATAATCTTGTTGTAGCATACAACAGAAGATATGAAAGAAATTAAAACGAATATATCTTATAAAATCTCGGGTTGTTACATTCTACCCCCCTTAAAATGAATTTCTCCTTCGAAATTTGTCGGGGTTATAAATCATTTACTATTCATAGAAACCCACATCGTAAATAGGAATACTAAAACTTAACTTTAAAAAAGAAAGTTAGAAACATAACGGTCACCCAAGGTAACTCAGCATTGGGTTTCCATATAAGAGAGTATAGGTTAAAATATGGATATGGAGGAAAAATCTAACCATCAAGTTCTGATGGACAGTGGTAGAGAACATGGCTATGAAATAGCCAACAATCACAAAGCCATAGATTTGAGATGATCTAAGGTACTATCTGATTTATCAGATATAAGAGTACTAGGACAACATTTTTGGTTTTCAGGTTCATTTCTCTAATGTTGTGGAATTTTCGAATCAAAAGAAATACTTACTTGATTTTGGTACAATGTAAAGACCCGTAAATTTCAAGGAAATTTTTTTTTCTTAATTTTCTTTGGAATTTTACAAGAACGCAGTTTCTGACGGCACCTGATTCTGAGGCCCGGTGTGCCCGGAATCATTTTCCGAAGTTTTGGCTCGGGTACGTTCAGTGAACGGACGAGCGGGTTTTTTCTAACTTTTGAACCGGTGCCCGGAATCGAATTCTGAGGGCACCGATGAAATCGCAGCGCCAGGTTTTGCCTAGAAACGCCTCTTCCGGAGTTGCGTTTGCTCAGGTGTGGTTTTTAAATTTTGGGACTTAAGGTTAAGAAATAAAATAAAGTTGTTACGACAACTTTATTTTTATTTCACTTGAAGCCACTTGAAAGCCACATTAAGCTGGTTAAGCTTAGTTGAAGCGGATAGGGTGCAACTGAAATATCCTATCCTCTTGATAGGATATTTGTGGGTGGGGCCCGCATGAGCCCCGTCGTTTCTTCCGCTAAGTAATGCACCCGCGAAAACCCGTCAAAGAAACTGAAAGTCAACTGACGCGGTTTCTTAGTTTCTTAACAGACCATTAAATTGGGCTGTTTCTTTCGTCCAATTAATTGGGCGGTTTCTTTGGTAAATTAATTCTTGGAATTAATTGTTCGTTTCTTTTTTTTTAATCTTTGCTTGTGCGTTAATAAAATAAGATTACTCTTATTTTATTTTGGGTGGAAGCTTGTGGCGTGGGGAGAATTTGGAGGAGAGCGTTCTTCTTCGGCGAAGAACGCGAAGAACGCCGGCCTCCGGTGAAGAACGCCGAAACCGCAGAAATCAACGACGCCTCTTCCGCGACGTTTCTTCCGCGACGATCGTTCCTTTCCAAGCGACGTTCTCCCTTCGGACGCACCTCGACGACAACGGAATCAACGACGTTTCTCCGGTGACGTTTCTTCCGCGACGATCGTCCTCTTCCGCGACGAACTCGCGAGCGACAACGCTTGAGGTAGGGGTTTTAAACCTTTTTAAAGTTGCTGATCTTTCCTTCGATCTTGAAGGTTCTTTTTTTTTGTCAGCCCTTGTTTCCGAATCTTTTTATTTATTTTTAAAAAGATTGTGATGGATTATCGTTCTAGAAAGGCCGATTGTTATCAATCTAATGCGAGGGGGGTCGGGCCGCACAAACACGGCCGAACCCCCCCCCCCCCCCCTCCTTTATTCTTGTTGTTTCTTGCGGATGGAGCGAGATGGCGTGGTGCCGTCGCACCACGTGGGAATCGTACGGCAACTATTGAGCAGCGCCATCGCGCCGCGCTGTGGAACGAAATCAAACAAGATCGAGACGCCTTCGCGCCACGCCGAGAAGTCGTTCAAGCACGCGACGTCGTCGCGCCGCGCCAAAGAGGCCGCAGATTAAATTAATTTTATTTTGTTCTTGAGCGCAGATTGACGGGCGACGACAAACGAGGCCGCAAGTTAATTTTGAGGCCTCCGCAGTGAAGGTCGGGTCCCGGGATGACCGTAGGCGCAGACGGGAAGCAAATCGGACCACCGGAGCGTCTCCGGTGGCCCGCGGAAGCCGGCGGCGGCGCGGGTCGCCGGCGCGGCGGCGCCGGCGGCCGGAGGCGGCGGCACCCCGCGGGTGTCCAGGGGGCACCCCGCGGGTGCCGCGGGGTTGTCTGGCGACACCCCGCGGGTGTCCAGGGTGGCACCCCGCGGGTGCCGCGGGGTTGTCTGGCGACACCCCGCGGGTGTCCAGGGCGGCACCCCGCGGGTGCCGCGGGGTTGTCTGGCGACACCCCGCGGGTGTCCAGGGCGGCACCCCGCGGGTGCCGCGGGGTTGTCTGGCGACACCCCGCGGGTGTCCAGGGGGCACCCCACGGGTGCCGCGGGGTTGTCAGGCAGCACCCCGCGGGTGTCCAGCGCGACACCCCGCGGGTGTCCAGCGCGACACCCCGCGGGTGCCGCGGGGTTGTCAGGCGACACCCCGCGGGTGCCGCGGGGTTGTCAGGCCGCTCGGCCGAGCCGAGCCGGACCGGCCCTGGCCGGGCGGGGCCGGGCCAACCGGGTCGGACCCGGTTCGGGCCGACCCAGGGGGGGTCTTGCCGGGTCGGCCCGGACCCGGACCCCCCCCCCCCCCCCGTTTTCGGACCATTTCGGTCAAATTCAGATATCTTGAGCTCCGGACGTCCGAATGACGTACCGTCAGCTTTGTTGAATTCCTCTCAGTGAGACGGAACTTTTGGCTTACTCTGCTCGAGGTTTGGACGCCGACGGAGTACGGTCGGGTCGGTTCGTACACGAAACCAACCGGGCCCCTGGAACGAAAAAGCCAATAACTCACAGACCGGGCGTCCGATTGACGCGCCGTCTGTTTCGTTGACTTCCTCTTGATGAGACGGAACTTTTGACATACTCCGCCCGAGTTTTGGATGCAGTCGGAGTATGGCCGGATTGGATTGTACCCGAAATCCAACCGGGCCCCTAGAACGGAAAAGCTGATATCTTTCAGCCAGGACGTCCGTTCGACGAACCGTCAGCGGCGTTGGTGATCACGTTGAGAAACGGTCCCTATGTGCTTACCCTATGAGAGTTCGGGGTACAGTTGAGATATGGCCGGGTTTGGTTTGCTCACGAAACCAACCATGCCCCCGGGACGAAAAGGCTAATAACTCACAGACCGGGCGTCCGATTGACGCGCCGTCTGTTGCGTTGAGACCCCTGTGACGAGGCGGACTTTTGTGAAACTTATTTGCGGGACTTTGTGATACTTGGAGTATCGACCAGTAGCTCGTGGAGCGGACCCTCCCGGAGACGAGCGTGCAGAGTACGGAGACCGTGTAGCCGACTGAGACCTGACGACTGCTTGACCGACTCGACTTGGAGTGAGTCGAATAGCCCAGTGGACGGAGCGCCCGGTATTTGGCGGTAGAACCACGGCGGACGGAGCGCCTGGTAGTTGGCAGCAAACCCGCGGTACTCGACAGGAGGAGTACCTCAGTAGGCTATTTGGGTGAGCGCCCGGTATTTGGCGACAGACCCTCAGCGGACGGAGCGCCCGGTAGTTGGCCGCAAACCCGCAGTACTCGACAGGAGGAGTACCTCAGCAGTCTTAGGTTAGTGAGCAGTACCTCGGAGTCGTGACAGGACCACTGTACACTCTAGAGACGGAGCTCCTCAGTAGTTACGGTTTCGATAATGAAAATCCTGGTTTGAGCTGAGTCAATGAATCTTTGCGTTTCCTCATGATTGAGATGGGTCGCTTGATAACTTAGGTATATGTATGGGCATATACCTGGGTGATGGTTATCCGTTGATTTCATGATTTTTGTGTATCCTTGTGATTGGATGGGTTACATGATGACTTAGGTATATGTATGGGCATATACCTAAGTAGAGTCTGATGTTACTTCGTGATTGTTGTCTTTACTTTGTGGATATCCATGTTGGATTTAGTGAGACCTTAAGGGTCTCGGGGTCCCTACTGAGTAGCTTATACTCACCCCTGCACGGGCTATGCCCGCACTTCGTTGTGTTGGTTGCAGACGACGGACAGCGCAGATCGCAGTTGAGGCTTGCGGAGCAGGTCGGTACCCGGAGGAGGACCACTGGGCGGACGTACCCGGAGTAGACGACAGGACCCGAGGAGTAGAGGAGCTATCTGTACCTACCCTTCAGGTAGGATCCGGGGTGGACGATCCAAGAGCTGAGCCATCTGTACCTACCCTTCAGGTAGGAATCGAGGAGGACGACCCAGGAGCCGCTTCGTTCTTCCAGCTGCTGTTTTTCCCTTTCGAGTTGTACTTTACAGTTGGGCTTGTATTTCCGGCCCTTTTACTTTTCTTCGCTTGTGTTTACTTTTCCGCTTGCTTACTCTGTGGTGTTTGTTTGCTTTTGTAATAGCAATGCCTTCCCAGTTATCGGGATTTACGCCATTGGTGCTAGTCGCCAGCCCCTGGCCTATTGAAGGCGGGCTTGGGGTAGTCACGGCACGGGCCCCGAGGTCGGGTCGTGACAGATTGGTATCAGAGGTGGTCGTTTCTACCGCCGATTCTGATCTTTCTTTCTGTGAAGCAATAGTGTTAAGGGTATCGAGTATGGTTTTCAGTTCAGGGAGTCCAGTGTTGGTGCGGGCGGCCGACGTATCCATACACCAGGACCCTGACAACTGAATTCCGACTTTGTGCACGAAAACACTGATTGCGTGTGTGTTTCCAAAGTTTAAAAATGTCAGCTCAAACCAGGTCAGCTCACCAGGTTTAATCATTTGACCGTGCTACGATGTTTCTTTCAGGATGCCTTTTCTCGGACGACCAGCTTTAGCCCAGAGGGATGTGTGTGCTGACAGCCTGTCAAGTGACGAGGCTTCGGTACAGGGCCCTCTTGCAGTTGAGGCACCAGCGGAGGCGCCAGCGGTACTACCATACGTTGGGCCACCGATGCCACCAGCCCCAGCAGTAGGCGATGCCCGCTACTTGAGCGCACTGCATGAGTTCCAGCGCCAGAGACCACCCAGGTTCAGGGGAGAGACGGACCCGCAGGCGGCTGAGGATTGGCTGGAGGCTGTGGTGGGAGTCTTCAGGCTAGTGGGGACGCCAGCAGACTTTATGGCGATCTTTGCGGCTAGCCTTCTTCAGGCAGCAGCAGGCAGGTGGTGGAGCCACTTGTTCCAGTTTTGCCGTGGGATGGCCTTCTCTTGGGAAGACTTCGAGACCTCCTTCAGGTTGGAGTATGTGCCAGTAGCTCTACACCCCGAGCGTGTTCGGGAGCTGCTGCCTTTGTCGCGTGCTTCTCGATCAGAAGCCGAGTCATCTGTGGGCAGTAGACAGATAATGCAGAGGCCCAGAAATACCAGACCAGCAGTTGGGCGATCTCGGGTTTTAGGACCGGTGGTGCAGGGCACCCGGAGTGGGAACAGAGCTAGTCGTGCAAGGAGTAGGTTGTGTTACTCATGCCGCAGAAAGGGTCATCTGGCACGTGACTATCCGACTCCCGATCCGCAGGCTTTGGGGGAGCCACCGAGATAGAGGCAGCGACAAATGCTTGAGCAACAGTAGAACTCTTGGAGCAGGTGGACAGGAGCGGAACTAGTGGATATGTCTCTTGTACTTCTAGTTCCATGTTTGACGTTGTATTCGTGTCTTTGTATTATGAGCTGCAATAATAAAGAAGACACTTATCTCTTGTGATGTTTGCCTTCCTGTCCTCTTTTGTGATGTTACTGAGTGGTCCCGGTTAAACTGTTGACTTGACCCTCACTTTCGAGATTTCAACTGGAGCAGACCCAGTGACCTCGCACTGATGCCGACAGTGTGACTCGACCCTTGGAGGCGAGAGTGACAGTTGGATCTCTTAGTAGTTACGTCGAGGCCTTACGACGTCATCCATGGCATGAATGCATCCTTCATGCTAGGATTTACTGTATTAGGCAATGGGCGTGGTTCATCTAGAGAGGGGATGAGACCAGGTTTCTCTTTTCGGCAAAGGAGAAATTTTAGCAGCTCTTCCAGATCATATGCAAAGGAGGTGCAGTTCATCCAGGAGCGGATGAAGACTGCACAGTGCAGTAAGAAACAGGAAACCAGTGCCAGTCTTAGAGACTCGGGCGTGTTAAATGTTTCAAGAAGGGGAAGCTTAAAGGACAGATGAATCTGCGGAGTAGCAGACGTGGAAGTGGGGCCTTGAGAGCAGCAGGTGGTGGTGTACATCTCAACATGTTACAACCACCCGCCTTTCAAATCCCCGCCAGGCTCAGGGAGCAGGAGGGCTGGGAAAGAGAGTAGCTGCATGCGGTCAAGTAGTGTGACCCAGGGGCTCTAAGAATGATTCGGGGTACGGGCTATGTCTACTATGAGCTGCCATATCTTTAGACATAGGTACCAATCATTCTTTCCTTCCACGAATCTTGTCCCAGACCTAGAGGTTCCGGGTAAGCCGTTGACTTGACCCTCACGTCTGGAGATACCTTTGGGAGGAGACTCGATAATCACACTTACGCCGACAGTGTGATCTGACCACGAGGTGAGAGTTTCGGTTGGAATCTCTTGGTGGCAGCGTCGAGGCCTTGCGACGTTGGTCTGGTTATGGATCGAATTCACAGATCATACCCAGGTTGACTGTTTTAGGCAAAAAAGGTTGTGGTTTATCTACAACGTTGGGATAGGTTTTCCTTGGTCAGCGAAAAGGAAACCCTGGGCAGCTCAAGATAAACTCATGCACAGGAGGGTGTAGCCGATCATTCTTGGGTCGAACCACCTTACCTTCGTGGCAGCAGGAGTTTTGAGTTTCAGTTCTAATCAGAAATGGAGACCTCTGGAGTTCGATGATGACGACCACGTCTTCTTACGGGTCTCACCTCGACGAGGTTTACGGAGGTTCCTGTGGGGATCGACGATCGACAGGAGCGGATCCTAGGAGGATGGTCGATTCCTCTTGTGCACTTTCTTTGGCAGCGCGGGAACCTCCAGGTGAGCACATGGGAGCGGAAGGCTCAGATGCGTGCTCAGTACCGCTTTGTTTCCCTAAGTCTGTGGTGAAGCTTTACGGGGATGTAAAGCCCTGTGGTGGGAGTAATGTAAAGACCCGTAAATTTCAAGGAAATTTTTTTTTCTTAATTTTCTTTGGAATTTTACAAGAACGCAGTTTCTGACGGCACCTGATTCCGAGGCCCGGTGTGCCCGGAATCATTTTCCGAAGTTTTGGCTCGGGTACGTTCAGTGAACGGACGAGCGGGTTTTTTCTAACTTTTGAACCGGTGCCCGGAATCGAATTCTGAGGGCACCGATGAAATCGCAGCGCCGGGTTTTGCCTAGAAACGCCTCTTCCGGAGTTGCGTTTGCTCAGGTGTGGTTTTTAAATTTTGGGACTTAAGGTTAAGAAATAAAATAAAGTTGTTACGACAACTTTATTTTTATTTCACTTGAAGCCACTTGAAAGCCACATTAAGCTGGTTAAGCTTAGTTGAAGCGGATAGGGTGCAACTGAAATATCCTATCCTCTTGATAGGATATTTGTGGGTGGGGCCCGCACGAGCCCCGCCGTTTCTTCCGCTAAGTAACGCACCCGCGAAAACCCGTCAAAGAAACTGAAAGTCAACTGAGGCGGTTTCTTAGTTTCTTAACAGACCATTAAATTGGGTTGTTTCTTTCGTCAAATTAATTGGGCGGTTTCTTTGGTAAATTAATTCTTGGAATTAATTGTTCGTTTCTTTTTTTTTTAATCGTTGCTTGTGCGTTAATAAAATAAGATTACTCTTATTTTATTTTGGGTGGAAGCTTGTGGCGTGGGGAGAATTTGGAGGAGAGCGTTCTTCTTCGGCGAAGAACGCGAAGAACGCCGGCCTCCGGTGAAGAACGCCGAAACCGCAGAAATCAACGATGCTTCTTCCGCGACGTTTCTTCCGCGACGATCGTTCCTTTCCAAGCGACGTTCTCCCTTTGGACGCACCTCGACGACAACGGAATCAACGACGTTTCTCCGGCGACGTTTCTTCCGCGACGATCGTCCTCTTCCGCGACGAACTCGCGAGCGACAACGCTTGAGGTAGGGGTTTTAAACCTTTTTAAAGTTGCTGATCTTTCCTTCGATCTTGAAGGTTCTTTTTTTTTTTGTCAGCCCTTGTTTCCGAATCTTTTTATTTATTTTTAAAAAGATTGTGATGGATTATCGTTCCAGAAAGGCCGATTGTTATCAATCTAATGCGAGGGGGGTCGGGCCGCACAAACACGGCCGAACCCCCCCCCCCCCTCCTTTATTCTTGTTGTTTCTTGCGGATGGAGCGAGATGGTGTGGTGCCGTCGCACCACGCGGGAATCGTACGACAACTATTGAGCGGCGCCGTCGCGCCGTGCTGTGGAACAAAATCAAACAAGATCGAGACGCCTTCGCGCCACACCGAGAAGTCATTCAAGCACGCGACGTCGTCGCGCCGCGCCAAAGAGGCCGCAGATTAAATTAATTTTATTTTGTTCTTGAGCGCAGATTGACGGGCGACGACAAACGATACCGCAAGTTAATTTTGAGGCCTCCGCAGTGAAGGTCGGGTCCCGGGATGACCGTAGGCGCAGACGGGAAGCAAATCGGACCACCGGAGCGTCTCCGGTGGCCCGCGGAAGCCGGCGGCGGCGCGGGTCGCCGGCGCGGCGGCGCCGGCGGCCGGAGGCGGCGACACCCCGCGGGTGTCCAGGGTGGCACCCCGCGGGTGCCGCGGGGTTGTCTGGCGACACCCCGCGGGTGTCCAGGGTGGCACCCCGCGGGTGCCGCGGGGTTGTCTGGCGACACCCCGCGGGTGTCCAGGGGGCACCCCGCGGGTGCCGCGGGGTTGTCTGGCGACACCCCGCGGGTGTCCAGGGGGCACCCCGCGGGTGCCGCGGGGTTGTCAGGCGGCACCCCGCGGGTGTCCAGCGCGACACCCCGCGGGTGCCGCGGGGTTGTCAGGCGGCACCCCGCGGGTGTCCAGCGCGACACCCCGCGGGTGCCGCGTGGTTGTCAGGCGACACCCCGCGGGTGTCCAGCGCGACACCCCGCGGGTGCCGCGGGGCTGTCAGGCGGCACCCCGCGGGTGTCCAGCGCGACACCCCGCGGGTGCCGCGGGGTTGTCAGGCCGCTCGGCCGAGCCGAGCCGGACCGGCCCTGGCCGGGTGGGGCCGGGCCAACCGGGTCGGACCCGGTTCGGGCCGACCCAGGGGGGGTCGGGCCGGGTCGGCCCGGACCCGGACCCCCCCCCCCCCCCGTTTTCCGACCATTTCGGTCAAATTCAGATATCATGAGCTCCGGACGTCCGAAAGACGTACCGTCAGCTTTGTTGAATTCCTCTCAGTGAGACGGAACTTTTGGCTTACTCTGCTCGAGGTTTGGACGCCGACGGAGTACGGTCGGGTCGGTTCGTACACGAAACCAACCGGGCCCCTGGAACGAAAAAGCCAATAACTCACAGACCGGGCGTCCGATTGACGCACCGTCTGTTTCGTTGACTTCCTCTTGATGAGACGGAACTTTTGACATACTCCGCCCGAGTTTTGGATGCAGTCGGAGTATGGCCGGATTGGATTGTACCCGAAATCCAACCGGGCCCCTAGAACGGAAAAGCTGATATCTTTCAGCCAGGACGTCCGTTCGACGAACCGTCAGCGGCGTTGGTGATCACGTTGAGAAACGGTCCCTATGTGCTTACCCTATGAGAGTTCGGGGTACAGTTGAGATATGGCCAGGTTTGGTTTGCTCACGAAACCAACCAGGCCCCCGGGACGAAAAGGCTAATAACTCACAGACCGGGCGTCCGATTGACGCGCCGTCTGTTGCGTTGAGACCCATGTGACGAGGCGGAATTTTGTGAAACTTCTTTGCGGGACTTTGTGATACTTGGAGTATCGACCAGTAGCTTGTGGAGCGGACCCTCCCGGAGACGAGCGTGCAGAGTACGGAGACCGTGTAGCCGACTGAGACCTGACGACTGCTTGACCGACTCGACTTGGAGTGAGTCGACTAGCCCAGTGGACGGAGCGCCCGGTATTTGGCGGCAGACCCACGGCGGACGGAGCGCCTGGTAGTTGGCAGCAAACCCGCGGTACTCGACAGGAGGAGTACCTCAGTAGGCTATTTGGGTGAGCGCCCGGTATTTGGCGACAGACCCTCAGCGGACGGAGCGCCCGGTAGTTGGCCGCAAACCCGCAGTACTCGACAGGAGGAGTACCTCAGCAGTCTTAGGTTAGTGAGCAGTACCTCGGAGTCGTGACAGGACCACTGTACACTCTAGAGACGGAGCTCCTCAGTAGTTACGGTTTCGATAATGAAAATCCTGGTTTGAGCTGAGTCAATGAATCTTTGCGTTTCCTCATGATTGAGATGGGTCGCTTGATAACTTAGGTATATGTATGGGCATATACCTGGGTGATGGTTATCCGTTGATTTCATGATTTTTGTGTATCCTTGTGATTGGATGGGTTACTTGATGACTTAGGTATATGTATGGGCATATACCTAAGTAGAGTCTGATGTTACTTCGTGATTGCTGTCTTTACTTTGTGGATATCCATGTTGGATTTAGTGAGACCTTAAGGGTCTCGGGGTCCCTATTGAGTAGCTTATACTCACCCCTGCACGGGCTATGCCCGCACTTCGTTGTGTTGGTTGCAGACGACGGACAGCGCAGATCGCAGTTGAGGCTTGCAGAGCAGGTCGGTACCCGGAGGAGGACCACTGGGCGGACGTACCCGGAGTAGACGACAGGACCCGAGGAGTAGAGGAGCTATCTGTACCTACCCTTCAGGTAGGATCCGGGGTGGACGATCCAGGAGCTGAGCCATCTGTACCTACCCTTCAGGTAGGAATCGAGGAGGACGACCCAGGAGCCGCTTCGTTCTTCCAGCTGCTGTTTTTCCCTTTCGAGTTGTACTTTACAGTTGGGCTTGTATTTCCGGCCCTTTTACTTTTCTTCGCTTGTGTTTACTTTTCCTCTTGCTTACTCTGTGGTGTTTGTTTGCTTTTGTAATGGCAATGCCTTCCCAGTTATCGGGATTTACGCCATTGGTGCTAGTCGCCAGCCCCTGGCCTATGGAAGGCGGGCTTGGGGTAGTCACGGCACGGGCCCCGAGGTCGGGTCGTGACATACAATCTCACCATTGTTCGTGCCTTGAATAATTTCCACTTCATCCCTTAAAGAAATGAAGTTGAATTTGCCATTCATGAATTGTTAGCAGATCATGTGATAGAATGATTAGTCATTCCATCTATTTCAAACAAAAGGTTAAAAAAAGTTATCAAATATACATACGTCCATCTATGGTGTGGTTAATCGTATACGATTCCAAAAATGAGATTATACTTCATATATCATACCGCTAAATAAAATAAAACTAGTTTCTACTAACCAGGGACTTTCTGTAGGCTAGTGGTAGGTGATAAATTCCAGATGCACTTCGGTTGTGGGTTCGATTCCTGCAACCTTGTCTGAAGCGACGGGTTGTCTCCCGTCCTGCAGGTTATCATTTTTCTAAAACAATACTATTATAACAAATAGTTCTAGCCCTAAATAATACTATCCATTCCAATCTATAGGCTTATCCAAAATACTTCTTTCCAAAATCATTGTATAAAGATAATGATTACAAAAAAGGTCATATAACAAGCACGAGAATACCATCATTTATCCCTCATATAACTTTTTTGTCGCATTCCGTTCATGTGAATACCTTAATAATGTATTCTCTTGAAAAAATGAATATCCA
Organism: Viscum album; assembly: GCA_963277665.1. Taxonomy (NCBI): domain Eukaryota; kingdom Viridiplantae; phylum Streptophyta; class Magnoliopsida; order Santalales; family Viscaceae; genus Viscum; species Viscum album. Next base: position 2,059,422,550 of record OY728132.1, read on the forward strand.
TTGAATCTTAGTGAAAACATGAGTGTTGTCAAAAGTTAACTCTTTCCACATACAAAAATCCTCAAAATTCTATATACTCAAACCATGATATCACTTAGTACTTATATCAATCATGAGCTCATGAATACTATCAAACATTTCATTTTCTCCTTATACCTTCATTATGTGCATATCATCTTCTTTCCAAAATATTTGAATCACTTTTTCATGGTTACCGATACCATAAAATTTTTGAAAACACAAATAGACTAATAAAAAAATTATTCTAATACACTATAAAAGTACCTCAACAAAATTATTCTTGAATACCAATATATAAACACTCCAATCCATCCTCTTCAATGATTTTCCTGGAATAAGTCCTTCCTTGATTTTAGAAGATACTTTTTAGGTCAGGTCATTGAGTTTGGTAATGCCCATGTTCTCCACAAATAAGACATTGAACTCCATAACAGTCTATAACTCTATGACCCTTTTCCCTACATAGATAACATTTGTCCCTCCATTTGAGGTATTCCTCAAGGTTTTTCTTCCCTTCTTTAGAAATCTCAATCTTCCTTTCTTTATGCTCCTCAACATGCGAACATGCATAAAAGTCTATCTTCCTCTTATTTGATGAATTAGGCATACCACTAAATTTCACCTTGTAAATCATATATCGCGATGACTGATTTGGCATTGTCACAATATATTTCTCTCTAGGCATTACGCAATTTTGATGCTCATAGTCACCAATTTGTCCATTGGATTCAATGTTAACCGAATTCCTTCTGGTTCCCTTCATTGACTAAAACACAAAAAGAATTCTGTGGGAGGAAAAAATCATACACGGAAAATAACATAATCAAGGGGGAGTACCTGAAATATCTAACATCTTAGGTTAAATTTTAAGATCATTACCATAGTTCTAGGACAATATCCTATACGTATACTTATCCTTAGGGACATCCCTAGACATACCTTAGAAATATCTCTAGGGATCTCAATAAAGTTATTGCATCCAAGTTTCCAAAGGTTGACTAAACCTTTCCTCTGATACAAACTGTAGAGACCCGAAGCATGACGTACATGGACATTACATTACTTTTGCAGAATACTTAGTACATAACAAAAATAGACACACAAGGACCATAGTAGTTTAGTGTCTTTGGAAACTCGGAATATATTCTTCTAATCGTGGTGAAAGATCTTCAACATCCCCTATAAAAATATTACCCTTTTGTTTTCATACCTAAAACCTTTGTTTATATCCTGGGGAAAAGAAAACATATAAAGGGTGATCTCAAATGCTCAGTAAGGGTAAGCATGGATAAAATAAAACAAATTATATAAATTTGAACTTCAAAACATGAACATAATATTTAAACATCAGAATCTTGAGCAATGACATAAATCATGGCAGTGCGTAAGGAATAGATCATAAAGAAGCATTAATCATGGTAAAATAGAATGGGAATTAAACATGTAATTGTGGCAACCATTAATCACATGATATGATTTCCATAGTAGCCAAGGCATTGCGGCCAAGACCATCTTAGTGGACAAAGTCCCTTTCTGAATCGAGTTCACTCCTCGTTCCAGTCCCGTATTACTGAACCAGTTTAACTTGTCTTTCCAGCCATGTCTATCTCATGAGATATAAATTCTTACCCAATGCATTGGAGGGAGATATAGGTCCCACCCATCTCATATTGAAATCATTCTTTCGTGTGACACAATATAAACATAAATCATTCATCATAACCCAAGAATAAAATGGGTTTCATAAACATCATTCCATCATAACATAATCCATACAAAAAAATTGGATATCATTTAATCATTAGAAAAGTGAAACCATGAAAATCATAGAGACATGATACTTGAAACATACACATGTGAAATAATGTCATCATATATGAAAATGGTTTTGATAAAATACTTGAAATGAATTCTTGAGGAAAATATCCTTTTTTCTTCAAAATCATTTTCTTTTCAAAAAATGTCATGAAATTTTAAAAGAAAATGATTTTGTTGAAAATAGTCATGAAATATTTTGGAGGAAGATTCATGAAAATAAGGCATTATAAAACCATAAAAATCCATTCACGCCGTATAAGTAAAAAAAATAACAATTTCCCCGTACTTTTGTCGGAAAAGTCAAAAAGTACCTCGTATGGTAAACAAAAGAAAGATTCCTTCCATACGATGTGGTAAAAGTAAGAAAAGGGTAAAAATGTAATAAACATACGTGGAAGTAAAGTAAACATTTTATGAAAACATTTTGAGATCATATGGACAAGGATAATAAACATAACCCCTAGTAAATAGTTACGAGTAAACAATCTTGGATAAGAATGAGATTGAAATAATTATCCCTTAATTTATGACTGATATGCTTCATATGTATCCCAACATCCTGTATAATGATTTAAATAATGTCATTGACTTATTACAGAATCATATTCATTTTTATGATATCATATATGGTTTACTTATGCTTTATATTACCCGTTCTTTTGTAAATTCCCTGTTAAAGAGTGTTGTGGGTAAAATCGTTTCATTTGTCGTCCGTGTTTTGACTTGTAATTATTCATATGATTACATAGATCATGATTACTTAATTCCAGAATAAAAAACATGATTTATATATAATATATATTCATAAGATACATATATATATAATAGATCGATAAATGGAAAGAAATACACCATTCATGGAGACTGTAGGCCGTATGTACGCATGAACGCTGTTTTCGTTTCCTTATTGAGTTGAATAGAATTAAGTAGATGACATACATATACATAAATCCAGTAGCATTATAATGTCATATATTTCATTATTATTTCTTATATATACTTTAAAATCACTTTTAAATGGTTAACATGGATAATGAATCTCATCGCGTCGTGGAGACGGTAGTCCGTCCGTACGCACGAGCGATGATATAGTTCCCATAATTATTGAATTGAATTGGAGTGGATGATACAATATATCAGAATCAGTATGATGTTATAATAACTATGTATAGTTATTATTTACATCATTATACCCATCCATGTAAGGTGGTGTTGGAAAAAAACAGATTACACCACGGCGTGGAGACGGTATTCCGTACGTACACACGCGCGGTGATTTCGTTTTCCGTAGGATTGATAGATGGTGAAATAGGGTAATTTCTTACTTATAATAACATATCAGTATATGAGTGATACTGATGTTATTTATTCATAATTAAACAACTAAATAAAAAGAAGTAGAAGAAGAAATAAAGTTGAAAGAATCGGTAACGGACATTACCTCTTCTTTGAAGCGCCTCTTTGAGACCTCCTCTTAGGGCACTAAAATTAGTCTTTGAAGAATACAAGGAACTATATTATGTTTCTAGGGAAGTGGAAAGGATAATTTGGTAGGTTTTGGCCAAGATTGAAGGCTCAAATTGGTGTGAGGAAGAGAGGGAGGAGATGCCCTTTTATAAGGGAGGAGAGGGGAACCTTTAGAAATCTTAAAAATATTATTTTATAATAAATCTAACCCCACATAAAAACCTCCAAAAATGACTCATATTCAAATATTAGATGATATATGGTTGTAATATCATCAAACAATAAAATTTATACATGTTAGGAAATTATTTTTAACATTATCAACTTGATTTATCTGTACTTAATCAATTTAATTTTATTTGTGGTAATAACATTCTAAATTTTAAATTATAACAAATAATTACTTATTTGTTGTGAATTTTCCATAATTGGATACTTTATAACATTTTAGACCATAGAAATTTAAATTGATAATTTTTATATATTTTTGTGATTTTTAAACAATTTTATAATATGTTATTTTTATAAAATAACAATAGTGTCAATTTTGACACTATTCATTTATTTGAATTTAAATAAAATATATAGAGAAGATATGTTCGAACTAAAAGATTTAATAGATTCATAAAAGGTCATATGTATCTAGAAATTTAGTGGAGAACATTAAATTGTTAATATAATATTTATTTGATTATTTTTAAAACCATTTATTTGGTTTATCTCTTAATAAAATAATTACTACAACATTTTTGTATAATTATTTAATATACATATTTGTTGCATAAAAATTAAAAATAAACTTATATGATGAAGCTAAATATATTACCTTACACAATAATACTTTTACTGTAATTTATCATCTTATAATCACAATATTTAAATTGTTATATTTATTAAATTATGAAGTTGACAAATTTGGCATCATTTAAAATAAAATAATATAAGTGTCATAATCACTTTTATAAGACTCCAAACGGTTATATATTAGGTAATGGGATTATTAAGGTGTAGATATACACTAAAAATAAGTTTTGGTCAGGTTTGTGGGCCTTTTAATGGGTATTAGTATTTCAATAAAAACTATATTACAGATTTTTCACTTAATAAATAATTTCTACATCATTGATGTATCACCATTAATGACAATTATTTAATACCTAAAAATTCTAAATAAATTATAATGATGTAGATAATTTTATTATATTTCTGGATACTATTCATGTTTGATGTTTTATAATGTTTATTCACTAAATTAAAATTATTATACTTATAAGATTTAAGAGAGTGACATGTTGTCACATTCATTGGTTTTAATAATAATTAAATTATTTTCATGGTCAAAAGTCCATAAAATGAATATAATCTGACCCTTAGGTGATATGTGTCTACTTTTAGCCATACAATAGAATATTCCAAATTTTTAGGGTAATTTTATAATATTATATTTACCCTTAATTACCCGATTTACCATTAACTATGGTAAATAAAATTTACCGTTGTTACTATTCATAAAGCCCAAAAATAAAATGTAGTATATTAATATAATTTGGACCCACTGATTCCAAATATGGAATCCATTTTTCCAAATTCAATACACATAAGTTGCAGAAATTAAATTAAAATTAATCTTATTGTCGAAAGAAAACGGGTTTTTGTTTAAAACATTGCAAAAGATTGAATTGATTTTACCTACGAATTCAATGTAAAATCAATGCTAATGACATACATTATATTAAATGGTAAAAATATATTCTATTTATACTTTAAAACCATTAAATATTATAATTTCACCACATAAATAATTATGATGAAAAAAAGTAGTTTTTAATTAAAATATAGCGTGTTTTTACTATTCTTTAAAGTATGAAAGTTATCAGAAAAATATCAAAACTTTATCCAATGTAAATTTTTATATCCTTATTCAAAAGAAAAGGTTTATTTTGTAAAATTGAACTTATAAACACATCAAAAACTATATTTAAAGTGGGTGCGCCATCAAAAGGCGGCAAAACTGCATTTTTTGAAAAATACATATTTTACCCGAAAAAATTTATTTTGTTCTTATACCATGTTCTAGAAAATGTTAAAGATTAATAATATTGTTATAAATTTCAAATTTTAGTTAATACTATTCATAACGGCTAGTTCATAATAATATTATAATAACATATCGTTGTTTAGTAAAACCCGGTATTGCGTACAACACACGCTATCAAAGAAGGTCGCGATTGCGTGTAATGCAAGCCAAGTCAGGGTTTCGTATAGTGAAAGACTCTTTTTTTGTTTTTTTATAACATAATCCAACCATTTTTCATTTATACATTGAATATATATATATATATATACACTCAATGTTGCGTAGAATAACTTCTATCAAATGAACTTGAAATTTTGTATAACACGATCCAAGAATTGTGTTGCATATACTGCAAGCTAATACGGTGTTGCATATAGCACAAGATAATATTAGTGTAGAATACAATAGAAGATATGAAATAAATTAAAACGAATATATCTTATAAAATCTCGGGTTGTTACAATAATGAACTTGAAAACTGTTCATAAACAAGTAGAAGTTAACTCACGTTTATTATTCAGAAGATTAAAGAACGATCAAGTCAAGTCAGATAAAAGGTATGGGACTTCGTCTCAATATCCTTTCATTGAGGCATATTTTGTTTTATACACAACCTTCTTTTTATGGTGTATAAACCCCTTTGACTTTTACGTTTATCCAAAAGGAATCTTTTTTATACGAAGCGTTTTACTGAATGACAAAAGGGAATGTTTTTGTCGTACGTATGCGGCGACAACGACTTCTATGCCGCCGTGACCATTATTTGAGTTTCGTATTTCTCTACATGCCATACCTTTTTTAAAAAGAAAAATAAATACCATGTTTTACTTTTCTTTTATTTTGGTATTGAAAATTGTTTTCATAATGTTTTTTATATCAATGTGTTGTATTGATATCTTGTGATTGAAATGTGGAAATGTTATGTTTCCTTTATGCATGTATTATGTGGTACAATTATGTTATGGTTCTTGGGCATTGTTATGAAGACGGGTGGTTATGTGATAAACTAAGGGTGGGTGAGCCCGATATAGCTCTCCAATGTATTGGGTAACGCGAAGGAGTTAAACGTTAAGGTTTCTCCAAAGATATTTAGGGAATATACTGTGATGGGTATTCCAAACGTAACCAAGAGGGTTATTCCCTACGTAAGAATGTTATGAATGCCTCAAGTTACCTTTATGTCTTATGATTTTTATGATTTATTCATGATTTGATGAGGTATGTTAAAGTGATTATGATTTATGAGTAGAGTATGATTTCATTGATTCTTATGTATACATGTACTCATGTTTCCTTTCCATATTTTTATATCCCTTAGAGAGCTTTTTATGCTCATCCCATGTTTTTGAAATGTTTTTCACAGGTCAAAGGAAGGGTACATGATATGATGATAGTGTCAAGGAAGTGTCAAGAAAGAATCCATGTTTTATTTTAAATATGTTTCCGTTGATGGGAAAAAATGAATACTATATTTTATTGTAACCACTTTGTTTAAATGTGTGATGTAATCCATGTATTATGATCTAATTCTCTAAAACTCTAAACCTGAAAAGATCATCAAGGTGTATTCTTGAAATATCTCAAGATTAAGTAAGGTTTAAGGCTGGGGCCTTATAATACGTGACAAGTAAGCTCATACACCATGGGGTTTCAATCAATATGTGACTATACATTAATGAAACATGTAAATATAACTATATGTACTCATCATAGACACCATGTCTCATGAGGTTCTGAACTCAAAGCCAGTGACATGTTCTAGTCAAGGCTCTAAAGGAAACACTCATCAAGGATCAAACACTATCAGATATCTATCATCCAAGATGTCACACTTACAAGAGATAACACTCCATCAGGTACAACCCAACTATACCTAATGACACCTCTTAGATATAACACCAAGTCGGTTATCATAACGTCATTGGAAAAACACCACCATCTCAAATGGGCACACATGTGAGAGATCACACTCATTAGATATTATGACCATGTATGTCAGGAAGAAACATAAAGGATCTCGATAATCAGACAGGGTATCTCATCCATTCCTTGTAAAGTATATCATTTAAATATGGTATGGGTAGGACACATACATAAATCTTAAAAATTATTATTTTTATAGAATCTATGATGATCTTGGGAACATTCATGACCTTCTTTTGTAGCTATGCATCTTCATTTTATGCCTCCTTAATCATAACATGTATAGATTTTTGATCAATTATTTGAGAATGATAATATGTATCCTCTTCCATCTAGATTTCAAGATCCTTAAATTTTTGTACAAAACTATTTTATCAGTTTTATCCTCATGAGATACAAGATAGAATGATCCTTCAAACATAGAGATTTTTCTATATCATTTTATTTCATAGGGTAGGGATGTATTGATTAATCATGAACATTAATTTCTTTCAACGATTTTCTTATAGTTCATGTTTAACTCTTTTTGAGTGAAAATATTGTTAATAAATTTTTTATTAGTATACATGTCACACCTTTACCAATATTTATAATTACACCATATATCTAATACCAAAATCACCACATCTAACTCCAAATAATTAGTTATGAAGTTTTTCTCAAGGAGCTTCAATTTTTATGAGGAATAATATATTACCAAGTAATTTTTCTGGAGGATTAATCCCAGTCTATATATTGATAAATCACTATAAATATAAAATTTCACACAAATATATGATAGTGTAAGAATTGGTATGTGTAAAATTCCACTATTTAGTTCCTAAAAATATACCACTCATTCATCTATCCAATGAAACATGGTTCCCTTTCGAGTTAACATGGTGGATGGATTCGATGGTAAAACAATTATATAAAGATATACATTTATATCAATCCAAACCAACAAATATATAAATTTCTATTACCATGGTAACACAATTACATTTCACAATAACAACTATATTTGTCTGGTCTGCTGATATACACCCACATGAGATTATTTGTCCCATGAATGAATATTTGTATGGAAAGTTTTTTTCAATATATTATATCTCATGATAATCAAATTATGATATCGATAATGATGGCCAATCGTGGAAAATTATTTAATGCTATGTATTTGATCAAATAGGTCAAAAAAATTTGGTAGATGATACTTGTTCATGATATGGATCTTATTATGTTATCTATATTAAATATAGATTCCCATTGATACATATTTCATCTTAATATAAAAGTTAGGTGTACCTCATGGTGATGAAATAGAATGAATGAATTACTTGTTTGGATTATCATAGTGTTTCATATTTAATTATCAAAAATTATTTAGTTTCAATTTATATGGTTTCATTAAAATAGGCCTAGCACCATGTAAGAGTTCTATTAAAAAATACACATCATGATTTGGTGTAATTCGTGAAAATTATTTCACAAAGACATCAATAAACATTAATAAAATATATGTATCATAAATGTTAACTTTATTCCCAACCATATGAGTTAGATGACCAACACGTATTGGAATTAAGATCCATAATATAGTATAAATTTTAATAAGACTTTCATATTTTACACCCATTAATAAATTATCATAGATTATTTTTTAATATGAATTGTGAATTTCCTTCATCATGAGTTGATATGGGCTCCACATTGATAAATACCATACAATCAAATAATGAAATTGAATTGAACTAATGTGATAATATAAATACATGAAAGAATGTCTTTTCTAAATGCTAAAAAAATGGAGGAAATATAGTCATGATATTTGACCATTGATCTATTATGAGGTTTTATATATTACTCAATATAAAGTCATACTAATCATATTGTGATACCCTTATCAAGTTATTTATAAATGAACAAAAGCATTTATCTATAATCAATTAATACATTAGATTTTATAGAGTGGATAATATGTGTACCATTCAAAATATCATTTTAATAATCCACCAAGTCATTTGTGATCGTATGATATATCCATTTAACCTCAAGATTAAGAGATGTTTCACACTGATGATTAAAAACATTCAAATATACAGATTGGTTGAAATATTTCATATATTCTTTTAGTTTTACGTATTAGATAATGTGAGGTTCATTAGTCGGTGATTTATCCCCCCACCCCATTTCATTAATCATCATATTTATAAGCTTTTGACCTTCATGCTATTTGTGACCCACCTTTCCAAATTTGATAAACCAATCTATTTCATTCATATACTTTCCTTTATGTTACTTCTTGATTTTTTTTCCATGTATATGTATTGAATTTCATTCTAAAATGTGATTTATTCTAGTTTTCAATAGACTTGATAATTTTTTTCTTATCAAAACCATATGAACAATGGTATTATCCAATTTAATTTCAAAGTTATTTCACATAGACAGATTTATTCATTGATAGTAAATTCTATTATTGATAATTAATTTTAGATTATTGGTTTTATGAAACTAAAAAATAAAGGAATTTTATGCTCAAGGATGACAATTAAACTAGAGTCATACCTTATGTCCCTTGTAAAGTTTTCCTTATAGATACCAATTTATTTTTCATCATTTTTCCGCATCTTATTAGATTACATCTCCATGTATGTATATAGAATAAATGAAATGTATTTAATGATAACTATCTACATATAACCATTTATTCCATGGATTCTATTCCATTCACAATATTTATTTTAATTATTATATTCATGTAATTTCTTATTTCACCATCTAGATGATAAATATATACAAAAAAATTTCACCACTTTAGAATCAAGGGATATATAATTTTATCAAAATGGATTTGGTCCATTACTCAGTCAGTTTATTATCAAATAATGATCTACAAGAAGGTGGATGTTTCCTTATGAAATATTAAAAATTACAATGTTCCCTCATTTTATCATTTGGAAAATTAGAATGATTCATTTCTTTAGAATGTTACGTGGTAATAGAAATAGGATTCTACAATCTAATTCCCATAACATTTTGTTCGTAGGTGGATATTCATTTCATTTTCCAACACATTATGAATCAACATGATTTATTCAGGTTCTATTCATTTTCCAAATTCAAAAATCATTTTTTTAAGAATTATGATTCATAGTGTACGACCACATAATTGTGAGAATTGATTTATATAATTTCTTGAACAAAACACCTTATTCTATGACACCATAGGTTTAACATTGATCAATTATGATTAATACCAAAAATATAGGATTTTATCCTAGAGTAAGACATATCACAAGGTTATTCATAAATATTTTATAACCATAATATCTAAATATTAACATAACCATTATATGATACGAAATATAGTGTCTTTATCTTATCATGCATAAATATTATTACTAATTAGATGAATTTTCAATTCATATCTATATGATCCATGTCAGAACAAAAATGGTACATAAAATTTGAAGGTTAGATATAAAATCTTTTTATTTTATGAAAGATCTATAATATATTCCATAAAGATCTTCCCTCATTGTACTCTTTATAAGAATTCCCTACTAATTTTTTTTCAAAATATAAGGAAAGGAAACATTGGGAAATGGTGATATTATATTCTTAGTAAGGGTAAACATGTGATATATTGATCGATGATCTTATGAAACCATATAATAATAATTATTTTATGATATCAGGATCATTACATTAAAAATAATAACCAATTTATCAATGATTATAGACACAAATTTTTATATAAAACATTATATTCCAGATATACATGAATCATAGGATGGATTACACATCATAACTCAATAATAAACCATAAATTCACGTCATAAAAGTGTCTGGGGATTCATCATAAGTATATAAACCATTTCATAGGTCATGGAAAACTACCTATTCCATCAGATCAAGAAACAACACTAAATTACCATAGTGGATCAAGAAAATTGACTTATTTCCCATAATGGATCAACAACATCAACTTGATTATCATTATGGATAAATCACTTTAACTAATTTCCCATAATATATTAAGAACATAAAATTCCTTCCTTTAGCTATCTCATCATTTATAACACATTTACCATTGAATTATTGGGAGTTATAGGTCCCACACAGCACAAATGAAAATCCAAAAAATGTGTCATAAAAATTATAAAACATTCAATATATCATAACCCATGTAATGAAATTGGTTTGGTATACATTTTATCATACCTTAACCCACTAAATATAAATATGTTCAATAAACATTTCATATTACCATAAAAAAAGAAACCATCCAAAGAAAGGATAAAAATTGTATATTGGAATATTATAGTAGAAAAGGATAGGTAACATTAAATTATATAAAATTGACGAAAAAATTATTTTGATGTATCAATTTAAAAAAAATTATATGAAAATATCATTTCCATTTCAAAATTAATTCTTCTTAAAAAGATTCAAAATTATAAAAGAAGTTATTTTATTTGAAAATTATAATTAGAATATTAATAAGAAGCTTCCTATATAAGATTAGTAATGATGAATAAAAAATATGTTAATGTCTTATTTTTTGAAAAACATTTTTTAACAAATTAAAAAATGTACTCTGTTGGGAATATAAAAAAATGAGTTTTCTATTAACATTTTGTAAAATATAAAACATGTTTAAAAATTAATTTAACAAATAATTTTAGAATAGTAAAATAATTCATGAAAATAATTTTAAAAATCATTTATATTAAATAAAAATAAAAAATCATTCTCCATATGGATACTTAAATAAAAGAAAACTTGAATACTGATAAGATTTTGAAATAAAACCATCACCTGAAGCTCTCCTAGATTCAAAAGAAATGCATCTTCAAATATAATAATTTTAAATATATAATATTTCAATAAAAAATTCATATTCATACTTATAAAATTATGTATGATCCATTTAAAAAATTTCAACACCACTTTTATTATATATTTTTTATTAAACTTTGTAATTTATGGTGGTAATTGTTTCATTATAGTTAGTATTTCAGTCCATAAGTTCTGGTTTTCATAAATTTATCTTTATTACATATCCACCGTAAAATTAATCATGATTTAAATATAATTTATATTCATTCTATTCAAATTTATAGTTATCTTTACAATTTCATGAATGAAAAAATAATTATATTTTTCATTAAAACGGAACGTCATACATACACATGAACGCTTCTTATAAAATTTCACCAAAGGAATGAATGAATGGTAAATAATAATTCAAATTTATAGAATCATTTTTATTTCCTATATGTCATATATATTGATCAAATTTATCATCGTTACTATCAATGTAAAACATAAATGAGTAATGGACCATGTCGCTTCATGGAGGTGGTAGTCAACACATATTCATGAATGGCGTTATTGTTTCCAAAGGAATGGATTGTATGTTGGTAGATTTGATATTGTAATTTAAAAAAAGTAACAACAACATAAATATAATATGTAAACAATAATCCTATTCTAAAACACATCCATTAAATATTTTTATCAAAATAGAAGTGTATCACTACATGGAGATGGTATGTCATATGAACGCATGAGAGATAATTTAACTTTTTCAGTGATGGGAAATTCAATTTATAATGTATTTTATAATAATAATAATCTTAGTCAAAATATGTTTTACACTAGTGTTTTGGTAAATATTATATATTTATAATTGGTAGAGAAGTGCATAAAAGAATAATATGTTAAGGAGATTACACAATCTTGGAATGAACTCCATTAGATCTCCTCTTAAATACCCCTAATGTTAATCTTTTTTACAGGCCAGATCCAAAATTATTTTTTTAGTAAGTGGATAATATTATTATTTACCATTTTTTCAAAATAAAATGCTCAATGTATTGTGAAAATGATAAAGGAAAGGTTTCCTTTTACATGAGAGGGGAGAGTAGAAATTGGAATTTCTAAAATAATTAGAATATAATTATGTCAATATCAAGCCATGTTTTACTAAACACTCTATAAATTTAAATTGGAAGAAAATATTGACCAAATATTAACACATTTGCCTAATTTTATGAATTTTATGATTTTTATGTGACGTAATAAAACATTATTCCCATGAAATATAATTATTATCAATTTTGACATGAATAATTTTTTTAATTAAAAAATATTAAGTTCAAGATTAAATTAAAATATATTATTTTAAAATAATATTAATATGTTATATTAACATATAAATTTCATGGAACACATTAACTCAGTAAAATTATATTTCTTTTATTATTTTTAATATCAGTTATTATTTTTATTTATTAATTTTAGAAATACTATATCGATTTTGCACAATAAATTTGAGTAATTATATTATTAGTAAAAAATTTAAATAATATTATATCATGATAATAATTTTATTAATATAAATATAGAAACATATATTTATAATTATGTTTTTATCTTTTGGAAACATGTAAGTTATGAAAAAAAATCGATAACATTTTGTAACTTTCCATGATTTAAATAATATGTCAGTCATTTTCAAGGAAAATATTACATTAAACTAGTAAAAATATAGAATAGTTTTCATAAAATTGGAATTATATTCTTCTATTTATAATTGATATGAAAATATTTAGCCAAATTATATATTTTCTCTCTAGATTGAGTTAATATACCCTTTATGAAGGAGATAGTTTTGAGAATGGTAATACTAATATTGATAAAAATGTTTTTTTTATACAAAATTTGAACCTATATATTCATAATATTTAATAGATTTAATATAATTTAAATCACATAAATAGATCAAAATATTTTTAAATTATCTATGGAGAATTCTACAAAACCTGATTTATATAAAAATCATTACATTTATAAAACATCATTTATTATAATCATAATATTATAAAATTATTTTTTGAATGTTTAAAAACATGATCAAGTAAATAACATATATATTACATAGAAATAATTCACTAATATAGAGTAATTTAATTTATTGACAAAAAATTATCTTAACATAATAAGAAATCATCCGACATAAAATCCCTTTTTTCAGATAATTTTTATTTTTAATTATAATAATTTAGTAACTAGTGATTTCATTAAAAAATGAGTAAACTGTATATTTTTTATAATATTTTTATTAATACACATATATTTTAATGTATTCTCTATTTTATAATGAAACCAATATATTTCAATAATATTTTTAGAATATCTATGTTCATTGTTTCATTGTAACAAACAACAGAAAAGAAATCATATTATTTAAAGTGAAATATTTCAAAAAAAAATCATTGTTTGTTACACTAATGATTTTGATAAGAAAATAATGTTGGAAATTAAAGTAAATTATAATAATAAAAACCATGGAGGAAACAATATGACTCATCCTTTATTCCATAATTGTATAAAAAACATTAGGTAAGTTATATTCAAGGTACTAGAAAATTATTTCTGTTTAGATAGAATTTTAAGCAATAAATCAAATTCAGTTATAATGGGTGGAAGATATATAATGGTGGAAATGGACAGAAATATCCATTTAATACACATATAACACAACAATTTTTCATAAAACTAGGAGTATGATAATTTTTATAGCCATTGCTAAACAATTATGGATAATGATGATGATTGACTTCAGTAAGCTCTTAATAACAAAGATAAAGTGAAAAATAATACGATTTATATTTATCTTTAATTTTATGATAATAATTTGGTGAAAGGTATGCTTACAATCCACTCAAGAAGTCATAATATCTTATTTACTTCTAGATTTATACAATCATGTATATATAAGGAATTATATAAGGTTTCAAATTACTATTTCTACAATTGGAGGTTGACTTGGAAATCAACACTTCTAGTGTTATGTTGATCTCCTATAAAGTTGATAATTCATATCTTGTTTAATATTGTGTCCTAAAATTCTAGTTATTTTACCTCTAGATAAATTTTTGGTTACTTTTGAATGGATTTGATATGTTTTTATAAATCTCATATAAATATCCAAGGAAGGGATGTATTATTGGATACTATTAACTTGCCTATGGTTTTTATCAATTTAAGGATAAACATTATCTTTAAATATAAATTAATTCCCTAGTGTTGGCCTTTATTAATACTCAAATAGGTTATTTATCTCAAACAGTTTTGGATAAATACAATATCAATGATGTTCCTACTTCAATGGAGTTCTTATATATCTTTTTAGACTAGTTTCCATCCAGTCCAATGAATCTTGATGTTGAGTATTCAATAAAACTCATACCTTGGGATAATCCTCTTTCAATTAATCCATTATTAATGGAACTAATTGAGTTAAAGTAATTGAAGATGTAAATACATTATAATAGTGATAATGGATTCATTTATCCAGGATCATCATCATGGGGTCCCCCTATTATTTTTGTTGATAAAATTAAAGGATTAGTGTGATTATTGTTTGATTATCAGGGAAAGAAAATGATTAAAATCATGTATAAGTATAATACTACAAGTGTAAAGATATTTTAGATCATTTATGAAGAAATAAATATTGTTCTAATATTTATCTTCAATATATATACTATCAATTTAGGGTCAAAAGTAAATACATACCAATGATTTCCATTCAATGATGGTTTCCATAAATACCATAACCCTAAAATCCTAGACATTATGGATAAATTGTCACATTGGAACTAGAGAAATGAAATTACATTCGAAAGGATACAATAGTTTAGTAGAATTTGAAAAATAAATAGATACATGAAATTCACATGAAATTTTAAAATAATAAATTTGAAAACGTTTTTCATTGAGAACCCTTTTTCCCCTTAGCACATCCCTTCATATAAATCAATAAAATTCAAGGTATCCTAGTGAAAATAAATTAGAACCAAAAGAAGATAATAGACACTGAATAAGAATATCTATAATATAGAATCTGTCATGAATAAAAACTCATACTAAATAAGGATAGGTAAATTATTGAAAAAATCAATTTTAAAATAATATTGAACATAATATGGCAGGAATAAAGGATTAACAAATAAATCTGTATAAATAATAAGAATATCTTGAAACATATTCATATATATTCTTACTATTTTAATAAAATAATTTAAAATAATAATTTATACCATAATTTGGGAATACATATTTTTTGAAAACCTAATCATGATGTCATTACATTTCAAAAGACTGTCTAACAATAGTTATAAACCCATTTAATTTTTCCATAGGATTTATCTCATTATAACTACTAATGAATAGAGAGGATATATAATTTTAATCCCCACTCATAACATAATAAGTCCAATTATTTCCTTATAAAAAATTATAGAAAAAATTTAATATAACTAGCCATTTTAAAAAACTAACATAAAAATATATTAATACGTATAGTAATCAATAATCATTAGTTATTTAGAGTAATATGGTAAAATATTGAAATATAGTACATCCTTAGTAAAAATAATCATAAAACATCTAGTGAAATGTTAATTATTATGTCATTATATCACATCTCTTATATGCCATATGTAAAATAAAGTATTTTTTTATTAATGAATAGAAATTCCATGAGAAGACCCTCAAGCACATTCATGAGGTAAATATTTTTTTCAATGTAAAAAAATATTTTTAAAAAATTGAATTATTTTTTTAAGTATTTTTTCACTGAAATAGGCCTTGTAATCAAGAAAAATATGGTTTAAAACCATTATTATTCTTGATGGCTATAAATTCATTATATTTAATGTAAGTTAAAAAACATTCTTTTAGACTATTTTAAAAATCCTTAAAGGTACCTCATTCAAAAAATGATAAGAATATTTCTTTCAAATAAAATAAAAAAAATTAAATCATGTGTCAAAATTATACTATAAAACATTTTTTTAACATTAAAAAAATTGAAAACATTTTTATAAAACATTGTTTTCGAAGATAAAGGATTTTCGACTGAAGAGAGAAATGAAGTCACATTTTCTTAAAAATATTCTCCATAATATTGATTAATAAAAAAATTAAATTTACTTTAAATTTTCAATAATATATGGATGATATATATTGAGATTTTTTATCATATAAATATGAAATAATTCAACGAAGGTAGAATTAATCATAGAAAATCTAAATAATGATGAGATTGAAAAATAAATAGTTAATACTTTGGTATCTTTTGAATCATATACCCATGTAATAAAAAACATAAAATGAAAATTTAAACACAATTAATAGAAATATATTTGTGATATAACATATAAAATGGAATGTATATACACCAAAAATGTAATAAAGGGTGAATATGGCATGTCTTAGTGAAGTAAAAAGGGGATAAGAAATCTTACCTCAAGATTGATTCCCATGATATTTTTTCAAAACTTAGGTATAGTAAATATATTTTTATTATACATATAGTAAAAAAAACCTACTTATATATATCATACCATATATGATTTACATAGAGTCTCTTACCACCCGTTTTTAAACAATTCATTATTCAAAAAACTATTACGGGTGATAAATACTTAATTTTTCATGTATATTTTAGTTTTATAAATTTTATCCTTTTAACATTGATCATGGTTCATTCATATCAATAATTTTTTACCTGAAATAAAAATCCTATATATTCCTCTTATATGTATATGTAGTAATCTACAATATCAAAAGATAGAAAATTGAGTACATTATTCATTAACATAGTTGAACGTGAATATGCATGAACATTGATTCAATTATTCATAAAAGATTGAATCGAAGTATAGTAAATAATATATCAAGTTTTCTATATTCATTATGATTTATTATATATAAAAGATATAAATATAATTTACACATGTTTCTATCAATGAAAGGCATCTATGAAAACCGAATAACATTGCTTTTTGAGGCAGTAGTCAGTCATACACACAAGTGACATAATTGTATCCCCCACCGAATGGAAAGTGAAATGGTATATGTGATATAATAATCATATAGGTATAATAATTTCAAAATATTTTATGATTATAATAGAATATTTAGATGCTCTATTACAAGAGGGGTGATTTTTAGGTTTAAAAATGGTCACTTTTAACTATAAAGAAATATTTGTTAATCCATGTTAATCAAGGTAAATTCAAAAATCATATTTTGTTCAATCTCAGTGGTTTAATCAGAAGGGCCGAGGTCCAATTGTGAGAAACCTAAAAACAAACAAGTTAAACTTTAGGAATCTTAAGAATTTTTTTCTTAAGTAAATATTCTATGTTAAAGCATATAAAAACATATTTACTAGAGTTGATCAAATTTAAGAATGTATAATAATGTTATACTTTCTTTCGTTAACAAAATACAGTGGAAAAATGTAACAAAAAAAAGAAACGGAGTAGGAAAATATTTAATCCCAAAAAGAAGGGTATCCATCAACCATAGAATAATTTTATATCCTGATTCCAAAGAATAATTTTATTTTGTATAATTGAACTTATAAACATGTCAAAAACTAGATTTAAATTGGGTGCGCTATCAAAAGGCGGCAAAACTGCTTTTTTTTAAATACATATTTTACCCGAAAAATTTATTTTGTTCTCATACCATGTTCTAGAAAATGTGTAAGATGAATAATAATGTTATAAAATTCAAAATGTAGTTAATAATATTCATAATGGGTAGTTCGTGATAATATTATAACCATATATCGTTGTTTAGTGAAACCTGGTATTGCGTACAACACACGCTATCGAGGAAGGTCGTGATTGCGTGTAATGCAAGACAAGTTAGGGTTGCGTGTTATGAAAGACTCCTTTGTTGTTTCATATAATAGAATCCAACCATATTTCATTTATACATTGAATATATATATATATATACACTTAATGTTGTGTAGAATGACTATTATCAAACGAACTGGAAATTGTGTGTAACACAATCTAAGAATAGTGTTGCGTATACTACAACAGTGTTGCGTATAGTGAAAGATAATCTTGATGTAGTGTACAACAGAAGATATGAATGAAATTAAAACGAATATATCTTAAAAAATCTCGGGTTGTTACATTCGACCCCCCTTAAAATGAATTTCTCCCTCGAAATTCGTTGGGGTTATAAATTGTTTACTATACATAGATACCCACATCATAAAAAGGAATACTAAAACTTAATTTTTAAAAACTAAAGTGTGAAATGCAATGATTATCCAAAATAACTCATCATTGGGTTTCCATATAGGAGAACATAGGTGAAAATATAGACATGGAAGAGAAATATAAACATCACGTTCTGATGGAGAGTGGTAGAGAACATGGCTATGAAAAATCCAACAATCACAAAGCCATAGATTTGTGATGATCTAAGGTAACATCTGATTCATCAGATATGAGGGAACTAGGACAACATTTTTGGTTTTGAAGACCATTTCCCTAAATTTGATGAATTAAAAGAAATACATACATGATTTTGGTTCAATCTCACTATTTTTCATTCCTTGAACAATTTCCACTTCATCTCTTAAAGAAATGAAGTTGAATTTGTTATTCGTGAAGTGTTAGCAGATCATGTGATAGAATGATGGGTCATTCCATATGTCCCAAACAAAAGGTTAGAAAAAGTTATTAAATATACATAAGTTGATTAATTGTATATGGTTCCTAAAATGGACTTATACTTCATATCTCTTACCACTTAAAAAATTAAAACTAATTATACTAACCAGGGACATCCTGTAGGCCCGTGGTAGGTGATAAAGGTCTGTCGCACATCGGTTGTGGGTTCTATTTCCACAGCCTTGTCCGACACGATGGGTTGTCGCTCGTCCTGTAGGTTGTCCTTTTTCTAAAACTACACTATTATAACATTCCGGATATAATATCGAAAAAAAATTAGCCTTAAACAATACAAACTTATGTTCAACATCATCCATTAGAATCTTTAGGCTTATCCAAAATACTTCTTTCCAAACTCATAGTATAAAGAGAACGATTACTAAAAACATCATATAACAAGCATGTGAATACCATCATTTATCCCTAATATATCTTTTTGGTCACATTCCAATCATGCAAATACCTTAATCATGTATTCTCTTGGAAAAAATGAATACCCATTGAACCTTATTGAAAACATAAATGTTGTCAAAAGTTAACTCTTTCCACATACCAAAATCCAAAAATTCTATATACTCAAACCATGATATAACTTTTTCCTTATATCAATAATGAGCTCATGAATATTTTAAAACATTTCATTTTTTCTCCTTATCCCTTCGTTATGCGCATATCATCTTCTTTCCAAAAATATCTCAATCACTTTACATGGTTACTGATGCCATATTCTTATGGAAAACCACAATGGGCCAATATATAGGTATTCCAATATACCATAAAAGTACCTCAACAACATTATTCTTGAATACCAATATATAAACACTTCAAACCATCCTCTTTAATGATTTTCATGGAATAAGTCCTTCCTTGATTTAGATGCAACCTCTTAGGTTAGGGCATTGAGTTGGGTAACGCCCATGTTCTCCACAGATAAGACATTGACCTCCATAATAGTCTGTCACTCTATAACCCTTCTCTCCACATAGATAACATCTTTCCCTCCATTTGATGTATCCATCAAGGTTATTATTCCCTTATTTAGAAATCTCAATCTTCCTTTCTCTATGCTCCTCAACATGCAAACATGCATAAAACTCTATCTTCCTCTTATTTGATGAATTGAGAATGCCACTAAAGTTCACCTTGTTAATCATACATCGCGATGTCTGATTCGGCATAATCATAATATCTTTCTCTCTAGGCATTACACAATTTCGCTACTCATGTTCACCAATTAGTCCATCGGATTCAATGTCAACCCTGTTTTTTCCAGTTCCCTTCATTAACTAAAACCAGAAACCATTGTGTAAGAAACAGTTAAAATAATGAGGAACCGCATAATCATAAAAATTCACTTATAGGATGTATAACTTATGACACCTTATTTAACCTATGATATCTTAGGTTCACCCTAGGTTATTCATGATTGTCAACATAATTCTAGGATTATAACCTATAGTTATACTAAACCTTAGGGACATTACTAAACCTTAGGTACATCCCTAGACATACCTTAGAAATATATCTAGGGATCTCACTATAGTTTTCGCGTCCTAGTTTCCAAAGGTTGACTAAACCTTTCCTCTGATACCAAATGTAGAGACCCGAAGCTTGACATACGTGGACATTACATTACTTTTGTGGAATACTTAATACATAACAAAAACAAACACACATGGATCGTAATAGTTTAGTGTCTTTGGAAACTTGGAATATAAACTTCTAATCGTGGTGAAAGATCTTCAACATCTCCCATAAAGAACTTCACCTTTTTGTTCCTTACCTAAAACCTTTATTTATTTCCTGGGGAAAATAAAACATAAAAATGGTGAGCTCAAATTCTCAGTAAGGGAAAACATAGAGAAAATAAAACAATCCAAAAACATTTGCAAGCAAAAAACTTGAACATGAAATTTAAACATCAAAATCTTGATCAAAGACATAAATCATGGAAGTACGTAAGGAATATATCATAATGGAACATTAACCATGATAAAATATAATGGGAATAAAACATGTAATTATGGCAACCATTCATCACTTGTTATGATTTCCATAGAAGCCAAGGCATTGCTTCCAAGGCCATCTAAGTGGACAATGTCCCTTTCTGAATTGAGTTCACTCCTCGTTTCTATCCTGTAACACTGAACCGGATTAACTTACCGTTCAAGCCATGTCTATATCATGAGATATAAATCTTTACCCAATGCATTAGAGGGATATATAGGTCTCATCCATCTCATAATAAAATCATTATTACTTGTGCCACAAAATAAACATACATCATTCATAATAACCCAATAAATAAAATGGGTTTCATAAAAAACATCCCATCATTACATAATCTATATAAAAGAAACGGATATAATTTCATAATAAGAAAAGTGAAACCATGTAAATCATAGAGACAAGTTACTTGAAACATACACATATAAAATAATGTCATCTTAGATGAAAAATGGTTTTGATAAAACACTTGAAATGAACTCTTGAAGAAAATATCCTTTCTTCTTCAAAATCATTTTCTTTTCAAAAAATGTCAGGAAATTTTAAAAGATATGTATTTTTTTGAAAATAGGCATGAAATCTTTTGGAGTATGCTTCATGAAAATAATTCTTTATAAAACCGTAAAAATCCTTTCATGATGTATAAGTTAAAAAAACATTCTTCTCATACTTTTTCCGGAAAAGTCAAAAAGTACCTCGTAAAAGAAAGATTCCTTACACACAATTTAGTAAAAGTAAAAAATGGGTAAAAAGTACTTCAAACATACATAAAAACACTTTTATAAAACATGTACTTGGATGATAACAATATCCCTAGTAAATACTTACGAATAAACAATCTCAGATAAGAACGAGATTGGAAAGGTTATCCCTTACCTTATGTCAAATATGCTTCGTATGTATCCGAAACTCCTATATAATGATTTAAATAATGTCATTTACTTATTATAGAATCATATTCATTGTTATGATATCATATATGGTTCACTTATGACTTTATATTACCTGTTCTTTTGTAAATTTCATGTTAAAGAGCGTTTTGGGTAAAATCGTTTCATTTGTCGTCCGTGTTTTGAATTGTAATTATTCATATGATTAATTAGATCATGATTACATAATTATAGAGTATAAAAAATGATTTATATATAATATATATTCAGAATATACATATATATAATAGATCGATAAATGGAAAGAAATACACCGTTCATGGAGACGGTAGGCCGTACGCATGAACGTTGTTTTCGTTTCCTTATTGAGTTGAATGGAAATAAGTAGATTACATAAATATATATATACATAATTACAGTATCATTATTATGTCATATATTTCATGATTACTTATTATATATACTTTATAATAATTCATGGATGGTTAATCATTGAGAATGAATCTCATGGTGTCGTGGAGACGGTAGTCCGTACGTACGCACGAGCGATAATATCATTTCCATAATTATTGAATTTAATTGGAGTGGATGATACAACATATCATAATAAGTATGATGTTATAATAACTATGTATATTTATTCTATACACCATTATACCCATCCATGTAAGGTGTTGGTGGAAAAACAGATTACACCACGGCGTGGAGACGATATTCCGTACGTACGCATGCACGGTGATTTTGTTTTTCGTAGGATGGATAGAAGGTGAAATGGGTTTGTTTCATATTTATAATAAAATATCACTATATTATTGATACTTATTTTATTACAATATAATGAAACAACTAAAGCAAAATAAGTTGAAGAAGAAAGAAAATTGAAAGAATCGGTAATAGATATTACATCTTCTTTGACACGCCTCTTTGAAACCTCCTCTTAGGGTACTAAATTTGGTCTTTTAAGAATACCATGACCTCTAGAATGTTTCTAGGGAAGTTTATAAGGGAAATGGGTAAGTTCTGGCCAAGATTTAAGGCTCAAAGTTGTGTAAATATGAGAGGGAGTTGGTGCCCTTTTATAAGGGAGGAGAGGGGCACCTTTGGAAATCTTAAAAATATTAATTTATAATAAATATAAACCCACTTAAAAACCACCAAAAATGACTCATATTAAAATATTGGATTATATAGGGTTTTAATATCATCATCCAATAAAATTGATACATGTTAGGAATTTATTTTAAACATTATCAACCAGATTTATCCTTATTTAATCAATTGAATTTTACTTATGGTAATAACATTCTAAATTTTAAATTATAACAAATAATTACTTATTTGTTGTGAGTTTTCTATAATTGGATACTTTATAAAATTTTTGACCATATAAAATTAAATTTATAATTTTTAAATATTTTTTGATTTTTAAACAATTTTATAATATGTTATTTTTATAAAATAACAATAGTGTCAATTTTGACACTGTTGAATTATTTGAATTTAAATAAAATATATACAGAAGATATGTTCAAATTAAAAGCTTTAATAGATTCATAAAAGGTCATATGTATCTATAACATTAGTGGAACACATTAAATAGTTCATATAATATTTATTTTATTATTTTTTAAAACAATTTATTTGGTTTATCTCTTAATAAAATAATTACTACGACATTTTTGTATAATTATTTAATATACTTATTTGTCGCATTAAAATTAAAATTAAAATCCTATGATGAAGATAAATCTACTAAATTTCACAATAATACTTTTAATCGAATTTATCATCTTAAAATCACAATATTTAAATTTTTATATTTATAAAATTATGAAGGTGACAACTTTGGCATCATTTAAAATAAAATAATATAAGTGTCATAATCACTTTTATAAGGCTCCAAATGGTAAAATATTCTACCATTGGATGATTATGGTTTAAATATACATGACCATTAAGATTTGGTCAGGGTTTTGTGCCTTTTATGGTCACTATTAGTTTAATAAAAACTATATTCATGATTTTCACTAGATAAACAATTTATGCATCACTATTGTGTCACAATTAATGATAATTATTTAATCCCTAAAAATTATTAATAAATTCATATGATGTAGATAAATTTATTATATTTTTGGAGACTATTCATGTTCGAATTTTCATTATGTTTATCACTAAATTAAAATTAATATACTTATAATATTTAAGAGAGTGACATGTTGTCACTTTATTTGGTTTTAATAATAATTAAATTATTTTCATGGACAAAAGTCTGTTAAATGATTCTAATCCGACCCTTAGGTGATATGGGTCGACTTTTAGTCATCCAATTTTATTTTTCCAAGTTTTATGGAAATTTTATAATATTATTTTTACCCTTAATTTCATGATTTACCTTTAATTATGGTAAATAAAATTTACCATAGTTACTATTCATAATAACCAAAAATAAAAAGTATCTTATTAACATAATTTGGACCCAATGATTCAAAATATGGAATCCATTTTTACAAATTCAATACACAAAGTTGCAAACATTAAATTAAAATTAATCCCGTTGTCGAAAGAAAACGGGTTTTTCTTTAAAACATTGCAAAAGATTGAATTTATTTAACCTACGAATTCAGTGTAAAATCAATGCTAATGACATACATTATATTAAATGGTAAAAATATATTATATTTATATACTTTTAAACCATTCTATATTATAATTTAACCACATAATTTATTACGATGAAAAAAATTGTTTTTAATTAAAATATAGCGTGTTTTTACTATTCATTGAAATATGAAAGTTATTAGAATAATATGAAAAAATTATCCAAGGTAAAATTTCATATCCTGATTCCAAAGAATAATTTTATTTGGTAAAATTTAACTTATAAACATGTCAAAAACTAGATTTAAATTGGATGCACCATCAAAAGGCGGCACAACTGCATTTTTTGAAAAATACTTATTTTACCCGAAAAAATTATTTTGTTCTCATAACATGTTCTAGAAAATGTGTAAGATAAATAATAATGTTATAAAATTCAAAATGTAGTTAATAATATTCATAACGGCTAGTTCGTGATAATATTATAACCATATATCGTTGTTTAGTGAAACCTGGTATTGCGAACAACACACGCTATCGAGGAAGGTCGCGATTGCGTGTAATGCAAGACAAGTTAGGGTTGCGTGTTATGAAAGACTCCTTTGTTGTTTCATATAATAGAATACAACCATATTTCATTTATACATTGAATATATATATATATACACTCAATGTTGTGTAGAATGACTATTATCAAACGAACTGGAAATTGTGTGTAACACAATCTAAGAATAGTGTTGCGTATACTGCAAGCTAATACGGTGTTGTGTATAGTGCAAGATAATCTTGATGTAGCGTACAACATAAGATATGAAAGAAATTAAAATGAATATATCTTATAAAATCTCGGGTTGTTACATTCTACCCCCCTTAAAATGAATTTCTCCCTCAAAATTCGTCGGGGTTATAAATTGTTTACTATAAATAGATTCCCACATCGTAAAAAGGAATACTAAAACTTAATTTTATAAACTAAAGTATGAAATGCAATGATTATCCAAAATAACTCATCATTGGGTTTCCGTATAGGAGAACATAGGTGAAAATATAGATATGGAAGAGAAATCTAAACATCAAGTTCTGATGGAGAGTGGTAGAGAACATGGCTATGAAAAAGCCAACAATCACAAAGCCATAGATTTGTGATGATCTAAGGTACCATCTGATTCATCAGATATGAGGGAACTAGGACAACATTTTTGGTTTTGAAGATCATTTCCCTAAATTTGATGAATTAAAAGAAATACATACATGATTTTGGTTCAATCGCACTATGTTTCATGCCTTGAACAATTTACACTTCATATCTTAAAGAAATGAAGTTGAATTTGTTATTCGTGAAGTGTTAGCAGATCATGTGATAGAATGACGGGTCATTCCTTCTGTCTCAAACAAAAGGTTAGAAAAAGTTATTAAATATACATAAGTTGATTAATCGTATATGGTTCCTAAAATGGACTTATACTTCATATCTCTTACCACTTAAAAATTTAAAACTAATTTATACTAACCAGGGACATCCTGTAGGCCCGTGGTAGGTGATAAAGGCCTGTCGTACATCGGTTGTGGGTTCGATTTCCACAGCCTTGTCCGACGCGATGGGTTATCGCCCGTCCTGCAGGTTGTCTTTTTTCTAAAACTAAACTATTTTCACATTCCAGAAATAATATCGAAAAAAAATTTCAAGCCTTAAACAATAAAAACTTATGTTTAACATAATCCATTCGAATCTTTAGGCTTATCCAAAATACATCTTTCCAAACTCATAGTATAAAGAGAACGATTACTAAAAAAGTCATATAACAAGAATGTGAATACAGTCATTTATCCCTCATATATCTTGTTGGTCACATTCCAATCATGTGAATACCTTAATCATGTATTCTCTTGAAAAAAATGAATATCCATTGAAACTTATTGAAAACATAAATGTTGTCAAAAGTTAACTCTTTCCGCATACCAAAATCCAAAAATTCTATATACTCAAACCATGATATAACTTTGTCCTTATATCAGTCATGAGCTCATGAATATTGTAAAACATTTCATTTTCTTATTATCCCGTCATTATGCACATATCATCTTCTTTCCAAAAATATCTCAATCACTTTACATGGTTACCGATGCCATATTATTATGGAAAACCACAATGGACCAATATATAGGTATTCCAATATACCATAAAAGTACCTCAAAAACAGTATTCTTGAATACCAATACATAAACACTTCAAACCATCCTCTTCAATGATTGTCATGTAATAATTCCTTCCTTGATTTAGATGTAACCTCTTAGGTCAGGGCATTGAGTTAGGTAATGCCCATGTTCTCCATAGATAATACACTGAACTCCATAACAGTCTGTCACTCTATGACCCTTCTCTCCACACAGATAACATCTTCCCCTCCATTGGATATATTCATCAAGGTTCTTATTCCCTTCTTTAGAAATCTCAATCTTCCATTCTCTATGATCCTCAACATTCGAACATGCATAAATGTCTATCTTCCTCTTATTTGATGAATTGGGAAAGCCACTAAAGTTCACCTTGTTAATCATATATCGTGATGACTGATTCGGCATAATCATAATATCTTTCTCTCTGGGAATTACACAATTTCGCTACTCATGGTCACCAATTTTTCTATTGGATTCAATGTCAACTCTATACCTTCCGGTTCCCTCCATTAACTAAAACCAGAAACCATTGTGTAAGAAACGGTTAAAATAATGAGAAACTGCATAATCATAAAAAGTCACTTATAAGATGTATAACTTATGACACCTTCTTTAACCTATGATATCTTAGGTTCACCCTAGGTTATTCATGATTGTCAACATAATTCTAGTACTATAAACTATATTTATACTAAACCTTAGGGACATTACTAAACCTTAGATACATCCCTAGACATACCTTAGAATTATCTCTAGGGATCTCACTATAGTTTTCACATCCTAGTTTCCAAATGATGACTAAACCTTTCCTCTGATACCAAATGTAGAGACCCGAATCTTGACATACATTGACATTAAATTACTTTTTCAGAATACTTAATACATAACAAAAACAGACACACAAGGATCGTAATAGTTTAGTGTCTTTGGAAACTTGGAATATAAACATATAATCGTGGTGAAAGATCTTCTACATCTCCCATAAAGATCTTACCCTTTTGTTTACTTACCTAAAACCTTTCTTTATTTCCTGGGGAAAATAAAACATAAAAAGGGTGATCTCAAATGCTCATTAAGGGAAGACATAGAGATCATAAAACAATCCATAAACATTTGAAAGAAAAAACTTGAACATGAAATTTAAACATCAAAATCTTGATCAAAGACATAAATCGTAGAAGTACGTAAGGCATATATCATAATGGAACATTAACCATGATAAAATATAATGGGAATAAAACATGTAATTGGGGCAACCATTCAGCACTTGTTATGATTTCCATAGTAGCCAAGGCATTTCTTCCAAGACTATCTTACTGGACAAAGTCCCTTTCTGAATTGAGTTCACTCCTCGTTTCAGTCCTGTAACACTGAACCGGATTAACTTACCATTCCAGCCATGTCTATCTCACGATATATAAATCTTTACCCAATTCATTGGAGGGAGATATAGGTCCCACCCATCTTATAATTAAATCATTCTTACTTGTGCCACAAAATAAACATACATTATTCATAATAACTCAATAAATAAAATGTGTTTCATAAACATCATCCCATCATCACATAATCCATATAAAAGAAATGGATTTCATTTCATAATAAGAAAAGTAAAACCATGTAAATCATAGAGACATGTAACTTGAAACATACACATATGAAATAATGTCATCTTAGATGAAAAATGGTTTTGATAAAACACTTGAAATGAACTCTTGAGGAAAATATCCTTTCTTCTTCAAAATCATTTTCTTTTCACAAAATGTCATGCAATTTTAAACTAAAAGGATTTTGTTGAAAATAGTCATCAAATATTTTGTAGGAAGCTTCATGAAAATAATTCTTTATAAAACTGTAAAAATCCTTTCGTGACGTATAAGTTAAAAAAACATTCTTCTCGTACTTTTGCCGGAAAAGTCAAAAAGTACCTCGTAAAAGAAAGATTCATTAAACACCATGTAGTAAAAGTCAAAAGTGGTTAAAAAGAACTTCAAACATACATAAAAACACTTTTAGAAAACATAGACTTGGATGATAACAATAGCCCCAGTAAATACTTACGAATAAACAATCTCGGATAAGAACGACATTGGAAAGGTTATCCCTTACCTTATGTCCAATATGCCTCATATGTATCCGAACCTCCTCTATAATGATTTAAATAATGTCATTTACTTATTAAAGAATCATATTGATTGTTATGATATCATATATGGTTCACTTATGACTTTATATTAACCGTTCTTTTGTAAATTCCATGTTAAAGAGCGTTTTGGGTAAAATCGTTCCATTTGTCGTCCGTGTTTTGACTTGTAATTATTCATATGATTAATTAGATCATGATTAATTTATTCCAGAGTATAAAACATGATTTATATATAATATATATTCAGAATATACATATATATAATAGATCAATAAATGGAAGGAAATACACTGTTCATGGAGACGGTAGGTCGTACATACGCATGAACGTTGTTTTCATTTCCTTATTGAGTTGAATGGAAATAAGTAGATGACATGCATATATATATAAATAAATCCAGTATCATTATTATGTAATATATTTCATTATTACTTATTGTATATAATTTATAATAATTCATGAATGGTTAATCATTGAGAATGAATCTCATCGCGTCGTGGAGACGGTAGTCCGTACGTACGCACGAGTGATGATATCGTTTCCATAATTATTGAATTGAATTGGATTGGAAGATAAAATAAATCAGAATCAGTATGATGTTATAATAACTATGTTTAGTTATTCTTTACACCATTATACCCATCCATGTAAGGTGTTGGTGGAAAAACAGATTACACCACGGCGTGGAGACGGTATTCTGTATGTACGCACGTGCGGTGATTTTGTTTTCCATAGGATGGATAGAAGGTGAAATGGGGTTGTTTCATATTTATAATAACATATCATTATATTATTGATACTTATTTTATTACAATATAATGAAACAACTAATGAAGAATAAGTTGAAGAAGAAAGAAAATTGAAAGAATCGGTAACAGATATAGCCCCTTCTTTGACACGCCTCTTTGAAACCTCCTCTTAGGGTACTAAAATTGGTATTTGAAGAATACCAGGACCTCAGGAATGTTTCTAGGGAAGTTTAAAAGGTAAATGGGTAGGGTTTGGCCGAGATTGAAGGCTCAAAGTTGTGTAAATATGAGAGGGAGGAGGTGCCCTTTTATAAGGGAGGAGAGGGGCACCTTTGGAAATCTTAAAAATATTAATTTATAATAAATATATCCCCACTTAAAAACCTCCAAAAATGACTCATATCCAAATATTAGATGATATAGGGTTGTAATAGGATCATAAAATAAAATTTATACCTGTTAGAATTTATTTTAAACATTATCAACTTGATTTATCCTTATTTAATCAATTGAATTTTATTTGTGGTAATAACATTTTAAATTTTAAATTATAACAAATAATTACTTATTTGTTGTTAATTTTCCATAATTGGATACATTATAACATTTTAGACCATATAAAATTAAATTTATAATTCTTAAATATTTTTGTGATTTTTAAACAATTTTATAATATGTTATTTTTATAAAATAACAATAGTGTCAATTTTGACACTATTCATTTATTTGAATTTAAATAAAATATATACAGAAGATATGTTCGAAATAAAATCTTTAATAGATTCATAAAAGGTCATATGTATCTAGAAAATTAGTGGAGCACATTAAATAATTCATATAATATTTATTTTATTATTTTTTAAAACCATTTATTTGGTTTATCTCTTAATAAAATAATTACTACAACATTTTTTTATAATTATTTAATATAATTATTTGTTGAATAAAAATTAAAAATAAAATTATATGATGAATATAAATCTATTAAATTTCAAAATAATACTTTAACTCGAATTTATCATCTTAAAATCACAATATTTAAATTGTTATATTTATTAAATTATGAAGGTGACAACTTTGGCATCATTTAAAATAAAAAAATATAAGTGTCATAATCACTTTTATAAGGCTCCAAATGGTAAAATATTAGACCATTGGATGATTATGGTTTACATTTACATGAACAATAAGTTTTGGTCAGGGTTTTTTGCCTTTTATGGTCACTATTAGTTTAGTAAAAACTATATTCTTGATTTTTAACTAGATAAACAATTTCTTGCATCACTATTGTGTCACAATTAATGATAATTATATAATCCATAAAAATTATAAATAAATTAATATGATGTAGGTAATTTCATTATCTTTCTTTATATTATTCATGTTTGATGTTTCATGAATTTTATCACTAAATTAAAATTAAAATACTTATAAGATTTAAGACAGTGACATGTTGTCACTTTCTTTGGTTTTAATAATAATTAAACTATTTTCATGGAAAAAAGTCCATTAAATGATTCTAATCCTACCCTTAGGTGATATGGGTTGACTTTTAGTCATAAAATAGGATTTTTTCAAGTGTTAGGGTAATTTTATAATATTATTTTTACCCTTAATTTCCTGATTTACCTTTAACTATGGTAAATAAAATTTACTGTAGTTACTATTCATAATGCCCAAAAATAAAAAGTAGCTTATTAACATAATTTGGAAACACTGATTCCAAATATGGAATCCATTTTTCTAAATTAAATACACAAAAGTTGCATAAATTAAATTAAAATTAATCTCGTTGTCGAAAGAAAACGAGTTT
The DNA here is from genome assembly GCA_963277665.1 of Viscum album. Classification (NCBI taxonomy): domain Eukaryota; kingdom Viridiplantae; phylum Streptophyta; class Magnoliopsida; order Santalales; family Viscaceae; genus Viscum; species Viscum album. Next base: position 2,059,454,785 of record OY728132.1, read on the forward strand.
TTCTTTAAAACATTACAAAAGATTGAATTTATTCAACCTACGAATTCAGTGTAAAATCAATGATAATGACATAAATTATATTAAATGGTAAAACTATATTCTATTTATACTTTAAAACCATTCAATTTTATAATTTAACCACATAAGTTATTACGATGATAAAAATTGTTTTTAATTAAAATATATCGTGTTTTTACTATTCATTATAATATTAAAGTTATCAGAATAATATGAAAAATTTATCCAACGTAATATTTTACATCATGATTCCAAAGAATAATTTTATTTTTTAAAATTGAACTTATAAACATGTCAAAAACTAGATTTAAAGTGTGTGCGCCATCAAAAGGTGGAAAAACTGCATTTTTTGAAAAATACTTATTTTACCTGAAAAATTTATTTTGTTCTCATACCATGTTCTAGAAAATGTGTAAGATTAACAATAATGTAATAAAATTGAAAATGTAGTTAATAATATTCATAACGGCTAGTTCGTGATAATATTATAACTATATATCGTTGTTTAGTGAAACCCGGTATTGCGTACAACACATGATATCGAGGAAGGTAATGATTGCGTGTAATGCAAGCCAGGTTAGGGTTGCATGTTGTGCAAGACTCATTTTTTGTTTCATATAATAGAATCCAACCATATTTTATTTATACATTTAATATAAATATATATATATATATATATACACTCAATGTTGCGTAGAATGACTATTATCAAACGAACTTGAAATTGTGTGTAACACAATCTAAGAATAGTGTTGTGTATACTGCAAGCTAATACGGTGTTGCATATAGCGCAAGATAATATTGATGTAGCATACAACATATGATAAAAAAGAAATTAAAATGAATATATCTTATAAAATTACAGGTTGTTACAGTGAAAATGTAATTTATGGGTGTTATAGTGGTAATCTCAATGTGATTCCAAATTGGATGGTAGTTGGTGTACAAAATTTTATTGAATTCATCACCCAACTATCAAAAGGTGTAAAAAATAACAGAAACCATGTTCATATCCCGAATATAAAAGTTAAATATCATCATAATCATGATACATTCATGAATTGAAATCCACCCCCATTTTATTATCTTGTAATCAACTTATTACTATGAAATGGATAAATGCAATGGAAAATATTTTCTTAGTTCTCTAGTAATTTGATAATAAAATGGTTTTCGTTGATATCTATATTTTTGTGAGAGAGGCAGACCAATAATGGAATATCATTTATAATACAATATATATGGATGGAATATACACTATGGTGTTGGAGTAATTCATGAATTTATGCATCATCAAGAAGTTTCCAAAAACTCTTCCACTCGAGATAGATTGATAATTTATGAATATGAAATAAATAAGTGATGAGTTTATTAGAACAATTAAGGAAATAATTATGAGGCATGTGAGGTATGCCACTAGTTTTATCTCCAAACCTAAAACCATTTTCAACCTTTAATTTTATTTTTCAAAAAAATTATTCATGGGACAATATAAAAAATAATATGGAAATTTATTAAAGAGAAAAGAAAACAATACAAGAAAAATACAAACAAAAAACACCAAAACCATAAAAAATGGTTAAGGTGAAAAAGAAAGAAACCAAAGCCGACAAACACCCAATAAAAAAGGGTGGGCTATGGGATGAGGCCACCAATGCCGCCAATGAAGATCAAAGCCGAAACAAGTAAGATATCTCCACGACAGAAGAATCTCCATTAGCCCTGGCCTTTATTAGCCAAAAAACAGCAACAAAAAAACCATCCTTCCACCAAAAGAAGCCGGAAACTAAGCCTCTAGCCCGCTCCAAACAGCACACTCAACAGCGTTTGTGAATCATCCAACTTACTAAGAACAGCCACATTCTGATTGTAGGAGTCCTGCCTGAGTCTAGTCTTTGATGTGACCAACAATCAGTAAGAAACCTCACCAGGAGGCAGGGCAGTCTTGCTGTGAACTCTTGAAGAAGTTCCAACTTTTAGAGAGCCCCCAGTACCCCGGGAGCTGTTCTCCTTCTCAAGCTGGGATGGAGTTTGAATTGATGTCATTTCTTCTCTTGTTTTGGACTTTTCAGCCTTCTCCAGCACCTGTTTATTAGGCTGTACACCGTCCGCCTTGTTTATGGGGTTAAAAAATCTCTGTTTGGGGGAAAACATCCTGAGACCAGTCTTTTCAGTGGCCTGTATTTGGTTGGAGACATCACCAGTGAGAAGTGAAGACCTGTAGTAAACTCCAGGGAGTGTTTTAGCAGTGAGGTGATAACCACCAGACCTAAGTGTATTGGCTGCCTATTTGATAGAGGGATGCATTTTCGTATCTTGCACACCTAAAATCTGCAGTGTTGTAGGAGTTATAGCATTTTCTAGATTAGTTCTAGAGGGACCTATCCCAACAGAGGACTCAAAAATATCTTTGAATCCTTTTATGTACAAACCATAGCCATAAAGTGACATGAACTAGCCGAGAGAAAAACTCATGGTAATTTACTTCCAGATTCAACCAGCTCAACAAGATAAGCTTTAGTCATTATGGGAATATGTTTTGAACTCCTTACCTTTAAAGCATTATCCGTGATTTTCCTGGCTTTAGGGGGTCTCTCTACTTTCCTTTTCGAGCATTGAGGACCTTTGTAGCCTTGAAGTAGGTCATCAATGTTAACAACTTCAGGTATCCCACTATCCTTTGAAAATCTTTGTGAGCATCTGTGGGAACCAGAATGATGGGCAGCATTTTGAGCATTTTTTTCAGAAGCAACATTACTGTTAACAGTAGATAACATAGCTGAAGTATCAGACATGCTCTCCATGGAAGCTGGTAGATGAATCTGCAGGTTCTTCTGAGTATTGATGTTGAAACCCAGTTCTGAAGCTGAGTTAGGATCACAGTTCTGCCCATCCTCAACCTCTGTGGAAATCCGGGTTTGAAGCATCAATTACATCTTCTTTATCATCCTGTAAAGAGATCAAAAAATCATGGATTTCATTCTGAAAATTCAGAAAAAACTGATACTCATCCTCCTCATTCTATAAATCATAAACCAGAATACAAACATCATTTCTAATCTTAGAGAATAGGTGAAGATCCTCCTTTGAAACCCATTCAAAAACCGGCTGAATATGCACAAGTTTTAAGATCTGCTCTTCCTCCTCAGCCACATCAGCCCATGAAACTCTTTGTGATGAAGAAGAAACAGGATACTTTGGTAAAGCAACATTTTCAAAAGGAATATGAGTTTTAACAGGAGGGACAGCTGACTTTAGAATTCTTTTTTTTAATAAAGACAGCCTTGTTCTTTTTATTTCTGTTGACATCATTCCATTCAGAAACCTTAGATGACACCTTAGCGTTTCTCTGAATCAACCTACAGTTAGAGATATTATGTCCCACAATTTTACATACATCACAAAAGTAGGGCACATTCTCATATTCCAATCGAATATCAGATTTAATACCATTAGCATTAAACAGAATCGAAGCAGGTCTTTTGACTTCCAGGTTAATGTCCACAAGTATTCTGGCAAAATAACCATTTTCACCATCCAAGGTGTGTTGATCTATCCTCATAGGAGTACCAATACATGATGCAATGTCGTTGAGGATTCTAGGATGCCAATACACCCAATTTAATCCATGCAATTTAACCCAAATTTGTGCATTAGATTACTTGAGGTTAAAAGGGTTAAAATTAATATTCCCTGCTGATAACCTTAGAATTCCAGGTTTGAGTTGAAGGCTACCTATGTTCCAAACCGAATTCAAGGAAGCATAGGAGGTGAAGATAATGTGAAAATACCCTTTTCCGATTGAAATAAATTTCCAATCTCTTAAACTCCAGCAATGAGAAATTCTGTTTTTGAGATCAGCAAAAGACCAGGGTTTGTCTCCCTTCGAGTAAATAACACGACCCATTAATGAAAACTTACAAAGGTCCAGCCGTTGCTGCAGTGCATTTGAATCCACAACCACTAAGAATCCACCATTTTCTAACCTGGTGATATTTGATTTAGATGAATCCACCTTTGTAGGATTTTCTGCTCCAGAAAGAACCTCTGCGAAGGAAAGATTCTTCTTTCGAAGAATCGATGAATCGTTGAAGCCCGAGGGTTTGTAAATTTCCTTCGCTTCTTGACGATTTTCCCTGAAGGACATTTCCCACTCTAGATTGAAAGAATCCATTGAGAGATTCAGGTAATAAGATCAAGGTTCTCCGAATCGCCATTGATGCGAAGGAAGCTTAGGGTTCTTTCTCCGAATCGCCATCGGCTTAATGTCTTCTTAGTATTTTCCCCTATCACAATATAAAAAAGATAATATGGGATAAATAAAAATATTTTCTATTTTTATTAAAGGTGGAGATGAAAATATTGTTCTCTAATTTTTTTGGATATAATAATGAAATGGTGTGATATCAATTTAACTATGGTTTTCTGTAACAAAGGACAAAAAAAATTTACAACATAATTTTCAATACATTTGGAAGAAACGCCCATGTAATTTCCAGAAATAATCATTTATGTTTTTTTATCCGTTTATGTGTAGTCTAACAAGCCTACTACTAATGATATTAGCCTAAGAGGGTTATTAAAAGAATATAAGAGAAGAATGTCTCATATAATGATCCATCAACACTATAATGATTCAATTGTAAAGAGTTAGTAATTATGTAAATCAATTCCCAAACCCACTTTCCAATATATAAAAGAGGCCTGAAAACCCATTCAAATAAAGGCTACAAGAAATGGAATTTAAGATCAGAAATGATAAGTTAAATAATAAATATGATGTGACATTAGCTAAACATAATAAATTTTGTAGAACATAAAATAAATTATTACATTTATGTTAATTTTATTTTTAATATCTATAATGATTTCTAAAAATATGGAATTACCACCTCATGAAATAGATATTGAATTATCTTTGAAATAACCTTGTTTCAAAATTATCATGTATTTTATATTTAAATCATATTTGACAAGTATTTGTGTGAGGATAAATCTTAAAGATCTTATTATACTTCCTTCTATGTAATTTGTCTTCACATCGGGTATAGATTGGATTTTCCTTGATAAAGAAGATATAAATTATTGGAGAAAAAAATATTATTTCATATCTGAAATCGTATTTTTGTTAAGTGACAACATATGAATAATAGAATAATTATAATGGAAGAAAATTATATAATATGGGACATAATACCTAGAAGTAATCTATATCAATAAATCAAGGAGGATGTGAACATTAATGAAATTCCAATTATATAGGAATATACTAATGTATTTCCAGATGAACATCCTCATATTGCTCTGAAGTGTATAGTTTACATCAAAATTAAACTTATATTTGGATATATTCCTATCATGAAGAGTCAATATGAATGACCTCTATAGAATTATAGGAATTTAAGATGAAAGGTAAATATAATTAGGATAAGGTATTTATATTCCCATGTGCTTTATTGTACATTACACCAATCCAAATTATTGGAAAAAAATTTATCAATAAATCATTGTATAGATTAATATGGGATTTCTAATACAATGATAAAAAAAATTATTGTATACCCCATGTTGATGACTAGTTAGATAAAATATGAGGGGCTCATTACTTATTAAGGATTAAAATTTGATCTTGATATCAATTGTTAATGAAAAAATATAGGATATAACAAAAATTTGATACCACAAAAGGTATGGACATTATGAATTTAATTGACTGAATTTGGACATTAAATTATATTATTATCCTTATTGATTTGATTAACATCATCTTTTTGAATGACCTTAAAATATTATTATTATTCAATAAGGATTATATTTTCATATAAAAACTACAATGAAGAGTATTAATAATAATTAGGGATTGTGTTCTACACCTTATGAATTGATAAAATGTATTAAATTTCTATCAAATTTGTATTTTGGTTATTGAAATTATAATTCATGGGCTATGAAAAGAATAGGAATATTATTAGATCCATTGAAGACAAAATTTATCAAACAATTTCCCAAACCAACCAATATAATTGAGTACCATAGTTTTTTTTAGGATAGGGCGGTATTATGAAAAAAAAAATCTAATTTGTCATTCATATTGGTTCAATTATCACTATTGACATGGGACAGTATAAGATTATTTGAGATAGATGAACAAAAATCATGATTAAAAGAACTAAAAAAGGAATGTCAAATGACCTATAGATACATTAACATGTAGTGGTGGAGTGTTTTTAATATATAGTGATGCATATAAAAAATTACACATAATTTGTTGCCATGTATAATTATATAGTAATGGTTTATGCCTTAGGTAAATTAATTTTTTTGGAGAAAAATTTACTAATTCATGATTGAGGGTTGGAAATAGTTTTATTAATATTAATTTATATGTGTAATAATCACTACATAGAAAAGTGGAATATGCATACTAATCCAATGAGAATGAAATATATATTAACATATAAATATATTTAAATATGGAAATATATATGGTTGGAATTGAAAAATGATTTCGACTGGCCAATAAATTTCCACTCTAGGAGGGAAAAGAAAATTATTGGTTCTTTAAATACCAATGAACGGTCTACTATATCCACAATAAGGATTAAAATGTACATAGTACATAATTATTTGTAAAGATTGAATCTTGAAGTGATAAGGGAATATTAGATGTCCTCTCTGTTCTAATTTACTTCTCAACATTCCATTATGAAACCGAAAAATAATATTTAGAGCTATAGAAAAAATTCAAGAGTTTATCTTTGATAAAGATTGAGTTCTATGATTTGGAACTAGGATATGACTCCCTTAAAAAAACTGAAGACAGATCTTTTGGATGATATCTATATCTCATAATTCACTAATAATTAAGGAAACACAATGATGTATACATATATAATGAAATAGTTCTTTTGGTATTTCATAAGGATGTAGATCAGATAATTAATATTTTGATTCTTAGTAATCCATTTTAATAAGGATAAATAATAGATGTAAAGTGTTATGTTGCAAAAATTAATCATAAAAATATGGAACTATGAAGAAAAATGTATTTTATCATTGGACTCTCACAAATGTGTAAGCTCTATAATGAAACATGGTTTATAGTCGACCACCTTATTATGTTTGATTATTTTATTACCATCAATGAAAATTTCTCTCTTGACTAACTCACCATGAGATACATAAGGAATGTGGTGAAGATGAATGGAGTACCATAATCCATTATATCAGATTAGGATCTGAAGAATACCTCATGGTTCTGGAAAATTATTTAGAAATTATTTGAGATAATGATGAGTATTAGTACCACATACCAACAATGTATATATGATCAATATGATAGTACTATAAAGATATATAATGTTGTCATAAAACCTCATTTGATGGACTTTTAAGGATGTTGGGACCAATAATACCCCTTTTTATTATTCTCATATCACAATATTTTCCATTCTATCATTCATATAAAACTATATTAGTGTTTTTATGGGAGTATATATTTTACATGAATATTCTTGGATGAATCTATAGAGAGAAAGCTGATAAGTCTTCTCAATGTTCATGAAATGACATTGAATAGACAAAATATTATGTAGAATATTAAAGTATCCTGAATTTTCTAGAACATTCATATATATGATAATTTTTGAGATCCTTATTTTGATTTTGTTTACAATGTATTCCTCTGGATATATCATTGGATGAAGGTTAATAGTTTTGGATTGAAGAAGAATTTGAACCCTGGGAACATCGATCCCCTTGAGATCCTTGATAATTTTGGGAAAATAACTTCTCATATAGACCTCCATCAATTACACTTCAAAGTTAAATGTAATTTTCATTTATCACTTATAAGTAAGTATATATAATATTCAACCCACGTTTGGAACTTGGAAATATTGGTTTTGGAATATGATATCTTATAGTAGGGTCAACTACTGAAGATCATGGATTAATGAGAAACTATTTGTTTTGAACAAGAACACTCATCTATTAATGTTATATGGAGGAATAATATGTTCTAGAATGTTATTTAGGATATTTTGGTTGTAATGTGAATAAATTTCACCCAAATGTATTGATGTGAGTTATAAATTCCGACGACAATATTCTTTTAAATGGGTGTATAATGTAATAAACCGTGATTTTAGTAAACAAAATTCCTAATTAAATACTTTATTGAGTTGATTTTATTAAATAAAATTTAAACTAAAATGGATACCATGATAGAATAATAAAATAAAAAATAAAAATTATAGATGATAAATTAAGGATGATAAATTGGTGTGAATCAATAAAAGAAACCACCCTCTAAAAACTATGTAAAAAATATATAACAAGAAATGATGCATTTTATTAAAATATTTTTGACTTTAAATTGTGTTCTATTATTACAAAAATAATTTTCAATAGATTTAGATCAGTTTTTGGATAATTTAACTGACTATTTTAATTCCAATTATAAAAATTCTCCTATGACGATTTATTGATATTTTTTATAAAATAATTTATTTTTAGATAAATAATTGAATTTGTTTTATAAAAATGATGTATTTTATTAATTTTTATGTATATAAAAATGTATATTATTTATGAATATTTTATTAAATATGAATTTACTTAATAAAATTATAAATTTTATCAAAATTATATTAAATTTATAAAACCTTGGTATAACCTTAAAAAAAAGAAATAGTTTTTTCTAATAAAAAATATTTTTATATTTTATTTTAATAATATATTATAATGGTAATTTTTTGGATTGTACTAAAATATTGGTTTCTTTTTTATAATAAAAATAATTTATGTAATGAATATTAATTATTTTTATTACTATTGAACGCATATAATGTTTTTACTTCAAAACACATTTTCATAAAAATTGTTCATATTTCTTATTTTAATAAACTTTATTATTATTGTTTCCAACCATTATAAATTTTCGTTGATGAAATTATTTTAAAATTTCATTTGATTATTTTCAATTGAAATAAAATATAAAAAATTACTGTTTTTAAATAAAATTAATTACATTGGTTGAAATTTAATTGCCCCAATAAAAGTAAAACTTTTAAAACATGATATGTTATGTGGAAATGACCCAAAAAATTAATAACACGTTTAAAAATTGATATTTGAGGTCAATCATGACCAAACTCACCTGAAATTCACCTTTTTACTTTTTTTAAATTCTAATCATTGAATACAAACATTTCATTATTGAGAATGAAATTGTTCTTTTCAATCATTCACCCCTCTTTAATTATTAAATTTTATTAACTCTATAACATCATATTACAAATTTCCCCCATAATTTCACCCTAAAAATATACCACTATATTGTCCATATAACCCTGTATAGTTTCCATCAGAATTTATTCCCCATTTTTATCATTAGACCTCTATTTCTAATGATATATTTAATAGAAAACTCAATCTATAGATATTATTATTAACTCCTAAAATTTATTAATAATATTAATCATCTAATCATTTTTTAATAACAGTATATTAATGAATTGTTTGAAATTAAAATACCATGATGTTATTCTATTAATGGAATAAATGTAATTTATTCCTTCCCAACAACATAGAAAAATAAAATATCATTGAGTATGTGTTGTGAATACTATTTTATCCATGAAGAAATGCTTTACATTTTCATCATTATCTCTCAATAATTTTTTAATGATGTGAATATTAAAAAACATTATATATATATATATATATATATTTGTTTTTATTTAATGTAATTATTATTTTAAAAATAAAATTTATCATTTACCTCAACCCCATAGCATGTGTCAATAATTTGTAATGTTAATCATGTGTTGTGTGAATGACTGCCTCCACAATGTAACAAGTAGAAATTTTCATCCATTTTAACTATTATTTTTTAAAAAATATTCAAATATAATATTGTATCTTCAAATTATTAAAATTATATCTTCTTTATTGTTTAATAATAATATTTTACAAAAAAAACATTCAGAATCATAATATTCCATTAATTTTTGTATGATCATCTCTTGTTAACTCTTATATGCCAAATGGGAAATGATAAAAAATATTATCATGGATGGATATGAGGAATTAATTACTCATAATTTTATATGATAATAATGATATAAATATGTGGTTTTTGTTCTAGAATGTCAAAGTTAATATTAATCAGTTTAATTAAGATACTAATGCTAAATTATTAAATATCACTAAAATAATACCATCATTGAATTCATATTTAAGGATTGTAAAAATAACATATAATGAAATTATAACATTATAAATGATTACATGAAATCAATTACATTTTTTATTATCTTCCAATATTCCAAAACATTTTTGATAATATCAATCAACAACATTGTGATTATGAAACAAGTTTAAAACAATCAACATTACTCCAAACTCATATTGAAAACTAATAAGAACTAGCATATATAGATATTGAGAATAATTTAAAATTATGTTTACCAAAGGGTAAATATATGAATAAGGGTCTATAATAGTGGATACAACTAATATTTTTTGTTAAAATGTATGGTAAATTACATATATGGAAATCAATAGTAACAATATGGGTTTTAGTAACTCATGATTCTCCAATTGAGTTGTAAAATTTATTGTTGAAATTATTTCACCTATGTTATCTAAATTCAAAAATTTTACATTTTAATAAGTATTTTCCATTATATTTCAAGGGGAAAATGATATTTATTTCAAATCCACCTCCATGAAAATGTTTATTTTTATTTTGTTTTACTAAACAAAAAACTCTTTTTGAGAAGGGACTAATAACATGGAATTTTACATGGATGATAAAAAAACTTCATGAAGTATATTTTGAGATTTTAATGATTTTTTAATGTCTATTAAAAATAAATTTCTTCAATGTAGTTATGTTTCATGTTTCACCCTCTATTTTTTTTATTATGTATCTATTTTAGGTTGTTATGTTTTGTGTCAAAAAATTTAATTAATGTCATTATTTTATAATAATTTGATGTTTTATGAGACTAATATTTAATTACATGATATTATTATTCATTGAATGGTAATTTATTTACATTTTATTATTTTATTAATCAATTTTTTTCCATGGGTTATTTTTTAAAAATGAATTTTTTTATTTAAATACTACTTGAACAGAATTTTATTTTCAATGTGTTTTTAAGATGATATATATGAATTATTTTGATTTTGAACTCATAAGTATAGAAGATGATGGTATGGGTCCTATATTTCTTCCTAATTCGTGGTTTCAATGATTAAATTTCTACAGATATTTGTACATGGGTATAATTGTTTTCTCAAATTTTGGTGTAATTGTGTTAGTTATGTTGAGGATCTATATGTGGGTACAATTATTTGGTCCCATGATCATTGGTTTAAGTGTTTTAATCATTAAATTACTGACTCAAAATAAAAAATTTTGTTAAAAAGTTTGAAGTTATTTTGAATTATAATTTTATTCTCTCATAATTGAAGGTTTCTGTTAAATTTTTTTGTGAAATGTTTTGAATATTATATTCTACATTGAACTTTTTAGGATTTAATACCTTATTAAATGTCATTTGAAGCTCAATTATGTCTTATTATTATCATATTAATTTATTGATATTTCTTGTAGGCTTATATTTTTTCATTTTTATGAAAACATCCTTGATAAAATGATTTTCCATCCTTACAGATCAATTTAAATCATCCATTTATTAGGTTCCCATTTCATATAATTTGGAGATAGGTTTTACATGTGAGTTGTTTTTAAGGATTTTTAGATTTATGATGTAAAAAAATAAATATTGATGAGTATTGTAAAATATTTTCTTATTTAGAGAATATAGTATGAAAATACCATCAGTCCCCGGGTTTATGTGGCCATTTGTGATACAGAATTCATATTTTAGGTAAATGATATAAAATTATTTCATATTTACTGTATTTCAATCTATATATGAACATTTATTATCCCTCATGTTTTTAGGGGAAATCTTAGTAACTTAAAACTATTGGGATACAAGAATTGTGAAGGTATCCTATAATGTTATACATAATATGGAATTGAATATTCCATAATCACCCTACCATAATATGTTATGTCTACATTAAGATTTGAATAAAGGGTTGATCACATATATCATATATTTTTACAAATCAAAACTCCAAATAATTATTTATTTTTTCCAAATTTATGAATGAGGATATTTTCTATAATGATGGGATGTGACATGATGAATGGTGAAGAAATTGAAAATAAGGGCTTCCAAAAAAATTCATATAATTAACTCAGGACACACTAAATATATTAAATTATTTAGAATGTTTAGTTCTCAGATGGGGGTATTTATTACTGATATAATATTTCAGTATATATAATAGTATTCTTGTTTGAATCCCTATTTCAAAAGGAACAATGAAGCTAAGACCCATTATATTGATAATTTTCTTCTTAAACTATTTTAGACCATGGTTTTGATGTCCAGACATTCCATGTTTCTTTATATTTTCAAAAATTATATTCTTTAAAAAATAGTTCTATAATAGGTATTGGAATAAGTAGTTTTATTTAAAAATAATTAATTTGTGGTGGTATTTGGGAGGATAGATTTTATTTTAATATAAAAAATTGAGATTTATTTATCATGGTTATTAGTGTGGAAACCACCCTCTACTCCAAGATTGGATACATGTTTTATTATATGGTAGCCGTAAAAACTTATATGGAAGAAAATTTCAAATTTTCCTTTCAAATTGAAACAATTCTTCTTATGTGTCATGTTTGGTAATATTCAAAAAAAATCATACTATCATTGAGAGTTTCATTTATTGACTAAATTTGATAAATAAATCTCATCCTATTTCAGGGGGAGTGTTGATAATCGAAAGTTTAACACATACTAATAGTTCTAGTCATGGATGAGTATATAGTGGGTAGAGCCAATAGAATATCTATTATTCTTCTCAATATGGTAATAAACAATAATGAAAACATAAGTTGGTTAAATTAATGTATAAAATTGATTAATCTCATACGGAAACATTGAATGGGAAATCAATAGTGTTGTGTATTATTTTAGTATCTTCCCTAATTTATTATACATTAATTTATATATTATACATTCATTATTCTATATATGAACATCTAGAATATATCACGTGATTAGTTATTATGTGTCCTATATCTTTGGAATATTCAATAAAACCCTTATAAATTGGATTTGAGAAAATTATGAGGTGATTAAATTATGAATTTCTAGGGCATAATACGGGCGTTTGTTGGATTTCACTTCCTTATATTTTAATACCATTGATTTAATTTCTGTTATATAATGGGTTTTTATATTACATTGAATATTATCAATGGTGGGTTCATTTCATTTCCTTATATGGTATTTAGTATTAATTTATCAACTAGTGGGAATTCATGGTTGGTCATGTGAGTAAAAATAAATAGTATGGTGGTTTTCATTACAATATATAATGGTAGTTTGATGCTTGAAAATATAATAGGATTCAGAGAAAAAAGTTTACCTCTAGTAGCCAATAATTTTTAATATGTTTTACTTGATTATTTTTCATATATTCATCTTAATTGAGATGCATGATTTTACTCTGAATTATAATATGTTATTTAACCAATTTCAATTCTACGATTTCATTTGGATGTATCCAATTAAATTTAGTGGAAAATTAACTTTACGAATATCAAGGGAATGTGATATATTAGATTGGTAACTTTTTCTTCATGTGATCAAGTTCCTTTAAAAATGAATGAAAATTAATGTATAAAAATTTGGGTCGTCAATAGATGTTTAAGAAAAATGACAATAAAATTTCATTGTCAATTACTTCTAAATTATTATTTATTATACTAGTTAAAGGAATGAATTTGGTTTCCAAATAAATATATTCAATTTGGAGGTCATTATCTTCAAGTGAGTCCAAAATATTTTCCTATGATAAATTTTCAAATTTGTTATATATGTTTGGAGTATTTAGTTATTCCATTTATGGTACATAATTCACATATTGTTTATATGGTTATAGTAAAATATATAATTAATTCCTTAAAAGATTCCTTTATTAATATTTTTCTATATCATATCATGTTATTTTTTAATCTCATGATAAAAATTCACTATTTGAGAGAGAAGATATATCTAATGAAAAAAACAGGGTCTATTAACTAAAAATTATTAATAAAATTAATAGGCATGGTATACATTGTAATGGATCTTATTTATAAGTAAATAAGTTCCATGATATAACCCAAGAGAGGCCCAAGGTAATATTTGTGCATCCATGAGAAAATCGGGGGTTACATTCCTATACTCTAGGGCATCCTCACAAATACACCTATACAGACAAAAGAATCTCTCATAGCATCTATCCCTAATGAAGGATTCTAAAATCCTATGGATTTCTAGTAAAAACGCTCTAATATCATTGTGCATTTCTTATAGATATATTTATATAGCAATAGTTATTACTATTTCTCAAAATAAATATGCAATAATTTATCTCGTGGATATGTCTTTAAGCATCCAATCAATAGATACAATGGGTTCACTTGTTACAACAACACCCTTATAGCTAAATAATCTCCTAGAAAAATAAAATTGTGAAAAAAGTAGAATATCTCAAATATAAATAATAGATAGAAACATGGTAATAATAAAAGAAACTAGCAGTGACTAAATAATAAAAATTAGTTCGTAAACCAATAAGATGACTTAAACCAAATATACCCCTCAATTTCAGTATCACTAGAACCATCCACATACCAACCACAAACCTTATGAATATCTCCCCTATAAGAACCATTATAATTATAACCTCCTAAAAATCCACCACGATCATCATTATATTACACATTGGAATCATAATAATAACACAAATCAATGGTAAGAGTAAATTAATTCTTATAAATAGATTGAATCATAATCAATTGAGAATAAATCACAACATAACCCTGTGGTGTATTTTAATACGAATGATATTACATATCTTTCATCATCTATTCATTTATCATCATTTGTTTTTTAGTAGATTCTTATAAAATTTGAGTTACTTTTTTTATTCTTTCATTCATTTGATCCTCTATAACAACACCAAAACTAATATTCAAATAATCGCATCCTAAAACTAGTATTTAGTTTTTATAATATACTTTCCTAGTTAATATTACAACATTAAATTATGTCAATCTCTCAATACTAGATGTAGATGATCCATTAGACAATTTTTTTGATTTTCTATTAATTCCCCTTTAGAAATATGTTGAAATATAAAATATATAAATAGAAACTAAAAACTAATTTTGGGAAATAAATTTACTTAAAATAAAAAACATTGTAATATAATTAGAATATTTTCTAGAGTATCCTTTTTTACTCTGGTACGATCTATATTTTTTCTTCTTGTATAAAATAATGATTATTTTAGAATAAGGCAATATATATTAAATTATTTTTATAGAAAAATAAGAAATAAAAAATTTTGATAAGTGTTTTATTTCATGAAGAGAATATAAATTTTTTTATCAATTTATATTATTATTATCTGATTTGGGTTAATTTAATTCAATTTTTTTTACAGTTGTGTTTATTTATTTTCATTCATGTACCATGATTTCAAATAGATTTCATTAGGTTTTGTATTTGTCAATGTTAGTTCTATTCGAATCATGTTAGTGGTATTATAATTATTTCTTTTCGGTTTTTCTTCACATATGCTTAGTTCAATTAATTTTCATCTAATATATTTGGTTCTAAAAACAATTTTTGATTTTGTTCATAATATATGTGTTATTATTATTACATCTATATGTCAATTTTTTCATCATTTATAATATAGTTAGATCAATATGTGTTTATTGGAAAGGTTGAGGTTAATATTTTTAATAAAACTCGTATAATAATATTTAATATAGTGTATTCATGATTCCAAAACTAGGAATTGTACAGAAGGATTTTATAGTTTACATGATTTATAAGCTAGATACATAGATAATTCACTTATAACATTTAAATTCACAAATTACAACATTATTTTTTTAAATAACAATATTCAATCTATAATATCCTATCATATCATTTTTCTCAAACACTCATGATTATTGTGAAATGAAAAAAATAATGTTTATATTAAATTATCTATACAAATTATGTACAAAAAAATTATCATTAACTAATGAGAATAATCATCATGAAATGGTATGAAACTGAACATACATTCTATTTAAATAATTTTACTATCGTGATTTGACAATAAAAAATAATTAACTAATGGAAAATAAAATAACACAATTTATATTTATTCAATTAAAATACTATTAGGAATGGATAAGAAATAATAAATATGATAAGGTAAATAACTGATCACACATTCCATTTAATCCATGACTGAGAATGAAATGCTTACAGACGTAATATCCGGAACAAAATTCCACAGGGAATAATAATAAGTAAATTATTAATGAAGGAAATGAATAATTGATGGGCGTCATGGTCTAGGATATCATGATACCTCAAATTTCAATACATTTCTCAATAAATTTTGAAACTATTTGTAAAATACCATTTAATGATAGATTACTGATTTACCTAATGAAAAAATTGATGCATATAAGGGATATATAATTCCATACCCGACCTTTTACTACACTTTCATATAAATAAATAAATAGATAAATATATATATATATATATATATATAATAAAATATTTAATTCATGGACAATGTAACTTTTCATAAAATATCTTTATTGATTAAAGAGAATTAATTTATAAATACTTTCACACACTAACAAAAAACATTCAATGTAGGAAACCATATGTAGAAATGATATGTGTTTTGTTCAGTAAACATATCCATGAATAAATATATGGTGGTTGAGGGTACTTTTAATTTCTAATGACCATAAAAATATTGATATTTTAAGGGTAAGATAATGACTACAATAATGAAGCGAGAAAGTTAATTTAATTACATTTATTTATTAAAATAATTATAAAGCATCTATAAAAAAATAAGGATTCAATATAAGAAAAATTTCGCTGGTTTAGTAATAAATGAATAAGGTGATGTTGTTTTGATGAATAGAAATACCAAAATGAATTTTAAATACATTTTTAATGAAATATCCTTTTAACATTGAAAGTATTTTAAAAAATAGATGTGAAAAAATATATTTAATATAACTTTTATATAAAATATCATTTTATAAAAATAATTTAATCTTTTAAACATTGAGTGTTTATAATGGATAGAAATTATTTTTATTCCATTTATGAAAAGTCAAATATTCCTTTCACTTTTTGTTATAAAATATAAACAGTCCTTTTTTTGGAAATCAAAATGATGTTTCCTTGAAAAAACAGAAAATATAATTTCAATAAGGTTAAATATAACATTAATAAATAATTTTAGTAGTTCTAAAGTCATTTTTGAAAACTTTATTAGAAAAAATGGTTTTGGAAATCAGTGGTGTTTCGACTTAAGAAGGAAATAATGTATGATTTTATTAAAAAAAATTATCAATCATTTCATGTATCAAAGAGTGAGAAAATGGTTGTATTAATTTGAAATGTCACAAATAACCTGATAAGATAAAAAATAATTTTATTTTTATAATTATCAAATGATATCCTAAAGTGGAAATTTATGAAAAAAAATTGACAAAAATGATATTGTGAAATAAAACCCTTACATTGATTATAATGTGGAAATGGGAATTATCAAGTAAATAAATTATTTTAATAAAATTTAAATATGAACAATTAAATAATTAATTCAACATAATATATATAAAATTACGAACACATGTTATCATATAATTTTTAGGATAATTAAAAAATTATATAGCTTAATGGAAATAAATTATTTTATGAAATTAATTCATTACATTGAAAACTTTGTATCCAAGCCCCTTGGATGAAATTATTCATATTGAAATTTAAAATATCATTAATTATTAATAAATAATTATCATAAATCTCATTGGGGTATTATATAAACTATTTAAATTAAATTAGGTTCATAATATTAAAAATATTTTTAAATGAATGAAAAAATTGATAATGTTATTTACAACACACATACTTTTTGAAGAACATTCCTAAGCATCATGTATAATAGTTTTATTCATGTTATTAATTAATTACATAACTATTTGAATATTTATTATATTATATTTTTTCCCTTAAAACATTTTTCAACCAGTATTATAATAATATTTCTTTTTTTTTGTTTTATGTGTTTATTTCCTTGGTTTCTCATGTGTTTTTTATCAAAAATGCTATATATCATTAAAATATTATAATATTCAAAAATATACTTAATTATATTTATATTATAAATATATTTGTTTCATTTGATACAATTATAGATTCATTATTGGAATTTGATCATGGATAATGGATCACATCGCTTCCTAGAAGTGGTAGGGCATAAGTATACACGAGCGATGTTGTAATTTCCATAATGGGTGAAAGGGTGATGAATATGGTGAAATAATAAAATTCAAAAAACAATATAATTAAATAAATATCACATTATTGAATAAATTTATCATTATTACCTTCTATGTAATGCATATTTGAATAACAAAACATATCGCACCGTGAGGGGGTAACCCATTATACACACCGGTAATGTTATCATATTTTGAGAGAAATGGATATAAGAAGAATATGTGGTATTAAATTTATATAATTTCAATAATATAAAAAATATAATAATTTTTTTTAAATCCATATTTATATGAATCCTTCAATGGTGGTAATGAAATAATAATTGCATCGCTTGTTGATGTAGTACTCGGTCATTCATATGATCCACTATTTTATTTCCCATTTGAGGGAAGAGGATATGGATATAGGTAATTACCGTAAAATATAAAATAACAATATATTTTGGATTATTATGTTAATATACTATAATTATAGAATAATATTTTATTAAGTATTTATTATAAATAATGTATAAACACATTTTTAATAATGTTACATCTTATTCGGATGACCACTTAGGATTTCCCCAAAAGACATCCTAGGAAAAATTTATGATAAAAAAGGAATCTTGTATGTTTTTAAGGGTTTAAGAAGTCATTTGGGAATTTTTTAGATGAAATAAAAGGATTTATAAGAGTGATTATAGGAGGATAGGTGGTGGAATTTTATTAGTGGGGGAGAGGACACAAATGGAATTTTAGAAAAAATAATTTACACCCGTCTTTTTAGGATTCCTCAATCTCCCAAAATTCTTAATTATAGAATATTAGGTGACATAAGGTCTAGATATGTGCATAAAATGTGTATTTTATATGGTTTTGTTAATTTTAACCCTTATGTTTTTTGATTAACCACCTGATAAACAAGTTTTTACCCTATCCACTGTAAGTAATTTTTATTTCTTTTGATATTAAAATATGTCAAAATTATTTTTTCTATTATATATAATATAAATTTCATAGATTAAAAATATTCAATCTATTTCATTCAAATAAAATTCATATATGTGGGTAAATATAATCTAAAATTATACTAATAGATAGGATGAAAAATTCATTTTCCAATGAGAAAGTACTCATATGTAATGGTGGTTTTAGGTAAAAAATAAATATTGATAAATATTTCATGGACCTAAATTAGTTTTATTTTATTATCATAGATCTAAAATAAATTTAAAAAAAATTAAAATATGTTTATCTTTTATATAATCTAAATGAAGAGGGAGTTTCCATTAAAATCCTTATGTTTTATTATTTATCAAAATATTATTCTTTTTAAAAAATCTCAAAAAGAACATAGGGATTATATTGACATGTAGATTTCAAAAATGATGTTTCTTTTTTCATATAAATTTGATTAAATTGGTAAAAAATAATTTCAAATTATTTTCTCAAAGAGTTAGAAATTCTATTTTCCAAAATAATACAATTTTAATGAAAATATTTCTTTTTCATTGATATTTTTTTAGTATTATTTATAATCAATAGATAAGTAATGAAATTGTTTCGATCATATATATTCCTAAATGAGATAGTTATATTTAAATATTCCAACTTAATGTCTTGTTTTTGACACTCATGTTTTAAATAATAATATTTTAAAATATTAATGTGTTTTGTTTCAACCTAGTTTGGCATGCATCACAAGATATCAAAGAGATTCAATTTCATTTAAAATAAATATATCATAAATTCTTGGTGTGTTGAATTCTCTTTTGTGATTTTTGTTTCATGTCCTCTATTATATCAAACCATACTTCCATGTTTAATATAACCAGTTATTAACATCTCTTTACATTAAATATATTGAGTCCCTTTAATTTAAACATGATTTCAATAATAAAGGGTATGATATTTCAAAATACCTTTGTTTTGAACCCATATCTTAAAAAGAGTCAATAATATATCCATATAATGAGAGAGATTGGTAAGTAAAAAACATCATATGGAACAACAAATACAAGGTTTCTATTTATTAGAACATATGTTACAAATTAATATGTGTAGATGGTTGTAAAATATAAATAATTATTGAGAGGTAAAGTGGTAATTGATCGATAGAAATTTGATGATCAGTGAAATTTTTAGCACCTCAAAACCAAAAATCATAGATGATTTAAAAGTCAATTTGATTCATCATATATGTAGGTAAAAGGAATGAATTTTTGTTTCAATATCATTTTCCAAAATATGAGAATTTGTTTTACTATCAAGGAATACATGGAAGTTTACATAATTGTTATTTTATATTTCATTATAACAACTTGATAAAAAAAATTTCCAAGTTTAATTTCGAATACATCACTTACTATATGAAATGACTATCAAAAAAAATTATGTCGGAAGCACCAAAAATCACATTTAATGTACTTTCATTTATATAAAAAGAGTTAAAATTCATTTAATATATCTCGAACTATTTTCTAAAACAAATATAGTTAGAATCACTAATCCAATATCGCACCCAAATCTCTAAAAACCCAATTGTAGCCCACATGTATAACATTAAGACTTATAAATAAAATAGTTTATGTAATAGTAATGAAATATTAATGAATACATCATTTAAGAAAGTGGTATGAGAAGTACCCTCATCACCCTTCTATTATGGGTTCATGCCTCATAGCCTTACCAGATTCGATGGGTTGTCAACCATCAATCATGTCTCCTGTTTTTTAAAATTATATTAATAGAATTATAATATTGTTCACAAACTATAATAACCCATGATTACCTAAATAAAAATATTATATAAACCCCAAATTTTAACAATACCATTAAACATATTCCAAAAAAATGATACGACATTCATCATAAAATGGATTTTTTTTCTAAAACATATATTATTCCAATGGGATGTATTTCCAAAATTATTTTTCAATATATCCTTAATATTTATAAACACTCATCACTCAAAACCAAAAAAATTTGTGATTATGATTTTCATGTTCTGATCAATCATTATCTCCTTAACACATGATCATATACATAAATCTTATATTAATGAATACATATATGCTTATAAAAATTTAACGCAATCATGTGATGTTTCCGGGTTCTTATAACTAAAATACCATTGTTCAAATTAATCATGAAATTTAATTTTATAATCATGGTAAATAAAGACTTAATCCACTTTATTTATACATGTTAATTCCATTGTTTTAGGCATTAACCATTAAAATTGGATATTGACTTGATTAATTCCCAATTTTCTAATATTTATGATAAAACACTATAAATGTATCCCTTTGATTATTTTTCCTTCAATTAAACTCTTTATCTTTATTATCAGTTCTTTAATATAGGATCAAACTGTCCACACATGAAACATTTTACCATTCATTTGAGAAATGTCTTATGGTGTCTCTAACCATATATATTAAATGTATGAAATTGATCATTCTTTAACCATATCCTCCACCACTCAAGCTCATAGAAAACTATATCCATCTCTTATTTAGCGATTTTTAGAGTTGGTTAAGTTATAGGTTGTTATTAATATTTTGTTAAAACATATTATATATAATCATGATATATTTCACTCAATTAATCATGCCATTTGATTTATCAAAGTCACCACATTATCCTTCATGTTCAATATCATCATAATTCAATCTTGTTCCAATCATTTACTAAAGGAAAAAAAACATCGTGTGTATAAAAATAGTCATATTGTAAATAAAAATGCAATAATTTATAGGATGTATAAATAATTACATCATTTCCATCATGAAAGTCTTAGTTTTAACCTACACCATTCATTTTCATCAGTTTTTAAAATCCCTAAAACTGGTTTTTAACTAAAATTTTTATTATCCAAATTTTATCCCTTGGGATTGTCAAACTAAGTGTGTAGTAATACTCATATTCATGTACCAGGTAACTCTCAATTAATTCCCAACATGAACTTTTATGATTTATTACCCCAAAGTATATCTACTCCAAAACAACTTGCAGTTTTATTTTACACAAAGGGATGTTTTTGTAGGATAAAGCACATAATATATTCCATTCAAACACATTTGGATGTTGTTATATAGTTATCATCAATGTCTATCATTGTGTTATATTCCCTCATATATGCATTCCAAAATCACTACCAAAATTTCTCCTTACATAATTTGATACCAAATGTAAGGACCTTGACCATAGATTCTTAATGATGATTCCTTACATTATTACATTATTATTATATATAAGAAATTACATCCTAAAGAACAATATAGATTAGTAGTACTGGTAAGTAGGTGCTTATATGAAATCCATATTAAATTTGAATATAAAAATTATAACATAATTCTTTATTACTGTATCATTATTCCCTCTAGAATATCCTTCCATATCGTTCATAGTATACGTAAAAGATTCCTATGAAGGGAAATGAAAAAAGGTTGAGATCATATGATCAGTAAGGATTGAGTACAGATGAATCTATCATGAATCGATAAGAATAATCAACATAGAAACATAAATAACTCAAAACATATTTCAATTTATTAAAATTACTTTCTTTATTAGATAAGTCATAATAAAATTAGAAAGGATAATAACTGAACACATATTTCATTTAATCTATAACATGGATATCATAGATAGATAATTAGTAATTAAAATAGATAGGTAGATAACAGAAAAAATAATCTATTTATTAAATAACAAATAATGCAATGAATCCATATATAATATAATTGAGAAAATAAAAACTTTAATAATAATAATAACTAAATTCTAAATGAGTAAAATTATAAATCATTTTACATCATGATCTCAAGCATCATGATCCCTCTAAATTCATGACCATTCACAAGGTCATTTAAAACAATTTGTTTAAACCATTTAATGATATCTTAATAATTCTAATATTCTTAAAATAAATGCATTGATGTTTAAAATAATTTTTTACCCTAGTGATCACTACATGTCCAAATCATTCCTCTTATATTGAATAGTTGGTTTAATACATTGACATTCTGCCTTATCAAAAAAATATGTGTTAAGTAAATAGTATGTATTTATCGATATTTACCCAGATAAAAAAATAACATTCAATGTAGAACATAATTTTTATAAATGAAATATGGTTTAATAAATTACAATATCCATGATAAATAATCTAAAAATTTAGAGATAGTTTATTGTGTGATGATGCTAGTATATTGAATATTTCAATAGAATATTAAAGACTATAAATTGATTCAATAATGTGAATTTCTAAAATTTTATTCATTAAAATAATCCAAATACATCCGTATAAATAAAATTATGGAATCAATACAAAATATCCATATTGGAGTAAAACTAAAATAATGGGTAGTTTTTTTCGATGAATAAAAATTCCATTAAAATATCTTTTAAAACATTTATAAGGAAAACATCATTTTAATAGTGAAGATATTTTTCAAACTAAATGTTAATAAATATATTTTAAATATATTCCAATTAAAAGACCATAGAAAATTATAATTTATGATACAAAATAATGATTATTCATGACTACGGGAAATTCTGTCCATGTCGTGTACATTAAAACATAGATTCATTTCACTATTTTTGGTAAAATCCAAATAGGACTTGTTTGAAAAATTAGGTGAATATTCAATTCAAAAAAATTTGTAAAAATTGAAAAGGCACAATAATTTAATTACTAAATAATATATATAATATTGAAAGAAATAAATATATTTTGGAAAACATAGTTTTTGAAGGAAGATGGTTTTTGTCTGAAGAGAAAATTGAAGGAAGATTTTATTAAAAAACAATTTCACAATAATATTAAGTAACAAAGACTAAGAAAATATTAATATTACATAAAAATTTTATAAATAAATATATGTGAGTAAAATTAATGGTATTTATTATCTAACAATCAAATAATATTAATCAATGTAAATTTGGGCATAAAAATTCTCGATTAAAATGAGATTGTGAAATAAACCCTTATTAGTATCATTACATTGAAATGAGAATTTTCCAATAAATATATTATTTGTAAAAAATTTAAATAAATAAAACTATTTTTAAATAAAACCTATTATTTTTAAAATTCATTACCTACATAATCAATGAATATCAAAGACAATTATGAAGTAATATTTCTCATTTAATAGAAACTGAGTAATGAAATTATTTAGCAGATGGTCTCATTTAAGTTAAATTAACAAGGGTGAAATATTTCAAAAATAAATTTATAATACCATAAATTATTAAGGAATTAATATATAATATGTTAAATGTATATTATAAATTATATATAATATAAATTTTTTGCATAACATTACAACATTCTATAATTAAGGTAAATTGAGATGAAGTCCCTTAGTTGTCACTTCCTTATGGTCAAACATCATTTAACATCCATTAAAATAGTTTCAAGAATGTTATTATTTTTAAATAGGACAACATAAAAATTTATAATATCTTATATTTTCCTTGTATAATATTCTACCACCATTTTTTTGACAATATCTCAATATTTTCATTCATCTATGTGTCAATTGTTGTGTTTTCTCTCACATGTTTTGTCAGTAATGTTCCAATGATTTCAAATATTTTAATGTTCTATCGAATTTATAATGATCTTGAGAAAATAAATAACTTTTTATCACCACATTCCTTTCAAAAATTATTATTTAATATTGAACATGGAGAATGGATCACATCACTTCATGGAGATGGTATGTCATCGTAGGCATGAGTGACATTGTAATTTCCATAATGGGTAAAATGGTGAGAAATTGGGTGGCATATTTACATTAAATAATAAATATAATTGCATATATATCTCATATATTAACTAAATTTATCATTATTACCTTCTATCTAATGTATAAGTGAAAGAAGAAACACATTGATTCATGATGTGGAAGTCCTCCATACAAAGGAGTGATGTTTTTAGGTTTTAAAAGGAATGGAATATATGAAAGTAAATGTGATATTAAAAATAAATAATTATTATCATATAATAAATATAATATAAATTCATTAAATATAACTTTATATCCATCATATTATGGTGTTTATAGAAAATTAATTACATTTGTTCACGAGAAATTAGTATGTTGTAAACAAGATCGATGGGTTTCATTACCATTTGGTGGAAAATGAGATGGATATAGTTCAAGTAATTAACATTATAACATATATGTATATGTTACATACTGTTATTATAATAATATAATGATGCAATAAATTTTATAAGAGATAAAGATGAAATAAACTAAATACTATAATTCAAAACATTACAAATAATCGTATGACCTCTTTAGGTTTTCATGAAAAGACATTCTAGGATGGATTTTTAATCAGAACAAGGACTCATGGATATTTTGAATGGATTAATTAATTTATTCGATGAGTTATTGTCAGTATAAAATGAGTTTTTAAGTGTTAATATGGAATTGGAGGTGGTGGCCATTTATAAGTAGGGGAGATAAAACACATGGTGTTTTTGAAAAGAAGCAATTACAAAAAAAAGTTTTTATCATTAAGAAGATTTAAAAATAATCAATTATGAAACCATAGATCCTAAAAGAAAGAAATATTTCAACAAAATGGCTTTTCAACATGTTCTAGGTCATTTTGTTTTCTTATCAAATTAGTTTAACCCTTCAGTGAATCAGTTTTTATCTTAACTATATAAATTAATTTTTACTACTTTTACGATTCATAATTGGAAAAAATATAAGTTAAAAATATTAAATAATATAGATTATTCATATTAAAAATGTATAGTCTACTTTTCTGAATTAAATTCATTGAAGTGGAAGAAGGTAATTCTAAATTATACATATAGACTCGAAGAACAAACGTGTTTCCAAAGAGTAAATTATCATAAATTATGATGGTTTTAATATCAAATTCATTATTATATTGATTAAAATTACCTATGTTAGATAAAATATTGTATTATTGAACTAATTTTTTAACATCCCACTATAGGTTCAACTGAACTGTTCCCCAGGACAGTGGCCCACAAGACATCAAGCACATCTCCCCAAATGCCAAAGGTAGTCTACTAGCTTTGAGGGCCTTGGTTGTGTCTATTGGCAGAATAGGCCCTCATTCATCAAAGTCACTACCACAAAAATAGTTTTTCGCAGCGCCCCCCTTTATCAGCGCTTGCTTAGTAGCGCTGATAAAGGGTCCCCCTTTATTAGCGCTTTCTTAGTAGCGCTGATAAAGGGTCGGCTTCAAAAAAAAATTAAAATATATTAATATATTAATATATAAATATAGTTATATTGTTATATAAATATAATATATAATTTTTAAATATATTTTAGATAAGTATAAATGTACATTTACACTTATTATACTTAATATATAAGATATTTAGTGAAATTGACTTCTTAAAAAATTAAAAAAAATAATTTTAATTAATATTTTGATAATTATTATGGAGTAATAGTCGTTTAATAACAATTTGAGGACTAAAAAAATTAAAAAAATTAAAAAAAGATCCAAAATATGTTGAAAACGCAACTCAAACTTCAAACGGCCATAAATTTTGATCCGGGTGTCTGTTTGAGCTCTACCACATATCAAATCGAAGCCTGCGACGAGATCTACGTCGCTATGACTAGGGGTTCCCGGTCAAGCATTTTTCGATGCCAAAAGAGGCCCAGAAGGCCTCCAAAACTAAGTTTTTTGTCGGGGTACCCAGATTTTTTAACATTTTGTGGATTTTCAAACTCGTTTAAGGGGGTATTATTGGATTTTCTTGGCGGGGACTGAATTTATTCCAAGGTATTACATTCATATTGATATTATGTCTTTGAAATTTCATACTTTTTTATAATGAACTGCTATTTATAATCAAATATATAACTATATGTACATATTTTTTATATATTCGCACCTAAAAATTAATTTTTTTAAATAAATAATTAAACATATTTACATATAAAATATATTAGCTTTATCTAAATATTAACTAATATCCATTTTATTTAAAATACCAATATATGAATATTTATATACCTATATATTAATCTAACTATATATATATATATTAATCTAACTATATATATATTAATCTAATAACTATATATATATTAATATAACTACATATATATATATATATTAGTATTACTATAAATATATATATTAATATCACCATAAATATATATATTAATATCACTATATATATATATATTAATATAACTATATAAATATATATTCATATAACTATATATATGTTAATATAACTATATATATGTTAATATAACTATATATATGTTAATATAAATAAATATATATTAATATAAATATATATTACTATACGAATAAATATAACTAAATATATATATATATAGATATAGATATATATTAATACCACTATATATATATATTAATATTACTATATATATTATAATATAACTATATAACTATATATTATAATATAACTATATATATATATATTAATATAAATATATATTACTATACGAATAAATATAACTAAATATATAAATAGATATATATAAAGATATCATGAATTGGAAAGCAAATCAAAATAGAGTAGTGGTAAGGGCTTAGGCACGCAGGGGGGAGGTCTCGAGTTCAAATCCTGGTGGAGGCAGGGGTGCGCGCGCATGGGGAATATTGGAGCAAGCACTGTTAAAGGGTGGAGGGGGGTGCGTGGGGTGCGTGGGGTGTTATATAGGGGCCGAAAAGCGCTGTAAAAGGGGGGGTTCAAGCGCTATAAAAGACCCCCCCCCCCCCCCCACCACCCCCCGATTGGCAGTATTTTTTAATTTTTTTAACTTTTTTTAAATTTTTTTAAATTTTTTAAAATTTTTTTAATTTTTTTAACTTTTATCAGCGCTTTTTTAAAAGCGCTGATAAAAGGGTCCTTTATCAGTGCTAAAACAAAAGCACTGATAAAGGAAGCGCTGATATAGGACCCCTTTATCAGTGCTAAAAAAAGCGCTGATAAAGGGGTACTTTTATCAGTGCTTTTTTTTAGCGCTGATAAAGGGGTCCTATATCAGCGCTTTTCAGAGCGCTGATAAAGGGGACCCCCCCTTTATCTACGCTGGCTTTATCAGCACTTTTCTAGCGCTGATAAAGGCCATTTTTAGCGCTGATAAAGGATGTGTTTGTAGTAGTGAGTATGTACTATGTTAAATTTTATTAATAATTGGTGGAAACATTCATTAGAAATATCATAAGAAGTATAATCATAATAGAAACCAAGAAATATAATTAAACAATGGATGGAATCTAAATAACAGTATTAGATACACATGACGATGAGGACATGGAAAGGATTATAAAAGTGAAATTATGGGGAAATTGGGATACAAGAATATACTTCATCCTAGAATAAGTATTCAAAAAGAAAAAAAATTCTACTTCAAAAAATCTCGAGCATAGGTTAGTCCTTTTCCTCATGAACCCTCCAATTTATAAATAAATTAAATATAGGAAGCTACATGCATCCCTTTATCCATATGTATGAATTTAAATATTCTTTGGTGATAAGGGAGGTCCAAGTAAGGTGTGAGATAAAATCATAGTTGGGTAGAATTCAAGATCTCTACGTAAATTAATTTTCAAAAATAAATTAACAACTATGTGAAACAATACTAAATTAATTGAAGTAAAAAAAACAAAATCAGAAATTACTCACATTGGGTTCCTAAAAGGGAACCATATCGATACCACCTCCTTTATCCTAATCCCGATGATTGAAAGAGGTACCTTTGTATGTTGTAATATGTATACATGGATCCAACATCAAATAATCAACCAATGTGATAGAAAACCCCAGATTATTATTTACATTGGAGACCACATTTCCATTTATGATATAGGAACACACTTAAGATAAAAGGAAGAAAAAATGTGTGAATATGAAATCAATCAATCCATAAATCCATTTTTGGGGTCCTCAGTTCGTCCACAATGATCTAAATAGAATCCTAAGGGTCTCAATGGGTGTATCCAATATAACCAGTTCAACTAAGTCTATACAAGGAAATCCATATAAGCATCCCACCTATTACTCCTGGCAGGGTGAGCTCTGATTCCATTCCATGTAACTCAAATAGGGGAACAGGTATCACCAGGGTCATGGAATAAGCATCTATATCATGAGTCCATCCTCAATTAATCCCCTAGGGAACTGATGTTAGTCATATGTATACATAGACCTCCCAGAGAGCATGTTCCTATAAAGCTAAATTATTTATCCTCCCACATCAACAAGATCCCACTATTCCCCATGAGTCTATCCATTGGGTCCTTATATTGGGACCCATGTTCTCTGCTAGACTATATTAAATGAGACATGAAAACTAAGAACATGTCACAAGGAATAATATTTACATAATTTCATGCCATCAATGTAACATCTCAATATCACATGATCAAAAATTAACAATGCTATGAAAATTAAGAAAAAAAATCTGGCACAATTTAAATGGTAAATTCTAATGGAATTAAATATGAACATGGAATGTAATGAGGCATATGAGAAAAGGAATAACATATTTATAATCACATGTCAACATTGAAATTTCAATATCACAAGCTTTCAAGCATGAAAAATCATATCATAAGATTATGAAATAGAACATGGAATATAAAATATGCATTCAAGAACACGGATAATCATTTAAATCATAGAAATATGGATTTTAATATGAATCATTAGGAATTAGCATTTAAATATAAGGGTTGAAACATGAATCTCAATGTCCAATCAAATGATCACTCATTTATCTTAATTAAAAAATATTTTAAGTCATTTAATCATGATTAAACTCACACATACTTGGTGGTCCACATACCAAGGCATAGTTAAATTGGAAATTTAATGTGGAACACCCAAAGGGGTGACCAATAATAAGGGAAAAAACCCCACTTATAGTTTTCATCATATGGTACAGTCAGAAAAAGACATGGAAACCCCACTTAATTAATTAATTATATAAGAATAAATTTCCCCTTGAAGGTTCCATCATGCATCATGATGAAACATCATTAAAAATCAATGAAACAAGAAAGAAATATATAGAACACCTACCTAAACATAAAAATGATCCACTCATCAGTTATAAATCCTTGATTTGGCCAAGAACAAAATAAGTCGAAGGATTTGGTGATCTCCTTGAAAATAGGTTAACATAAATTTCAACAAAAAGTGAAATTTATTGGATATGAACCTATAAAAAGGAGAGTGTGGAAGGATGATCATGTTAGTTGATTTTTTTCTTTAGATAACAATGGATTTGATCACCGAAAGATAGAGATACCACAAACCCTATAAATGATGAGACGATGGAGCTCCACATGTGGGGGAGGAAAATCATGTAGGATGAATATGGGGATAAGAAAATTTTGATAAAAACATTCATTAAGGTAAAAATGGGTATTTAACCCATATAATAGGGGTCACACAGTTTGGCTGCTTAGTTGGCTAAACTATTCTCCATTCAAACATAAAGTTATTGTACATGGGTAACATCGTGGGGTTAGGTGAATGGTTTAACTAACCATGTGAAAACTATATATAATTCATATGTCCAAAAACATTCGGTTATCACATGGGTGTTTACTTAGTGTCACGTGATTATAAAAAAACTGTACTACCCTCTACACCCCACTATCTACAACTACACGGTTTTGGGAAACCATGGGGGCTGGGATACATGGTCTTCTCTAACAATGCATATAGTCTTCATCTTCCTACCTCGAGGATCCGGTATTCAAATGAACCTTATAAAAACCTAATACACACTTTAAGAATTCTAGAATAAGAATTAAGGTTGTTTAAAATAATTTAATCTAAAAACTCATTAGTTCTCACCTTTTAGAAAAGATGGTATGTTAAAACCTACACAATTTGAGACAATATTTCCCAAATATTCCATTATAAGGGTGGTAAGACATCATATGAAAATAGTTCTAGACATTTTGCATTTACATCACCCTTCCACTCCCAGGAATCATATTGTTTGAATCTATGTTGCCATAGCACCCAGACCAAAAGAACTAACCTATATTGTAGAAGTATTATACCAAGATTGATGATATGTATCGAATTATCCTCTATGGATGTATCCTCTATGAGCTCTATATCCTTTAGATCAAATGAATGAGATGGTTCTTGATGATACTACGGAGGAAAAGATACATGGAAGATGAAATGTATGGCATGGTTCCTCTGAGATAACTGTAAAAGATAGGATACCAGCTCGACCCACTCCACTATATCTAAAAGTCTACCATACCAAGTTGAAAACATGACCTTTATCATTATTTTTTTGACCAAATCTATTAGAGACACGTATAAAACCCCAATGTACCATATCAAACTATAGATTTTTACGGTGATGATCTGTATAAGACTTATTCCAAGACTAAAATGTATCCATAAGATTTTGAAATAGCTCAACAATATCTTATATATTCTGAAAAAGGTGTTGACCCAATAGAGCTACTTCAGTGAACTCAAACCAGTATAGAGGTGAATGGATTGGTCAACAATAGAGGGCCTCATATGTAGCCTTTAGAATTGTTTCCTCTTATATTGTTTTATAGGTAAACTATACTAGAAGAATATTTTTTTCCCATGATCCTTCAAAATCAATAATAATGGATATACTGTATCAACTAAAACTTTTATGGTCCACTGAGCCTACCCATAGATCGACGGATGATATGTATAACTCAAGATAAATTTTAAACCAGTTGGATTTTGAATACCTTTCTAAAACTACTATTGGAAGTGGACCTCTCTGTCAAAAATGACAGAATGGGAACACCATGATGTCACACTATCTCCCTTATGTAAATCCTTCCTAACTCATCAATAGATAAGGTCTCCTAGATCGGTAATAAGTGTGTGAACTTGTTAATCTAATGTATAATCACCCATAATACATCACTTAATCGATGATATCTTGGATATATTATCACAAAATCTATGGTGCATCATTACATTTCCACTGAAGAATAGAGAGAGTCTGTAGAAGTACAGCAGGTCATTGGTTCTATACCTTCACTTGATAAAAGGTGGATCACTGAGTAATGAATCCTGCTATATTTCTCATTATACATGTCCACTAATACTAATGATTCATATCTATATGAATCATAGTGAGACCTATATGAACTATAAAAAAAGAATTATCAGATTCCTACATCAATTCTTATTATTGTTTCTGAAGTGTTATGTCATGGAGTTCCCACTTAATCATTCGTGTAAGTGTATGAGATCCATTTAACCATGAATTCCAAATTTTCAAGGGTGGGAGACATTAATCTCTGCTTAAGTGATATCAACTCCTTGATTAAAATAGGGTGATGGGATTTCAATTCCTCTTTATTTGGATTCCACCCCAGAATTTGTTTCCTTGTATATGTAAACCTTATAGATTATAACATTTTTTGTCAACCTAATTCTCATTTCCATCTCTTCATGGATTCTAGTTAATTATGCTGATTTTGTATGGGCATTCCCAATGGTTAGTTCATGGAATACAAATTTATTTAGGGATATAGTCACATTGGGCATCACTGAGCATGTCTTGATGATTGAACATTAGGGAACCATCATTCTTCCACATAAAAGGGCCTCTCAACAACATGGAAACCAGAGTCATCCTACTTCATTTGTGGGGTAGCTTATGCGAGAATAATTTCAACACAGGATTTCTGCAAGCATCCCATGTTTAAAATTGGTTATTCGATGAGATTGACATCTTGTGGAGATGAAGGGTCTTATGTTTAACGTCTTGAAGATATATGACTGATTTGAAATTTTTTTAAGGTGGATCAAATTGATAAATTCTTTGAAGGGATCGCATAGAAGAATTTCCCTATTAATGGATCAAAAATCCCTATTAGGACTGACCTGAGAGTGGTTTTTCCAATAATGTTGAATATTTCAAACCATAAAGTGATGAATCTCTAAGATAGAGGTATTGAGGTTTACCATTCGACTAGTGGGAACACCTCTGATGGATATCTCGAGTTATGTGTCCTATAATAATATATATTTCACATCATGAAGGCTGATCGATACTCCAATGAGGGTTGATCATCAAGGTGGACCCCATGAAGGGGGACACCAAGGTTTACCATTGGCAGGGATTGAACCTTCAAGAGGTTTCTAGTGTACCCTATGTTAGAGATAGGGATGAGAACCCACATATTTGAAGGGGTGATTTGGGGATTAAACATGGACAGTTTCCCTTCTCAATAGAAACACTCTTAAATAGATAAATGTGTATTGTGTAGGTCATATTCATAGCTACTGAGGTTCAACTATGAGCAATGATGATGTGGATGACAGGATCTCACCACGATGTGGTATCTTAGGTATGAAGAAATATGGAAGTAGAGGAAATTTTTATTCTATTGATGGAGTGTGGAATGTGATGGGATTTAACCTCAGATAGAATTCCAATGTAACTGTGTGACTAGGAATAAAATTCAATGTAGTTTAGTCTGGATAAATGATACACCTGAGGAGAAAAACCCTGAGAATGGTGTGTGTGGATCGGGACACGAAGGATGTATAACCTTGGGTTATGGAATTATCTTCATGATATGTATTGACATAAGGGAAATACTATGATGGGAATGGATGATTGTATTAAACCTACAAGAGTATTCTTATATACCATATTATGGATTAGGGATCAAATTCCAAAATGGTTCGGTATACCATGCAGTTTAATGACATACGGTAAGGATAGGGGTGAAATGATGTGAATATGATGGCATCAAGATTGAACCTTGGGGAGGCTTCATACATACCATGTATATAAGAAAATGATAAAAACATGAATTATACAAAAGGTACGTGGGACTTACGCACTGATTCAAACCTTCGACATGCTAAGGATTATGCATGGTTTGCAGCCCAAATGGATGGAAGAGGATGATGAGATGGAGGATAGATCAGAACCCCTTAGTTATAAGGATCTCGTTGATGAGTCCCATAATGTGAATATGTCAAATCATGTGGGTATATACCCAGGATGGAGCACCAAAATTTTTCCAATGGTTCAGTTGGAACACCCTATGAGAGGGGATAGATGGTGGTGTGCCCCATAAATGAATGGTTTCACACCATGATTGTTGATCTAGACATAGATGGAAGTGGATTAGAGAGGTTGAACCCTTAGGGGGAACTAATGTTTACCATTTATTAGTATTTAACCTCAAGGAGGTGTCCTACAAATCATATATAAAATTTTGGGATCAAATCCTTTATTATTCTGAAGGGAATAGGGATTACACATAGGAGTGTCCTAGGTGCCTCTAGGGAGTGGAAACTGTGAATAGGGATTATAGATGGAATTTGTTCGAGTGTTGATAGGGAATACAAATAGTGATTGGGGATTAAGTGGGGTAAGTTTTCCAGGATCCTTTAGGGAGAAGCAATGGTGAATGGGGCTTATACATGGAAACTGCATGTGTACTGCTAGGGAGTAGCAATGGTGAATGGTGTTTACATGTTGAAGATTTCTTGGTGCCACTAGGGAGAGGAAACGTTTAATGGGGTTATGCATGGAATATTAATTGATAATAATAGGTAGTGGATATAATTATTGGGGCTTATGAATAGTATCATCCCATGATTTCTTCATCCTGTCAAGTAATGAGGGCATCCCATGTGTATTGCATGAGGTAAGAGTTTGATTTAATGTTATGTTAAAGGATGAGGTTCATTGGGCTTATGCATGGAATATTACCATATTGTATTTCCCATGTATGACCTTTAGGGAATCCCAAATCATTATTGAGTCAAGGTATATGATTGGGGAATACACATGATAAGGATCCCCGAGGTTTTTTTTGGTAATCATCTCAAGATCGTGGCATGAGGCATCTTATGCTAGGCACATATGGCTTATCATTTTTTCACAAGATGCATCCTATAATAGAATTATAGGTAATAATACAATTTATTTTCATTTAGAAATGACTAATATGTGGAAGGGACCTATAAATTGCTAGTGTGGTACAAACGCATGAGTAACCCACTACAATAAACCTGTCATAGGTGATTGGTGACGAAGTTTCAGGAGATGCTTGAGGAATGGTTCGAATAAAGGTACTCAGAGAATTGAATATGAGAATCTCAACTCAAACATGGGAATATGACAAAGAAATATATGTCGACTCATGGTTTTTCCTGGGGTGTGGAGGAGTTTCTCAAATCATTGTATTACAGGGATGGATGTAGGGGCTACACAAGGGTGCAACCCAAAATATCATTGACCTGGTGCGACATTCTAATTTTCATGGAGGGATGTGATGGTAGTTAAGGGATTAAATCATAGGTCTAGGAGAGCATCCTGACACTGATCCCAAGTGAGGGTTTTGGTGTGCAACCCATGAATTATGGACCAGTGGGTGTAGAGGTAAGAGATTATTGAATAATATCGCTTCTAGAAGGATGAAGCTTCACATAGCTTGTGGTCTAACAAAGAATGGGATTTTATAGACCTCTGGGTATTGTAGAGCATGGTACCCTTTCTTTATCATGGAATTGTGATCTAATGAAATTCTATTTTAGAAAGGATTAATGATCCTTGAAGCCTCAAGTAACCTAACAAGGCTTCCTCCTCCAGAAATGGTGTAGGCCTCCACCAAAGGCATCCTTACCCCTAGTATGGGAAATGAATTTTCTCCATTGTTCATGGTTATTGGGGGAATTTGGAAATTGGTGATTTAATATTGAAAGAACAACATAACCATTCCATTTAGTATTGGGTGATATTCATATTTATAGGCAATGCAGTTCATGATTCTCATGGGCGTGCTGCGAAGGAAAAATGACATCATAAAGGTGAAGGGATCTGCCAGAATCATGGATCCATCCATCAAAGATATTGGTGAATCCCTAGAGGTAGATCCATGAACTATGATTCTTAGAACCACACCACCAAAAAAATGGGCTCCGTGAAGGGATGCAGCTCCATCGGACAAATGGATTCGTCCATCAATGATGTTCGCGTGACCATGGAGGGAGTTCTGTGAAGAATTTTTTCATATATATTTTCTCTATCCATAACATCTAATCTATTACACCATTAATGTTCTAAGAATAATCAAATATAATTCTTTTAAATGGGTTATTCTCCTATAGCATGTACAGAATCATTACGTGTATCCTTCCAACACATTTTTTGGTGCCTAAAAATGACCCTAGAAAAGTGTCCAATGATGATGAGGAGGAAAACACAAACCACATTCAGGGGAAATAAATGAAAAAAAACCAGACTCGGGGCCCGCTATATCTAGTTATTATTGAGGAATAAACCAAAGAAATCTATAAGGCTACGTGAGTCATGATTTTTTTGGGAAACAAAAGAAAATAGATGATCATTCACTTATATGAGAGTTTTATACAGTCAGAGGTGTGTAGGTATTATAATTCGACATCAATCACCCATTGGGTATTTTTGAATTGGAACTCACTAGTTGGTGAATGGAACATTTAACATCCAACATTGTTCTCCTATGTGTTCTATTTAATAAATGGGATAACTCCAAGGGTTTTGTAGTTAATATGAACAAAGGAAAAATGGGAACTGTAAATCAAGATGCCACAAATTTAGAACCCCGGGAGGAAATCATTATGATATAGGAAAAACTCTCACTATATTCATAACATAGTATTTGTATTTCTTAGCATCAGATAGGTACAAACAAACATGGTTCGATCGATGGCCAGGTTTAAAACACAATACCTTTCTTTAAATGTCATCCATTGTCTTTTGGGCATTGGCCCATGATGGTAGGTGATCCAAATCGTCATGGGCCCACAATAGTAGGGGGACTCATCATACATGAAAGAGGATGAGGATCTAAATAAGGGAATTACAAATCATGGAGTTGGGTGATGGGATCATCGAATGGATTCCTACACTCTTGAAATTATGAAACCATGAATAAACCACACTATTGTAGGTGCATTGGGAGTAATAATGATCAGACCCATCGTCCATAGATGAACACTTTGATGAGGGCCCAGGATCCCTCACAATTTAATGTCTGGCCGGTTAGGGAAATTCATAACACAATTTAATGTCATATTATCAGGACATATACCATAGTTTAATCTCATGTGGAGGGGATGTTTCACAAAGTTGATGGACATACTTTTTAGACCATGGCCAAGAGTTTAAAACCATATTGCACAGGAAATAATGTATATTCCTTGAATTTTTGTGTGGAAGGAAGTAATTAAATCTGAGTTGAATTAAGCCATGGAGGTCCAAATCCACACAAGCACCAGGGGACAGAAGGGAAGGAAGCACATGTGACAAAGAATGGGAAAAATCATAGTGATTATTTTATTTTATAGTCATATTATTGGGACAATAAATAGGGTTTAGAGGTTAAAAAATGATAATAAAGATGTGGATGGGCATGAAACAAAATGTATGGGAATCACTATGTATCCCTCAAGGATGAAAATAAATCCACGCATAGTTATTTAATAGAGTGTAGTGGGAGGCGAACGCTGGTGGGAGTAGTGTCTCAAATGTGGGGAGACTCAAAAATCTTGTAGTCATCATGGGGAATCATGAAATTTATCACTATACGGTTATAGGATAAAGTCATTCATTGAGGATTATGAGTTCTTAGTTTAAGGTCATAGATGTAA
This sequence comes from Viscum album, assembly GCA_963277665.1. Taxonomy (NCBI): domain Eukaryota; kingdom Viridiplantae; phylum Streptophyta; class Magnoliopsida; order Santalales; family Viscaceae; genus Viscum; species Viscum album. The sequence continues at coordinate 2,059,492,950 of OY728132.1, forward strand.
AACACCAAGATTTTATGAGATATATTTGTTTTAATTTTTTTGATATCTTGTGTTTTATGTTACACAAATATTAGCTTGTGCTATTTGTAACATCGTATTAGCTTTCAGTATATGAAACACTATTATTCACTTTTGTTACACACAATTTTATGATCTTTTGATAAAATTCATTTCACATGACACTGGGTATAGATTTTTTCCAAAGTATAATTGAACTATGTTTGGATTATTTTATACACAACACTAAAGGAAGCTTGCACTACATGCAACACTAACATGGCTTGCGTTACACACAAGAGCGTCCTTCCTCGATAGATTGGGTTGTACGCAATACCAACTTTCACTAAACGATGATATTTATTATTGGAAATAAAATAGATATTATGAATAAATTAAACACATTTATAATTTTATATAGCATTAGAATTAATATTATGTATTTTTTAGAACATTATATAAGAACAAATACAATTTTTCAGATAAAAGAAGTATTATTTTCAAAAAAAATGCAGTTTTACAACCTCTTGATGGAGCACCCATTTTAAATATTTTATCTGAAAATTTTTTAAGTTCAATTTAAGAAAAAAAAACTTCGTAATTGGAAGTGGGAAATTAAATTTTACATTGGGTGAATTTTTTATATTTTTCTGAAAAAAATTCATATTTTGATTAATAGTAAATATATGATACATTTTAATTAAAAACAAATTTTTCATCAAGATAATTGGTATGGTTATATTATTACATTAAATGGTTTAAAATTATAAATGGAATATATTTTTATCATTTAATCCAATTTTTTTCATTGGAAGTAATATCACTTTTAAATTGAACATAAATTCATGTCAACCTTTTTATATGTTTCTTCTTCTTAAAACCCCGCTTTTGGTTTTTGACAATAACAATTAATTTCAAATTATTTTACTCTAATTATGTATTATGAATTCTGAATAATGGATTCCATATTTTTAATTAGTACGTAAAAATTATGTTAATAATATCCTTTTATTTTTGGGCATTAAGAATATTAAATTTGGTAATTGTTTTTATTACCATGGTTAAAGGTAAATCGTGTAATTAAAGGTAAATTATTTTATAAAGACACCTTTACACCTATAAAAATTCTATCTAATGACTAAATTCGACCACTGTCCTTTATTTTACAAAATTGAATAACTTGATGGCCACTTACCTATGAATATGATATGAATGTAATAAAAACTATTGAATGTGGAAAAATGTCCCAATCTCATTTTAAATAAGTATATTAATTTTAATATATGGATAAATTTGACATAATATCTACTCTAAATAGTATAAATTAAATTAAATAAATTATCTAAATTATTGAAATTTATTTACAGTTTTTATAGATAGAATAATTACTGTTAATGATGACATAATATGATGTAAAAATTATTTTATTAATATAAATATTAAATAAATGTTTTTAAAAATATTAAAATAAATATCATATGAAATAATTAATGTCATCCACGAATTTTCTATGTGACTATGACATGTAAATATTGTATTAAATATTTTGATTTGAATTTATTTTTTATGAGGATATTATTTAAAGTCAATGAAATGAATAGTGTCAATATTGACACTATTGATAGTTTGTAAAAATAACATTTTATTAAATTATTAAAAAAATCATTAAAATATTTAAAAATTACAGATTGATAATTATATTATTTATAATTTCATAAAGTACCCATTTATGGTCAATTAGTTCCATAGAAATATATATTTATAACCATTAAATATTTAGAATTCTATTACCGAAAATAAATTTAAATAGAATAACTAAGGATCTAATAATAAGATATGGTTTAAATTAACAAAATAACATGTCAAAAATTTATTTTTTAGATGATATTATAACCCTATATCATCTCATCTTTTAAATTGGGACATTTTGGTGGTTTTGGGGATGTTTTTATGTTTTGGTAAATTATTATTTGTAGAGTTTTCTAAAAGTGCCTCTTGTCTCAATAATAAAAGGGCACCTCCTCCCTCTCATCTTCACTCTATTTTGATACTTCAATCTTGTAAAACCCCTACCCATTTCTCTTTTATACTTCCCTTGTAACATTCTAGAGGTTCTGGTCTTCTCAAAATACTAACTCTAGTTCCATTAAGAGGAAATGTAAAGAGAGCATGTCAAAGAAGACGTAATCCCCTCTACTGATTCATTCATATTTCATTATACTTCTACTTCAACATCATGATTGGTTTTATTATAAATTAATAAAACTAGTAGAAATTATATACTGAGATGTTATTATAATTATGAAACAACCATATTCAACTTTATATCTATCTTACGAAAAATAAAATCACCCAGCGTATGTACGTACGGTTCCCCATCTCCACGTCATGGAGTAATCTGTATTTCACCACCACCATACATGGATGGGTATAAAATGGATTTAATAACTATATATATTTATTATAAAATGATATTTATTCTAAAATATATATCCCCATAAAATTACATACTATTCAAGAATTTTGGAATGATATTGTCACTCGTGCGTACGTACGACCTATCGTCTCCACGAAGTGATGAGATTCATTCACCACGTTAACCGTTAAAGAATGATTAATATATATATATATATATTCATGAAATATATTAAATTATAATTCTACTGGATTTATTTATATGTATATATATATATTATTTGCATACTTCCATTCAATTCAATAAGAAAAAAACAACATTATTGCCTACATACGACATGTCGTCTCCATGAATGGTGTATTCCATTTCATTTATCTATATATTACACACACATATATATATATATATACTTAATATATATGATATATAAATCATATTTTACATTATTAAAGTATGTAAATCATGAACTAGGTAAGAATATTAAGAATAAAAATTCTAAACATGTATGAAAACTAAAATGATTATTACACAAAATGATGCATTATTATGGAATCAACATATGAATGGGTAATATAAAGTCATAAGTAAATAATATATGATATCATAAATATTATTATTGTTCTTTTACAAGTTATTAAAATTTTTAAACCCATTATACTGGAGGTTCGGAAACATACGAAGCATATCGGACCTAAGGTAAGGGATAATTTTGCAATCTCATTTTTATCTGAGATTATTTATAAGTAAATATTTAATAGGGATATAATTATCATCAATGCGTGTGTTTTATAAAAAAAAATATAGAATGTTATTTATTCTTCTATGTATTTTTAAATTGATTTTAATACATTTTTTACTTTTATTATTTTGTATGGATGGAATCATAATTTTTATTATCATATGATGTACCTTTTTACTTTTCTAGTAAAAGTACGAGGAGAATGTTTTTCAATGTATACGGAAGGAATATATTTTTATGGTTTTATGATGCCTTATTTCTAGAAATCATCATCTACACTATTTCATGTGTATATTCAACTTAATTATTTTCTTTTAAAATTGTGTAGTATTTTGAGAAAAGAAAATGTTTTTTAGAAGAAAGGATATTCTCTTCAAGAACTAAGTTCAAGTGGTTTATAAAAATTAATTTCCATATAAGATTATTCTTTTTAAATATGGTATTGGATATATGTCCAATATTACTATTATTTTATTATTTTAATGATGCAATGGTATTTTATATGGATTATTTTATGATGGAATGATGTTTAATAAAACCAATTTTTTTTCTTGGGTTAAGCTATGATGAATCATTTGTGTTTTTGTGGCACATGTAAGAATGATTTCATTATGAGATGGGTGGAACCTATATATCCATAAAATACATTGGGAAAATATTTATATATAATGACATAGACCTGACTGAAAAGAAAACTAAATCTGGTTTATTAATACAGGGCTGGTATGGAAAGTAAATCTGGTTCAGTAATACTTAGCTGTAACAACTAGTAAATCATATTCTTTAATGAAAATCGTCCATTATGAAGGTCTTGGAAACAATACCTTGGATAATATGAAAATATTATTATGTTATTAACTATTTTCCACAATTATATGTTTTATTCTAATGCTATTTTATCATTATTAATGTTCCTTTATGATCTATGTCTTACAAACTGCCAAGATTTATCACATGACTAATGATTTTGGAAATTTTAACTTTATGTTCATTTTTTACAATCTAATGTGATTGGTTTGTTTTATGTTCTCCATGTTAACCCATACTAGGCATCTGTTCTCAACCTTTTTATGTTTTCTTTTCCCTAGGATATAAATAAAGGATTTACGTAGGGAAAAAATGGGAAGATCTTTATGGGAGATGTTGAAGATCATTCACCATGTTAGAATATTATGTTTCAAATTTCCAAAGGCACTAAACTAATACAGTATTTCAGAATATATTTATTTCATGTTTTATGTTTTCCAGAAAAGTAATGGAATGTCAATGTAAATAAATCATGGGACGTTAAAGTTGGTATCATAATAAAGGTTTAGTCAACCTTTAGAAAATAGAATGCGAAAACATTAGTGATATCCCGAGAGATATTTCTATGATATTTATATGTATGTCCCTAAGGATAAGTATAAATATAGATTTTAGTCATAGAATTGTGTTAATGATCATTAATAACCCAGTGTTTAACCTACTAGGTTAGATATTAAAATTACTCCCCCTTGATTATGGTGTTTTCCTAGTATGAATTTTGCCTCACACACTATTATTGTTGGGTTTTAGACAATTCTTGGAACCTGATGGGACCATGTTAATGATCAATGCATTGGGAAATGAAATTATTATCCTCTTGAACAACCAATTTATATGGTACATGGAATTAAAAATCTTATTTCTCTACTTACATATGCTATGAATCATTCTCTACTCCCAAATGAGCATAGAAGGTAACAACATTCTATTGAGTGCTTCATAAAAAAACATCCATATTCTTTCAGTGGTTCTTCTGATCCACTGGTTGCTGAACAATGGATTAGTACCATTTAAAAGATATTTTCCACCCTTTGTTGTTCAGAACATGAAAAAATCATTTTGGCAATTTATCATTTAGAAGGTGAAGCAGTCCAATGGGGGACTCTAACTAAGAATACAAGGTAGCAAGATGAAATTTAATCCATGGGATGGGATGGGTTCAAGAACTTGTTTTTTAGTAAGTACATACCTTATATTCTTCAAAAAAATATGGCAAATGAGTTCCTTGAGCTTAATTAAATGTATGATGAATCTTTTGTTACATACAAGGTAAATTTTACAATAAGTTCAAGGCATGCTTCTAGTTTTATCATCCAAATTGAAAGTAAATTTTATCGATTCATCTGTGTCTTAAAACCAAATCTTAGAGTCTCATTGGGAATAAGAGACTTTAGTAGAATTTAAGAGATTGAATGTGGTGCTATCATGGTAGAAATTAAAGATGGTGTTACATATATATTTCATGGTTTTGACCAGAAATGAAAGATGGTGTTCAAGGGAATATCTCAAAAAAATGGCGAAAAGAATTTGAATGTTCCCTTATTCTCAATGTGTGGAAATAAGCATGGAAGAGATTTTCTTTAATAGACTAGAAAATTCTTCAGCTGTGGAAAATATTTTCATTGATAATTTTATTGCTGAAGTAATAAAAAAATTGTTACTGGTGATGTGAATATAGAAAATTCTACATAGAATGAACCACCAACATTATGCTACAAGTAAAAGGAAATGGGGTATTATGTTAACCAATTCCCTAATCCAATGGTTAATAATGATCATTTTTAGTAACCTCTTAAGGAAAAAGACAATGGGAAGTCACATGATATAACAATTGGTGATGTTTTCTATGACAACGTAATGGTGGAATGATTAAGAGTTTATGTAATGGGATTCCAAAATAGTGTTGTTTAATCTCTTTTATAGTATTATGGAATATTGGAATATCTATGTAATGGTCCATTTTGATTTTCTATAATTATATTTTTCTAGTAACCATAAAAAGTGAACATAATATTTTTGGAATTCACATGATATGTGCATAATGAAGGGATAATGAGATAATCAGATTATTGATAGTATTAATGAGATCAGGACTGATAAAATTACAATGTGATATCATAGTTTGAGTATATAGAATTTTTGGTATATATGGTGTGGGGAAAGAGTTACGTTTTTTGGAATTCATGTTTTCACTAAGTATCTATGGTAATTCATGTTATTGTCATATATCAAAAAAAAATACATGATTATAGTATTCACGGGTTTGGAATGTGACAACCAAGAATTTTCAAATGAGATTTCGGAGACAATTGTAAATTTGATTTAGTTCACCTCTTTCTAAAGATTTATATTTTCATTTTTTGAATGGATTGTAATGTTTTCCCTTTATGGATAGAAAAAGTTATATTTAAATTGGGTAAATGTTTTATCTCACTCTAGGTGGACTTATGCATATTTGATAACCTATTCTAAACATTTTTTTGAGATATATGGAATGGCCTACCACTCTATCACATGATCTAATAACAATTTATAAATGAAAATTTCAACATCATTTCTTTAAATAAGAAATAGAAGTGGAAATTATTCATTGAACAACTAGCAATGAGATTGTACAGAAATCAAGTAAGTATTTCTCCTCATGAAAAAATTCATCAACTTTAGGAAAATGATCTTGAGAAAAAAAATTATCCAAGTACCTTATTATCTGATGATTCATATGGTCACTTAAATCAACACAGATTTATTGCTTTCTACTAGTTTACATTATTCAAACCTTATTCTCTATCCCTATCCATCAAAATATGATAGTTAGATTTCTCTTCTATATCCATGTCTTCACTTCCCACCAATGTTCTTTTATGTTGAAACAAGTAAAATTTTACGTTGGGTACCATTATGATTATAACATTACTTTATAAAATTAAGTTTTGGAATCCTTTTTTACAATGTCGGTTTCCCTGAAAGAAACTTTCAAATAGTAAACCATTTATAACCCTGACAAATTTCGAGGGTGATATTCATTTTTATGGGGGTAGAATATGATACCCCAATATTTCATGTGATAGATTATTTTTAATTTCATCGATGTCATATGTTGTAAGCTAAAAATTGATTATATTTATCTATATGCAACACCATATTAACTTGCAGTATATGAAACACAATTCTTGGATTCTGTTACAGAAAATATTATATTATTTTGATAGATTACATTTCACACAACACTAATTATTGATTTTTTAAATTCATAAATGAACTATGTTTTGATTATTTAATATGAATCACCAAAAAAATCATGTACTACATGCAATATTGACTTGGCTTGTGTAACATATAAGAGTGACCATCCTCGATATCTTGAATTGTACACAATACCGATTTTCACTAAACAATGATACATTATTAAAATGTTATTATGGTCTATAAACTAATAATTAAGAATATTATTAACCACATTTTTTATTTTATATAGAATTAAAATTAACATTATGTATTTTCTATAACATGATATAGGAACAAATTGAATTTTTTCAGATAAAAGTAATATTTTTTTCAAAAAATTAATTTTTACCGTTTTTTGATGGTGCGACCATTTTAAATACATTTTTTGACACTTTTATATGTTAAATATGAAAAAATAATATTCTTTTTTAGAAGAAAGATTTAAAATTTTACTTTAGATGAATTTTTTATACTTTTCTAATAACTTTCATATTTTAATAAATAGAAAAAATACCCTAAATTTTAATTAATAAAAACATTTTTCATTGAGATAATTTATATGATAAAATTATAATACATAATTGTTATAAAATATATATATTTTTTTTATTTAATCCAATTTTGTTCATTAAAATTAACATCTCCTTTAAATTTGACATAAATTCATGTTACTATTTTGATAATTTTTTTCATCTTAAAAACCCACTTTTGGTTTTTGACAACAATAATTAATTTTAAATTAATTTATGTCATTTATTTTGAATTATGAAAAATGGATTCAATGTTTTTAATCAGTAGGTCCAAATTTTGTTAATATGCTACTTTTATTTTTGTCCATTATGAATAGAAACTTTTGTAATTATTCTTTTTACAATGGTTAAAGTTAAATCGGGTAATTGAAGGTAAAAATAATTTTATAAAATTAACTAAAAACCTATAAAAATACTATTGGATGGATAAATTGGACCATTATAATATATTTTTTGAAATGGAATCACTTTATGACCCCTTACCTTTGAATATGACATGAATTTAATAAAAACTAATGAATGTGAAAAAATGTCACAATCTCATTTTATATAAATATATTAATTTTAATATATGAATACCTAGAAGATAATATCAACTATAGATAGTATCTGTTATGATAAAACAATTACCTAAATCATAGAAATTTATTTATAATTTTTATATATTAAATAATTACCATTAATGATGACACAATAGTGATGTAAAAAATTATTTTATTAATAGAAATATAAAATAAATGGTTTTAAAATTTTTAATATAAATATAATATAAACTAATAAATATTATCCATAAATTTTATAGGTGACTATATCATGTTAGTATTATATTAAATTTTTTTGGAATTTATCTTCTGTGAGGATTTTATTTAAAGTCAATTAAATGAATAGTGTTAATATTGGCAGTATTGATATTTTAAAAAATTAAAATTTTATTAAATTATTTAAAAATCATAAAAATGAATAAAATTACAAAGTTATAATTATAAACTCTAAAATTTCATAAAATAACCATTTAATGTTAATAAACACCCTATAAGAAAATATATATAACCACTAAATATTTAGTATTTTATTACCATAATTAAATTTAAAGAGAATAATTAAGTGTCCATTAAAACAATACCGTTTATATTGATAAAATAACATGTCCAAAATTTATTTTTTGAGTTTATTACTTCCCTATTTTATATAATCTTATAAATTGGGACATTTTTGTGGTTTTGGATAAGGGTTTGATTTTATTACAAATTATTATTTATGGAGTTTCCAAAAGTGCCCCTCCCCTCAATTATAAAAGAGAACATCCTCCCTATCCTCTTCACACCATTTTGATCCTTAATTATAGGAAAAACCCATCCCATTTCAATTTTAAACTACCCTAGTTACATTCGAGAGGTTATTATCTTCTCAAAAGACCAAATCAATTTCCATTAATAGGAGATCTATAGAGGGAACATCAAAGAAGAGGTAATCTCCTCTACCGATTCTTTAATATTTATTTCTACTTATACTTCTAATTCATGAGTTTTTTCATTATAAAATAATAAATAGATTATAAATTATATATATATGTTATTATAATTATGAAACAACCATATTCATCATTTTATCCTTCTTAATAAAAACAAAATCACAATGTGTGCGTATGTACGGCTTACAGTCTCCACACCATAGTGAAATCTGTTTTTCACCACCACCTTACTTGGATGGGTATAAAAATGGATGTTCTGAAAATATACGATTATTATAAAATTATATTATTTCTTAAATATATTCCACCATACAATTAAATACCATTCATGAATTATGGGAATGATATTGTCACCAGTGCGTACATACGACCTACCATCTCCACGACCCGATGAGATTCATTCTCTATGTTAACCATTCAATAATGATTATAAAGTATATATATAATAAATAATCATGATTTATATTACATAATAATGCTACTTTAAATATATATATATCTCATTTACCTACTTCCATTAAATTCAATAAGGAAAAGAAAATATTGTTCTTGTGTACGTATGGTTTACCGTCTCCATGAACGGTTTATTCCATTTCATTAATCAATATATTACATATATAAAGGTATATAATGAATATATATGATATATAAATCATTTTTTACATTCTGGAAGTAATTATATCATTATATAAGTAATAATATCAAGAATAACAAGTCTAAACACGTACGATAAATAAAACGATTTTTACCAAAGAAGTTGCATTAACATGGAATTGACAAATGAACGAGTAATATAAAGTCATAAGTAAATAATATATGATATAATAAATATTATTATGGATCTGTAAAAAGTTAATAATATTTTAAACCCATTATACATGATGCTTTTATACATAATAAATCATATTAGACATATGTTAAGGGATAATTTTTCAATCTCATTTTTAAATGAGAATGATTATATATTAGTATTTACGGGGGATATATTTATCATCCATGTCCATGTTTTCTAAAAATGTTTTCAAAAAATGTTTAATATTACTCTATGTATTTTTAAATCCATTTTTACCCATTTTTTACTTTTAATACATGGTATTGACGGAATCTTTTTTGTGTTTACCATAGAAGGTATTTTTTGACATTTCCAATAAAAGTATGAGGATAAGGTTTTTTATCTTATATGGAATGAATGAGTTTTTATGGTTTCATAAAAACTTATTTCCTTGAATCTTACTCTACAATATATCATGTTTATTTTCATTTAAATCCTTTTCTTTTAAAATTGTGTGGCATTTTTAGAAAATAAATAATTTTTGAAGAGGGAATGTTACTTTACTCAAGAACTATGTTCTAGTGGTTTATAAAAATTATTTTCCACTTGATATTTTTCTCTTTATATAGATTTATGTTTGTAACCCTATTATTACTATGGTTTAATTATGTTAATTATTGAATGGTATTTTATATGGAATATGTTATGATGGAATGATGTTTACAAAAACCTTTTTTATTTCATGGGTTTTGTTGTGATGAATGATTTTTGTTTTTGTGGAACATCTAAGAATGATTTAATTATGATATGTTTTGGATCTATATCTCCTTCCAATGAATTGGGTAAATATTTATATCTCATAAGATATAAATGACTAGAAAGACAAGTAAATGTGGTTCAGTAATAGAGGGATGGAATAATAAGTAAATCTGGTTCAGAAATACATGACTGGAATCACATGTAACTGTAGTTCTATAATATACTTTGTCCACTATGAGTGTCTTGACAGGAATTCCATGGCTATTATATAAATCATATTATGTTTTCAATGGTTTGTCACAATTCCATGTTTTATTCCAATGTTATTTTATCATGATTAATTTTTCATTATGATTTATGACTTATGAACTTCAATGATTTATTTCAGGGCTAATGAATTTGATATTTAAACTTTATGTTCTTGATTTTATATTCTTATGTGATTGTTTTGTTTTATGTTATCCTTGTTTACACTTACTAAGCATTTTATCTCACCCTTTTTATGTTTTCTCTTCCCTAGGATATAAAGAACATTTTTAGGTCGGAAAAAAGGGGAATATCTTCATGGAGGATATTTAAGATATTTCACCAATTTATAATATTATGTTCTAAGATTAAAACATCACTAAAGTAATATGGTCTTTAGGTGTCTATTTGGGTAATGTATTAAGTATTCCAAAAAATTAATGTAATGTCCATGTACGTCAATCTGGGGTCATTAGAATATATCTTAGACCTTGATTGGTTGTTTTCCAAATAGGTAGGTGAGGTGTGGTTTTAGGATAATCCTGAAATGAATGAGGAGTAGGGAGGCCTTCATCCACACACCACACCCTAGAAGAGAATATGTTCTATCATATCTTTTTTATGTTCCTAAGGGTTGGACCATATGAAACGGTGATAAAATAGGGATATGTGTAACATGGTGGTATAATAATCCTGATGTTACTAGGGACTAAGAGGGCTACACGCACTATATACACATTCATTAGAAACCTTTCATTCAGTTAAATGTTGTGCATCTTGGACTTGATATTTTTTTCCTGGACTAAAGACAAAGTGTATGGGAATCACTATGTATCCCATAAGGATATGAATCATGCTACAAGTAGTTTTGTAATCCTGTGTAGTTTAATGCCATGATGAATGGATGAATATTCTTTGATGTGAATAGGGTAAATGACGTTGTCTTTGGGCCCATGATCGATGATTTGGGAATCACTTTGTATACAATAAGTATGGGAAGCATGCCATGAATAGTTCTATAAGGGAAAATTCCATGTGAATGTATGACTCATACACCAAGATATGAGGCATTATATATTTTTCGTTTGTTCTTTTCTTTTCTTTATTTTTTTAGTGGCTAGATGGGGATGGAAAGTCCAGTTGTCACCACAGAAATCAAGCAGGGTTTCGGTATTGATAGGTCGCATGGTGGAAGACTAGTGTCAATGGTTATGCCTTATCAATCGAGAACGCCACAATTTTGAGCCATTTTTCATCATGTTTCTAGGATGATGATTATGTATTATTAAGTTTATATGATAGGATTGACCCGTTCATTTTAAAGTTGTACAATATGGACGTTGGAGGTGATGTTTCAAAAGGGATGCAGATGGAGTGGATACTAGAAACCCGATGTGAATGGGGACCAAATAGTTCTACAACACACCAAAAACATCCATGAAATCAGTTAAGATACTCTTAGTTAATTCATAGAGTTACACATATATGGAACCTAGTAGATGTTCATAGAGTTTTGACTATAGGGTTTTATAAATTCATCATGTGGGTTTAAATCCTAGCAAAAATACTAAGGCCATGTGATCCATGATCAGTATAGGAAACTAGTGGTGATGTTATAATTTCCCCATCACATGTAGAATTATAAAACGAGGTATCTTCTCAACCAACATTCATAGATTAATGGCGGTGCCACACTAAGGGTGTTATAGTTCCACAAAAACATAGGGATGTTGAAAGTATGTAAATTGAATCTTATGTGGACTAGATAATGTATAGTGAAACTAATGTGTTGTATCAATGTTGACTATATTAACAACATGAGATACACAACCTCAACAATCAAGGATGGGGATTATAAAATTATAATTGACTATTGAAAAAATTAGAAACATGTAATTCGATATTCGTTGTCGAGAATCCACTGGGGTGTTGGGCCAGGACATGAGGTGAGACAAAGAATCATGAGACCATCACCATTAGGGGATCCATATGGATGTGATAGATGGTGGAAATTTTAACCCCAAAATAATCAATGTCTGTAGATGGGTCAAGATGATATTAAAATAGACATTGACACATTCGATATTCTATCCGAGCGTATTAGGGAATGTCAGTCGAAGGACCCACCAGAACCTGGGATAGAAAATAGTTTAAAGTTATATTTCATGGACCATGGATTCCCAGTTTAATTTCAGGTTCATTGGATGTATCCATATAGTCTAACATCGTGTTTTATGGGAGAAGATTTCCCATAGATTATTGTCACGAAACTTGGACATTTATGGGATAAGAAGTACTCAGTAAGAAAATTCGTGGTCCTGAAAAATAATCCCAACATGAATGAGTCCAAAAAGGTCCATATCAAACCACATATTCCTAGGAGAACCATGATGAGTCTCTTAGTTTATGGTTAATGTGTTTAGACCTGAGGGTTGTGCCACTGCTCTATATGGGTGCAAACCCTACCAAAACTCTTATACACATGTGTTCCACAAATGGTTTGGGAAATAGGAAGTGAGGTTGGGATTTCCTCATCATATGGGATAACACAATAGTGGAAAGAAAACATTAGGGGGAAGTCCCAACTAGAGAAACATTCTCACTCAACATGCATGGATGTATGGAGGGACAACACCAGGGGTGTCAGAGATCTATTGGAACATAAATACATGGAATTTGAGAGTCATGGTGACCAATATTTGGGACATAATGAGGGTGGCACGATGATTTATGGTAACTATTGACCATGTTCAAAACACAATATCCATATAATGTTATTATGAATTGGGATAAACAATTAGGGTTGACTACTTACCATGATCGAGACAAAGGACCTAACAGAAAATTCCATCCAATGTCATCTAGGGAATTGGCACAAAATAGTATATGATCCACATTGTCATGAACCATGCTATTTTGGCTGTCCCTTTCAGATGAATTAGGGGATGGGGAACCAAATAATAGATCTCATTAGGCATGAAAATGGATTTGGGGAATGTCCCTGTGGAATCCAACACTGCAGGTTTCATACCACTACACATTTAAGTATCTCAGTGTGGAAAATTCATTAAAGGGATCAGGTCTTCCTTCAAGGATCGAGCTCCTATACAGGGTATCACGATCATTTTATAGTGTCATGATTCATAAACCAAAAGTTCTTTGTTTAAGGTCATAGTGTGTGGACCATAAGATCCTTGTTTAATGTTGTGGGTATAGGGAATATCTGTGTTGTGTAATATCATGATGTAAGGAAGAAATTGTCATTATGTAATAACCAAACCTTTTCTAGAGACAAATAGAGCACATTTTTAGTGACTTTTAGTTGTTTTGAAGTACTTTTCCTTTGGAATTATGGTTTGTGGTGAATTTGGGTGATGTTTTCGAAAAAAAATATGTATAGAGGGTTTTTCAAGTATCGCACATGGTTTGAAAAACCATGCACCCAAACCTAGGTAACCGTTCAAACCATGAAATCCTAGATAGAGAGGTCTACATGATTTGTGCATTGTTTCCCTAACAGTGCTCCCCTGTCGGGCGAAATTGTCTATGCAAAATAGTTTTCTACAAAAATTAGTTTTAAAACCCTCCGAACCACTGAAACTCATCTATTTCAACATACGATCAAGAATGAAAACATCTAGTTGATCCTAGAGCTTTCATATAGAATTATAAGGTGATTTCAACACCGTTATTTGAGATCTAAAGCCCATATTGAAGATCCTCTCTCTTTCCAGTAATTGGATTGCATCCCGAAACTTATCTTGTAATTTCTTCTATCATTCCATGATATTTTCATGGAATATATCCACTATTTACACTGATCTAAACCAATATGTTGAGATCTAGATCACAGATTATCGATAAAGATCTTGATTTTCAACATCTTGATGCATTTTATCTTAATTTTTTGTTTAGAGATTTAGATCTGTATCATTATTGACGTCGTTGTGCCACTTAGATTCTAGGGATTTTAGTTCGCAATTATATATCAAAAAAACATGGCAGGTGGTCTAGATCACACTCTGATATTAGTGGATTTGATATGTGTGTGAGAGATTAATGATTTTATAGCACCCAATAGTAATTTTTTCCAAAATTGGATCCATTAGGAATTTAGAATTGATATGTTTATGTTTTGGAGATTAGTTGATTAATTGATGATTTAATAATGGGACAAAGGGTATTATCTAATAGATAATTAATTAGGGGAAATTTTAATAATTTGGGATATTGTATTAAATACATTGAATTTGTTGTGTTTGAGATAATTATTTGGTCGAATTGATTATGGGATAATGATTTGGATATGTTTAGGTAATTAACTATTAATTAAATATGTGCCTTGATTTTTTATTAAGATATTTAATTTTTAGATTAATTATGATAAGATGATATGATATTTAGATAATTAATTGTGGAGAAATAATTATGGAATGAATTATTTATTGTTTGATTAATTAATTGATGAACTAATTAATGATTTCTGTAATTATTTAATTGTGGGGTTAACTAATGGATTTTAAAGTATTTAATTAATTTTTGGATTTTTAATGGAATGGTGTGGTTATTTCATAATGAATTAATAAATTATGTTAATGATTGAGAAATCGGGTGCTAGACATGGTGTTCTAGACCAATTGAGATGTAGGGGAAATAGACATGGTATTCAACCCTGATTGTTGATACAATCTCCTGTGAAGTGTTGTTGTAGACATGGTGATATACACTAATTGTGAATGTGGGGTGTGAGACATGGAGATCTCAACCGATTGATATTTTGGTTATTAGTCATGGAATTCTACACCAAACTAATAATAATGATGAATTTGTGATTTGAACTAAAGAAATGAATCAAACGTAGGTCTAATGTGATTATTAAAGAATTAGTGAAAATGTGATAACAATTTAATTCTGCATTGTATTTATTAATTTAGAAAATTCCAGGCACTGTCTTTTTACTATAGTTGTTTCAGACACAATTGGTGGTGGCCTAATGAATTGTACTAACATCCTATTCGGGAATCCTGATTGGCACCTGTGCAGAATTTGTTGTTGTGGGATAAGTTAAGGGAAAGGCCTCACAATAGATTGTTGATTTTGGATGGATAATGGATGAGGGAACTAGATGTGGTTTGGGACCCACTTGTGAGTCCTTATATATTTATTCTCAGTTACATTGTAGAGACTTGAAAATTGAATTTTCATAGCATGCTTTCCCTTTTGG
Organism: Viscum album; assembly: GCA_963277665.1. Classification (NCBI taxonomy): domain Eukaryota; kingdom Viridiplantae; phylum Streptophyta; class Magnoliopsida; order Santalales; family Viscaceae; genus Viscum; species Viscum album. Next base: position 2,059,509,136 of record OY728132.1, read on the forward strand.
ATGAGTATTGTATTTACTATTTTGACAATCATGTGGAAATGTTATTGTTCTGGTTATTTATATGCTTCCACACTTGTTTGTCGTATTTTTTCTACTTTTATTTTACTTATATAAAAGATGGTATAGTCTCTACATAACTGATTTACTTGACCCTCACTGCTATTCGACACCCTCTAACATATGGGGAGGCATGCTTGATGGCATGTGACTGACCAGCATGGGGAACCGTTGCGTGGAATCTCGGTTGGGGGTAACAAAGTGGTATCATATGTATTTTATTTCATTAAACATATTTTGTCTTACTGATTTGGGAAATGTATAAAGGCATTAATAATATATGGGTCTTGGTAATGAGATCGTGCATTGAAATTGAAAAAACTGTTTGAGGGAAAATATGGGAACTCATGGTGGGATGATTGTGATTGCTATTTGTTGTTACAGTTGGATATAATTTCACATTGGGTGACACAATTGTGGTGTTATGAGACATTTGTTTTTGAGAATTGTTAATTATTGATATGTGGCCTAAAGATGAATGAGAGTATAGTCTAAATTTATCATTCTTGGCACTCATGGTTATTGTGACATGAATAATTTTAGGAGCTTATAGAAAAATGAGTTATCAGTATGTTGTTGAACATGAACTACTTTACTTGTAGTGAGATTGAAATGAAAAGGTGCCTAACATGAATTTATTTATGGTGTAAAATGATGAAAAATGAAAATAAATCGATGTTGAATGGGAAACTAGAATAATGAAATGGGTTTGATTAACTAATTGATGAATTAATTAATTAAAAATTATGTAATAAATTAAATTTTAGAATTAGTTAATGAGAATGTGCTTACACATGTTAACCAAGACCTAGGAGCGTGATGGTTAAAAGTAGTTAAAGCACCTCGGTGTTGATTGTGTGGTGATAAATGGGGAAAGGACATGTTGAAACTTGTTTTTTTCTTTTTCCTCAAACATTAATTTTATACGGTTATGTTATGAGACAAAATATTAGTGTTTGAAATTGTATAGATTATGCCTCTATGATTCATGTCCATAGAGAGAGTGAGCAGTAAGGTATAGAATGAACATATAGAAAAGGAACTTGAGGCACCATTACTGACAGATGAAGAGGAAAGGGAGATGTTCTGAGATAAATGTTCTCATTTCATGCAATTCATGGAAAGATACACTGAGCAAGTTCTAAAAAGCATGTCTATGTTGATAAGGGTGTTTCATATGCAGCACCATTTAACTTTTACTGTTGTGGGTGGACCTAAGGGAGATTAATTCTAGATTGACTTCATAGATATGATACTTTACCATTTAGAGACTCTGACTAAGTTGAGGGTCCAGCTGGCTTCTTATATACTGCAGGGATTAGTGAGGCATTAGTGGGACATTCAAGTATGATCTAGATACACTGATGATATTTCATGGAAGGAATTTTTGGGTATGTTAATGGTATGCTTCTATCCAGAGACAATGAGACAAGAGACGGATTAAGAGTTTATGCATCTAACCCAAAGAAGAATGCTCATAATAGATTATGCTGAACATTTCATATATTTGTAGCATGTTTCTCTAGTGTTGGAGGAAGATGAGGCTTCTTTGACAAAACAATTATAGGAAAAACTTAGGTGTGAAGTTATGTCCCAAGAGAATACCATTCGGAAGGCGAGTCTTTCATAAGTGCAGAATCAGGATCCCATCTTATAGGGGAACCTAATGGAGGATTCATTTACTGGACTTGTAGCTACCATTGGACGATCCAGGAGTACGCCTTCAGAGATCCGGATGCACTGTTACGAGAACCTTAGTCATAACAGCTGAAATCGTGGTGGATAGTTAGGAGGAACAGTTCCACCAGACCATAATCAAGTTCTTTTTCATACGTGTCGTAAGACAAAACACTATTGTTAACATTGTCATCAACCACCGAGGGAGTGTCGATATTGCATCAAGATGGGTCACCTAATGAGGTTCTAGTGGATTCAATGAAAAACTAGTGCATAGGGAGAAGCTAATGAGGGTTCGAGTGTGGGAAGGCAGTATTCTACACTATATAGGTCTGGTAGATGGTGTTTTTCTATTATATGATGTAGAGGTAGTGGAGGTGGTGATTCTAGGTAAGAGAACTTGTATCATCAGAGTGGTTATACTCATGGGAGTCAGACGTCACCATAGGGAGTAGTGGCATGAATGTTACATGTTGTGAAACCTACACTTTTGGAGAGTGAGGTTGCGCCAACAACAGTGAGATGTACTATTCTAGTATTTTCTACTCTATCATGTTTCATTCATGATACCAGTTCCCCTCTTTCTTTTATATCCTCAAATCATGTTAATGGATTGAGCCTGGAGTTGGGGTATGTAGGTGGAGTAATGAATATTGATACACAATTAAGAACATGGTCTAGAGATATATGTTTATTCTAAGGATGTTCACTAGATAATGGAGAGTTACATTTTCCTTCGGTCTTCTATGTCCTTGATATGAGGGCTTCGATCAAATTATGGGTATGGAATGGTTTGTTGCATACAGAGCCCATATCGATTTTTATTGCAGTAGAGTGACCTTTTTATCTCTTAAGGGTAACCAGTATGTCCATTATAGAGTGTGGGATATCCAGGAGAGCTGAGCAGGGCCAATTACATAGAAACCCGGACAGCTCACATACCATGTTTCAAGTCTTTCTCTCGATGATGGGTGTGGTAGGCAATAAAAACATCCACCATTAGTAGAACTATTTCAAGATTTTTTTCTGAATACTTCTCAGGGTTTACAATGGAGATAGATGTCCATTTAACTATTGATATCCAGTCAGGGGCAAATCCAATATCAATTACACCTTACAGAATGGCACCGACTAAGCTTCAACAGCACAAGACTTAGTTGGAGTGATTGGTGGATGAGGGGTTTATCCATCCAAGTATGTTCACTTGGGGATCACCTATGTGGAATGAAAAGGCAGATGGTGGGAGATTACATTACTGTGTTGATTATCGGAAGCTTAAAAAAATTATCGCGAGGAAGTAGTATCCACATTCTCATATCAAGTACAAGTTTGACTAGTTGAATGGGGATTTTGTGTTCTCAAAGATCGATTTGAGATTGGGGTATCATCATGTTAGAGTTCATATTTTTGATATACCTAGGACTGCATTCAAGAGTAGTTAGGGCCTTTATGAGTTTATCGTAATGTTGTTTGTGATAAAAAATGCTCCAACAGTGTTTATGGACTCGATGAATATGATATTTCCTCTATACCAAGATCAGTTTATGGTGGTGTTTGTGGAAGACGTCATGGTGTACTCTAAGACTCATGATGATCATTCCCAATATCTCGACATCATCGTGAATAGACTGAGAAATAATCCTTTATTTTCCAATATTTCTATCTGTTCATTTCAGATTGACTGGGTATACATTTGGGGGAACATAATTTAGGGATAAGTTGTGGATGTGGAACAGGATAATGTTCATCAAGGGGTTTCATGGGAGTAGCCCAAGATTTGTTTTGATATCTGAATATTTTTGGGATTAGTCGAATATTACAGGAGGTTTATCCAAGAATTTTCCCAAATGGAAGTACCACTTTATGGATTGAACAAGAAATGTATAATATTTTATTGGATAGAATCATGTGATAATGATTTCTAGGAGTTGATGAATTACAGGACATTGACTCAGATATTGATCTTTCCTGAGTCGGGTGATGAGTACATAGTGTATTATGATGCTTTTGGGATTGTACTTACATCTTGGTCGATGCAAGGGGATCGATTTGTTGCTTATGGTTCTCGGCAGTTGAGGATACATGAATGGAATTATCTTATGCAAGACCTCAAGTTGACAATAGTGGTTTATTCTCTTAAGTGTTTGTGACACTATCTTTTGGTTTAAAATTTTAATGTTTTTATGGACCATAAAAGAATGAAGCACACATTTTCAAAACGTTACTTGAATCTTCAGTAGCGAAGATGGGTAGATCATATGAAATCCTTTGATTTCAAACTAGAATAGATTCCCAGATAGTGGAATATTATTTCTAATGCCTTGATATGGAAAACCAAGTCTCATTTGTTACATGAGTTGAGTATAGAGTGGAAGATGATGACGTTTTTGGCTGAAATGCTTGTGGTGGTGCTAGAGAGTTAGGATTTGATGACTCTAGATTAAGTAGAAGTGGAGTCTAAAATCTTGAGATGAATCTGTGATAGATATTATAAGGATTATGATTGTTTAACCATGAGGTAATTCCTTGATGGTGGGGAGACTCCTTCATAAAGGATGATAGAAGAGTATGAGATCATTTATGTGAAATATCAGGTTGTTGTGCCTAAGTTAATTTGAGAGGATATCATGTGAGAATTTCATGCCATGAGGTGGGTGTTACATTAAGTTTTGAAAAATATGTAATGTGACCTACAATGATATTTTTGGTAGTTTGGAATGAAAAAGTATGTAGCATGGTCCATGATAAGGTATTTTAACTTTTAGCAGGTGAATGAAAAGTATCAAGAATGTAGAGGACTATTAGAGCCATTGCCTATTCCCGAATGGAAGTGGGATGATGTGATTATTGATATTTTGGTAGTTATTCTAAATACACATAGGATGAATTGTGATATTTGGGTAATTTTGGATCGACTAATGACAGTACAACATTTCATGCCCATCACAGAAACCTTCACATTAGAACAATTTAGAGAATAGTATGTTTGGGAGGTAGTTCATTTTCACAAAGTGACATAGATTATAGTTTCATGTCATGATTTGAGATTTACTTCCTGATTCCAGGAGGGATTGTAGAATGCACTTGTCACACATGTTTTATTGAGTACATCTTTCCACACATAGATAGATGGGTAGTCAGAGCATACTAAATAACTATTAGAGGATACAATGTCGACATGTGTTCTTGACATCTATGGTTCATAGGAAATAAACTTTTCCTTAGCAGAGTTCTCCTATAAAAATAGTTATCAAGAAACAATACAGATGGAAACATATGAGGCCCATTATGGTATGTAATGTAGATCCCTTCTATGTTTAATGGAGGCTAGTGGGTCAGAGTTTCTGGGACCGAGTCTCTAGCAGGAGACATCAGAGGATGTGTCGCTGATTCGGAAATGTGTGTATATAGCTTAGGGTAAGAATAAGTCATAATATGATAAAAAAAATATGACCCCAAGAGTCTACAAAGGATGATCATGTATTCATTTGATTTCCCCTAAGGTTGGGCCACTATAGGATATGAAGGTAGGGAAACGTAGACCCCAGTTTTGTGAGACTGTTAGAGGTAGTTGAGAGAATCAGATAGGCGGTGTACCAATTAGCTCTTCCACAGACATAAAATGCTATGAAATATTTTTTCCATGTGTCACAACTACCGAGGTATCACCCTGAAACTTCCCATGTGATCTATATGGGTGATTTTGGCTTCAAGATAGATGATTCTTTTGAGAATCATCTTATACTTGTGTTGGATCATTGTGAGAAAGTGTTGCGGGGAAAGACCGTAAAGATAGTTCATGTGTTAGGGAAGCATGGATGTGTTCAAGATAAAACATGGGAATGGGAACCAGATATGAGGGCTCAAGGACCCAATTTTTTTTGCCTGAAATCATACTAAATATCAAAAGTGCAGTTCGAGGATGATTTGTTTTACGGTGGGGAGATTGTAAGATCCATTCTTTTCTGGAGTCATCTCGGGCAAATATTTAGGTACTTTTAGTAGTTTTGAGGAACTTTGGATTTGGAATTATTGTTTGAGATGTTTTTGGCTAATTTTTTGCCAAAAATATATTGACAGATCACACGGTTTGACAAACCGTGTGCCCAAACCCATGAAATCTTGCAATCTAGGACAATTTGTTCTACTAAGATTGTTCATGGTTTCCTTGACCATTCACCCCTACGAAGTGAAATCGGGAGAAAGGAATGGTTTTCTATAAAAAAAATTTAAAACCACCTAAACCCTCGAAAACCATCTATTTTGTCCTAGGATCGGGCTTGACAAATTATAGGAGTAGCTAGATCTTTCCAGAGAGATTCCAAAAAGATTTGAACACCATTATTTGATATCAAAATCCTGGATTGGAGATCCGATCACTTTTTGGAATGTGGATTTCATATCAATGCTTCTCTTGTTCATTACTCTATATTTCCATGATCATTTCATAGAAGATATCCACTGTTTCCATGGATCTAAACCTATGTTTTGAGATATATATCTAGGATTGGGGATTTATATTTTGATTTTCATGATCTTGATGCCTTTGAACTTAATTTTGGGTCTATGTATATTGATCTGGATCTTGATCGATGTCGTTGAGACACTTAAATTTTGGGGATATTCATTAGGCTATCATCCATAAACATACCAAGGTAGGTAGTCCAAATTGAAATCACATTGTTGTTGATTTGATATGTGTATGTGAGATTAATGATTTTCTAGTATCCCTTAGTAATTGTTTTCATAAATTGGGTCAATTAGGACTATACTATTGATATGTTGATGTTTTGAAGATATGAATGAATAATTGATGATTTAATCATGGGAATAAGGTGCTTCCCAAACTAATAATTGATTTGAGGAAATTTTTTATGATTTAAGATATTATATTCGAGATATTGAATTTTTTGTGTTTGACATAATTAATTGGGGGAGTTAATTATGAGATAATGATTTGTCTATGTTGAGATAATTAATGTTGAATTAATTATGTACCCTATGGTTTTATTAAAATAATTAATTGTGACTTTAATTATTACATGTTCATATTTTATTTGGATACTTAAATTTTGAGAATTAATTATAGAATGAGATTTGTGTTGTTTGATTAATTAATTGATGAATTAATTATTGGTTTCTGTACATAGTTAATTATGGGGTTAACTAATGGATCTTGATATATTAAAATAATTGTTGGATTATTGAGGGAATTATATGGTTAATTCATTATGAATTAATAAATTATGTAAATTATTGAGAATGTGGGTGCCAGACATGTTATTCTAGAAAAATTAAGAAGTGGGGGCATTAGACATGGTGTTTTACCCTAATAGTTGATACTAGAGCTTGTAAAATTAGTTGGTAGAAATATTGATCTACATCGATTGCTAAAGTGGAGTGTTAAACATGTCAATGTACCCCGATTTATATTTTGTGTGTTAGACAAGGTGTTCTACACCAAACGAATGATAATGATGAATTTGTGATTTGATCTAAATACATGAATCAAACTTGAGTATTATGTGATTATTAAAGAATAAGTGAAAATGTGATAAAAATTTAATTATGCGTTGTTTTTTTTTTGCTTCATAGAATTTCATTCACTATATTTTGACCTTATTTGTTTTAGGTTCCATTGGTGGTGACCTACTGAGTTGTACTCACACCCTATTCAGGCTTCCTGATTGACACCCAATAAGACTCTGTTGTTGTGGGACAGGATAATGTCAAGGCCCTAATATAGATAGATGATTAGGGATGGAGCATGATTGAGGGAACAAGACGTAGTTTGAGACCCACTTGGGAGTTGTTGTTTCATTATTTTCTATTTCAGTGTAGACACTTTACACATGCAATATCAATTCATGATTTCGCTTTCTCTTGAGTATTGTATTTCTTAATTTCACTATCTAGTGACATTGGTATTGTTTTGATTATTTATATCCATCCACACTTTAATATTATTGTTTTCTTATTTTGGTGTTTTTCTCTGATTAAAGAGGGTATAGTCTCCCCATGATGGATTTACCGGACCCTCACTTCTAGTCATCACCCTCTAGCATACAGGGAGGAACAGTTGAGGTCATGTGACCGTCTAGCAAAGGGAACAATTTCCTAGAACCTAGGTTGGTATGTTAAACATGAATTTTATCATTGTTCAATAAAGACATGAAAAAATTGTTTCTAGGCCCAAATAAAAAGTTTTTGGAAATCATTATGTATCACATATGGATGAGAATAAAGCCAAACATATTAATGTAATCCTATGTAATTTAACATCATGTAGTGAGGAATCATATGTCATGAAGATTATTATAATGATACTATGAAATATGCATCCCAAAGAAGAAGTGCATGATGTGGAAAAATAATCCCGATGTGAATTAAGACCAAAGGGATACACACCACACCACACATTCCCAAAGGGGAACTCAGGTCAAATGGTCTAAAAGGCGTAATAAAGATTTTGATGTTAGTCCATAGACCATGATTTCCATGTGTCATTATGAATCCCATAAAGATATTAATCAAGACATAGGTAGTTCTAGTGATATGTTTAGTTTAATGTCGTGCAATAAATATGAAAATTGTTTGAGTTCTTCAAAATGAACATGTGTGGTGAATACGCTATAACTCGAAATGAATGAAGATAAAATATATCCAAACCACCCCAGTCATTCCGTAGGAGGTAACCCAAGCAAATAAAGGGAGAAAAGTATCATGATTCTATGTCTAGTTCTGAGAATTAAATTTCCAGGTGTCGATATGTATCTCATAGGGATGAGAGTCAAGACATACATATTTCTGGATGATGGAATGGCCAATTGATAGTTCCAAAAAGGGTTAATATTATCTCAAATGGGGATATTATGGATTATATGATGTTTATTATCATGTGGCTTAAGAAATTAAAATTTTATTTTAGTGTCATAGTGTTTGGACTAGTTGCATAGGATATGTGAAGTGTGGAACCATGAGGAATCCCAGTGTGATTGGGGACCAAAGAGTTCCACACCACATGGCACACTACTAGATGATACCCTAGCCATGAGGGAAAAGGGTTAAGCTTGTGATTCGTTGGTTATGCTCGGGACCAATATCTATGTGATTCGTTGTGTATCCCATAAGGATTAGAGTCAAACAACACGTAGTTCTATAAGATGGTAAGGATTATGGCCAGGGAAAAAAATGAAAATGTCACCTCAGGTGAAGACACCATAGCACTATGTATCTACTCATCATTTATCTATTTTTCATAATATAATGTTTAATTTCATATGATCGGGATAGGGGTTGTCATGCAGTTTTTCATAATTAACAAATGATGTCGGGGGGTATTAGTTTATGGTCATATAGCTCAAACCATACGGTGAGGCTTCTAGATAGGAAATATGTAACACAATGTGATGAGGAAACCCAATGTCAGTGAGTCCATGAAGTCCCGACACTGCATGACACATTCCAGATATTAAATTAGACACATTTTAACATCATAGGGGATGAGAAAAAAGTTTTAAATGTTTTTATGGCTAGGCCCAAAAACAAAGTGTCTATTCATCACTACGTATCCCCTGAGGATGTAAATCAAGCCATATGTAGTTCAATAGATCCTTGTATTTTAACATCATGTGGTAAGGATGAATATTGGAAAATTTATCTACCTATAAAGAAAATAATGCATGAAAGGTATAAACTAATGTGAATGAGGACAAGGAGGCATGAACTGTATCACATGATCTTGAGGTATGAGCCATGAATTCAAGGAATATAATCTAGAAAAAATGTGCACACAGTTTAAAGTCCCAAGGCTTGTACTGGGAATTCTATGCAGTTTAACATCCAGAGGTAAGTATGAAAGGAATTGATTAATTTCATTTAGGGCATAGTATCTTAGTGTCACGCTAGACAATGTGTACATTCCTATTAATCTCATGCATAAAGGACCATCAATGTTATGTATTTTAACTTCTTATTGCTTGTATGAAACAGTATAAGATCCTTTATGTAATTAGATATCATAGTTTAAGATCATAGTGCATAGACCAGTGGGATAATTGTGCAATTTACCATCACACAACTAGGAAGTTGATTTTCTTCGTAGTTTAATGTCATGAAACAAGAAAAAATAGATGTTTTACATCATTTAGGATAGGTAAACATATTTTGACATCATGTTTCATAGTCAAAATATTTATTATTTTAGATTTTTAGATCTATAGCCAAATGGTATCCAATTTAGTATCATCGAAGACGATAAGGATATTAGTTTAAGGTCATAGATCTCGAACCACGGAGGTGGGTATATCATATGGATATGTATACTATGGAGGAGTGACAAAACCATTGTGAATGAGGGTCTAGTTTCCCAAAACCACACAAAACATTTATGAGAGAACCTGTATAAAGTTTAAATACATGATGGTTCGACTTCATTTCTTTTTTTAGGTTGTAGATTTCGGAAAATATTTTTTTGCAGTATGGTCGCATAGGTACACTTTCCACAAATACTCCTAATGACATGTGAATCATGCTCAATTTGATAAATAAAGTTTCATGGTAAATTTCATATCATATGGAACCACATTTCATGGGAATGGAGACATCAGATGTGTAATGTCTTGTTGACCTGAAACTTCTTACTCAATGAACATAGATGTTCGGAGTGGAATCACCTAGGGTGTTGGAGATCCACCAGAACATAAGGAGGTGGAATGGTGTGAATCACGACATAATTTAGCTAGTAAACAATGAGGGTTTAATAATGAAAGAGTATGACTGCTGAAAATTTTCAAAACACATCATCCTTATCATGTTACCATTGAATGGGGGTTGACAAATGAGGGTAGAGCGCTAACCATGTTTGAGACACATGACCAAACTCAAAATGTTGTAAAATATCATCTGAGGTGTTTGGCCTAGAATGGTTGGTTTGCCGATGCAGTATATCCATCCCATTAGGGGGTCTCTTCAAACTTGGAATATGATGCAGATCCAAATAAAGGGATTCATGAAGCATGGAAAAGAATTGACATAATGTCGATGAAGAACCCAACACTCGTGTTTCTATGCCACATCACATTTGAGAACTTATATGGTCATATTTGAAAGATGGAGTTGAACCCCTATTCAATGTGGGGGTCTTGAGTTAGTTCATGAATTTTTCATGGTGGTGGACTCGTGTATAATGTAGTGTTTTCTCCCATATGGGAGCTCAAGGAATTATCAATTGCATCATGGAGTTTAATGTCATGTGATTTGGACCAACATTGGTTGTCATTTATGGTCGCAAAGATATGATGATGTTTGTTTTGGTTTTAGGTCATGTATCTTTGACCAAGAATTTATATAGTTTAATATCATATGGGAAAGGTTTCGTGTGTAGTTTTAAGTCAAGTGACCAATACAATGGTAGTTATGTAGTTAAAAATCATTCAACATAGATGCATGTGACATGGAGAACCCTAATGATAGAAGGGGACACATGGGATGTTTAGGTGAGGTTGACTATATAATAGATAAGAGAATATCCTCATCTTGAAGGGTAAATAGAGACTAGATTACATGAAATCATGGAGGGTTGGTACGATGGAGAGAGAAATCCTGAAAGGTGTGAAATCCTAGAGAATCAATATGATTAGGTGACGGATCCTGAATAGCATAGAATCCTCAAGCGTCGGTGCAATAGGATAATGGAGCATGAAAGGTGTGGAAGCCTCTAGAATTAGTATGATGAGGTGATGGATCTTGAAAAGCATTGATTTCTGGAGTGTTGGTATGATAAGGTGATAGATCCATGGAGGCATGGAATCATGAAGCATCGGTACAATGGGGTGATAGAGAACTGGAGACGTTGATGTTTGGAGCATCGGTACGGTGGGGTGATAGAGCCCTATATGAATGGGATCTGGGAGCATTGGTATGACTGGGAAATAGATCCTGGAAGGAATTTAATCTAGAAGTGTTAGTATGATGGGTTAATGGATCCTGGAAGGTGTGGAATCATAGAATGACATATCACAACAGAGAGTTACTGATGTATGGATATGATTGACCTATGGCAGTGGTGTTTCGTCATAGAAAGGCATATGTTTGGAAGGAGAAGGACCTCTATGAAGGTCTGTGGTAGTGCCATGGGGAGGAAATCCATGCTGGTTGATATTGATGCACAAAGGACCTCCTCATGTTTTAAAAGTATCATAGGGGGGAAATTCATGCTTGTTGATGAGAGAAACAGTGCGGGCCATTGTGCCTTGTGATAGGGGTTTGGGGAGTAAATCTACATTGATATCTAATGGTGACAAAGAGGAATTCTATTTTTGTTGATGGTAGTAGTGTGGGGAGGACCTCTTTGATGTTTGATGGCGGTGATGAGGGGAACCTCCCTTCCATATAATTGCAGTGCGGGGAGGAATTCCATAATAGATAATAATGCAGACATAGAGGACCTTCTTGCTTGTAGATGGTGGCAGTATAGGAGGACCTTCGCAAATGGATAACGATGATTATACGGATGTCCTCTATGCCATATGATAGTCATGAAGGGAGGACAAATATAATGGCTAATGATAGTGACATAGATGGAATCCATGTTTGATTATAGAAGTGTGGGGAGGACCTCTGCAATAGTTGATGATGGATATGGGGAGGATCTCCATGTCATATAGTGGTAATGTGAGGAATACCACCAAAATAGATAAATATAGTTATGGGGAGGTCCTATGTAATGTTTGGTAGTGGTAGTGTTTTAAGGACCTCAAAAATTTCTGACGACAATGATTGGGGGGACATCCAAGTCAGATTATATTGGTGTCAGTAAGGAGCTGATGGAGTTGGGTGGTAGTTTCTCCATGTGAGTCCCCTGTGGGATGTGATGTCGGTGTGTATTCGATGGATATAGGGGTTAGATTACCCCAATGCAGCCCATGATGGAAGAAATATTATCAAGGATCTGGTAGAGATGTGGGAAGATGCTCTATTAGTGGATAATTAGGGTGGCAATGTCAGGGATGAGCTGATGGTGATGGAGGGAGGATTCCCCTTACATGGCCCATGTGGCTAGTAGTGTCAAAGAGGAGCTGATGGAGATGGGTGAATGATTCACCATTCATGGACCATGAGGGAGGTGTTTTTGATGGGGAGTCATTGGCCATTGGTCATCACACACCCAATTTTACTCACCCGTGTTGAATGCTAAGAGAGTCACATTTGGTTCATCTATTCTGTTTCTGATGATTTCCTTCAGGGAATACCTGCATCTTTATTCATATGAATGGACGGTCTATGTGGTCCTCTAATTCCAACATTCCAAAGGTAGGAAGCATTCATCACTTCTTTAGTGATGTCTTATACATTATATAAATGGGATAATGGTATTTTGGTTCCTCCTTCTATGGATTCCAACTCAAAAAATATCACCTTGTTTGGGTATCCCTTATAGATTAAGAATTAATTCATGAACCTCATTCCTGGTTCCACCTCTTCATAGAAGCCGTTTAATTACATTGCATCTTTTTGGAAATTATAAGGGGTAAATTCATGGTAAAAACCTTTATTATTGGAATTAGTCACATTGGGAATCACTAATCATGTCAAGATGCTAGAAAATGTGAGCACCTACATTCTTCCTTGTAAGAGGGCTTATATAGGGTGTGTAAACCCAATGAATCCCACATTGATCATAGGGTATCTTATTCCATAGGCATATCTTCCATGGATTTCCTATGGCATGCAATATTTAACATGTGGTATGGAAAGAGATTATCATTTTGCATAGATGAAGAGTTCTGAGATTATTGTCTTAATAAGATGGAAGGATGGATCAGAACCCTTTTAATGGTGGATCAGATAGGTACATCTTAAGAAGGGAGAAACTAGAAGGTTTACTTTATTGATGGATTAAGACACCCTATGAGGATGGACTCTAGAGTGGGCTACCCATAAAGGGAAACATTTCACACCATTAAGGTATTTATGCCTTTGAGGGAGGCATAGAGATTTACCATTAGATTTGTGCGAATAACTTTAAAAATGAACCCAAATGATTTTCCAAATAATGGGAATGATTTCACATCATAAATGCTGATATGGACACCACTATTGGAGGATCAGGGTGGTGGACCCCATAGAGGGAGAAATGAAGTTTTACCATTCGTAGGGACTGAACATCCCAGAGGCTTCTTACATACCCTCTGATTGTGGATAGAATCAAAACTCTGGTAGTTTGAAGGGTGTTATTTGGGGAATAAACATGTTTATCTACCCTTCACAAGAGTATAACTCTTAGTTGTATTGGATAGTGTCGGGATTATAGATCATTATATACCCAGGTACTTCTAGGAATCGTGATGAACTGGATAGAATGATCGCACAGAGATGTAGTTTCTTAGGTAAAAATTTGGATGGATTTGGATAAAATGTTAATGTAATAGATGGAGTGTGGATGGGGATGGTCTTGATTATTAGGGAGGCTTCCTCTGTATCACAGTACCTAGGAATCAATGACCATGTAGTTTTGTATGGGGTGATGAGCCACCTGAGGAGGAAACCCATGAGAATGGCACATATGAATCGAGAGCTAAAGGATGCTTAACCTTGGATTAGGGAATGATTCTCCTAATATATATTGAATTTAGGTAAAGACATGGATGATAATGGATTATGAGATTGAACCTCAGAGTGCCTTCCTACATTCTATGTTTAGTAGATAGTAATAAAAGTGTTGGAACAAAGACTAATGCTAGAAATAGAATATGATTAGGTTTTTTTAATCCTCATTGAAAGGTAAACACGATTTCTAGGAAAGGGATCACACAATTCAAGTAGGAAACAATATTTAATGTGGTGTCACGTTCTATTGTTTGCCAAATTTTTGGGTCCGAAATTTTGAATGTGGAGAAATATTTTTTTGGAAAAGGGATATGTGTGAAAGATTGAATGGTGTTTAGATACGTGTGTGGAAGGACTGATTTGGGATCAGTGCCTAAAAGTATGGAAATCTCAAAAATTATGTACAAAAAATAAAAAGTACATGAAAAATGAGGTTGCATGGAAAAATCTTACGCGCCCAATGTGACATCAAAATGGGTTTTGTGTGCTCATGATGAATATTGTGTGCACCAACAAAGATGTGTTGGAAACATGTACATGGGGTCATCGAGGCCTGTAAATTTCTGCCTTCCCCCATGGAAGAGAAGAATATTTTTCTAATGAAAACTGGTTTGCTCCGTCGCACGATAGATTTTCATGGGAAAGAATTGTAGAGAGTTAATCTTCATGACAATGTTTTCCTTTAGTCTGAAAAAAAAGTGAACCCTTCGGCGTAGTTTCATGGAAGATAAGGGTTGTAAGGAAATTTGGGGTTGTGTTAAAGTATTATTGTGTGAAAAATACCATATCTTGTGTGCATGTTTAGGTATTGCAAGCAAATATTATGTTAAGAATATGACAGGATTTTGAACATCAGATTTGTGTGATCAGTGCATTGGAGTTCTTCAATTTTGATCTTTGATGTACGCAGTGTCTCATATTGGACTGAGACAAAGACGTTGATGAAAATTAGTTGAAGAGACGGTCCAGTCAATAAAATGAGTAATACTTTCCCATGGTTGTGAGAAGGGGGGTCTAAAAAAATGTTTTGAGTGGTGTAGTGAGCTATCCCTAAATTACTGTAAAGGCAGTGTGTCCATCACAGAGTGACTATGTTGGAACACTTATACTAAAAAACAAGTAAATATTAGTAGATTTTGGTACGACTGACACACTCTCGATGAATGATCCATAAATGTATCCCTTTCTGAAGAACCGTGTAAAAGTATTGTGTTGTATCTTTCCATGTGATTATTTAATTTCTTTTCATATCCATCATATAGGTTTAAAATGTTCCTACCAATGTGGGAACATGATCAAATGTGTTAAAAGAAAATTTTGACCACCTGATTCACCCCTCCCCTCTCAGGTCATCCCGGGGTCCTACAAAATGTCCACACAATTCTAGTATCCCATGAAGTTTAACATCATACAATAAGGACATGGGTGAACATGCATGAATATGATGGTTTCAAGCATGAAAATCATCGAGGCTTAGTATGTAATCTGTATTGAATATAGAGATAAAAGATCACATTGTTCAAAAGGGGAATGGGACTTACACACTAAGGTGGCACTTTTACCTTTAGGTAATATGAATGCTTTGCGGCCCAATTATATAGAAGTGATTGAAGTGATGGAGAATAGATCGGAATAACTAAGGGAGGTGAATCTAGGGGATGTTTCTCATAAAGAGATGATGTCAAATCATGAGGGTACAACCTCAAGGGGGATAACTTGGGTTTTCCAATGTTTTTATTGGAACACCCAATGATAGTGGACCCAGTGTGGTATGTCTTATAAAGGGAATATTTTACACCATGAAGGATGATCTGGACACCGATTCAAGTGGATAGTAGAGGGTGAAACCATAGGAGGGGCACCAATGTTTTGCATTAGTTGGGACTGATCATCATGGTGGAATCCTGAAAACCTTGTGTATATGATATGGATCAAATCATATGTAGTTTGGATGATACTGGAGATAATTACCAGGAGCGTCCCAAGTTACACTAGGGAGAAGAAACTGTGGATGGGGATTACATGTGGATGTTTCCCAGGAGACAAAAGGGAGTGGAAATGTTTATTGGGGATTACACATGGAAGATGTCAAGGGGCCACTAGGGAGGAGAAATTGTGAATAGGGCATACGCGTAGAAGTTGCACGGGTGATTCTAGGGAACATGAACTGTTAATGGGGATTCCACATTGAAGCTTCCCATGTGCCTCTATGGATAGGAATTAATGAATGAGGCTTATGCATGGAAGCTACATCAGTGTTTCTCAAGAGCAGCAACGGTAATTGGGTTTTATGCATAGTATCATCCCATTATTTCTTCCTCATGTACGATAATGAATGCATCCCATGTTCATTACATAAGGTAGTATATTATTTTAACATCGTTTTAATAGGAGAGGTGGATGGGGCTTATGCGTGGAGGCTTCCCATAATGTATTTTTCATGTCTGTAAATGAGGTAATCCTAACTCATTGGTAGGTAGAGGTATATGATTGTTGATTACACCTAATAAGGAGGCCCAAGTTTGTTTTCTGGGGTTCATCTCATGATCATGGCATAAGGAATCTCACACTTGTCAGATAATTCATCTAATGTTTGTCATATGAGGAATCATATTACCAAATAATAGGATATACTATAGTTTATAGACATGTAGAGAGGAATACTAGGTTGAAGGTACCAAGAAATTGTTTTTGTGGGAATTAAGAAGGAGAATGACTCGCAAATTTAACTCAAAATAAAATCTCAATGATAAGGTTTCAAGAGATTCTTGAGGAATTTGTCTTTTAAAGGTACTCCAAGAATTAATGATGAGACTGTCAACTATTAATATGGGAATGGGACCAGGATAGATATGTTGACTCATTGTGTCTCAAGGAATTTGAAATAGTATTTCAAATCAAGGTATTTTATTAATGGATTTTGGGGCCATATAAGGGAGAAACCCAAAATGTCATCGACTCAGCGTAAAATGTACATGGTGCGACTCTACATTTTTAATGGGGGTATGTGACAGTAGTGAAGGGAGGATCTTCAAGGGTCAAGATCATAACCTAGAAATTATTTCGAGTAGGGGTGTGGGGGCACAACCCTTCAGGTATGGATAAATAGTTTTGGAGGTAGGTGCTTCATGAATGATAGTACTTCTCGAAGGATGGAGAATCGTGGAGCTCAGGGTCTCATCGTGGATGAGGTTTCATGGATCTCAGGGCCTTGCAGATAATGTGACCCTTTCCATAAAATAAAATATTGTCACAATGAAAGACTTCTTCATAAATTCTTTATTCTCCACAAGGCGTCGAACAACCCATAGGGGCTCCCCCATTTACAATAGGAATTGGCCTCTGTGAACAACATCCCTACCATGTTTAGGGGGAATAAATTTTCTCTCTAGTTCATGGTGCTCAAGAGCCCGGAGAAATGAGATATTATATTTTTAGAGGTCAGAATAACTATGCCATTGAGGTGGGTGTGGGCCGTATATTTATAGGAAATAAGGTTCATGATTCTTGCAAGGAGCACCGCGAATGAAAAATGATACCACAAAGGGTGGTTCTAGGTCGGACCTTCTGATCCTTCTATGAAATATATTTTTTCAGATATGGAGGGAGATATAGAAACCGTGATGTTCAAAATCCTGTCTTGAATCAAAATGGGCACCATGAAGGTCTACAGCTCCATCAGACTCATGGAGCCTTCCATTAAATTCATTCGCACTGTTGTTGGGGGAGAACCAAAACCATTTTTTCATCCATTAATCAAATATACATAATTTCTAATTCTTTACCCCATTTTGGATCTATGGCTAGTCAACTTGAAGCCTAAAAAATATTGTATTCTCCTAGATCCAGTATGGAAGAATTAATTTTGTACTTTGGGTGTGTATTTTGGTTTCGACACTCATATATCTAAAGACACCCATACATGGCCACCGATCATTAGAGTGTCACTACCAAATAATGCAACCATGAGAAGGGTTTTATCTTGTGTCACTCTCCCTCAAAATGAATTCCTCATAAATAGAAATATTCTTCATCGAGACCAACTCTTTTAGGGAAAATATGACCAGTATAGATGTTAAAACCAGTTTATCGTGTTGTTCCTAAGTCTCCAGGTGTATCTCAAAAAACAGTTCCATCAACATCCACTCAATAAAGGCCTCCTTGAAGTCTTTCATAAGAGTCTTCCAGATCATGGTATCTGCTATGGAAATTCCCTTTATGGGTTTGTAAGAAAGATCAATGTCAATGGACTACTTGTATTACACCCATCTACACTGCATCTGATTCCAGTCTCACTATGTGGAGATGTATTTGAGACTTTTTTATTTGTACAAACAATAAATCACTGTCTGGAAAATTAGTTTCTCCATTAGTGTGGAACATGAACCATAACTGTTATCTTGAGGTTTTTCATCTGCTAATTCTACTCATTTGGCCTCAGTAGCTGGACTTATGTGCCACAACTCGATCACCATATAACATAACTACTCAAATATCAATTCATAAAGCCTAAAAATATACTCTATAACTCAATACCAGCTCTGGAAGAATCAGGATAAATGCTGAGATGATTCTCCTCTTTAACTCTTAGAATTCAATCACGCTTGATTCGTACCAAAAAACTACAAACCATTCGTATTCGGTTCCACAAGAGGCAGTTCAAAGTTGGGTAATTCCTATGTTAATTTCCAATAATATCTAATTGGACCTTATATGTCATGTATGTTTAAAAAAATATTGTAATAATAAGAGGAAACTATCACAGTCACCATCTCTAGGTAGATAGATATGTCTGCCTTAGATACGATATTACCCAAGAAGTTAACCTTGCTAATCCAAATGTGTATTTTTCTAAGCTTATCAAATAGTTAGTACTCTGTTAGTGTACTCATCACGATCTCATGTTGATTTTCTTGGTCGTGTATAGTACATGAGTACACTAAGTTATCAATTATGAATACTATCATGATGTAATCAATACACATGTGGATAACCCAATTAATCATATCCATGAAAGTTGTAGCTGCGTTCTTCAGAATGAACGACATTACCAGATACTCATATAGATCATACCTTCTCTTGAATGTTGTATGGGGTATATCTTATGGCCTATCATGAACCTAATGGTAGCCTAACCTCAAATTGATATGAAACAAAATAGTCATTCCTTGAATATGGTCGAAGAGTTTGTCTATAAAATCAAAGGGGTAGTGATTCTTTACCATTATCTAGTTCAATTGGTGAAAATCCATATACAATCTATGTTTACCATCCAACATCATAGAATAGAATACTGGTGAACCCCATTAGTATGTGATGGGTCTAATAAAACCTCTGGAATCTATATATACAGGCTTCATACTAGGTTCTTAGATCTCTTAATGTTCCATACAATAAATAGGAATTCAAATTGGTGACATTCCTTGATTACAATCTATGGTAAACTCAACCTCCATCGCAAGAGGTATGATAGGGAATTCTCATGTGAATAAATCTATAAAATGATCCACCTTAGGAGGGAACCCTACAAACATCATTCCTTGATTACTCAAAAAGAGACTCACAATCTCAATTGTCAGTCATCCATGTCCAGTTTTCATAGGTTCTACCATTGGGAAAAAATCACTCAAGGTAACATTGTAGCATTTTTGGATTGGTTATGTTTGTTGAAAAAGTAGGTTTTCATGGTGAATTTTTGTGTTCCAGATATATTGTTGACAACCCTTGTAAAAAAAGAACCATGAAAAAGGAATGGATGATGTGGAGGCGGTAAAAGAAGAAAAGTTACAAGCAATGTTTCGAGATCAGAACATTAAAATATGGAAAATGAATGATGTGAAATAAAGATTTATAAATGTTCATGAGAGATGAGAAAGTGTAAAAGAAACATCCATTCCCAATTCGATGTGAAATTTGGTCGAGAAGGATCCTATGCGACACATTGAATATTCCACCCAGGGGTCGGCAATGCCTATAAATAAGAGGTCACCCCATCATTAGAAACATATCAACACATAGAGAGAATTAAATTTCTGGATTGTTTATTAATTTTACGAAAATGGAATTGCATGAAATATTTGGATTTGTGCACAAGAAAATAATGTTGTGAGTATGATTTGGGTTGTGCGTAAGATTGATGTAGCGCGTAAGGGGTGTTTCACAAAAAAAAGTGGAATCTTGTGCTCATGGAATTATGGTTTCATGGAATATTCCATAAGGGTTGTGAGAAAGATTTAGAGTTACCTGGTATATCTTTGATAAAGTGGTATACATCAAGATATGAAAGATGTAAATAAATAGAGCATCTACATAAAATGGAGGATTCATTAATTTTTGATAATTAAGGGACCTACAAGTCCATAAATGGTGAGTGGATCCCTTCTGATGGTAGTGAGTGAAGGAAGAGGAAGATGATGATCCTTTCTGAAGGATGTGAGATAGAGGAAGAGACATAAGAAGTGACCCTCAATAATGTACTGAGCAGACCAAAAATGTTGTAATGTCAGTGAGCCTGTGAATAGAAGATCTTGCCCAGACATTTTAATTTGGCAGTGAACTTTAGGTGATTTGTTACATCGACACATCATCATTTTATTCTCCTTGGATGTTTCCCAGTGAGGGTGAACCATATAAAAATATGTGTGTGAGTCTGCTTGCTTTACTTCATTGCATTCAAATCATCATCTTCATATAAATAAGGGAAGAATAAGATCAAAAGTAACACATAAGTGAAAAAAAAGTTACATAAACAATTAAGAGTTCAAGATCTAGTGGGCCATGAATTATTTTGGTAATAAATTTAAATACCTTTATTCACCCACCTCTCAAGGTATCTTGGCACCTTTTGGACATAACAATTAGTATCAGAGGGATATGTTTCTTCTATCAGATTTGTTTTCTCACTAATGGTTCAGTCGAGTGTTGATATTAAAGATTCAATCTTCTCATATATTGGTGTTCCATGGGAAATAGAATATCCTCAAAGTATAAGACTTGTGAAATTACTTTGTGTGAAAGTGTCAATGGAAAGAGTTTGATTCTATTAAAGGAATCATGTAGAGAAGAGAATAATGTCTTAGAAGAATCATATAGTGAAAATACTTACTCATTCAATGATGATGAAGGAATGTGTGAATAACATGATATTCCTAGTGTTGTTGGAACTAGTGATGATAAAGAAACTCCAAGAATGATAAAAGTGGAATTTTTCCATGAAACAGAGGAATTGGATCAAAAATTGGATGATGAAATTAAATCTAATGATATCTGGATCCAAGAATAGAAAATTTAGGTGAAAAAGATAAATGGTTTAAATAAAATTATTATTGATGTGGCTACTAATCTGAGAGAGAAGAATGATTTGCAGTAGAAGAATTGAAAAAAAAATTACTAAGAGAAAAAATCTAAAATATAATGACAAGGAAAATAACCTAAACTAAGATAACATTTAAATTATGAGAGGTATAAATGGTGATCATGCTGCACAACTATCTAAACTTGTTTAGGAAATAAAAAGTCCACAATAAGAGAATGTATGTTTTTTAGATTCTATTTGTCAAGAAGAATTTATCATAAAAGAGATAAGTGACATGGTGGATAATAACACATGTGAATTGAAAGATGATATGTGTAGTGGGAAGAATCTCAAGAGAGAACAAAATTCCCATGTTTAATCAATTATATGATGATTCAACAAATGGAAGATGATCTAGAATTTGTGAAGAAATAAGTGAAAAAATTCAATGTCAAAGGAAAGCCTAAAATGAAGGATTCACATCACTTAATATTTGATTATAATTTATAAGGTGGTGATTGAATGAAATGAAACTATGCTATTTATGAAGAGAAACAAAAAAATATATTCTAATCCCAAAGGCAATACAGTCTTGGAAAAAGTGGAATTGGATTTGATGAATCCCCACCCATGAATGATAGGAAGAGAGTCGTGAATAAATCCAGAAATAGAAAAGGCCTTATAGTTTCAAAATATTGAGTGAAATATTCTTTTATAGTAATTAATGGTATCATATGCGATTTATGTGTGATTCATGGTCATACATCATGATTTTTTTCAGAGGCTCATGAATACATTTCATTCTGTAAAGATATAAATTTTTCTTAATTATTGAATAAAAGAAGCATCATGAGAAATATGAAATAAGAGTCTCCTAGAATAAAGTATTCATAAAGTGATTCTATTTTGGAATAGTGGGACACACCAAGAGTGTGTTTCAGGAAGCTCATGAGATCAATGAAAAAATAGGAACTCAAGCTGCATTGACATCTCAACTGAGAAATGATGAGAAGAGGGATGCCTTTTATCAAAGATGTTTTATATGTTTTTATCATGGTCATTTGTAAATACATTGCAACAAGAAGAAAGTTCTGAAGGAAAAAACCAAGAAGTAAATTCCCAACATAGGAAATGTATAATGAAAAAGTGTATGATGGAAGAAAATATATTGAGCTTAAAAATATGTGTACAGCCTCAGAAGAATCACAAGGAGCTCAATGAACGGTGTGTCAATCACCCCCTCTTTTTCACTCAAAATCATTCTATTGGAATGAAAGTGGAAAATCCAAGAAAAAAATGGAGTATATGATCCAATAGTGATTAAGTATAATTTAAATTCAGCGGAATACTCAACCCCAACAAGAAAGTATAGCGTGACATGGAAAACTGATAAAAGAAAAATTAATAAATAGTGCTTCGAAAAATTCGCATGTTGTGCCACATAGAGAGAATTGAAGTCAGGAGAAAGAGCTCACCAATGGAGGAATAATAAAGAGAAGATGATCAGTGGATATATTTATACTTAGAGAAAGAATCATGAGAAATTGAATTCAGTTAGAACCTCAATGAAAGAAATTTATACTAGTAGGTATAAACCCCAAATTTTGAAGAAGTCCAAACCCATATAACCTATCTATTAGAATAATACTAAAAAAGTGGGAAAATAATGTTTAGTCATATGGACCAAACTCTTGAGTTTTATTGAGCAATTTCAACAAGCACATAAAGTGTAGAGTGAATTGTAAGAAAGCATCAAGGGGTTGATCCAATAGAATCGAAAAAAATCCTATTCTTGAGGATTCTAGAGACTACGCACTCCCTATGTGTATAAATCGTATTAACTGGTGTTCATGTATTTAAGGCTTCATGGAGGTATGAACTAAGGGGAAGTGGCATCAAAGTAAACTAAACTGTTGATTTAATGTGTTCTATAATATCAATTAATTCGAATCAATCCCAATTGTGGAAGAATTAAGCAGGAAGAATTCGTTGAAAGGGGTTTATGATTTATGGATACTTGAATGGTGTTGATATAGTTTTGAAAGATGGAAAATGATTGTGTTTTTAACATTTTCTATTTCATCTTACAATAAGTTCCAAATAAGTAGTCTTAGATGTTTTATTGATGGATCATTGAAAAGTTCCACATGTGAATAGATAATGTGTGGGAAGAAGAATGTTTTTTGGTCTAAAAAGTGGGACCAAAAAGTGTAAGTGTTTCATCTCATTGGGAGAAAATTATATCTCTTAATCAAATGAAGGATCTCGATGATATTTAAAGAATGAATTTTTATGTTCAAGAATATTAATTGAGGGAAAAAATATACATTCATTTATTTAATTATTATCTGTTTTGTTCTAACAACATGGTATCAGATGACTGTTTTTAGGATACCAAGAATATGTGAGAGAATATTCATCAAAACAATAAATAGTTCCCTAGTGAATGTGATGAAGGTGTAAGAAATACAATGGGAGAAGTAGTGGAAGATGTTGATTCTGAACAATACTCAGATGATGAAAATGATGATAATAAGATACTATCTTCACATAGACTTACTAGAAGAGCTAAAATTGATAGATAGAATATAATTTGTGATCATACAGTTCCAGTGCATACAAGGAACATGAATACTCTACAAAAAGAATCGTACTTATCACAGGTAGAGCCTATATTTTTTCATGAAGTATCTAAAGATGATAATTGGGTTTAGGCAATGAATGAATATCTTGACTAAATTGAGAAGCATCCATCATGGGAGTTTGTTTTGAGGCCTATAGATAATAATGTCATCGAGGCTAAATGGGTCTTTTTGCAAAAAGATAAATGAATATGGTGCATTTATTGGAAAAAAAATAATGACAAGTGTGAAAATGTTACTCCCAAATAGTGGGTATCAATGTTGATGGAACATTTTCACCTGTTGCAAGGCTGGAGGAAATTATATTATTCTTGGAAATTTCAGTGCAACAGATGTTCAATGTGTTCTATATGGACATCAAATCTGCATTTTTGAACAGGGTTATAGATGAAAAAGTGTATATGGGCCAACCATATGGTTTTATCAATCATGAAGCTGAGAAAAATGTTAGTCGGATGAAGAAAGTATTATATAGAATGAAATAAGAACCAAGAGTATGGTATTTTAGACTTGATAGGAATTTAAAGAAACATGGAATTCAGCGTGGTGGAGTTGATTAAAATCTATATTAAAAAAACAGTAATCAAAGGATGATGGTGCAGGTTTATGTCTATGAAATAATATATGGTGAATCAGATGAAGCTCATTGCAGATAGTTTTCCAAATTCAATAAAAGTGAGTTAAAAATGTCAATGATTGGTGATCTG
This sequence comes from Viscum album, assembly GCA_963277665.1. Lineage (NCBI taxonomy): Eukaryota > Viridiplantae > Streptophyta > Magnoliopsida > Santalales > Viscaceae > Viscum > Viscum album. The sequence continues at coordinate 2,059,534,122 of OY728132.1, forward strand.
ACGTTTTTCATTAGTTTATAGGTGATCCAAACAAGGAATGGAACATTCATTTCTCAATCCAAATAAGTCAAAGAGGTTCTGATAAGATTTGGAATGTAAAATTCCAAGGAGGTAAAGAATCATGTTTCTTCCTGGTTGAAATTATCAAAAGATGATGATGGAAAGGTAGTTTATGTCATAGAATACAACAAGATTATTGGATGTTTAATATAACTAATAACAATAAGACTAGATATTGTTTTCACCAAAATCCAAGCAGAGAGATTCCAAAGAAATCCCAAGGAAATCCACATGCTGGTAGTTAAAAGAATAATTAAGTATATTAAGGACACTATGGATTTCACTATGATGAATAATGATTAATATCAACCAGATATTTTGGGATACATAGATAGAGATTGTAATGGATTAAGAGATGAAAGGAAATCAATTTCATGAGGTGCTTTCTATTTTGGTGGTTTGTGTACTTATTGGTAAAGAAAGAAGAAAGATTGAATTTCATTGAGCACCGTAGATGCAGAGTATATTTTTTCCACTCAAAGAAGAACTAAATTATTCTTGATGAAGATGAAACATGATGATATGGTAGTTTAAGTGAAGTATTTGATCGGAATCTAGTGTGAATGTTTGAGTACAATTAATCTTAGAAAAAATCCAATTCATCATTCAAGGACAAAGCACATTGAAATAAAATATAATTTTATCAAGGTAAAGGTGGAGAAAGGGCTTCTAAAGTTGGAGTATGTTTCTATAGAACTACATGTTACAAACATTCTAACAAAGGCCTTACCCAAATATGCATTTGAGAGGCATCGACTGGCTTTGGGAGTTCTGTCGACACCCCGCACTTGAAAAAGTGTGGATGTGGGAACCCCCTCACCTTGAGGTATGATGAGTCTATCCTAGTTGTATTGACCTATGTTCTTTATAATGTTTTAGACCCCAAAAGAGTGATTATTGGGTTCATTGAAAAGGGTTAGAATGTGTGGTCCCTTAAGAGGGAAAATTGAATAAGGGTGAAAATGTCTTCACCAAAGACATGGGGAGAAGTTGACATATGGAGCAACAAGATAGGGGAATCAACAAGAAAAGGGGGATTTCTGAATCTAACATTACTAGATGTGATTGATCAAAGATTAGATATCATGAAAACAAAGGTTCATGAAGAAATTGAAAGAGTGGTATAATAATGGTATCAACAAATGGTGTCTGCACTAATGTAAGGAATTGATGAAGTTTTTCATATTACACTTGTTACTCACAACGAGCATTAATCATGTGATATTAGAGTATGTGTTATGTAAATATTTGATCGTTATCTGTGTCAAAATAGGTTAATTGTGGAAGATTATAAAATAAGATTTAATGAAGTATCAAAGTGTAGAGAATAATTATTAGAAGAGTGGCCAAAAATTACCAAAGGGGGAGGTTGTTTGGATAAAATCCCTCAAGGTAACATTGTAGTATTTTTGGGTTGGTTATGTCTGTTGAAAAAGAATGTTTTCCTGGTGAATTGTTGATTTCCAGAGATATTTTTGACAAACCATGTTGAGAATGAACCATGAATGAATCATGAGGTGCATGAATCATTTGAAAACGTGCGTGAAAGATGAGGGTGCATGAAAGAAACATGCATGCCTAATGTGACATAAACTAGGGTTTTTTTGCACTCATGGAGGATATTTCATGACAAGGTGAATCTACCGTGATGGGTCGAAATTTTCTAAAATAATAGGTGACCCCCTCATTAAAAAAGAAAACAACACTTAGAGAGAATCTAATCTCAAAATCGTGTAAGATTATTAAGAAAACAGAGTTGTGTAAACTATTTTTAGTTGCACACAATCTAAAAAAGATTATCATAACATTGTTTTTCATGTAAGACTGAATTTGTGTGCAAGGTGTGTTTTGTGATGAAATTGGAATCTGGAATTCAAGGCATTAATGTTGCGTGCAATAGAAGTTAGGGTTGTTCAAATGATTTGGAGTTACTCAGAGCTTTGTAGTAAAGTGGTATACATTAGTGGAAGATAGTGGTACATCAATAGAGAATATAAATACAGTAGAGGATGTATTAATTAATGATAATGAAGGGACCTACAGGCCCACAAACTATGATTGGATCCCTTACATGAGGATTGAGCGAAGGAATAGGAATACGGAGATCCTTTCCACATGCGATGAGACAAATGAAGAAACATAGGGAGTGACCCTTTAGAATGTAATGAGAATCCCCAAAAAAAATTAAAGGTAGTGATAATAGTCATAGAAGATCTAGACTGATTATTGTAATTTATTAGTGAGCATTACTATATTTGGTACATCATTTCATCTCCATTGTATTCTTTTTGGACATATAATAGTGAGGGTGAACGATTTAAAAATATATGTTTTAGTCTGCTTACTTTCCAACATTTCTTTGAAAACATCATCATAAGATAAATAAGGTAAGAATAATATATACAGTAACACATAAGTGTAATCAATGTTACCTTTATAATAAAGAGGTCAAGATCTAGTGTGGTAGGAATTATTAAGAGAAAAGAATATCCACATCCTAATCCCCCCCCCCCCCGTCAGGGTATCTAACCCCTATTTGGACCTATCATCAGCTCGGTCATCATGGAGATCCCATTAACAATTAAGAACATATTAATTTACCTTAGCTGAAGTGAAAGATACTTTGTGGTGATATCAATCTATTTGTTTATGATAAACCAAAAGCCAATCCATACTGATAATGGCATAAAAGACAGTCATATCAAGAATTAAGATAGTACATAAGAAATGGAACACATATATTTCTAGGGAGGACTCCTTAAACTTTTCAAAGGCCCTTTATTCTAAACCCTAATAGCAAGTCGAGAGACATGACACCACAAAAGTAATCTCTTTCAATACCAATACTTTCCACAATAGCATTAGATTTGAATGGGTGTGATGCACCTATATTGAAAATGTAAGAAACTATGTATAGGTCACCATAATAGTATTTCTAACTATAGATATACATATAATCTTTTAATATAGACTAGGTTACAATGGAAAAATATAGCCTGAACTGCATCCCTGAGATGCTTCCTGACTGGCCATAGTAGATCCACTTTACTGACACTGATGTTATGGGGCATGACTGATTGGACCAAGACCAATACTACCTTAGAATAATCATCCGGTAGAAGAAAAAATCCCATCCTGATGTGCAATCACATATCAAATACATAATAAAGGTACTAGTATTGATCACCAATCACTGGATGCTAGAGGAAAAAACGGCATAAGTGATGAAGGAGGCTTATCCTACCAGAAGCATAGAACTAAATTTGGTTCCTTGTGTATTTTTAATTCATATGGCATGATCTGATATATTAATGACACACTATATAATCAATAAATTTCACTATCTAGGAAATTCCCCCATGTTCACCCTCAAAATTGTGATTTTACTAACAGAAGATCCATCACACTTCCTCATAATAGAACTGTCCTTGCTCTCATTGCCAGCTTTTCTAATATTTCATTTAGTAATTAGTTAATGGTTAATTATATCTATCATGGTATTCAAACAAATTATTTTCCCGTGATAGTGGATATAATTACCAAGAATGTACACAAAATTCTTCACACTAGTCAATTCTTCACTAGTCTGAGAAGGAGAAAAACACTAAAGATCAGTGAAGTGATAGGAATAGTTCAGGATAGTCATAGTGCCCTGGAAAAGATTCATGGGATATTCGGAATTATTTTCTCTTATAATATGTATGAATTAGTTATCTTTGAAGGCCATCTTGATGTCCACCCAGACCATACCCGGATGATGCTCATATTGAGATATGACATCCCACAAACACATGGAGGAGTCACACAATAGTATGTAGTGAGATTAACCCTCCTATATGGAAGAGTATAAATATATTCAATTATATATTGCAAGGTTTCTAATAATGATTCCACTGGATGCGGTACTTCATCACTAGAGATTCAGGGGGATGTTGGTTATTGAGGTCCAGTGTCAGTTATACCATAGTAAGGACATGCTAGGTAGAAAACTGAACCGACTACGTAAACGTGAGAAAACTATTCAGAATCTGATCTTGGCCTCCCAGTGGAAGATCATAAGGAGGTCCCTCTAGTGGAAATATAGGATATACCACTGGTGGTTAGGGCCCACTGCCTCCTGAGGGTTCTCAATAGAACTCTCTTATCATATAGCTTGGGAAAATAGAGATGGAATAGTTCATCAATATCCAAGTGAACACATTAGAATGAATTTTAAAAAATAAGATTAAAGGTAAGTAAGAAATTAAATATGGTTAGGTACATATCCTCTAAGAGACATATCTCAGCCCTTCACTGAATCATAGATATGGGACTAGATTATATGAAGAATAGAATATCACAGAAGACACAACCTATTTACCATAGCTATGGTTGGGTGAGGGTTGAGGCATCACATGCTCACATTATATAACATTGTAGGTTTATGTTGTTTTTCAAATTAAATCATTTGATTATTTAATTTACATTTTGAATGATGGATTAGGTGGATCACCAATAAAATTTATAAGGACCCATACACCTTATAAACAGAAATTAGCATCCACTTAGTACAAATTATAACAAGCATATGCTAGATGAGTTTTAAAATTTCTATTATTAAACAAAAAAATCCCTACAAGACATAACAACCATTCATATTAGTAATAATATGTGAAATAGGCAATGCATGTTTAATGTAGATATTCCACGGTAATCTTCATGATAAGTCATTTCATATTCTTTCTAGTATGATGAATTCTATGAAATGCTATAAATTCATTAGGATGTAATAATATGAATAATCATTTATTTAATACAAGTAACCATAATTTTATAAGATATGTGTGTCACCCAATGGTGATGTCACATCTACTATAAATGACATAATCAATAACTAATATTTCATACTTCAACAAATACAGGTTTCTCCTTTACATGTGTTAGCAACATCTAAGCATAAGATAAGGTCTAAATAACAATATTTTTGTCTTCTGTCTAACACCTAAAAATTGGGAAAAAACGAAAACCCCCTCTAATTCTACTTTATAATATCCCACCAAGAGTTCCATTGAACAATACCCAAATATAGTGGGCTACAAGGACTCAAGTACACCTCCCTGAATACCATTGTCATCCACTAGCATCAGGTTTCTCAGGTGTGTCTATGGGTAGATAATAAACTCATATACTATTGTATGTATAATTGTAAATGATAGAAATAAATTTTGGAAACATATATATAAAATTGTAGAAGTGGTATAATAAAAACAAATACCATGAATAATAAGTAAATAGTGGAAAAACATAATAACAAAAGTAGATACACATGATGATGATGGAATGCCAAATTTTTATACAAATATGATTGTTCAAGGAGTTAAGGATATAAGAATATACTTCATGCAAGGAAAAATATACAAAAAGGGAATAAATGATACTACAGGAATCTTGGTTATAGGCTCAGTCTTTTTCCTCATTCACTATCCTATGTTATAAATAAATTAGAAAAAGGAAACAAAGCACATACCATTATCTATACTTGTTAACATTAAATATTATTAGGTTCCAAGGGTTGACTAAATAATATGTGTGATACAATCTCAGTATATCAAAACCCATAGTTTTCAGGACGATTCATTTCATTCAATAAAAAATGGCTGAGATCCATAATAATTAATGCATGGAAATAAAAAATCAAATAAGAAATTTTTTATCCCAGGTTCAAAAATAACACCCGACCGATACCACCTGCTTGAACTCAGACCTACTTCAAAATGAGGTAACAATATATGTCATAATATTTATACAAGGAGCCAATATAAAAAACAATCCATTTTTTATGAAATCCCTTGTCTTCTAATTTACGTTAGAGGACACTATATCATTTAATCTTATAAGAAGGATCTGAATATAATGGGAAGACATTACATGTTCACATGAAATAAATCCACCAATAAAATCTATTAGTAGAGTATTGAGTCAATACATGTCAATTTATATAGAATACCAAGGGTCACTATGGATGTCTTCCATAAAACCAATGCCACCAGGTCCATCAAATTCAATACATATAGGTGTCCCTTATATCACTCATGGGATGGTGAACTCTAATTCTCTACCATGTATCTCACTTATGGGGCCGGGTATCACTAATGATAGGGTATAGGAATTTTTCCCGTGAGTACATCCTCATTTTATCCCCTATGAAACTAGTGGCCCTAACAAGTATAAGTAAACTGACCGAAGAGCTCATACCTAGCAAGCCAAAGATTTTCTCCTATCATAATGAGTTGATCTAACCGAACATAGTGAGTCCATCAATGGAGTCTAGAAATTGGGACCCATGTTATATCATATCCTCTATCAAGTGAGTCATTGTAACCAAGAAAATATCACTACAAATAAAATATAAATAGTCATGTGCCATCGATGAAACATCTCAATATCACATGATCAAAAATTAATCAAACAAGGAAATTTATGCCAAACAAAAATGAAAAAATTTAATTGCTAAATTCTTCAGGAATTAATAGTGACCAAGGCTTGGAATGAGGAATAAGAAACATGGACAGGAAGATGTATAGTCATATATCAATAATGGAATTTCAATATCATTGTCTATAAGAATGCCCAATCATAGTATATGGGTAAGCAAGGGTATATGGAATGAATCATTAGCATTCAACAACTTCCCTAAGAATTTAAATTTAAGAGATATAGAATTCAATATAAAGCATAATATTTTAGAATTCAAATATAAGGTTCAAGGCATGTATCTCAGGTACCAATCTATTGTCCATCCATTTATTTTTGATCAAATTTAATTTATGGCATTTGATCAAGATGCAACTCACACATACTTGGTGGTACACAACTCAAGTAATTGGTAAATTGGTAATTTAATGTAGAACACCCAAATGGGTGACCAACAATAAGAATGGAAACCCTTGGATGGGTTTCCCTATATGTTAGGGTCACAATAATCTTAGAAACCCAGTTTTATTAATATTTTAAACAAGAATGAATCATTTCTAGAAGGGTCTGGCAAGAGGTATGATGGTGCATCATTCAAAACGCAACAAAACTAGTGGTAATGACCTAGAACACATATATCGATGTAGTTACACTCCATAAATACATTATCAAGTCTTGTTTCAACTTATAATAGATCAAAATGATGGATTTTTTAAACTCACTATAAATAGTGAAAAAGTTGTCCAACAAAAATAACATACCCCATTAGAGGGGATCCTTGAAATTAGATTGTGTATAAGAAAGAGATTATTGAGGAATTTTTGTTTCTTTAGGCTGTGAAGGATTTGAGAACCAGATGAAGGAGATGCCACAAACCCTATTTAGGAGGAAGATATGGAGCTCCATGCATGGGGAAGGAGGAAAATACCATTGAAGGAAGATGAGGAAAAGAAAGGGTGGGTTACAACATTCAATAAGGAAGAATGGGTATGTCTTGTACATAGGAGGGGTTTCACGGTATGGCTACACAGTTGGCCAAACTATATGCCAATAGTGTGATAGGTTGATCTTCAAGGGGTGCACAACATAGTTTGGAACACGATTTGACTACCCTTGCACAAACCTTCTAGATTCTATTGGTCCAAAAATTATAGGCGGATTCATAGGCATGCACTGGAGCTTGCTAGGTTTCATACAAGATGTGTGACACTCTTCCCCCCCACTATCTAAAATCATAGGATTTAGGGAAACTGTGAATGATTGGATGTATAGTTTTCTCTAACTAGTCAGCCTAGTCTTCCTCTTTTTATTTCTATGAGTTGGGATTAAATTGATCCCCAAATGCATCAGATACCTCCTTCAACATTTTAGGAATCATATTTTTTCCAATTATTGAAATATAAAAACAATTAACAGCATCGACTTTTGAAAATTGCTAGGATGTTAAAAATTTTACTTTAAAACTATTATTAATACAGTATTACTTTTTAGTTATAATTTCATATCTGATTAACACTATGAAAACTCTTCAAGATATACAAATAAATCTATAATAAATGAAAAAACTATTTATTGAGTTTTTTATAAATAATAAATAAATAAATATTGATATTCATAACATGGAAAATATTGAATATCATATCTAAATTTAAAAAAAATTAAAATTCCATTGTATAACACATTTTAAATTATGAAAATGAACAATATATAGTAAATAGTATTATTTTAAAAAAATTATGAAGATATATTTTTCAATTAAAATTTTTATTATTGATTAATAAAATGTTATTCTTAAATAATACTCTATATTATTTAAATTTTTTAAAATACAATCAATTGTAATAAAATGAATCCATACTTATATAAAAAACATATATTTTCTCTATGTAATTAACTATATTAATATTATAAAATGTATAAATATTTATAAACACATAAATATCATAAAAATATAACGTAAATGCTATAAAATTTTTCACTTAATGTGTGATTTATTATAATGATGCGTTCACAATCTTCTCAATAAATTGATTCATTCATGTCAACAAATGTAACATTCTAATAAATGAAAAAATCCCTTCAAAGACATCATTGTCATCATCTCCTTTACCAAAAATATATCTCGGTATTCCATTAACAAACACATTTAATATTTAAATGGGTTATTTATATAACAAACATTACTAGAAATTGATATAATAGTGTAATGTTCATCATTATGATGATTATGTTTCATATTAGTCACTCAAAATCCATAATTATCTATAAAATTTCTCTATCATTTCAATGAATCAATCCACATTTATTTCATAATGGTGACATGAAATTGTGTATGGTAATATAACAAAATCATGATTTCTACAACCCCATAATAAAATATATTTTCTAATCAAGTTTTCAAGTCTAATGCACTAAATAAAATTTGTGGTTGGGCTTATCAGAACATTACCATGATTTGTTTTCATGTTTGTTGTAGTGTAATTAATAAAAACTTTGAAATAATAACATCAATTTCATTACAATCATGTGTTAACATTCCAAACCAATCATAGATTATTTAATTTCATCATATAGATCATCTATTGGTAAACATTCAAAGTAAAAGGTATAGAATTATAATATTAAATTGATAAAATTGATTAATCCATGATAAAAAATTAATTTTTTCATTTTACATTATCCATCCATGAAATTATTTATTGTAAAATTATTCCATCCAATTAATAGAAAATTAATTTTAACTTATTTTTTAAATTTATATAAACTCTCTAAATATCTCAAATCATTAAGAATTTAGAATCATAGAAAAAAATATCCAAAAAATGAACATGCATTAGCTTATATACATGATGTAATAAGATAGAACACTATAGAAGAAAAATACAAAGTGATGAGATATTTCTAACTCTTCCCTAGTTGATTTTTAAATTGACCATAAACTAGATAATACAACTTCTTGGGGAAGTGAATGAAATGGGCCAACGAGCCTGTACAAATATTCTACAGGCTTCTGATAGACATCCAAAATACTCATTATCAAATCCGGGTAGGGAAAATTTTAAGGTTACTGTAGCAGGGGGTACTGTAGCAGTAATGTTGCAGCGGTGGAACTGTAGCAGTGGAGGCACTATAGTACGACTCTAGCAACGGTGGTAATATAAAAGGTATTGTAGAATCCCAGTTACTGTTGTAGTATTGCTCACTGAAGGTCCCTTTGGCCCAAAATATAGACTTTCAAGCCTTGTATTCAGGCCACTTGGCTATTGGCCTTCAGGCTATATGATGGGTCTCCCTCTACCCAACCAAAAAGAGGTCTTTGCATTAATAATAGAATGAGTATTCAGCCAGAATCATTTAAAAGAAAAGAAATATTTGCATGTATTTTTTATCTATTGTGATGTTAAAATAAATTTAATTTAAAAAAATAATTAAATGAAAAAAATTTGGTTTTTAACTACTTTGCAGTATTTTTCACTATTGATCAAAAATTGAAACTTTTCAGAAAAATACCAAAAATTCACATTAAGATAATTTTAATGCCATGAATTCAAGAATGAAGTTTATTTAATAAAATTTAATTTATAAATGTGTCTAAACATACTTTCATTAATTTAATTGGTTTATTAAAAAAAGATGTTCTTAAACATAGAAGGACGTTACCAAAAATCATATCTTTCATTATCAATATCTTTTATTTATATAAAACCATTTTAAACAATATTTTAAATGTAGTTATTACTATTTATATAACAATTTTTAATGGCCATGTTATAATTATCTCATTTAGATATTAATAAAAAGAGTTCTTTCATAGAAACTCAGTGTTGTGTGTATCGTATACCATATTGGTGTTGTGTGAAATAGACACCTAGTCAATTCCATGTGAACGGAATTTTTACCTTGGTTAAATGAAATATAGAAATGAAATTTTAAATTTATTACAAAAAAGGACCATAAAACTCAGGGTGTAATATTCTACCCCCCTTAAAATAAATTCCACCCTCGAAATTCATCACTCGAGTAAAAAAAATTGAGGATACTTCTATATCATATTATCCTAAAGTTTCCTTGTAGCTTCCTTTAACTATTTATTTCTCCAAAAAACATTAACCACAAGAATGGTCTTGTTTCATATAATATTCTTTGATCTGTCCATTATTTCAACAAGTTTCTCCACGTAAGAATGATCATGTTCCAGTAGTATAACCTCTAAGTTCCATACATATGAAGGGTCAGGTATTCACATATTTATGAGAAATACATGGAAAACATCATGAAATTAAGAGGGATTTGGTGGATGTGACAAGTAATAGGATATTGTCCTGATATGATCCAGAATCATAAAGGGACAAATATACCTAGGGCATAGTTTCCCTTTCTTCCCAAATATCATAACTTCTTTCTAGGGTGAGATTCGTACAAACACTTTTTTACGAACATTAAATTCTAGATCACATAAAAGGTTATCAAAAAAAAATTTCTACTAACTTTGAGATATCTTGATATGATGTTGAATGGTTCTTATCTTGTCGACCATGTCTTCAGTAATCTCAGGTCCAAATAGCATTCTTTCTCCAACCTCATCCCAACATTTTGGAGCTTGACATTTCTTCTCATATAGGGCTTCAAACGGATCCATCTGAATGTATGAATGAAATCTATTGTTGTAAGAAAACTCAACTAGATGGAGGTGTTGATCCCAATAACCATTGAAATCTATAGAAAACGATATCAACATATCCTATAGGGTTTGAAATGTTCTTTCTGACTGACCATCCATCAGAAAAAGATAAGTAGTGCTGAAACTCAATTCTATATCATGTCATTTCTGAATACGTTTCCCAAACATTCAAGTAATCCTCATATCCTGATATGATACAATGGAATGTGGTACTCAATGAAACCTTACCACTTCATTGACATATATCCTATCAAGTTGATCTAGAGAGAAATATTCTCTGATAGAAATTAAGTGTGCTAACATTGTAAGGTGATTGGATACCACCCATAGACAATTAAACCCTTTACATATTTTAGAACGACTCTAAATTTTTGCTTTACTAATGGTTTAGAACCATTAGTAATGAATGGACAACCATGGGTATAAACTATACCAATGTTTGTCCAAGACGTTGGGTCTTGAGCCATAGTGAAAGACATATCCCAACAGTTCTATGAGAACTGCTGAGATATGTCTGAAAAAACCAGTATATAACATTGGTTTTAGTAAACCATTGGTATAAATTTTTGACAACAATTTTAAACCGTGCATAACAGCATGAATGATCTCTATACCAATGGTTGTGTAAACCATTGGTATATACTTTTACCAATAGTTTTCCACATATTTTGGTAAATCTCAATTAAAATTATATATAAAAATGGTTTACAAGCTATTGGAATATACTTATTCCATCTTTTTTCATAAAAATGTTGGTATAAGTTCTTGTTTTACACAAATTCCAATGGTTGTGAATCATTTGAATATATTTTCTTTACCAGCAGTAGCAAGATGGCTTGTGGGAATCCCCCTGTGCAGTTGCATTAAGTCCACCAGCAACCAGTAAGCCTGAAAAATTCATACACAATAATATATGGGCAAAATATACAACAAGTAACAAAATTCACCATTAACAAGTATACCAATATAATAAATACAGAATTCTGTATGAATTCATACAGAATTCATCCAACACATAATTCAAACATAAATCTGAATACCTCCAATTCTGTATTTAATTACCCTCTACACACATACCAAATTAACACATAATTCATAAGGTAATTATAGTATGTATACACATACAACAAGTATACGCACACACCATTAACACTTAATTTATAAGTTAATTATACATAAATAATTCAATTCATAATGCAGGGGGTTGGGGGCTGTTCAGGGGTTTAGGTGGATGTCCAAGGGGTTGGGGGTGTCCGAGGGGATGGGGGTTCCTGTGGGGTGTCCATGGGGGTGTCCACGGGGTAGGGTGGCATCCAAGGGGTTGGGGGATTTCTAAGGGGTGGGGTGTCCAGGGGGTGGGGGTATCCAGGGGGTGGGGTGGTGTCCAGGGGGTGGTGCCCGTCCAGGGGTTGTGGGATGTCCAAGGTGTTGTGGTGGTGAAAATGGGGGTGGGGGCTGTCCATGGGGCGGGGGCTGTCCATTGGGGTGGGGGGTGTCCTGGGGGTGGGTCAGTCCATGTGGGTGGCAGGCTGTCCAAGGGATCGTGGTGTCCAGGGGGGTGGTCGGGGCACTCCATGGGGTGGGGGCTGTCCAGGGGGGGTAGGGGGTGTCTACAGTGGTGGGTGGGTTTTTTCAGGGGGTACGGGGTGTCCAGGGGGTGGGTGGGTTTTCCATGAGGGGTAGGGGTTTCCACGGGGGGTGGGAGGGCTGTCCATAGGGGTGGGGGATTCCCATGAGAGGAGCGGCAGTCCAGGGGGCTGTCTAGGGGGTGGCCGGGGCTGTCCAGGGGGTACGGGGGTGTCCAGAGTGTGGGGGGCTATCCACAGGGGGAGGGTTTTTCCATGGGGATGTGAGGATGTCCATGGGGGTGGTAGGACTGTACATGGGGTATAGAGTGTCCAAGGGGTATGTGGGGGGGGGAGCTGTCTAGGGTGGTGGTGTGGGGGGTCCATTAGGGTGGTGGGGGTGGGGGTTATCAAGGGTGGTGGGGGATGTCAAGGGTGGGGGTGTCCATCAGGGTGTTTAGGGGGTGGTGGTGTCCGGGGGGTGTCATGGTGGTGGGGTGGTGTCCAGGGTGGGGTGGTGCCCAGGGGGTTGGGGGGCTTTTCAGGGGGTGGGTGTCTTGGGGGTGGGGGTGTCTGGGGGTGTCTAAGGGTTAGGTGAGCTTTCCATGATGGTGGTCGGGCTGTCCAGGGTGGGTAGGGGTGTCCAGGGGGGATGGGCGGGCTGTCCATGGTGGTGGGCAGGGATGTACCGGGGGTACGAGGTGTTCAGGGGGTGGGAGGGTTTTCCAAGGGGGTGGGCGGGCTGTCCAAGGGGGTGGCCAGGCTATCCAGAGGGTAGAGGTGTCTACGGGGGTGGGAAGGCTGTCCAGAGGGGGTGGGCTAGCTGGCCACGGGGGGTAGGGTTGTCCAAGGGTGGGAGAGTTATTCATGGAGGTGGGGTGGGCTGTACATGGGGTACGGGGTTTCCAGGGGTGGGGGACAGTCCACAAGGGGGGGCTATCCAGGGGGGTGGGTGGGCTGTCCACGGGGGTGGGCAAGGCTTTCCAGGGGGTACGGGGTGTCTATGGTTGGGGGGGTTGTACATAGGGGGAGGGGTGTCTATGGAATGGTAGGGATAACCATAGGGGTGGTCGGGCTCTCCAGGGGTAGGGGTTGTCCGGGGGTCGGCGGGCTATCCACAGGGGGTGGGAGGGGTTGTCCAGGGGTATGGGGTGTCCAGGAGGGTGGGGGGATGTCCACAAGGGGAGGGGCAGTCCACGGAGGTGAGAAGACTGTCCACAGGGGTGGGCAGGGCTATCTAGGGGGGTATGGGGTATCCATTGTAGTGGGGGTTATCCATAAGGGGAGGGGTGCCGAGGTGGGGGGTGGGCTGTCCACAGGGGTGGCTGGGCAATCTAGGGGTAGGGGGTGTCCATGGGGGGTGGGCGGGCTGTCCATGGAGGTGGGCGGGGCTATTCAGGGGGTGCGGGGTGTCCAGTGGTGTGGGGGTTATCCCAAGGGGGAGGGGCTGTCCAAGTGGGTGGGCGGCCTTCCACATGGGTGGGGGATGTCCTAGGGGTAGAGTAACACTATATCCTTCCGATTAATTCCATAATTATGGTAACACATTTTAAATTAATAGAAATAGGTATTACCATGAAAATTAAAAATTTATCGATCTTTTTAAACTAATACAAAGTTTGATTAATATTATTTTTCCTTAGAACAATATTGGTTTTTCAAGAAGAAATTCATGACCTTGATCTCTCGATTCATCATTTTTTTTGTTCCACTACAAGAGAAAGAACATAAATGGGTTCTTGTTCATGTCCCAAATAATAGATAGAACTCAAAACTATCTCAACCACACTTCTGTCGACATAGGGACTCTCTTATTTTGTTTAACCAATAACTTCATCATATGGTCTATTAAAATTTCATCTAAGAGGAAATATTCTATTAATTTTCCATATGTCACACTAAATAAATCAGTCTAGATACACATATCAATAACTCAAATAGGAGATATATGAATATGAATTTCATGAAAACATAATTAACTATTTTCAATAGAATCATTTAAAAACAATCCCCAATGATACTTTTTCTAAATTCGCAAGGTGACTTACAGGTTATGAAAATGATGGATGGCCAAATAAATCACTCATAAAAACCTTTCATGTTTCTAAAATCCTACATCATGTCTACCAGGACAACATAGATTGGATAACGACATCCTCGAGAGACACATATCCTCATCTATGATAATAATCTTCCATGAACCATTTTGGATTTCATGGTACACAGCTACATGAGTAAGCTCTTACATAGCCTAATTTGAATTTCTGAACTCCACAGATTGGTGACCAAAACCATAAATAATACAAGAATAATGATGAATTTTTTTCCAACAAAATAGAGAAAGATAAATAATACATGTCTATTGGTCAAAACACTTCATGTAGAAGGGACATGAAATGGATGGGTAAAACAATACCCATAACAACACATCATAAAGTGACACAACATCAAATTATATTAAATCTTAGACATATCCCATGTAATAGTTTTATCACATATCCAGTGGAAACATCCATCACTTTAGGTCCTATGGAGAGGTAACATCCACCACCTATATGTGTTGTATTCCCATTAACATAATTTCATGGGATAGTATTTATATATTTTCATGGGATGGTATTTATATATTTTCTAAGGAAATTATTTCAAGGATTAATTTTTTTTTTATTATATTAACTTCTAATCAGACCAACAATTTTCTAAATTCCACTAAAATTTTAAAATTTCAATAAAATAGTGGGATTTCACAACATACATGATTTTTAAAAATAAAAAATTCATAATATATAAATAATAATATAAATAATTTAGAATCTCATTTCATATCAGTCATTAAATTTAAAGATTCAATAATGGGGAAAATATTAATGAACCAATGATGTTTTATAAATGTTCAAATGACTCCCAGAACGGGAGAACACATGAACAGAGGGTGGGGCCCATCCAGGGGGGTGGGCGGGCTGTCCACAAGTGTGGTGGGGCTATCTAGGTGGTACGAGATGTTCAGGGGGTGGGGTGTCTAGGGGATGTGGGGGTGTCTAGAGGAGGCGTGAATCAGTCACAACAAATCATCAAGTCTAGTTTTATTATTTATAGATAAAAAAATAAAGATAATGTGGCCTACCTAATCACACATATATTTAGACACAACAAATCAATAGACATCAAAGGTTAGTAATATTAGTAAAAATTGAAACTGATCAATCTATCCCTCATCACCATCACTATCATCAACATCATCATCACCCTCACCCTCGTCCTCATCGCTGTCCCCATCATCAACCCTGCCATCCTCCTCGCCCTTGTACTCAGCCTCGGCCTCGTCATCGCCATCCTCCCCTGCCTCAACCTCCTCCTCACCCCCTCACCCACCTGGACACCCCACCCTGACCCCCCTTGATTTCCAACACTCCTCCTTGGGGTATCTCGTACCCCCTCCCCCACCTGGATAGCCCCCCCCCCACCTAGACTGCCCCTCCCCCACCTGGACTACCCCCCAAATAGATATCCCACCACCACCCCCACCTATAATGACCTCCCCCACCTAGACATCCCCCCCCACAAAGACATCCACCCCCACCTGGACCACCCACCCCCTCCCTGGACACCCCCAAAACCCCTTACCCCAACATACACCCCACCCTGACCCCCCTGGAATCCCACACCCCTCCTTGGGGAATCCCATACCCCCTCCCCCACATCCCTATAGCACCCCTACCCCCTACAGCCCCCTACCCCCTAGAAAACTCACCCCACACCTGGAAAGCCCCCCCGCCCCACATGGATAGCCCCCTTACCCCTCCTGCAGCCCCCCTTAGGGTAGTTTTATTTTAAATAATTTTATTCATTAAGAAATCCAAACTATCATGCATTATCCATTTCATTCCAAATAACCCATTAAAGTTACCAAAACATGGAAAATTAAATTTATCAAAACATGAAAAATTCAATTTATAAGGCTCTATGTGTCACTTAGAAAATTTCATTGGGGAAATGGGGAATCAACTACATTGTCAATTCCAATTTAAAAATTGGTTCAACCACTTAGGAGGTGAGGCGGTGTCTAGGGGGGTTGTCTAAGGGGGTGTGGGGGGGCTATCCAAGGTAGTGGAGGGTGTCTAGGGGTGGGGATGTCTAGGGATGGTGGAGGTGGTGGGGGTTTCCCATGGAGTGGGGGGTTTCCATGGGGGGTGAGAGGTGTCCAGGGAGGGTGGGGGTGGGGGTATCCATGGGGTGGGAGAGGGGTTGTCCAAAGGGTGGGGGTTGTCCATGGGGGTGTGGGGGAGGGGGTTGTCCAAAGGTTGGGGGTGTCCAAGGGGGTGGGGTGACTAGGGGTGAGATATACATGGGAGGTTAGGCATGTCTAGGGAGTGTGGGGGTGTCCAGGGGGTGGGGTTGCAGGGGGTGGGGGCCTGTCTAATGGGGGTGTCCTTGGGTGGGGGGAAGTCCAGTGGGTGGGAGCTGTCCAGGTTGAGGGGTGGGGGTGTTCACAATTCCAATCCATTATCCTACTAACGCCAAAATCCAAATCTTATATTCAACTAAACTAAAGTTTAAAAAACATAAAACAAACCATTTACCCCTCTGAACTAAACAAACCTTACTAAATAAACCATTTACCATGTTTGAACTATAGAACAAAAAAATAGAAAACAAAACAAAGTGTTCGGTACTCCAAAGATAGCATGAACTTTAATTTAGCCAAAATCAAAATAGAAAACAAAAAAAAGAGGAGGAACACTAAAACTAAGTTAAAATGTACTAATTCGAAGTGTTGAAATAAAAATTTGTTTGATTAATGATGGTTCTTTAGCTTGAAGTAGTTTTTCGGCCTAGAAGACTTCGGGAGGAGCTATGCATTAGGTCTTCAATTAGGTCGAGTGGGAGCTGGGGTGCTGGGTATTTGATGAAAAACCTTCCAAACTGTTTTTAAAAACTGTTGGTAGAGCCTCTCTTTACCAATGGTTTTGATAAACTGTTGGTATATCTTAGAGAAAATATTTATTTCCCAATGGTTTTGGATAACTGTATCGAAATATTAGGTATTCCCAATTGTTTCTTCAAACTATTGGAAAATGATGCCTTCTTTTACACGATATCAATGGTTTGATGAAACCATTGTTATATTACCGTTTTAAAAACAAACAATTCTAGTATTGCAGGTTTTCCAATAAAAAAATATGTTGTTATGTTCTCCCATTTCCATTATGGTATAGGTAATGGATGCAACATCCCTTTATAATTTTTTATTTTGGACTCAACATTCTGGTATACCAAACATTGAGATACAAACTCTGTGATATCTCTCTTCATGCCACCCCACCAGAAGTATTATTCAAAATCCCTAAAAATCCTCATACATCTGGGATGGATAGGAAATGAAGAACTATGATTTTCATCTAACAAATCATTTTTCAAATATACTATGTAAGGAACACATAAATTGTTTCTAAACCTCATCATTCTATCAGAACTATGGTTATGTTCGGGAACATTTCTGACCATTTTTTGTAGCTCTTCATATTTCTTTTGTGCCTCCTTAGTCTTCACATGGATTGAGAGTTGGATATTCAATTGAGAAAGATAATATATTTCCCATTCCTTCAAGATTCATAGATCCATCCTTTGGAAATCCTAGAATGCTGGATCTTTGTGATCCTCTTAATAGATATGATAGCATGATCATTTCGACTCAAAGCATCATCCACCTCTTTCTCTTTCCCAGGGTGGAAATGTATTGAGATTCATAGTCCTTTATCATCTCTAACCATATTTTCTGGAACATGTTCAACATCTTCAAGTTGAATATATATTTCAAATATTTATAATCATTATACATATCACACTTTTATATATAAAGATAATGCCTTCATATCTTTAGTGAAAAAATGACCAACATTAACACCATATCCAAATTTGGGTAATTTTTCTCATGAATCTTTAATTTTCATGAGGCATAGGCTATAACCATGTTATTCTGCATATGAACACATCCCAAACCCTTCTTGGATGCATCACTATACATTACAACCCCTTTCTCCACTACATGATAATTTAAGAATAGGTGCATTCACTGATATTCTCTTCAATTCCATGAAATTTTCCACACATTCATCTATCTAGAGGAACATGACACCCTTCCAACTTAACATGGTCAGAGGATTAGATAGTCATGATAAATTCTTCAAACAAAGTTGATAATATCCAACAAAACCAAGAAATATACAGATCCTAATCATCTTGGTTTGTCTAGTACAGCTCTCAATAGCCTCTTTCATTGATGGATCTATTGTTATACTATCTCTTGATATTATGTTACACAAAAATAAAAAAATTTGTTACCGAAATTCACACATTGAAATTTTTTCATATAACAACTCCTTCATTAGGGAATGCAGTTCAATTATTATGTGATCTTCATGCTCTTCCTTTTTATTTGAATATATAATAACATCATCTATAAAGTCTATCACAAACATATCAATGTCCTCTATAAAGACTCTATTTATTAAAAACTAGTAGATATAAGGGGAATTAGTAATACCCAAAGGCATCACTATGTATTCGTTAGGTTTATACCTTATACTGAATTCCATCTTGGGTATATCCTTCTTCATGACCCACAATTGATGATATCATTAATTTTGGTCAATATTGGAAATGTATTGAGGTCCTTGAAGTTGATTAAACAAGTCATCAATATGGGGATGAGGGTACTAGTTCTTTATTGTGATATTGTTTAACTCTTTCAAATCAATGTAGAGTAACATTGATCCATCTTTTTTTTCAAAAAGAAAAAGAACTTGTGCAACCTAATGTGACACACATGGATGAATAAATCCTTTATCAATATTTTAATAGAGATGATTTTTCAATTCATGAAACTAAATCAAGACCATTATATAATGAGACTTTGAAATAGGTGTAGAACTAGGTATGAGTTCTATTGAGAACTAGACATCACATTTTGGTGGAATGCTAGGAATCAAATCCTGGAAGACATCCATTAAATCTCTAACAATAGGAATATTATTGATGTCGATATTCTCAAAAACCATTTAAGATATAGAACCTTTTTAAAGGGAATTAAGACCAATACAATGTATGTAATCTCCATAAGAAGTTCATACTTATCGTCACATTGATGGATGGTTGTAGGATGGTTTAAAATATCAAACATAACTTCCCTTACTTGAATATTATTGTTGGATTTATGCATAAAATCCAATCCATGACTATAATGACATCAAATTTGACCAAAGGAATAATGATTAGATTTTTAAGAAGCATATTCCCATAATCTTCAACCGAATAGGAATCATAGACTTGAGAAGGAATAATCATACCATTAAGGGTTTCCACTGAAAATTCCACATCTAACTATTTTGGTGGAATTTTAACACCCTTAGAAAATTCATTAGATATGAAAGACTGGGTAGACCCAGAATCAAATTTAACATTATCAGTTCTATAGTGGATGATATGTGTACCTTTAATCACATTATCTACCTTCTTCCCATCAATTCGAAAATCAATTGCCCGATGACCTTCCTTTCCACACTTAAAACATTTATTAGGAACTTTAATGTAATTTTCACCATGTTTCATCCCTCACTTATAGCATAAAATAAAGTTCATTTTATTTTCTCCAAGGTTTTTAGAGTTTCCTTCAAACTCCATCATCAACTTCTTATCAAAACCATGATATTAATATGTGAATATCACCTCCATATCAACATTGATTGCACAACACAAAATCTCTTCATATATAATAAAATATTTTATGGAAAATGTCATTCTGATACTTGGATTTAAGCCACTTAAGAACCTATAAACATTAATTTTAGGCTGGATGATAGTTTTTGAATCATACCTTGAAATTCCTATGAAATTAGCCTCATAGGTACAAAAAAATTCATCATCACTTTTCATCAAATCAAGAAACGCTTTCTCCATATTCATATGAATAATTCAAATAATTTACATATTGAAAATAAAGTCTTGAAATCATCCCAATCCTTGGAATAAATCTATTTTTTTCCTCATGTTCATTATTAGAGTCCACCATTGATCTGATTTACCTTCAAACTGATAAACATCTTGAATGAATTTCTCACGATCTAAACATAGAATAATAAAGAATATTTTTTCAGTAATACTGAACAATTGTTTAGTAACAAGTAGATCAGAAGACCCTCTTAAATAAGTTTGGTGTTTCAACATGAAAGAATTGATATATTATTTTTCCCTACATTAATCATTTGAAATTCCACCATGATTCAAATTTTGAGAAATTTGTGTGAGCATAACAATGAGTTTTTTCATTCCAGCTCCCATAGCATTTGATTTCCCAATAGGAAATTAATTTCATTGTCTTTCATAATTACCATTAACGTGGTTCCTTTGGGTTCTAGACATTAAATAAAACCAAAACCATAATGTAAGAATTAATTATCATAAAAAAGAACCACATAACCATGAAAAATCACATATAGGATGTATAACTTATGATAACTTCCTTAATTTATTCCACCTAATGTTTATTCTAGGTTATTCATATCCATATTTTATATAAATCCATTTTAATGGTTCATGAAGTGTTTCTGAATTCCCAATGAATATACATCAGAAGTGGCAAACCAGGTGTGTAGCAAAGCCCATTGTCCTGTACCAGATTACCCCAAGTCAGGCTAGAAAAAACTTGTTAGAGTTGTTACCCTAGAAATATATGTGCTCGAGCCACATCTACTTGTAGTATCTAGACATGGATGAATTTATATTAATCCAAAAACTCTATCTATCACCATAATTCTAGGATATTTTCTTATACTTTTCCTTATCCTTAGACTTATCCTTAAGCATACCCTTAGGGTTCACTCTAAGGTTTTCTCATCCAAGCTTCCAAATGTTAACAATAACTTTTCTATGATACCTTCTATAGAGAGACTCACTTTTCAAGTCATTGAAACTAAATACCTTATGAAAAATACGTAAATTTTATACAAAAGGACTCCCAAATACCGCAATTGGTCTAGTGCCTTTGGAAATATTGAAACACAACATGGGTAAATAAATAAAGTATATAATCTACCACTAGGTTATTATTGACTAGAACTTTTCATAGATACATCAAACATAGTACATATCATCATAACTTGGGGGAATGAAACATAAAAGGGATGAGCTCAGATTCTTAGTAAGGGTAAACAAGGTAGAAATATAAGCATAAACAATGAGAATAAGTGTATGAGAACATGATCTTCAAAAATATAATATCACACCCTTCATATAAAATATAATAACATAAATCATGGAATAAAGATTTTAAGTTTATAAGAAATAATCCATAATTAAATAAAAAAAATAATCCTTCAAAACATAACGTAGCAGTAAGACATGTAATTTTGGAAAACATATAAGAATATAATGATTTCTATAGTATCCAATGAATCACTGCCAGGAATATCTTAATATTATGGTTTCACTTCCCATACCATCATAGATTCATGAGTTCACTCCTCATGCCATCTTAGTAGTCATGGTTAACTCCCATAGACATCATTGTAGTTAAGGTTCACTCCCAAGACCATCTTACTTTATATCATGATAAAAAAATTACCTAATGCATTTGAGAGAGATATAGGTCTCACCCATCTCATAATGAAATCATACATACATATTTCATAAGATCATTGAAAATATTAACATAAACAATGAAATGAAATGGGTATCATAAACATGAAAACATATCTTAACCATCAAAAATAGATAGGTTTTATAATCATTTCATCATAAACATTACCTGCGAAAAGAAATGGGTTTCAAAATCATATAACTTGTGAAAGAGAAATGGGATTCATAAACATCATGCCATCAAAACATAATCCATTTAGAGAAATAATATGAATCTAAACAATGAATAATTTCTTTATAAGGTCATGATTAACACCAATGGATGTTATCTTATGTGGAAAATAATTTTTATAAACCATTTGAAATTAATTCTTGAGAAAAATATCATTTTCTTGTTAAAAAATTGTTTAATTTTCTTAAAAAAACATAGATTTCAAAGAAAATAATTTATTTAAAATAACCTTGAATACTTTCAAAATAATATTCATGGAAATAAGGTGTTATGAAAATGTAAAAATCCTTTCATGTCATATAAGTTAAATAAAACATTCTTCTTGTACTTTTGCTGAAAAATACAAAAAGTACCTCATATGGAAAACGAAAGAAATATTCATTCTAAAACATGTATTGAAAAGTCAAAAATGGGTAAAAATTACTTTAATACTCCATCGGATAATATTAAAACATTTATGAAATCATTTTTAGAAATCATGAAAACAAATGATAAATAAACCTTAGTAAATGCATATGTATAAAAATTATTAAATAACAATGAGATTGCGAAATTATCACTTACCTTGTGCCTTAACTCTCTTTATACTCAAATAAGATCCATGCATAATAAATATAATATTATTATAAATATTTTAGAGAATAATATTATTTTATATAATACCATATTTTTTATGACCTTATATTACCCGTTTGTTAACGATCCTATGTTATGGTTTTACTTCGGGTATTATTCTCGTTGTTCTTTGTATGTGTTTTAATTTGCTATATCATTGATCCTTATACTTATATCATGATATAAATATAATTTATATAATTTATATGTATATTTTAATAATCTATATCATAATTAATTAAGAAATGGAATACACTGTTCATGGAGACGGTAAGTCGTATATATGCACGAACATTGTTTCAATTTTTAATTTTAATGATGAATGAAATTATGTAAATGAAATATATATATATATATATATATCATTATTCTATTATAATTATTACATAATAAATTTTACACTTATTAATAATATATATTTTAATAATCATCCTTGAATGGTGAATATGGAAGATGAATCTCATCACATCATGGAGATGGTAAGTTGTACGAACAAACGAGGGATGATATCATTACATACTGGTAATTAGTAGGGAATTAGAGAGAATATGAATTATAAATATACAATATTTTGTCAAATTTATTATTTAAAACCTTTTTATTAATTTTTATACACTTAGAAATAAATTATACATGAAAATACTTTACACCATGGCATGGAGACTGTAAGTTGTACGTACGCACATATGGTGATATTGTTTTTCATAGGATTGGTAAAAGGGGGAATATAGTTGTCCCATAACCATAACAAAATCAAAGGTTATATTATATGATTGATTTGTTACTTTTATATGGAAACAATATAGAAAGTGGATGTAGAAGAAGAAATTAACTTTCAAAGATGTGATAAAAAATTACCTCTTTTCCATTTATCTCCTTTTGATTTACACAAAAGGACTCTATAAGATGGATTTCATCCCATATTACGGCCTCTAGAATGTAGTTAGGTATGTTAGGAGAGTAAATGGGCAGGTTTTGGCTAACAAAATGGTTTTTAGAGGTGTTTATTGAAGAGAAGGAAATATCCCTTTTATAAGATATTGGAGGGGGGGCTTTAGAAACTCTTAAAATATTAAATTAATGTTAATTATTTTTCAATTTCAAATGGATCCAAAGTGAGATGATTTGAGTATGAGATGGGTATGGGTATAATTATCATCAAAAAATGGATTTTGTACATGTTTATGTTATAAAATTACCCATATCATTTAACATTAACCCTTAGTTAAACAATTTATCTTTTACCGTGACAACTTGTATTTTTAGACGATTGGGTTAATATATTTACTATAAAATTCAAAACAAAACCCGATTGGATAATTAATGAAATATTTATAAATATAAAATTTATTCGGTATAACATTATATTTTTATTAATTTTATAACATTTAATAAAATATTTTTTTAAATATCATTTATGTTAATTTTTATACAATTCAATATTTGAATTTAAAAAAATGCATACCATCTTTATAACTTAAAACCAATACACCCAATATGTCACTAACATTTATATGTTATATATAAATGTTTTTTATATCATTAATTAAGTAAAATTATATTTATTTTAATATTTTTAATATCGTCAATTTGATATCTCAATTATTTATACAATTAATTCATTATTATTATACAAGCCTTTAATTAGGTTATTTATTCTCAAAAAACTATAAATAAATTATCATGATGCAGATGTATTTCTTATATTTTAGATTTATAATTATAGTATAATTTATCTTCTCAATAACCCTATATAAAAATGAGTTATTTATTAAATTTTGAATAAGACACTTTTAACTCTTCTTTAAATAAAATATAATAAATATCTTAATCTATCACAAGTGGATTATAAAGGATCATATTTTTTACACAAGGTGGAATTTTGTTGAAAAAACAATATCCAATAAAATTAGGAAAAGTTTTAGTTTAATGTTATATTATTATAATAATATTTTTAACTTTAATTACTCTATTTACATTTAACCAAGGTAAACAAAATTTAAAATTTACTATTCACAAAAATTATTTTTATCCTATTAGATCACATTTTTTAGCCTGATTACATCCATGTATATCTATCTTTTCAAAAAAAATCCACAGAAGTCGTAAAATTATGTTTACTAGTTATCTGAAAAATGTGGATCAATGACATCTGGGGAGAATACAAGGGGACATCCGGCTACAGAATGGCTCTTGGAAACCACTCAGTCGGCCGGGATGAGAGGCCATGGAAATCGATTTGGACACTCAATGTACCCCCAAAACTACGCCAATTTTGGTGGTAGGTTTACACGGGTACTCTCCCAACAAGGATCCTTCTTGCTTACCTTCATATGGCCAGTTTTTCTTTTTTCCACATCTGGTCGAACATTCCAGAAACTCCTTTGCACGCCATCATTCACTACTTGGGAGCTATGCAAATTTTGAATAAATGGGGCCCGGCTTCTGCCACTTCACTGGCATTGGCCTCTGACCTTCTTGATCTTCTGACGCCTTAGTGCTCCTCTCTCTCCTCGGCCCTTTATGGTTCTCTTTCTACATTGGCCTAGATTATTTGGGTCTGGTTTAATTATGGTGTTTTTCATCAAGCTCACAAACCCCAGATTTCTAGATTTAATGGGCAACTTCTTGGATTGAGGGCTAGAAAGACCACAATGGACATTTTATGCTAGGTGTTACCCTCTCCTATACCTCTCACTGGAATCCCCCAACGGAACAGATTCTTAAGATTAATGTAGACGCATCTCTTCCAAAGGCTAGGCTTGTTGCCCTAGGCCTCCTGGTACGAAATCACCTGGGGTAAATCTTTGCTGCAAAATATGACCCACATCAGGAATTCTGGGAACCAGCAATTTTTGAGGCCACGACCATCCTTGTCGGTATATTTCTCGCCTTGGAATATGGATGGAGTGAAGGAAACAATGGTTGGATCGAGTCCTTTGGCATCACCATTAGGATAATTCTCTCATTATGCCAATGCTTCTCTTTATGCACCTTGTCCTTTACCAAAAGGTAAGGAAACAATGCGTCACATTAGCTTGCAGCCTTAGGCCCATTCGACTCCAACCAGCTCTGATTGGATAATTTCCCTTCATGGATTTTCACATGTACTTCTGCTGATACTCGTCATTAATGAATTCTATTTTTATTAAAAAAAAGTGACATTCAAAAGTTCAATAATTTTTTTAAATATAATTTTATTATAAAAATGATTCTAACGACCTACATTGGATTAATATATATATATATATATATATATATATATATATATATTATTTATCTATTGTAACATTAAAATAAAATTAATGTAAAAATAATTATTTAAATGAAAAAAATGGTTTTTAACTACTATGGAGTAATTTCAATATTCTTAAAAAATTGAAACTTTTTATAAAAATACAAAAAAAAATAACCTTATGTTAATTTTGATATTTGGAATTTAAAAATGAATTTTATTTTATAAATTTTAATTTCTAAATGTTTTTATAATTAATTTCATTATTAGAAGTGGTTCAATTGAGAAAATGATGTTTTTAAACATAGAAGGACATTAAAAAAATTAATATTTCATTATCAATATGTTTTATTTATTTAAAACAATTATAATAAATATTAGAAAATTAGTTATTACTATTCATATAAATATTTTTAATTATTCTGTTATAATTTTCTCATTTATATATTAATAAAAAATATATGTGTTTCATAGAAAATCAGTGTTGTGTGTATAATACACCAAGTCAGTGTTTCATGGAACATACGCCCAGTTGGTTCCATGCGAAAGAAATTATTAACTATGTGTAATGAAATAGAGAAATTTTAATTTTAATTTATTTTAAAAAAGAGCTCTACAAAAACTCAAAGTGTTATAAATAAGTGAATATCTTTGATATTTAAATGTTTCAAATTGTGCATATTCTAGAACATAAATATATCACCCAGATCCTTTTTATTACACCCATTAAAGAAATTATAATGCCCCTCAAGCATATGTATTCCTTACCGTCTCTATAAAACAATGTGATCCATTCTCAAGGATCATATTTAAAATATGATTTGAATTTATTATCTAATAAATGAATTTATATTTATAACATTAATACCATTCTTGATATAATGGATTTATATCCTATACATAATATGTATAACGTTCATTAAATAACACGCTTGAGAAAATAAAGATATTAACAACCAAATCAATGAAAATAATAAAATATTATTAAAAAATAGGTGATAAAATGATGTAATTTAACAATATAGGTTATTATAAATATTAATATGTATCTAATATAAATTAATATCATTCACAAAACCATTATACAGGATGTTAAATCACTTTAATCCAAAAAGAAACGTGATTTAAGGGACTTCGTCTCAATTCCCCATTATTGAGGCATATTGTAATATTATGCTTCAAATTTCATTTATATAGTGTATATACAGAACCATTAACATTAAATATCATGATTCTTTAATAATTCAATATATTTTAAGTTTAAATTTCATTTATTTCATCCAAGGGTATTTGAATTGAATTTTTCCATATTATAATTAATTTCATTACCCAATTTCTTTTCATTGGGTAATATCACTTCTTGAATGCCACTGATATTATAAGATTATGCGTGTAATGAGTATTGGATATATTATAAAAAATTTGAAAATATTTTATGTGAATTTAAAATTGATACCCACAATCGATTCATTGGTAAATTCTAACTTCATCATTATTATCTTCGTAACTGTTTACATCATAATCTCATTTTAATAGGGATTGTTTATGCTTGAATTTACATTCATGGAAATTATTTTATAATTTAATAATGAAACCCCATAATTTTATTATCATTTTTTAATCATGATATTTTAAATTAATATTACTATATCTAGATTCATTAAAACTTTAAATTTTTTATAAAAGGTTTTTAATAACATAATAATTTATTTGTTTCTTCAGTCGAAATTTATTTTTCATCAAAATATATTTTTTTCTAAAAATGTATTAATTTTTTTTAATATTTTAATAATATTTTATTAAATATATTTTTACTCGTATTGAATTTTTAATTTTTTATAAATGATTCATCAGGTTTCTTTCAAAGAAATGAATATATGGATTATACTAAATATGTTGAATGAATCATTGTTGTAACATGTATTGAATGAAAAATATTTCAAGCCATCATGAAAACTCAATGATCTTAATATTTATTTAAAATATTATAAGTTTATATTCACATTTAATTATTATAAAACATTTTTTGAAATTTTAGTTTCAATGGGTGATTTTCAAAATGTAATGTTTATTTTACTCAAAAAAAAATTCAAGGATGTTTTCATGGAATTTCAATTAATCAAGTAGAATAATCATTTTTATAGTTATGATAAACTAAGAATATATTGCATTGATACCATCCTTATTAATTCTATGGATATTTTTTGATCATTCATAATGTGTCATTTTTTGAAATTCACTTTCTTTATTCATTTTTGTTCTAATTAACATTCCCTTAAAATATTCACTTTTTATGATCATTCGATATTAAATTTCCCCTAAATATCTATATTATTTATCATGGATATTACTATTTATAAAACCACATATAAATTTTTTATATAGTTTTATATATTTAGATTTGTTTTTGGTTTAGTGAAATATTGATAAATATGTATTCTAAACCCAACCAAAATATTTGATGATAAATAAAATCATTAATAAATTTAATTTATTAACTAATATATGGAGAATTATTTGGACATGAATTGATGGGTGGGTCTCATAATTTTTTATTCCCATGATGCATTGGAATACTAATATAATGAATATTTAATAGAGCATAAAATGTTAATTTCACAATGTTTTAAACATTATTATGAAATATATTGATAATAGTGGTATCATAAAAATTGATATCATGATGTCTAATAAGTTAAGCATTTCCTTCACTGATAATTTATCTATTATTATTATCCATGATATTTTGACAATTATATTTTATCTATATACATTTAATTGTTAATTTATAGATTAAATGGAATGTGTTTTTTGTTAATTTCCATTCCAAGTTGATCCTGCCATGTCTTAGAATCCATGATATTATTGCAATGATATTATTTATTATGGAATTTCATAGTTAGTTTGTTGATTAAATAAATATGTGTTCAAATATTTACAATTAAATATTTATTTTTCTTTCTATAATCATTATAGTAAATTTTTTTATTAAAGGACATGTGTTTCATTTATTCATTATGTCATATTGATTATTATATATGATATTTTCCCATTTATATTATCCCTACTTTCATTTTATTATCTATATATTTATTACTCGTAATGCGTGTTCAGTAATTTACCATTCCATATTTATTTTTATTATTTATTCATGATAGACTCAATTGTAATTCACATGTACTGAGTATTCTGGATCAAACAAATTTTTCTTATATTCCTAATAATCTAGAAAGTATACTAAGAATGATATAAAAATTAAGTATTATAAGAATAATTATATTTTTTAAAAATTATGTTATAATTTTTGTCTCCAAATGTTATATTAGAATTATTTTGGTTTCTAATTTACCAATAATACTAAACTATACAGTCTTTTAGGATTATATTTCTTGTAACTTACTCAAATGTAATAAAGAAGAATTCATCTCGGGGATACTAGGGTCAGGGTTCATACATACTTCCAATGGAAACCCTTTATAAATATTCATTGAAGATTTATGGGGATTTAAATATCCACATATGGTTATTTAAAACATAGGGAATAGGATTCAAAAATTTCCAAGCTGTATTGTTTTTTATTTTACAATATCAATAATTATTAGGAATGATTATGAAAATTTTTTTGATGATTAAATGTTTTGTTATATCTATGATGAATCCCGAGAATTTTAATTTCCTCAAGTTATTTATAGAAATTAAAATCATAATTTTATCTTAAACATTTAATGTTGAATGGATTATGGATGATTTTTTTAGAAAAACATAATTTAATTATAAGTTATTTGAATAACATTATTTGTCCATGTATATGTTTTCTAAAGAAATTAATAATATTTTTAATACTATAAAAATATTATATAAAGAAATTTTTACTTGTGTTTGAATTTTATAAAAAGGATTAAATAGAATATTATTTTCATTTCTCAAATGATATTGGTTTGACTCTGTTTTATTAAATACTTATAGAAACATTTCATTGTAAATTATAAAACATGTATAGAATTATACTACATCATGAATGCTAAAAACATTACATAATCCTATACATATTTCCTAGATTATTTCCCAAAAAAATCAGTAATATTTATGAATTTTTTTATTTTAGTGATGTTATTTCAAAAGTGAAATGATATTTTCCTCAAGACTATTTTAATAAAAATTTAGTGGTATTTATCTTCAATAAAAACAACAATATCAAATGATTCTTATTAATTACTTGTGATGTTATATAATGATGATATATTTTATATGGATGGATTATGATTATAATGATTATATTTTTATGAAATCCATTCCTTTTTTGCATTATTTTATGATGAATTGATGAAATTTTTATGAATCTGTGTACTTCTAGGATGAATAGTGAATGATGATCTATGAGAATATTCTAATAATTTGATCTATTAGTATTATATTTGTGGGAAACTTATTGATTTCCTAAACCTTATCATTAAATCACAATAAATGTTGAACTGTGAAACATTTCTCATCTTGTCATTCATCTCTAGATCCTTAATATATGTCAATATAATCATTACATGGATAGAGAGATGAACATTATTTTTAGTAGGAAAATATTTTTACCATTTTTTCAATATTTGAATTAATATTATTTTAAAATCGATAAATATTGGTTATTTTTTTATACTCATCATTGATGATATGGCATCATCTTTTCAACTCAAATCATTTTCCTCATACTTTTCTTTCCTAGGGTGGTAGTGTATTGAGAATACATAATCCTTAATCAACATCAGCAACATTCTCTAGTAAATATTCATCCATTTTTCTTATATAATTTAATATTTTATAATCATTATATATGCTTCATATACCTCTATAAATCTAATTTTCTATTTAATTAATATCAATATTACCACTACTAATCCAAAATTTCATGTCATTTAATTTTTATTATGACCCTCAATAAGCATGTGGCATAAGTTGTCACTATATAATTATACATTATAACACAACCCATCCCCTTTTTTATGTATCACTATAAATCACAATCCTTTATCCACTCTAGGCTTATGTGAGGACTTATTCACTAACTGGCCTTCTCTTTAGTTTATTGAAAATTTATTCACATTCATTCGTCCAAAGGAATATTACTCTATTAAAAATGACTTGGTATTTGGGTTAGATATCGATGATAATACCTTCCAAATTCATCATACCATCTATCTAATACATAAAAAACTATAAATATCATCCATTCATGTTATTCGGGGCTAATGTTCAATATATTTTTACTTTAATGGATCCCATGATATATCCAAAATTGAAATTATATTAGATATAAAAGAATATCTTTGTAATCAAAATTAATTGTCAGTAAATTTCATATAGAAATTGTCTTTCAATAGGTTATTCAGTATAATCCTTAAGTGATCATAATTATCTTCCATAAAATTGAATATATTGGTATATCATCTACAAATACTACAAAAAAGTGACTAAAGTGATCTCTATAAAATATATTCATTAAATCCCCGAAGGGAGTGTTGCAATTTTTAAGACCAAACAACATCATAATAAAATAAAAATGTGTACCTCGAAATGAATGTAATATAGAAAATATGACCAACTTTTCCCCTCAAATAATTTTATCCAAATCAAAGGTCAAACATGATGAAATATCTATCTCTACCTAACTAATCAAAAAAATCATCAATACTGAGAAAATGATAATTATTACTGATCATGATCTTTTCATGTTCCTATTAATCAATTGATAGTCTCGGTGACCAATATTTATTTCACTTGTATTAATTAATTTCCTATTAGTATTCTACTGGAGTGGATTAATCAATTCTAATAACTCAATATGGTTCATTCTACAGGAATTCTCTAAAATTAGTATAGAGTCTAGTATGAATTTATTTAAAACTCAACATCATGATTTAGAATAAGTCTTGGTGACTCTTTTGGAATACAATCATCAAACATCAACATAATATGCATATATTTTATATTGAGTCACTCCCCAACCATCTGACTTGATTACCCACCTTGAATGGTTTTCAAGATACTATAAATAGATGTAATTTCATATAAATGTTCATATTTATCATTGCATTGATATACAATCATTGTTTGGTTTGAAATATAATATGTGACATCAAATACATAAAAATGGTTACACAATTTATTTAAATAAATCCATTTCCTAATCAAAATCACATCAAAATAAAAAATAGTAAAAAGAACAACATTTTTATGGAGAACATTGCCATAATCATTAATTTTTGTTTATTTATAGAATTGAGATGTGGTCATCGTACCTTTCATTATTTTTATTTAAATTTTAATATATCATCATTAAGGAGTTAATGTGATACTCATATAGAATTATTTGGATAAAAAAAATTTGGGTAAAAACAAAAAAAATAACATGTTTACAATTAGAGCATGGATGGTATATCTACCATTAATGTCTTAGTAATCATTCCCCACATCGGGAATAATGATCACATGAGACTTCACTTTGTCTCTTGTATTAAGATGATAATAGTGTCTACCGTTGTCAGTAACCCTATTTTTCAAGAACATTCTATAAAAATAATGATGATCCTTGAAATTAGAGAATTGGAGTATGGGTGGTTCTTTCTATAAAGGTTTATTTCCATGTCGATAATTTTCTATCATATTCCATTTAATTTGGATTTTTATTTCCTGATGGGATTCTTATACAAAAATAATAAATTTTCTCATTCCCTTAAGAAAATTTAATTCCATTTTTCCTCTTAAACTTATAGAATAATGAACAATTCATCTTCTTCCAACCACTATTTTTTATTTTAATTTTCTTCAAATTCCATGTTATCATTGTTATAAAAATAATGATATTGATGGGTCACTATGATCTATTTTTTCACATTTATATAACATATAATTATTTATTCTTAACCACTAAAGTATCACATGTTTAACACACTTCATATACATTGTCTTTAGTAGTTTTAGAATAAATAAATCGTAATTTATGTAAAATGATAATACCATAATCATTCCACACAAGTCGTGTAAAATTTTACACAAAGGTACAAAAAGATTCATCTTCCTTCTACTAAATATAAATGAAATATTTATCCATCATTATATTATGAATATTGGTAAAGTAATAATTTAAAAATAATTAATTAAACTCATCTCACTCCATGGATTATAATTATTCATATTTTCTTTATACCTAATAATTTATATTATTAATATATTTCACCTTAAAAATGATGAATAGAATGGATAACCAATTCATGTTTTGAGCACTGTATAATGGAAGATACATTTTTGTTATTTTCTATCCAATTTTAAATAATTAAGGGATCAGTGAAATCACTAAAAAAGGTGGATGATTCCCAATAGATTTCTCAACGATATAGATTTAATTCAAATGATAATTTGGAGGATCATCAGTATTCATTTCATGAGAATTTTATGTATGTATTGTATGAATATTTTTTATTCAATCTCCAATGAAATTTGATTTATTTAGAAGATATTCATTTCAATTTTTGTCACATTAATCATTCAAACAGTTTCTTATGGTTCTCTATATTGAATAAAAATAAAACTCATTGTATTAAAAACAATAATAATAGTATTAAATTACATAATCATGAAAATTATTTATAGTATTTATAAATCATGGAACCTTATTTTAAATCTGTTACACCTTTGGATTAACCAAGGCCATCCATAGTTATTTCCCACTCCAATCTGTCATAAGTAATCATAAATATAATGTAAATTAACCTATTGATATCCCAAAGTAATTCTAAACCTAGTGAATTGTAAGTATTGATTCATCGTTCACCATAATGAAAGTTGATATATACATGACCTAATATTTTTTAAGTTATTCCCCCTTGATGTATATCTAGAGAAACCATGTCTATTTTTAACTATGAAAATAGTAATGTATTTCATTATGAAATAAATACCCCTTGCATACCATACAATAAGAATTTCTATTGTACCAAGACTTATTATATGGGATCTTACTAAACTTTCCTTCATATAGTTTCTAATAGTAACAAAACCATGATCTCTTACAAACATTCGAGACTCCAAATCATCATAATTGAATACTAAAATTCATTATTATAATATTAAATACATATCAATATGTCCCATTATAGATATGAAAAGATTAATTTTTTAGGAGACTTAAATATATAAACAATTTTTTCATAAATTAAATTCTCATTTCCCATTAAGTTCTTCACAACTAGAACCCTTATTATACATAATATAATTAAAACCTCTTTATATAACCAGGGGAAGGGAAAAAATATATTGGGTGAGTTCAGAATCTTGGTAAGGGTAAAAATTATTGATATCAATATATTAACAATAGTGAGAATAAAATAAGAATAAGGTTATGAAAATAAGGACTTACCAATATAAAATCATACCCATCAATGTATAGATCAGAATCATGAAACAAAGAATAATGTTTTATCGTTTAAAATACATATGACATAAGAGTTCCAATTCATAAATAATCATTATAAGTCATGAGAATATATCAAAATCAAAAGAGGTCAGTTTTTAGAATACACATAGGCATAGAAACTAATTTCCATAATCAAGGATCACTTCCATGAAACTCAAAGTAGATTTGGATCACCTGAAATTCCATTATTTCTTATGACAAGCTTCACTCCCATGACTATATTATTAGACAACATCCCTCACAAAATTGGGTTCACTCCCCATTCTATTCCTTATAATATAGATATATATCCTTATTTACCCAATTCATTGGATGTAAATATTTTTTTATCCCACACATCACAAAATGAAAAAATAATACATTTGTGAGCTATAAGATCAGGCAATATTCATCGTATCATGAAAACATAAATTGTGTAAAGAATAAAGGGTTTAAAAAATATTTATCTTCATAACCACAAACTATATATTGAAATAATATATAAGGATTGTAACATACCCCCATTAAATCATATTCAATATAAAATAATGTTTTATAAAAAAATATCATTAAATGATCACATTAACATTGGAAAGAAAAATATACATTTCATTTGAAATCAATTATTTAGATTGTAAAAATTTATAAAATATTAATGAAAAAATTCACGTTAAAATTGAAATGTAATATTATAAATTAATATAAAAAAATTAATCTTGAAGGTGGGGAAATCTGTTAATACGTTGTATGTTAAAACAACCAATCCATTCTCATTGTTTCAATAAATTCAAATTTATGTTTATTGGAAAATGATAAGAATGTTACTTTTCAACATGGGTATGTAAAGAATAAATATAATTAAAAATAAATATATATAATATTATGATTATAGTAAAAACATTAATGAAAATAGTTTATATAAAATATGGAATTGGAAGAAAATATTCATGGATGAAGGGGTAATTAATGACTTAATTCTATAAAAATATGTTATCAATCTCTTGTGTATAAAAAATATAAAATTGAAAGGAAACTAATATATATATATATATATATTTAGAATAAAATACATATTTTTTCTAGAGATATTTCATACCATTTTATCATTGGGAAAGTTACTAAATAACAACCCAGATAAAAATGGGACTGTAACATAAGACCCTTAACTAAAGTCATTAATTAATAATCACACTACCTCATACATAGTAAATAGTAAAATTAGAAATATTAAAAATAATAATGTCTATAATACAATTCAAGGTTTACTTATGATGTCTTATCACCCGTTGATTTACAATCATTCAATATTATCATCATTTAGGGTGTTAACTACTTCATTTTTCTTGTATGTTCTGGTTCGACTGTTATTGTCCATGAAGATTAATCATGGTCCCATAATCTAAAAAATAGTTATCATGATATACATATATATATCATATATATATTAATTATATTCATATTTATAACCATTCATATAATTTAGTGATGAAAAATGTATTATATCACTTTGTGGAGATGGTAGTCAGTACTTACACATGAAGGATGTATCAATTTTTTGACGGAAATTATGAAAGATGTTTCATATTAAATGATCATTATAAGATCATTATCATATAATAATTATAAAATATATTCATTAATTCAATCATAATATCCATTCATGTTATTTTTTTAATGAAAATGAATCATATCACTGTGTGGTGGTTGTTATATACAAATACACACAAGCGATATTTTCTTCTCTCTTTAGATGGAAAATAAGTGGTAAATTAGTTTTTAATAATAATAATAACATATAATTAAATGTATGATTTTATATTAATTATGATTTTATATATTAATTTTTCTTAATAATTATAAAATGAAATAAAATTTAAAGAGAATAGTTAAGATCTATACCACTTCCTCGAGACACCTCCTTTGGATTTTTTCCTTAAGACATAAAGATTTCGTCATAGAAAAAAATCAAAAGAAATAAAATAGAGCGAATGAATCTTGGAAATATTTAAATTAGATCTTTTTAAATCCAGATTTATTAAATGGTCTGTGTAAGGGAGTATAATGGGTTTTCTTTTATATGTTAGGTGATGGACACGCATGGAATTTCTTAAAATATTTCCATGCTATAATGTCACTATCACGGGAAAGTGGATACATATGGACCAATATTATATGATAGGATACAATAACATTAAAATATATTATGGAATAATAATCATATAGTTTTAGGTGGTAATATTACCCTTATATATTGGTTTAACCACCCCCAATAAACCAGTTTTAAATTTAACCCTCGTATCAAAAGTTTATTATTTTTTTAATAAATATGAAAAAAATAATGTTGAACCTATTATATAATATCAAAAATTATAAATAAAAATATTTAATCCATTTTCCAGATTCTATTTCTATATAACGTATAATATAATTTAAAATAAGAGGACAATACTAAATAAAAATCCATTTTAGAAGAATGAATATTTAAGCATAAAACACTGTTTACATATATTAATTTTCTTGTGAAAAACCATAAAATAGAAGTTAAAATATTTAATTAAGAATATTATATATAAATTTAATTAATACCATCAATAATTAGGTTTTAATTAAATTTATTAGGATAAAAATAAATAGTGTGTTTGAAAATAGTTTTTAGACTAATTTTTTAGCAGAAAAAATAACTTATTCCAACATCATGAATTATGATGATTCCTATGTAATAAAATGTATCATTTATTATTATATTATATTTTTGTTAATTTATTATCAAATAAAATATATTATTTTAATTTAACATGAAAATAAAAAAGGTTTTACAAATATTTCAAATTTGTAATATTCGATGAAAATTAATTATTTTTAGAAAAATACATAAAATCCAACATAAGATAACTACAAATTGATGATTTGAAATAATATTATTAATTAAAACAAATAATATTTCAGAAAAATTTTAGAAAATAAATTATAAGGGCCTTTTGTAAATAAATAGAAACAATCTATTTTTTAAGGAAACATATTTTTGAAACATAAAATGACTTTGATAAAAACATTATAGTTAATTATTATATATTAACCAATAAAATAGAAATATTTAAAATAATTTGACATATAATTCATTATGTATTCATCATTAATTATTCCTTCCAATTTATCTAATAGGTTTAAATGGTTTATTATATCATGGTTTATTTGGACTATGGGTTGGGTATAAATAATTCTATTGAATACATCATATTTATATGAAATTATAAATATGTGTTTGTGTGTGTGTGTAATGTTTGGGTATTACATTTTACATAGATATATCATGTTATAATCGAATTATGAATTTTGTATTATGTTCTCCATTTAGAAAGTATATGAAACACATTTTATTTCCATGGATTCTTTATGATGAATGATTTATTTCTTATGGAACACATATGAATGAATGATGATGGGTAGGGTTTTATATAACCCACCAATAAATTTTTTTCATTTTATATCTCATGAGATTGTATGGTGTTGATATAATAATTCTGTTCACAGAAGAAAGGTTATAATAATTTTCCTCATATTTTAGATGTGTATAAAATGAGTTTGTTCACATAGGCATGGGAATGTGGTGTTTTAAAATAATGTTTTTACTATGGTTATGTTAGTTCTATATATTTATGTTATTTTCCATGTTATGCCACTATTTTATGTTTCTTTTATTTTCAATCTATGTTAAATTACTTAGTTATTCTTATTTTCCAATATATTTCTCACTTTTAATTTATGGCTTGCCTTATGTCATGATTTTTTATCTATGCTTTAATGGGTATAACATTTCTTATATATATCAAATAGTATGATATTCTAATATTATGAACAATTTTAATCCCTGTTTATGATTTTTTGGGATTACCCTTACTAAGAATCTAATTTCACCCCTTTCTTATGTTTCTATTTCCCTAGGTTGTGAAGTAATGTAATAAAAATAAAATCTAAAAATTAATATATAATGTGGGTAATTTTTGGAAGATGTTTTCAAAAATTTATGGATAAGGAATATTTATATATATTTGTAAAAATAGCATTTAAGAAAAATATAATTTTTTTGGTAATTTTTTGAAACATATTTCAAAACACTAAACCTAAAATATAATGCAAATTTTTTTAAATAAAATGTTTTCTTTAGATATTTATAATTGAGATGGTGACATGAATTAGATGTAATACTATAGACAAACCTATTTGGTTTTATTACAGTTGTGAGGCTATGAGACAAGTGTAGGTATCGTAACCTGAAAATTTGTAAACTGGGAAATATTACTCTACTCTAAGATATGACAATAGAATAGAGTATGAATCTTAATGGTCATGTTACTATTCCATAAGTATGAATACCATAATTCCTATGAATGCCACTTATTTCATTAAACATTTATAAGGAATTTAACTATTTAATCATAGGATGAAATCAAATTATTTTATAAGTACCTGGGTAGTTACAGTGTACCTTAGGATACAATTCCTTATATCTTATGTAAATGTTATAAAGTATCATCTAACTCTAGTCTCCATGGTTTTTTGTATTTAGAGTTGGTATCAGTGTATGTTTAGTAGAATTCATGGGAACATTATTGAGGATACCATATATTAGTGAATACAACCATATTATATACATTTATTATTAGTATAAATGAACAAACTAATTTTATAAAGGTATATATTTTTTTTCCTACAAAAACATCCATGTGTAAATACTATAGGTGGGTGTGGATATATAACTTATATAACTAGGTGTATTAGCTAAAAAAGAAGAATGTCTATCTTAACTAGAGTGTTAATATTTACAAGACAATAACCATTATTATGAATCAAGTTTGATACTCCTAGGGGATATGCTTTTGATATATCACAGTCTATTTATAAACCATTATGATGTATTTGAAAATATTTTAATTACTTGAAAACATTCCCAATGAAACCATATTTAAAACAACG
Organism: Viscum album; assembly: GCA_963277665.1. NCBI lineage: Eukaryota > Viridiplantae > Streptophyta > Magnoliopsida > Santalales > Viscaceae > Viscum > Viscum album. Next base: position 2,059,574,010 of record OY728132.1, read on the forward strand.
AGAGAATCCATGCATGAATTTTTAAATTTATGTTATCAATTTCACTAGTTTTCATATTCTACATTATGTTTCCTAATTCTATGATCTAATAGAGTGTATTTTGTGGTATATAAATGTTGTATAATGACCCTCTCCTTTCATAAATAGATATTACATCAAAATAGACCAATATTTAGGTTACAACATAACCACTCCAGAATTATGTTGGTTTAGTGTATTTGGTAACATGGAAACCAAAAGAAACAATTTCAAAAAATGTCTATAATGTCTCTTTCTTATTCCTTTATAACTATAATAATTTTTTAAATTTCTAACCTAATAACTTTATTCATTCCCTGGGGAAAAAGAAACATAAGATTTGGTGAGATGATATGATCAGTAAGGGTAAACATGGAAGATACATAATCATAATATGATCATAATGGTAATATAATATAATAAAATCATTTTAAAACCATATCATTTATATTAAATTTCAATATCAAAAATCAAAATATTTGATGTTCATAAAAAATGAATAATAATATATTGAAAGTACATTATTGAGGTTAGTATGAAAATGGAATTAGACATGAAATTTATGGAATAAACATAATATTAGAATATATTATGTCAATGATAACTACCAATAAATTTATAGTATGTTAGTATTGGGATAATCATTTGTGCACATACATCAGGATTAGGATGACCTCCAGTGTACCCTCTTGTTGTGAACTTAGTATATCCTCATGTGTACCCTCTTTCTGTGGGAATAGAATGGTATTAAAAGTAACCATAGAGCTCATATAACATTTACAATTTCCCAATGCATTATTTGGATATATTGGTCCCACCTATAACTTAATTAAAAATATACATATGTATTCCACAAGAACCTAAATCATATCTGAACCTATAAAAATAATTAGGTTTCATAATCATTTCATCGCAGCATAACCCCTCGGAAGGTAATAGTTTTCATAAATATAAACATAAAAAATCATAAAAATAATAAGGAATTTTTTATTGAATAATATCCCTAGTAATTAATATGTAACTCCAAATAATGGTATCTTATATGGAAAATTATTTTTAGATATCACTTGAAGTAACACTTGAGAAAATATTCGTTATATTTTTAAATCATAAAACATTTTTCAACACTTATTATTGAATATAACCATGAAAAAATATAATAGAATATTTAAAACCCCATTTTAATCCTATTTTAAATAATTCTACATGAATATTCTTAAATTTTAATTAATAAAAAATTTAGAATTGTTTTAGTAAAACATAGTTTTGACTAAAAAATTTCTGATTGAAGAGAGAATAAAATTGCATGAAACATATAATATCATTAAAATAATAATATTCATGATTATATAGAAAAACATAATTATATAAACCCCATAAAATAATACAGGATCTTATCATAACATTTGTCAAAAAGAATGTAAATTGAGGCAAAATAACATTATCGGTTTGGTAACATTAGAAACATAAACGTCATGGAAGAGAGATATTGAAATGGAAAATTAAAAACCCATAAATATAATGATATGGATTATATATTACATTAATGGGTTGTATGTATGGAATGAAAAATAAATGTGAATATGGAGATTATCTCTCCAAAATACGAGTAATATTAGAAATCCACTTACAAATATGATGTTATTGAAGTGAGGATTAATAAAATGAATTGATTATGTTTATTCACAATAAATCCAGAAAAAATAATTTGAAAAAAAATAATATAACCAAAATAAATTTCTCACATGACCGTAGAATGATATAATCAAAGAAATAATAGGTTGACCCAATGAATGGAAATTGAGATTAGAATTCCATTACTACTTTTTAATGAGTCGAATCATTTTCCACATAAAAGTAATATTTATAAAATAAAACATTTAATAACATTAAAATAATTATATTTAGGATATTATATATCAATTCTCATTATATACACTATACACAAGGAGTATGTGGGGAATAAGGAACATATCTCATAGAGGTAAAAGAGAGACGAGCAACACTTACCTCACACTTCTCTTTAGTTTTTTACTTAAAACTCATATATAATTGTATTAAGATTGTTATTAATTCATTAAAGATCCATAATTATATATATAATAGATTATATGAAATTTTTTAACATCTTACTACCCATTAATTAATATTATTTCAGGATTTATATTTTTTCGGGGGAGTTCGATTCCCAATTTTCATGGTGATTTTATTTATGTATAATTAAGGATTTCAATTTAAAATGGAAATAAATCGTTTTATGTGTATTGAAATTTTATTAATGAAATTAAAATATTTTAAAGGGTTCCATTTCTGAATTTTCTTTCACATGTTATGATGATTCATTAGATTAACTCTTAATGATAAATTTTCAGATTAATTTGGTGATTTTTTTCAACCATAACAAACTAGTTTTTTATTTAAAATTTTGACTACATATAGGTTAAATAACCTAAAACTAGTTATAATTTACCACATTGAATCTTATTTTACCAGAATAATAGTTTTATGAAAATCCATGAAGGTGTTAATGGAAAACGGACAAAATCATTATTCACAAAGGCGATTAACCAATATAATATGGAAAAAAATTCTTTTAATTGGATGAGAGAGGTAATAAAAGACATGGATATAATATATTCCAATAAAAATATAATATTCTAGTATTTACATGATTATAGAGTTATTATTTCTTGAATGATGAAGGATTTGAGGAGAAAGTTATAAAAAATTAGTGAGGGGTTCTGAAAAAAATACTTATTGAATGTCACCTCCTTGAGAGGCATATGAGGAACATTAATTTATAATTTTAGTGATAAAAGTAGAAAATTTTAATGGGTATATTTATTAGGAGTGTTTTTCTTAGATATTTTTGGATATTAAAGTCTTGTTGGTTGGAATACAATGGTATTTATTCTTGAGGAGAGGTGGGTTTAAATTATTAAAATAATAATTTTTTAATATTTAAAGACAACCACATTAAGGTGGAATCTATTTAAACAACTTTAATTATCATTTAATGTTTGGAGGCTGGTTATGGTTGACTAATTAATTAAAGAACCATTAAATGTTTTAATTTTTCTCTATGTTAATCTTTTTCCTTTTAAATTTAACTTGGTCTCTAAATTACATATATGATGGTAAATAATTTTTTTCCCTGGAAAATGTTTCATTAATATATTTCACTAATTTGGACTAATTTATTTTATTAATATAAAATTATATTATGGGAATAAAAATATTTTTTATAAACACACACCATTTATGTTCAGTTGGTTTTTATTAGTATTTCTAGTTAATTAGTAATCAATTAGTTTATATTACAAACTTGTGTATAAAATATTTTCATAATTTACTTAATCTCATTAATTCCTTATTTTCCAAAATCCATGTGATAAGTATCATAACTAAAAAATAATATTTTAATTTTTTGTGCTCATTTTTCTATGTAATTTAATCTATCAAAATGATTGATTTTTTTATAAAAAAGACATATCATAAAATGTTGGTGGGTTACATTCTACCTCCTAAAATTTAATATCACCTATTAGCATTGTTGCTAGATTATAAATATATGAGGATAATGCATCGAAATTTAATCCTTATGTTCCCACATATCATTTTTAATATTGGTGGTTTCACTACTAGACATTAACTATGTGAGTGGTCATTTTTCGTAGAACATTATATCTTTGATTCTGAATCTCTACAGGTTTTCGCTTATATGGAATATATTTCCCTAGTAGTATGACATATTTTTTATTACATTTGAAGTAAAATTTATTTAATTCCTCAAGATAGATACAAATAACACATCATGAACATGAGAGATATTTCGTTGAAGAGATAATCAAAAAACTACTCTCCTGGTATGATCAAGAATTTCAAAAATATTTCATTCTCACAAATTTGAAATTGCACATTAAAATAAATGATGGATTTTTAAATTTTAATTTATTTTGAAACCATCATTTGAAAAGGTGTCAGAAAAAATCATCCAAAAAATAGGGAAAGTAAAAGGAGAATATCACAACATGCATATGTTTCTGATTATGTGAACATTGGTAGAAAGTGAAAACATGGACATGGAAGATAAATAAAACAATCATGTTCTGATGGATAATGGGAGATAAAATTTTCATTATAATGTTAATTACCACATAATCATAGAAATAATAGGTCTAAAAAGTTCATTTTTGTCATAAAAAAATGTTGATAAAATGATAAAATTTAATTTGTAAAACAATTTTGAAGATTCACTTATTTTATTTTATCTCATAAGTAAAATATCACTATTTGGTTGTGTTTTGATCAATTTTTGCTTCATTCTATAAACCATGTAATGAAGTTGAATTTTTGATACTACAGAACTAGGGGATCAGAAGACCCATAATGGGCTAACAACTCATTACTTCTGTATTTTTTTATCATAATAACAATAATAGGTTGAATAATTTATTAAATATTCATAAATCTTTATATGGTCAAGTAAAACAATAATATATAAAAGCTCATCCAATGTATAAAAAAAATTCATAAATGGTTACCCATTAGAACCTTTGAAAATATTAAAATATAAACAATTGAGAAGAAGGTTACAAAATTTAAATAAACAAAATATCATTAATCCCCAAAATAACATGATGTTTCTTTTAATTTTCCACACCAAACATGTAAATTCTATTATCATGTAATCTCTTGAAACATTCTAATAACTTGATTTCTGATAAAACCATTATTAAAACATGCATTCTTATAAAAACTAACACCTCCTCCATTCGTTAAATCTAAATATTCTATAAGTTAAATCTATGAACCATGTTTTCATCAAATAGATAATTAGTTCCAAGGTCATAAATACTATTAATTTTATCACAAAAACATATCTTTATCTAATTATTTTCCCATCACAATGCTCATATTAAGGGTTTTCATTCCCTTAATTATGTATTCTCCCAAAAAAATCACCTTATGAGTAAATCAATTTTTAATTACATTGACATTATTCAACATATCCTATAAAATTATTAAGGAAACACTACAGTCGTCCAATCCATTTATGTTTCATTATTCCATAGTACCCTTAAAGATATTTTACCACATTATTCATGAATCCAAATAAATAATTTACTCATTCCAATTCAACAATTTTCATGCAATAATTTCTTCCTTTATCGATATATCAATTCTTCAATTAGGGCATTGAGTTAAATAATTCCCATGTTCTCCATACATAAGTCATCATACACCATGAAAATATTTCACTCTATTACATTCTTTTCCACATAGATAACATATTCCCATCATCTGAGATATTCCTCTAGGTTCTTCTTTCTTCCATTTTGACATACATGAAGACGAATCTTCTTTATTATAAGTTAATAACCACCATAACAACCATAAAATTGAATATTCCTTTTATTCAATATTTTTTGAATCTTATCAAGGTTTAAATTTATAATAATATATCATGATAGTTGGTTATGTATAATTTCAGTATATTCCCCTCATGTTATAATCCAATTTGGATTCACATAATCACATAATTTTCCACAATATTCACTGTTAACATGATCCCTTTTGGTTCCATCCAGGTACTAAAACCCAATGAATAATATAAGAAACACTACTCATAAGAGTAAATGACAAAATCAATTGTAATTAATTTTTTATTTCAATCTACGAAACCAAAGGATTAATTCAATGTAATTAATGATCATTACCAAAACTCTAGGACTGTATCCTAGACAAAAACATTAGGTTATTACTATGGTTTAATCGTCTTAGTTTCCAATGTTTTTGTAAAACGTTTCTCTAATACCAATTATAGTTACCCACTCATTTCATAAATAGATATTGAATCTATGTAGATGAATATTCATGTTACAACAATACTATGCTAGAATTGTGTGGGTTTAGTGTCTTTTTAAATATGGAAACAAAAAAAACTAGTTCGTAAAATTCCAACATTGTCTCCTTCTTATTCCTTCATACATAAAACCCTTTTGAATTTAAGCATAATACATTTCTTCATATTTTGGTGAAAAATAAACATAATAAATTGTTAGATCAGATGATCAGTAAGAGTAAACTTAGAAGATATGTACGGATAACATGAGGAAAGGGGTGTGAAAATAGTATCATATCATTTTACATGAATACTGTGTATATCAAATATCATAATCTTAAATAAAATGATTGGTAGTTCATAATACTTTAATCATGATATAATCAATGTGCATGATCCATGAGTATATAACAATGGCCTAAAATGGGGAATCAGTGGTATACAAATAAGCATAGAATAGGTTATGTCAATAATACTAACTAATATATTTATAGAATGTTATGCTTTGGATAATACATAGTGTACCTGAATCATGATGGGGATTACCTTCTGAATACCTTCTAGTCTTGGTCGTAGGATGACCTCCCATGTACCATATTACTATGGGATTTGGATGACCTCTCATGTAACCTCTTGTTGTGGGCTTATGATGACTTCCCATGTACCCTCTTCTTACGGGATTAGCATGACATCACATGAACTATTTGATCTCAACGAAAATTTATCGTTGAAAATTCAATAGAGGTAGATATAGGTCCGGACCATTACATAATGAAAACCATATCTAATTATTCCACAATAATGTAAATCATATAAGAACCTATAAAAAGAAATTGGTTTCATAATCATTTCATCATTTCATATCCAAGGGGAGTGAAATTGATTTCATAAATATATACATAAACCAACATTAAAATAATAAGGATAACGTCCTTGAATAATATCCCTATTAAATAAAAAGTAACATCATATAATGTTATCCTATATTAAAAATAATTTGGATAGATCGCTTGAAATAATTATTTAGGAATGTATCCTTTTTATTTTGAAAGAACACATTATAAATCAAAATCATCTACAAATCAATTTTATTGATAATAAACATGAAATAATATACATAATATATCAAAAAAATTGAACATATTGGAAATCATTTTCCTTCTAAGTCATTAAAAGATCATTCAAAAACATTTTTGAAACATTTTAAGAAAACACATTTTTTGAGTGAAAAAAATTGAGATATAAGAGAGAATAACATTACATGAAACATATAATAAAATAAAAAGTAGTTGATTCATGATAAAAAAAATTGAAAGGTCGGTATATACACCTCATTATATAATATAGGTTTATAACTCAACATGTGTCTCAAATAAGGTAAACTGAGACAAAATTACCATACCGATTAGATTGCTTTTGAAATGTATGCCCAATGAAAGAAAAAAATTCAAATGGATATATAAATAACCATTAAATTAAGTATAATATTTATATATTACATTCATTTTCATTATATAAACCCAAAAAAATAGATTAGTGGTGAATATGGAAATCGTCTGGCCATAATATAAATGAGACTAGAAATATCCTTAAAAATATCATATTAATGAAGTGAGGATTAATAGAATGAATTGTTTATTTTTTTACTATAATCTACATAAAATAATTCTAAATGAAACATAAGATAATAAAAATTCATTTCACACATAACCATATTATGACATAGTCCTGAAAATAATAGTTTAACCCAATAGATGGAAATTGAGTTAACAAATTCCCTACTACATTGTGACCAGTCAAGTTGTATGCCCCATAAAAGTATAAATAACAAAAAAACAATTAATATAATTAATATAATAATATGTATGATATTATATATATAATTTCAGATTATACACCACACATAAAGTGTAAATGGTGAATATATCGCATATCCCAAAGAGAAAAAAGAGAGATGAGAAACCTTTACCCCACATTTCCCTTTAGTTTTTTCATAATTCAACAGCAATTATAACGGTTTAAATAATCTTATATTTTGTTTAAAGAAAAATATTTAATTTTATAATACCTTATAAGATATTTATATAAAATAATTCCACCCATTAATTAATAATGTTTCATGACTTCTGTTATTTCAATTGAGTTTGTTTCATGATTTTCATGATTTGTTTATTTATGTATAATTATAGAATTCCATGTAGAATAGAAATAATATGATATAGGTGAAATTAAATAGTATTAATTCACTTCCATATTTTTAAATGGTATCATTTATAATTTTTATTTTCATCATGAGGATAATTAATTTTATAAAATGATAATAACAAATTATTAGTTTAAATTATCAATTTGTACAAACATAACTAACTAGTTAGGTTTTATTTATGATTATGTCTACATATTAGTTTCAGAGAATTAAATAGTTTATTATATACATATTAAAGTCTTATTTAAATCTAATGTTATTTTTTTATTTAAATTATGGTTGTAATGGAAAATAAACAAAATCATTTTTCATGGAGGATATTAACCATAATAATTCAGACAATAGTTTCATTTCATTAAATATGAGGAGTTAATAATGTATTGATAAAAAAAATCCATTAAAAAAATAATATTACATTATTTACATTATTCTAGAATTATTATTTAATTTTGGATGAAGTAGGTGAATATAAAGTAGAAATAGAAAATAAATTATGATATGTTTTTTGAGAAAATTGCCACTTCAATGTCACCTCATTGAGTAACCCTTGAGGACATTGTATTTTGTCTTTTAATGATACTAGAAGAACATAATCATGAAGAGAGTGAATAGAAGATTATTTTTTAGAGATTTTATGGGCTTTAAATCTTTTATTTTGGAATAGAGTTGTGAGGGGTGGTATTTATACACAAGGATAGGTCGATTTAAGTAATTAAAATAATTATTATTGTATATTTAAATACTACCATGTAACCTCTTGGAATTTCTATGTAATTTATTTATATGGAATTATTTCAAGACCACACAATTTGATGACATGTAATTCCGAGGTATGGAGAGCCTAGATGAGAACTTTGAACCTTTTAGGGTATGTTTAGTAAATGTGTGAGATGGATATTATATATTTTGAACCATCACTTGGATCAAAAATCTGAGAGCACCGTTAAAATCAGAACGCCGACATTTTCCTAGAAATAACTTAACATTGGATGACAAGGGATGAGTGGAAAATTTATTTTTCAAAATTTTCATGAAAAATAAGAAAATAATTTTAATAAGTTATTTTATTTTACATCTTACATTGGTGTGGTAGATGGAGACATTGTGGGTAGGATAAAAGGTTGTGATGATGCACAAAAATTAGGATCATTAATGGCTCATTAAACTCACAGCGTAATAATGATTTAATTTAATGTAACTGTAATGATGTTTCATAAATGAAATAGTGTAATGACGCGACGTCGCATTATAATGAGAATGTTGTGATGTGCTCTTATTTATAGTTCGACACGCTGGAAAAATATGGATTAGAATTTGGAGGATTCTCTGGTGAATCTCTGATGAACTTCCACCTTAGAGAAGAACGTTGAACGCTGGCTGATCTTCACAACTTTTGACACCTTTTTAGGACCAGAGCTGTGAAGTGATGCCAATGTCTTAACCCCTTGAGGATGAATGCCACGAGATCAGACGTCTTAACAGGTAGTAGTTTTTGATTTTTTGTTCTTCCACATCCATTTCAAAATGTCGAACGTGGGTTAACCCACAAATAGGTTAATCTGTGGATTGTGCATTATAATGGGAGGGTGAATTTTTTCTTGGTGTGATTATTCATGAATAATACATGGAATGAATGATTGAATGTAAACCTCCTTAAGGCTCCCCCTTATTAAAACCATTAACGTGGGGGGCTCGGGTCGACAAGAATAAGGTCTGAGCACCTCCACTTGTGTGTTCTTGGTGGATGTATTCTCAAAATGATGACAATCCCAGTTTCAAGGCATCACAGTAAATACATCCTTTCTTGGAGACCGTTTGCGCAAGCGGCACAAGGAATGGACCACTGATGTGCATCAGGTGGCCCGCTGACGATTATATTGTTTCTTTGGCGCTAGCAACAGTAGTGTTGGAAGGCCTCACCGGTTGTGTGGAGGTGGCGTCCTGCATCAACAGGACTCTTTGACCAGGAGGCTGCAGCTCATCAGCCATGTTGTCATGTGGGAAGACGCGGTACCATATGGGGTTCCCGTGAAGGGGTGGCCCACGTCTGGGCCACCCAATAGGTCAGAGGTGTTGTGGCCCTTCGGTTGCTGGGAGAGTTTTATACAGTTCCAGGAGGGCGCCGCGCATGTGGTGTGTCCTGCCTTGTTGGGCCATGTTCGAGCTGAAGGGGAAGCAGTTGGATATCGTGTCCTAGGTGCTCACACCGGCCACACCACGTGGTCGGTCCCCTTACTGGCGGGCTGAGCCCCTAGTGGGCTAGGATGGTCCCGCTGCCCCATAGGCTATATCAGAAAATTCAGGTCATACCCACACTAGTGAGCCGAACCTATGCCCCTTCGCATCATGCCAGATTAGTCCGAGTCACTGGACAACCCGGCGGGTTGGAACCTCGACCAAATCAGGTCGTGTCCAGTGAGGCCTATTGGGCCTGGCCCATTGGCCAGGCCAAAAAAGAATGACCTCAACCCCTGTCAGGTCAAGTCAAGTCTGTCTAAATGAACTGGGGTATGGGAACCCCCGAGATATGATGGTCGGGTCTGTCCGAACGGGTCGGACTGGGTCCCGTCGCAACTGGACCCCTGGTTACAAAAAGACATATTTATTTCTAACTATGCTTCCAATTAAAATATGGTTTGCAGTTTTGGGAACCTCTTAAGGAGAAGGATCTTTCAGCATTCTTTGTGGTGAATTTCATGGGTGTGGAGAAGTGACTAATGGAATGAGAATCGGTTATCCCAAACATGCTACGTACAGAACCTTACGACTGGATAAGACCTGAAGACATCTCGAGGATGGCCTAGTGGGAAGAGGCTATATGTCACCAAATAGGCCCACAGTGGGGAGAGGTTCTGTGTGACCCAGAAGACCCATGGTACTTTATAGGAAGAGTACCTCAGTTCAGCCATGGTGGGAAGCGGCTCAGTGTGACATGGAAGGCCCACAGTGGGGAGTGTCTCTATGTGACACAACATACCCATGTTACTAATTATAGATGAGTACCACAATAGTCTATAATTAGTGGGATGCGGCTCTGTGTGACCCGAAAGGCGCACTGTACTCGATAGAGGAGGAGTCCTTCAGCAGTCAATGAGTTTGACGTTTGTGATAGACAATGATACTGTTACTACCATAGAATATACCTTTTGTGAGTTGTCTTGTGTTTCATGCCTTATAAGAATTTATGTGTAGTCTTTCCTTTTGTTTTATGGTCCCTACTAAGTACCGTGTTACTCATCCCTACACAGGCTTCTCCCACACGTGTTGTGTCTGGTTCAAACGACTGATGTTTCGACAGGGGTGCATAGGAAGATGGGACTGACAGATTATTTTATGGTGGAATTGGTGGCCTAGGATGAGGTGGTGCCCAATAGGTCCATGAAGACATGACATACTACTTTGGATTCTAATAGCTTCACTAATCTCATGATCAGGTGGGTTTTACTGTAGATGCCCATCAGAGTTTCTTTTTGTACTAGATGTTTTTAGTTCATTATTGGGTTTCTAATTTGGCCCACTTACATTCAGTTGTACTTGCACTTAGCATTGTTTTAGTGGTACTTGTTTTCCCTTATCTGTGTTGGGATAGGGTTGTGTGTCTGCATGTTCATACAGGTACTTTGGAAAATTCCTTCCACTTGCAGGGTGATTCCTTCGATGCTAGTCTCCATCCCTTGTCCATTGGTACACGAGCTTCGGGTTTTTCACGACATGGGCCCTGAGGGAAGGGTTGTGAAAGGTGGTATCAGATGGCAGTCACTTCCCCCTCAAAAACCGAGAGTATGATGTTTTGTTTTGGGGAAACAGTGTTATGTGTTTTGAGTTCTACTTTTAGATTTAGGGAGTCCAGTGTTGGTGTGGCTGCCAATGTATCCATACACCCAGACCATGAATTATGTTTTCTTCTCAATACATGAAAACGCTGGTTGCATAAGTGACTCATTTTCTTTAATAAGATTCATCTCACAATGTATAACATTCTAAGTGTGGTAAATCATGATCTATCTCAGGATTTCACCATGTGGACGAACAACCATGATCCAATTTTGAGGTCGTGAGGAAATCCCACCTAGAGGACGAGGCATCCATTCAGGGGCCAGTTCTATAGATGGCCCTACCAAGTGGTTCACTAGTGCTACCACCACCTAATGGTCACCATCTACATATAGCGGCTCCGGTAAAGGAATTTCATAGGCTCAGTTCCCTATATGATTTTTAGAGATAGAGACATCCCCTGTTCAGGGGACAGATGGATCCTCAGGTCACTGAGAACTGGCTGGAGGTTGTGATGTGGGTCTTTCACTTTGTGAGGACACTGCCAGACCAGATGGTGATCTTGGAAAAGAGCCTTTTGTAGGGCTCGGCATGTATATAGTGGATCTTTTCCAACCAGACTCATGATAATTCGACCCCCACTAAGGTTTACATCGAGAGACATTTCCATTAAGAGTTTTTTCTCTCGATGTTGCACTATGTGCGCATTCCAAAACTGCTTCGCCTACAGCAGGGAAGCATGACAGTGGTTGAGTACTCGGAGAGCTTCACAGAGCATTCCTACTACTCCACAGACATGGTGCATGAACCTTTATTCAAGGATAAAGCCTTTGAGAAGGGACTCTGGTGGGAGATCAGGGCTTCGATGGGGTCTCTTACCATTCCAAACTAGGTCGGGGTGCTGAGTGAGCCCTTATGATTGAGTGTTTCTTGGTAGAGAAGACACCCACAACTAGATATTTCAGCAAACCCCAGGTGGCAGAGTCTTTAGTTGTCATCAAAGAGCAAACATGTGGGCCCAAGCGGGCTAGGTCTTACGGTGGATGACCACTGGAATAAGGGTTGGTGGTGCGGGGCTCCCCTCCCTGAGAGAGTCGAAAGGGATCTAGGAAGTTCTATGTGTGCGGCGGGCAGGAACACATGGAACGAGACTTCCCGAACCTCCATAGAGATGACTAGTAGACAATCGAGGAGCCGCCATGGCAGTGGAAAAGTTTCAAGCGAGGAGGTCTGCAGGGTGGTAGATGTGGTCAGGGAGTGGTCCGAGCGGAAGGTGGTGGGAAACAATTTGAGATTTTACCACCAACAACCCCAGGTGGTCCACCCCGACCTCCAACAGCTGGAGTACATGGGTGATCTCAGCTCGAGGATGCAAATGTTTATGACCACGGTTCTCCCGAGATGATATGAGGTATGATCTTTGTCTTATCCACCCTAGCTACAGTACGTATAGAACCAGGTGGTAGTCACTCCATCCATTCCATGGCTCTCATTAAGAGCTCGGATATTTTAGTGGAGTTGTTGTCTTGATCCTTACGACTAGATACCATTACAAGATATGATTCAATGATTACATATTGGTGTCGGCATTGTGAGATTAATATAGGAGGTGAGAGCTTCAGATGGTATCTCCTAGTATCAGTGTTGAGGCCTTACAATGTCTTCTTGTGTATGGACTGGTTTTCCACAGTCCATGGTTAGATTGACCGTTTTTGGCATACACAGCGGTGTGTCTATGGAGATGGGACCAGGTTTTCCTTCACTGGTAAGAAGGAAACCCTTTTGGTGCATGATGGACACTCTTGAAAGCAGGTGCAGGCGATCACTCATCATTTTTCTAGCTTCACCCTTAGTGCAGTGGAGGAGAAGAGTCTATGATTTATTATAGTGGTGGAAGAGTACGAGGTTTTTTTCTCAGATGTGGTTCTAGGGATACCTCCTCGTAGATAAGTTGACTTTTTTATTGACAATTACCCCCAGATAACATCAATATCCACATCAGCATATCAAATGGATGCTGTGGAACTTCATGATCTAAGGGTACAACTGGAGGAATTTCTATATAATGGGTTTGCAACACTCAGTGTTTCACCATGTTCATCCCTAGTTATTTCTCATCAAGATATTAGGTGAATGTTTGAGGTTGTGCGTTGACTTATGTTTCTTGAACCAGAAGAGCGTGTAGAACAAGTACCCACTACTAAGAATATATGACATCTTCGACCAGTTGAAGGGGGCGAAGTGGTTTTCAAAAATAGACCTGAGATAAGGATACCACCAGCTTCATGTATGGGACAAGGATGTACTGAAGACAGCCTTTAGGTTCTGTTACATCCACTATGACTTCCTGGTGATGCCTTTCACTATGAAAAACACCCCTGGAGTGTTCATGGGCCTCATGAATTGGATCTTCAATCCGTACCGTGACATGTTCATCATTGTATTCATCGATGAAATCTTGGAGTATTCATCATCAGAGGATCAGCATGATACACACATGCGGATAGTCCTGGATACAATATAAGAGAACAAACTTTATGGAATGATCTCAAAGTGTTAGTTTTGTATACGGGTGGTCCACTTTCTAGGACACATCATCTTGGAGGTTGGATTTGTAGTAGATCTGTTGAAGATAGAGGAAATGCTTGCTTGGGAGCTACCCAGGAACATGACTAAGGTGCAGAGCTTCTTTGGGATGGATGGTTACTATAGAAGGTTCATTCCAGACTTCTCATGAGTAGTAGAACCATAGTAAGCTTTGACATGGAAGGGACAACCCTTCATGTGGATTTTGAAATGCCATCATAGTTTCCAGAAGCTGAGGTGGATACTGACTAGTTCTCTCATCTTGATACAACCAGAAGAGGTAATGGGTTATGTAGTTTTCTATGACGCATCAAGGACATGACTGGATTGTGTCCAAATGTCGGAGAGCGCGGTGATTCCCTACGTATCATGAATGTTAAGGAATCATGAGCAGAACTATGTGACCCATTACATATAGTTAGAAGCAATGGTATTTTCCTTGAAGACATGGTGGCACTACTTGATGGATGAACGGTTCACTGTTTACTCCGACCACTAGAGTATCAAGTATATCTTCTCCCAGAAGGACATGAACATGAGACAGCGGCGATGGCTACAGTTCCACTAGGACTATGTTTTTTAGATAGTCTATACTCTTGTAAAGGGGAACGTGGTGGTAGACATGCTCAGCAGGAGGACCAAGTTTCATCTGCTGAGTGAGGTGGTCGAGCGGTTAGCCGTAATGTATATATGCCTCATGGAGTATGGTGAATTTGTTTACCTCTATTAGATTGTTGTTAATCCCCCATCTGTATAGTGAGTCAAGGACGCACAGCTAGGAGATATTAACTCTGAGGCACAACATTATCAAATTCCCTAAGGATAGGATTTTGATTGATTTTTGATAGGTGAGGAGCAAATCATCTTTTTCGGAGGGTTCACCTTAGTCCATGTGGTATTGTGGGAGGAGGTGTTTAGGGAGTTCCATAATTCTCATCTAATAGTACATCCTAGAGTGGGAAAGATATACTAGGACCTCTGGCATTTTTACTGGTGGCTAGGTATGAAGAAAGCAGTGGCCAAGTCTGTTCACGATGCCTCACTTGTTAACATGTGAAGGTCGAGCACCATGTTTTAGCAAGCATGACTCAGCCACTTGAGGTACTAGAGTGTAAATGGGATGGTATCTTGATGGAATTAGTTATGGGGTTACCATATAAATCTAGAGGTCATGACTCTATTTGGGTGATCCTTGACCGACTCACCATGTCGGCTCAGTTCTTACCAATCTAGGATCATGGAATAGTTGTGGGATTGGGACGCCTCTACATCCATGATATAGTGTGGCATCAAAGGGTTCCTTTGACTATCGCCTCAGATCCAAATGCCCGCTTTACAACCCAGTTGTGGAAGTGATTATAGGAGGCATTAGAAACACAACTATGCTTGAGCTCATTTTTTACTCCCTAGATGGACGGTTAGATGGAGTGGAACATACACACCTTAGAGGACATGATTCGTTCTTAAGTCCTTGAATTTGGTCGTGGTTGGGAGGACCACTTTCCACTTGTGGAGTTTTCATACAACAACAGCTATCACTCCACCATTGTAATGGAACTGTTTGAGGCCTTGTATAGGTGGCCTCGCATATCTCCAATTTTCATGAGAGAACAAGGGGAGTCAACAGTAATGGGTCCAGAGTTGGTAATGGATTTCACGGAGAAGGTGCAAATCATCCAGAAGAGGATGAGGAATGCACATGGTAGAAATAAGTCTTATGTCCGCAGAAGATGGAGACCCTTGGAATTCGAGAAAGAAGATTATGTGTTCCTTCAGGTCTCAACCCAATGAGAATTGCGAAGATTAGGTTGGGATGGTAAACTAACTCTATGGTCTATAGGTCCTTTTCTGATCCTGAGAAAAGTTGGCGAGGTGGAATACCACTTAGCTCTTCCCACATAGATGCACCATGTGCATGATTTTTTCCATGTGTCACTTATGAGGAGGTACATTCATGATCCACCACACGTTATCGACTTGGGTGAGCTAGATATTGATGATATGGAGAGACGTTTGCAGATTTCTCAGTGGAGAGAGAGGATCGACAGGAGCGGGTCCTACGTGGATGGTCAATTCCTATAGAGTGCATTTTATGTCAGCATGGGAATCTCCAGGAGAGAAAATGGGAGTGGGAGGGGTAGATTTGTGTTCAGTACACCCATATTTTTTTTTAGTAATTATTTTGGATTTCGTGGATGTAAAACTATAAGGTGGGGAAAATGTAACATCTCGGAATTTTCATGTAATTTTTCTATATGGAATTATTTTAAGACGGCGAAATTCGACCACATGTAATTTCGGAGCCCAGAGAGCCCAAAATGGAATTTTGATCTCTTTTTAAGGTATGTTCAGTAAATGTGTGAGCATGATATTCTATCTTTTTAATCGAATCTAGAATCGAAAATATGAGGGAACCGTTAAATTAAGAAAGCTGGGATTTTGTTAAAAATGACTTAAGAGCGGCCGATGAGGGCTGAGTGGAAAATTTATTTTTCAAAATTTTCAAGAAAAATAATAAAATAATTTAAATAAATTATTTTATTTTCTTTCACACTTTAGAGTGGTAGATGATGAAGCTGAGGGGAAGCAACAGGGCAACGATGATGTGCATCAATGAGGCTCATTAATGACTCATTAAACCCATAGTGTAATGACAGTTTAATGACGTGTAACATCGAATCTGTTTCGTAAATGAAACATCTTAACGATGTGGAGTGGAATCATAATGGGAATGATGCGATGAGATCCTTTTTATAGTTCGACATGCTAGGGAAATATGGATTATAAATTTGGAGGATTCTCTGGAGAACCTCTGAAGGACTTCCACCCCGGTGAAGAATGATGAACACCGGCAGATCTTCTCCACCTTCGATGCCTTTCAAAGACCAGATCTAGGAAGTGATTTAAATGTCTTAACACCTTGAGGATGAACACTGCAAGATCAGACGTCGTATGAGGTAGGGGTTTTTTATTCGTTGTTATTTCCTGTCTATTTCTAAATGAAGAATGCAGGTTAACCCATGAACAGGTTAATATGTGGATCATGCATTATAACGAGAGGGTGGATTTTCTTTTGGAGTCATTATTCAGGATTAAAAAGTGGCATGAATGATTAAAAGGAAACTTCTAAGAGCCTCTCCCTTGTTAAAACCTATAAGGTTGAGGTCTCAGGATGTCACAAATAAGGTCTGAGAACCTCATCTTGTGTGTTCTTGTTGGACGCATTCTCAAAGTGAAAACTAGGCCGGTTTGAAGGCTTCATAGTAAATGCCTCCCCACTCGGAGACAGTTGGCGCAAGCTGCGCAAGGAACGGACCACAAAATCATGTATGGGGGATAGCCGAAGATTCTGCCGGCACGCCGGCACCGGCAGATATAGTGGTAGCTGGCCTCGCGGGCTACGTGGAGGTAGTGGCCCTTATTAGCGGGTCGCATTGACCGGTTGGTCGAGGCTCATCAGTCGTGACGGTGTGCGGGAGGACGTGGTGCCAGGTGGGCGCCACGTGGAGGGGTGGCCCGCACCATGCCACCTAGCATGCCGGAAGCACTGCAACCCGTCGGCTGTGGAGGGAGATGGATGCGGTGCCAGGATGGCGCCTCGTAGAAGGTGTGGATTGCCCTTGCGGGCCGTGTTCGAACTGGAAGGGATGATTCTGGTTGCCGCGTCCCAGGGGATCACTCCGGCCGCACCACATGACCGGTCCCATTGCTGGCGGGCCAAGGGCCTAGTGGGATAGGCTGGTCCCCCTGCCCCATAGGTCAAACCCACACCAGAAGGCTAGACCCACACCGATGGGCCGATCCCATGCTGGTGGGCTGGGCCAGATTTGATCAGGTCGTTAGGTAACCTGGTGGGCTATACCCTTTTCCAAATCAGGTCGGGTCCAACGAGGATTATTGGGCCTGACCCACTAGTCATGCCGAACCAGACTAACCTCAACCCATGCTAGGACAGGTCAAGTCTATCTAAAAGAACTGGTGTGTGTAGATCCCCTATGCTGGGGTGATCAGATCGGTCTGACTGGGTCAGACCAGACCCCAACACAACAGGTCCCCTAGTTACTAAAACACATGTTTCTTTAAAACCACGTGTCTGATTGATGGGTTGTTTGCAGCATTGGGACCCTCTCGAGGAGGTGGATCATTCGGAATGCTTTGTGGTGGATCTAATAGATGTTGAGAATAATTTAATGGCTTGAGGATCGGTTCTCACATGTGTGCTATGTACAGGACCTTGCGATTGGCTGAGACCTAAAGACTTCTCGACGATGCCCCTCTGGGAAGCGGCTCTGTCTGACCTTGTAGGCCCACAGTGGGGAGCGGCAATGTGTTAACCAATAGACTCATGGTACTTGACAGGAGGAGTACATCAGTTTGGCCTTGTTAGAAAGCATCTCTATGTGACCCAGCACGCTAACGGTGGGGAGCGGCTCTGTGTTACCCAGCATACACATGGTACTAATCAGGGATGAGTACCACAACAGTCCATGGTCTGTGGGAAGAATATTTGCATAACCCGGTAGGCCCACTGTACTAGATAGAGGAGGAGTCAGCCAACAACCTATTATTTTGACATGTTTTATAAATAATGCTAATATTATTACCCTAAAATATATATGTTTTGAGTTGTCTTGTGTTTTGTGCATTACAATGAAATTTTTTTGTGTGGTCACTCCTTTTGTTTTGGGATCCCTATTGATTAGTGGGTTACTCACCCCTGCATGGGGTTCTCCCACATGTGTTGTGTCTAGATTATATGATAGACGTTTCAATCGGGGTGCTCAAGGAGATGGGACTGGCGGGAAATTCGGCTTTGGAATTGGTGGCCTAGGACCTGGCGGGGCCCAGTAGGATCAGGCAGACAGGACATACTACTTTGAATTCATGTAGCTTCACTAAACTCGTGAATTGGTGGGGTTTATTGTAGATGGAAATCAGTGTTTCCTTTTTATTTTTAGTTTTTAGTTCCTTATTGGGTTTGTATTGTGGCCAACTTACTTTTAGTTGTACTAGCACTCAACTTTGTTTTAATGGTACTAGTTTTCCATTTTGTGTGTTGGGATGTGGTAGAGTGTGTGAGTGTGCGTATAGATACCTAAAAAAATTCCTCCCACTAGTAGGTTGACTCCTTCGGTGTCATTCGTCAACCCCTGGCCTTTGGGAGGCGGGCGTGGGGTAGTCACGGCACGGGCCCCGGGGGACGGGTCGTGAAAAACCACATTGATGTGTAATTAACTCCCAAAAAATAGTTTTAATTCATTTTTTTAGGATTTTCAGGTTCTATAAGTTCAATAATCATCCAATAAATTTTTTATTACTTAGTTATGGTAACCATTTACCTGTTAACTTTTACCATTGTCACTATTTATGTATACTATGGTAAATAATTTTTTTACCGTAGTAAGTTTTTTATACCTAAAAATATAATTGAACATATGAAATAATTTATAAATTCTTATTCAAAAAATTTAATACATTTTACAAAAATTAAATTAATTGAATTGAAAAAATTATGTTTAAAATTATTCCTACAGACCTAATGAAAAAAAAGATTTTTTATGTGAAATGTTCAATTGTTTGGAATGTTTTTATATAAAATTTCAATTTGAAATTTATTCAAATTAATAAAATTGTATCATTTTATGTTTAGTTTAACTAATTATAATTTAAAATAAATTTATATTATAATTTAACTATATTAATAAATTAGAAGAAAACTCAATTTTCAAATAAAAGGCAATATTTTTCACTATTCATGGAAAAATTAATCCTCTGAAAAAAATACCAAAAAATTAATCTCACTAAATTTTATAATTCTTATTTAAAAAATATTATTTATATTTTTAAATATATATTTATATAAGTTTCAAAATTTTATTTTTATTATATGTTGTCCTTCAAAAGGATGAAAATATTTCTTTTAAAAAAATATAGCCTTTTATGCTTAAAACTGGGTTGATTCATTTCTTAAGACTATAAAACATATTTGATGAGTTTAAAAACATTTGAAAAGATGTATTATATATAAATTTCATTAAAATATATCACTAATAGTTATTAATCTAATGTATTAATTGTAAATTCAATTATGGCCATAAAAATAGTTTTTTATAAAAACACTTCCTTTATGTTCAATTGTATTTTAATATCATTTATAATTAATTAGTATTTAATGAATTATTTTTATAAATAGGTTTAAATGTTATTTTATAAGTCAGTTAATCTCATTACTTTCCTATATTCCAATTTCTATGTTATAACTATCATAATAAAATAATAATATTTTTAAAGTTTCTTAATGCTTAATGTTCTAAGTAATGTAAGAGATCGAAAAGATTGAATTTTATTTTTAAAATAGAGACTTATATAAAATATTGTGGTGTTACATGGATCCTAGTGATGTAATTGGATCCATATGAATTCATGTTATCCAAATAGTAATAATTTTCCTTCTTTCATGTTCTTAATACAATCATTCAAAGGGAACTATTCTCCTAAGTATTCACATCATACATGAACAATGTATCATGTGGTATCATGAAAGAGAAATAATTATCAACATATTGAGTCATTTATGGGAATAAAAAAGTATACATTGTAAAAAAAACTTGTAACTGTAACACTAGAATGAAGGATTCTCCCACATCTAATAATTGAATAATAATCACCATGGAACTTTCATAAAGGGAAAGGGAGCTCGATATATTTTTTGAGAGAATAGACACCGTTTTCTTGATTTAAACTATAATAAATAATCATTAAAATTTCAATTGTTCAATTATTATGAGATGATACTATATTAAATAAATACCAAAATAATAAATGGAATATCTATCCAAAAATCCATGGGATCAATATAAGGAATCATCCTTAAAAATACATATTCTTGTTATTTAAAAACTAGAAATCACTTATATTTTTTAAAATACCATTTAGGTTTATTGTTTTATATTATTAGGAAAAACCTATTCAATCTAAACACATTCATTATGAGATTAATATTATACTCATTATATACAAAGGAAACACTTATAAAATAAAACATATCTTCTTTTCATGAAGAATTTTCAAAATTTTCATACAGTCTTCATCCTTAACCCTGCACATCATTAACCCTATGAAAAACATTTAAATAATTGGAATTACCACCAAACCATAGTAAGGGTAAAAATATTATGAATAAAAATTAGTCCAACAATAATCAAAAAACCTATTCATCCAAAAAGGTCTTGTTATTTAGAGAAATCAATCATCTTTTCAAAAATATCATTATCTTTCCTTTTGAAAATCAATAAATTTTCATCAAAAAAATAATTATCAAGAATGAAATATATATGTAGGTAAATTTGGATATCTTTTTCCTAAATCTTAAAAACATTTTACCTATCTCATCTATAAAGGGGGTAACCATCATTGTTACCTATATAATAATCACAGTAATACTGTTCTATTGAGATGTTTTGGAGAGAGAGGATTTCTCCCAAAAAGGTGCATTATCTATCCTTCTTCATTCTTTATATCAGTACTCTTCTCTTCATTTCCCTTTTATAAAATCTTATTTTGTTTGGGATCACTTCCTTTTGTTTTTTCATTACACTAGTGATTTGTGGATTGGGTCTTTGTAAATTTTTGGTGTGATTTTTCTTGGTATTTATCTCATAGGGTGGAGGTCTGGGCTATGGTTGTTCATTGTTGAAGCCCCTAGAAAGTAAAAACCTACTCTGACCTTGTGGTCCACCATTTTGGTCTAGGTATGATCCCTCATGTTGGTAACTCTAGGGTTTAGGACTATTTCGTTCAGTTGTGGACGCATTTCCAGTCCCCCTGAGTCGGTTTTTCCTTTGTTTCAAGATTCTAGTTTTAAACTCATTAGTGACGACATTGTTTGGAGCCCCTGACCATTAAAAGTTCTACCCTAACCTCTAAACCCTATACTCCTCTCTTGTTTGTATATATAGGGGTGGATTTAAAGTGTTTTTCGGATGTGGGGTTTGGTAGATGATGAGGCTTCTCAACCATATAGGGTAGGTTTTCCAAGATTGTGATGTAATAGTTTTATTTGTCTTGCTAATGGAGTATTTCCAAGGTTGCTTTGGAAATTCTATCATTCCAATTTCAATTTATAGATTGGTTTTGGTATGGTTGTTTTGGAGGTCGTTGGTGTTGTTCACAATGGTACCAAGTCGATTGGTACACGTTTGATGTGGTGAGCTTTGGTGTTTTGGTTTCCAGTTCGATAGGGGACAAAGATGTATGCGTAGTGATTATGATTTACACTAACTAAGATGGACTCTGACTAGATCTGGTGACTGGTGTGGAGTTCGTATGACATCCTCGACCTCAATGGTGGTGATAGGACGTTGACATCGTTAGTATATTTTATGATAATGGTTATAGGGAATTGTACTTCAGCTAACATGTGTGATCCTGGATCAGGATTGACTTTGGATATGTTTTGATCCTTTGTGTTTTTTTAAATTTAGAATCTTAAATTGGGAATACTTTTTGTGTATATCCTTCCAGTTACTACTGAACTATAATGTGGGTTCATTCAAAATCCAATAAAAAATAAATTTTTATTTAGTCACTTCAATGCTGTTCTTAGAATCTCTTAAGAGGAACCTAATCAGTTGACTCTATACTATTCACCAATATATTTTAGGTAAATAATGTGCTCACCCATCATAGTTTTATCATCAAAACACTTGTCCACAGAAAACATTCTCAATAACTATCAAATATTCAACATATAATGGTTACATAAATGAAACATTCTTGAAGAAAATAATTATTCCAATTTAAAAAAATTATTCATTTTTTTTAGAAAGACACACACTCATAAATGAAAAAAAAATTTAAAGTTTAATTTTACCCTTTTAAATTATTCTTAAAAAAATTAAAACATCATGAATGTGAGAAATTCAATCTATTGCGTATATGAAAAAAAATCCTTCAGTATTTTTGTCAAAAAAGTCACAATGAACCACTTTACAGAAATGAAAAAAATAATATATTAAAAACATTATTTTAAAAAAAACATGAACTGAAATTACATTAAACATTTATTTTATAATAGTAAAATAATTTTATGAAATATTTTTAAAAAACATGGACATCGAATAAAAATATAGTTTTAAGGGTAACTTTATGAAGATAATTTCTTATAGAATGTCCTTGATAAATATCACATAATTGAAGAGGAAACTAATATAATGAATGGAATATGTATATAAACTTTAACTACATATAATAAAATTCTAAATATATCATAATATATTAAAATTAATTTCACACATATGATTAGAATGAAAAAATCAAGAAGTTCAAATTTAACACAATGAATGGAAATTAGTTTAACAAAATCCATTACCTCATATTAGACTTCCTTCAACAGTGTTCAAACCTATGATATAATGATTTATAGAAATTTATTATCATATTTAATAAACATATTGGTGTTTATAATAACTTATGTGATGATTTAATAACATATTCTTACCCCTTCATTTATAATATTTCATTATGTTCATTGTTTCAGCTTTGTTTGTTTTATGTTTTCATGATCGATTCATTCGTGTGTAATTATGGATGCCCTTGAAAATATTATTACAACTCCATAATTTTAATGGAATAGAATTAAATAAATTAAATTGTTAAAAATGGTCCCATATTAAATATTTAATTATTACATGAGTATGATTGACTAAACAAGACATTAATGATAAATATTAAGTTTATTTTGGAGGTTTTTTTTAACATCGCAAACTAGTTTCATATTATAATATTATGTGTGTGCATTAGATACAGAACATTAAATATGTTATAATATACCTATTTCATATTAATTTAACCAAAATGAAACATTTATGACTATCCATGAAGGCAGTAATTGAAAATGAAAAATCATTATTCCTCGAGACGGTAAACCGACATAACTTTGACAATTGTTTTGTTTCTTTTAATAAGAAGAGTGAGAAATGAAATGGTTTGGATATATTCCATTAGAAACATACATCTATATTATATAAATTACTCTAGATTTATCATGTCTTTATGGATTAATTGTATGATTATAATTTAAAAAAAAGAAATAAATTAAGAGAGGTACTTCGGAAAATCACCTCTTGAATATCATCTCATTGTGAGGCCCTTGGGGGCGTAGATTTGGTATTTTGGTGAGACCATCAGAAATAGGATGTGGGTATAGATATGAGGATAATTTTAGTAGAGACATGAGGATCTAAAATACATTTTATTACAAATGGGGTGGTATTTATTGTATTTATACATTAGGAGAGGTTGGTTAATGTGATTAAAATAATGTTATTTTCTATTTACAGTAAACCACATTGAGGTAACATTAAAATACAAGAATTTGGATGAAAATTAATAATTTATAGGTTGTTTAGGGTTAATTAATACCTCAATAAAATATTTTAATTTTTATGTATTTTAATCTTTTTCCATTTTAACTTTAACTTGTCTCATTTAGTTACCTATATCACAGTAAATAATTTTTTTATTATAGTAAATTATTTTCAAAAAAAATTATTTTTTCTTAGAAAATAATTAAGAAATTATTCCTAAAATAATGGTATCTATTTTACTTAATTAAATTTAGCAAATTAGAACAATTATATTTAAAATTTATCCCACAGATAAAACAAAAAAAACATAATTTTAAAGTGAAAAGTTCAAAATATTGAAATGTTTTTCTGTCTAATTTAAATGTAATTTTTTTTAAAATGAACTAAATATTATTTATAGATATATTATTGTCATAATTATTTTTTAAACCCAATTTGAAATATTATTTTACTATATAAATAAATTATATTAAAAATAGTTTTCAAATAAAATAGATTATTTTTCACTATTGATCTAAAAAATGAAACCTATCAGGAAACAAATGCACCCTAAGATAATTATTAAATTATTATTTCTGAAATGTTTCTCATTTTGTAAAAATAAATTAATAAAATTGAAAAATATTATATATAAAATAGGTGAGCCATCAAATTGCGAAAAAATGGACTTTTTGAAAAATATAGATTTTTATGCTTAAAACATCATTTATTGTTATATTAATTATATCAAAATCATTGGATGAATTTTTTAAAAACATGTTGAATATATGACACAAAAAATAATTAGTATATTTTAATGATTTTAATTAATTTAATTTATTAAGATAAAATGTAATTTTTTGGCATAAAAATATGTTTTTTATAAAAAAATATCTTTATATTCAATGGCTTTATATTTTAATTTATAATTAATCAGTAATAAATGAATTCATATTATAACCATTAATAATCTATATTTTCAAAATTTAGTTAAAATCATTCATTCCCTCTATTAAAATGACTAGATGATAATGATCAAATTTAAATAATAATAATATTTAATCATTTGTTTAAACATGATGTGGTGTATATTGTTTGATATTTATCACAATGATTCCTTTTAAAATATTAGGGTTTTATATTATATATACCACCATTAATAATTTTTTTACACTTAATTTGAACTCTGGATCAAAATAATAGTTGTTTAACTTTTCAAAATACCACATTTGAAATCCCACATTGGAAAAAGGATCAATAAAACATACACATGAAAAGTGATAAAGGAAAGTATAAAGGTTACCTAGGATAACACGTACTTGGTTTTCATGTAGGAAAAAATGTATATGGATGATAATTCTAACTATCATATTCTTATTGAGTGTGATAGGGAACATGGTCACTAGAATGTTAATTATCACAAAACAATAAATATGTTATAGGTTAAAAGGCTTATGATTTCCCATTAAGAAATGAAATCAGATGAAATTTTTTTCAACTTCTTTCTTTCCTAGAGTCAAATATTTAAATTACTTCCTAAACTAATAACAAAAAGAAATATAGTTACTTGACATTTAGTTTTTCATCCTCATACCTTCATAAAAAAATGAGTATTCGATATGAATATTTCTTCCTGAAGAATCAGAATCAACTTATAAGGATCAAAAAGTCCAAAAACATTATAATAAAATATTCCTCATATATTTTAAAATATACCAAAACTAAAGTGGTTAGTAATATATATTTTAATAATCCAAAAATAATAAACCATTATATCATTAAAAGCTAAATAAATACAAAAAATTCAGCAGTAGTACCCAATGATCAAACAGCTCATTCAATATATAACTATCCATAAAATTCCCCAAAATATTCATGAATAGTATTAATACCTAAAAATGATAAGGATATTATCACCTAGAATTCCAATATTAATTTAATATTTATCTTCAAATACTATCAATCACTCTAAAAGTCACATACCATAGTGTAATTTTACTAATCACACAGTCTTTGAGATATACTATTTATCTCCACAAGTAACCTAAATCACTGAATACATTAATCTGAGAGATAATTCATCCTTTATTTCTCCAATAAAATCCCAAAGTATTATTTTTACGTTAATCATATATGGTTCTAGAAATAGAGAAAATATTCCTAAATAACATTAATCACTAAATCACCAAAATATTTATTAATCACATGGTTATCAATAAGATAAAAATATTTCCCCAATATGAGCATAGCCTTTATCCATTGGATAGTCTAATGAAAAACAATTTCACACTAACCAGAATATCATATAGACCAGTGGTAGGTGAAGAACCCTTGTCACCCTATAGTTGTGGGTTTGATCCCAAAGCATTATCGGAAGTGATGGGTTTTGACACATCCCACGGGTTGTCCTTTTTATTAATATATATTAATATATTACTTATAAAATTATATTTATGTAAAAATATCCTCAAAATAGACTTAATATTTTCTAACCTAAATTGTTATCTTGTGCCTTTCAATTTTCATCCCAAAAAGTAAGAACTCATAATTACCTCAAAATTTAGAGATCATGTTAACCAAAAATACTTCAAATACCTTCAAAATTTTATCAACTAATATTAATGACATTGTTACTAAAATAAAATTTTCTGTATCATAGGATTAAGGGTTACATGTATCTCACAAATTATTTCCTTATTAAAACATTTCAATGGAATCTATTTCATCTAACATTTATTTCAAAATTTATAAATCCAAACTAAACTATATAAAAATACATCGGTGTTCCATGATTTCAATAAAAAATTTCAAACACCACTATATCCTAAATTTGAAAACTCAATACATAAACACACCCTTCATTCAACTTTTTTTAAACTATTAATTATGCTCCATCCTATTATTCCTGAATACATCATCTTATAATAAAGGATATGAATCTAAATCCTCATGATTCATAAATATTAATCCAATCATGTTTAATATTATATGAATATGAAAATAATTCATACCTTAAATCAAAATTTTATGAAATTATTGTTATTCCATTCATCATTCAGTGTTTTCCTAATTTCAAAAGGAAAGTGTTTGTGCGACAAGTGCTTCTTCACATTTCAGTAGAGTTGTAATAGATAAAACATTGAAATGAAATAAAAAAAATATAATGACTTGTAAAATTTTTATAGTAATAATAGGTGTTCGATAACTGAAAAAATTTCATGAAGGGGATTTGGATACTCCAGAATTTTTCCAAATTATTTGCACATTATTTCTCAATAATAGTGTTGATAAAGTCATTGGGGAGGGGTAAAAAGGTTTTATAAGATCTCTTTCCTTCCATCTTGATAAATGATCCTTATTCGGTAGAAAAGAACATCTTTAAATTTTGAAATTTTAAAATGAGATGGTTCTTTTAAATATAATACACAAAGAAGCACAATTATAGGTCAACTATAATTTACTTTATACCTAAATTGACTACTTTTTTAAATCCACTGTCTAAAAATACCATTAATCTCAAATAAATTCATTAATTTAAACCACAAATGGGGTACTAAATACATTGAAGTTATAATCATTCTTTAAAATTTAAACCCATGATGAGATATTTATCTATTAATAATACCATACAAAGAATCATCCTAATATACAATGTTTTATACTCTCTGGTTTGATACTAATTGTTAAATCATGACCATCAACAATACATATTTTAGTTATTTAAAAACTAGAAATCAATTTTCTTTTACCAATGACCATTTCTATTTATAATTTTATAGAATAGAAAAAATATTACTGTGTAAACCCATATATTATAGTTGGATAATTATACTTAGTATATATAAATAAAACCCTTATTTATTAAAACATGTTTTCTTTTGTGGGAATTCTTCACAATTTTCATCTTGTCTACATCCTCATTCCCACTCATCCATTACCCTATGAAAAAATATAAAAAATGGGATGATAACAAAAAACCAATAAGGGATATCAAATAATGGAAAACTTTAGTCTAGTGAAAATCTATAAAAATAATTTCATAAAAACATACCTTTTTATTTAAAAAAAGAAATCATCTTTTTAAAAAATCTCTTTATTTTATCTTTTAAAAATAAATTGATTTTCAAGAAAGAAGTAATTAGAAATAATAAAAAATATAAGTATGAAAATTGTGATATCATTTTCTATGTCATTATTTCATACATATTATCTCTATTGGACACAAATAGAGTAACCATTATAGTTACATTTGGAATAATCACAAGAACAGTATTCCAAAAATATCTTATGAGAAACCTAACCAATTAACTTTGTCCTAGTAATCAATGCATTGGATAGCTATAATAGAAACACCCACATTTAGTCTATCATGAAACCACTAATCCACATAATAAATTCTCAAGAACCATAAAATGAAAATAACACATAATGCTTTCATAAATGATATATTATTGAGAAAAATAACTTTTCCATTTTGAAAGAACATATCATTTTTAACAGAGATGGGAAATCATAAAAGGAAAAAATATTTAAGAATATATTTGTAAACATGTAATGTAAAAATAAAAACAATAAAGCAACATGAATTTTATAAACTTCATTTATTCCATATATACTGAATAATATTTCTTTAGTATTTTTTCAGAAACAACAGAAAGTACCACTTTTCGAAAATGATAGAAATAATATATAAAAAACATTTTGTAAAAATTTAAACATGAATATAAATAAATTAAAAAATTCATATAAAAATAGTAAAAACATGTTTGGAAATATTTTTATAAAACATGGACATTGAAAAAAAAAGTTACTTTTAAGGGTATCTTTAAAAATATAATTTTTATAACAAAGTCCTTTATAAATATCACATCATTGAAGTGGGAATTAATAAAATGAATAAAATATTTTTATCCACAATAAATATACTAAAATAGATAGAATTGCTATTATTATATAAAAATTAATTTTACAATTATGCTTAGCTCGACATAATAAATAAGTATAAGTTTAACCCAATTAATGGAAATTGGATTAAGAAAGTCCCCTTCCTAACATTTGACTTCTTTAAAATGTTTTAAAACTTATTGTATAATGATTTCATGAATTTTATTTATCAATAATAGAACTAGATTCATATTTATAATACCTTATGTTATGATTTTAAAACATCATATAACCCAATCATTAATAATATTCCATTACTTTCATTATTTTATGTGCATTTGTTTAATATTTCATAATCGATCCACTTGGGTACAATTATGAATTTTTTTGTAAAATTGAATTACAAAAATATGTGGAATGGATTATAATTACAAAAATAAAAGAGGT
The DNA here is from genome assembly GCA_963277665.1 of Viscum album. Classification (NCBI taxonomy): domain Eukaryota; kingdom Viridiplantae; phylum Streptophyta; class Magnoliopsida; order Santalales; family Viscaceae; genus Viscum; species Viscum album. The sequence continues at coordinate 2,059,604,116 of OY728132.1, forward strand.
ATTAATTGTCCCATATACAATTTTTAGTTCTTACTTGAGGATTATTCATTAGATTAAGCATTAATGATAAATGTTTTGTTTATTTTAGCAGCTTTTAAAAACATCTCAAACTAGTTACATCATATTTAATATTATATTTGTGGATTATATCCAATACATGAAATAGTTTATAATAAACCTATTTAAATCTGAATTTTTCATAATTGTAGTTTTATGAAAATCTATGAAGGTGGTAAAGGAAAAAAAATCAATATTCACAGAGATGATAAAACGACATAGCATGGACAATAGTTTTGTTACTTTTAATAATATGACTTAAAAATGAAATGGTTATGAGATATTACATTAATCCTGAAAATAATATATGTTAAAGATTATTTATTTATTTTATGATTATTTATTTATCATTATTTTATGGATGAAATATGTTAGAAGAATGTAATAGGAGAAAATAAATTTAGAAAAGTACATTGAGAAAATTACCTCTAGAATATCACTTCATTGAGAGACCATTGAAGCCTTGGATTTGATATTTTCATGAGGCCAAAAGATCTATTAAGTAGGGAGAATGGGGAGATGTTTTCGAATATAGTTAAGGATATACAGTCCTTATGATTTGAAATGGGGGTTGTAATGGGCGGTAATTATATTTTAGGAGAAGTGGTTTTAAGTGATAATATAATGATTATTTTATATTTAAAGCCAAAAAATAAGGTGAAATTAAATTCCATGAATTTTGATAAAATCAATTTTTTTTATATTTAGGGCTCATAAATACCTAAATAAACAATTTAATGTTTTATTTATTAAACATTTGACGCCTAAACCCTTTTTATATTAACTCATTTCATTTTTTACCTTTATCATTGTCAATAATTGTTTTACCACGGTAAAATTCGTATACCTAGAATATAAATTGACAATAAAACATAATTTATATATTAATAATAAAAATAAGAAATCCATTTTACCAAATTAAATAAACATAATTGGAAGAAATGGATTAAAAATTAATCCTTCAGATAATATGGAAAAGTAGGTTTTAAAGTGAAAATTTTAGAATTTTGAAGCAAAATTCAATCCGATTTCAATTTTAAATTGATTATAATGATTTATATTGGATTTATTGAAACATAATTTTAATATTTATATTTTAAAACCAATTTAAAATATTAATTAACTATAAACATTAATTATACGAAAAAGAATTTGTCAATAAAAATATAGTATTTTTCACTATTCATCAAAAAATAATACATATTCAAAAAATACAACCCTAATAAACTTTTAGTAGTATTATTTAGAAAATTACCCATAATTTTTCAAAATAAATTTATTAAAGAAAACAAATTTATATGGAAACTAGGTGCACCATCAAATAGTGAAAAACTTACATTTTAGTAAAATAAAGCTTTTTATGCTTAAACTAGGTTTTTTATTATCTTAATGATATAAAACTAATTGGATGAATTTAATTACAAATGAATTAATATATGACATAAAAATATAATTAATATATTTTAATAATAGTTATTAATTTAATTTATTAAGATAAATTATCAGATTAATCATAAAAAATATGGTTATTTTAAAACAAAACCTTTTTATTAAATTAGTTTTTATTTTCATTTCTAATTAATTTGTGAACAATGAATTAATAATATAACCATGATTAATATATTTTTTCATTATTTTGATAATAAAATCCATTCCAACTAGAATAATGGTTAGGTGATAATTGTGACATTTAAATAATAATATTTATTCAAATTTTTATGATTGATGTGGTGTATCTAGTATGATATTAATCATAGCATATAATTTTAAAATATTGGGGTGTTTAAATCACATAAAATCTTATTCTATTTATTTATATGAATTGGAATGATTAATTTTATTGTGTTTGGATTCAATAATTAAATTATAGGAGTAATTTATTAACAATATTCAATTTATAATAATTATAAAATGGATAAGGAATGTATTGTAGTACTATTTTTATGTTTTAATAGAATACGTTGAATGATAAATATGACATGTAAAAAAAATTGTTCCATGTTTATCTTTTTGGAAAAATCACAATTGAGGGAAGATAACCCTTAATTTGTTCTTTATATTCTTATAATAATGATAAATATATGTTTATGGGATAATATTGGTGACATATAATGTAGATAGTGATTTGATGGTTTAGGTCATTTTTTCTTATAGTTTACTGTATTTTTGGATTTATGGAATATATTATAAAATATGATATTTTATTTTTGGATGAATAAATATTTTTTATTTTTTATTTATAGTGATTAAGGTATTCTCGTATTTGGAATGATAAATTAAGATCCACTTTATATTTTATTATGAATAACACGATGATTTAGTGAATTTACTTCCAAATTTTAGGACTCTTAATTTGGAAAAAAATGCTTTAGGTGAGTATTAAGGTTACAAATGTATGTAATATAATATATTGAACATTGGGTTTTATTGTATAACTTTTTCAAACCATATTGGTTCAGGAAAAAATTAAGATCTAGATGAAAAGACATGTCAATAATTTATCGATTTTATGATCCATTGTAATAAACTTTTACATCATTATGCATGAAAAATTTAATCATGAATACTCATTTTGTAGATCCAAATATGGTAATATTTTGGTAATTTGTTAAATTATGAAATTACTCATGTCCATTATGTATATTTCTTTATATTAATATTTTACACTGTAATATAATTCTTCAACATTTTGAAAAGGATCATGAATAAAAAAATACTAATACCATAATTTCTGATGAATTTATTATATTTTCACCATTTATGTATATTTTTTATTTAACATTATCTATATCACCCAAATTATTATTATCATTGACATCTATCGCTATCCATAATTATTATTTTTTCTTCTATGTCCATATCTTTGCATCCGGTCAATTTTCTCTTAGTTTGAAACATATCTATGTGTTATTAAATATGAACATAGAAATTACCTTTATCTATTATCAAGAGGATGTTTTATTAACCCTTTCATAATATGGTCTTTTCAACAAATTTATTTTCTAATGTCAAATACTTAATTACGAAATCATGTTTAAATTGTGAGGAAAAAATTATTTAAAGTGGGGAGGATGTAATTCATTATGTTTTTAAAGTAGGATCATCAATTTTTTATAGAGTATATAACATGAAATGTCATTCATATAAGATAATATAAGATGTAGGTATTTTGTAATATATTTATTTTTAGTTAAATTTAATCTCTTCGATAGCATGAGATTCTTGAGACACTGGGTTTAAACGATATGGGACAACCAATTAAAATATTATTATTTAAAAATTATCATTATAAATAATCCATTTTGTTAGTGGGTATGAATAGGAATAACTAAGTAATGGATATTATATAGTTTAAACATCTATAAAATCAATTGGCGATTATCTATTTATTAGAATAATAATAATAATAATTTGGAAGAAATTGAAATGTTTTATGAAAAATGACTTTTTAAGGGGGTTTAGTTTTACTTTACAAATATAAATAAAATTTAATTTTTAAAAAAATAAAAACAATTATCTGAAAATATAAAATTCAATTTTTAAATATGCCGGTAAAAATAATTCTTTGGTGAGTTTTTTTATTAAATATTTATTTTTTTATGGGAAGTGAAAAATAATAATTTTTATTAATACTGCATTTTTGTTTAAATTATTAGAAAATATAAATTATATGTTAAATTTGTTTTAAAAATTTATTTAATTATATTAAAATTTAACTAATTTATGTCACATTAATAAAATTTATATGGAATTATGTTATAAAATCTTTTACAACTTCTGAATACATTCATTGAGAAAAATAGCTTTTTTTATCATGTATATGGGTTTTATTTTAAAATGAATTCTTTAAATTGTGGGAATTTTATTTTGTAAAATGTCTTCCAAATTTGGAAAAATAATATTCTGTATTATCAAATAACTTATTATTAATTATTTACATTAATTAGTTACAAAATAAGTAAAAAATTAATTATCACTTTTTAGTTGAAAATAGGTTTTCAGGAGGATAAACTAAAAAGAAAAAGGTTAAAAAACCTAAAACGTGTACAACACACATATTATGTCTATATATATATATATCTTATAAATAATTTGGTTTGAAACTTACACATTTATTTGGATTATGTCTTGGAAAAAATGTGCTTATAACTTTATAATTTCAAAAATTCCATGTGGGTCCTCTCCCCCATATATTAAAGGCCACTCCCTATCCTCCTCTATTCAAAAATACATAACCCATTGGATAAGAAAATACCTAAAAAAATATATTCCATAATTACATAACCACATCATAGAGGATGTAGTTTTATTAATAATCCCTCCATTGAAATGTTGCCATAAAAACCTACAGAGGCACTCCAAGGAAGTGGTAAAATTCTTAAACACGTATATTCGTTTTACTTATTCAATAACTTATTTAAAATAATATTAAAATATGAAAATATAATAAAACCAATATCCCATATCTGATTATATTTTATTATTCTAGTATTATAACCCAGATCCATCTTTACATCCATCAAAATAAAAACAAAATGGTTCATCCTGTTTATGACGGAATACCACTTTATGAGCCGATTTAATTTGTTTTCCATCACAAACATCCAAGGATGTATATAATAAGATATTTAAAAAAATTAAATTATATTTTAAAAATAATAATAATTATTTAATTATTAAATCACATATATCTTCATGCATTCTTATCTATTGGGGATAAGATAATGTCCCTCCTATGTACGACAGACTACCGCCTCGTGAAGCGATGTTATTCATTTTTTACTTATGCTTAAATATAGATTACTAAAGATAATGTTATTGTATATATGGGGTATTTAAAACCTAAAAACATCTATAAGTATAATATCACATCTATATTATTATCTTATAATCTATAGGAATTCCATATCATCAAACATGCGTATGTTTGGATTACAACCTCCACGTCGTCATGTGAAATGGTTTTAATTTTGTTTTTACATGGATGTTAATAAGGATTTATTTGATTAATATAAATTATATCTATGAAATATTAAATATGTAATGTTTATTTTCTATTTTTCCTTCAATTCCATCCATCAAAAAATTGAATCATCATTCATGCATATATACGACCTACCATCTCCTTGAACGGTGTAATACATTTTATATCTCTATATTTAATTTATTACAATATATATATATATATTTAATATATTACTATATATATATATATATAATATATATGATATTTATATCATGTTTAAAATTATGGATGTTATATAATCCGAATGAATTTAAAATTACATAAATTACTAAACCAAAACATACATGTAAAATGAACTAATTATCACCCAAAACATAGATTTTATCATAGAATTGAGAATAAATGTTTGATAAAAGACTATAAATAATAATATATGATATAATTTATATTATTATAGGTTTTAAATAAATATATAATAATGTTGTATCTATTAAACACGATTTAATGATATATACCGAAAAAGTTGAGCCTGGGGTAATGGTTTCTCATATCACATTTACTTCCATGAGAAATAAGCCATATTCACCGCTTAGTTATTTATTATGTTGTAAATACTAACAAATTGATATGTTATATAATTAATATATTTTTCATCATGTTATTTAATATTTACATTGATGATATTTCATTCATATGTATTTTTATTCAAAAGTAACCAAAGTGGTAATGGTTCAACATACTATCTCCTAATTTTTTAGGATTATTTGTGATAATGATTTCAATGATGAAATATTATGATTTATCAATAAATAAAATCATGAATTTTAATCTACTATATTAATTCAATAACATTTCATGTACTTGTACAATTTTTTTCATTTATACTAAAAATTACTATGAATTTTTTAAAGAATATATTACTTTATTTCTCTCTTTAGTTGAAAGTATTTTTTCTTCCAAAAACATTTATTCAAAATTGATTTAATTTTTTTAACATTATAGAATTTATTTATTAACGATATTTTCACACATTTTTTATTTCATAGAAATTTTTTTAAATGAAATCCTCAAGTATATTTTCAAATAATGATTGTTTTTAATTTACTAGAAGTATTAATCATATCTTTATTTTAACATGTACATAAAAAAAATTAATATTTCATGACCACTCAATGTTATAAAGATTATATTAAAAATTTTAAAGGTTATTTTCAATGAAAAATGATTAAATTTGTTGGTATTTTTAGTTTGAAAATTTACTATTCAAAATGAAAGGTATATTTTCATCTAGAGTTATTTTAATGCTATTTTTATGGTATTCATATTCATCAATGACATGAACCCTTTATTGAAAATATTATCCACTATGGATATGTGGTATTTATACCTTCCAAGTTCTTTTTTAAGTGGTTTAATATCAGTTTGACTAGGATGTACAACTTTTTTCCATTCACTGTATTGATCTGGATGGTTTATGATTATTTTTATTAATTGTGGTAGGTATAAATTTTAAAACATTTGTTTTAAAAAATTGTTTATATTTATAATATTTCACCCCATTCATGTTATGAATGAATTAGAATTATTATGATATGGTTTTGGATCAGAAATCTATAGACCCTTGATGCATCAATGTGTATCCTGATACAAATCAATTTTCCATTTTAAATGAGTTTTACCTATAGCTTAAAACATTCTTGTGAATGGTTCGGATATAAAGTTTATGATTTCTTAAATTCTTATTTCCATAATTATTAGATCATTGATTTATTTTTAAGTGATTATTTATGTAGTTATAATATCTTGGTAAACTTTTCAGCCTTATGTGATTATATATTTCAAATTATTTATTCATTATTTATTCCTTCCATGTTATAATCATGTTATTGATTAAATGGAATGTATTTATGTTATTTACCTTTATAAATTTATTATTATTCATGAATTCAAATATTTCATTGTACACATAGCATTAATGAGTAATTTTTATCACCACTTTGTTATGTTTATTTCCCTAAGATTCCATGAAAATTATAATGATTGATATTCAGGGTTATTGTAAAGGAAATTACAATTTACATATGGAAAATAATTTTTTTTATGTATTCAATGGTAATGTGGAATTAATGTATTTATCTAGTATACCATTATAATAAATTATATAGTCCTTCCATATGTGATATATTTTATCTTATCACAAATAAGTAACCACATACTCTGAGATACGGGGGTTTGTGTCTTTACATCCTTGTGGTGAGATCATGATGCTTGGGGTTAGTGGATAGAGATCCAATAATGGAATTACATCAAGATTCAGGTTTGGAAATCATTTGTGTTATTAGATATATCTACAGTGCATATGGGTGTTAATTTGTCATGCTTTGGTGCTTTAGGGGTGCTTAAGTGGTAAAGGATATGTGTTTTTGAATAAATTTATCCATAGAAGGTCTAACTATAGTAGGATATAGAATAGATTAATGTGATGTATAATCCATATATAATGGTAAATTTGGAACATTTTTTATAGTTTAGTAGTCCACAAATGTTCATTTTTAATTGTTGATTCTTATATTTTTATTTAGATGACACTAATATTTTCATGAATTTTTTTAAACAAATTCATTAATTTTTCAATTGTATTTAATGAATAAACCCAGGTATTTTAATGTTTTTTTCAAAATATTGGATATTTGAAGAAATAATTTAAAAATAATTTGAATGTTTGTTTTAAATGATTTATTTCTTCAATTATTATTCTATGAGTCTTGTACTATTAATTTGTTATTATTTTGAATTTACATAGTTGTTTTTGAATTATTTTCAGATAAAAAGTAGGATAACATTTCTAGCCCTCAACCTGATGGTATGAATTATGTACTGGCTACCCATAAAGATCCACCCATCCAATAAAGGACATGGAAGGTATGGTATAAGTGGTAAGGCCCCATGGGGGATTATTCCCATATGTAAGATTGAGGGGAGGAACCCACACAGTGTATAATATAGATTAATACCATGTGTGATAGTGCATGGTGTCCAATCCCATTTGGATATAAGAGTAAAGCCACCCCAGGAAGAGGAGGTCCACGATAGTGATGGTGGCCTCCTACGCCAGTCATACCTCACTACCAAGCAAACGATGTTGAGATTATTATAAATAATCTCTATTACAGACATCATTTCTAATTTTAGACAACCATCTCACATATTATTCATCTATTGACAAAAAAATCATTATCCTGCATTTTAGTCTTGTGATGTTCCTCGAACACCCTCGTTCCACTGACTCCACCACTCTACACCTTCATATATAGGCTTCCACATCTTGATATGCTTATAAAATCTCCATTATCTCCATCATAGTGCTTTTTTCATGGTTTCACCTCTACTATCACCTCCCCACACCACCTACGGTCATCTACTGGACTCCATTCAACCTATATGAATCCCACTTCGAAGAGGGGACACAAAAAATGATAAAGAGAAATCCCTTTAGTCTCATTAAAGTCTATCGAGGTGTAGAACACCAAATATTTATTCCATCACTACTATAAAATTGGACTTTCTACTATTTTTAAAGTAGTATATATGATATATGGATAATAAAACAGTATATGTGATGTACCATAAAACCAATGGTGGATCTAGAGGATACCTTCACATATTCCACCACCTTCTTCCCCTATAAATCACCGGACTATAACATAGATCACCAAAAATCCACCACTTACCCTTCTAGAGAAGCTCAAACTTGATCCCATGTCCACTTCCACAACTCCTAACCACCATGGGAGATCGTAGAGGCTTGATCTAACCACCATGAAGTTTCTATAATGCACTATGGCTCAGAAGAGGATTTTTATGACAACTACCAAGCATGATAAAGGATTCCATTTCCAATCCCTCATCACCATGGTATATGAAGAGTCCTTACACAATGGATTTGTGAAGGAATATCCCCAAATTTTATTATCAATGAAAGTGGTGTGTTTGTGATCACAAAATTATTGGGTTTTTTTAAAATTATTTACCAAGATTTATATGGGATGATTTATTCAAAAAATTTAAAAACAGTCTTCCCCAAATATCCAAGATATGGTTGAAATATGGGAGAAAAAACCTCCCTCAATAAATAGGGGGCTTTAAACTACATGTGGGTTTCCACCACCGCAACAAGGAGAGGTCACATGCTAGCTAGACCAAAGATTATTTTGTTTCTATTTTTTTGTTTCTAGATTTATTCTTTATATAGTTTTAAATTAATATTATTTTATAATATTAATTCATTTATTTCTTTTAAATTTAATTTTCATCCACCAATAATATTATTCCCATTCAACTTATTATTATTATTTTTATTATTCTTCATTATGTTTTTATTTTCGTCTTCTATTTTTTTATTCTTCATATATTTCTTATTATTTTATTTTACTTATATAATTACAAGGTTTTATTTTTTCATCTCTAATATTCATTTTTATTCTTTTATTTTATCTTATTCTCCTCATTCATTCCATAGCGATGTCTTACCCACAACAATGGGGGGGAACCTGAGCCAAGTCCATAAGGAGGTAAGTCCTGTTTTCTAAATTTTATCATTTTATTTTTAATATTTTTATGTTTCTGGTGATGAAGTGTGAAATGAATTAGTGTGGTGATTTTCCACCACAACAGTAAGCACAAAATAATTTCTAAAATTTTATTTAAATATTTTCACTCCCATATACTGTAAAAAATATCTTAATATGTTGGAGTGGATCTATTTAGTTTATTAAATGACATGTGATGCAGTTGGATCTTGGATAGGGTCACATTATCGATTGAGGTTTTTCATCAACCATGTTTATAGGAGGATTTGGAATTAATAATGTGCATGTATTCAATGTTTCAGACCCACTAAATTAAAAAATAGTAATCCAAGAGTGAGATATCACAATTTGGTCATCCAACTAAATTCAAAAAATAAAAATAATAATTATAGATCCCATATACCAAACATAAAAGGGAAAGTTCTTTCTTTCATAATCTCTTTCTATCATTGTATGTTAGTTTAATTTTTAGTGTTTAATTTATCTTAAAATATTCCTATGTTTTAGGAAAAACTAAAATCATAAAAATAATTATAATTAGGTGAATTATATTACATAATTGAACAATCTATGAATCACTTCTATTGATATGACTCTAGTCATCCACAATGCTTCATTTTGGAAAAAATTTATAAATCATCATATTTCTTGCCCCTTGATAGGAATAAATCAAAACTATCACCATTCTCAAGGATATGAATAGTGTTAATTTTCCTATTTTTCACATAGTATATATTTTTAATTTATTTAAAACACCACTGAAATTATTTTTCATTGGTATATCAAAACATACGACATATATTTTTGTGGACTAATTATTCAGGGTTACTGAAAAAGAGGGAGTGTTTCATGATGATAGGGAGGCCCTCTAAAATAATCATGAAATACCACTTACATAATCGAAAATATTTTTTAATAGTAAAAAGACTATAAATTCACATATATTGTTCATGAACATGTCCCATTAAGTAAGAAAATATTAATATTATTAAAGAAGATTTTGGAAGCACCTTTGGAGCTCCCCACTTTTTCTAAAGTCATACAAGTAGTTGTGGATGATCTCATGGAATATCAATAGCCCAACTATGTAAAGATCTAAATAAATGTTTACCATGAATCGATAGAGTGGATTCATACTGATTAATAAATTCCGGATGTTATATTTCTAGGAGATCAATAAGTTGTGGATGAATTTTTTAATGACTGTGAGGTAAAACTTTATCTCCCCTTTACTAACTAAAAATAAAACTACTAGAATTTAGGCATATATCTTTAACCATGGAAGATGAGTAATCCACCCATGTGGTGGAATTTAATGAAAATATGGATGATCCTAATTACCTACCACCAATTACTACCATCCAACTCTAAGAGGCACTCACCATTGAAGAAGATATTAGAACTAGACTAACTAAGGGAGTTGATGTTATCTAAAACTATATTTCATTTTAATATATTAAATATGAAATTAATATTATCTCCCACTTCTTTGATATTTTATACTTAAAAAATCCATGTTATCTCTTATAGGTGAATGAAGAAACAACATTTTTAACTATTGAGGAACATATTGAGGTCCCTGTTTTTTATGAACATGAATTAGAGGAAGCCGTGAGGATGATCATTTTGATGAGCCTATGTAAATCAAGACACATTCTTATCATTATGTAAGGGAGAATACTTCTTATTATTCATGTTTATATATTTTTGAAGTGAAATTTCTATCTTACTTTTCTATTGATCACTTAATTCCTACAGCCCGAATTGAGAAAGCATTAGATATGAAAGAGAATGATTCACAACTAAAAACCATGGACAAGGATGATTCATACTTAATACTACCCCACTATGACAATTTTACTTAATTGTGAAGCGGAAGGATCATTTATACTCTATCCATGGATCATTTCTCACTAATAAAGAAGAATTGAAAGATAGTAAAATCAACATCTTGTGGTTTGAATCTAAGATAATCTACCCACCACTAGAATATGAATGATTGTAGGTAATGAAATCTAGAGATAGTATAAATCTAGGACCTCCATGGAGATCATACCATGATTTATATTTATAGTGTCTTTATAGTAATTTAAACTTCCTTCTTATTTGTAATTTAAAATGAAACCCTACCTTTGTATAATTTTGAGCTTTAATGGCATGATATTTGTACATAATTGATTATTTTTATTTATTTGGGTCATTATAGAATAAGAAATCCACCAAAAAATTGAGGAAGAGAACTATATATTAATAAAAAATAGAGTTTATTTTTAATGATTATTCTTAAACTCACTGCATTTATGTCTTAACAGCATGTTTTGCGATTTAAGTAAGAATTTTCAAGCACATGGTTTGAATGTATGATTTTCTTGATATATCTATGGTACATGAGTTTCTTATGAACATGTTATTTAATTTTTAAGATTTCAATGATAATGATATTAAATGAATAAAATAAAGAATTAAATTATTAGATTGAATCATTGATATTAAAATGGGGACACAAGATTTTAGGGTGATAGTTAATTCATGTAAATGAAATTTCCCTATCATTTTCCATGATTTTAATTTATGAAATTATTGTAAATTGATTATTTATTATTTCTGATGCCTTGAATGATTTTCCAATAATATATTTTCTATTCTCAAGATGAATAATTTTTTAAATTCTTCATATTTGTTTCTTGACAATATTTCATGACTAATCTTGGGGCATTCCACCTATAAGAAATTTCATCAAAATTTGTTAAAGTTATTATTGTTGAAAAAATATAAAATGATTGAGTTATATTTTGATAAACCCTTATCCTTGAGACATAATTTTACTTTTATCCTTGTTTAAAATATAGATTCCATGAATGTTTTTATTAAGGATGATCCGTATTTGAATCCATTTTTAACCATTCATACTCTACTATAATTATTTCATGATATTTTAGTTTTGAAGAGTGGGGGTTAGGGAATCTATTGTAAATGGGATGTTATTAATTATGGGGAAATAATGTGGGGGTGATAATTATGGGTATTGAAAAAGGTTTTTGATATATTAATTATACTTATTTTTTTGTTGAAAAAAATGATGAAAAATATAAGAATGGGTAGAGACTTTGAAGAATTAAAAATCCCCATTAATGGAAAGATGATTTTAATTGTATGTGGGTAGGTGGTGGATGTAAGATTTATTACAAGAATGACTTTGACATTTTTTTTAAAAAACTGAAGAAAAAAAATTACTCTGAATTAGAAGAAAGTGAGTATGTATGTATATAAAAATAAAGAGGGATTATATCATTCATTATTAATTTATTTTTAATAATCATTACATTGATTATGTGAAGTGGGATTTGAAATTTATATATGATATTTTCATTGAGATTTTACTATTGATATCATGATTCATACTTTTAGTGATAAAACACCTCCTTTGAGGCCTAATTTTTAAAAAAACAATTCCTATTAACTTTAGTCATCACAGTCTTAAGAAATATAATTTCATTTAATCATGATTTTAGGTGTCTTTTTTCATTACAATGTAGATAAATATCCCCATTTAGAAACCATTGTATATGTATCTTGTTCTCTTTAATTGAAAATAACACTGCATAAATCTATTTCATGAGTGACAAGAGAAATGAATCAAAATTGAGGTATATTATGATTTAGAATGTTGAATAATGATGAATTAAGGAGTACAGATGGATAAAAGATAAATTTGTAACATTTAGAAAAGGGGTAATGTAAAATACATGGATTAATTATTTATTTGAAAATTGAGAAAACAAATTAATATTTTTTGGTGTATTTTTTTATGTTTGATCTAACACTATTTATTTATTTTACAATTTATTTTGATTTGGATAAATGTACTATGGTTTCCCTCTTATTTAAATTTTGCGTTTTAATTCATCATGAAAATCACAGTCCATGTTTGTGGGTATATAATGCATTTATTTTTTCTATAATTTTTTTAAAAAAATATATTATTTTTTAATAATTTTCAATGAATACGTTTTTATATTTCAATAATCTTTGAAATTATGGTAAATTTGAAAGAAATATTTAAAAATAATTTGACTGATGGTTTTTAATGATTTATTTTATGAATAATAATTCTATGAGAAATTGATTGATATTTTCATGTTATTTTTAATTTACTATGTTGTTTTTGAATTATATTTAAATAAAAACGTAAGTCAAGTTGGCCATCCTTCAACCTAATATCATGCATTACACATAAGTAGCCCACAAGGGGCCACCAGGCCATAGAATCCCAAGGTTGGTCCCATACATCCAACAAGTCTCCACAAGGTACTAGGCCTATGTGGAACTATATAGCTGGGCCAAGGGCATAGTGCACATGCGTCTGTTGGTCATGATCATGCGGTTATGGGAGGAAATTATATCTAGGATGGGGTTTTCCACAGTAGTGTTGTGCGTCCTCTAACCCCTTTTCAACATTAGTGGTGATAGAATTCCATAGAAATTGTTTTATGTAGACTTCATGCTAGTTTTCATTTGTAATGTAGGACAGTTATGCCCTGGTACTACTAATAAATAAATAAAAACTATTTCATACATCCTTTTTCAGGCTTGCCCCACCTTAAACACCCATACAGAGCTAACTCCACCATCCCCCACCTTTTTCCTCAGGCCGCAACCACCTATTTTTTCCCTAAAACTTTCATCTCTTCCACTAAATACCTTGTTTCTAAGCCAAAACACCATTAAATCACCCCACACCACCTATTGTCATCTTCTAGAATCCTTTTTACATCTATAAAGACCACAATGAATAGGGTATATATTTCGAGATAAATAGATGTCCCTCTACCACTAGATAATCTTATACTACATCTAAATTTCACTTGTATAGTTATTACCCACAATGGGAGATCTAATAGTTATGTTTTGACCACCCTAATGTTTCTATTATGGTAAATTAAATGGACGAATATTTTCCTCACCACTTCCATACATACACAATGCTTATCGACATTGCATCATCTTCATTGCCCATGTAGATTCAACATTTCATGAACATACAGATGAAGGTCCCCAAAACTATTTATATATTCTGTAAGGTTTTTTGAACAACCAAAATCATCAGGTGTTTTGAAATCACGTACCCCAAGTCATAAGGGTTGATATATTCAACAAAAAAGAAACAAATCATCAAAAAATATCCACAATATGGCTAAAGGAAGGCCAAAGATAACCCCCTATATAAATTTGGGGGGGACCTTTCCATAATAAGGATAATCCAACATATCAAGGAGGAGAAGATGAATGATTCCTAGACTGAATATGATTCTATTTATTTTTTTGTGTTTTTTATTCTATTTTATGTTTTATATTAATTTTATTTTATAAAATTAATTTAAATTTTTTTTCAAATGTGGTTTTATCCACCATTTTTATTCATCAACTTATTCTTAATCTCTATATAATTTATACTCTTCTTAATTCATTATTATTTTTCTTCTTATGTAATATTTATTTCATCATTATCCCTCTTTTATTCTTATTTTGTTTTTTATAATTATTTCATGTGTTTTGTCTTATAATTCATTCATCCTCATTATTTTTATTTTCTTTTCACTTCTTATCTTTATTATTTCCACAGTGGCCTCCTGACCTCAACAGTGAGGCGAATCATTAAGACATTTCCCAGGGGTAGTAAGTGGTGTTTTCAAAATTTGGTTTACAAAATTAAAAAATTTATTTATATTTTTTATGATAATCAGTGAGGTGAACTAGTGTGGTGATTTTCCCCCATGAAACTAAATTAAAACTCATTTTTATTATTTTATTGAAGTATTCCTCCTTCCTACTACATGGTAAATGCTCTTCATAGGATATAGTTAATTCTTTTGGTCAATTAAATTGAATAAAATGGAAATGGGTCCTAGAATATGTCATATTCTTGGTTGAGGTGTGTCGCCCACCTTTATTGCTGGAGGAGGTGAAATTAAAAAATATATTAGAATTCAATGTTTCAAACCAATTAAATAAAATAATAGTAATCCATGAGTGAGATTCCAAAATTTTGTTATGAGAATAAATTTAAACAATAGCAAGATAACTAATGGAACCCATAAACCCAACCACAAATTCAATTTAACCTTTTTTTTAAATTATAATATGTCATTGAAATATATATTAATTTTATCGCATCATTTATCTTCTAAAAAACATTATTTTTATAAAAAAATAAAATTAAAAAAATTTGTCTTATGTTAATTATATTTCATGAGAAAACTATGAACCTCCATAACTGATACAGTCCTAGCCATCCAATTTTTTACACTGGAAAAAAATTTATAAATTTTCTTTTCCCATTCCCCACCACATCCATGCATAAGTATCAAATATATAATTAAATAATCCATAGTATATCCTTGTAATAATGAGCATGAAAATCCTTGAGTTAAATGATGTGAAAATAATGAGGTGTGCTGAGAGATAGGTGTGGGAGTGTATTATCTAGATTTTGGAATTATTAGAGATCAGGTGGCTTGGATTTTGTTAAATAATGATCTTAGTGTTACATTTTACTTTTTATATCACATTTATTATTTTAGATAAGAATGTGATGATTTTTTAATTAATTGATGATAGAGGTAGGTCAGGATACACTCTTTAAGGATTATTGTGGCTTCATTTCCCTAAGAAGTGTTATACTGGGGAATTTATAATAACACAATTTATTACAATATGGGAATTACATAAGAAATTGGAATTTTTTGATTTTTTGATGGGTACTCTTTGAGAACCAATAATCAAATTTGTAATAGCAATGTTTCAATTACATTAAATTGTTTTTATAGGGCTTAAGGCTCGCATAGTGTCCCATGTTTTTGGGTATTCATGGGAGAATGGACGGGTGACTGGGATATTGAAATGATGCAGAAACAGCCTATCCAAAGAATGAATAAGATGGTAGTACCATAAATATGTCCTAGGAAGAGGTACGATCCATCCAACTTAGTGTTTCATGTGGTAAACATGGTTTTAATGTTGTGAATGATGTCTATCGGACTTTTTTTATTATGGGTACAAATTTCATTTCATGGTGTAGGGTCTTCTATCTTAGCAGGTATAGGGTGTTAATAGGTTCCATTTTTTACCACTCGTTCTTCCTACCTTACTCTACTTTGATCCCCCCTTGAGAAGTGATGAATTCCGACCAAATTTTAGAGTGATTGAATGTGTGTTATTACATTGTGTCAATGTATTATTCCCTTCATTTTTAGAACACTGGTTTAGAAGAAAATTTATTTAATATTTCTCAATTATTTACATTAAATCATCACATAAATCATCCTAATTGATTGGTATTTGTTCCATATTACATAGAGGGAATCCCCAGAAGATGTGTTAAAACTGGTACATGCCATTTTGGAAAAGAAACATCATCATATAAATGTATTTTGTATTTTTCAAAAAATTATTTAAAATAGTCGTAATATATTTCATACTGGTTAGATATTTTTTTATGGATTACTTCTATCTGTGTGTCAGGATTAGTTCTCACACCATTGCTCAAGGTTTTGGTTAGAAAATAACCCTTGGTGAGTTTTTAGGTAATTATACATATTTTTTATTTTAAAATAATTTATTATAGTTTTTGATAATTAAATACGGATGTCAATATGAATGATATAGTTATGTTGGAGAACATAAGAGGATTGGATAGCATTGATGTGGCTTAGTCGAGATCAGTTAGGGACTAACATTATTAAACTAGAAGGTATTCTATATGATATAATTTCATATATATATATATATATTTAATCATTCCACTATAAAAAAATGGTGCTCAATATTCATGTTTGGTGATAGTGGGTCCCCTTTTTATATTTATAGGATGGTGTTAGGCCTCTCATTCCATGAGTAAGTGATTTCTATAACATTGATTAAACATTATCACCTAGATACTATGACACAATTGGGTGAGAGTGTATGACGTGTTGATGTGTGTACATGGGAAGGTCACATGGTATGAGATAAAACATGGTATTATGTAATTTGAGTCTTATGTATAGTGGGTAGGCGAGAGGGTATTAAACTAAACTATTGATATACAGGATTGTAGAGCATATTGTGATTAATGACGAAATTCATCCTATGGTCGGTGTAGAGACCTGTATTTTTTTTGAGAGTGGTATAATAATTCAAATACATGAATAATTTGATGGAGACTGTCTTTCATTGGGTGACGGTATAGGGGATATCCCTCTGGATATGTGTGATGAGACACATGTGGGGTCAATGAAGTTTTTCATGACCTTGAATCGAGATTCCAAGGTGATTTTTGGATTGGAATGGGAGCTATCATATTGACATTAGTTCTGGGTAGGAATTGATGTCTTGAGATACATCATGGGTATTTTGACAAGGGTTGAGAAGGGTTTTGATTATCTTGGACAAGACTATGGTGTTTTGGTTAGAATGATTCATTGTTTAACATTACCTCCACTAGGTGATGAGTCTGAGATGGTATCAATGTCTTGAGATAATTATGGGTTTGGAGGAACTAGTTTGGGTTTTGATGGGTGGAAATAGATACTATTTACTGAGGTGTTATGATATGAGTGACTTGTACCTTGGGGAAATCTGGTGAGATGTACGACTGGTTGTAAGACCTATTTTGATGCATGTGTTGTGTTAGGTGACAGACATCGGTGTGGGAAATTATCAAGAATCCCTACCCTTCCATGAGTGGTAAGTATTTTCATTATATTATACCTTTCTTACATTGGTTTGGTTCATGGGATGGACTTTTTAATGAGAGGCTTAAGTCGAGGAATTCTCATAGGGTGTGGTTTAGTACAAGATAGTAAGAACATACCTTGAGTGAAAGGTATTGGTAATTGAATCTAAATAATCCTTTAGTGAGAACGCATAGATTATATGATTTGAGTGAGAATGAATGGGTTTATGAATGATTATAGGACCACTATAGTCATGACATGGGTCATGTAAGTTTACATCTACCTTCAAGAGGGATAGATTATGGTGTAACATGTGACATAGATGATGAAAACTTCCACAAGAGATAATGCAGATGGTCAAGATGTGGATTTATGATCTTTCCATGTTCCACTGGGTAGTGGGTCAGGGTCTAGATGGTTCCCAACCCTGAGTATTTATATAGAAGATGGATATCATTCCACGATGAGGTTATGAAAGGATTATGTAATTTCCCCCAAATTGGTATGGTAAGGTATCAAGATGGTTTGGGTAGCACCTGATTACTTTATGGAAATGTGTATCTCATTGGGTGTTTTGGTATCCTCATTAGCACATGATGACACATATAGAATATTAATTTATGTATTTCATTTCCACTAACATAAACATGAATATGAAATTGTATATTTGGGGTTTATGGTGAGAACCTACTATATTATTTTATCACACAATGCATTGGAATCTTAATGTGAATGAAAACTATATATGTAATTTCATGTTTGGAAATGGATAAACATGGGTTCTGATTGGAGAGGATTAATGAGAATAAATGATTTGGTTGAGGCCTAAGGATGGTAGTAGGACTATTTTTCATATCTTTTTGTCTTTTGATTTATTTTTTTATATAATATTGGACTGGTGGTAAATCAGTGGATGTTTTTTATGTTAGAATAATTTTTTATTATATGTGATTAGATGCTTATTGATTATATGTACGCAAATTATTATGTTAGAATTTTTTTTCATTGTGTATTATGTCCCTGATTCAAGAAAAGAGTTCACCCATAGTATGTATTAGATCATCACCACAAGTCAGTAGCCTTCAGCAAAGGGAGAGGTGTGATTGTGGCCACATGGAAACCTCATCTCGGGCATTGTCATGTGGATTCAAGGATAGATCAAGACATAATACATAAATTTATAGTAAAATTAGAACCATCATAGTATCTGTGAGTTTTTTCCATATACCATAATTCTTCAGTGCCTAGGAATTCCCATATAATATAATATATGTTATGGAAGAGTTGTGATGAGGGATTAGTCAGACATATGACCGTGTTTTCAGGTCAAAATAAAATTAATTATAGTTTCAAGATAATTTTATAGCATATATCAGACACTAGATTTTCCATCAAGGAGTATTAGAGGGTTTAGAGATCAATTTTTTAATAAAAATAACAAAAAGGCTTTGTATATTTTTTAAAATAATATTAGGTAAAATATTTAATTTAATGATTTAAATAGATTAAAAATAATAATTAGATTTATGTATAATAGGATAAGGGAATCATTCAAATATTAATACAAAACATTTCACGTTCATAGTTTTAAAATATTAACATGGATTATATTAAGTCTTTGGTTGAGATTAATTGGAATCATGATTAACCACTATCCACTAAAATTAAGGCACATTGACATGGGCCTTGGTGTAACCATCATGAAACAAAGATAAAAAAATTCTACATGATTATGGGGATACAAATGAAGATACATCTTTAATGTGTTTTGGATATAAAGGGAATAATATGTTATCCAATTGGGATATCATAAATTTCTTATGTGTAATATTTGTGTCAATTGATTTATATATCACTTTAATTTGGTGAAGTAAACCTGATAAAAATGTCCGAACAGAAATTAATTAAAGAAATAAATACATGAAATGATTATATAAAAACTATTAAAAATCATTAGAGTAATTCTGTTTCAAAAATCCATTTATAAGATTTGTATATCCAT
This sequence comes from Viscum album, assembly GCA_963277665.1. NCBI lineage: Eukaryota > Viridiplantae > Streptophyta > Magnoliopsida > Santalales > Viscaceae > Viscum > Viscum album. The sequence continues at coordinate 2,059,624,444 of OY728132.1, forward strand.
TGTAATAACTTCCCACAATTTTTCTGTACAAAGAGATGATGAGGTGTCTTGGGTTGATCTTATTTATTTCCAATATCTATATAAATATAGGGAGAAACTAAACCTCCAAGATGATGAGGGGACACCCTTGAAAGTAAAAAATGGAACCACATAACTCCTTGATTGAAATTTCAAATGAGGATCCCATGGTATCCTTTTATATGCAAAGTGGAAGGTGATTTTGGGAACAAATATTTCAATATGGAACTTGTGCCTCATTTTTCTGTAATAAATTTCCATTTATAGACTTATAAAAATCTGATTATATTTGTTTGGACATTTTATTTTATCCTAGTAAAATATAGTGGCCATTTAACTTCTAGATAGAGATATATTTTTAAAATACAGAGTTGTACTCTTGAATTTGAGAAGATTATTTTTTCTTGATTGATTAGTTCGGTTGGGCCACCAAAAAGATGAAATTGGCATGGGCTTATTATAAAGGGTTATATCCAAAAACATATTGATTCATCAACCATACTTCCCCCAATTAAATGGATGGATTCATTGGAATGTTGGAAACTGTGAATATTTATTCTTGGGCTTCTATGTAGCTTGGTTTATTATTCTCCAACCTCATCTTGTTCTCTCTAATTCATCTCAACCAATAATGTAATAATAATAATTTGAAATTTAACTTTTAAATAGTAATATAAATTAATTAATATAATCAAATTTGATGTATGTTTTTATTAAATTTGTATTCTACAATATATATATAGTTTAGCATAGCCATGTAAGGTTGGAATAAAATACTGAAACATAGTGTGATCACAACCCCACACCTGAATATTTTTCACACCTATGGAAAAATTGTGAAAATAATTCATGAGGTAATTCCCCATACTATAAATATTTAACACTATAGGATGAAATGGTTTTTGTGACGTGTTATTTTCAACGAACCCCTCACTCATCACAAACAGTTGTTACCACGAAACCTTTTGTGATGGGAAATCAATCCCCTCACAAATTAACCTCAATAAACAATTATTTCCAATGAGAAAGTATTCTTTTCACAAATACCAATTCTACACCGACATTCCAAACCATGGGAAAATGAATTTTTGACTAGTATTTACCCATGTTGCAAATAGATATTTGTAGTATTAATATGTGTGATGAGAATTAATAACCTTTCATAAATAATATATCAGTAGAAGAGTGTTTTCAATGGGGCACATCAAACATAACTTTTTTATAACCAATGAACTTACTTATGATGGGTACTAATTACAAAGGATTGTGTCACAAATACTAGTATTCTCAAAGGGGTTCTCATCACAAATTGAATTTTCACTACTAATCTAACATATATACCCCCCAACCACCTGATTTGTTGTCATTAATTCTTATTATTAGCTCTCTCATCTTTCTCAACTCTCATCTCCACTTCATTTCATCATTTAAATATAGATTTTTTTAATGGGTGGGTTTGTTTTGTTTTACATCCAATTTTTTTCAGTTCTAAGGTATTTATTAATTCTTTTTAATTTTATATTCATTTATTTTACACCATATTAGAATACAATATCATTAATTAGAAATAATTAGGGTTAATAATCAATAATTATTTATAATAATAAGTAATTATTTTAAATTATAAATATTTAGTTTTATTTTGCAGTAATTTGTTTTAATCAAAAGTAACTAGTTTTAATTTGTAAAAATGAGTTTTAACTATCACTAGGTAGTTTTCATTAATAATAAATACATATAATTTATTAATAAATAGTATTAATTAATATATCATAGTAATAAATTATAAATCATAGAAATAAGTAATTATAATTCATAGTAATATATATTAATTAACAATAATTAGTAATTTATACAAATTAATGTTAATTTCTAATAAATAATGAAAAATATTAATATTTTAAATACAATTAATCAAAAAATTTGTAAATCAATAAAAATTAGCGATATCAATAAAACTAGCAACAATCCTTAAAAATTACCTGTAATTGATAGAAATTATTGATAATTAGTAGACAATGTAAAAAATTAGTAAAAATTAGAGAAACTGAGTTTTTATTAGATAAAAAATTTGTAAATGAGAGATAATTATTAAAAATTAGCAGAAATAAATGTTTATGAGTTCAAATTAGCTATAATGAGAGTCAATCAATTTTAGTTAGTAAAGTTAGTGATAAATAGTTTAAATTAGTTGAAATAAGTGATATTTATATTAAATTAGTGGATTTGAGTAACAAATAATTAAAATTACAATCAGTAAAACATACCGGTAACGAGTGGAAATTAATAAAAGTCACAGGTAATTAGTAGTAATCAGTAAAAAATATCGCTAATGTGTGGTAACAATTAAACATTAGTATAAATGATCATTAATTTCTTAATATTAGAAAAAATATCATTAATTAGTTTAAACAAGTGAAAATTGGAATTGATTAGTAAAAATATGGATAATGATTGGGAATTTTTAATAATCAGTGTAAAATAAAATTACATAGTAAAAAACATAGTTAATGAGCGGTAATTAGTTAAAATCGGAACAAATGAGCAATAATTATTTAAAATTACCATAAATGAGTAGTAATTATTAAAAATTAGTATTAATGAAAGAGAATTATTAGAAATTATATTCAATGAGTGTGTATTATTAAATTTTGTTGAAATGTGCATTAGATAGTTAAAATTCGCTGAAATTCACATTAATTTTTAAAAATTAGTGGAAAAGAACAATAATTGTTATATATGAGAGGTAATGGGAAAGAGATAATAAAAATTAGTGGTAATGAGCGGTAATTAGAAAAAATCAGTAGTAATGAGTGTTAATTACTAAAAAATCAATGGAAATGAGAATTAACTATTTAAAATCAGTGGAAATGATAATTAATTAGTAAAAAATAGGGTAAGGAGCAGTAATGGGTATTAAATAAAAATTATGAGTGGTAATTAGTAAAAAAATAACAATAATGAGGGTTAATTATTATGAATTAGTGGGAATTAGCGTTAATTATTAAGAATCAATGGTAATTCGTGTTAATTTGTAAAACAATATTGACAATGAGTGTTCATTAGTGAAAAAATACCCTCAATAGGTAGTATTTAGTAAAAATTACTTCTAAAGAGTCATATTAAGTATAAACTACCATCAATAATGATTATTCTGTAATTAATACCATAACTGAGTGGTAGTAAGTAAAAAATACTGACAATGTGTGTTATTTAGTAAAAAATACTAATAATGAGTATTAATGAGTAAAAATGTCGGTAATGATCTTCAATTAGTTGAAAGTGCCTATAATTAGCATTAATTAGTAGAAACAATATCTGGAATGAGAGGTATTTTGAAACAATACGTGAAATGAGTAATATTCAGTACAAAAATACCCACAAATGGTGGAATTCAGTAAACAAATTACATGTATTGATTAGTATTAAGTAAATAACACATGGAATGTAAACAATTTTGGTTATAATTACTGAAAATGGTCTCTATTTTAGTAAAAAAAATCGATCAATGAGGGATGGTTATTAATAAATACCAACAATGAGTGGTGGTTAGTAAATAATATAAAAAATTAGCCATGGTTATTGAATGAAATACCGACAATGTGTGATATTTTTCAAAAACATACCAGAAAATATTGTTAATTATTAAAAAATTACATGAAGTGAGTGGTAATTAGTAAAATTGTGCCTACAATGGGATTTGATTAGTAACATATACATGAAATGAGAGGTAATTTTTAAAAAATAATATTAATGCACTGTATTTAGTAAAAAATACATATATTGAGTTGTATTTATAAAAAGATACATGGTATGAGTTGTGTTAATAAAAAATATTTCAATGAGTGGTGTTTTGGAAAAAATATCAGTAATGAGTGGTACTTTAGATAAAAATATCATCAATGAGTGGTAGTTAGTAAAAAATATCATCAATGAGTGGTAGTTAGTAAATAATATAAGAAATGATAGGAATCTAGTATATAAAGATTGAAAATTAGTGGTATTTAGTAAACAATACCCTGATTAATTACAATTAACACTAATTAATCACAATTGACCATAACTAACCACAATTAAACCCAATTAACCACAATAAACAACAATTAAAACCAATTAAGTATAAAAAATGTAATTAGTAGTAGTAGTCCAACCAAGGGGTGTGTGGTAATAATGGAAAATAATGGATGAACGACATGAGACAATGAATGAATTCAGGTGCTAAAATTATTTCTATTTATGTTTACCTCCATCCCCTCAACTCTTTGATTACCTTGATGAAAGTGTGGTGTGGAGAAAATGGCGGTGACGATGGAGTGAAATAAATCTAGAGGCCCTAAGTATAATATATTTTATGGATGGGCAGTCATGGGTAAACTCACAGGATTACCATTGATTATTTCTCATCTAAATTGCCTAAACCTAGGGCCACTAGAATTATATCACTCTTTTTTCTTCATACACTCTTATTCTTATTTCCCTCAATCCCCTATGTTAGTCGTCAATTATACTTGATGATAATTAACTGTAATTTCAGATAATTTGTTAGTATATAGAAAATATTAGTGTTCATTTTTGGAATAAGAAAAATATAGTGGTAATTAGATATAATTGGTAATATTTAAAATTATTTTTTTCTAATATTTTTTTGGACAATATCTTCCTTATATTAGATTAGTTGTAAGAAATTTTTTAATTTTCTAATTTTATAATAGTATGTAACAAGGAAGTTGAAAAAAAAATTATAATATAAATTCATCATATGATAAATAATCACATGAATATGGATGGTTATTATATTAATACTATATATATTGAGGGTGATGAGGATTTTTTATCATTTGAATCAAATATTAAAATAGAAATTAAATTTTTTTGTCAATATATGTAATTTTATTTGAAGATATTTGAAACATTTGAAAATTTGTGGGGTCTTCTATTACGTATTGTTTTTTGAAAAGATTGTGCTTTTATCATCAAAATGTTGAACACAATTCATAAGGTGATTCAGGTAATTTGGTTCTATATTTATCAAGTATTTTGTCATTAGTACATGAGGTTTTTGGTTTGCCTTTTCAACAAAAAAAACTCGTTATAATATTATGTTTACCACTGAATTAGAACCATCTCAATTTTATGAGTTATTGAATTATGTTAAATATTACTTATATCTTTGTTAGAAGATATGTAAATTTAAATTAGTGATAAAATTTATTGTTATTAAATCAGATAATGGAATGTCAGATAGCTATTTTTAGCATATATTATGTTTGGATAAATCTCTGTTACCTGAAGGAAATTTGTTTCCAATAAATTTTTTTTTGGAGGGAGTGGGTGGATCAAAATTTGGGTCTTCTTTATCATAATAGTCATTCAATATCAAATAATTTCATCTCATTTAATCATTAAAATGAGTCATTATTTATTTTTCCTACATATGGAAAATTGATGTACAAGGTGTCTCAATAAGGGATGTCTGGAATGGTTCTTGGTAAAGTGTAGATGAATTTCTCACTTCCTCCCAAATTGTAGCATTTTCTTATATCTCAAAACACAATATCATTAAAATCATAGAACAAATACAATATTGAAATTGGAAAATATTAAATCATCCTTGTGATGGTGATTCATGGAATCATTTTGACCATGTTCATCCTTCTTTTTCTTTATAAGCAGGTAACATGAGATTAGTTATTTCTACTGATGGTTTCTATCCATTAGGTTTGTATAGTAGTCAATATTTTGGCACGCCTATATTTATAACTCTATTTAACCTAACTCATTGGATGTTGATGAAAGAACCATATATCGTTTTAACACTATTAATTAAAATACTTACAAAAATGAATAACGATGTTTATTTTATTCGTTTAATTGATGAGTTCAATTTATTATAGAATAATGATGTCAGTATATATGTTGTTGCTGAGAAACATAATTTTCTAATGAAAGTAGCATTAATGTGAAAAATTATAAAATTTCCAACATATAGAATGTTATCTAGAAGGAGAACACATGGTCAAAAATCATATATGTACAATCTAGGTGATAGAAATGTTTTTATGCTCTTCATTGGGATAAAACATTCTCTTTTCAACTATCATAATATATTTATTTGTATTGATCCTCATTTCTAAATAGAAAATATAATTTCTGAAAATGTACGGTTGAAATATATGGACATCAAGAAATGATATCCTATATTTATTTAAAATAAATTATGTATAGAAATCCTTCCTGAGAATCATCACTCTTTCACCTTCGATGGCTCCTGAGTCTCCCGGTTCTCTCTCCACTCACGCTAGGGTTTCCCAGCGTCGCCGCTCCCTCCCTCTCACAGTGAGAATCCTTCGACATCCCTCTTCATCTTTCCTATCCTCTCGTCCCCTTGCTCGGATGCTTCTGGTGAGCTTCCCCCTTTCCCACCTAGCTCTCTTCTCCTCTAATCCATCGAACTCCGTTCTCCTCCTTCCTCGGTTTTCTTGCGTTTTCCTCTCTGCTTCGATGGTGCTTCGGTTATATTATATGACAACGATATCTGTTTCCAAGATGGTTTCGTGGTCCTGACGTCGGTTTTGTGCTGAAGAGCTCCTTGTCCGGTCAACCTGCTCTGACCCTGAGTTCTTATGCACCTCTCCTAGTTGGATCTGGAGCTGAGGTAACAAACTGGTTTTGGGATTTGTGGTTCATCGTTCGAAGGGCTTCAAGGTGCTGCCGGATTTGGAGTGTTTTTTGATTTGATGCATTAGGTTTTATTTCTCTGTTTCTCTGTTTCTATGGTTTTTGTGGATTTGCGGCTTCTGTTTCAATGGCGATGGAGATCTGGTTCCATTTTGTGTCATCGACGAATTTATTCAAGAAGGTTCATTGGGTCCGAAAATGGTTGTGTTTTGAAGCTCCTTGGCTTCTCAACCTGCTCTAATCGCAATTTCTATTTGACTATCATAGTTGGATCTAGCGCAATGGCAACTATGCCGTTTTGGGTTTTGTGGCTCAGCATTCGAAGGGCTTCCATATGCTTCCAGAGTTGGTGTGCTTTGATTTGGTGGCTACGGTTTTATTTTGATCTTCCCGTAGTGTTCTGTTTTGGATTTTTTTGGCGGTGATGATGGTTTCTGGCGATCGATTGTCTCCGGCCTTGATGGTCTTTCGGGGTGATGGATTGTATTGGGGTTTTTTGCAGAGGCTTTTGGTGGTGGATGTCGGTGACGATGGCGAGGTGTGCAGTCAATGCACATCGATCAGCTCACCGGGTTGGCGTGATTTGAAGTGACGATGGTTTGAATTTTGAAACTGGGTGTGTGATGATGGATAACCCGATGAATTAGTTCTGTTTTACTATTTTGATTTTTGAATTCTGTAATGTGGGTGACTTGATGTGAAAGAATGGTTCTGTAGGGGTTCCTACTTACCTGAAAGTGGTTTTTCAATAAAATAAAAAAAATGGATTGTGTGGTGTTATGTATAGATTACCTCCCATTATTTTTGGAATGAATATAAACAAAAAAAATTAAATAGATTAGGAAAGGAAACAATTGGATTAAATGATTTATTTTTTGGAATCTCCCATATTAGGGTCCAACATGATAGATATCATGTATATTAAGAATAAATATTTTGTAAACATATTTCAAATTGTTTTGGACATAACTATTAATACAAAATATAATATAAAGGCATCATTATATCTTTCTAAAATTTGATGGTGACCAGAGCTTGAGTTGTTTGTAAATGATTGATTACATAATTTTTTGAATCTGAAAGAGGTTTATACCCATTCCTAGAAACACATTTATTATTTTAACATTTTATTGACTATTTAAAACTAATATATGGTTATGTTTCAAATTTGGAATGACGATTTATAAATAGTTTTATTATTTGATTTAAAACTCATGATTTCAATGTTTTATTGGAAATAATTCTTTTAAATGAAGTTAGATTTTTTTGGAATTATTTGATTTGAGATATTCTAAAAAATATCATATTTTTCTGATACATTTGTATGGATAAATCATACTATGTTTCACTTAGTAGACTACAAGAATATGTTGTTTTAATAATATGTAAATGAGAAAAAAATTCCACCCAGATTCTTTGAATGAATGATACATTTGATATTACATATTTCTTTTGATGAAAATTTTTTAGGGATAGTATTGTTCTGATGGACGTACTCGTCTAAGAGAAGAATGAAAAAAATAATGAAAAAGGTATGGGAAAATGTATCGGTAGATGGATCAATTGAAAAAACTTATTTACATGATGAATTTTTTTTTCTCCCATTATTTTAAAAGATAATATCTTTTAAAATATAACAGAATGATCTGTAATGAGTGAAATGTTATTGATGCACTGAACATTCAATTATCTATATTTAATCAGCATGAACTTGTATTTGGTGGATTTCATGAATAATTATTTAATATTACGAATATCTAAGGGATCATATATATATTATTTTAAATTGTGATGAAATGAAATGATTTGTACAGTTATTTCTACTATCACTTAATCATTAGTTTTTCTTCTAAATTACAATAATATTAAATTATTTATAGATTATATTATGATCATTTAAAGAAAAAATTTCCATAAGTTAAACTAGAATCCCTTGAAAACATATGGAACATAATTTTTTCTACTTGTTTCAACAAATGGTAATGTAAATTTAGTATTGTTTAACATATGAAATAAATTTATTATTTTCTATATTGCTAATTGTTTATCTGTATTTTAGTTATCACAAAATGAATATAAAATTGATAATAGTTTGTGTGCATTATGTAACCCATTATCTAAAATGGTTGAAACTTATAATTCACGTGTGGTCAAAGATTTTCGATTTCATGCACTTGAATATGGTGAATAAAAACAACGAATAGCGTTTTTTTCTAGATAGGATATCATCATAGATAAAGTGACGTTAACTATTAAGGGATTACGGATAAAATAATTTAACTATGTTATATGAGATAGAGATATTAAACATTATTTAAATGTCATTAGTTTCATACTGATATAGGATTTCATGTATATCAATAAAATTGAACCATCGACAATAAATATTAAATCCTTCTTATAGAAAATGAACCATTTTTATTCTCTCTTCAAGGAAATCAAATTTATTATTAAATTTATTATGTTTTTTCAATAGAGATAATTGATTGGTAAATAATTATAAAAATTAAATCATGTGAAAATAGTATACATAAGGTTAATGGGGTTCTATTGATGTGCATAGAATTGAGATTTTTATCCCAAAATACATCATTTCAATAAAGATACATGAATATCAATGATGAAATCCCATGGTTTTGGGTTAATGGTGATAATGATGTAGCTGATGTACAAAATATAATTTGAATTAACAGGTGATGATAAATCTAAAATTCCTATGTAAATTAATGATAATAAGGATGAATATAAAGATATTGAAACTGTCGTATATGAAAATAAGGATGAAGATGAATAATTACGTAATTAATTTTTTGTTAATATAAATATATATTGTAATAATTATCTTCAATTATTTTATGAAAATATTCTATTCATGTTCGAGATGCATGGGAAGAATTGTTATGAGGTGTTTCATAACATCAAATAGCTTATACTAGGTAGCGATGATCCAGATAGTACATCATCCAACTCTTAGGTTTTAGGTGGTTCATCGACTCAGAGGGGTCATGGTCTTACATAATTATTGATTACAGACCATATTCACAAGTGGTGTCCACATTAAGATTTTGTTCCACACACGAGGAGGTATTTTTAATTATGTAAATTGATTAATTTTCATTCTCATTAAATTTAAATAATTTTTTATGTGTGAATTGATTTATTATTTTTTCTATTTTCCCACAGTTTTTCATGTATTATTGTTAGACATGGGAGTGATATTCTAGGGAATTAATTTTCTGGAGCATGGGTGATGTGGGATCATATTTCCATTGATTTTTGACGTCGCTTGATTGATCATTAGATGGTATGTACATATATAATAGTTATTTTAAACCAATTTTATTAGTGATTACATTATTTATTGTACAATTTGAGGAAGAGATCCATGAATAAATCTAGAGTAATAGTTTTTGTTTGGTCTTGTTGTAGCCATCATCATAGTTACATATCCTCTAATGTTTGGTATGGATTGTTATCATATTGGATCGAAGATAGTTTTCATATATTATCATCATTATGTCTATATAACGGGGGGTGATGGGAGCTCACACATAGAGATGGTAGTCATATATTAAATACTTATGGATGACATATGGTATGAAGATATATTTACTAATTTTTATAACTATAAATGTAAATGGTTAATTTTATTTTTCATATAGGCAGTTGAGTATCCTGATATTATAGAGTTTCATGTTTATAAGTGGATTTACATGGACACTATCATTGGATATATTAATGGTGTTCAACAATGCAAGATTGTGATCTGTAATTTTTTTGAGTTTTAAAATTAAATAATAATATGTTTTAACTATTCCAATTAGAAATTTCATTTAACGAAGACATATGAGGCTATGAATTATCACAAACATTATGAGATTCATCCCATTACTGAGGGTCAATCGACAATTGTTAAAGGATTTGATGATGCAAAATAGATACAAAAACTCATTAGGCCATTGGGAAATGTTGTTTTTTTCTAATCATATCTCTATTGATCCCATGGAGTTAAATTGGTTCTACTATGATGTCATCGTCGATTTCAAGGGGAGATTATAGAGATTATTCATCATCTATAGTATAGGATGAGGAGAAGATACATGTTTTGGATGAGGATATATAGTCCATGCATATAGATAAAGAAGATTTTCAACGATGCATGAGTATCAATAGGAGGTGCAGCATCGAGTGCCTGAGTATATGATTTAGAAGACGATGGAGTACATACAACATTCTGTATAGGGTATAAAGATTTAGTTCCCACCCCCACAACCTCAAGATGACCCTCTTTATCCTTAGTGATTGATGAATTTTCAGAATAATTTATTATGATAAATAGTAGAATGAAAAATTATTTTTAACTGTTGTTATTAATTTAAAAATTAATAGTTTCAAAAATTTTGTTCTTTATAATATTATATTATATATATATATTTTTTATTTATTTTTCATATTTTGTGTAAAAATATTATTATTTGTGATGAGATAATAATCTAATTCCAAATAATTTTCAAATATTTTTGCGGCGTGATTAGTATCCCATCACAAATATCAATTTGTTATGGGATACAATTCTCATCAAAAACAAACATAAATCTATATATATATATACATATTAATTCTTATTGAGATGGGGGTTTACCCATCAAAAAACATATTTTATTCATGAACCATTGGAAAAAAAGTATTTTCAATATGTTTTATAGTTTCGGGTGATTTACGACTATCCCTGGTTGCAAATGAGTACTTGTAAAAGAATCACATCAGAAGTATGTCAAAATATAGTAGACTAACATACATAAAAAATTAATTTAATGGAAGTAGTGTTACTAAGGGAATATTCACATTAAATATTTATTCTCATTATTTTTGGAAATGTGGGTGTTATAATCTGTATCAGAAACAATTTATAGAAGATGTATATTTATAGTATTAGTAATGAATAGATAATAAAATAATGTAAATAAATGTCCATTTTTTTATAGCCATTTCATTGTATGACTTCCAATTTAAATCCTAGTAAAATAACATATTTTAATTCTATTTATGTACCTAATTTTTTCAACTAATCCCTCCCCACATCAATTACAATCAAATTTCAATACCCATCCACATAAGGATTCAATAAAGTCAATCCAAAATATCATGACCTATATATCCCATTATATTGTACATTTCATCAATCCCATCATTATTTACTTATGTTGTTTTTGTTTTATTATTATTTTTTCTTATGGGACGTATAAGAGATAGATGCTAGTTATAGATGCACATGTAAATCTATTATTGTAATGAAACAGATTTGATGATGAACTTTAATATGGAAAAATAATTCAATAATGATGTGAGAAATTTAAAAAATATATAAATACTTTAAATTTAGAAATAAATATTTAATCATAATGGTTGAGTAAATTGATGTAGGGATAAGTTAAATGTAAATATTAACCCACAAAAATACTGATATATAAAGTTTCAATATCTTAATGGAGTTATAAAGATAAACCGATTTATATTATTGATAAATAACAAATTTTAATTAAAATAACCCCTTAAATTTTAATTCTTTTCTCAAACCAACACTTTATCAGTGAAACACATTTTATTGAAAATTTAAAAATACATGGAATCAGGAAATTCGAAATCTTTTTTTAAATAAATTACATATTTATATGGGTCTTTAATATTAATATAATACATAAAAAATAAGGTAAAATTAAATAAGGATATAAAAGAATAAAAAACAAAAAAATCACTCATAAAAGGAAAAAAATGAAAAAAATGAAAGATGGAACAAGGTTCTAAGGAAATCAATAAATTGGTAAAAAGTAAGAATATTATGAAGAAAAACAAATGAAAAAAATAATAACGATGTAAAAAATACTAACTGACTCTAGAATATATCCACCCCCACACCATGGTTGTTCTTTGTCCTTAATGTAATAAAATAGAAGGTGTGTAGGATGGATAAAACCTCAAATTTTCAATGGTAACTCATTATTTATAGGTGTTGTTCATACATTGGGGACTCCAAATGGATTCCATTGATTTTATTTAGGTTTATCCCATTGTTGGTGAAGGATTTTTGGTTTTTATCCTTTTTTAACCACATAATGGTGAGGAAAAATGTAATTAAGAGGAATGCGTTTCTATGGTGGGATGTTGTGACATCCTCTATAACTTCATGACAATGGTGGCCAACGAGCCAGTCCCTCCCCCATCAATACTGTATGGACCTTTGATGTATTTTAAGGGAGAGGATTCTTCTTTCTTCACATTTCCTTCCCGGATCAAATTCTTTCATTTCCTCAAAATTAAATGTTCCCAAAAGTTATTGATGTGTTCGATAGATTTCATAATGTCTGAATTTTGATCATGGAATTTAATGAACCCTCATAACTTCTAAATCTATCATTGATTTTTCAAATAAATTAGTGATGAAATACAAACAAATTATGATCAAAAAATATAATATATTCCTTTTATAGGTATTTTTTCAGGTCTTAGGACATATAGGATAGGGTGAAAGTAGATTTGATCGAAAAAAAACATATTATGGTCTGCTTCGCATTAGCGGAAGATTTAATAAGATCCTAGTCTAGTTATCCATGCAACTTCAATAGATCATGTTTCTACCTCATCATATATAATTACAATATTCCTATAAAGCATGAATATAATTTAGTCGTAATTTGGTTTAGTTTCCCTAATCATCCTTTACCGTTTCAAAACCCATTGGTTATTAGGATTCTTGGGATCCTATTGGGTAGATACTTGTGTTTCGACATCCTCACTAGATCTTTATTTAAACCTATTAACCCCTGAGTTTGTGTGGACGTAGATGTGTCAATACGTTCTTCAAAATATGTGTGGATCATAGTATGTGAATAGTTTCGTTATATAAATCATGTTGTTTACGAATCATGGGTTGATTTCTGTTCTTCTTCCAAGCTTATGGGTCATTTGGAAGTAGCCTAAGAATATTAATAAGTAAAAGGGTCCTTAAATAGGTGAAAGTGGAAATGAAATAGGTCATACTACTAAGAAAGGCTCTTCAAGACATAGGCTGGTGGGTGTGGATACTATGATAAATTTAGAAATGAATTTGCAATGTGGATCATGTGATGTGATTCTATTAGTGATAGACATCATCAGTCATTTGAGGAAGGATGTAGATGAACCCAATCATTCTATTATGTATCATTTAGGGAATGTGGGTTCGGATGTGGAGATGGATATTGGTGTTTAAGATTCTATTAATTGTCTCGAGGTTCCTCATGGGGTACTTATGAGAACTGGAAGTACTCTAATCTTTGATGTGGATCTAACAATGGTGGACGAGGGAGACCCCAAGAATCCCAGGGATTATTTATATGGTTAGTTAATGTGTTTTGGTAATGATAACAGTGGTATTAGTTAGTAAAATGTTCTTAAGACACCAAGGGAGGTTGACTCTTGGAGTTATAATGTTCTAGAGCATGATTTAGAGGATGAGGGAAGGATAAAGAGTATCCCAAAAACGGAGGTGGATTCTATTCTGCTTGGAAAATATTTTCAAAGACTGAATAATGATTCTATGGTTCATGAGATTGAAATTTCATAAATCAAGCCTTTAATGGATGAGAAGGGGTCCTCATGTGTGATTCCAGTGATGAATTTTCAAAGCATTTATTGGGAGATACATAAGATTAATTTCAGGGCAATATGATTTCAAGCCCAAGGATATGTATGTGTTAGAGGGGGGTTTGAAAAGGGAGAAAAGACAACTTATAATTTCCACGACTAATTGGGAAAATATCTATGTAGAAATTGAAATTCATGCTAATTTACAATGATGATCACCTTCCCCCCAATGCTATTTTAGGTCAGTAGTGTGAGTCTGATGCTATCCTTGATCATTTATTACATTTTATTATGTGCACATAAAAATAAATGGATGAATTTGTTTTGATGATAAATTATACTGAAGAATAAGTTGATTTCATGATGGGAAGTCCATTATTGGAGATCACCAATGATGATAAGAGTACCTTGATCGATAAGAAAGATCTGATAGTGATCTGAGGATTATGTGATGGGATGATCAATCAAGAGGAGAACATTCAGTCATGGGACAAACCGGTGTATTAGTTCAAAGACCTTATAAAGGATGAACCAGATACCTAGGTTAGCACCATCTCAAAGAAATTATGTAGGGATATTAAATCTGGTAGACTTAAATTTTCCTTTAATGGTTTTTTTAATTCCATTAGTGCTTGAACATATGGATTCTCACATAACCTTAAAAGTTTTTTATAATAAAAATGTAATTTTCTATCAACCATGAAAATAAAAAATGATAGTCATTAGTAAATTTTATTTTCCAAAAAAATATAAATAAAACCTTATAGAGTGAAAATTTATCCTTTTATTATAATGGAATATCATTACCTAATATGTAATTGATTTTCAAGGATGTGGGGTTCATGGGAGTCCTTGGACCACTATTTTTAGATACTGTAGTTTTTATATGAATCTATTTATATTTCCTCTAACTCATGAATTGGAAAATTCATTTTAGAAATTTCACTATAAATATTATAAATCATTTAATTAATCTACCAATAGTCTCAGTGATCAATCTCAATTAGTATTTTATAACATATTCCGAAAATTTGTTGATAAGGTGACATGTTAATGGGTGTTTTGAAGGTAGTATAGTAAACCCAAAATGCATCATTGATGTTGTACATCTCGAACCTCTCGTTGTTTGATTTTCATGATCACAATCACTTTCATTTTTATCTAACATTGTGTTTTAAGTGTTTGTGTTGATAGGCATTTGATTGCCAAGAAGTTGACCAAGGAAGAGGCAGAAATGGACTGAAATTCAGTCCACCGGCCGACCGGTGGCTTCACCACCGGCCAGCCGGTGGCACCCAGACTCAAGGGGTAGCTACTGCCTCCCCACCGGTCGACCGGTGGCTCTGCCACCGGTCGACCTGTGGCACCCAGCTCAAATAGTGTTTGCTACTGTCTTGCCACCGACCAGCCGGTGGCTCTGCACCGGTCGACCGGTGGAGCCTGGACCAAGACTCTTCTTCTCATCCAAGGCACCGGCCAACCGGTGGGACTGTACCGGCCAGCCGGTAGCCCAGTCAAACTAGCCGTTGGGGTTGACCAGTCAACCTTCTTTTGGCCTCCAACGGCTCCAAAGCCTTCTCCAACGGCTCCGAAGCCTCCCCAAAGGATCCTAGCCTATAAATAAAGGCTGAGGAAGCCCTGGACACCCTGGAACATTTACAAAGCCACTATACTCATTTTCCATCTATTGGCCAACCTCCGGTGGACTTCCTCAAAGGATCCTCTAGTGCTCAATCCAATTCCAATCCAAGGAGCACCTCAAGAAGCTTGGGAGAAGCACGCTACATCAGCTCCACCAATCATTTGGCGCCCAAGTCTTCCTAAATAACGGTTTTTATTGTTTTATTTCTTTTTGAGCTTTAAAATTGGGTTTGTGCCTACAAACCCCAAACTCTTTCCTCATCTCCCTTTCTTTGGGTTCTCACACCACCACTAAGGTGTGAAGAGGTTTTTCAAGCCTTTCCTTTTAAAGGGCTTGAGTTGTCGGTGAGCTAGCCTTCACCCGTTAAAAAGGCTAGTGGGTTATTGCTTAACCATTAAAAGCATTGGGTTCTTGCTTAACCAATAAAAGCAAGCTGTAATAGGTCCTAGTGCTACCTCAAAGCCTAGTGGGTTTCTTGCTATAACCATTGAAAAGCAAGCGGTAGGAATCTCTCAACGGTTGAGTTGGGAGCGGAGACGTAGGCCGGGTTTTGGCCGAACTCCGTTATCAAATTTCTTGTGTCTTGCCTCTTTACTTTCCGCTGCACTTTCACTTTGATTTTAAATTGTTAATCATTTTTTTTAAAAGGCAATTCACCCCCCCTCTTGCCATCATTCCCTCCTTGGGGTGTTCTTCCGACCCAACAATTGGTATCAGAGGACGTATTTGAATAATTCCCTAACCGGTTTCAAATTAAAGATCCTTTTTGATGGCTTCTACCGCTTCAACCTCTTACGCCCCCGAAGGTTTTTCTTTGGATCGTGCTCCATTCTTTGATGGAGCCGATTATTCTTTTTGGAAAACCCGCATGACTACCTTTCTTAGAAGTATAGGTTATCCTATTTTTAAAATTGTCATGCATGGTTATTCACTTTCTACTCCCGATGAATCTAAATGGACCCCCGTAGACATTGCAAATTTCGAGCTTGATGGCAAAGCCATGAATGCTCTACATTGTGGGTTAGATCGTAATGTTTTTGATTGTATTTCTTCTTGCACATCTTCTCATGATATTTGGAAGTTTTTAGAACTAACCTATGAAGGTACTAGCGAGGCTCCAAAGCAAGAACCCGCTCAAAAGCAAGAACCCGATGAAAAATCCGTGCCCGCATGCCCACTTCACAAGAAAAGGGCCAAGAAAAAGGTGAAGAAGAAGGCTTCAAAGGCAACATGGAGTGATAGCTCCACCTCTTCATTCTCCTCCTTCTCCTCGAGCGACCAAGGTAAAAAATGCCTAATGGCAAAACATGAGGTATCTTCCTCCTCTTCCTCCTCTTCCTCCTCTAGTTCTTCTAATTCATTGAATCATTTATCCTATGAAGAACTCTCGCACGCAAGAGATCAATTGGAAAAAGGTTTTCATGCTTTATCTTCAAAATTTGTCGCTTTGAAAAAGAATTTCAAAAAACTCTCCTCCGAAAAAGAACAACTTCTCAAAGAGAAGGAGGAGATGTCCCTAAAAATCCAAAATTTTCCAAATGTTGATTCTATGGAATCAACCATCAAAGACCTAAGGGAGACCCTAGCTAAGTTCACCAAAGGGGAACAAAATTTGAACAATCTCCTAGGTTCCCAACGAATATCTAGAACCACCAATGGACTTGGTTACACCAACCAAGCTTCCTCCTCCCATGCACCCACTATTTTTGTAAGGGGGAGCTCTGGTTTTAAATTTTGCAACTATTGCAAAAAACCCGGGCATCTCATTTATGAATGTAATTGTAAAAACGCCCGGTACGGCCAACCCAAATCGATTTTCTATTCCGATGAATTTTATAGGAGAAGACCCGCCATGAGGCAAGTATGGATTGAAAAATCCCTATTGGCAAGTCTCTCCGGGCCTAAATTTGTTTCGGTTTCAAAAACCTCTCCCCGGTGATTGATTGTTTTTATTTAGGGGGAGTTAGGATCTTTTAAGCTTTTTTGTGTATTCAAAATTTTTCCTTTCAAACTCAACACTTGGCTTCGAAATTCTCTATATTCTATTAAATTTTCATTTTTAATATATCCAACAGTTGGTATCGATTTTTTGATTCAAAACTCTCAATTTCAAAAATTTCATTTGGTTTCAAATTTCGAATTTCAATTAGTTTTTGTTTCAAAACTTTCAATTCAAACTGTTATTCAAACTTTTCAATTCAATTTTTCATTTCAAATTTTTTCAACAATTAGTATCATTTTCAATTGTTTTAAACTCTCTAGATTTCCCTCAATCAAGTTTTATGCCCCACTCTATTTTGATAATCACAAAGGGGGAGAATTTCTTGATTGATTGGGGGAGAAACTTTTTTTCATGCTTTGCTTTACATTTAATTTTATTTAAGCATTCCTTTCAATTCATGTTTTTACTTTAATTGTTTAAGTGATTGTGATCATCAAAATAGGGGGAGATTGTTGTACATCTCGAACCTCTCGTTGTTTGATTTTCATGATCACAATCACTTTCATTTTTATCTAACATTGTGTTTTAAGTGTTTGTGTTGATAGGCATTTGATTGCCAAGAAGTTGACCAAGGAAGAGGCCGAAATGGACTGAAATTCAGTCCACCGGCCGACCGGTGGCTTCACCACCGGCCAGCCGGTGGCACCCAGACTCAAGGGGTAGCTACTGCCTCCCCACCGGTCGACCGGTGGCTCTGCCACCGGTCGACCTGTGGCACCCAGCTCAAATAGTGTTTGCTACTGTCTTGCCACCGGCCAGCCGGTGGCTCTGCACCGGTCGACCGGTGGAGCCTGGACCAAGACTCTTCTTCTCATCCAAGGCACCGGCCAACCGGTGGGACTGTACCGGCCAGCCGGTAGCCCAGTCAAACTAGCCGTTGGGGTTGACCAGTCAACCTTCTTTTGGCCTCCAACGGCTCCAAAGCCTTCTCCAACGGCTCCGAAGCCTCCCCAAAGGATCCTAGCCTATAAATAAAGGCTGAGGAAGCCCCGGACACCCTGGAACATTTACAAAGCCACTATACTCATTTTCCATCTATTGGCCAACCTCCGGTGGACTTCCTCAAAGGATCCTCTAGTGCTCAATCCAATTCCAATCCAAGGAGCACCTCAAGAAGCTTGGGAGAAGCACGCTACATCAGCTCCACCAATCATTTGGCGCCCAAGTCTTCCTAAATAACGGTTTTTATTGTTTTATTTCTTTTTGAGCTTTAAAATTGGGTTTGTGCCTACAAACCCCAAACTCTTTCCTCATCTCCCTTTCTTTGGGTTCTCACACCACCACTAAGGTGTGAAGAGGTTTTTCAAGCCTTTCCTTTTAAAGGGCTTGAGTTGTCGGTGAGCTAGCCTTCACCCGTTAAAAAGGCTAGTGGGTTATTGCTTAACCATTAAAAGCATTGGGTTCTTGCTTAACCAATAAAAGCAAGCTGTAATAGGTCCTAGTGCTACCTCAAAGCCTAGTGGGTTTCTTGCTATAACCATTGAAAAACAAGCGGTAGGAATCTCTCAACGGTTGAGTTGGGAGCGGAGACGTAGGCCGGGTTTTGGCCGAACTCCGTTATCAAATTTCTTGTGTCTTGCCTCTTTACTTTCCGCTGCACTTTCACTTTGATTTTAAATTGTTAATCATTTTTTTTAAAAGGCAATTCACCCCCCCTCTTGCCATCATTCCCTCCTTGGGGTGTTCTTCCGACCCAACAATTGAGTATAAGAATCCTATCTTTTCTTTTAGCTTACACCATTTATTTGAGAATATTTTTTACTCTATATTGGGAATACTGTCTCTTTCCCCAGAATTCAATATGTGGTTCCCCAATATGGTTAGTCACGTGACCTCATGCATGCTCTGTGATTCCCCCTTGTTTCCTATAGGTTTTTGACTAGCGGTGACTACATAGGGCTGTGTCTCTGGAGAGACTATGACCTCCTGAGTCATAGTATGACATAATTATAAGATATATAAAGGGAAAATAAAATTTATAATAGTAAATCTATAGTGGAATAATAATATAACATGATGTCCAATTATAAGGTGGACGCCTAATAATAAATAAATAAAAAATGATGATGATCATCTCCTTCTGTTATAAAAAATAAAGGGAACAAAATTTTTTTAATAATAAAGCTGCAATGGAATAACAACAAAACATTCAATTAAATTAATAAGTGGAAGGTGAGTAATAAATAGATAAAAAATGATGATTATTGTCTCATGCATCTATAAAAAAGTGTGATACACATGATACCAGGGATCAAGGATACACTAAATTCTATACAAAAATACGAAATGGCCCAAACCATCCACTAATAACATCTTGAGAATATGATGATTTTCATGAACCCATACTCTATACTATGACTCAGGATCAATAATCAAAACCTAGAAATGTCCCTTTATCTACACTTGCAATAATAAAGTATGCTCATGTACCAATGGTGTCCTTTGCAGGGTTTGAGATCTACTTAGTTGGTTACCAGAAAAATTGTCTAGGATAACATAGTCTGTTCATAGAAAATGATTTTTGTTCTAAAAATAATAAATTCCAAAAAATAATAAATAAATAAATACATCAAATTTGGTTCTTCATGGGATACCTGGTCGACTCTACCTTCTTCGGCCTATGTTTCATATCTCTGAACCAAGTTGAACCAATACAAGCATGATTCATAGTATAAATATGATAAATTATCATAAAACAATTATCAAAAGATGGATCAAACCGAAGAATGTGATTTGATTTGGAGGACACATCCATTTATAACAGTTTTGTATACTTTGTCCTTAATATATAGGAAATCATTATAATTTTACCAGTGGTGACCTAAGATAGTCCAAGGAGATCTAAAAATTAATCCCAATTATCGATCTAGGGGCAAGATAAAATTCCCAATACCATATGATTCAATCAAACATGATCCTAAAATGTAATCCCAAGTGTCACTATCAATATGGAAGTAATATAAAACCCTCATAGATCATCCCTAGTGTCTCACATATGGGCCTAAGTATCACTCATTACATGGTATGACCATATTTCCACTGATATGGACCATGAGTAATACATAATGAAACAAGTATCACTCATAACAAGGTCGAGTACCCATATGGTGAGCCTATTCATGGAATAACAAGTATCACTCAGGGTGTATTTATTATTCATATAAAGATTTTATTTATAAAAAACAATGATCACATCGAAGGTGATCCCTAAATTGAATCTCAAGTATCTCTATCAGAAGGATAGTAATATATGTTTAAGATAAAAATATCAAATCGTATAATAAGGCATTAATAAGATAATAAAATATCCATTTTTATTAATTCATTTAATTAATAAATTCAAGATATAGAACATAGTAAAGGGGTCTAACTCATGAAAACCCATCCTTATTAATTTATTTCACAATCTAATACTTTTATTATGAGGGAAAAAACTCTCCAAAATGGTTTTTAAATAGTCTATGGGATATGGAAATTATGATTTTAAGGAATTTCAAACCCATAGGATGGCTCATGTAGAGAAAATCAACCAATGGTTTTGATTCTCCATTTTATAGGATAATATTATTCCTAGAAAAACGTTTAATTTTATTTTTTAACAATTTTAGAGGTGTCTCTAGAGAATTCATGAACATGCAACAACAACACATAACATACTATAAAAATACTTAAGGAAAAGAGTTAGAACACCTACCATAAGCCTGTAACACTATCCATGTCGATTATTAGTCCTTGAATTGAGCTAGAGTGTGAGAAAATATTAAATTAGACTATAACCCTAAAAATTAGGCACATCTACTCACACCAATATAGTGTAAAATATTTAAAGATAAAGGATGGAAGGAAGTTGAATATAGATATTATCATTTTGGACCCCATGTGATTGAAACCGAATGAAATAGAGCTCAAATATAGAATATATATATGAACTTGTATTAGGATTGGATGGGACTCTTGGGCAAGGATCCTATTGGAAAAATGTAGTTTTTATAAAAAATGATTCCATGATCACATTTTTTAAAACACCTAGTCATTTACAAGGCACGTGAAATTTTACATGTCCTGTAAAGATAAAAAAAATTCATCCTGTGAAATACCCAATTCATGTTATACAGGGTTCCTAGTCAATCCAATACATGTTGTACATATAATACATACTATGTATTCCAAATACATGGAGTATGTTTTGAACATTCCATTTATTTGTTCTGCATCCAGCCTCCATCCCATATTCAAGCTTACCTTCCAATCAATTACACATCATGAATCTAATAAATACTATTTATTCCAAATAAATAAAGTGTATTTTCAACATTCAATGTATTCGGTCTACCTCTAGCCCCCAACCCATCAACAACATTAACATCTAAAAGAAAACAGACCAACTTAAGGGAATAGTTACCTAGTATTAATCCAAACAAATGAACTCAATAAGGTTTGACTGAAATTAAAATAAATAATACCTCACTAAAAGGCAGGGACATTAGAATATACATTACATAAGATAAATATTCTTTTTGTTCCCTTTTGAGGGTGGTAATTCATCGAATGGGAAAAGTTACATCCAGTAATCACATACATAAACCACTCTATACCATGTCTCATCCTACACATGGTTGTGCTTCTATAGCACTCACACCATAGGAACTAACATGTCTCTGTGATCCTTCATGATCTGATCGAAAATATGTATCAGATTATTTTCAAGGTATTCCACTTCATACAAATCAATATCCTTATGATCAAATAAGTTTTATGGGACACAGTGATAATGAGAAAGAAGTGATACATTGAATATTTCATGATTAAAAAAATATCTCTAAGGTAACAAAAACTGATATGCTATCAATCTGACATTCTACACTATATCAAAAAGAAAAACATAATGATGAGATATCTTTATGTATCTTTGATCCATCTATAACCCAATCTAGGTATAACTAAAAGAAATAACTGATGTTCCACATTGAACTTCATAGGTCTATCAAGACTATCAATATATGATTTCTCTCTCGACTAAGCTGAATCCATAGGCTTGAAATTTATTTGTACTTATTCTTAATTATGTTGAATGATATGAGTACTCAATAGTGTTTCCTCACAAACCTCTAACTATAATATGGTTTAATGAAAAAACCATCAATGAATAACCATATAAAGATCTATCTAAATCATTTAATTAAAACATTTATTATTGGAAAAATCTATAAGTGGGATATTACTTCCCTGAGAACCTCTAAAATCCATTATTTATGCCCATATAATTTCTTATATCACCTTTATCATCCTCTTGGAATGGAAATTGTATTTTGGTTGAAATGTTTTACTCTAGAAATATTGTGAACCCATTGTCTTCTACAAGACTTTGTAGAATAGTGAAGTAAACATGGACTCTCGATCAAATATTATAGAATAGGGAAGACCAACAAGATTTAAAATATCCATAATATAAATCCTATTAATCTCATAAAATTATACGATATCTCATATTGATAAAAAGTGTCTGACATTGTCTAACTTTTGGATGATCACCCATACTATATCACTACATTGTTGTGATCTCAGAATGACCGCCACCAAATCAATAGTGATGTCATTCCATTTCCACCCAGTAATGGATATAGGCTGTAGATGTCCTTTTGTTCTCTAGTTCTCTAAATTCACCTTTTGATAGGTGGAACACCTTATGATGAAACATATAATCTTCCTCTTCATAACTGAAAACCAATACTAGAGACATATTACTCGATTCATCATGGTAATACTTGGGTGAACTGCCTAATATTGGATGATATTCCACAATCAACTCCTCAATTACATCTTCATGCATCCATACTTGCCAATAGAATTGTAGGACCTCGCTCTCTTAAATAACCAAACCCATAGTTGGTTCCTCTCATGATATACTCTCCTTTAAAACTATTTCCTAAAGATCAGAATGTTGTCTCATCATTTACCACTCCAAAAGGTAGTATTTCACTATTTAATTATTTAAACTCGGTTGTATATGTCAATTCTGAACCTCCAAGTGCATCTCAAAAAAATCAACCAACTCCTACTCACTGCTACCCTCCCGGATGGCATATGTATTAAGATTCATTATTTGGGAATGAACCACAATATTCCCATTTTAGGCTATACAACCATGCTTAATGTTGAATGAATTCTTGTATTCTAATAAACTTAACTACCTCAGAGTCAAGTCACAATGTGTGGAAATGTATTTGAGTATTTTTGGTCTATGTAAATTATGAATTTCCTGCCCAAAATATAATGTCTCTAACAGTGTAAATCATAAACCCCAGATCTTAGCTCAATGTAGATCATAGAGTAATTCAAATCATGGTGTTTCAGTTGGGGAGCCTCAAATGAAACTTCTCATTCAGCCTTCATCAAAACTTCTCCCTATATAATTCCAAAAGCATTGCAATAAAAATTATATCCTCTAATTGAATCAAATAGATTTAGTATTAGCGTTGAAATCAGTATACCCTTAAAATATAAAATATATGTCTCGCAATCTTCTTACCATATAAATATCACACCCATCTTGGTCAATCCGATAAGTTGTGTTGCTAGGCATGAAAAATACTAGATTAATTTTCTATAATAGCCATCATATCCCAAGAAACTCCATTTATCAATGAAATTATTGGGATGATCCTAGAAAACTATTCCACTCACCTTCTTTGGTTTATAAGATATACATGCCTCTGAAATGATATATCCCAAGAATTGAAACTTATCGATCCAAAAGTTTCAATCTTGGATCTTTTCATATTGTTTATTCTCTATCAGTGTATTCAACATGATATACATATTGTTTCCATGGTGGTGTCTAGTTAGATAATACATCTAGATATCTTCCATAAAGACTACCAGAAATGAATCTTGGTATAGATAAAAACATGATTCATCAAGGACACCAAAATTACTCACATATTCATAAAAAAATAATGATATAACCATTTACTCATACAAGACATCTCCACTATGTAATAAATTATTTGGTATGTTTTACAATCTAACACTCACCTGATGGTATCAAAACCTAAAATCAATCTTAGTGAAAATTGTCACTCCTCGGAGCTGGCATAAGAGGTCATCTATAAGAGGTAGTAGATAATGTTTCCTTACTATAATCTGGTTAAACCATTAATAATCTATGCAAAACCAAATGGTACATTCCACATTCTTGGTGGAAAATATAGGTGATCCTAATTGGTGAAGTACTAGTCCATATATAACCTTTCTCTCCCTTATTTTTAACAACTTATTGAGTTCCATGAGCTCTGTTGGTGTCATCCTATAATGAGGGATGGACACATCTTCACCTATAAGAACTATATTGGTAATATAATCCAATGCATTGATAAGAGGTTACCTCTAGAAATCAGCAGGGAATAAATCCATAATATGATCCACCACAGGAGAAAATTTCAAAAACTGAATTCCTTGATTATGCATAAAGAGATTAGATATCTAAGAACTCTCTCCGACCGTCCAATGATGCTTGGTTCTAGCCCCACTCCCATAGACACCCAATTCTACCTTATTAATATATTCACCACCTTCAGTTGATGAAAAATAATCCCTTTGGTGATTGAAATCAACATGGAAATGTTAAGGTACAATCCAGTCTGTTCTGAGAATGATGTCGAAGCCAGACATTTTGTGTTCAAAAAAACACATAAAATAAGACCCACCTATCTCAATGGGTTACTAATTGAACTGGAGTATACTATATAATCGAACCCCAAATTTTGTGTTGAGAGTCATCACACCACACAAGTACACAATCTCTAGGCCCATAATTAAACTAAATTCAATTGATCAAAAAGTGGGGGATGTACCTATTTGAAATAATGAAGAAACTAATGTAGAGGCCCCTAGAATAGTACCTCATACTATATAATTCCCCATAGTATGCTCCTCACATGTAGGTTTTATAGAATAGATATGGATTATTTTTTGGTTGTGAGATACAACATGACTAACCTGGGAAGGTCCACTCTGTTGGCACAAAACCTCAGAGGTCTTTTAGCCTTATCCATAATTTTAACACCTTGGACTGATCAAACGGTAGTTGTAACAAAGTAGGTACTTATAAAATAATTTTATTTCATTTTGTAATTAAATTGTTGAATTCAATATAAATTTGTAATTAAATATGTGGGATTTATATAAATTATGCAATTCATACTTATGAAATAGTAACATGATCATAGGAATAGTAACATAATCATTAGGAATAGCAATCTGTGAAATAGAATAGTAACCTCACCTATGAAAGTATAAATAAAATTTATGTACCCTATACGTGACAATAAGATATATTTATATCATGGAATATTTAAATAAGTATTTTAAAAATGGATAATTAATTGTTGAAATTTTTGTGAAACATAAATTTTTAGTTACAATTTAATAATTAATATAATTATTTAAAAAAAAATTACCGTCATAAAATATATTCATAAATTAATGTTTTGTTTTTTTATGATTGTTAAATAATTTTATGAGTCCTTAATAAATTTTTCAATGTTTTATAAAAGCAGTTATTGTATTAAAATTGGTTTTTTAATAAATTATTATTTAATTAAAATTTAAATTTATCATATTTTTAAAATTATTTTCATAAAATGGATTTCATTTTTTAATTATACCAATTGATAAATGGTTAGGTTGTATTTTTATGATTTTCCTGAAATAGTTGGATTTTTTATGAATAGAAAAATATAGTAATTTATGGTATATATACAGTATAAGTTATGTATGCTATTTCTTGGTTAATATTTTTTGTAATCACCATAATCTAGACATAACCTTAATTATTTTAATATATTTAGTTATAATTCTCAAACTATCATAGCATTAATCCCAAATAATAAACTTATGAATATAATAATGAGAAAACACCTCTCTCCTCCACTATAAATACCACCCCACAACACCTCTTCTTCTCAAACCAAAAAGACTTTTATCTTTCTTAATTTTTACCCAAATACCTTAAGAAGCCCCTTCCCCTCATCCAATACCTATTGGTATCACCAATATTCCAAGAAAAAGATCTTTAATGAGGTGTTAAATGAGGAAAATTCAAGAGGTAAAATCCTCAACCATTTTTTTCAATTTTTTATCTTTTATTATTCCCTACCCATCTCTCCTTTTCCAAGTGGAATAAAAAAACTTACGTTATATATAATCGAATTTTAACATGTTTATGGAAAAATCCATCATTGAAACTTATTCTCTTATCCCTTTTTTTAAAAAAATAGCATCATCCATGAGGTGATGATTTACCACCATCATGGATGATACACTTTCATTTCCCATTTCCTCCATCAATTTTGGTCATAAAATAATAATTATGGGTTACTAAAACATTATTATACATATTATAATTTATATATGGTTCTAGAAAAAATATATAAACATGATATTAATTTAAATTATCTAAGTTTGTGATAGTAATAAGTACCTCCAAAATAAATTAAATCATTTTCATTAATGTTTACTATAATGAGTCATAATCATATAAAAAATGATATATATAATCATTCATTATTATGGAAAAAATATTAATACCATTTCATTCCACTTACTGAGTATTTCTCATATTCGACAAGAAAATCTCCAATGAACCAACCATGGAAACAATGAAATAAATGCACCTAGAATAATGAAAATAACAACATATTATTAATAAATGTGAGAAAAATGGTATAAAACGACCATATTAGTAATTATATATATAAATATTGTTCTTTAATATTTTAAAATTAATCATTAAAACATTTTATAGGTGGTTGGAACACATTTTATGTAAGACAAACCTGAGGTAAGGCACTTTTCTTTAAAGATCCTCTTTTAAATTTTTTATTTATACAAAATTCAAGAGGATTGTTTTTATGCAGGTATTGGTATTTTATGAATATTTTATAGTTATTGGGAATAGTTTGTTATGAAAGGTGGGATATCTATCTATTTCCAATGATTTTTTTATGTTTATGTTGTAGGAAAACCATATGGTTACTTCAAGTGTAACTGTGATAGTTACATCATAAAGTTGTTGTGAGGGATACACTATAAGGTAGCCATTAGGGTTACACTATAAGGAATCTGTGAGAGTTACAAATCATATGGTAGCGTTTACGGTTACAATATTAATTATATAATTCCATATGATTCTTTTATTTTTTTTATTCATGTTTCTATGTTTCATGGAAACCAACAATTTTCACAATGTAACTTTTTGAAACTTATGGGTGAGAATTATATAGTTGGGAAAATGATTTCATATGATTGAATGTATTCATATAATAATAAAATATTTCCTTCCTTTTATGTTCCATTCTAATTTTTTTTCACATAACCCAATTTTTTAAATGTTGTTCATAGTGTTTAAGGATGGGAAAAATAAAAAAAGAAGCCAACCAAAATTATGTAAATATTATTCAAGAAAAAGATTCATGTTTTGTAAAAAAAACCTTTCAATTATAAAAGAAATGGATATCTCTTTAGTATTAACCACTTTGTATACTTGTGGGTTGATATTTATGAATTATTTCCTAATTATCTAAACATCAAAACTAAAATGATCTATGGTAATGTAAGAATGTGAATTATAATAGAATTTTCAAGATTATGTAATGTTTAAGGAACGATCCTTATATTTTGTATTTGATATATTTTTTAATTAATTTAGGGTTTAGTATGATGTTAATAAAAATAACATAAATTATTTTTAACTTATGGTTATTTTAAAATGATATAGAATTTAAATATTACAATGTTTCTTCATCTAAGATATGTCTATTCAGAATGGTTTTCCATAGTAGAAATAGGGTAGTGAAAGTTAGAAGGAATAGAGATGATGATATATTTATGAATCAGTGACTATGAATTTTGGGAATTGGATTCAAAGAGTCTGTGAGAGTAATTTATCAGTTGAATAACTCTATAAATGGTGGAATAATCCATTATTGAGAATAACCAGATCTACCATAATGGAACAAGATGAAAGTCAATCATTTTATAATGAAACTCCCTCTTGTTTTAGTGGATCTTATGATCGAGTGGTGGATGAAGGGTGGATTAAATACCTTGAAAAGATATTTGATATCAGGGTGTGTTCAAAAAATCAAATGGTTAGTCATTCTATTTAACATTTTCATGTTGAATCTCACTAGTGGTAGTCTATGGTCAATAATATCATGGATCAGGATGAGATTGATGAATTGTAATGAGATGAATTTAATAATCTATTTCTTGAAAAATATATTTCTAAGGTGGTTTGACATATGATGG
The DNA here is from genome assembly GCA_963277665.1 of Viscum album. Classification (NCBI taxonomy): domain Eukaryota; kingdom Viridiplantae; phylum Streptophyta; class Magnoliopsida; order Santalales; family Viscaceae; genus Viscum; species Viscum album. Next base: position 2,059,653,717 of record OY728132.1, read on the forward strand.
AAAATAAATAACCTGAATTGAATCAAAATAAGTAGGATTCAATGGTCGTTTATGATGAAAATTTTACTCATTCGAAAAGGCCCTCTAAAAATATTATTCATGATCCTGATAGTAAAATATGCCTTCTTAACTCAGGATTGAAGAAAATATTCTGAAGGGATTTAGCCTCATGTGAGTTCCGAAGTTATGAGAAACTTGTTTTATGTGTAGAGGGGGAATAAATAGAGTTTTTATGATCATATGTAGTTTGAAAAAAAACATAACAAGAGGGCCAAATGTTAAGAAATGTTTAATAATTAATAAAATAACACTAAAGGTAAAAAAGTCAAGTTTTTAATTTGTGAGAGCTATGGTAAAAAGAGTTATTGGGTATGCCTTATAAAATATAGTAATATTTATGATGTTCTATGTTTTGGAAATATTACCCCAGATCGGAATGAGAATGATTTTGGTGATGTTTTTTATTTCTGATATGAAAATATAAAAGTGTTTTAAATTTGTATGTTGAATCATAATGAAAATATGATCCTAAATAAATATCTGAATTATGGGAATCATCCATATTATAATCATACTAGTTTTGTGAAATCTTTTGAGACTACATCGGTAGATTATGGTCCATAAAATAAAGTGGTATTAGGTATATTGTTTGTTCACTCATATTTGTCTAAGGAATTTTTTGACATGGGGTTTACATATTAGTTTATTTCTGAGAAATTTTATCTTAAATTTTAAATTAAAACTCTTGAAAAGGACCAAGAGCTTATAGATAAATCCAATGGGTTAAATATTAAAGAAAAATAGAATTATAATAATGTTCATAATGTTTTCGATGGAAAGAAATTTTTTACAAACCATAGTGTTATTCCTTTTGTATATTTTGATGTTATTATGGGCATGGAATTGATTTCTTTTTATTATTATAAGGTTTATTGTACAACTAGATGATGTTTTTTAAGGTGTTTCATTTTTTATACAATAATGAACCCCTAATATTGATAACATATCAATAAAGTGAGAAACTATTAAAATATTTAAATGAATGCTACTATTCCCATACTATTGAAAGAAAGTGTACTATTTAGATTAATGATGATCCACTAATAAATGAATACCGAGATTTTTGTTCTAATGATTTTCCCTATGTTATACCTGATTGGGAATTTGATTTAACTATTGACTTATTTTTTATACTAATCTAATTTTAAAACCCCCTTATCTAATGGATCAAGTGTAACTCCTTGAATTGAAAAATTTGTTTAAGGTGTTTCATGATAAGGGATTCATTCATCCAATTTTTTCACCATGTAGAGATCCTATATTATTTTCATAAAAATAAAGATTCTTCTATGAGGATTTTAATTTATTATAGTGATTTTAATAATAATACTATTAAGAATAATTATCAACAATATAATATCTATGGCTTGTATGATCAGCTCTAGGGAGATTGGTATTTTCCATGATTGATTTGAGGTTTGGGAAACATTAGCTGAAGGTGAAGGAGGAGGAAATTCTAAAAGAAACATTCTATACTAAATAAGGGAATTATGAGTTTATTTCCATACCATTTTATTTGAAAAAATATCTTAATGTATTTATGGAACATATACATATAATTTCTTGTGATTATTTGGATAATTTTTTTGTTTATTTCATTAATGATATTTTGGTCTTTTAAAAAGTTAAGAGATCAATAAAAACATTTATGAATTTTCTAGACAAATCTAATAGAAAATAATATAGGTGTAAAATTTATAAAATGATATTTTTTGTAGAAAGAGATATCTTTTGTTGGATATATTATAAATAAAGATGGTATAATATTGGATCAATCTAAAACAATAGTGTTTGATGAATGGAAAAGTCCTAAAAATGTTACTAAGAGTCATTGTTTTCTTAGATTAGTTGGATATTACCAATAATTTTTAAAACACTATGCATGGTTATCTAGACCACTAATTATGTTTATACAAAATGGGATTAATTATATTAGGATAGAATGATAAGATGTTCATTTTATAAACTTAAAATAAGATTGGGGTATGCACTAATTATAGATATACTTTCGAGAAATGGTAATTTTATCATCTTAAATGATGATTCTTTGAATGGAATTGGTTGTGATCTAATAAAAAATGAGCTGGTAATTAATTATTCTATAAGACAACTGAAAAATCATGAATTAAATTTTCTCACACATGATTTGTGATTAGAAGTTGTGGTTTTTTCATTGAAAATTTTGAGGCGTCATATATATAGAGCCAAATGTGAAATACATACATACCATAAAATTTTAAAGTATATATTTAATCCAAAGTAATTGAACATGATAAATTAAAATGGATTGAATTAATAAATGATTTTTATTTCATGATGAATTACCATCATAGAAAAGAAATCAAAGAGGTAGATTCATTGAGTAAAAAACATAATGTGTCATCAAACTCGCTACATTTTGAACATAACCCCTTGTTTTTTGGTTTGATGAATTTTGTCTTGGATGTTGTAGGTGCAACAAATTCATATTTTTTGTTCTAGTTATCAGTGTAGTCGTCTTTGTTAGACATAATTTAGCAAGAATTGAAGGAAGATCATGAGTTACAAAAAAGTTAGAATTACTGAAAAATGGTATGGTCAAAGAATTTAATGTTGATAAATATTTTTTTTTATATTTGGGAAGATATTATAGGTTCCTTGTGATCCTTATATGAAGAAAGAATTATTAATTGATGCTTATAGTTCTCCATTTACAATTAATCAGGGAAGAACTAAGATGTTTGGAGACATTGGGGAGTATTTCTGGTTGGATGGCATAAAAATAGATATTTCATATTTAACCTCAATTTTTTTTCTTTCCAACAGGTTAAATCAGATCAAAAACTACCAAAGGGGATGATTCATCCTTCACCAGTTCCATAGTGGAAATAGGAAATTATATCTATTGATATCATGGTGGGACTACCAAACAAATTCTTGAGGTCACAATGTAATTTGTTTTATTATTGACCGACTAACTAAATCTACGCATTTTTTTTCATATTCGATATAAAATGTCTTTGGATAATCTTTTTCAAGTATACCTCAGTGGTATTTTCTTGTTTCATGGAGTCCCATTATCCATTATATCATACCACGATCTCAAGTTTACTACAATCTTTTTTAATTTCCATGAATAGTCCTTGGGAACTGAATTAAATCTCCACACATACTTTCTTCCTCAATTAAATGGACATACAGTCTGAACATTTTAGACATTGGGAGACATGTTATGTGCTTTTTTAGTGGATTAATAGTGAAGTTGGGATCATCATCTTTATTTAGTTGAGTTTTTTTAATAAAATGTTTCCTTCCAGTAAAAAATGGAACCGTTTGAGGCATTATTTATAAAGTGGTTTTGAATAGTTGAATTTTGGGATGTAGTTAGGGAATGGAAGTTTATGGGAGAAAAATTAGTAGAGGAAGTTCTTGAGAAATTGAATATAATCAAGAAACACGTGAGGATATCTCATTGAAGGCATAGACGTTATATAGATAATAGGAGGAAAGACAATTCTTTCGAAGTTGGTTATCATGTATTCCTTTACATCTCTCCTTAGAAAATATATATTCATTTTTGTCTGAAAATAAATCTATATCCATAGTTCATTAGAAAATTTTAAATATTTCACAATGTTGTATCAATTTATTACTGTGAAGAGTTTCTTCCATGTCTATCTCAGGTACACAATATTTTTCATGTTTTTATGTTTAAAAAGTTTGTTCTAGATTCATCTCATATTTTGATCTCAGAAGTAGTTCAGATAGAAATGAATCATTTTTATAAAGAGAAACCTATTTAGGTTCATTATATTATAGAAAAAATATTTTGTAATAGGGTAATTCACTAGGTTATCGTGCTTCGGATAAACCACATGGTTGAAGAAGGAACATGGGAATATCAAAATGATATGACAGAATGGTATCCTCACTTTTTTAATAAGTGAATACAACTTATAAGGAAACAATTTTCAGATGGTGGGGAGAATGTAACAACAAATTTCATTATAAAATTATTTGTCTTTATTTTGGAATTAAATAGTAAAATTTATTATAAATGTGGGATGAAATAAGTGTAATTTATATAAATTAATGTGTTTATACTGATGGAATAATAACTTGACCTTAAAAATAGTAACATGACCATATAAAATAGTAATACATCTAATAGAATAATAAAATAAACTGATAAATTATAAATAAAATGTATGTGTCTTATAAATGAACATATGATATATTTATGTCATGAAATATATAAATATATGTTTTGAAAATAAAAAATTAATGTTGGTATTTTTGTGGCACATAATATTCTATTTACAAGTTTTTAATCAATATAATGAGTTAAAAGAAAAATTATCTTCATAAAATTGATACATAAGTTAAAATTCATTGTCTTATGATTATAATAGTATTTAATGATATTTTTATTAATTTTTCAATGTGTTATAAAATCAATTAAAATTTTAAAATTGGTATTTTTCAAATAAATTATTATTTTAATTAAAAACTAAATTTCTCATATTTAGAAAATTATTTCAATAAAATGGATTTCATTTTTGATTTATAAGAATTTAAAAATGGCTATGGTGATTTTTTTTGTTTTTTAATAAAATAGTTGAATTTTTGTGAATTGTAAAATATGGTAATTTAAGATATATATAAATTATACGTTAAATACACTATTCTATTATTCATAGATGATTTAATAACCATAATGTCTTACTACCCTCTATTATTTAAATATATTTAGTGGTAATTATTAAACTACTCATAGCCTTGAGACCAAATAATAAATCAATGAATATGATAATGAGAGAACACTAATCCCCTCCACTATAAATACCACCTCTTCTTCTCACAACTCAAATCCTTGAATAATTATTAATTTATGACTAATTCCCTTACCAATTATATTCCTGATGTCCTTGACATTCTTTACTCAACAAAATTCCAAAACCGAGTGCCTTAAAGAGGTTCACAAGGTGGAAAATTCAAGAGGTAAAAACCACTTTCTTTTATTTTTTCAATCTCTATTGTTTTTTTTATTTCCTCCAAAACTCCCCTTATACAAGTGGTATTAATACTCTAGTATATTATATAAAATTTACTTTTATAATTTTATTAAAAAAATCATCCCCAAAACTTCTGCTCTTATCCCTTTTATTCTAAAAATAAGAACATCACCCGTGGTGTGCGGATTTTCCACCATTATGGACAATAAAATTTAATTTTATATTACCACTATCAATTATTGTCATAAAATCTTTATTATAGTCAAATAATATTTTATAATACGCATTATAATTTATATAATGTTCTAGAACCAGTATATAAATATTATATTAAATAAAATTATATAAGTTTGTGATAGTCGTAAAACTCGAAAAGAAAATCAAAATCATGAATGTTTTATCTAACAAATCATCCTCATATAAGAAAAAACATATTATATATGGTATAATTAAATATTATTTAAAAATTATTAATACCATTTAATTCTAATTTTGGTGTTTTTCTTCCATTCTCAAGAAAATCCATAATGAAGCAACAATTAATACCCCAAAATAAATGCCCCCAAATCAAAAAAAATTCAACATGTTATTAGTAAATGGGTTGAATTTTATTTGAAGAAGTTCATATAAGTAATTATAAATATTAAAATGGTTCAATAATATATTAATAAAATGTTTTAAAACATTATACATGAGGTTTTAAGTCATTAAATGTAAGATTAACCCGAGGTAAGGGACTTTTCTTTATAAATCATCTTTTAAATTTCTATTTTTACAAAATGAAAAATTGATTTTCTGAAATTTTTATTTTTTTATAGTACTGTTATGGATCTTGATCATTGTTAACGATTATTTTTTTCCCTATATCTCCATTTAAATAATTTTTTATGTTTATGTTGTAGGTCGAATATTGGGTTTCTCCATGTGTAACTGTGATGGTTACACCACAAGGTATCCATGAGGGTTACATTGTAAGGTGTCCATGAGGATTACAAAATTAGGTAGCAGCATGGGTCACACATCACTTGGTATCTGTGAGGGTTAAAATCTTAAGTAAGTAATTCCCTGTGATTCATTTACAGTTTTATTCATGTTTTCTTTGTTTTATGGAAACCTCTTGTTTTAAAAAAGTAACTTAATGATACTTGTGGGTGAAAAGTATGTCTTTGTGAATATTATTTCATTTGGTTATAATTATTCATGTTCTAATGTTTTATTTCTGTATTTTTATGTTCCTTAATGATCTTGTTTTTCTCATCCCATGTTTTAAAATGTTTTTACATTGTTTAAGGGTAGGTAATAGAAAATAATAATCCAAGATGAATGTTGTGAATATTTTTCATGAAAAGATTTCTTGTTTTATTTGAAACATTTTTATTATGGATGAAATGGATTCTCCGTTAGAATTAACCACTTTGTATTATTTTCAGTTGATATGTATGAATTATGTCCTAATTTTATAAAACTAAAAACCGAAAAATCTATAGGAATATAATAAAGTGGATTCTAATGAAATTTGATATATAAGTAATATTTAAGGATGATATCTTATATAAATAGGGAAAATTCCAATCAAAAGATGATCCCATGATCCTATACTAGAATACAGTCATTGTGTAGATCCCTTCCGACATGGTACTATAGGGAGGTTCAGATTGAAATTCTAAAGGTTTCTTATCCTTCCACAATATAGACATTCATGAAGGTTCCACGTATACTAGGGAATTTTATGGTATGTCCTTCTACATTGGTGGCACACCAAATAGTTGTCGGTTTGTGTCATCTATATTGAACTTCCCCCATGTGAACTATCAGAATTATGTATCTGGCCACTAGATAAACTATCCACCTTCCTTTAAATTGAACTTCTATGGCTCTTATTTCATACTTCCCCCAGGTTATTCTATATTATGAGGGAATGGTTCATAGTCTCTAAAACGGTGGTAATCTATAAAATGTTTAACTACGATGATATGGAATAAGAAATTCCATTTTCAAATCATCTCCTAGTCATCAACTCATCTCCATTTAGAAATGATGAAAAATGATGATGTCCAATTAAATGATCAGAATATACCATCACTAAAATAGAACATTTTTGTAAGTGTATTAACTCCCTTACACGGTCTACAACCATTATGCGAGGGAAAAATTAATCAAGAATCCCTTTTGGAAACCTACCCAGATAATACCCTATTGACATCAAGCCCTGGTAATGACATACCACCATCTTTTAACAGAGTCACATAGCCTATATGTACCAAGTATTGCCCTCCACTATGGTGGTGTCTCCAAAACATAAACAACATGGCCTCTATCTATGACTCAGTAGACTAAGGACCACCATTACCCTAAATGGGGAGGATACCACTACTAAAATCCCCACATCAGCTCTTCCATAGTATCACCAGGTCAGGGATCACCCTATAAAAATTGAAAAAAGCGATACAAGCTATATTGAATCTAAGCATCAGTTTAGAGTGGAAGATCGATGGGTGGTGACTAAGGTGGAACTATTAAAGGTAATACATGTGGATCAAGTACCAACACTACCACAACATGGTCACATCCACCCTCCTATAATATGACTTGAGGAATTCATGGTATCATAGCTCTATAATTTTCAAACACATTCTTTAGATAATATTTAACTGCATATTGAAAACAATGAAAATATGAAAGGAAAGTATCAATGTTTTCTTATAATGAGTCACACCTACCTAACAACTCCTAATCCTAGAATAGTGGATTAGAATGATCACTGAAGTATCATAAGGAAAAAACTACAAGCCACTACTAAGGTTGTTTTAGGGTCATGGTCTCTTACAACACCAGATATGTTAAGGTATATAAAGTTTCAATTGCAAGTTATAGATGAGAATAACCATTAATTTTCAATTTGAATCACATTTAGTGGCAACCATTTCATTTTAAAAATTTAATTTATCATGGTTCATTATTATTTATGTGAATATAGATATCTCAATTAAGTAAAATGTGTCACGATTCCAAATTTATAAAATCCCAAACTCTTAATAAATTTTGATTGGTACGTCAAGTAATTATGACATTAAATTTATGTCTTGTATAAGGATATGACAAGACATGTATAGTTATTTGATTGAATTAAATACCATTTCAAATTTATATAAGTACTCACTTTAAAAATTAATATTAAACTCGTGAATCAAATAAACTAATATTTCATCATGTATAACTATTGCTTCTTCGCTTAACCATTGAATGATTGGTTAATTATGATTTCATTATCAGTATATAGGAGAAAACATAGTTTATATTGATGTATTAAAATTAAGTAATCCAATTATATTATTATTTTAATAAACATTAGAACATTTCCATATCTAATAATCAAGGTACTAACAAAAATCAAATAAAATATAGGAAATGTAAACATAAAATAAACATTCTATCAAAAATTCCATGGAATATAAGTATTAATGTTACACTAATGATGAATGAGATAAAACCGCCTTGTTGTATCATTCCAAATAAAATAAGTCCATATTTATAATATTATCAATTAATAATGTCACAAAACATGTGTGTAACCCAACGGAGAAATTGGTACAACAATAATAGTCACAACCAATAACAATAATAACACATCCCAGGTAATTTGGGTTTCCTCTATATGTGGGTTAACTACACTGTGTAAAAGGATCATTTCCAAATTATGATTATTCCTATTGTATTATGTAATACACAAATTGTAATAAAAAGGGAAATAATATCAAATTGTATATTGTAGCATCCCACTCCAGAATCCACTGAGTGGTGCCCTTAGATGATCGGCCACATTACCTCAAGAATAACTCCTCGTGAACCAGAGGTTTCTTACTAGCAGTGATGGACTAGAGTGTTTCCTTGTGCAGATTATTCCCTCATGAGTTTTAGTGTAGTATATTGGTATGATATGTAGATGAAACATCAAAAGATTTTATAATCTAGTTGTAACAGAATAATACTAAAACATGAAGATAACATAAGAGGAATAAGATGAATAATAAATATCAAATAAATTATGAGGATCATGACATACAGACATACAAAAAAATTATTTGTAATCTAGGGGATCACGAATTAACCAAAAACTCTACAAAAATACAAAAAGGCCCATATCTTCAACTACTCATATCATAATCATCATTTCAGTCCTCTACTCTCATAATCCATCCTATGAATCAATATCAAGAATCAAAATATATATTATTCCATTTATCTATACTTATAATCTTGAATTATGATCAAGTACCAAGGGAGGCTCTAATGGGGTGTGAGATATGCTCAGTATACTTCCACCAATGGTGTTTTGATCAGTCCATTCAATGCATATAAAATGAGTATTATTCTAATAAGTATAAATTCAAGGAAATAATAAATTAATGTATAAGTACACAAATCAGGTTTCCTTATGGGATTCATGATAGACTCTACTAACTTCAGACTAAGTAAGATGTATCTAGAAAAAGGTGAACCTATAAAAGTATGATATAGATTAAAAATATGATAAGTGATATAAAAAAATTAACAAAAGATATATTGAACCCAGTAATTAGTTTTTGGCTTGGCAGACACAACCATTCATAATTGTTTTTCATTCATTTTCTCTAATATATAGGTCATCAATAGAATTAAATTATATTCACCATGATCCAATCCATGGAGATCCCAAATTAATCCCATGTATCACTCTAGGGGAACTATAAATTTCCTAATACAATATGTGTCTATCAATGGAGATCCACAAATTGAATCCCAACTATCACTCTAGGTTTGGAATAAAGAATGGAACCTCTTACCTTGTCCCTATAATATCACATAGAGGCCCAAGTATCACTCATGACATGTTATAACGATTTTCCCACTAATCATGACCATAGGGTCACCCCTAGGGAACCATTATCACTCATAAATTGGTAGAGAATTTTCATAGTGAGCTTGTTCGTGGAATACCAAGAATCACTCTTAGTATATTTACCATTAATCAACAAATTCTAACTATAATGTATGATGAGAACATCCATGGAGATATATAAATAGAATCTCAAGTATCTGTCTCATCATGACAAGAATGTAAGGGCAGCTATCAATAGCTCAAATCACATAATAAGGCATTAATACCATAACACTTTATCTAAGTTCTCCAATTAATTTTATTAAGACATTCATGTTTTGGCACATAGTATCAATTCCTAAATCATTTCCAATTATTATTATTAATATATTTCACATTTTCATACATTTATTACAAGGGAAACAAACCCTGAAAAGTTGTTTAAAAAATATAAGGGATTGGGAAATTTGGCCTATATGGAAAGGCACACTAATGGGGTGGATCATATTAAAGAGATAAATAAATGCTGTTGACATGCTATTCTATAGGACTATATTAATAAAGTAAAACCATTTAACTAATTTTTTTTACCATTTCAGAGGGGTCTAAAGAGAATCCTGGTAGGAGGTACAATGGTGCACAATATAAATGCAACAAGAATAAGGGAAATGTATAGGCCACCTAAAATATGCATATAGAACACACATCCTCTACTACCAATCATTAAATGGATCTAGAATAGATGAAAATAGAAAATAAGACAATCCCCCTAAAAAATAAGGAATATCATATCACCCCAAAAAATCACAAAATAATGCAACATAGATTATGGAAGGAAGGAAAATGAGTATAGTGCTTACCATTCCCGATCAAAGATGAATTCTAACGAAGGAAATAGATCTCGAATGGATAATATTTAGATGATCCTTTCTTAGACATGAAGGGGGATCTCATTCGTGGCACCTACTGGATAAAATGGGTATTTTTTTAAAATGTTCCTTGAATCCATTTTTTAAATGACATGGAGATTTACACGTCATGTAAAATTTTTCACAGCATTTAAATATGGGGATTCTTCTTCCCAGGGTAAACCAAAATCACAACTAGTAGTATTCTGGGAGAATCCATTAAATTTTTTGTTTTTAATAAAAATCATGTATTATAAATATATTATATGTATTTGGTTTTCTAATAGCACCCAGCACAACTACAAAATTACCTTCCAATAGAAAATGGAGTAGCCTAATTTTGATATTACCAAGTCTTAAGCCAATAGAAGGAGTTGAAGAATGTTTGAATGTCATTAAAATAAAACATATCTTTATAAAAGGTCGAGTTTTTATAAGGAACATCATCATTATCATTGGTTTTGGGGTGATAAGTTATGGAAACTTGATGCCTAACCATATAAAGATGAAATGGTTCTTACATTGGGTGGATGTATAAATGAGAACCCATTTCAATGATGATGAACATATGAAATCCAAACATATAGAAGATTTCGGCTCTCAAAAATTCCATTTCAACATATGAGTCATTGATCATTTTGGATCATTTTTATTCCCATTTAAACACATAATCCTCTTCTATGTGAATGTATATCTTTTCAAATTAATTAGAAAACTCTCTCACATAATAAATTTCTAAAAAACTAAAAATATCATGAAAGATAAATGGTTATTTTTAATTTAATATATTTGGGAACATTCTTCACCCTTTGACAATGAGAAAAATGTATAGAAAACCCATTGTAATTCAAAAATATTGTTAAAAAATATCACAACCAGGGACCTTACGAACAGTCTCTAGAATACCAAAATTTCCCTAAAATGGAAGACCATGAAAAAATATTATGATGAAAGAAACTAAATATCATGAACAAAAAAGCTTAGGACATAATCACTACATATTTTCTAAAGGTAAGGTTCGTCTAAAAGTTTCCAACATGCCTCATGTTTTCGACACTCGTCTTATTTTTTAGTAAAAAATATAAGAATATAAGATGCTACCAAATAATTTAAAATTTCAACATACTAGTTAATAAAATTTTGAACTCAATAAAATTACTCAACAAGAAACATTTCATATAGAGAAATATAAGAGGATGATTCAATTTACGATGAAGAGAGGAAGTTATCTATATGGTCATTCACCACATTCCCTTATCATTTTTCTATTATTTGTAAATTTAATATCCAAAGTATGATAATCTAATAAATGTTACATGGTGTTGATTTAGGACTCATAAGGAGATACTGGAGGGTTTTATGGTTAGAGAACACAATCACTTTAGACACCATAATATGTGACATGAGTTTAACCAAGGAAAACTTATTGTTAAGAAATTTCATGTAATAGGTGTAGTTATCCTTGGTATGTTCTAGTGTGTGATAGGTATACTTAATGAAAAACACAGATCTATTGGACTTTTCTGATATTGATTACCCAACTACATAATTGGAATCATCACACTTGACACCAAATAGTAAATCCCATTAGGATGATTTGATTATAAAAGGTAATGTGAGAGTCTATTTCAATTTCTTAAAATCAATAGTGTTGTTTTTATCAAACACACATTATTTTTATTTTTGGCGTAACCAACTGAGGGAAGTATAATATTACTAATTTCATGAATGATATTGTGATAAAATATCACATGAGCTAATAATGAACATACATATATTGCATTTTTAAGGAATGGTAGTGTAGAAATTTCATCACCTCTTGATTTATAAATTTTTAAACCATAAACAAAAATGATGTTTCCAAGAACTATCCCTCATAAAAATATGAAATGAAATTTCTCATAATTAAACGTAGGAATGTTTTAAATATATTATATAATGAAAACATATATACTACTAAGACACCCATTAAAAGATGAACCATAGAGAGTGAAATCATCCCTCAATACATTGAAGGAATTCTCAAGATAATTTTAAAAAATATTTACCATGAATCATTTAATGGTACCTTGAGAATTTCATTGAATGAAAGGAATAATACTAAATGATAATATACCAAAGGTTTAAATTAAAGTTTTATTTTTTTCTCCTCTAGATAAATATTTATATAAAAATATCCAGAATACTTTTACAGGAAATAGTAATTTTATAATCCTTGTATCATCTCCATAATCTTTTTATTGAATAGAAACAGGTAATAGTGCTTCTTAGCTAGTGTGATGATTTAGGATGTGATATTTTATATAGACATGAAATATATTATGCAAATAGGCTGGTACCATTTCATTATATTAATTTTCAATTACTATTAGACTAGATTTTTAAAACAAAATGCACTGGATTCTAATATTGGATATCATATATTGGGTAAATAATTATAGAAGTTAATAAATTAGTTACCTCCTTTATAAAAACATCGAGGTTATTTGGGTTTATTTATATTTTTTCGTTATTATCTAGATTAGCCTCATTATTTAGTAATACATATTCAAGAAAAATTGAAAGGAAAGTACTAGGACTATCAATAATTTTCCTTTGAAATTCTTGGCCACTCCCCATCATAAGTTTATTTAATCATAATTTATTAACTATTGGTAATGAACTATAAATTTTAATCAGAAATTTTTTCCATTATGATGGTATTAATATTTTAATGTTTTTAGGTTGTGGTTTAAGTTGGATTTATGGGGGATATTGGATTGAAGGGAGGGAACCCAAAAGAGAGAGGTTAATGACATCATATAATTACACAATGGTGATGTACTCAAATGGGTTATATTATTTTACAATATAATAAGAATAATTGATTTCCACTATCTCCTCATTGTTATATAAATCATAAATTCATGAAACAAGATGAAATTTTTTTGGACCACTAAAATATTCAACAAAATATTCATTACATTGAATATATATCAATAAAGAAAAATCAAATAAGGGATAAGGGGAAATAAGATAATTTTATTTAGGTAATTAAAATAAAAATATGAAATTAATATAATGAGAGGAATACACTTTTGAGAGATTCTTTATGGAATCAATGATGTTGAATTGGAAGATTTCATCTCCAACTAAAAAACCATTATGGATATTAATTATGGTTTTGGAAGTTTTCAAGAAAGGTCACTAAAACATAATTAGGACACATAAATTCATCTTATCATCTTCTATTTGAATAATAGAAAAATAATTATTGAAGAATAAAATTTTAATACTCATAAGAACATAAAATAACATAATAGTGGGGTGTGTTGTGATCATATTTTATAGTTGAAAAACTATTCATGTGGGATTAAGGTCCTCAACTTGTACTAAAAAAATATAATGTAGCATAAAATTTATATATGCATGAAAATTAAGAATCACATTATAAAATAAATACTCCCCAATGTTTTATGGAATAAAGATTGTTCCGGGATCATTAAATTTGATGGGAAGTGACAGATCTTTTAATTTTTAGAGATTCCTCCCTATGGACATATTTTCATCGCCAAAATGACTCTATTGGTTCATACACACCTCTTTTATAAACATGGAATATCATGTGATATACTTCATAGTATATATAAAGGGAATTTAGACCTAAAATACTTGAATGTTTCTAATATTTATTCATCAATTTCTATTTAATTTGGTATTATTTTTTTTGGTGGACCATTGTGGTAATGGAAGAGGAATATTTATTTAAGGAGGATCCTTATAAGGAACACTCTTTAAATTTTTGGGGTTTCTCTTAGGAATTGTATTTTCCCCTTTTAGATAACTTTTGATGGTTGGAACGATGTTTTACTTAGTTCTGGATGAATATAATGGTCTGTAAATTTGTGTTTTAAGTGTGTTTCCAAAATAAAAGGAGATGAAATTGACAAATACCCTATCCCATGGGTTTATATTGGATGATAATGTTGCTTACACTACCTTTTACATTAGATTTTACGCACAAAGTCGGGGAGTTATCAGAATTGATATTTAAGAAATATGTGGAATCATGAGTTTTTTTTATGGAATTTGATATCATTTCATTTTATATAATTCATTATGTATTTTAGGATGGGCAAAGGTTTTTGAGGGTGTTTATATAATAGACTTTATGGTTGATGAGAAAGTTTTAGTGGAGGTAGTGGACTACTACCCAATGCCATGTGGAACCATGACATTTGTGGTTAGTTGGAATACCCCTTTTCTTATAAGAATGGTTAAACATCCATTTACTGTTGGAAGAATAGTATGGTTCTTTCCATATGGGTTGGTTATATGGACATAATGGTAAAATTACCTCCCTAATCTCATAATGGCCTCTCAATTGAAGGAATTGGCCATAATGGTGGGTATCGATATAACAAATACCATAATAAATGGGAGGAGGAGGTTGAAATTACCCTTGAGAAATTTAAATATTTTGTAGAATGGTACTTACCTCTTCAAATAAACCTTCTTCTTAAACAAAGAACATTTCACCCCATGGACTCCACTAAAGGGTTAATTGGACATCAATCAAGATTTTTAAGTATTAACAACATGTTTTTAATGAGGTTCCATACATAAATAGGTGTTTAATAAAATTTTAAACCATTCACAATATCATCAATAAAATTTTGTTTAAAAATAATTAAACCTTTTAAAATGTATTCTATTATTAGTTGATTACATTTTTGTGGTGTGTAAAAATATAACATAACTATTTAAATTTTTTCCCACATTCATGATCTAATTCATTGTAATATTATCTAATTACAGATATTTCATTCTATATTTTTCAATTATTGGGGAAGGAAGATATTATTCAAGAAAGTGTAGTTTCATATAATTATATCCTCTTACTAGGGAGGAAAAAAAGGACTATGAAATCATTTAATGTGTCTTATAATGAAAATGGAAAATCCCTAAATTTTAAAATTACTTCATCCACATTTTTTGGTTATAATGAGGAACATATACTATGATATTATGTTAAATTATTATATGGGTCTTCCTTAGTATGTCAAAGAAATTTGTGTAATAAGTGAATTACGTAAAATTTTATTTCAATGTTTGGTTCCTGGAATTTTATTCAAATATCTGTTGGTTGAATGATAAAATTAGGAAATTTAAGTTCATTTAATTTTTAGTTAAATTAATCCATATTATTCTTGTTTTGTTATTCTTCATGTTTGTTTTAGAAGAATAAGAATAATGTTCAATAATAGTTTTTAGATATTTTGTTTCATTCTTCAATGTATCATACAATTACTCTTGTTAATAATAAAATAGGATCCTCTTCGGTTTATATTTGGATTGAATTAGTTCTCCCGATGAAGAGCACATCATGTACATGGCCAATAAGAAAAGGGTGAAAAAAACTATCTAAAAATGTAATGGTAAAATACAATTATAAAAACATTTACAAAATACACTACGTTATTATGAAAAAACACATAATAAAAATCGAAGTTCTCTTTAGATATAAAACCAAAATTTGAACATTTTATCATGACATTCCAAATTGATTAGGTATTAAAAGTTAATTTATAATATTCGGTAGAACCTAAGTCATATTTCTAAAATATTTGACGGATTTATATTGTTAATTTATAATAAAAAAAATGAAAACATGGGTGTTGTTTGGAAAATAATATTATGTAAATAAAATTCATAGAGCTTAATACATGAAAAACATAAGTATGATGTATGAATAATAATATAATTACTTCATGGAAAGTTAAAAACAAAAAATTTCAAAGTCATAGTTATAAAAACATTAATAGGTTTATATTAACACTTTGTGTATGAATAATTGGAATCATATCTCTCTTATATACCCTAAAATTAATATACTTAGACAAGGGCCTCAGAGTAACCATCATTAATCATGTTGAACATATTGTTAATGGATTTGGGGAAACTGATGCACATACTAATTTAATATATTTTTTATATAAATGAAATATTTTGTTATATAATTAAAACAACATTAGTTTCCCATTTTCAATATAATGTTTTATCTTTTAAGAGTACACAATCATTGTGTGAAAGAAATTGTATATAAAATTTATATCAAAAAAGGTAAACTGAGATAAAAACACATGAAATTATTACAATTCAATAAATATAGAATAATAGTGGGGTAATTATTTCAAAACACTCTTAAACATATATTTTCATTCCTCATAATTATTTCCACCATTTAGTTTTACATGCATTGTAGAAAGAGCCTCAGGAGGATCTATTTATACATTTCAGCTCTTCCTATGGTGATTGGGAGTACCAAAATCTCCATGGTGATGAGAGTAAAACACTAAGACTCTTATATTTTATCACATAAATCCATTGTTGAATATACATATGAAGAAACCATGGTTACCTTTAAAAATGAATGTGGAATGGGGTTTTGTGCACATAGATTTCAATATACAATTATAACCCAGTTTTAGACTAATAAACAGACATATCACGAATTTTAAAAAATTGAGGAGGTTTTTAGCGTTTTATTTAATGTATCCATATAAAATTTTCTAGAAATTGTACATTAATATTGGTTTATATTAAAAAAATAGAGTTTTACTCTTAACATTGATAGGATATTTTTGATTTTTTATTATTTTGGGATAATATATATACAAATTTCTCTTGGGGGTCTTCCATAAAACATTAAAAAACATTGTTTTGGATCTAAAAGAAAACATTAATCCCAATTAGAAATATTTATTCCTCAAAATATTTCAAATATGAAAATAATTTATCAGATTCCATGAATTGATTCCCATTTTGCTGAATATTTATCTTGGGCCCTCTAAATCACCTCCACCTAAAATATAATATTCAAAAAAATATTGAAATTGAAAATTCTCAAAATGATAAAAATTAACTAACTAAATCAAATGTGTATTAAATTTTGAATTTAATTTATATTTTTATATAGAATATTTGTTTAAGACAGTGGCTCCAAGGTGGAATAAAATAGTGAATCGCATAACAATCGTCATTAATTAACTCTCCAACCACAATGTGGTGTAAAAAACCCCCCACCACACCCCCATCCAAAAAAATAGTTGGTTTCCATTTTCCCTGTCAATTTCGTTAGTGAAGAATAAAAAATCATAATATAAAAGATATATTTCAAACAACCACACTAAGGGAAATTACAAAGACTTATAGTCAAATACAATTTTCCTCTCACAAGACACTAGTCTACCACATATAATGCCAATAAGGCTATATCTAAAACATAAACATTACCATCATGGTTTAACATTATGAAATCCATTTGTTAATTTACAAATAATTAATCATTTATTAATAACCCTTACAAATTTTTGTTTAAATAATTCAATTTCAACTCAATCCTTCATACCTTTCTAATTCATTTAATTCACATATTGGACATTATTTTTCTTCAATCATAAATCTATCTATACAATAGTTATCATTTCTATATTTAAGTCTTTAAAAAATCAATGTAACACAAACTTATTGGTTTATTTTCAATCCATTTAACATTAAAAAATTTCCTCATATAACCGGACATTTTGTAACACCCTTACCCCAGTTACCCAGATTCGGTGCATTATTACATAACATTTTCATAATATAAGGAATGATGTCCCGAAAGACCGCTCAGTTTAGTAGCCTTGGAAGTAATAGATATATTCATAAGTTTTACATTACATCATGAAATAAAAATATCAACAAAATTTTGTCCCCATTGACCACACTTATATCCTTATCCTATCCCTGAAGGTCAACCATAAAATATTTCTTCACCTCCTGGGAAAAATAAAACATAGAAAGGGGTGAGCTCAGATGCTAAGTAAGGATAACAATAAACCAGAAACTTTCATAAATTAGTATAAACATTTAAGGCAACGTATAAGAATAAAACAAAATCCTTTTAAACTTAAACATAAGCATAATATGGAAAAGATAAAATCAAATATTTCCATTTACTTATTCACATTTATATTATACTAGTTTAATAATCACATGAAATATCAATATCCACTTTTATAATGATGGAATGCATAATTCCAGACATCATAACCACATAGTCAATGCCTTGTTCCAAGACTACAAATAAGATTTTGTCTAGGCCTTCTGCCAAGATGATAGTTTGGATCATTAGACCTACCAATTCATCGAGGAGATATAACGGCTTCACCAGTCACTTACTAAGTCCAATTCATTCCTCATATGAAAAGGTTTAAACATTAGATAAACATTTGTATTAAAACTATCATACTAAATTTCAATACATTTCCCATAATCCATGAATGGTATAAGAATAACACATCCACAGTCATACATATCTTAAAGCATTCAATACAATATGGAAGATTTGTTATATAATAAATCAACTTCACACAAGCTTAAAATCCATCAAAAGGATGTTGGCGTAGATGAAATCAAAACTTTTTTTAGAGAAAATTCTCTTACTATTTTGAAATAATTTAAAAGTGATATAATTATAAATGAAAACATTTATTTTGAAAATATTTTTATAATGTTGTATGGGAAGCTTCAATGATGATATAATGGAAGAAAATATCCACACCCACTATATAAGTTAAAAAACATTCTTACCTTAATTTTGCTGAGAAGGCCATAAAGAACCTTGTTTTGATAACGACGGAAAGATTTTTTCAAAACATTTGTTGTCAAATAAGGGTATAAATGTATTTAACCCATAGTCTATTAAATAGTAAAAATGTTTTAAAATACATATTTAAGAAAAATTTATTTGGATGATAAAGAGGTCTCAGTAGATACTTACGTAAAACCAATCTCAGATAATAAAGAGATTGTCAAATTTACCCTTACCATGTATTTATCCTTAGTAGATGCTATGTTAACCTCCTTTATAATAGTTAAAAAAATTATTAAATTATACAAGAATTATATACATAAATATGATGTCATAAATGATCTTATAATATTTCTTTGTAAATAATATTTTAGTAGTATCATCGTTTCGGGTGTAAACTGATTTGTTATCGTTTATATGTTTTGTTACATAAGATGTGTTTGTTATGGATATGATGTATTTAATTTATATCTAGAATTATATTATGTTATTAAAAATTATTTTTTATCATTAAATGAAAATTATTCTTGAATGGTTACGATGGGGAAATGAATCTCATCGCGTTCTTGGAGACGGTAATCCATACAAACGCACGAGTGACAATATCATTATTTTGATATTAAAATAATATATAATTAGATGGTATATCATATATACAGAATCATTATAATGTTATTTTTATTATTTAAATCAGTTATACTCATTATTAAACCCATACAAATATAAAGTGTTTGAATTACAAACATTACCACGACGTGGAGACGGTAAGCCGTACGTATGCATGTATGGTGACTTTGACATTTATCAAGTTGATATAATAATGAGTATGGTTGTACCATTTTTATAATAACATCATAGTATATATAATATACTGTATTTATTATTTTATAATGGAAACAACAAACAAATAGGAAGTGGAAGAAGAAAATAACATGAAAGAGGGGATGCAATATTTACCTCTTCTCCGGGTTCTTCCTTTTGATTTGATCAAAAGGGCTCTATAGATTGGCTTTCTGACCAATGTAATGCCTCTAAAATGAGGTGTGGATAGTTGGGAAGATATTTGAGCATAAGTTGGACGATATAAATATCATTGAAGGTGGTAATTTGAGAAAACAAGAAGTTCATTTTTATAAGAGGGGTGAGGGAACCGTAGGAAAAGATTGAAATATTATTTTATAATAAAATCATTTTTGATATCTAATGGATCCAAAATGATTTATTTCGAGTCTAAGGTGGGTATAGGTCAAAAACCACTCAACCAATAAGTTTTATACTTGTTTGGGTCAGCATATGAACCTTATCTTTTAGATTTAACTCTTAGTTAAATAGTTTGACATTTACCATGTCTCTTTGTATTTTTATATTATATAGATAACAAACATAATATAATCTACCAAGAGAACCCCAATAGGTTCATTAATGACATATATAATATTATATAATCCCTTTGGTCTAGCATTATATTTTTAGGAATATTATATCAACCAATAATATAGTATTTCTTTTTAAAAACTTAATTATGTCAATTATGAAATTATTTAATAAATGATTTTTGTTAAAGTACTAATGAATTTATTACTTCGAACTAAATTCATATATTCAATACTAACATGTCATATTAACCTATAATATTATTTTAATTCCTAAAACGTCTCAGTTTACATTTTTATGGATATTTATAATATCAATTATTTTAATATTTAATTTTTAAGGTAATTACTATGTCATCATTGTGTCATAAATAAATTAAATTATTTAATGTCCAAAAATTATAAATAAAATATAATTATGTATTAAATAATTTTATTATTCTAATGAATATGTATATTCTAATTAATATTATGTATAAACCTATATTATGTATAACCCTATATTAAAAATGGTTTAGTTATTAAACTTTGAATTTAAAATTTTTAAATCATTTTATCTTTCTAATGAATATGTAAATTCTAATTTATAAATTTTATCTTTCCAATAGAATTAGGACACGTGTTACTATAATAATAATATCATTTGTACCCTCAATTACCCTATTTACTTTTAATCGTGGTAAATAAAAGTCAAAAATTACTATTAACAAAAAATTATATTCATCTTATTGAACCACATTTTACTTACTGATATTAACTATGTCTCTTGGATTTTTGAAATTCAACACATATAAGCGGTAAAATTATGATTTATTCAAATTTTCAAATGCTCCTTGGAGGTGGTAAAAGATAGTAAAAGGTTCTATAAAATTTAATATATATAATATTATTACAAAATGACTCCAATGAATTAAATTGAACATATATAGGTATTATGTATCTATTTTAACAAAAAATAAATTTAAATAATACAATTAATTATTTAAATAAAATGCCGGTTTTTAATATTAACAGAGTGTTTTTCAATATTAATTAAAAATGGATGTTTTCAGAAAAATACCAAAAATTCATCCTAAGCTAATTTCGATATTCCGAATCCAAAAATAAAGTCCATTTTGACTGATAAAATTTATAAAATTTCAAAAAGTGGGTATTACAATTCATAATGGCTAGTTTGATTGGCCGTGGTGTGTTAGAATCTCAAAATTGCGTACAATGAATGTTATTGCATTATCCAAAGGGAAACGTACCATGGAAGCTTGGGGAGTTACATTCTTCCCTCCTTTAAATAATTTCGTCTTTGAAATTTCTAGAATACTACTGAAAAAAAAGATTCGGGTGGTTCTTCATCATAAGTTCAACTCATTCCCATGTTTTCTCTTCCATATTATGGTTTCTCCATAGAACATTTACCAGATGAGTCATCCAGCTTCTCAACACTGGTTCTCTGGTATCAAGAATCTTGATAGGACCTTCACAATAAAACACATCTGGTTCCAGTTCAATTTCCTTATAGGTGAGTTCATGCATTGGTTCAGGCAAGTATTTTCTCAACAGTGATATGTGGAACACATCGTGAACTTTGGGGAGACTTGGCGGCATTGCCAAACGATAAGCTATAGCCCCAATTCGTTCTAGAATTTTGAAAGGTCTGATGTACATGGGACTTAATTTACCATTCTTAATGAATTGTACAACTCCCTTCCATGAAGATACCTTTTAGAAAACATGATCTACAACCTAAAATTCCAAATCCTTCCTTCAGTTATCAGCATAACTCTTCTTCCTAATTTGAGATGCTTTGATGTGGGTTTTGATAACATTCAAATTTTCCGTAGTTTCATTAACAATTTCTGGTCCTACGAGATTGCTTTAACCAACATCATCCCAAAAAGTTGGTGTGCGACATCTCTATCCATATAACACTTCCTAAGGTGACATCTGAATGCTTGAATGGAAGCTATTTTTATAGGACAATTATACCAGATGTAAATATTGATCCCACATACCTTGAATGTCAAGTGAGCAATATCTCAACATATCTTATATGGTTTGAATAGTCTGTTCTGATTTTCCATCAGTTTGAGGGTGGTAGGCTGTGCTCAAACATAGTTCAGTATCCATGGCCTTTTGAAGACTTTTCCAAAATCTTAATGTAATATAGGGATTGCGATAAAAAACAATTGATAGGTGTACACCATGGAGTCTTAAAACTTCATTATTATAATGGCTTTCTATACATTCAAGTGGTAAATCATCTCTTATATCAAGAAAATGTGCTGACTTGGTAAGACAATCAATAATGACTAATACTACTTCTTCCCTTCTAGGATTCTTTGGTAGCCCCATGACAAATTCCATCGTAATATCATCCCATTTCCACTATGGTATGGGAAGAGGTTGCATGACTCATCTTGGATGTTGTCTTCCCGCTTTCACTTGTTGAAAAACCATACATCTCATCACAAAATCATCAATCTCATTCTTCATGTTGTCCCACTAAAACTTTTCTTTCAAATCCCTATACATCTTAGTGCTCCTGGGGTGTATAGAGAAATTGGAGCTATGAGAATCATCCAACAATTCTTTTTTTAGATCTGGTATATCGGGAACCCAAAGTCTCTTCCCAAATTTCAAAATTTTATCTTTATATACGAAGTCACTCAATCTCCCATCATTTACAGCTTTAATATTCTTTTAAAACTCATCATCATTAGTCTGAATTTTTTTTATCCTTTCTAGTAAATATGGTTTCGCAACCATTTAAAAAATTATTAATGTTTCCCATTCAATGGTTATTCCCATATCCATCTTTACAAGATCCATGAAAATAGGATCCCTTTCAACTCTCATATTGTTCAAAACTCCATGATCCTTTCTTATTAAAGCATCTTATGCCTTATTTTCTTTCCTTGGGTGGTACTGTATTGTGAAATCATAATCCATGAGTAGTTCAATCCATCTCCTTTGCATCATTTTCAGTTCCTTCTGAGAGAAAATATACTTCAAACTCTTGTGATCTGTATAAATATCACATTTTTTACCATAGAGTTAGTGTGTTAATATGTTCAGAGGAAGGATTAAAGCTTCTAACTCAAGATCATGAGTGGGTTAGTTTTTATCATAAATTTCTAGCTTTTGTGATGCAGTGGCAATAACTCTATCATCCTGTATAAGGACACAACCAAGTCCATTCTTTGAAGAATCACTATAAATAAAAAACCCCTCATTACCTAATGGTAAATTCAAGATAGGATCACAGTCTAACATTCTCTTCAGTTTTTTAAAACATTTTTACGCTCTTTTTTCAAAAAAATTTAACCCCTTTTCGTGCGAGCTTGGTTAATGGGTTAGCCAACCAGGAAAACTTTGGGACGAAACGTCGATAATAACCTGCTAAATGAATAAAACTTTGTACCTCAATTATAATAATTTTTTCTGGCCATTCTTGGATTGCGTTTGTCTTAGAAGATTCATCATAGATTCCATCCCTAGAGACAATATGGCCCTGAAAAGAAATCCCCTAAATCCTGAATTAATACTTGCTAAATTTCCCATATAATTCATTTCTTCTAAGAGTCCTTAGGATAATGCCCAAGGGATTTTCTTGATCTTTGTAGCTTTTGGAGGATACCAAGATATCATCAATAAATACCACTACAAAGTCATCAATATATTCCTTGAAAACTCTGTTCATTAGATCCATGAAAATATAGGGTGCATTAGTCAGCCCAAAAAGCATTACTGTAAACTCGTAATGCCTGTACCTGGTTCAAAATGATGTTTTCAGAATGTCTTCCTTATTCACATACAACTGATGATATCCATATTGAAGGTCAATCTTTGAAAAATATTGATCTCCATGATGTTTGTTGAATAAATAATCAATGTGAGGTAGGGGATACTTGTTATTTATTATTATAGCATTGATCTACCTATAATCAATGCACAACCTCATAGATCCATCTTTCTTTTTAACAAAAAGGACAGCGGCTCCCCATGGAGAAGCACTAGGGTGAATAAATCCTTTATTACTAAATTCCTATATTTGTTTCATTAGTTACACTAATTCCACAGTGTCCATTCTATAAGGGGTCTTCGATATAGGCCATGAAACATGAATTAAATCAATGGAAAACAAAATTTCTTGTTCTGGTTGATGTCTAGGTAAATCCTATAGAAACACATCAATATATTCTTTCACAGTAGGTATGTACTCTATTCAAACATTCTTTTTCACACCCATAATTATTTCATTCTCTTCCTCCTTAATAATTAGATTTTGTAGAGAATCTGGGGGTGGATCTAGATAAAAATTATGTGGTGACGTTTCTTCTCAAAAGATAAGGTAATTCTTATCATCATCGAAATTATATCCTCCTTCTTCTTACAAATTGTTTTTGTATAATGGTCCAAAAGAGAATCCATTTCGACGATTATATCAAATTCAATCATGGGTATGATGATGATATCTGCAGATAAAAAAAATTTATATGTCTTAATGGGAACTGATTCACAAAACATTGTTTCGATAATACTTCCATTAAGAGTTTTGACTGAAAACTCCCTTGTTTAGTCAAATTGAAAATATCTAATTTTCTTAGAAAACTGGGAATATATGAAATAATTCGATGATCCAAAATCAAATAAATCATTGACTAAACATGGGGAAATCATTAAATTACATGCTACCGCTTCTTTAGGAGCTTCAACCTCAGCAGTAGTGATTATATAAGCATGGCCTTGCTCCTTTGGCCTTTTCTGAGGTAAGTTCCCTTAGGGAATAGGAAATTAATTTGCATAAGGTCCCTTTTCACATGAATTGTAGCCTTTAACATTGACAGTCTCATTTATTCCCTTGCAATCACGATGTTGGTGGCCTTTTTCACCACACTTGTAACAGACTCTCATTCCCATCAAGCAAGTACATGGGTGTTTCGTCCCACATTTACTACAGGATGGATATTCAACTTTTCCATTCTTCCCCATATTTCTATTTCTAGAGTTATCAGCAGATCTATTCTAATCTTTATTTTCTTTGAAGTCATAAGACTTATAGAATTCCTTTTATTTCTTGATAGTGCATGAGACAATATCTTTGTATGATGAGAAGGATTGTTAGACTAATACTCGGCGGAGAAATGTTTTTAACCCATCAATGAATCGATCAATCTTACTCCTTGGTTTACATATATAATATGCCACAAGCATTGATAACTTTGTAAAGATAGCCTCATACATTGAGACATTATCATCATCTTTTTTCCTCACACTCAGAAATTGCCTTTCCATATCATCTCGATGGCCATGAGGAAAGTATTTTTCTATGAAAATATCTTTAAACTAACTCCATTATTTTTTTATACTTTTTCATATTCCTTTGTGTTTTGGATTTATAACCACCATTGATCTGCATCTCTCGTGAGGTGATAAACTACCAAGACAAATTTTTCCCTTTCGCTACTCTCCAAAGAATGAAATATTTTCTCTAAGGAATTTATCGATTAATCAGCTACTAATGGATTTTTACTCCCATTGAATGTTGGTGGTTTTTTCCTGATTAAGTGGTCTAACATTGATCCTCCTTGTTGTGGATCAGGGTGCTCAATACGGGTAAGGTTATTATTCATAACCTAAGTGAGTTTTCCCAGTATGGTGATAAGCTGATCAACACCAGTTGCGTCACCAGTTCAACTATAATTATATTGATTATGAGGTCAATCTCTGCATGGATTACGTGCATTGATACGGTTTCAATTCCTTCCACTAGGCTCTATTTCTGAAAAAACTGGCATCCACTAGATTAGTTTATGAATCAAAATACATAATTCCAAACTTGTAAAACACTTAACATAAATTGAAGAATTTAGGGATATAATCTATAATCATAAAAAATGTTTTCATTGAAGAAGTATATACTCATAAATCCTTCATAATGGATTTTAATGAAAATGTGAATTATCCTAAGCATATACCTTGGGAGTGTCGAAACCAAGAGTGCAGCAATGACCATTGTCATGTACCAAGATACCCTAGGTCAAGCCCGAAACACCTTGTCAGAGTTTTCACTTCTAGGTTCATCTGTGCCAGAGCCACCTCTATTTTCTCGTATCAAGACAGGGATGAATTTCTTGGAATATACACAAAATCTCTACATTACCAAAATTATAGGAATTTTTTCTATACCAATTTTCAAAGTCTATCTTAGGGTAATGTGCTCTAATAAGAGTTTATCTAAATCTTGTTTCCATGGATTGTACTAAAAATCCTCTGATACCAACTGTAAGAACCTGACCCCAGTTACATAGAGTCAGTGCATTATTACATAACTTTTGCATGATACAAGGAATCATGTCACGAAACACCGATCAATTTAGTAGCCTTAGAAGTACATGATACATTCATATGTTTTACATTACATTGTGAAATAAAAACATCAACAACATTTTTCCCCATTGAACACACTTAAATCCTTAGACTATCCCTGCAGGTCAAAAAAAATATTTCTTCCTCTCAAGGGAAAAATAAAACATAGAAAGAGGTGAGCTCAGATTCTTAGTAAGGATAGAAATATAGCAGAAACTTTCATAAATAAGCATAAAAATTTAAGGTAATATGTAAGACTAAAACAAAATACTTTTATACTTAAACTTCATCATTATATGGAATAGATAAAATAAAATATGGCCATATACTTATTCACATAGATATTCTACTAGTCAAATAATCACATGCAATATCAATATCTACTTTCATAATGACGGAATGCGTAATGCGAGACTTCATAACCACATAGTCAGGGCCTTGTGCCAAGACTACAAATAAGATATTTTCTAGTCCTTGTGAAAAGACACTAGTTTGTCTCATGAGACCTACCGATCCATCGAGGAAGTATTGCGGGCTCCACCCGTCACTTACTAAGTCCAATGCATTACTCATATGAAAAGGTTTAAACATAACATAAACAATCGTATTAAAACTAGCACACGAAATGTCAATACTTTATCCATAAACCATGAATGATATATGAATAACACATACATAGTTATACATATCAAAAAACCGTCAATACAATATGGAATATTTGTATCATAACAAATCAACTTCAAACAAGCTTTAAATCCATCAAAAGGATGTTGAAATAGATGAAATCAAAACTTTTTTTAGAGAAATATCACTTTCAATTTTGAAATCATTTAAAAGTCATATAATTATAAAATAAAAATTTTATTTTGAAAATATTATTATAATATTGTATATGAAGCATTGAAGATGATAAAACAGTGGAAAATAGCCAAACCCACCATATAAGTTAAAAAACATTCTTACCTTAATTTTGTCGAGAAGGTCATAAAGTACCTTGTTTGGAAAAAGATGGAAAGATTCATTTTAAAACATATATTCTCAAATAAGGGTATAAATTAATTTTACCCATAGTATCGTAAATATTAAAAATGTTTTGAAATTTTTTTTAGGAAACATGGATGTGGATGATAAAGAGGTCCCAGTAGATACTTATGTAAAAACAACCTTGGATAATAAAGAGATTTTGAAATTAACCCTTACCTTGTACTTTTACTTAGTCAATGGTATGTTAATCTCTTGTATAATAGTCAAAAAATTGATATTAAATTATACAGGATTCATATACATAAATATGATACCATATATGATCTTATAATATTTCTTTTTTAATAATATTTTAGTAGTATCATCGTTTTGGGTGTTAACTGATTCGTTTTCCGTTATATGTTTTGTTACATAAGCCATGTTTGTTACATATAGGTTGTATTTTATTTATATCCAGAATGATATTAAGTTCTTAAACATTATTTTTAATCATCAAAATAAAATTATTCTTGAATGGTTACGATGGAGAAATTAATCTCATCGTGTTCATGGACACGGTAATCCATACGTACGCACGAGGGACAATATCATTATTTTGTTATTAAAATCATATATAATTGGATGTCATATCATATATAAAGAATCATTATCATGATATATTTTTTATTTACATCTGTTATACTCATTATTATACCAATCCCAATAATGAAGTGTTTGAATAACAAACTTCACCACGACGTGGAGACGATAATCCGTACGTACACACGTATGGTGACTTTGACATTTATAGGATGGATTGAATAAAGAATATGGTTGTACCATTTTTATAATAACTTCATAGTATATATAAGATACTAGAGTTATTATTTTAGAATGTAAACAACAAATAAAGAGGAAGTGGAAGAAGAAAAGAACTTGAAAGAAGCGATGAAATATTTACCTCTTCTTCGGGTTCTTCATTTTGATTTTATCAAAAGGGCTCTTTAAGATGGATTTATGACTAATGTAAGACCTATAGGATGAAGGTAGGATATCTTAGAGGATATTTTATATGGTTTTAACTGAGAAAAATTCCCTTGAATATGTGAGTTTGAGAGAATGGGAAGTGACCTTTTATAAGAGGGGTGAGAGGCCCTTATGAAAAGATTGAAATATTATTTTCTAATAAAATAATTTTCGGTTTCTAATTGCTTAAATATGAGTTATTTAAAGTATAAGTTGGGGATAGGTAAAAAACCACTCAACCAATAGGTTTTATATAGGTTTGGGTCACCATATTATACTTTTATTTTAATTTAACTCTTAGGTAAATAGTTTGACATTTACCATTTCTCTTGGTATTTTTATATTATATATTTAATAAACATACTATAAACTACAAATAGAACCAAAATAGGTTCATTAATGACATATATAATATTATTTAGCCCCTTTTTCCAAACCTTATATTTTTAAGAATATTATATCAACCAATAATATAGTATTTGTTTTAAAAACTCAATTATGTCAATTTGGACATTATTTAATAAATTGTGTTTGTTAAAGTCCTAATAACATTATTACTTAGAAAAAAATTCATATATTAAATAATAACATGTCATATTAACCTAGAAAATTATTTGAATTCATCAACAGTCTCAATTTATATTTTTTTGGATATTTATGATATCAATTATTTTAATATTTTATTAATAAGGTAATTACTGCATCATCATTGTGTCATAAATAAATTAAATTATATAATGTCAAAAAGTTTTAAATAAAATAAAATTATGTAGGAAATAATTTTATCTTTATAATAAATATTTATAGTCGAATTTATATTATATATAACCCCAAATTAAAAATGGTTTATTTATTAAACATTAAATTTATCTCTTTTAACTCTTCTTTAAATAAAATAATAATAAATGTCCTAATCTAATCCAAGTGGACCTAAGGGATCGAATTTTATTCCTAAGTTTTTTTTGTCTAATTACACTAATCTAATAGAATTAGGACATGTGTTATGGTAAAAATAATATCATTTTTACCCTTAATTACCCTACTTACTTTTACCCGTGGTAAATAATAGTCAAAAGTTACTATCCACCAAAAATTATTTTCATCTTATTGAACAAAATTTTACTTATTGATATTAAACGTGCATCTTGGATTTTTGAAATTCAACTCACAGAAGCGGTAAAATTATGTTTTATTTGAATTTGCAAATGCTCCTAGGAGGTGGGTAAAAGACGGTAAACCGTTCAATAAAATTTTATATATCTAATATTATTACAAAATGACTCCAATGACTTAAATTAAAAATATATAGTAATTATGTATCTATTTTGACCTAAAATAAATTAAAATAAAATATTTAATTATTTAAATAAAAAGTCGATTTTAAATAAAAACGTAGTGTTTTTCACTATTCATAAAAAATTAAATGTTTTCAGAAAAATACTAAAAATTCACCCTAATCTAATTTCTATATTCTGAATCCCAAAATGATGCCCATTTTGAATGATAAAATTTATAAAATTTTAAAAATTGGGTATTACTATTCATAATGGCTCGTTTGATTAGTCGCGGTGTGTTAGAATCTCAAATTTGCATACAATGCAAGATATTTCATTATCCAAAGGAAAATATACCGTGGAAGCTTGATTTGTTACACTTTTCCTAGGCTACCATAACCCAATATTTAATAGTCATTAATAGAGACAAACTGAAACATGAAATTGAAAATCATTACTAATAACATAAAAATAAAATCCATTAAAAATTAGTCATCATGTAGGATCCAATGTCCATTATTATCTCTCATCACATTCAAACTACCCTAGATTAATACCTGACAGTATTATGCCCAACACATTCGATCATGTCATCCTCGAAATGAAGCCACCACTAGAAATCATGAAACGCAGCCTCCAATTCTTCAACATCCAAACAATCAAACATCATAACAAAAGAAATCATTGGTTTACATTATTAAATAAATTATATAGAAACAATTTATTTTAAATATGCCACACTAATGGGGAAAATAAGTCTATAAAACAAATAATTTCAAGACATTCAGAAACAAAATAAATGTTTCTCATCCCAAATAATTTATCCTAAGAAATGACTAATTTCATTAATATATTGAAATAAATGATTCATTTTCAATTGTTTAAATATTAAAAAATACTTATAAAAAATTATTGATTTTATATATGTTATTTTCACAATCATTATTCTATCCATAATTTCATATTCCCTTAATATTAAGGAAAAATGCAAATCGAATAACATGCCTCTTTCATTAATCAATAATCAAATTAATAATTATTTTTTCATATAATTACAAAATTATCATCCATGATAACATAATAAAAACCATAGAAACATCATTGAAAATAATCTAAAAAATAAAGATGTAAAATTAACGTATCATAAACTACAAGTTATCACAACATCTTAATTCCATAATTCATTCTTACATCATTCCAAATATTATTATCTTTATTGGGTTTATTATATTGTTACCCAAAAAAATAAACCAAGATGATTTCATAATTTCACATAAATGGGGATCTAGTGATTCCTCAAACATCATTAGAAGATCCACGTTCTTTGAGGAAGGATAAAATAACATGGATCAACCATAAAACAAGAAGGAAATATCACCATAACCTGAAAAAAAAAACAGAAAAAATAATATATTTCTCAAACCTAAACCAAAAATTGAGAAATATTACCACAAAAATGGTACTCAAGAGAGAATATAAAAATTATATAAATTAGAATATAACAAGATATATAATATGAATATAATAAACTTCTATATGATTTTCTGGTGTGTTTAGAGCCTCAAGGGTAGTAGCTAGAGAGTTTAGAGATTGTATGGTGTTGAATAGGGTTAAAATAATATGATATAAAGTCAATAAAAGGGGTGTCCAACCCTAAATTTATAATGGAATCCCAAAATTACTTCCCTAATAAATAATTTCATGAAAAAAACATATGATAACTTCAGTCAATGTTGATCTACATGCCTAACTACATAAAATGATTTGAATACCTGAGTATCAAATATTTTTGAAATCACATATAAAACTATATATCTCTACTACACATAGGACCATGGAATGGTGTAAGTAATTTTGTGTGTGATGAAGGCCATCTTGACATAGGGATAAATCACAATACAATATAATCCTTCAATCTAAGTACATTTCAATGAAATGATTTATCTCACTATTTTCACTCATTTGTGTTCAACTCAAGCATGTGTCACCAATAACCACCATGCCAGGTACCTATTAATTTTCTAACATCTGTTTCATATAGAGAGACACGAAAATGTTATATACCCAATGATGTAAAATTTTAAAAGTTCCAATTTCTGACAAGGAGAACCCCCAAGGAATCTGGGAAACCCTACATGATCCATTACGGCATGGGGGTCTGTCATGTTTCTATTCGGTGGACTCTTCATGAAAAATAATAGCCAAACCTACCGTAATAATCATTTTATGGGTCCATGTTTCAAACAAGTGACTCTTCTATATTGAAATTTCCATAGAATAAATAAACCTAGATATTTCACCACTTGAAATTAGAGCTTTTTTGACTGTATCTCATCGCTAATAGAATTTCATACGATAGTCCGTCGTAAAAAGAAACTATTTATTATGGGATGTTGATCCTTCTCAAATGTCTTCATTGTGGTTTTTAACAACCATATTGCAATCGCCCGTCACAAATACATTTTGCGATGGGGCCCATAACCGAAATCCTTGTTGAGTTTTAAAAACCTTTTTTCACAACAGGCCCTAAAAATACTATTTGCGATGGGACCTGTCACAAATAGTTTAAAAAAATAAAAAAATATTAATAATATAATATTAATATTAATGAAATAATAATAATAATAATAAATAAAATAATAAAATAATATATGTATGATAATAAAAATTAAATTTATAATATAATAAAAATAATATTATTAATATTAATGAAATAATAATATTTATATTACTAATATAATAAAAAATAAAAAATAATGAAAACCTTACTATTCTCAAAAAATAAATAAATTAATATATTAATAAAAAATAATTGTTAGTATAAATGTAAAAAAAATTAAACAACAAATAAAAAAATGTAACATTTGTAACAACATAAAAAATGAACTGTGTAAAAATGTAGATTGTTAATATTACAATCAAATTTTACATTTGAATGTTTGATCATAAAAAATTAATAGATTCATATGGGGAGGGTCGTCTAGATGAGATGGTGGAGGAAACATCATCCCTAAACCCTGAGTTAGACGTCGCATGTACTCGAACTACTCCTTCTCCTCCTACTACTTCCATCGCCAAATATCCTCTTGCATATCCTACTGTTGCTGCAGTCATATGCACTCTTTTTACTGCAGTTGTAGCCATTGACACATCTCCCCCTGCTCCCTGTTCATACTCTCTATAAGCTCATTATGAGCTCGTAGCTGTTCCTGATACATTGAAACACATGATGAGGACTCCCCACAATCTCTTCTCGAGCTGGACACCAACATCATAGCAGTTCCATAATAATCCACAGGCATCAATCAAATGCTGATAACAACCACTTAGCCTTTCTTGAATGAATACTGGGTCGCTTGCATCCATGATGTCTCATCAAATCAATGGACACTGGTCAATGTATCAGTCTCAGCCTGACTCTCGGTCAGTTTGTGAGAGTTCGTGGCCTCATATGGCTCCTTTATTTTCTATTTAAAATTAAAATATTTGAAATATTATTTTTAGTGAAATTTTAAACCCATGAAAGAAAATATACTGATGAAAATTATACACTGGTGAGCACCTCTAATCTCTCCAGTGGTCAGATCACTATACATCCTCTTATAAATGTCAAACTCCATAATATCAAGTTGTTATAATTTTTATATGAATATAAAATAATCCGTTAACTTTTAAATTTATATAATATATTTAAAAAAATTACTTACCATATGCTCTCATATACATACTAAATTTACCACTACCTGCTCGATGTGTCATCTCTTGTCTCCCTCGATTTTGTTTACCTACTGATTATCTCCTCTAAAAATGACCACCCAACCAGTATGAACATAAACCATCTCAAACCTAAGATGAAATATAATTAGGTTGGTGTGTTTGACAAGACTCAACAATCTCTGTCACTCCTGCTTTCTCCATTTGTTTCTTTATCATATTGTTAAAAAACTGACTTGAATACAGACGCATAGTCCCATTCCAAGCCTTCCAGATAGCCTCACACATGCTATCATTGATGGGATACCATAAACCCTACAAATAATTTATAATATCATGTTATTAATTAAATAAATTTCAAAATAAATATTTTCTATTTACATAGTATCCAATGATCTAACATGCGGTGATGCAAATCAATGAGAATATGATCCCATGAGACCCATCCTTCATAAAAATATTTGTTCAATATAGTGACCCCTATCCAGTTTCTATATGAATAAAAATATGAAAAGATAACAAATAATCAAAAAATTAGTATATAACTAAATTATTGAAAACTAACTAAAATACATAGGTAAACATACCTATGCATGTGTGGATCGAATCCTAGATGTGGTAATTTCTCGAGGATAAAATTAGGAATCATCAATTGTGCAAGACCACACCCCCTACGAGTCCCCCATAAACTGATAGTAGTCTAAGGGTCTGATAACCCAATATCCTACATGTCCAAATGAAGATCAGCTTCCTCCAACAGATGATACAGATCCTCATCCATCTAAAACACGAAATTATTAATGTTAGTAAATAGTTGAGAACAAATATTATATATATATATATATATATTATGATTAAGTTGAATTTAACTATGTCAATGTTCATCTTCATCCTCATCTATATATCTGATGATGTCAATATCTTCGTATTCCTCCTCAGCATCATCAATTTCTATACGTGTTTCAGTTTTATCATCTCTTGTCATTTAAAATTCATTTGTAACATCGTTAACATCATCATCACCATCAACCCTTAACTGTTGGGTGTCATCATCGATATACATGCCACTTTGTGAAAAAGATGAATTTGGACCAGTCTCTAAAAAGTTTCAATTCCTTTATCATCAACGGAACCACATTCACTTTCAGTAAACAGATTTTCCCAACATTTAATTTTTATTATGATTCACCAATCACTCAAGTCTCTTGATATAGCATAGAATTTTTAATAAAATTTTATATTCTAGATGGGATAATAAAAATGGTTCATTTACTATAAGAACACATTTATATATAATATCACTTATTCCATGGGTCGGGTGACACAAAATCCTATCTCAGTATCCAATCACTTAGATTTAAAAATTGTTATGTAATGTTGTCCCAGATAACACAGTTTAATAATTTCTTCTAACATAGCGAGAAAGTCAACTTCTGTTTCTCTATGATGTGATCCTCTATAGAAAATCCAACAATTCATTGTTTTTTGATTCCTTGTATACATGTGTATGAAATCAAAAACCACTCACCACATATCCATTATTAGATTTAACTATTTTTTATGGTGGGTTACTCAAAAACGCAATCAGTTATCAATATTATTAGCGTGTTGATATGCATAATTTTTTTTTAAAAATTCAATATAACAAATAATAAATCTATTTTATATATTAAACCAAAAATAATTTATGTTACCCATTTTTGAAACAAGTATGAAACATTTTTTTAATGACGTTCTTCAAGAGCAGTTGTAGTAATTTATGGAAGTTTATCTAGATATGATTATCGTATAACCTAAAAAAAAGATTAATTTACTATAAAAAATTATAGAATACATAACATGATTACTCACTGTAAAAATAGGTTTCATTTATTCATAGTTGAGAAGAATATATAAATAATATCTGTGATGTTCATTATCTAAAATACATCATTTTTGAACTCCAACAAAGCCATGTTTGGGTTGAATGAAAACTGATAATTTATATCCCATTTCATCGTCAACATTTTCCTCTTTATGGCCCATATAGTTGTGTTTTTAGGGATATTCATATTGAAAGTAATGAGAGAAGAAAAAATAAGCTTCCTCTTAAAAATAATCATTTATAATTGGACCTTCTACTGATGCTTTGTTACATACTTTTTTCTTCAATTTCTGCATGAATCTCTCGAATGGGTACATCCATCGAAACTATACCGGACCTCCACATTTTTATCCATGTAGGAAATGTAATGTCAATTGATCCATTGAGTCAAAAAAATCCATTGGGTAGGTTCTTTCTAGTTTATGTAAAATTGAAATAATATCTTCTTACATTATAGTTAATGAACTATAGTCACTTTCCACCACAAAAATGTCTCAGAAAAAATATGATATATATGTTAGCACATCCCAATTCATAGAATTCAATAATCCTCTTAATCAATTTAGCATAATTCCTTCCATTATAGCATACCATTAATGAATTTATAATCCAGTAAAATACCCATTTCTAACATATCATCCCAAATAGGAATCATAACGATCATGGAGTCTCAAACCTACAATCCACTAAAAAATAATAGTTGATTCTCTTTGGAGAGACTATAAGGTTATTTTAGCTTTATTAACTTCTTTGATCTCACATTTTCAAATAGATCAAGTTCGGGTCGCCTGTAAATTTAGGAAAGATATAATAGTTCTGTTACATTATCTTTGTTCTAACCTTGTATATCCAAAACTACATGAAATAAATTATCAAAAAAGTTATTCTCAATATTCATGCCATCCAACAAGTGATAAACCAACAAATTAGACTAATATGTTAGATCCAAAAAAATGATCTGTTTTATCCAATTGTGTTCTTTCCCAAAGTCATCAAATTTTTGTTGGTTTATTGTTGGTCCAAATGTGATGAGAGGTAATGATGATAAAATTGATTTTAACTCTCTACCTAAAATAATTATTGGAGGTTCATATCTTTCAATTGTTTATTTTCTAAAAAGATATTTTTATTCTAAAAAAGATGATCAGTTGGAAGGAATCTGTGATGATAGTGGAAAAAAAAGGTTTTTTCCATGCATGCACATAAATTATTTAATATCTATCATATAGTATGTACATGACTATGGGAGAAGGGTACTCCAGCAAGATAACATTCTATTTTCTGGGAAGTTGCTAATTTTCCGCATTAATGCAGCTTTCGGCAAGAAATTTTTTTCGCAACAACATCA
Organism: Viscum album; assembly: GCA_963277665.1. Lineage (NCBI taxonomy): Eukaryota > Viridiplantae > Streptophyta > Magnoliopsida > Santalales > Viscaceae > Viscum > Viscum album. Next base: position 2,059,691,082 of record OY728132.1, read on the forward strand.
AATGTACTGAAACCATTAATTCAAAATGAATTTCACTAAATAATCAATGGTTTCAAATAAACATCAATATTCTATTTAAGATGTTGAATAATTAATAATGAACAAAAGATATATAGTTTTTTCATCTGTATCCAAGGAGGTAAATTGTACTGAGTTATAAAGATAAGACAACATGAATACTGACTACCGTAAGAAAAAAATTGAAATAACCTGTCAGTAGAAAGACCTAATCGCATGTTTCGGGCTTCTAAATTAAAATAATGATGAACTTGGTCAAAATGTTTCCATGAATCACCATCACAGGGATGATTTATGGTTTTTACGGTTGGAATATTTTCTTTCTAACATGACATCAATGCTGCTATATTCTGAGATAAATAAACGCTTCAATATGGGTGTAAATGGGAAATATATCAAATATTTTATAGGAATCAATCCAGACTTCCCTTGTTGATCCTCTTTATACCTCGATTGTCCACATGTGGGGAAACTATTCAACAAATAATGTTTACCATAATATAAGATGCAATCATTTGAACATGCATGAATATTCTTATAACTAAGACCCATATTATGACCCAGCCTCTTACTCTCATAGAAATTTCTTGGTAACGCATTTTACTCAGGTTGAAATGTATTTACTAGAGATAATATCTGATTAAAAATGATATTTGACATTCAATTATATGATTAAATAGATATAAATTTAGCAACAAATTTAAATGTTTATATCTTGCAACCATGATATAAGGCATCCTTAGCGGACCTCATCAAAACATATAAATGAAATAGTTACATCTCAAAAGTTAAATTTATTTCATCCTGAGTATCATCTTGTTGAAAAGACAGACCATCCATATCATGTACTAATCATTGAAACTGGGCTAGGTCTGAAACCAAATTATTAGTATCTTCTCTTGAACTGTTTTCACCATGTTGATAACAAAAAATATAATCTGGTTGAAACCCAAAAGGAAATAAATGACCCTCACTATTTTTAAATGTTTCAAACGTCCTCAGAGCACATTTTTTTACCAGGACACTAAATTTTTCCTTCTGAAATAATTTATGGTTTTGATTGTGCAAATGATAAGAAAGCTTCAACACCCTCAATATATATAGTATTTAAACTAGAACAAGTTAGATTCGTGTGTTTATTTTTCCAAGAACAATAATATAATAATGATTGTTGTCAACATCCTTTTTTTATATTTCACAAAAAATATGATATAATTGGTTTTTTGTATAATTTGATATAAGAAAAACAGTATCCAAAAAATAGAAGACAATTAAATTCATTTTTCTATCAAAGTATTATAATTTCAATTATTCCATTCTTATTTATAGTATTTTTTTAAACATTTATACTAATCTACATTAACTTATAATAATTTATATTAATTACCACTAATTATTATTAATTACAGATAACTTTTACTAATAATTATTAATTATTGGAGACACAATTTCTAGCGGATTAGATGTAGCTCTTTTTTTAGATAACTCATCTCCACTGTCTCTGTCTGAAATCACTATGAAACATTTTCTCAAACATAGAGATATCCATTTTTTGTATGCATGAAGATGGAGAGAAATGCAGTGACACCTCCCTACTCTCCATATTCATGTATACATAAATAGATATTTGTATGTCTGAGCATATTTTTCATGGTGATTTGATTCGGAGACAATGCAGACGAGTCTTATAGAAAAGGAGACTCTTTTCCCAATATCTCTTCTCCTAGAAACGTTATCTAACTAAAATTAGTAAGAAAAATCTGCTCTGACAAACACATATATGTTTTCGTATGCACAAGAATGGAGAGCATGAAGGCCTCACCACACTGCTCTCCAATATCATCCACACGAAAATGGATATCCGTACATAAATAAAGATTTTACATAATTATTTCAGTAGGAGAAAATTGCAAGGGAAAAATAAGTTGAGCAAAAGGGAGCCCCGAATCTGCTGGAAATTGTGCCAATTTATTACAATTTATTACTATTTCTTACTAATAATTGAAAATTATAACTAATTATTTCTAATTGTTTCTAATTATTTCCAACTATTTCTAATTTTTTCTAATTATTACTATTTATTACTAATTATAAAAAAATTTATTACTAATTAATATGATTTATTACTAATTTTGACATTTGTTTACTAATTATCACAATTTATTACTAATTATCAGAATCTAATACTAATTATTAAGTATTATTACCATTTATTACTAATTATTACAATTTATTACAAATTATTAAAAGTTATTACTAATTATTACAATTTATTACAAATTATTATAATTTATTACTAATTATTAGAATTTATTATGAACTATTACTACTTATTAGAATTCATTATTAATTTTTAAATTTTGTACTAATTATATCTATTTATTACTAATTATAATAATTTATTACAAAATTATTACAATTTATTACTAAATATTACAATTTATTACAAATTATTAAAATTTATTACTAATTATTAGAATTTATTAATAATAATTAGAATTTATTACTAATTATTAGAATTTATTACTAATTATTACTGGTTAATATAATTTATTTCAAATTATTATAACGTATTACTAATTATTACAGTTTATTACCAATTGTTACAATTTTTATATAATTATTAAAATTTATTACTAATTATTACAATTTTCTAATAATTATTACAATTTAATACTATTTAGTTGAATGTATTAATAATTATTACTAATTTTTGATATATATTACCAGTTATTGAAATTTATAACTAATTATTAATATTTATTAAAATGTATTACTAATTTTTATAATTTATTACAACTTATTACTAATTGTAACAATTTATAACAATTTATTAGAATTTATCCTAATTGTTATTAATTATTACAATTTATTACTAATTATAAAATTTCTTAATATTTATTAGAATTTATTACTATTTAATCAAATTTATTACTAGTTTTTAAAATTTATTACTAATTTTTTTTAATTTACTACTAATTATTAGAATTTATTACAATTGATTGCAATTTATTACAAATTATTTCAATTTATTTATAATTATTACAATTTAATAATAATTATTTGACATTATTACAAATTATTACAGTTTATTACTAATTATTACAATTTATTACTAATTTTTACAATTTATAACTAATTATTATAGTATAGTACTAACTATTACAATTTATTACTAATTATTAAAATTTATTTCTAATTATTACAATTTATTACTAATTATTACAATTTATTACTAATTTTTAGAATTTATTGATAATAATTAAAATTTATTACTATATATAACTAATTATTATAATATATTACATTTTAATACTAATTATTATAATTTATTATTAATTATTAAAATTTAATACTAATTGTGAGAATTTATAACTATTTATTACTAATTATTTTGATTTATTACCAATTATTATAATTTATTACTACTTATCGTAATTTATTAATAATTATTACAATTTATTACTAATCATTACAATTTATTACTAATTATTACAATTTATTACTAATTATTACAATTTATTTCTAATTATTAGAATCTATTACTAATTATTTGAATTTATTACTAATTATTTCTAATTGTTTCAATTTATAACTATTTTTAAATTTATTTTTAATTAATACAATTCATTACAAATTATTAGAATTTATTACAAATTATAATATTGTATTACAAATAATTAGAATTTATTACTAAATATTAAAAATTATTACAATTTTTCTAACTTATTAGTAATTTTAACAAATTTTTATAATTTATTACTAATTGTTAATATTTATTAAAAATTATTATAATTTATACTATTTATTACTAATTATTAAAATTTATTGATAATTATTATAAATTATTATTAACTATTACAATTTATTTCTACTTTTTACAATTTATTACTAATTATTACAATTTATTTTTAATTATTACAATTTATTAGAAATTATTACAATTTACTACTAATTATTAAAATTAATTACTAATTATTACAATTTATTACAATTTATTAATAAGAATTAGAATTTATTACAAATTTTTATAATTTATTACTAATTATTAAAATTTATTACTAGTTATTAAAAGTTATTTTAATTTATTACTAATTAGTAGCATTTATTACTAATTATTATAATTTATTACGAATTATTATTAATTGTTTCAATTTATTACTAATTATTATAATATATTATTAATTATTATTAATTTTTTAAATTTATTACTAATTATTAAAATTTATTACTAATTTTTACAATTTATTACTAATTATTTGATTTAATTACTAATTGTTGCATCTTATTACTAATTATAACAATTTATAACTTATTTTTTCTATTTCTTGTAATTTTTTCAATTTATTTGTATTTTTTACCATTTATTACTAATTATTACAATATATTTCTAATTATTACAATTTATTCCTAATTATTACAATTTATTACTAATTATTGCAAGTTATTACAATTTATTACAATTTAATACTGCTTATTATAATTTAATACTAATAAATACAATTTAATACTAATCATTACTCATCAACATAATCAATATTAAATAATACCAATTCAAACTAATCATACGTAATTATTTGTAAAAATAAACCTAAACAATGATAAATTAATCTATTTATTTCAAATTTAATTTAACTACAGCTAGTTAACAATCATTATAACTAAAATTAAAAAAAATGAAAATAGAAAAAATTAATAGAAATAGATAAACACATCAATATTAGTGAAAAATATAAAAAAAATAATCAAAAAAAAAAAAATCAAAAAAATAATTCATAAATTAATTAAAATAATAAAAAATAAATAAAGTATTACAATAATAAAAAATTAAATAAAAAATGTAATATTCATAACAATACAAAAACGCACTATATACAAATATAGATATTCAATATTACAAACAAAATTTACATTCAAATATTTGATCATAAAAAATAAATAGATTACTGAGGGGGATGGTCGTTTGGAGAAGATGTTGGAGGGAACTCCATCCCTAAACCATGAGTCATATATCACATGTACTCCAAATGCTCCTGCTCTTGTTGCTGCCGTCATTGATGCATCTCCTCCTACATCTCCTGCTGCTACTGTCATAGGAGATCTTCCTATTGTTGTTGCTGCCATTGACGCATCTCCTCTTACTCCCTTCGCATACTCTATATAATCGCACTCTGAGCTCGTAGTTGCTCCAGATATTGTGTAGCAGATGATGATGACTCCCCATGAGCTCCTCTCAGACTGGATGCCAACATCACAACGGTGCCATAATAATCCACATGCATTAATTGAGAGCTGATACCAACAACTCGGCATTTATGGAAGGCATACTAGGTCGCATGCATCCATGTTGTCTTGTCAAATTGGGGGGCACTGATCTAAGTATATGTCCCAGCCAAACTCTCAGTTTGTGTCTGACACGTCGCAAGCTCATATGACTATTTTAATTGCAATTTAAAATTAAAATAGTTAAAATATTATTTGCAGTTAAATTTTAAACTCATAAAGAAAATATACTGACCACAATCGGACGCTGATGAGCACTCCAAATATCTCTATTGGTCAAATCACTATTGTTGGGAAAAATTCCCTCAAGGTAACATTGCAACATTTTTGGGTTGGTTGCGATTGTTGACAAAGAAGTTTTTCATGGTAAATTGTCGAGTTCCAAAGATGTTTTTGACAATCCATGTTGAAAAAAAATTGTGAAAAAGGAAGGTAATAACTGGAAGTGGTACAAAATAACTGATACAAGGTGGTGCTGTTATCCAGTGTTTGGAAATTTTTTGGGTTCCAGAAATTGGGATTTGGTGAGAATTGCGAGTAGAGGATTTTCATGAAGATCCTATCAAAATATGGCAATGAAATGAATTTCCTGAAGTTAGAATTCATGAAGTGGATTTCTCAAAGACATGAAGAATGTTGACAGTGAGCTCTGCAATTACGATGAGTTTCACAAACAGCAGAGGTGAACAGCATTGCGAAGGAGCATTGCGGCAGTGATGCAAAGGAATTGATTGAATGCTCCATGATTACGATAGGTTCAATGACCCAAAAAATTGATGTGGTGATTCACAATACAGAAATAATTTCAATAGAAATTTCAAAGCATTTCGATTTGAGATGATGTGAAACTGACTTTTCCCATAATGTTCTCGAGTCTTTGGAATAACCTATAAATAGACTTCGACCCCCTTGATAAGAGTAGATATTTTTTCACGAAAAAATTGCATCTCTCAAATCGCAAAGGAGGTTTATAGAGGAAGTGTTCTTCAGAAAAGGAAGGTGCTTCGTGGTGGAAAATATAGCTCCATGAAAGAGGTCTATTCTGCGTTGTCCAAGTGAGATTTGTGAAGGAAGTCACTCTATGACGGCTTGAGCTCTTTGACCACCTAATCTCTATGAAGGCTTAAACTCTCTGAAGGCATGTGCTCTGCGAAGTAGTGTGTTATATGATGTAGTGAGCTTTGTGATATAGTTAGCTTTGTGAAGGTGTGTGCTTTGTGAAGAATCAGGAACTTCATGAAGTCTAGATTGAGCTTTGCATAATTGGGAGCTTCACAAAGTAGGGAGATTTACAAAGGTATTTCCAAAGGTTGTTGCCCAGCGACCCATGGAAAAGGAGTAGTGGATTAAATTTTTTACTTCAATAAAGAATATACATATAGTGAAGGAAGCATTCATTATAGATAATGAAAGGACCTACAAGTCATTAAATTGTGATTGGATCTACTAAAGAAGCAGTGAGCACACTTTAGTTGAGAGAGCAGTGAGCTTTCATTTGTGATTGGTTATAAACCATGAGGGATAGTGAGTCCTATTCTAACTTGTAAATAGTAGTGCACTTATATTGGATTTGGTACATCATCAAATCGCTTATGTATTCTCCTTGGAGATATCCTAGTGAGGATGAACCATGTATAATTTATGTCACTTTTTCTTGTTTTAAGATTTGTTCATACTGTGAAATAGGAAGGAGATAGAAGAGAGTTTTTTCTAACAGTGAAACAATTTCAAAAGGGGAAGTGGTTTTAATCTTTCATACCCTAATTCACCCCTGATTATCTAACCTAGTGGACCTAACAATATTTATGAGAGGGAAAGGTTGATATAAGTTTTTATCTCAAATCGAGGTATCTGATCATATAGGGATTCTGATATTTGATGAGATTAATTTTCAGCTATTGAAGAATTAGATGAAACACTACTTCTGATCTATGAGAATGGATATGTTTATAGCAGCAATGTAGGGTATCTGAGCCAACGTGAAAAGTGGTGCTTTATCAGAAGCATAAATAAGGGAGTTGGATGATGACGCCAATGGAATCAATGCCTTAGGGAGACCCCTAGCCAATACTATTTATACAAATTGGTCCCTTGAAAAACATCACATTCCATGTTGGAAATTCTAATGAATATATATAAAGGAGATTCGATGGTAAGATAGGAAAAACTGCAAGTTCATTGGAACAAATATGAAGATCTAAGAATGAACTTGAATGATTCTGTTGATGCATTATTTGATATGGTAAATGTTCACTACAACATAGATAGCCTTTTGTGGCAGTTTTTTAGCAGTGGTTAAAAAACCGCTGTAAATTTATTTTATAAATGATTTAGTGGTAGTTTATTAAAAAACACTGCTAGACTGTTTTTTAGTCCCGAAACTTCTTCCCCGACCCCCGCGATACCACCCCTTATCCACCCCCCACCCGCGACCCCTGAAACCCTATATCATCTCCCCTCAACGCGCCTCGCCACCCCTCATTGAGGCTATCATCCCATCACTGCCGACTCCCCGAAGCCCAAGCTCGCCTCCTCGCTTCATGTCCTGACCCATGTCGCCACTCACCACTTCTCGCTGCCCCTCAGTATCATCCTTCTTCTTCTTATTCCATCCTTTCGTTATATGTGATTGTAATAAAATAATCTATACGTGATTTTTACACTAGAACTTATACATTTTTTAAATTTATTCTACACTTGGAATATTGGGTCTGTCAAGGTTTTTTTTCAAAGATAATTTCATGTTCCAAGTGTTCATAAAAAGGTTTTATGGTCTTTTTTAAATGTTTTTTTATATTTGGGGGATTTAATCCTACTTGGGTCATGAATTGGTTGAAATTTTTTAATGGAAATGTTTCAAAGGAAAGGATTTTTTGGGTTCATTAATGGTTTCAAATGAAAATGTTTAATGTTTAAAAATATTTTCAATGGGATTTTAAATGGTATGTTTTAATGAATTATTTGAAATGGGATTTCAAAGAGGATTAACATGACATAGAATTATGATTATTTTAATAAATCTCATTTGTAACTTTCATAATGAACTACTTATATTGTATGTAATACCCTCAATTATTACCCCTACTCTTTAGATGTATTTTGATGACATGGATGATAGTTTTGGTTTTGTTTACTGCAAGGGTGTTGGAGGTGAGATTAGATTTATATTCTGTTGTTGCATTAATCATGTAACGTGTTTGATAACTTGTATCCTATTATTTATATCATGGGTACACTAGGCACTGAGAGAGAGGCCTATATTTATGTAACACTATATAGTCACACACGATTGGTGTCCCCTAGTTGTGTTGTATACCATGTCTAGTGGGGAGTTCCCACTATGATCCTAGGTGAAGGATACTCAAGTGACTTGTGTTGTATTGATGAAATATATGTCAGTGGTAGGTATCATGTATTGATATGGTCTACGACTGTCTTAGTCTATGACCTTTTTTGTTTCGCATGATACTATATGGATTACATTTGGGGAATATCATTCCTTGTGTCCCCTAGTTTGATTTATATGGTTGGAACTATAAATTTTTCTCATTTTTTACTCATATCTCATTTGTGATGTGGTGACATGGTGTTTTATTTTTACAGAGAATGAGGATGGGTTAGTTTCATTAAATTGTTTTTGATATTTTTTAAAATGGGTGCTTCTAAAGCATTTTAAAAATTGAATCTTTAAATTATAGTTTTAAATAATGTAAGGGGTTTAATGTAATATTTTTAAAATTATTTTTTTATTTAATGAAGAAGAAAATATAAATTTATAAAATGGATGTTAATGTGATATTTTGTTTTTCATGTGATTATCAATAAAAATTTATTTTCAAAATATATTTAAAACTATCATAAATGAGATGTGTTTTGAAAAGACTTTCACAAAATCCTTGTTGAGATCCTATTAGGATTAGTTGTTCTCACACCCTATATACATCATTCGATATATAAAAATATTATGGTTTTATTTTTTAGGTTCCCTAGCCTCTTTTAAGTTTCCTATACTTTTAAAAACACTTTGATAAATTAAACAAGTAACCCACCTTTGTGATTTGGAAAGTGATACATTTATATTTTCATCATGAATATTAAGAAGTGGAATAATAAAGAAGAAAATAACATAAAACTACAGTTAATAATTCTTATCCTTTAATGAATGTTATGTTAACCAAAAGTAAATTTATTCTGAAATATAAATTGGCTCTGAAACATAAAACTATAGTAAAAAGTAAATAGATAATAAAGATATCAAATAATAGAATATAAATAAAATAATTATTTTGTTTTAATAATCTCATATTACAAATGAGTTTTGTAACAAGGGTTTAACATGTTATGGGGTAATATGAGAAGAAGTATTAGGTTTATCAGAAAAAAGATTTTGTGGTTTTCAAATCTTGAATAGTCTGATGCACTACATTTAACTCCCTCTTCAATAGTTAAAAATTCTAATTCATTATCCTATACTATTCTTCATCAAAAAACATGAATCATGGAACATCTCCAATGATTCTAGTAGACATAATTTTAGAAAATTATGAATAGTATTAGAATACTAAATTTTTTTCCCATCATATCATTCATCTAGTCAAACATAAACTAAACACCAGAATCTATAGTGGTTAACTTATCAACCAACATTTTCTGATATTCAATCAATGTTTCAGGGGTAAATTTTCACAATATAAGCTCTAAAAGTTTTCCCATTGTAGCAAGATCTTTTAGAAATAACATAATTCATCACGGGATATCTACAAAACCCATTACACTGAAATTAGAAACTCTAGCATGACTGGTAATGGATTTTATAGACTCCAACTTATTAGACAAGATCATTTTAAAATTATCAAAATCTTATTTAGAAACCATTTCAATTCTGATATTCCCATCCCAAATTTATATCTCTCTCTTAAAAGCATCATGATCTTTCTTTTAAGGTCAGAGTTTCTTTCCATTTCATATTATTAACTTCTATAAAATTATAATATGATTTATCAAGCTCGTAACTTAGTTATATCAAATTTGTGACATAGTAGGTTTTTCCTTCTTTTTTGGTGTAGCATGACATACAAAAAACAATAGGGATGAGATCATTGTTCTCCTATTCTTTTATGGATATTTTTAATTTGCATGCTTTGTTTTCTTAGTGGGTGGGTTCATTATTTACAATATGTATTTATATAGGAAAACCATATTTAACATATTTATATATTTTTTGAACTATTATATATGAATATCTATCCCTATTTATTAATATTTATGTGTTTTAATTTTTTTAAATTTTTTTTAGGAAGATTGTGATATACATGGATAAAAGTTGGATCACATTACCGAATAACACACCTCATTATGTTAAGTGTTTGGACGAGTTTTTAGATTTTTCAATTTCCAATAGTTCCGTTCAAGGTATAATAAGATGTATATGTCCTAAATGTAAATTAAGAATATTGCTGAAGAGATATGATGTTTATAGACATTTAATATCGAACCAATTCCCTAGTCAATATTTGTGTTGGATTTTGTACGGAGAATCGAATGTTACAAAATGGTTGAACACTAAAGTCAATCCACAGAATGATCTCCCAACTTCATCGACAAAGGAAAGTGAAATAAAAAACCTTATAAATGATTAATTCAGCACTGTAAGACACCTCCATAAGCATCAAAGCATATCAGAACAACTACATGAGGGTTCTATAAATAGAAACGTAAGAATTAATGTTATTGAGACTATATGACAACCAGATAAAAATTGTAACATATATGTGGATCCTCCTCTTGTTTGTGTAGATAATAATGTAAGAGAAAACATCACTTAGGAAAATATGATTCATGATTTAGGTGAGGATGTATATAAAGAGTTGTATAGTGGATGTTTGAAATATTCAAAACATTCATTTCTACTAAAGTTGTACCATATCAAATGTCTTAGTTGAATTAAAAATAAAGCAGTGTCTATGTTATTGGAATTGTTGTGTGATTAATTTCATGAAGCAAACATCCTCGAGTATTTTTATGAAATGGAACAAAATTTAAAGAGGCTTGGTTTGAATTATACAAAAATGCATGTGTGTCTCAATGATTGCATGCTTTATTGGCGAGAGGATTCAAGTAGATGGAATTTAAAAAAATGTTCTTTAAGATGGTAGTCAATGGGTGATGTTGAATGTTGGAATCAATATACTACCATAAAGAAGAAGAAAAGTAACACACCTGCAAAGGTTTTGTGTTACTTTCCATTAAATCCTCGATTGAAAAGATTATTCATGTTAGTGAAAACCGCTGATCACATGCAGTGGAATTCTGTAGATAATAAAAACGATGGGTTAATGCGACATCTAGGAGATTCACAATCATGAAAGACATTTGATTCATTATATTCATATTTCTCAGTTGATCCTAGGAATTTTCGATGGGGATTGGATGTTGATGGATTCAACCCATTTGGGACTTTAAGTACTAGTTATAGCATTTTCCTAGCTGTTTTAATCCCTTACAATATGACCTCGTGGTTGTGTATGAAACAAACATATTTTATCATTTCGATGATTATTCCTAGAAAGAAAATTCTTGGAAATGATGTTGATGAATACTTGCAACCTTTAATTGAAAAATTATATAAGTTTTGGGGAAACAGTGTTGAGACATTTGATGCTTCTTCTAAAACTTTGTTTAAAATGCATGCTCCTTTAATGTGAACCATTAGTGACTTCTCTAGGCTGGGGAATTTATCTGGTTAGAACACATACATGGTTTTGGCTAGTCATATTTTTAACATTTATTTTGAGCCTAAATAGCTGCCTCACAGAAGGAAATGGTACTTCTTGTGACATTGAATATTTCTCGAGGAATCTCATATATTTCAGCTGAATAGATCTAAATTTTATGGATTCATTGATCATAGACCACCTCCAAATTTGTTAACTGGTACTGAAATATTGACACAACTTGGAAATATTGAAACAAAATTTGGGAAGGTACAAATTTTAAATGATAGCAGGAAACGGGTTCAAAGTGCATCGTCAAGTGAAATCGGAATGCCACAATGGAATAAAAAAGTATATTCTTTAAAATTCCGTTTTGTGAATTTAATTTGTTGCAGAATAATCTCTATGTGGTGAATATTGAGAATAATTTTTGTCACATTTTGATCTTCACATTTCTTAATGAGCATGGAAAGTCGAAGGATCATCTCAATACTCTGAAAGACTTACAAGTAATGAATATAAAACATGATCTATGGCCAATTAAGAATGAAAAGTATGCTGTAGAATTTTTTTCAATGAAATATTTGGATAAAGATACATTCCTTCGAATTTTAAATCATGTGAAAGTATCTTATGGGTATTCAAGTAACATCTCGAGGTGTGTAGACTTAAATAATCATAAGTTAAATTGATTTAAATGTCATGATTCATATATTTTTATATAGATATTACTACCATAGGCATTGCGTATATTATTACCTGAAAAGTTACTATTATTGTACTACAATTCAACACATTTTTCAGAAAACTATGTGAGAAATATCTACATCCAATTGAGCTTGAAAACCATCAGGATTGGTTTGTATTGTCATTTTCTGAAATGGATATGATCCTTACTCTTTCATTGTTTACTATCATGATGCAATTAACTGTGCATTTTGTTGAAGAAGCTAAATTAGGAGGCCCCGTTGATTATCGATGGATATATCTAATTGTGAGGTAATTTATTTATAATTTTTTTTAGTTAATTAAACAATTTTTGGAACATAATTAAATGCATAATTATGTTTTTTATTTTATTTCACATATATTTTGGCCATTTGAAATCATATGTGAGAAATAATGCTCAACTGGAAGGCTTTATTGGTGAACTATATTTCTAAAAGGACTTTCTTGCCTTTTGTTCTAGATAATTGGATGACATTGAGACAAGATTTAATCAAGTTGGATGTGTTCATGACACATCGACTCAATATTAAATACATGGTAAATCAAAAATATTTTCTGCTATTCGATGATCAATGGGAATGATCTCAAATGTTACACTGACAGAAATAGAATTATTACAGGAACATAGATATGTGAATCTGAATAGTGAAATTGTAGATCCATTTATTGAAGAGTTGAGGATACAAACAGAGATATGAATGAGAGTCTGAATACAAAATGAGAAATATATAATGTAATATGTTAATAAAGAGATTGTACAATGGTTTTCATGATGTGTAAGTTCATAAATATTTTAATAAATATGAATATAAGGTTGAAAAATATATTTTGTAATTATAATAAACTATATTTATTTTTTAGATCATGAATACTGATACCCGTTTGTAGTTGTCATAAGATTTGATGTTTCTTCCTAGAGGTCCACTAAAACAAGTTAGAAAGTTTGACACCTACAACGTGAATGGATTTAGAATTCTTATAGTCGATCGAGAACAGGGTTTGAAAACATAGAATAGTTGTATATTTACATTTACTGAAGTAGACTAATATTGAAATATGACCTATATTATGGAATTAAACTACCACAAGAATTTTTCTTTGGTTTTATTCAAATGCAATTGGTTCGATATTATTTGAGGTGTTAAAAGTGGTTCCTTGAAATTTACTTCTATGAACTTATCTTGATTAATGGATGTTGGTGATCATGAACTACATGATTCATATATTTTATCATAAAGAAAAAAAAATTATCATGTGAATTATTTTTTAGATAAAGGGTGTAGTGTATTTTCTTACGTAAAACAAAAATATTTGTATGATATGGGTGATGAAGTGGAAGATTTGACCTCTGACATTGAATCTCATAAATGACAAGAATATGAATTATTTGTCCATCGTGATATTGAATATATTATTACTGCAATGATGAATGAAGTGGATGAAATAATGGAGTATGAAACCATCATGATTGAAGGAGAAAATGATTGTATGTACAGTTATACATTCATTTAGCAGCAACATATTTCATTTGTGAAATCATTCATTATCATTGTTATGTATATTTTGTTTGTTAGCACTGTTCATCTGTTATCATTTTTTTGCATAAATTTTTTGATATATATGTTATGAACATAATTTTATTTTATTAAATTATAGGAATTCCAAAGAGGAAGTGATATATTGTTTCATTGACCACTTTAACAGATGAAGATCTATTTGTCTCTCTCTCTATGACATTTGAGCCACCATATGCTTTCCCCCTGCACAATATCTCACACCCTCTATGAGTTTCCCTTCAGCAGATAAGTCTCCGCCTCCTGCTTCCGGAGCCTAATTAGTGGGGGAGAGGTGCACCAATTCTAGTTCTTCATGGGGATACAACTGGGTAACTGTTATATGTACAAATTTTAATATGAATAATTTTATTTTATTTATTTAAAATAACTCTTTATTCTTTTAATATAGAAACAATTAAATTGTGGAGATAAATATTAAATGTTCAGATGTATGTAATCCAACCAGAGAGAAGATATTTGTCCCATTTGATTCATATGGGGTCCCTACGGATGACCCCATATAATTACTTGTCCAGATTTTAGGCCAGCTGGCTGTAGAGATTTTTTCCCTTACTTTTCATAAGATGATTGGACGCATATTCCTAAAAGTTGGAAAATGAATTTGTTGATTCCAAAATATAAGTAATTTTGATAAATTATGGTCTAATTGAATTTCATGTTATTAATATTTTCAAAATGAATTTTTGTGTACTGATTTTTTTCCACTTTATGGTTGATAATGAGATAGCATGAAAGTGGACATTGAAAATTCTTGGAAAAAAATTGAAAGATATTAAATAGAGATTTTGGGGTGATGTCAATGATACTTTTTTGACCACCCAATATATGTATTACAACCTACCTAATGGGGTACCCAAAGAGAAATGAAATTTTTTTGTTGACTGACATCAAGATGAGAAGTATATGGTATTTAAATATATATTACAATATTAATATTATTTTACATTTATAGTTGTATATAAAAAGGATATAACATTAAATACATTAATATTAAATTAAATTTTATTTATTTTAGGATCCTTCAAGAAAGAATGCATCAAGCCATGTTAAGCAGTTCATCCCTCACACTTTGGGGTCAAAGTGTTTTTCTTGAATCTGATCTGCTCTGGTAATATTTTCATTAGATTAAATATTTATTAGAAAATATTATTTGTTTAATATATTAAATTGAGTATTTATGTTTGTTTAATGTTGTCACAAATTTTAGGTTACAAACCATCCTGAATAGAAGTGTGGTTGAAGGTTCTCCAAAAATATGATTGATGTTTTCTTAATGATCCTGCCAAAGAAGTTTCGGTATGAACTCATTTTTCATTATAATAACATATTATCATTTGTTACCATGTTAATATATATATCTTATAATATGACTTCTATTTTATTTATATGTAAAAATTAAAGAACTGTGGGATGCCAATCCTGTGAAGTCATACTCAATCTCCCAGGATGACCCGATTAATAAAGTCATTAGGAAGGTGCATCCTAGTAGAGTGTGTGGGATAGATTTATGACTCGTACCATCTGAGGTATTTGGCAAGACAGTGGGGATTGTAGTTGTATCTAATCCTGGTTGTATTCATCCCATACCCCGAGATACTCAGAGAGAGATTATTTCTCTACAAAACATAGTTCAAGGCTAGGGGGCTCAAATTTATTCTTTGCAAAAAGAGTTTCTTTATTTATATCAGAAGATGACTAGATCTGCCCTCGGTGGTATTGCATCGACTGGTGGTGAGTCGGTAAATCCCAAAAATTCCAAATCATTTAGTTTGAAAACTTTTATTGGTTTTAAGTTTAAATATTAATATAGAATGGTATTTAATTATATATATAATGTTCTTACAGGTGGTATAAGGAATTAGAGATGGAAGTGGAGAGGGTGACGAGCTGTGTTCATCATCGGACAATGATTAGTTGTATTATTGATATTTTGGACAAATATGGTAATATTCAGTTTGTATATGTATCATGTGTGGCACATAGTTTCCACCAAACATTTTAGTGACCTAATATTTTCTTGACATCTCATATTTCATTTAATTTATTTTATTGATTTATTTTATGTCTTGATTTCTCAAGTGTGGTATGCCCCATATATGTTGATTCTTTATTTTTATGGATCATTTTTTATGATTTATTTTTATAAAAATATTTTTGGTTTGTTACCCATGGATGAACGATCAACCTTCTTATTGATTTTCTTGGTAATATCTAGTTTTATAAATCCCTTCAAATTGTTTGTAATGGATAACCCTTCTTTCTTAAAATTTTATAGTATTCTCTTCTCATGTTTTATAGTTGGCATGTGATCACTCCCACTTATGCTTTTATCGTATTCAAAATAGTTTTGATAAGAATTTACAACTCTCAATTGAACACTTGAGTGTCTTGATCCTATTAAGGTAGAGGGATTTTCCACTTTATTAATAGTAGAATTTACAAATATATGTTGAACACTTTAGTGTCTTAAAATACCAGAATTTTTATCTCCCCAAAAGATGCATTTGGTGGATAAAATCTATAATAAAATCCTAAAGAATTTCCTATATGATTTGGATCATACTTACTAACTGCTCATTGATCTGAAGATAAAAGGTTATACCCAGAACATCCACATATCATTATTATAAATCATGGTCATCCCTGGGTGAACATCCCACTTCAAAGAGTTAGAGTTTATCATAAACACATATCTCATGGAAAATGTGACCATTACCATTCTACAAACTATAAACACTCCATGTATATCAAAATTAAATCCTGAAATAGTTTCACATTCTTCTAACTTATCACACTTCATGATACATTCCAGAACAGTATTCTAACTTATCTTTACTTGTTTAACTGATGAAGACATTATCTCTAAGGATACCCAAATTAATTCCCCTAAACCCTCAACTACACCCACCAACTAGTCTAACAGTGAAGATAAGATATTCTATTCAGCTAATGAAATATGTTCTCTAATCTCCTATATTTTCAAGCCCAATGAATTTACCACTATATTTCCATTTATAGTTTAATATTATTTATCAATGTAAATCATATACAAGTACACTATCTAATTCATCTAATAAAGATTATGTATGTACAAGGAAAAAATATTATATGCACTCTTGGTGAAAAAGTACCCAAAAATCACCCCCCAAAAGGTTTTTTCATAATCATTTCAATGCATGGACCACGACTAAAAACTATAATATAGGATTAGAGTATATCATCTGGTGGGTTAAAAGATGATGAAACCCAAAGTGACTAATTTATCACTCTACATCGTAACATATCATATGCTAGAACCATATGCATCACATTTCACTACATATCCAAAGTTAGGCTCTAGAATTATTAAGATCAAAGATGACAACAACCACTTCTTTAACACTATGGAAACATTCTCACACTAGTATGTACAGTCACATGTGAATCCATTATTGGTTACTGTGGTAATTGGAAATGCTAATTGAGAGATATCCAAAATTATTTTCCATTAATTTCCATAAAATACAATAAAACAACAACTATCGATTACATTCCTTGGTTATGACAGATACACAAATACATCTATATACTCAAGATCAACTAATATTCCAGATTGTGAAACCACAATATCAAAAAGTGACACATCATGTACATAGAATAAATTTTTTTGTACCCAAATCATACTAAACCATTTATTCTAGTATCTATCAAGTGATTCTTTTGAAAATATTGGTTTTATGGTATTCTTTTGGATGTGGGATGTATGTTATTGGGAAATTGGAATGTTTTTTTTCAGGGAACTGGTACTGGGGCTACCGAATCAGCTACCTTTTTTTGTAAATATGGCTTTAGCCGCAGTTTTTACTGCCAAAAAATAAATGTATTATATTTTGCGGTGGTTTTAACCACTGCTAAAATTTAATTTTTTTTCTATCTGGGGTGGTTAAAACTACTACTATGGACAATAATTTAGTGGTGTTTAAAACCACTGCTACAAGGTTTTCATATTCCTTTATTATTTTACGGAGGTTATTTTTGTTTTATTTTTGGTTTTCCTGGAAAAAATTATTATTTTAAACATCAGTTTTAAACGCCGCTAAAAAATCATTTTCACTGGGAAACCTACCACTAAAACAATCAAAATCATCCACTAAATGGATCCACTAATATGGTTACCATAAACTACCGCTAAATCGAGAAAACCATCATGAAATGGTCATTCCCCTATAGTGCTCATAGTGGAAGATGTGTGAGTAATTGGAGAATTCATTGAAGACATAAATATTTAGAAGAGTATCTTGAGGAAACTTCCACCTCGGTTCAATATAAAATTATCAGTTTTAGAAGATAAAGATCCCAAAGAGATGACACTGGATAACTTGCTTAGTACCCTTATATCATATGAAATGAGAAATGATGATAATGATGTTGTCAAAAAAGAGAAATCTAAAGAAGTGTAATTCAAGGTCATTAAAAATCTCACCATAGGAGATTCTAAATAGAAATAAGAGAGAGAAAAGGTAAGGTCATTCTTATCCTCAAATCTTCGAAGGGGAAAATAAAAGTTCATGGGGAAACATCCACTAGCCTGTTTTTGATGTGGAAAGGTTGGTCATCTTGTGGTAAGGTGACCCAAAAATTTCCAATAATATGATTCTTTCAATGAATTGGAAATTCCCCAGTATAATTCATCATCCTATGTGGAAGGGAGGAAATATTTCAAGAGAAATCTCTTCAATAATGACAATCTTCATTCACGAGAATTTGTTAGTTCATATGAATATGAGGTTGAAGAGTTCAAAGATATCGAGAACTGCAAATACCATGGAGGTAATTATATGGTGGCTATTGTCAATAGTGCTCAAGAAAAGGATGAAACCAATGTTGATGATGAAGATGATGTTTAAGGAAGAATTCATATGCAAGCTGAGTTAGAAGATACTCTTAAAGAGATAGATGTCTAGAGAGCCAAAACGAATAATGTCAACAAATTCGTTTGTGATGTCAAACTCTATATGCAGGAGAAAGAAGAAGAGAAGTATGAGTTAATGAATGAAATTGAAAACTCAAGTTTTTAACACCTGAGGACTCAAAATAAGTTAGTGAGTATAAAACCAAGGTTGAAGAACATAATAGGGAGATCAATGGATTTAATAACATAGTGAATATCATGTAAAGTGTATCTAAGAAAATGAAGAGGAAGTTGTTAATATTTGAGAAAAAGTTACGTATGTAGACAAATTTTTGATTCCCAAAATGTTACCAGGAAAGTAGATCATTCAGAAGACTGAAAATATGAAAGGGGTGCATAGTGTTCTAGTAGAAAAGAAGCAAGAATCATGTTCATACATTTAGGATGATGTGGGGCTTGATCAAAAATAGAAAGTTGTCATGGTTTAAGTCAAACCAAAGGCACCCAGTCTGAGAAGGATGATTTATGTGGGTATGAAGCATAATCAGATGTTTCAGAGAACTCAAGGGACAACTAGAAGTACCTAAGTGACAAGCAGGAATGCACCCTTCATCAGGTGTTATTGCTGTGGAAAGATGGTACACTCACAAAATGTGTGTTCTATATTGAGAAGATACAGAAGGGAACAAGAAAAGAAGGGGAATCCAAATAGAGAATGGTAATCTAGTACATATTTCGAGGGACACTACTTTGGTTGCAAAGGATTTGGACACATAACTAGATACTATAAATCGACCATATAGAGGAATATGCTAAAGCATGACCAAAATTCTCACATGCAGCAGATCAATGGACCAACTTGTGATTTGAACATGAAAAATAGATTTGCAGCCTTGCAATATGAAGTTAGTCCATCACACTCTAAGAAAGATTAGAAATCTCAATCTATGTCTAGTATGAAGACAAAAACATGGACCAAGACGAAGATAGCTAAGAAGGCAGTGGTTGCTGAAATTTCCCTTAAAGCCTCAGACCATTCGGGTGTAAGGATCCTTGATAGTGTTTTCACATCTAAAATGACAGGGAATAAGGATCTGGTTATAGGCATAAAAATTGAAAAATAATGAGTTATCATGTTTGGAAACAATGAAGGTATGAAGAAAATTTTCTCAAGAAAGGCCAGGTTTGGGGGAAAAGAAATAAGACATGCTTATGTCTTGGTAGTAGGATGTCACAATCACAATTTTCTCAGTGTTAGTCAAATGTGTGACTCCGGGAATTCTATAAGGATTACTAAAAATATGTGTATCATCAATGGAAAAGATGTCGTAATTGTTCTACAAGGAAAAATAATAAACGGAAATATCTACCTTTTTAGCAGATAAGAAGATATGTGCTTTTTTTTATAAAGAAGAATAAAATAATATGTGGCATAAATGACTAGGTCATTTATGCCAACCATCCCTAGAAGATCTGATAAAATCTGAGCATCTAGAGACCTCCCTAAGATATCATGTGATTGTACACATACATGAGATTCTTGTCAATAATGGAAGATCATCAGAAAGACATAAAAACCAATGGAAAAGAAGTCAAAAAGAGTTCTTGAATTGGTGGATGTTGTTATTTTTTAGAACTATCTCACAAAGATCAATTGATGGGATGCGATATTACATTCTTTTCATAGATTATTATAGCAGAATGGAAAGGGTATTTGTCATTTCTTATATGTTTGATGTGTTCAGTTTCCTAAAACAGTATCGAAGGGAATCTGAAAGGATACTTGGGAAAAATATTCTGAATATTATTAATGAAAATGGTACAGAATTCAAAAATAGTCAGGTAGAAGACTATCTCGAGAAACATGGGATAAGGAATCATGTTTCTTTAGTAATAACTTCCCAATAGAAGGAAGTGGTTGAAAGGAGAAATCTAATCATCAACAACATGGCCATAATGATGCTTATAGAAAAAGACCTACCAGATAAATTTTGGAAGGAAGTATTATTGGTAGGGGTGTACATTTCAAACAGGTCTCTATTGTATCCGAAGAAATTAAATACATCATAAGAGATATAATATGGAAAGAATCCAATAGTGAAATACTTTCAAATATTTTTATGTAAGTTTTTCATTCTCAATAAATAAAAACATAGGAAATTTGAGTCACATGGAGATGAGGGGATATTATTTAGCTACTCAAGAAATAGAAAATCATACAAATGAATCAAAAAGAGTCTGGGAAAAGTAGTAGAGAGAAATGATGTCATTGTAGTAGAAAATGAAGAGAACAATCAATAGCACAATGGAAAATGTTTTAATGAATGTGATGAAGAGTAAAGTAACAAACGGGGTGCAGAAGTAGAAGATGCTAACTCATAAGAAGATACTAATGATTTAAAAGAAGATTTCAAGTTTATATATGAAATGAAGCCAAATATAGAAGACGAAATTGAGAAGAATAATATTACTCTTGAAAATACAACCTCAGTTCATACAAGAAGAATGAAGTCACTGCAATAGACATCTCTCTTATCTCAAGTCGAACCTAAATGTTTTGCTGATGTGGTTGAAGATGAAAAATGGGTTCAAGCGGTGACTAAATTGCTAGAAATGATTGAGAATAATAAAACTTAGTAGATTGTTTTGAGGATAATAGAAAATAATTTCATCATGACTAAATGGGACATCCTCAAAAAGATGAATGAATATGGAATAGTAATTCAAAACAAAGAACAACTGGTGTGCCAAGGGTACTCCTATATAGAGGGAATAGATGTTGATTAGACATTTTTACTTGTTTCAAGGATAGAGACAATCAAATTATCCCTGGCCATTATAGTGCAACGGAAGATCAAATTATTTCAGATGGACATCCAATCTGCCTTTGTGACTGGGGTTCTAGAGGAAGAAATTTATATTGGGCAGCCTGATGGTTTTACAATTTATGAAGATGAGAAAATTTTTTATCGGTTGATGAAAGCACTATATGGTCTAAAACAAGCACCAAGATCATGACATTCAAGGTTTGGTTAGTATTTGAAGAATCCTGGCTTTCAGCGTGGTGGAGTTAATTACAATCTCTATAAAAACTATTATAGTAGTCAAAGAATGAGGGTGATGGTTTTTGTAGAAGACATACTATTTAGCATATCAGATGATGATTAGTGCAGGCAGGTTTCCAAATTCATGAAAAGTGAGTTCAAAATGTCAAAAATTAGCGAGATGACATTTTTCCATAGTTTACAAGTGACATAAGGATTTAATGGAACTATCATATCACAATACAAATATTCCAAAGAGGTTCTAATATGTTTTGGATTGGAAAATTCCAAGGATATGAAGACTCCAGTTGCTACCCAGATGAAATTATTAACAGATGATGATGGCAAGGCAACTAATGTCACATAATATAGGAATATTATTGGAAGCTTACTATACCATATAGTGAAAAGAACTTACATTGTTTTCGCCATATGCCATGATGCGCGATATCAAAGAAATCCCATGTAAAGATAAAAGATTGTATAGAAAAGGATACTCTTGTATATAAAAGGAACTGTCGATTTCAATTTGATGCATAATGACAAATCTCATCCAGAGCTTTTGGGTGCAGACTGGGCCAGTTCAACAAATGGAAACAAATTAATGTAAAGGGGTTATTTCTATCTTCATGGTTTGTGTATTTCTTGTCTAAGAACGAATCAAGGTTACATTTCATTGATCCCCACAGAAGCCTAGTATATTTCTACCACACATGCATGCACACAGTTCTTGTGGATGAAGCAGTAGCATAATGATAGGGGCATTGAAGTGAAGACTTCGATATAAATCCAATATGATAATTCGAGTACAATCAATCTTAGAAAAAATATATTACATCACTGAAGGAAAATTAACATTGAGATCAACTATCATGTTATCAAGGAGAAGGTAGATCGAGGGATGGTGTGTTGGAACTATGGTCTTCTATTCATGATTTGGAGTGTGGTTTGTGTTTGTTTTCAATCATCAATGGAAGTTCGGATCGTGTACCAGCAAAGAGATCATACCGTTCAAGCACACAACAGTATTGAAGGTGGCGCCGTTTTGTAGTGTTTTCCAAATTTTTTGGGTCCAAAATTTGGAATTTCGTGAGCATTGAGAAAATAGGATTTCCATGAAGATCATGATTTAATATGGCAAAGGCATGAATTTCGCGAAGATAGGATTCATGGTTTGGAAATCGCGAAGACCAGAATAATGGAGGCGGTGAGTCTTCGCGATTACGTCAAGCTTTGCGAACGGCAGAGGTTGAAGCGCATCGCTGCGGAGAAGGGATTTACGAGGGAGCTTCACGGCGAAGGCGTGAAGGAATGTTGATGGTGATTCTTCGCGATTACGTCAAGCTCCGCGAATGGAAAATTGCCATGGTGCTTCGCGATTTGGACAGAATTCCGGCGGGAACTTCGGAGCTTCTCAATTTGAGATGACGTGGCGCTGACTTCGCGCATAAGGGTCGAGGGTCAGTGGAATCACCTATAAATAGAGGCCGACCCCCTCAAGAAAAGTAGAGAGAATTTTAGAGAAAGTCCTTTTCTGTCGGTTCGTAAAGGTCTCTCGCGAAGGCAGTGTGCTTCGCGAAAGAGGAGCTTCACGGCGGCTATTCTAGCTTCGCAAAAGACGTGCGCCCCACGTTGGCTCAGTGAGCTTCGCGAAGAGGCAAGAGCTTCACGATAACCAAGCATTACGAAGGCTGGAGCATCGCGAGAGTGCTTCGTGATTGAGCTTCGCAAAATGTAAGGGGCTCTGCGAAGTCTTGTTTGAGCTTTGCAAAATTGGGAGCCTTGCGAAGTAGGGTACTTTGCGAAGGCCTTTTCCAAAGGTTGATTGCCCTGTGGACAAGGGAAAAGGGGGTATTCATCAGTGGTTGGAATCTGGATTTTAACAGAGCATTAACTCAGGACTCTGATGCAAGCAAAGTTTCATGCTGAATAGGGGACAATGAACTTCATGACTATTAGTTGAAGAGACCTTCACGTCTATAAACTGAGTGTGACCTCACCAATGGTAGTGAGCCAGGGGGAGTCAACGGGAGTGACCCGAGGGAAGTAGTGAGCTATCTCAGAACCTTTGTAAATGCAGTGAGCCTGAGACAGAGTGACTGTGCCCGAACTTTTGTAATATCCAGCTAGTGAAGCATGGTGGTTTTTTGTACGACCGACAACTTGTCGGCGTATGCTCCTTGGACGTAACCCTTAGTGGTGAACCAAGTAAAATGGGCTATGTCTTCTCTGTGCATGTGCATCTTTGCTTTCTGATCTTTTTCATCATACAGGTTCAACAAGTTCCTACCAACATGGGAACAATATCCACAACTTTAAAAAGAAGAAGTTTTCACCCCGATTCACCCCTCCCCTCTCAGGGTGTCCCAGGGTCCTTCAAGTGGTATCAGAGGGTAAAGGTTGCTGGTTTTGAATCTGACCTTTTTCGTCATGGAAAACGCAGTCAATGTCAGGGGAGTCCCTCCCTTCGATGGAAGCAATTTCCAGATCTGGAAGAACAGAATGAGATCTCATTTGAGATCTCTTGGAATGGAATTTCTCTTTTCTACTGTGCAAGGAATACAAGTCACTGATCCAATAGGCCTTGCTATGACTGAAATAGACAGGAAACTTCTTGATGCAGATGCTAAAGCACAGAATGCACTCACTGCAGCCCTTTTTGATCAGATCTACCTAAAGGTGATGAATTGCACCTCAGAAAAATCCATGTGGGATAAACTTGAGAATATTTATGAAGGTGATAGCAAAGTAAAGGAGGTGAAACTACAAGTGCTGCACAATCGGTTTGATGATCTGAAGATGCATCCAGACGAGAATGCAGACTCATTCTTCAATCGAATTACTGAAGTGGTTGGAGCTATTTGGGGTCAAGGCGAAGAAATCAAAGACATTGATATTGTAAAGAAAATATTGAGAAGACTTCCACCTATGTATAATGCGAAGGTGTCAGCCCTTGAGGAAAGAGATCTTTCCAAACTTTCTCTAGATGATCTACTGAGCAGTTTGGTAGCATATGAAATGAGAGTCAAACCTGAAGATGCTACGACTCGAGTGAGCAAGGAAATGGTATTCAAGGCCATGGATAAACTGAAAATATCAAAGGATAGCAGCGGTGAAGATGATGAAGAAAAAGAAATTCTTTCTCTCATTGCAAAGAAGTTCCAGAAGGGGAAAGGGAAATTCAAAGGGAAGTTACCTCTCGCGTGTTTCCATTGTGGAAAAGTTGGGCACATTGCCTCTCAGTGCTTAAAAATGATCAATGATGAAGATAGTGAGGATGAAAACTTCAAGAAGCCTCAGATAAGGTTCTTCAAAAAGGGAGACTTCAAATATGGTAAGAAAATGCAAAGGAAGAGTTTTGTTTGTGAAGAGGAAGAAGATGATAATGAATTCTGTGATGAAGAAGAACCAGAATTCAAAACTGGGAACCATGCTTCTATGATGGCCACCTTTGAAAATCCAGAAGATACTGAAGGATAAAAACAACTGAGAACTTGTGTAGATCCTGAGATACAACTTAAGGATGTGGTTAGTAAGCTCAAGATTAAATGTAAGAGCTGCAATAAGTGGAAATCAATTGTAGAAGAATCAACTGAATACGTTGATCAACTTGAAGTTGAAATTGAACGACTGGAAGAATTTGTGAAGGTACAATCTAAAATAATTGAAAGTAATGATGATGTAGTAGATTTAAAGATGAGAATTGAAGAGCAGGAAAAGGCCATCAATGACCTCACCTCAAGACTGGATGAAAATTCCAAGACTACTAATGGTCTTGAGGAGGAAGTAGTTACTCTAAGGAGTAAACTGGAGACTGAATCAGTTCCAAAAGAATCTAAAAATAAAATACAGTTTGGAAGATTCTCAGATGCAGAATTACTAGCAAGATCCAAGTGTGGTTCAGATGGGGTTGGAAAAATCTTGAGTGATCAAAGACCCGCTTGCATGGGAAAGAGTGGAATTTGTTGTGAGGCTGAGACATCAACTGCTAGAAGTGAAAAGATCCAAAATAAAGATAAGATGAAAGTTGAACATGTTGAAACGTTTCCTAGAGTGCCGAAAAAGGAACCCTCAATCCAAACTAAAAGGGGACCTAAAAATTATCCTCAAACATTCAGAAATGACATACATTTTTACTATTCTCCCAAGGAAGAAGGTATGAGGAGAAATTCAAGTGAGAAGACATTTCCTCTCATGAAGTGTCAGTTCTGTGGTTATCTGGGCCATACCATGTCATATTGTGAAGAGGCAAGAAGCTATCTGAATGGAGAAGATATAGAAGCTCAACAAAGGAGAACAATTTCATATCCTAATTCTTATAGAAGAAATAACTTCTATGGATATTGTTTTTGTTGTTCTAACTTTGGTCATAAGGCCGCTAATTGCAGGCAGAGAAGGGACATGGACACCTCATACCGAAGCTCAAGACAAGTCAAGTCTCGTCAGCAAGATAGTGTTGCTCTTTCAAACATGTTTTCACCTCTCAAAGAAGACTTTGACTATGAAGAACCTGGGTATACGGAAGAGATAATTGAAAGAACATCAGTTCTTTATACTCGATCTAATGTCTCATGGAAGGAAAGGAAGAAGATTGAGAAATCCAACCTTGCAGAGGTGGCCCTCAAAGCTACAAAGAACAACAGTACCTAGATTCTGGATAGCGGTTGTTCATATCATATGAAAGGTAATGCCGGCCTACTAACGAATATCATAAGGAATGTCGATGGTACAATAAGACTTGGTAATGATGGGGCTCTGAAAATCAAAGGGAGTGGAAGTACCAAATTAGCTAATGGAGAACTAAAGAAGACTGAAGTCCTTTACGTAGATGGCCTATGTCATAATCTCCTCAGCGTGAGTCAACTCTGTGACTCAGGACTTATAGTCACGTTTAATCAGAAAGGCTGCACTATCAAGGGAAAGACTGGCAATTCACTTATGAAGGGATGCAGAACAGAAGACAACTTGTATCAGGTTGATAGTGAAGAAAATGTATGTTACATGACTGTTGAAGAAGAAAACAATTTGTGGCATCAGAGACTGGGACACATCAATCAACAAGACATAGAGAAAATATCAAAATTAAGAATTTTCATGTACATTCCCAACCTGAAGCGTGAGCGTGAAAAATCTTGTGATGCTTGTATTCGTGGGAAGCTGGTCTGTAGTTTATATCAGTCAAAGAAGAAAAGAGTGTCTCACCTTCTTGATCTGATTCATACAGATGTTTGTGGTCCAATAAATGTTGCTGGAACTCATGGAGAAAGGTACTTTGTCCTTTTCATAGATGATTATAGTAGAATGGCATGTGTGATGGTCATTCACAGGAAATGACAAGTCCTTGACTACATGAAAACATATCGGCGAATCGCCGAGAATGATACTGGACGAACAATCAAAGTGTTGCGATCTGACAATAGAGGAGAATACACGCCCATTGAATTTGAGAATTATCTGGAGAAACATGGGATACAGCATGAGGTAGCTACTGTGATAACTCCACAACAAAATGGAGTTGTTGAACGTAGGAATCGGCAGGTGAACAACATGTCATGAACTATGCTGATTGAGAGTCGTATTCCACGACATTACCGGAAAGAGGCTGTTCAAGATGCAATGTACATTCAGAATCGAACAAGACTTTATATGGGTGAGACGAAGACACCATATGAATTGTGGCATGGACGAAAGCCTTCTCTAAAATACTTTCGTGTCTTTGGAAGTAAATGCTTCATCAGGAACAAACAAGGAAATCAAGGGAAATATGGAGACAATGTAGATGAAGGAATTTTCCTCGGTTACTCAATGAACAGCAAAGCCTACAAATGTTTCAACAAGCATTTGGGAAGGATTGTGGAAAGCAGTGATGTTAAGATAATTGAAGAGAAAACCACAAATGATTCAAGGACGTCATATGCTGATGTGATAGAAAGTCAGGAAGAATGTGAACGTGAAGAAAATACAAATGCAGAAATAGAGGAAGCTGTTCAAAACACTCAGCAGTCACATCATGATGTTGACTCAAAAGAAGAATTTGAAGAAGAAACTATAGATGAAGAGAATACTACTGAACCTTGCAGGAGAAATCAAAGAGCTGAGATTGATCCATCCAACATAATTGGGGACAGGAGTGCACCCACTCAAACAAGAAGGATGAGGAATACCACGCAATCTGCATTTCTATCAGTTGTAGAGCCATCCTCATTCGAAGAAGCTTCAAAAGATAAATCTTGGGTGAAAGCCATGAATGATGAATTAGATCAGATTGACAAGAATCAGACATGGGATCTTGTCCAGAGACCCAAAGGTCACAATGTGATTGGTAACAAATGGATCTTCAAAAATATTTTTGATGAGCATGGAAGTGTCATCAGAAACAAGGCACGACTGGTATGTAAAGGATACTCCTAGATTGAAGGCATTGATGTTGAAGAAACCTTTGCTCCAGTGGCTAGACTGGAGTCAATCAGGATTTTCCTTGCCATGGCACTATAAAGAGGACATAAAGTATATCAAATGGATGTCAAGACAACATTCTTGAATGGTGTACTCGAAGAAGAAGTATACATTGAACAACCAGTGGGCTTTGTTTTGGGTACTGATGAAACAAAGGTCTGCAAACTAAAGAAATATCTATATGGTTTGAACCAGGCACCACGAGCATGGTACTCACGGCTGGACTCATATCTCAAGAAGTTGGAATTAAAAAGAGGAGGAGTTGATCACAATCTCTATGTGAATAATTCTCCAAAAGATCAATTCATGGTTCTTGTCTATGTTGATGATATCATATTTGGTGGCAGCAGGCAGAAATCAGTGGATGAATTTGCCAACCACATGAAATCATAATTTGAAATTTCTATGATTGGGGAGCTCACATATTTCTTGGGGATACAAGTGATTCAAAAGAAGGAATACACTTTCATTTCTCAGGAAAAATATGCAAGAGAGTTGCTGAAGAAGTTCAATATGCAAGACTCCAAACCAATGTCAACTCCGATTGTAGTTGGAACTAAACTTGGAAAGCATGAGGATGGGAACTCTGTTGATCCCACCATGTACAGGAGGATCATTGGAAGCCTACTGTACCTGACAGCGACAAGGCCAGATATTGTCTTTCCAACATGCCTTGCGGCCTGTTTTCAGAGTAATCCAAAGGAGGAACATATGGCAGCAGTAAAAAGAATCATGAGGTACAGTCAAGGTACACATAACTTCAGGTTATTTTTTGCTACAGGCAGGGACAGTGAATTATCAGCGTTTTCTGATGCTGACTAGGCTGGTGATGTAGTAGACAGAAAGTCCACTAGTGGTGGAGCTTTCTATATTGGGCAGAAATGTGTTGGCTGGTTGAGCATGAAACAAGAAAGTACTTCTCTTAGTACTGCTGAAGCTGAGTATATCTCCGCCACAAAGGTATGCACTCAACTTCTATGGATGAAGCAACAATTAACTGATATTGGGGATGAGGTGACGCAACCAATGGTGATTTACTGTGACAATAAGAGCACAATTGATCTTACGAAGAATCCTGTTCAGCATTCTCGTACAAAACACATTGAAATCAGGTATCACTTTATCAAAGAGAAAGTTGAGCAAAGTGTGATTAGATTGGATCATGTGGGAACAGATGAGCAAGTGGCTGATATCCTGACAAAGCCACTGTCAGCGACTGTGTTTGAGAAGCATCGGTTGAACATCGGTGTTCGACCACCTCCCAGTGCATAAGGAGGATACAGAATACCCCTCTCCCCATTTGTTTTAAATGTTTTAATCTGTTTATGGATATAATGAAGGTTTATGGGGGAGATACTATCTAGGGGGAGTATGGTTTGAGCTGAACGTGAAAAAATTTTCTGGTCTTTGGATTTATTGTCAATGGGGGAGAAAGGAGAAGGAATAAATTCAGGAAACTTCTGTGATGAGAAGAATGAGAAGGAAAATAGTGGAACCCAATTCAAGCCTCCTATCATGTTTTCTACACTGAGCATTTCTCACGTAGACTTAGAGTGTTGGCTGGGTTGATTCCTGCATTTTTTGGTTTTCACATAGATGGAGATCTATTGAATTTTTCTTCTGATTGCCAACAAACCCAAAGGGGGAGATTGTTGGAACCATGGTATTCTATGCATGATTTGGAGTGTGGTTTGTGTTTGTTGTCAATCATCAATGGAAGTTCGGATCGTGTACCAGCAAAGAGATCATACCGTTCAAGCACACAACAGTATTGAAGGTGGCGCCGTTTCGCAGTGTTTGCCAAATTTTTGGGGTCCAAAATTTGGAATTTGGTGAGCATCGCGAAAATAGGATTTCCATGAAGATCATGATTTAATATGGAAAAGACATGAATTTCGCGAAGATAGGATTCATGGTTTGGAAATTGCGAAGACCAGAAGAATGGAGGCGGTGAGTCTTCGCGATTACGTCAAGCTTTGCGAACGGAAGAGGCTGAAGCGCATCACGGTGGAGAAGGGCTTTGCGAGGGAGCATCGCGGCGAAGGCGCGAAGGAATGTTGAAGGTGATTCTTCGCGATTACATCAAGCTCCGTGAATGGAAAATTTCCGTGGTGCTTCGCGATTTGGACAGAATTCCGGCGAGAACTTCAGAGCTTCGCGATTTGAGCTGACGTGGCGCTGACTTCGCGCGGAAGGGTCGAGGGTCGGTGGAATCGGCTATAAATAGAGGACGAACCCCTCAAGAGAAGTAGAGAGAATTTCAGAGAAAGTCCTTTGCTCTCGGTTCGTAAAGGTCTCTCATGAAGGCAGTGTGCTTCATGAAAGAGGAGCTTCGCGACGACTATTCTAGCTCCGTGAAAGACTTGCGCCCTGCGTTGGCTCAGTGAGCTTCGCGAAGAGGTAGGAGCTTCACGATACCCAAGCATTGCGAAGGCTGGAGCATCGCTATTGAGCTTCACGAAATGGCAGGGGCTCTGCGAAGTCTTGTTTGAGCTTTGCAAAATTGGGAGCCTTGCGAAGTAGGGTACTTTGTGAAGGCCTTTTCCAAAGATTGTTTGCCCTGTGGACAAGGGAAAAGGGGGTATTCATCAGTGGTTGGAATCTGGATTTTAACGGAGCATTAACTCAGGACTTTGATGCAAGAAAAATCTCATGCTGAACAGGGGACAATGAACTTCATGACTATTAATTGAAGAGACCTTCACGTCTATAAACTAAGTGTGACTTCACCCACAGTAGTGAGCCAAGGGGAGTCAATGGGAGTGACCCAAGGGAAGCAGTGAGCTATCTCAGAACCTTTGTAAAGGCAGTGAGCCTAGGACAGAGTGACTGTGCCTGAACTTTTGTAATCTCCAGCTAGTGAAGCATAGTGGTTTTTGGTACGACCGACAACTTGTCGGCGTATGCTCCTTGGACATAGCCCTTAGTGGTGAACCAAGTAAAAAGGGACATGTCTTATCTGTGCATGTGCATGTTTTCTTTATGATCTTTTTCATCATACAGGCTCAACAACTTCCTACCAACATGGGAACAAGATCCACAACTTTAAAAAGAAGAAGTTGTCACCCTGATTCACCCCTCCCCTCTCAGGGTGTCCCAGGGTCCTTCAAGGTGAAGTTGGAGTATGTGGCTACATAGTTTTAGGCTGGGGACATTCATACAGAGGCCTACCCAAGGAATCTTTTGAGAGTCTTTGACTGGATCAGGGAGTCTGGTCGACTCCCCACGCATGAAAAAAGTGGATTTCGGACACCCCCCACCCCCTGGAATGGTATGATATGTTTTTCTCTCATGTAATACTATGTGTTTTCACCCTATTTTAGAATGAAAATGATTTACCTTTGAGTTCATTGATAAAGGGGAAGAAATGTGACTATTCAAGGGGGAGGAATTGTGTCTTTTTATGGGAGACAAATTCTTAGTCAATGACATGGGAAGATGTTGGCCTGTGGTGCAGCGAGATAGTGGGAGCAACAACATAGTGGGAGTGTGATTTTTAAATCTAATGATGCTTGAAGTTATTGATCAATGATTAGATATAATGACAAATGAGATTCATGATGAAAGTAGAAGAGTTGTGTTAGAATGGTATTAACAATTGGAGTCATAAATGAAGTAATTCATAGATGAACCTATCATACTACTCTTGTTTATCACACTAAGCATTGCTCATGTGGTCTTAAAGTAATTGGTGAGTGAATATTTGGTCACCATATGAATCATAAGAGTTGAATAATGGATGATGGTGTGAGGATCTTCAATGAGTTATCAAAGTGCAAAGAAGCATTTTTGAGAAGAGTCTTCAATACACCCAAAGGGGGGGTATTTTGGCAAAAACATCCATCAAGGAAACATGTCAACATTTTTGGGTTGGTTGTGTTTGTTCACAAAGTAGGGTTTTAGGGAAAATTTTTGAGTTCTAGAGATGTTGTTGACAGTCAATATTGCAAAAAATTAATGAAAAAGGAATGGAAGATCTGGATGTGTTACAAAAGAACAGATACAAAGTGACACTATTTTCTAGGGTTTACTAATTTTTTGGGGTCCAAATTTTGTGATTTGGTGAGCATTGCGAAAAGCATATTTTCATTAATATCTCATAAGAATGGAAAAGAAAGGAATTTCTCGAAGATGGTCTTCTTAAAATGGATTTCACAAAGGCATTAAGAATATTGACGGTGATCTCTACAAATAAGACGAGATTTGTGAATAGTATAGGTGAAAAGCATTGGGAGGGAGCGTTGCGGTAGTAGTGGAAATGAATTAATAGAAAGGATTACGATTACGAAAAGCTCTGTGAACTTAAAATGGTTGTTGTGATTTATGATACACAAAAAATTTCTGTAGAAATTTTGGATCTTTGAGACTTGGTCTAACGTGGTGCTGACTTTTGGAGGATGGTTCTCGAGTCGGTGGAATCACCTATAAATAGGCTTAGACCCCCTTGAGAAAAGAAGAGATATTTTCACAAAAAAAATTTCTTCTCTCGATTCACAAAGCAGGTTCACGGAGTCATTGGGCTTCACAAAAGAATGGCGCTTTGAGGTGGATAATCTAGCTCCATGAAAAATATGTGGTCTTAATTGGCTTAATGAGATTCATGATGGAAGTTACTTTGGGATGGCTTGATCTCTACGATAGACAAATCATTGTGAATGCTTGATCTCTGCGAAGGCTTGTGCTCTATGAAGAAGTGTGCTCTGCGAAGCATTGAGCTCTCTGAAAGTGTGTACTTTATGAAGAATCATGTACTTCGTGAATTCTTGTTTGATCTTTTAGAAATTAGGTTCTTCATAAAGTAAAAAGATTTGGGAAGTTATTTCCACTGGTTATTGCCTAGTGATTGGTGGAAAAGGGGTATTCATCAGTGGATGAAATTTGGACTTCAACAGAACTTCTACATATAGTGAAGGATGAATTCATTATAGATAATGGAGCAACCTATAAGTCTTTAAACTTGGATTAGATTTACTAAATAATAAGATCACACACTTAAATTGAGAGATCCATGAGATTTCATTTGTGATTAGTTGTAAACCAGGACGGACAGTGAGTCCTCATTGAACTTGTAGAAAAAAATGCGCTTATAGTGGATTTGGCACATCCATTCATCATCAGTGTATAATCCTTGGACGTAGACCAGTGAGGGAAAACCACGTAAATTTTATGTGTCATGTGCATGCTTTACGATTTTTTCATACTCTACAATGGGAAGGATAGAGAATAGAAGTTTTTATAACAATGAAACAAGATCAATAGGTGAATTTTTTTAATCTTTCATACCCTGATTCACCCCCCCTCTCATGATATATAACCTAGTGGACCTAACAACTATAAATCCTAAAATAAAGGTCAGGATCCATAATATCAGTTTGTTTGACTAAATATATGAATATAAAATAATCCATTAAAATTTAATGTTTTATTAAATATTTAAAATAAGTAATTACCATATGATCCCCATGTGTATGGAATTTATGACTATTTTCTTGACGTTTCACCTCCTGTCTCCCCCAATTTTTTCAAAAAATTGATTATCTCCAATGAAAATGAACACCCAAACAGTGTGAACATAAATCATCCCAAACCTGATATGAAATGTAATTAGTTCGGTGGGTGTTACAAGACTCATCAAATTCTATCACTCTTGCTTTCTCTATTTCTTAACTTCTCAAATTATATAAAAAATTACTGCAATACTGTCACATTGTCTACTTCTATACCTTTCAGATAGCATCATGCATTCTATAATAAATTGGATACCATAAACCATATAAATAATTTTTAATATCAAGTAATTGATTAAATTAATTTCAAAATAAATATAATTTATTTATGTACCAGCCAATGATCAAAAATACGGTACTTCACATCAATAGGAATTTGATCCCATGAGACCCATGCTTCAGAAAAATAATTTATCAATATAAAACTCCCCCGTCCGGTAGCTATATGTGTAATGTATTGAAAAATAAGAAAAAATAATCAAAAAATTAGTATATAAAAAAATTATTGAAAACTAATAAAAATACATATCTAAGAATATATTTACATGCATGGATCGAAGCCAAGATGTAGACGTTGCTCATGGAAAGGGATAGGAATAATCAATTACACCAGACCACACCTCCTCCGAGCCCCCCCTAAATCACCAGTATTCTGAGGGTTAGATGTCCCAACATTCTGCTTGTCCAGTGGTAGATCTTCTACCTCTAACCAACGAAACAGATCCTCATCCAACTAAAACATGAAATGATTATTGTTAGAAAATAGTTGAAATAAAGTATTATGTATAGATATATATTATATATGATTATAATCATAATTTAACTGTTTTAATGTTAATATTCATCCTCGTATTTATATCTGATGATGTTAATGTCTTCATATTCCTCCCCAACATCATCAATTTTCATATGAGTTTTTTTTTATGATCTCTTGTCATTTAAAATTCATTTTTAACATCTTTAACATCATTATCACCATAGACCCATAACTGTGGGGTGTCATCATCATTATTCATATCTCTTTGTGAAAAAGAAAGATTTGGAGAAGTATTTTGAAAAAATTCAATTCCTTCAACTTCAGTGGAACCACATTCACTTTGAGTAAACTAATTTTCTCGAGATTTAATTTTTATTTTTCTCCACCAATCACTCAAGTCTATTGAAGTAGAATGATATTTTGAATATTAAATTTTAGGTGCCTGATGAGCCAATAAATATTCTTCATTTACCACAACAAGACTTTAATATTTAATATCAACGATTCCAAGGGTCAGATAAACACGCAAGACTCTCTCAGTATCCAACTACTGACATTTAAACATTGTTATGTAATGTTGTCCTAGATAAAATAGTTCAATAGTTTTTTCCAGCAAGTCTTCAAAGTAAACTTTAGTATCTATATGATGAGATCCTCTCAGAAAACAACACTATTCATTTTTTTATTCCCCATATTCATGTGTATGAGATCGAACACCATTCACCACTTATAAATTATAATTTTTTTCCTTTTCTTATGGTGGGTTACTCAATACACAAAATAGATTATCAATTTTATTAGCATGTTAAAATACTAGAAAATTTATAAAACAATTATCAATATAATCGATAATAAATTTATTTTATATGTTAAACAAAAAATAATTTATGTAACCAGTTTTTGAAGCCAGTATGAAATGTTTTTTTGCCAATGTTCTTCAAGATTAGATATTGTAATTTGTGGAAGTTGTTTCTTGATATGATTATAATATAACCTACTAATAAAATAATATTAAATTACTATAACAACATTATATAATAAGTGATTGGAGAACTCATTGTACAAATGATGTCATTTCTTCACAGTAGAGCTAAAAAAATGTATGAGCTCTGTGAAGTTCATCATCTTAAAGTCATCATTCATGAAATCCACCGAAGCCATGTTCAGCCTGATTGAAACTGAAAATTGATTTCCCATTTATTATTTAACATTTACCTCATTACGGCCCATACGGTTGTGTTTGAGGGATATTGAGATTGAAAGTAACGAGAGCAGAAAAAAGAACATTCCTCTTGCTAATAAGCTTCTACAATTGAACCTTCAAATGATGCGTTGTTATGTACTTTTTTCTTCAGTTTTTCATGCATTTATCGAATGGGTACAACCATTTGAACTGTTCCAAACCACCACATTATTCATTATGTGAAAAATATAATATAAATTATTCAATTGAGTGAAAAAAATCCCATGGGAGTATTTTTTCCCGTTTACATAAAATTAAAACAACATCTTCTTGCAATTTTCATTATAAATATTAGTCACTTTTACCCACCCAAATGTCTAGAAAAACATATTATATGACTCTTAGTACATCCAAAATCATAGAATTCAATAATTTTATTAATCTAATATACATAATGTTTTCCATTATAATATGACTATCATGAATTTTTAATCATGTAATATTACCATTTATAATATATCTTCCAAAATTAGATTCATAACCATATAGAAGTCTCAAATCATCAATACCCTAAAAAAATAATAATAAATTCTCATTGGAGAGTGTACAAGATACCTTTGACTTCATTAAATTTTATGATCTGATATTTTAAAATTGTTCAAGTTCTTATCGCCTGCAAATTTGGGAAAGATCTAATCGTGCATTTAAATTATCATTGGTCTCACCTCGTGTATCCAAAACTGTATAAAATAAATTATCAAAATAGTTCTTCTAAATATGAATGACATCCAACATGTGATGAACCAAAAAATAAGAAGAGTAATGAAGATCCCAAAAAAATCCTTGTTTTATCCAATTGTGTTCTTTCCCAACTCCATCAATTTTCATTTGGTTTATTGTTGTTCCAAATCTGATGGTAGGTAAATAAGGGAAAATTGATTTTAACTCTGTACCTGAGATCATTGTAGCAGATCCATCTCATTCAATTGTGACATTTCTGAAATGATATTTTTTCCTTCTAAATGGATGATCAGTTGGAAGAAATATGTGATGACAGTAAAAAAACAATGTTTTTTCCATTGAAGAGCATAAACGCTATGTTTTCTCTCAAACATTATGGACATGATTTTGGACCATGTGTACGCCATCCAGATGACATGCCATATTTTGT
Source organism: Viscum album (assembly GCA_963277665.1). NCBI lineage: Eukaryota > Viridiplantae > Streptophyta > Magnoliopsida > Santalales > Viscaceae > Viscum > Viscum album. Next base: position 2,059,728,411 of record OY728132.1, read on the forward strand.
GAAGTCACTAATTTTCCACATCAATACAGCTTTCACCAAGAAATTTTGTTTTACAGCAACATCTAATTCACTAACACCATTACTCTATAATGAATTTAACTCATCAATCAATGGATTCAAATAAATATCAATATTATTTTTTGGATTTCCTGGAATTAACAAGTTCAAAAAGATATACGGTTGATTCATCAACGTCCAAGGAGTTAAACTGTATGAAGTTATGAAGATAGTAAAACATGAATACTAACAACCGTAAAGACCAAATGGATAGAAACCATCGGTAGAAAGACTCAATCGCACATTTAGGGCTTTAGAAAAAAAAATACGGATGTAATTGGTCAGAATGTTTCCATGAATCACCATCATAGGGATGATTTAATGTTTAATCAGTCAAAATATTTGTTATATTCCATGAAATCAATGTTGTTGTGTTCTGAGACATTAAAAATTTCTACAATTTGGTTGCAAGTAAGAATTATACCAAATTTTTTATAGGAATCAATCCAGACATCCCTTTTTGATCCTCTTTATACCTTGATTGTACATATGTGGTAAAACTATGCAACAACTCATTTTCACCATAATGTAATATGAAATCATTTGAATATTATAGAATCTTATGATAACCAAGATCCAGATTAAGAACCAGTCTCTTGCTCAAATAGAATTTTATAGGAAACATATTTCCTTCAAGTAGCATTGTTTTTACCAAAGATAATATTTGATCAATACAGTTGTTTGACATTCCATTATCAGATTTAATGTGCTTAAATTTAGCAACATCTTTAAATTTTCTTATCATGAAACAAGGGTATTAGGCATCCTCAGCGGACCTCAACAAGTATTAAAATTATATGGTTCCAACTTAAGATTAAAATTAATATCATCTAACATTTGAGCTTGTTGAAAAGGCAGACCTTCCACATCCTTTACTAAATTTTTAAACTGAGACAGATCAGGAAAAATATTATTAGTATCACCTCTGGAACTACGTCCACCATGTTAATACCAAAAAATATAATCTGGTTGAAATCCAAAATGCAATAAATGACCCCCACATTGTCGAATGTGTTAAATTTTCTATGAGTGCATTTTTTACTTGGACACATAATTGCCCATTCTCAAACAAATTATGGTTTTGATGATGTAAATGAAAAAAAGCCTCAACACCCTCAATATATATATACAATTTAAAATAGAATCATTTGGATTCGTGCGCTGATTTATCCAAGAATGATAATCTAATAACGATCATTGTCAACTTCCTTGTTCTGTATTTCTCTTAAAATTTTAATGTAATTAGTTTTTTTTGTATAATTTGATATTATAAAAACATTATAAAAAAATAAAAGAAAATAAAATTTCTGTTTTTGTCAAATTATAATATTTTTTAGTATTTCATAATTATATATTGTATTTTTTTAAAATTTTAAACTAGTCTACAATAAGATGTAATAATTAATATTAATTAAAACTAATTAATATTAATTACTTCTAATTTTTACTAATAATTGTTAATTATAGGAAACCAAATTTATAATGGATTGGGGAAAACTCCATTTCCCAATGACTCATCTCTATTGTCTCTGACATAAATCACTAAGAAAAATCACCTCAAAAATAGGGATATCCATTTATATATGCATAAAGATGGAGATAAACATGGAAAGTCCTTCATGTTCTTTTTCATCATGAATATATAAATGGATATCAATGTATCTAAGAATATTTTTCATAGTGATTTCAGTCCGAGATATTTGAGATGATTCATTAGAAAAAGAGCTTCTTTTTATTAATGGATCATCTCTTTGCAACTTTCTCTGGCTGAAATCGATATAAAAAATCTTCTATGATGAAAGTGTATCAATTTTTTTCACAAGAATGGAGAGTAGGAAGGCCTCACTATACTTCTCTCTATTATCTTGCAAACGAAAATGGATATCAGTACGTGAGGAAATATTTGTCATAGTGATTTTAGTGGGAGAAAATTACAAGAATATTAGGCATCAGAAAAATGGTAGCTGCAAATCTACTGGAAATTGTAGCAATTTATTACAATTTGTAACAATTTATTACAATTTCTTGTGAATTATTACAAATTATTGATTATTATTTCTAATTATTTCTAACTATTACTAAATATTACAATTTATTACTAATTATTAATATTTATTACTAATTACCCCAATTTATTATTAATTATCACAATTTATTACTAATTATATGAATTTATTACTAATTATTACAAATTATTAAAAATTATTAAAAATTATTACAAATTATTATGAATTATTACAATTTATTACTAATTATTAAAATTTATTACAAATTCCAAGAAATTATTATTAATCATTAAAATTTATGAAAAAATATTTCTAATTATTACAAATTTATTACTAATTATTACAATTTATGAATAATTATTACAATCTATTAACAGTTATTAAAATTTATTACTAATTATTACAACTTATTAGTAATTATTACAACTTATTACTAATTATAAAAATTTATTACTAATTATTAGAATTTATTACAAATTATTATAATTTATTACTAATTATTACTAATTATTTTGATTTATTTCATATTATATTTATTTATTACTATATATTACAATTTATTACAATTTATTAGAATTTATTACTAATTATTACAAATTTTAGCAATTTATTACTAATTGTTGCAATTTATTACTAATTATTACAATTTATTTCTAATTACTAATAATTATTCTGATTTATTACTAATTATTATTATTATTTATTACTAACTATTAGTAATTATTGTAATTTATTACTATTTATTATAATTTACTACTAATTATTTTTAATTTTTACAATTTGTAACTAATTAATAGAATTTATGACTAATTATTACAATTTATTACTAATTAATTGAATTTATGTCTAATTTTTTCAATTTATTAATAATAGTTACTACTTGTCGCAATTTATCACTAATTATTTGAATTTATTATTTATTTTTTCAATTTATTACTAATTAATACCATTTGTTACTAATCATTAAAATTTATTACTCATTATACCAATTTATTACTTGTAATTGCAATTTATTACTAATTATTACAATTTGTTACTAATTGTTTCAACTTATTACTAATTATTACAATTTATTACTAATTATTACAACTTAATTCTAATTATTACAATTTTTTTACTAATTGTTAGAATTTATTTATAATTATTAGAATTTATTACTAATTATTATAATTTATTACTAGTTGTAAATAATTATTATAATTTATTGAAATTTCTTATTAATTATTACAATTTATTAATAATTATTAGAATTTATTACTAATTATTAAAATTTCTTACTATTTATTAATATTTAATATAATTTATTACAAATTCTTATAGTTTAATACCAATTATTATAATTTATTACAAATTAATATAATTTATTACTAATTATTACAATTTGTTACTAATTGTTACAATTTATAACTAAATATTACAATTTATTATTAATTTTTACAATTTATTACTAATTATTAGAATTTATTACTAATTTTAGAATTTAATATAAATTATTACTAATTGTTTAAACTTATTATTAATTGTTGCGATTTATTATTAATTATTAGTATTTATTACAAAATATTAGAACTTATTATAAATTATTCGAATTTATTTTTAATTATTAGAATTTAATAATTATTATTAGAATTTTTTACTAATTACTACTAATTATTATAATTTATTACTAATTATTAATATTTATTACAAATTATTATAATTTATTATAATTTATTACTATTTATTATTAATTATTACAATTTATCACTAATTATTATAATGTGTTACAAATTATTGTAATTTATTAATAGTTATTAAAATTTCTTATTGTTTATTACAATTTATTACTGATTATTACTATTTATTACTAATTATTACATTTTATTTCAAATTATTATAATTAATTACTTATTATTACAATTTATTACTAATTATTAGAATTTATTACAACTTATTAGAATTTATTACTAATTATTAGAATTTATTACAAATTTTTAGAATTTATTACTAATTATTAGAATTAATTACTCATGATTACAAATTATTATAATTTATTACTAATTATTATAAATTATTACTAATTAATATTAATTATTGCAATTTATTACTAATAATTATTATTTATTACTAATTATTATTAATTGTTTCAATTTATTTCTAATTTTTACGATTTATTACTAAGTATTCAAATTTATTACTAATTATTCGAATTCATTACTAATTGTTGCAATTTATTACTAATTGTTACAATTTATTACTAATTTTGCAAGTTATTACTAATTTTTTCAATTTATTATTAGTTTTTTCAATTTATTATAAATTATTACTTTTTTTTCGTAAATATTACAATTTATTGCTAATTATTACAATATATTACTAATTATTATTAATTGTTGCAATTTATTAATAATTTTTTCAATTTATTACTAAATATTACAATTTATTAAAATATAATACTAATTATTACTAATTAATATAACAATTATTAATTGATACCAATTCGTACTAATCACGCTTAATTATTTATAAAAATAAACATAAACAATGACAAATAAAACTATTTAATTCTAATTTAATTTACCTGGATCAAATTAACAATATTTGTAACAAAAAATAAAATAATATGAATTAAGTAAAAAATAAAAGAAATAGATAAATACCTTAAAACTGAAGCTTTTGAAGGATATAAGCAGCGAATAATGCCCCGAAATAAAATTTTATTTCTAAAATTTTGAGAGAATGTTTTCCACTAGAGAGAGATGAGAGTTGAGAATTTAGTGGAATGAGGAAAAACCGGTGCAATGTATATAGGTATGATTAGTTACGATGAGATTATTTGCGATGGGTCCCGTCGTAAATACGTCCTGGTTAAAAAAATCTTTTGGTGATGGACCCATTGCAAAAGACCACCTACCAATATATTATTTGTGAATGGTTTAATATCCTGTCGCAAATACTAAACACACTGTCGGGTATTTGGGATGGGATACTATAGCATGTCGAAAATACTCTTTCCTGCGTTTCTACACACATGGTGCACCAATGTTTTTGCGACAAGAATTATCACCTCGTTGTAAAAACCTTATTATTTGTCACAAGTTGGTTTTCCCATCAGCAAAAACCTATCTGACAGACAATTTTTGATAGGACACTGACCCGTCGCAAATGGCCTGTCGGAAATACCCACTTTTCCCGTAGTGTTTGAATCCTCATGGGTTTCCATCTACCATACATCTATTCTAAAAAATATCAAGGTCTTAACACGGGAAATACTAAATTGAAAAACCATTATAAAATATCTAAATGAGCTCCCCAAAATCAGCACCATGAACACCAATATAATGGGTTGGCCCTTAAGATGTCCAAATCTCTACTCTATTAATGAAAACGCGTCAAAATTCCCTATGCCCCCCATCATGCCCCGGAAAAAAAATTAACGGATCATGAGATCTATAGCCTTATATTTGATATCTCTTAAATAGTTCTCATCCTCAAGAATAAAAAAACCAATAAATTAAATAAAGAGAATAATGAAACCACAATATCAGATACCACTCTAGGATCAACCATGAAATGAACTCCACTAACAATAAATAAGGAAAGCGATTAAACATGAATCACTAAAAACCATATCATAAAATAATATGTTTTCAAATAAAGAATCTAAAAAGTTCTCAAGCATTGAACAACTTAGGATACTTGGATTCCCTCTTTGACTACGACTCCCATATACACTACCCCATGACAATATATCTCTATTTTTATGAACTATGGGGATATAATACATATTAAAAATCTTCTCTTGGTGGTCTTTTATCTATATAGGACACTCCTCAAAGTTTGAATAATCATTAACACCGTCCACACCCCAATTAATGAAATGGGAATCGTCATGAACACACTGGAGAAGTTGAGACACACAAAATAAATCATGAGTATGAATTATATATTGTGGTTGTGCTAACTTGAACATAACAACTAAAACATGAACCAACTCACTAACGGGACACTAACCCATATCAAATGTCTTATCTCAAATTCCCACTTTTCACAGTGTTTCTATCCTCAGGGGTTTCTATCTACCATACATCTTTGCTAAAAATATCAAGGTCTTAACATGAGAAATAGTATATGGACACACCATTATAAAATATATAAATCAACTCTCCAAGAACAACACCATAAACACCAATATAATTGGGTGGCCCTTATGATGTCCAAATCTCTACTTTATCAATGAAAACACGTCAAAATTTCCAATGACCACTACCATGCCATGGAAAAAATGAATGGATCATGAGATCTATACCGTTATATTATGTATGTCTTAAATAATTCTCATCCAAGGTAATTAAAAAACCTACAAATTAAATAAAGATAATAATGAAACCACCATATCAAATACCACTCAAGGATAAACCATGAATAGAACCCCACTAATAATACACGAGTAATGTGATTAAACATGAATCACAAAAAACCATATCATAAATCCAAAAAATTTCAAATAATGAATTTTAAAAGTTCTTAAAAATTAAACAACATAAGATACTGGGATTTGGTCTTTGACTCTAACTCCCATATATAATACATCATGACAATATATTTCCATTTATATAAACTATGGGGATATAATAATTATTAAAAAAAATTCTCTCGATGCTTCTTTATCTTTATAGTCCACTCTTGAAAGTTTGAATAATCATTAACATCATCCTCACCCCAATTAATGAAATGGAAATCATCATAAACACACCAGAGAAGATGAGGCACATAAAATAAATCCCGAATATGGATTATATACAGTGGTTGTGCTTACTAGAACATATCAACTATAACATGAACCAACACATCGAGAGGTCCAAAAAATTGGTGAGAAATCATACTCACATGACTAAATATTCTCTATTCATGATGTTGAGATACCTTAAAGAACACGTGATCTCCAACGTCAAACTCTAGTGGACTCTAAATATGATTAGTATAAGACTCCTAAAAATCCATTACCACATTCATTTTTTCATGGATTTACTAAACATTCTCCATCATGCTATACACCAATTTTGATTGAGGAACACTTGACTCTACAACCTCAGTGCAACAAAGTAGATATTTGGATGTTAGACCTTATAGAAAATTAAATACATCCATTCTAGTAGTGGAGTGAAAAATATAACAGTATGAAAACAAAACCAAGGTATGTTTTCATAACCATTTTTCTACAAATTAATAAATTAATAGGAGAAACATGTCCTACAGAGTTTGAATAGTTCACATTATTAGACCATATATCTATTGATGAAAAGTTGTGTTAATGCGTAACTATGAAAGGAAATAATGTTGGATCCCTCCTCAAACCCTCTAGGTGGATAGGGATCATGAACATAGATTATTATCCTCAAAAACCAATTAATCATCATTACATAATCTAGAAACATCCCAAAAAAACGCTCCATTGATCATGATTCCTTGATCACTATAAAGTCATATAAATTTTTAAGTGGTCTATTGTCTCCCATATAACATTATAGCCTCTTGTATATAGTATAAAACTAGTTTAAACTTCAATAATGATACCCTTAGACTTCCACATGGGAATATCAAGTGGCTAAAGAAACTCCCTATGAATACAGTGATGACTTTTCTCTCTCAAGAAATCTAAACATCGATATAAATTTTTTTCATCAGATTACTTAATTCCAGACCATAACAACCAAACTCATAAGGAATGATAAATGTTTTCTACACCAAGATGTACTACCAAAGGAAAACTATGGAACTCATAGATAACTATGTAACTCCCCAAAAAAATAATTAAGATTATCTCATGAAACAACATCGATTGTTATCCACCCTCTGATTATCCCTCATGTTTAAACCCGCAAACAACACACGCTCACAAATTCAGTACATTAGAATCCCCAAAATATGATTTCTCAATATACTACACTAGAGATGAATTAAACATTATCTAATACAGATACCATTTACCATTATAAGGTCTTATATCAATGTGCATTATCGAAAGATCCTCCATTACTATCCAAACGTCACCATAATCACTTACAACATCACTATGTCATTTTTTCTCCATGAATTTCCAATAAAATTTCATTTATTGGTGTATAAGAAATCTTGACGTTAAATACAGGAAAAAATTCCATCTGCTATCATTAAAATTTCTTCATATTAAGTTGGAAGAAGTCATACCATTGGCTTGGGAGATCTATGAATACCATAAACCACCCGCTGATGTGGTAATAACACCAAAACATCAAAGAAAATCTTAATATAGTAATATCGATTTCATGGGTAGCACAATTACATTAATTTGGTTATGACTATCAAGACATGAAATATATTAATGCTCTATGTTGCATTTGAGCACACTCAAAACCATGGTTGAATCATCATAATAAACCTCAAATGAAAATCCCTCCTATAGAAATCTAATTATCATAGCACTGACCATCTTATCTTTCAAATACTCTAAATGAAGCATGTAATTTTTTTGTCTACATGAACTCACGAAGCTATACATTCAAATATTTCATTATAATCTCAATCTGAGAGATATAAAGTAGGAAGAACTCATTGTTTCCAGTATGACCATTAAAAGACTTCACCTCTAAAATATTCTTCAGGAACACCAAATAAACAACCACCTCATCCTTTGAAGGATACATTGATATTGAAGTTTATCCAAATAATTTCTTAATAATTAGACCTCACAAATCCATAAATCACACATTGATGGAATCTGAAATAACTTTGAAAATGGATAACTCCAAAATGAAATTTTTAGTGCTTTGAGTGCTCCTCTATAGACACTGAAAACATAAAAATTTTAGTAATAAATAGTAAAACTAATTAATTTATAACACACTAATAGTTTAATTCAACAGTACCATAAACCAAATTAGATATTTCATAACACCGAATGATATCACAGGGAACTGTTAATTCCCATAGAAACATCTGAATGCAATCCTTTTGATATTCTCATCCATTACATGAATATGATGATATAAGGATCACAAATTGATCTTTCAGAACCTTCTATATGACATCAATTCATAAAACAAATATTAATTCCATGGGATTGGAAAGATATTATTCTCTATAATATGTTTTAATAAACAATTATTGACACACAAACACATACAGTCAGCTATATTTTTCATTAAAAAAATACAGTTTCATTAAAAACCCCATTGACCTGAATAAATACATACTATAAAAGAAAATTGAAATAAATCTAAATCTCTTTTTACTATTAAGGGGATATCCTATACAAGGATAGTGATATCAGAGTGATTCTTTTCATTAACTCCACCCCAAACATGGTCTCACATCAAGGGGTAGGATCACAACCTTTACTATAAATACATCATGGTACACTTCTATAAACATGGGAAACATTATAAAATGATACCACACTATAATCAATGTCAACTTAAACATCAATGAATATAGGGACTCAACATGACTCTGATTCATCATAGGGTCTCTCTCATCAATAAAGATAGTCCTCATTCTATAATCATTATATAATGTTACACTTGTCTTGAAAAATATTGAATATATAGCACCAAAAACTGCTAATATATGCTAAGGATAATGTCATATGGTTGAATTTGTAAATATTAAAATGTATCCTCAAGATTTATAAATACTCAATATCAACTCATAGCCTCTTTACACATAATACAAGCCAGATTTACCTCCAACTAGTATATTCAATGATAAGGGATCCGTATTCCTCTCAAAATCATGTCACAAAATATATACTATGGATGTTAGAACAATTGAAAATATAGTTCTGAAATCAAAAAAAAAACTTATAAATAAGTAAACAATTGTTAGTTAATACCTTTCATGACATCTATATTGTCTATTTCTCAAAAATATAATTCATGTATCTAACCACGACCCACTATACAACTTCTCTAGACTTGATAGTGGAAACTAATATGTCTATGATTTAGTCATTGTATCTGGGGATAATGGAAATCATGGGACTACCCTCTACCCTCATTTTTATCTCTATATTAATAAATAATCATAACATTCTATTATTGTTTTCTTTATGGATAATGTTATAACGACTTATCCTAAAGAGGTCCTTCCTATCCATAATGAATTCCAAGAATGTTCCACTAATATTTTTAATGATTTTCATGGCCTCAGTATGAATAAAAACCATTCCTCGACCCAATGGTATAACATTGAGAACTACCATCTAAGTAGAAAAGAGATATATAATGATAAAGATGACTCCCTGTTATTTTAAATGTCTAAACCCAGTCTTCTATCTATGAAATTATAGTCACATCACTACTATGTGGAGACTCTAGAGTAATACCTTACTATGACAATATAGTCTTTGATAAAATCCTCTCAATGACCTCTATCCTAACAAATTCCTCAATTACTATATTAAAAACAAATAGGTTGACCTGGTGATGGATCTTTGAACACGAATACTCCTCACAATACCTCTTATTAGCCTCACAATCTTACATATTGTCTATATAATATCCCATGATGTTTTAAAACAAAAAAATGGAATTTGTTTGACCTACCAACTGATGGGGTGAAGAATATAAAGTCAAAAAATATAAGATATATCATACACAACCATGCTATGTGAAACCACCTAAACATAGACTAAAATATAGTTATCATTCCCCAAGACACATAGTTTACACTTTTATGGAGAAGGTAGCTAGATCCCAAACATATAAGGAAGAAAAAAATTAATATTACGAAATTCATTTAATATTTTAGTAATTACTAGTCATTTATTAAACCCCATATTTTATTATGGTTTAAATAATTCCATTTCATATCGAGACATCATGATATTTGGATACATTCTACTTCTATATTAAACATATATGTTATTCTGGTATCGATATAATTAAACCATTATTCCCAATAACATAATTATGTGATTGCGTCTATCAATGATACTCAATCCCATGAGTTTATTAATAAATGATTTATTATTCCATAATTTTTTTTGGTTCTCTAGGTCTCATCTTATTCTACTATGATCTAAGATACACAATATTCACAAAGGGACATACTATATCAAGAAATTTTGATTCATAATAAAAAATCATGTAGAAACAAACCATTTAAAATCATTAATCAAGTGGGAACATATGTGAAATATCATCTCTTAACACATTACTGCTAGCCCAATGTTATCCCCTACACCATTGTGCAGAACAATTCCATCCTGTAATCATTGAAATGAATATTAAAGTAGATCCTAAGAGTCCTAGACCATTGGTCATAAAAATAGAATCATTATATGTTCACAACAAGAAACAACAATGCCTTTATTATCTAAGAGCACATACATATCATTGAATTATTTTTAACATGAATCACTCATGTGTAAACTTAACCCTTATCACCAAGGAATTCAAGACTATTATAAAAAGGTATCATATTTATCAATTAAAAAATTATCTTTAGAAAAAACCATTTCATTACCATATTGAAAGAATCAATTCTTTACGTCAACATTAAATAGAAAAAATGATCCAAAAATTAACAACCAATATTGGATGAGTTACAATAATGATTTTTTTTAAGAAAATAATTAAAATACATTAATTCATGAAATAATTTTTATTGATTTGTATTTCTATTTCTATAATAAACACATTCTAAATTTAGGTTTTTTATCTGATATCATGAATATAAACCATTATAATATAAATACAATAATAAAAATAGATAATATACTACCAAAAAAATAATGAGGCAACATCCGTATAACATAAATCTCATGAGATCCAAACATCACAATTCAATAATAAATTATACTTTTATTTAACCTATTATTGTATTCATTATGATGATTCCATTTTCAAAAAAAAGAAACAATTTTATGTTAATTTCACACATACAGATAAAAATTGAGGTAATGAATTCCCTTAATCAATAAGAATTTTGGTATTCTCCAAGTAAAAATATAAAAAACAATGACCAACAACACAAGTATTCACAAATCTCATAAAAACCTAACCAAAATAAGAAACCACCAAGATTTTCTTGAATTTAACACAAAATAGAGGAATTTTTTCACCAGAATGATCCTTCATAAGGAATAAAACAAGGAAGACAAAGAATAGTGTAGCATAAAGAGTAATATAATATGATAAAATTTGATCCAGTATCAAATTTTTTTAAACTATCAAGCGAAGTGGTAGGAGAGTTATGAGAGGGAATAAGGTATATAAGGGTTTGAACAAAAAGACAGAAAATATATAAAATGGAATCATGAATGTATATTTATTATGGAATACAAGATGGAATTATTAATAGTATAGTGGTGTCCAAAATTATCAAGGTGGATCAGGAAAATGTTATCTGTATCACCCTTCATTTAAAATGGGTTTAATCCTCGATTTTCATGCATTTTAAATGTTATAATTAGATATTTTTATGAATATCACACTTTTAAATCCATATTGGTGAATGATGTTTTGAACTCCTAATCAGACACCATGGCCTACACTATCTCATGGGGAGAAATCCCTAGCTAATTTGAAAAACCATGAAAATTAATTTTATGTGGAATTCATCAACTCACTATTTCATCCACCTCATATATAACTTGACTGTGCCTCACATAGAACCACCATGTTTGTTCACTAGGAATTTCTGTAATACTATTTTATCATAGGTAGGACTTTAAAAACACCATTCCTGGTAACTCAGAATTTTTGTGGTCCCCATTTATGATAGCTAGAACCCTCAAGGAACTTAGTGGCCCCACCCCTTCAATTAGGGAATGTTTTCAATCGTTGTTAACATATAGGGACACTTCAGGTGAACCTCTCTACAAAACACACACACTAGGAGTATTAAGGGGTCCTTATTTTTCATAATAGACAATTCTATGTTGAAACACCAACTAAAATGGACACCCTGTCTATTTCAATACCCATGATTTTTTGAACACTATAAAACTAGCCTCAAAACACTCAATGTATTAACACAGACAACATAAAATTGTCACACCACACCCACATATCAAAATGAGGCTTCTATGGCTAGAACCATTCAATATCTAATGGTGTGGTGGACCTCAATATGTCCATAACCACTAATTATACTATATAACACCTTCAAATTCCCTCTTAATGTCATTAATCCCCAAAAAAATATTAAAAGGAATTGATCAAGAATATATACCCTTATATATCATATGTGATTCCAGCATGGGGAGAGATTCCACCTGCCTGATGGGATAAACTATTTTAGTGCGGGAACCATTATCCTTATGTAATGTTTCTTGGTAGGGGATAAAACCCCTTGGGTTTATGTTATGTTATTTTCCTTAGTAGACGATGCAACTCCAAGCGTGGATGATGTATAAAATGTTTACAAGAAGTGGTGTTAGTCCCATTAATGATATAACTCCAATTTCTAAAAAGGGTATAATTTTATCCTTGTAATTATATGATATAGACTATACCATGGGAAGTGTTTATATGACCCTATACATTGTCTTGATACTCTCAAAGACACCTGAAGATTCCTAAAGTATGTGTGGTTGACCTTAGATGTCACCATTGTACCTGAGGATTGATTGCGACTATTATATTCTACATAAGCGCTTTAATTATCATTATGATTATGTAACATATAAATTCACTATATTAACTTCTTATGTTAGGTACAGAATTGGTGGTTGACTATTATGCATTACTCCCACCCAACTCTGGAATCCCAAACACATAGGTGCCCAAAGAGACCCCTGATCAATGATAATGGTGGGGTATTGGACCAATGATGCATGAAAGGGATGGATATCATGGATGGAGTTAGTTTATATCTCTCAATGGTTGTATTAATTACATTTTCTATTTATTAATTTATTTATTATGTATATGTGGCCAACCCGGTGTGTGTTCTGTGAGTTGTATGCATGTAAGACAACATTTCATTTGATATAGAATGGATAAGTTTATTAATGTTGTGTACTATAATATTTGTAATAGATAATATTTTTTATTTTTAATATGTTTTTTACTCTAATATTTTGGCACTTTTTCCCCATAGTTACACCTTATAAACTCAATAGTTCTCCATAACCTATAGCTTATAGGGAGGTTCTCCGGAGGACATGAAATAATTTTTCATCGACACTATTGAGTGGTCATGTTCATAGGGTGTTACATATTACATATATTTATTTAACATATATTATGTCATTTATTAGTGATCTGGATACATTGTAATAATAATGTTTGTGTAGAGAGTGAATATTTATTTTGGTTGTTTTTATATTTTTTGTGTTTTATATTTAATTTACTTTTTCATTTTTTAGTTCCATCAGAAATCATTTACCATAATAATATATTGAAATTATTTTTTAATTATAGGTATATTTGGGATGGTATTTCTTAGTTTTGGGCTTCAAAATAATTTAAATTATTTCCAATTTATTTTTAGCTTTCATTGTTTTTTATAGTAAATATTTATTTTTACTATAAAGTGAAGTGAAAACTCCTATGTGACTAACCCAAATTATTTTACCAATCATGATAGTTATTATAATACTATATTAATACACACTTCTTGATACCAATTCTTTCTTAATATAAAAATGTATTTTGTTTGGTAAGTAAATATTTTGATTATTAATTTTAATGTTATTACTATTTATTAAATGTTATGAAAATGATTGAGGAATTAATTTAGATATATTTGACCTTTCCTTGAGACCTACCATTTACATTGATCCTTATTATTTCCATAATGTTCATAGATGTCCTTATAGGATAAAGACACATTTCAATCCCATTATACCTTACCCACCTTCACTCTTAAATTCATGTTCATGATTATTCAAGTATGAGTGTAGGGAATAGTCATCTCTTGTGTTTACATAAAGAGACAATAATTGTTTTGGATAATTAGAGGGTGGTATCACCATATTAGGAACATGATAAAGAAATGGCAATTTTTCATTATAATTAAATGTATTTCATACTACCATCCCATTACCCCTAAAATGCGTATATATATTTAAAAAACATAAGAGAGTAGAATGTGTACATGTAAAAATATATAATAAAAGGGTAATGGTGAATAAATATTTAATTGTTCTAAATTTCATTGCTAATGTCCAACATAAAAATCCAATGGGGAGAGTATAAAAAACGTCATTTTAAATGGGGCTTGTGTAATGAAACATTCAATTACATTACATGAATTTTACATGAGTTATAGCAATGGAAAAAATTGTATTGTGTTATAATTTATTATTAAATGTTTAATAACATACCTTAAACCACAAAAAATACCATTAAAACTAATCCCAAATATATTATATTTTGAATGTCTCATGGTACGTATAATTATAATTTATACAAGAATATGGTAACATAATAAATATTTAAAGAGTGAACATAACTCTAAAAATATATAATTTTATTTTGTAAAGAGTGAAGACGTAATTCAAGTGATGTGGATGAAGAAATATGGATGAATGAATATTAAATTTTTATTTTAAAATATATAGGATATTTCATTTCCCTTATGAACAAAATCATATATAAGGCTTGATAAAATATTTTTTCATGAGAATTGTAAAGTTGTACACATGTGATTTTCAGTTGTTTAATTTTCATAATGATATTTATTTTATCAGGGAATAAAATGTAATTGTGAACGAGTGGTGATTGAAAAAAATATTTAAAAATTCATTTATTTTACTTTTAATCACCCAATTAATAATTATTTCAATGGCTATTAAACACACTTCATTGACGTTTAATAAAGTGAAAAATAACTATAAAAGATTTTAAATATTCAATATCAATGATAAAATAACATTTTTTTTGATATAAGTTTTGATTTCAAAAATAATTTTTAGGTGGGTTAAAATAAAATTTAATTTAAAATATGATGTGGAATTAATGAAAAGTTGGGGTGCATGAGAAATATTTAACACGTAGGGGTGTATCATCCCATATTACTCCTTTGAGATCCCATTATGTGATGTTTTTCTCAATTCACATATACTTCGATCATATTCCCATTCAATACTAACCTCATCAATCCATTTGTATAATTCACACCTATTCTCTACACAGACCATGCCTAATCTACTCCATGAGTTGGCATGAGGAGAAACAATTTTCTAACCGGATTGTTTTAAATTAATGGGTATTTGTTTTTATTATTTAATGATCTTGGTAGTATGACCATGAAATAATTTAATAATCACCGAAACTCCAATATGAGCACCAAACCATTTTACACTATCAACAGAGGTTGTAATAGAATTAAAATATTTGATTCTCATCCAAAATGGAATCCATCATTTTTAGTACATAAATTTCCATTACATGGGACAAAATAGATTGTCTTTTATAGTTTAGTTTCTTGGAAATAAGTTAGAAAATTCACGAAAACACAAAAAATTATTCTATATCCACTTCAGTGAAATATTAATGTGTTCAAACTATATTACTTTTACAATATCTCATCTCATGGGGACATACATGAAAGGGAAGTGGTGATAATGATGCCCAGTAATGGAATAAACAACATAGACATATATCATGTGATTTTGAGACATTTCAATAGTAATAGGAGGAATAATATCAAGGAATGATCAAGAGGAATAACATGATAACAATAACATGAATCATAACATAGAAATGTGGATAAAACATTTAAATTCTCAATTTCTAATCATATGACCTAGGTTTATCAACAAGGTGTCATAAATGGAAATTACAAATGTTATCCACAACAGTATCATAAAACACGTCACACATAGTGATTAAATTCTCTACCTAATGCAATGGAGTGATATAAAGATCCACCCTTCATATTTATTAATTTCATGTGATCTACATAGATCATAATAAATCATTTCATTAATAACCCATGGATACTAATGAATGGTTATGTTATCAAAATATTAGCATACAAAGGACCTTAAAGACATAATCATTACATTATTTTTTAACTACAAAAGGAAATGTGGGATTCATATATGTAAATAACCATATGAAAAATAATAATTTTAATCTATTTTGATCTCTTTTTAAAATAAAAGAGGTTTGTGTATTTGAATGAGAATGAAAAGATTTTTTCTTATGTAAAAGCCATAATTTTGAGAGGTAAATTTGGCATCATGATGGGTGTAAAACATTATTTTAGGAAATGGTAAAATGACAGGGGAAAATGGTCTCATTTTCATAAAATACTATTAATATTTTAATAGGATAATAAAAATATAAAAAATAACTTTTTCTCAAATAATAAGAAACACCACATGAAAAGGAAACATGAATAGAAAAGAGAAGTGAATATTTTCCTTACCTAGAATAGATTTTCATAAAATATGAGGATGGAGCCTAGGGGAATGGAGGAAAATTAGGTGGAAACATTGGGAGGAAAAATATACATTACATCGTGGATAACTGATTTAGATTTAATAAAAATGTTGAAATGAATGGGTATTTATAGAAAAAGTAGAGTAATTGTTTAATAATATACAAATATAGGTCTTGTGAATCTAGGTTGGGTAAAATATAATACCATCGCATTACCTTGGGTTTTTCACATGGTTTTGGAAATTTTGGTAATATTTTATAATATTTTAATCAACAATAACTAAAAACCATTTTTAATCATTTTTTGGAATAGTAAAGTAAATATTCCACAAATTAATGTTTAAAAAAAATAAATTGTTCTCTTTGGACTTTGGATAGTCAATTAAAGATTTAAAATTTTATTAAAATCTATTAAAATACTAAATATTTATAAAATAACATTATTTAGTTCATTTATTTTGTTTAATTTATATTTTTTCATAATGAAATAATTATGAAGTCATAAAATATAATGACAACCCAAAAATGTATTTTTTACTATTTATGAAAAAAATAATGTCTAAGAAATTTCTCATAAATTCACTCTATGGTATTTTTTATTAAATGATTTAAAATATAAGTATTATTTTTTATAATTATTCTATAAATATGATATTTTTATTTTTTTATATAAAAATATATGTTTATTTAAAAATAAAAGTTTTAAGGCACATTCGAATTTCTTAAAGTTTTAAAAAATGTCTTAAGCCATTATAAAATTATCCTATCATTTATTTTTAGGTTAGAGTATTTTAACATACTATTTTATTAGATAAATATTATTTAAAATAAATGAATTTATTATAAAACATTAAATATTTTCTTGAAAAATAAAATAATGATTCATTTTTGTTTAAAAATAAATTTATCAAATTAATCTCAATTAACCATATAGTTTTTGAAGAAAAAAATATTCTTAAAAAGAATTTATAGAACATCAATTTGATTTAAAAAATTGTAGTTAAAAATTATGAATCTATGGTCTTAAATTTAACCCGATATTACTTCCACATATTTCTTCAGTTTGAGGTGTGTAATTATGGTAGTTTGATGGGGTGGATTGGTTAACATAAACTGAGTGGTAATCCCAACAAACCTAAACTTACCCTATATGATATTTCATTCATGCTTCACTTGTTTTATATCATCTTGGGATTTATCAAGGGAGAACCCCAGTGATTCTATATACATTCTAAATTCATTTAATTGGGATTCTGAAGACACGACTCTGCTAGTTGAGGCCATCAATTCTCCATTCTTTATTAATTACCCTTTTTCATTATTAATTATAAATACTAATTATTATGGTAAAATTCTAAACTAGGGGTATTGTTTATAATAGTTATATTTACCATTGCTCATATTGTCAAATAGTCATATATGACCAAAGTTCATATAATGGATGAATACCAACAATCAAATTTCTCTTTATACTATATAAATAAAGCCACATTCATTCATTCAAAATTCACTAGAACTTCTCCAAAAGGTTATATTTTCATTTACTAAGATTTTGATTAGTTCACTAATATTTTATTCCATTCATATAGTATTTTTATGTTTTATAGGATTATAGTACACTCTATTGATCCATACATTCACATTTTATATATTTTAAGTTTTTTTTCTATTTTTAATGTCTGGTATTTTGATTAGTTTCATAGATGAAAATATAATGATATTTTTTACTGAGATTAAATATTATTGGTTTACCTTTAAATCATACATGTATGATATTATATAATATGTAAAAAATTTTTTTTTAACAAAAATATCATTTTAAAAATATTGGGCCATTACATTCTACCCCCTTAAGAAATTGTATCCATGAAATTTAAATTCATTCTATAATTTGAGAAAACGTAAGGGTACATCTTCCTCATTGACCCCTCTATGACCCACATCACTTCATAATATTTATGGTTCCTCCATTAAACTTTTTTATGTTGGGTAATCGTTTTTGTGTAGAATAATGTCTGTACGGTCCAAGAGCATCACCTATTGATCCTCATAAGAGAGTGTATATTCTTATTACACCACCTCTAGATTTTTTACATGTTGGGGATTATGTATTTTCTCCCTCAATATAGATACATGGAATTCATCATGAACGTGATCAATACTTTTTGTAGGTTCTAGCCAATATTCCACTTCTCTTATCCAATCAAGTATTTCTAAGGGAGAAATGTAGCTACGGATAAACTTCAATTTCTTAAAAATCAACATGAATATATTACATGGTGATAACTAAAGGAAAATATTTTTTCCAACAAAAAACTTCAATACTCTTTGATGGTTTTCATAATAGATCTTCTAATAACTCAAATAATCATTAATATGTTTTTATATAGAATGAACTTTTTCTATCATCTCTTGTACAAGATCATCCCCAAGTAGCATTCCATTCCCCAACTTCTTCCCAACATATAGGAGTTCTACATCACTTCCCATATAGAGATTAATATGGTTCCATTTGAATACTCGAGTGGAATCTATTATTGTTTGATAACTCATCTAATAGAAGGTTTTGATCCCATCCACCATTAAATTATTTTGATAATTTTCTCATAATTTCATCCACTGAATAAATTGTCCTATCATATTGGAAATCAGTGTGGGTGTTATAGGCCATACTAAAATTGAATTCAGTATTTAGAGAATATTGAAGACTTATCTAGAATTTAGATTTTAACCATTGATAATGATAATAAATTATAAAATTTTGAAACCCATGAAACCTCACAACAGTGTTTACATATATCTTGGATGTCCAATCAAGAGAGGAATCTTCCCGAACAGTGATGAAAAGGGAATTATTAGTGAGTTAATCAAATAAAACCCATATTTCATTTTTTTTCATGGGATGTTCTTGGGAATAAACTAACATTTTCCTTAGTGATTATGTCTCACTTCATTGATGATATAGGTGTTGGTTGCAATAAAACTTTTTGAAGTTATCACTCTAGCTGCACTTTTTGACACACCAACCAACTTTTAGTGTAATTGGAAATTTCCTTATTTGTATTATCCCAATAATAATGACCACAGATGTCCTAATACATTTTATTAATTCTATGATGTATATATATTGTGTAGTTATGAGCATCATCAATCAATTCCATCTATATCTTTGAGGTATATGGGACACATGTACTTGTATGAAATTTCAGTACATTATCTTGATCAAATTTGAACTCAATAAACATCCCTTTATTTATATTCACTATAATAATTTGTATAAAATGATATTTTATTTTATCAATCATGATATTATCTAGTAATGGTGTTTGATAAATCATTTGGGATAGATTTTATGATTCCCCTTCCCTTATGATTCCAATTTCCAACATTGTTAGGTCCATGATCAATGGATTCCATTGCATCCCCATCATTTCCAGTACAATAGGGTATTTCCTACTTAATTTATTAGTGAATTTGTTTTATATACCAAGGTGAAAATTAAGTGAAAAATCATAGACTTTAGTAAGTTCCAAAAATATCCTTTTACTCATTATAAATTCCCTTTTCCTGAAAATATAGTTCAAAAATTGGTGTTCTGTGTGTATATCACATTTCTACACATAATGATAGTGCCTCTATATTTTCAGATAAAAGTAAATTGTACCTAATTCCAGGTCATGTGTATTATAACTATGATCATGAGGATTTAACATCGAATATGCATAAGAAATCACCTATTTTTTTTAAATGATGACTCACCCAATACATTTCATATATTAATTACTATAAATAATGAATCATTTCCTGAATGAGGGTATAGTTAAAATATGTGTAACTACCAATCTATACTTCTTTTTTGGAAACTTTCTTCATACTTGACTGTGTAGACGAAAATGACCCTAGTTTTAGTTAACATGTTTATCATATTAGAATTTTTTTGAACGTTTTTTACAAACCCCCTATAATAATCTACTAAACCTAGGAAACTATGGATCTCAGTTACCATTATACATTGAGGCCACACCTCTATATCCATTTTCTTTGTAGGTTCAACTGATATTCCTCCATTTTTATAATTTTTCTCCGGAATCAAACGTTTTGTAACAAGAATTTACATTTTTGGAATTTTCGAAAAAAAAATATTTCCTCAGAGTTCCCAATAAATACCTATATGAATCCCATACATCTTGTGACTTCTAGATTATATAGAAATATCCTCAATAAAAACTAGAATGAATTTTCCATTGTAGTCCTTAATGAATATATTCATAAAATCCATAAATATAGAAGGTGTATTAGTCAAGAAGAAGTTAATAACAACAAAATCATAATTATTGTATCTTGTTCTAAATGTAGTAATTGGAATATCTACTATGTTTACCCTTAATTGATGATACCCATGTTTAATTTAAATCATGGAGAAGAATTGAGCCCCATGTTAAAAATCAAATAAAACATCATCCCCTTGGAGGGGGACTAGTTATTAACCATGATCTAGTTATGTTCTCTATAATAAATCATTAGCTAAATATATCCATCCTCTTCTTCACAAAAATAATAGTTTCTACCCAATGAAACACACTGGGTATGATAAATCCCATAACCTTAATATTTCATGCTGTTTTATTTAATTCATCCAACTCCATATTTTATATTATATATGGGTTAATTGATATCAGCTTGTATCCAGACATGAGTTCAATGAAAACCTCTTCCAGTCTTTCTAAGGGAGGTCTAGGTAACTCTTCAAGAAATAGATCATTGTATTCCTGAAATTTTGGGAAATTGTATATATTTATACATTCATAACCTTCTCCATCTTCACTAATCATCCCCATAATGAATGATATGGTATTTTTTTCTGGACAATGATCTGGTCAGGAAGTCTTTCCAATGAAAATGAATTTAAGTAGTCCATTCAAGACTAAAATAATTTTATTTCTTACAGAGTTGATCATAACATTAAAATTTAATTTCTATTCCATCCCTAGTATAGTGTCTAATTCAACCATGGGAATAGATACTAGATTTGTTATAAGATTATACCCACTAATGATAACACTAGAATTTTCAATACATTGTTTTGTTCTAGATAATCTATCCATGAGTCTTTATTGAGAACTCTAATTATTAAATTTTGGGGTTTTATTATATTTTAATTACTAAATTGGATTAAATAAAGGAATTAATTTCACCATAATAAAAAAAAATTACTTTCTATAATTTAGAGATTAATGAGTATACCTACTACTACACCATTTAGAGACTCTAATTCAGACATCGTGGTAGAAAATTCACAACCATTATCCCTTTTCCTATCTGTAGGTTGATGGTGGTCCCCCTCCATTTTCTTCTGATTTGTATATTTACTTGACGAGTTCTAAAACTGTCCATACATGAAGCATTGAACATCCAGGTGGGCCTACACCAGCTTCCCATTTTTGTTAGTGTTCATAAGTTGTGGCTTCCCCTCACTATGATTGTTTCAATATATGTAGCCATATATTCTTCACATGTATTAGTTTCCAATCAAATTCAAGTTGTTCCCCAAAATCTTCTTCTAACATTTATTTCATGTGGGATGTTTCAATTTCTTTCAACGTATTTCATAATTTAAACTCATCCATGAGTTTTTCACCATTTCTCTCATCTTTTAATTAAATATATGTGACCAATACATATCTCTGAACTCTAATTCAACCTTCACAGCACTCCAAATCATCTTCTCATATCATTATTAGTCTTGATTTTCTTGATTCCACCATTTATGGGATCTTATTCAACCATAGAATTTATCATATTTTCTGTAGGATCCAAAAAAATAGCTAGAGTTATATTATAAAAGTCTTGTAAAGATCATTTCATAAAGTCCAAATGATTCATTTTCCTTCTTCTCCAAATCTACAAATAACTTCTAAATGTTTTCTGAGTCGATTGGGGAAGATATTTACTGAAAAATAATCTCCTAAAGTCTTCTCACTCGATAGCATTAATCTTCCTTCTTGGATTTATATTTTCAATTTGTTTCCACCACTAATATACTTCTCCTTGTAAGTTGTATTCATCTGGGAGACTTTCTATTACACTAAACAATGGAGTATTGAATATAAACTTTCTATATATACTATACATTTTTTAGAAATCAATGGGTCATTAGATCCACTAATAAAAGGATGGTTTTGATTCACAGAGGAATCAAATGAATTTTTTCCCATCAAGTCAAATCTGGTCTCTCAAATTGATTTAAGTTATTTTTCATATATTGAGTTAGTTGATTCATCGTTCTCATGAGGTTTTGTATTCTAGGTTCCATGGTAATGTCATCAATGCATCATCTGTTGTAAAAATCGTTTACACAGTTCCTCCTATTTCATGCCATCTTTCTAAAGGAATAAATCTTTAGATAAAAATGTGATACATTTTGGAATATTATAATTCTAATGGGATTTTATATCTCAAAAACTTTCTTAAATATGTTATAACAATAATTATTTTTTTATATATCCTTTATAATGGTTTATAAAAATCATGTGATTAACCGAAAATATAACCCCCAAACATTTTATGGTATGATCTATTAAATACATTCAATTTATAGCCTATATTGCATGAAGCACTATGTCTTTTGTGAATCAAAACATTATATGATAAAATTATAATCTATCCATTAAATAAAAAGTTTGCACTTCTATGTTTTGGATTTCAAAAAACGGTCATTTAGAGTTGTGACTAGTATATCGGTTAGATTCTGATAGAACCAACTTGATTTTTTGATGAAGAGTAATATAACCATAAGAATAGTAAAATGAATAGTAATATGACCCTTATAAATAGTAAATAATGATAATATTTTATTTTCTTAAGGAAATAAAATAATGAAATCATAATTGATTTTTCAATGTGGTATAGAACTAATTATACCATGAAAATTGTTATTTTTTGAATTAACTATGATTTTATTTAAAAAATAAAATAAAAATACTTAGAAAATTAATTTCAAAAATGGAGTACATTTTTTAATTCTACACTTAGAAAAATGGTTAGGGTGAAATTTTGGGATTTTTCTAAAATACATGAATTTTTCATGAATAGTGAAAATATAGTTTTGAGTTTTCTGTAGTTTAATGACATCCTAATGATGTAATAATTAAATATTAAAGTATGGTCGACTTGTGTACAGTAATTTATGACATGGGGTGTCGCAAGTGGCTAAAACCATTGTAAAATACCATTAGAAAGCCCATGGTTTGGCAATATCCATTAATGAGGTGTCCCTTTGAAATTATTAAAAAATTACCTATCTTTTTCTATAAATAACCACTCATCCTTTCGATTTCATTCATTCCAAATCCCTCATACACGATGTTATTGTGGTTTTAATTCTCTAGGAGTCCCCCCAAGGTGTCCTAAAGTGTCACGACCCGTCCTCGGGGCCCGTGCCGTGACTACCCCAAGCCCTCCTTCCATAGGCCAGGGGCTGGCGACTAGCACCAAGGAATAATTCCCGGTAAAAGGGAAGGCATTGCCTTTGTAAAGTAAATGAACACCACAGAGAAAGCAAGCAGAAGAAGTAAGCACTAGGTAAAAACTGGGTACAACAGTAAGTGCGGAAAAGTAAGTGGGCCAGAATACAAACCCAAACAGAAAGTAAAGTACAACTGTAAAGGGAAAACATCAACTGAGAGTAAAGCCGCATACTTGAGCCATCCACTGGAAGTCCCACATGAAGGGTGAGTACAGATAGCCTCCACAGCTCCTTAGGTCCAGCCGTACGCTCCGTGTACGTCCCGCCCAATGGTCCACCTCCAGGTACCGACCTACTCCTCGTTACTCAACCACGATCAGTGATGTCCATCGTCTGCAACCAACACAACGTAGTGCATGCATAGCCCATGCAGGGGTGAGTATAATCTACTCATTAGGGACCCCGAGACCCCCGAATGTCTCCCAGAATCCACAAAGGATAATCCAAAAAGGAAAGATACAATCACAAAGTAACATCCGACTCTACTTAGGTATATGCCCATACATATACCTAAGTCATCAATTCCAGTTCGCTCCAACCTACGAGCCCAAGTTCGATCACATCCACACAGGAAATCACAACCCGATCCACACATGAAAGAATAACGTAATCCATATAGGAAATAAAGTCAAGATTCAGCTCACATAGGTATACTTTTTCGTATGACGATAGAGATGATCAGATATAGCCACTGATTCATCTAAGTCATCGGACCCACAAAGGCTCGATAGGTACTAACCCCTGCAATGATCCACAAAGGATCTGACCCACACATGATCGATAGGTAACTAACACACGCAATGACCTACAAAGGATCTGACCCACACAGGATCGATAGGTAACTAACCCCCGCAATGACCCACAAAGGATCTAACCCACATAGGATCGATAGGTAACTAACCCCCAAGATGACCAACACAGGATCGGACCCACACGGGATCTGAAGGCACTGGCCCACACAGGACCACTGAGCGCTGACCCACACAGGATCTGACCCACACATGATCGGTAGCACTGATCCACATAGGATCGCTGAGTGCTGTAGTCGTCGCCGCCGAATCCACGGAGGATTTCTGCACAGTCGTCATCTTCATCGCAGTCGCAGCCAGCTCTAGGGTTCCCGCACACAGAAAGATCGTTTCGGAGGGTCCGCTCCCCGAGCCAAGGGGATGATACATAAACTGACACAAAGTCCAGAGTTGATGTATCAAAATGTTCTGTATCATCAACAGGAACTCAACGTCATAGACGGCGCGTCAATCGGACGCCCGGTCTGAGAGTTATTGGCTTTTTCGTCCGAGGGGCCCGGTTGGTTTTTAAGTCAAAACCAACTCGACCGTACTCCACCTGCATCCAAACCTCGAGAAGAGTAAGCCAAAAGGTCCGTCTCACTAAGAGGAATCCATCAAAGTCGACGACACGTCAATCGGACGTCCGGAACTCAAGTTATAAGCATTTCCGCTCCGAGGGCCCGGTTGGTTTCGTGTACGAACCAACCAGGCCGAACCCAAAGTTCTCCGAAACCCTGAGTATAATATATACCGAAAAACCGTCTTGATCCAAGGATCGCATTTCAGCTGACGGTGCATTGATCGGAGGTCCGCAACCCATGTTATGGGCAGAGGACCGAAAGAGGTTCGGTAATAGGGGGTTCGGGCCTGGTCCGACCCGGCCCGGTACCCCCAGGGTCGGCCCGAACCGGGTCGACCCGAACCAGGTCTGGGTCGGCCTGCTTGGGTGCGGCGCGGCCCGGTGGCTCGGCCCGGCGCGCTGGCGCTGGCCCCCATGTGGGGGCCGCACCTACTGGCCGATCGGGGGTTACGAACCCCCTGTTTTTCCCTTACCAGCCGGCCCGCTCTAGTTCCAACATAAATAAAATAAGAGTTGTCTTATTTTATTAATGCACAAGCCAAAGTTTGAATTTAAAAAGAAACGAAACGAACAATTAATTGAGGAGTTTAAAACCGCCCAATTAATGAGGCGTTTAATATCCAGATTAAACACAAGAGTTGACTTCATTAAAAAGGGGGGGGGGGTGCGGGTGCGTTACTTAGAAGAAAAGAAACGGTGGGTTTCGTGTGGGCCCCACCTCACAAATATCCTACCAAGTGGGTAGGATATTGTGAGTCCCACATCATCCACTTAACATAAGTTAAGCAAAATAAAATAAAAATCTGTTGTGCCACTTTTATTTTATTTCTTAACTTAACCCCAAAAATTAAAAACCACACTCGAGAAAATGCAACTCCGGAAAAGATGTTTCTAAGAAAATACCGGCTCTACAATTCCATTGGTGCCCTCATAATTTGATTCAGAGCACTGGTTAAAAAGTTAGAAAAACCCGCTCATTCATTCATTGAACGTACCCGAGCTAAACTTCAGAAAAAGATTCCTCGCACACCGGGCCTCGGAATTGGGTGCCGTTAGAAACCGCGTTCTTGTAAAATTCCCAAGAAAATTAAGAAAAAAATGTCCTTGAATATTTCGGGTCTTTACATCACTCCCACCTCAGGGCTTTACGTCCCCGTAAAGATACATTATAAACTATGGAAACAAATGTGGGTACTGAGCACGCATCCGAGCCTCCCACTCCCAAGTGCTCTCCTGGAGGTTCCCGTGCTGCCATCTGACGCGCACTAGAGGAATCGACCATATATGTAGGTCCCGATCCTGTAGATCCTCAATCTCCACTGGGATCTCTGCAAAAGTCTCCACATCATCAATGTCCAGCTCCCCATGGTCAATGATATGCGTTGGGTCGTGCACGTATCTCCTCAGCTGGGATACGTGGAAGACGTCATGCACCCGATGCAACTGAGGTGGTAGAGCCAGGCGATAAGCCACCTCGCTAATCCTACTGAGGACTTGGAAAGGTCCGATGAAGCACGGAGATAACTTTCCACCTCGTCCAAATCTCTGTAATCCACGTCAAGGTGAGACCTGCAAGAAGATGTGGTCACCATCCTCGAACTCTAGTGGCCTCCGCCTCCTGTCAGAATAAGACTTCTGCCAGCTCTGAGCTATCCTCATCTGCTTCTGGATGACCTGGACCTTCTCTGTCGTGGCCTGGACCATCTTAGGTCCCACAAGTGCTGACTCCCCAGGGTCTGTCCAGCACAAAGGAGATCTGCAAGGTTGGCCGTACAACGCCTCGTATGGTCCCATCCCGATGGTGGAGTGGTAGCTGTTGTTGTACACGAACTCCACCAAGGGTAGGTGGTCCTCCCAGATGTGACCAAAGTCGAGGACACATGCGCGAAACATGTCCTCGATAGTCTGAATGGTCCTCTCCGTCTGACTATCTGTCTGAGGGTGAAAGGTGGTGCTCAGACGTAGCTGCGTCCTGAACGCCTCCTACAACCCCTTACAAAGCCGGGAAGTAAAACGAGCATCTCAATAGGAGACTATAGATGATGGAACAAAGTTAAGTCGTACAATCTCCCGAACATAGAGGCATCCCAAGATCTCCACTGAGCCCTGCTCTCTGATGGGTAAGAAGTGAGCCGACTTGGTGAGTCGGTCGATAATCACCCAAATGGAGTCATGACCTCTAGAAGTTCGTGGAAGTCCAGTCACGAAGTCCATAGATATCCCATCCCATTTCCACTCTGGGACCTCCAAGGGATGTACCAAGCCTGCTGGTACCTGGTGCTCTGCCTGCACCTACTGGCAGGCAAGGCATCGAGAAACGAACTCTGCCACAACCTTCTTCATGCCCGACCACCAGTACTAGCATCTAAGATTCTGGTACATCTTCACCACTCCAAGATGTACCACCAAAGGGGAAGTGTGAAACTCTCTCAGAACCTCCTCCCGTAAGGAAAATGGTACCAATGTACGTCCTATGAAAAGGACGTCGTGCTCTCCTCCTAAAGAGAAACCATCAGGTGCCTGTCCTGATGATATTTGTGCATGACGCGTCTCACAGTCGATGTCCCCACACTGTGCCTCTCTGACCTGCTTCAGTAGTGGAGGAGTGACTGTGAGTGACTGAAGAAAGGCTGCTCTATCGCTATCCATGAAGGATATCTGCAAAGCGGCTAGCTGCTCTGTCGCCTCCACAAGTAGCTTAATGCCCTTCCTCCTGCTGAGAGCATCGGATACCACGTTCCCCTTTCCAGGAGTATAAACTATCTCAAAGTCATAGTCCTAGAGGAACTTGAGCCATTTCCGCTATCTCGGGTTCAGATCCTTCTGCGAGAAGATGTACCTGAGACTCTGGTGGTCAGAATAGACTGTAAAGTGCTTTCCCATCAGATAGTGTCGCCACATATTCAGAGCGAAGACCACTGCTGGTAACTCCAGGTCATGGGTAGCATAGTTATGCTCATGCTGCCTCAACTGACGTGATCCATAGGCGATCACGGCCTTCTCCTGCTTCAAGACACATCCGAGTCTGGTCCCTGATGCATCGCAGTAAACTACGTACCCAACTCCCTCCTCCGGTAGCCTCAAGATAGGCGCGCTGGTCAATCTATATCTCACCTCCTAGAAGCTCTGCTAACATCTGTCTGACCACATGAAGGGTTTCCCCTTCTTCGTCAAAGCTGAGACTGGTGCCGCAACTCTGGAGAAGTCTGGCACAAATCTCTAGTAGTACCCAGCTAGACCCAAGAAACTCTGCACCTCCGTCACGCTCCTGGGTGGCTCCCAAGCTAGCACTGCCACGATCTTCGCATGATCCACCGAAACTCCCACCTAAGAGATGATGTGTCCCAAGAAGTGGACCTCGCGTATCCATAACTAACACTTTGAGAGCTTTCCATAAATCTGGTGCTCTCAGAGTGTGTCTAGTACTACCCGCAAGTGGTAGGCGTGCTCCTCCTCAGTCGTCAAGTAAATAAAAATGTTGTCGATGAAGACCACGAGAAATCGATCGTGGTATGGCTGAAAGATCCTATTCATGAAATCCATGAACACTGCTAGAGTATTGGTTATGCCGAATGGCATAACCAAGAACTCATAGTGGCCATACCGACATCTGAAGGCCGTATTCTGCACATCCTCATCCCAAACTCTGAGCTGATGATAGCCTGACCTGAGGTCTATCTTCAAGAACCACCGTGCTCCCTTGAGCTGATCGAAGAGGTCATCAATCCTCGGTAGTGGATACTTGTTCCTCACTATCACTTGGTTCAGGCGACGATAGTCGACACAAAGTTGCACGCTCCCATCCACCTTCTTGGCAAAAAATATCGTGGAATCACAGGGTGAAACACTGGGTCGGATGAATCTGTTGCCCTGCATGTCCTCCAACTGTACCCGTAGCTCTCGAAGCTCAGCGGGGGCCATCCGATATGCTGGAGTGGATATCGGGGCTGTCCCAAGGTATAATACAATATAAAAGTCTACCTCTCTGCGAGGAGGTAGTCCTAGAACGTCTTCGGGGAAAACGTCCGCATACTGATACACCACTGTAGGAAAACCAGGACTCCGCACATCAACTGCTTCTAGGATGAGGCTAGCCAACTGATGCGTGATGGGTTGTCCTCTTTTTTGCTGGAGTCCATCCTGTGCTGCGAAGGCCCCCTTCTCACCGGTGAAGGTGAACTTGCTCCCGTCAGTGCGTACACATCGCACCTTGCGCCTAATACAGTCAATCTGAGCATGGACTGTAGATAACCAATCTATGCCCAAGATGACTTCGTAAGGCCTCGACGCCGCTACAAGAATATCACAGCCGAAGATCTCGCCTCCTAGAGTAATCTCACACTGCCGACACCAGTGCGTAATCGTCGAGTCTACTCCCGTAGAAGTCTCTAGCCGTAAGGATCAAGCCAACGACTCTGTAAAAATCTCCGAGCTCCGAACAAGGGCAGTGGCTATGAAATAATGACTCGCTCCTGTGTCTATAAGAACTGCAACAAGGGTGGAATAGACACAGATAGTACCTCGAATCATCTCGGGAATGCCGTGGGTTAGGCCTCCACTTCCTGGAGCTGTGCCTGTGTCTGCCCGCCAGCTCCCTGTGGTCGGGGTGGACCTCCTGGTGGTGGTGGTGGTAGAGCCTCAAAGCGTCTCCCACCACCTACTGCTTGGCCAGCTCCTCTGCCTCGTCCGCCTGCTCCCTGCGGACCACCACGGTCGACCCTCTGCCTCTGCCTGGGTGGCCCCTCAACCGTCTGCTGCTCCTCGGCATGACGGGTCGGGCAGTCACGAGCCATGTGGCCCTGCCTACCGCATACGTAGCACTGTCTGCCTCTCGAAAGACTGTCTCCGCGCTGTGTGCCCTGCACCACTGAGCCAGTGTCCTGAGGTCGTCTGCCTGACGGTCTGGTCTGCATGGACCCATGAGTCATCCGTCGACTGCCTGCTGCAGAAGAGTCTGCTACGTACCGCCCTGCGGTAGGTATCACTGTTGATACAGGCTCAGCAAGGAAGATCTCGATTAGAAGGGCTCGCTCCAGTACCCTTGCCTGTATCGGAATGCTGATGGAGATTAGCGATGCCCTGATCTCCTGCCTCAATCCCTGCTCGAAGGTCCGAGCCTGGAAGAATGGGTCCCGCACCATGTCTGTCGAGTAGCGCGAGAGATCGGTAAATCACACCGAGTACTGGGTGACCGTCAAGCTGCCTTTCCGCAGCTGTAGAAGCTCTTGGATGCGCACCGCATGGAGGGTGGCTGGGATGAACTCCGAACGGAAGAGGCTCTCAAAGTCCGTCCAGAAGAGAGATGCCTCATCGTGCACATTGAGCAACAAGCTCCACCATCTTCCTGCTGCCGCGTGCAAGAGGCTCGCTGCGAGGATCACCATGAGGTCTACTGGTGTCCCCACTAACATGAAAACCCATACAACTGCCTCCAACCAATCCTCGACTACCTAAGGGTCCGTCTCCCCGCGGAACATGGGCGGTCGCTGGCGCTGAAACTCGTGCAGTGCACTAAGGCGACGTGCATCGTCAGCGGCTGGGGTTAGTAGCATCGGTGGCTCGGCGGGTAGAGGTACCGCCGGTGCCTTTGTTGTAAAAGGGCCCTGTACCGAGGCCTCGTCACTCGGTGGGCTGTCGTCATGCACAACTCTCAGAACCCTAGCTGGCTGCCGTCGTGTTGCCATCCTAAAAAAAAATAGGTGCTCCATGGTCAAACAATATACCTGGTGAGCTAACACAAAGTAATCACAAATAAAACTTGAAACACACATGGAATCAATGCTTTCATGCATTAAGTCGGAAATCAGAAGTCAGGGTCCTGGTGTACGGATACGTCGGCTGCCACAACAACACTGGATTCCCTAGACTGATAACCACACTCAATACTCTTAAAACTATTGCTTCACATAGAAAAAGATCAGAGTCCTGAGTTCTACGGTAGAACCGAACTCCTTTGATACCAATTTTCACGACCCGTCCTCGGGGCCCGTGCCATGACTACCCCAAGCACGCCTTCCATAGGCCAGGGGCTGGCGACTAGCACCAAGGCGTAATTCTCGGAAAAAAGGGAAGACATTTCCTTTGTAAAGTAAATAAACACCACAGAGCAAGCAAGAAGAAGAAGTAAACACTAAGTAAACACTGGGTACAACAATAAGTTCGGAAAAGTAAGTGGGTCAGAATACAAACCCAAATTGAAAGTAAAGTACAACTGGAAAGGGAAAACAACAACTGAAAGTAAAGCCACAGCCTCGAGCCGTCCACTGGATGTTCCACCTGAAGGGTGGGTACAGATAGCCTCCACAACTCCTCGGGTCCAGTCGTCCGCTCCATGTACGTCCCGCCCAATGGTCGAACTCCAGGTACCGACTTACTCCTCGTGCCTCAACCACGATCAGCACTGTCCGTCATCTGAAACCAACACAATGTAGTGCGGGCATAGCCCGTGCAGGGGTGAGTATAAGCTACTCAGTGGGGACCTCGAGACCTCCAAAGGTCTCCCAGAATCCACAAAGGATAATCCACAAAGGAAAGATACAATCACAAAGTAACATCTGACTCTACTTAGGTATATGACCATACATATACCTAAGTCATCAATTCCAGTTCGCTCCAACCTCCGAGCCCAAGTTCGATCACACCCACACAGGAAATCACAACCCGATCCACACAGGAAAGCATAACGTAATCCACATAGGAATGAAAGTCAAGATTCAGCTCACATAGGTATACTTTTTCGAATGACGATAGAGATGATCAGATATAGCCACTGATTCATCTAAGTCGTCGGACCCACAAAGGATCGATAGGTACTAACCCCCGCAATGACCCATAAAGGATCTGACCTACACAGGATCGATAGGTCACTAACCCCCGCAATGACCCACAAAGGATCTGACCCACACATGATCGATAGGTAACTAACCCCCGTAATGACCCACACTGGATCAGACCCATAGAGGATCTGAAGGCTCTGGCCCACATAGGACCGCTGAGCGCTGACCCACACAGGATCTAACCCACACAGGATCGGTAGCACTGATCCACGTAGGATCACTGAGTGTTGTAGTCATCGCCGCCGAATCCACGAAGGATTTCTATAAAGTCGTCATCATCGTCGCAGTCGTAGCCTGCTCTAGGGTTCCCGCACACAGCAAGCTCGTTTCGGAGGGTCCGCTCCACGAGCCGAGTGGCTGATACATCAACTGACACAAATTCCAGAGTTTATGTATCCAAAAGTTCAGTATCGTCAACAAGAACTCAACGTCACAGACGGCGCGTCAATCGGACGCCCGGTCTGAGAGTTATTGGCCTTTTCGTCCCAGGGGCCAGGTTGTTTTTTAAGTCAAAACCAACCCGACCGTACTCCACGTGCATCCAAACCTCGAGCGGAGTAAGACAAAAGGTCCGTCTCACTAAGAGGAATCAATCAAAGTTGACGGCACGCCAATCGGACGTCCGGAACTCAAGTTATAAGCATTTCCGCTCAGAGGGCCTGGTTGGTTTTGTGTACGAACCAACCCGGACGAACCCAAAGTTCTCCAAAACCCTGAGTGTAATATACCAGAAAGACCGTCTCAATATAAGGATCGCATCGTAGCTGAATTTGCGTCGATCGGAGATCTGCAGCCCAAGTTATGGGCAGAAGACCGAAAGAGGTTTGGTAATAGGGGGTTCGGGCCCGGTCCGACCTGGCCCGATACCCCCAGGGTTGGTCCGAACTGGGTCGACCCGAACCGGGTCCGGGTCCGGCCCGCTTGGGCGCAGCCCGGCCCAGCGGCGTGTCTCGGCGCGCTGGCGCTGGCCGGGAAGCCAGGCGGCCGGCTCGGCCGTTACGGCCGAGCGAAGAGGGGAGGCGGGGGTTGCCCCCCCCCCCCCCCCCCCCGCGTTGAGAACCTGCGGCCCCCATGTGGGGGGCCGTACCAGATGGCCAAACCCCCGGTTTTTTCCCTGACCGGCCGGCCTGCTCTGACCGGCCGGCTGCTGCCGCCATGGGACTGGAAAGGGCCGGTCCCTCTGTTCCGACGCCGGCAGCCCGGAACCAGCTGCCTGTCCCCCTGCTCCGCCGTGGACTAGAACCGGCCGCTGCCTTGGTCCGTCCTGCACGGCGCCGCGGCCCCAATCCGGCCGGGGTGCTTTTTTGGTTCTCCAGCGCAACACAATAGCGCCATGTCTTTGGTTTGTCTTCAACGGCGCGGCGCGACGGCGCTGTACTTCTCCCCCTTTCTTAATAATTCCTGCGCGGTGCTTCGGCACCGCGTTGCCTTGCTCGTGCCGCAACAATATCAAACAAACAAAAGGGAGAGGAGGGTCGGCTGTGTTCGTGTGGTCCAACCCCCTCCCATTATTTCAGTAACAGGCGGTTCCAATGGAAAAGAAGAAAGGCAATAGAAGAATTCACGAACAACAACAATAATAAATCCCTACCTCATCGAATTCGATGAGCGAGGATTCATTGCCAAAATTACCATCACGGAAGAAGGCGTCGCAGAGGGAAGATCGTCACGTCATGGAGAAGTGTCGCCGAAGAAGGATCGTTATGGAAGAAGCGTCGCGTCGTCGATCTTTGAGGATCCGGCGTTCTTCGCGTTCTTTGTGTTCTTCGTCGAAGAAGAAGGCTTTTCTCCAAATCCTCTCCACGAAACATGTTCCAACACAAATAAGATAAGAGTTGTCTTATTTTATTAACGCACAAGCCAACATTTGAATTTCAAAAGAAACAAAACGAACAATTAATTGAGGAGTTTAAAACCGCCCAATTAATGAGGTGTTTAATATCCAGATTAAACGCAAGAGTTGACTTCATTAAAAAGGGGGGGGGGGGTGCAGGTGCGTTACTTAGAAGAAAAGAAACGGTGGGGTTCATGTGGGCCCCACCTCACAAATATCCTACCAAGTGGGTAGGATATTTTGGGTCCCACATCATCCACTTAACTTAAGTTCATCAAAATACAATAAAAATCGGTTGTTCCAGCTTTATTTTATTTCTTAACTTAACCCCAAAAATTAAAAACCACTCCCGAGAAAACACAACTCCGGAAAAGATGTTTCTAAGAAAATACCAGCGCTGTGATTCCATCGGTGCCCTATGAATTTGATTCCGAGCAATGGTTCAAAAGTTACAAAAACCCGCTCATTCATCCACTGAACGTACCCGAGCTAAACTTCGGAAAAAGATTCCGGGCACATCGGGCCTCAGAATTGGGTGCCGTCAGAAACTGCGTTCTTGTAAAATTCCCAAGAAAATTAGGAAAAAAATTTACTTGAATTTTTCGGGTCTTTACATAAAGCTCCCAAGGTCACATCCTTCAAAATCTAGGAGTTACTCTATAAGGTAAGTGAATCCTTCATTCTCTTCTTTAAGTCAACACTTCTTTTAAGTTAGCTATTTGAAATTCCATTCTCATGTGTTGGGGTTTGGTTTTATTTATTATTATTTCCATCCTTTTGATTTCAATATTATGAGATACCCTTTTGTTCTCATCATTTGATTTTATGAAATTTTAAGCGAAGCTTTTAGGCTGCCGAATTTCCATAAGGGATCTCTCAACATTTCATTTATTTTCAAGATCATCTATTTTATTTTTCTATTCTCACATCCTATGTCCAAATGACCATGATAAACTCCATTATCAACTATATACTATAATTATATCATGTGAATGGAATAACCATCATCAATATTCTTACTCTCCCCTTTTTATTTTTATAAGCGAAATCAACATCCATGAGGTTCCAATTTATAACCTTTGTGGATAAAGGAGTTTTGTTCATCACTTTATCCTTCATTACTGGTCATGAAACCATTTTAATGGTTGAACCAAATCATAATATATTTATTTAATATGATTAATATTTTTTAATCTTACACACTCATAATATGGAATAATAATATAAAACGAGTTCATTGTATACAAAACCGCTTGGCTAAATTCAAGCGTTTATCAAAAACATTTTTCTAATGATTCATCCATAATAATATAACCTATAATCATTATATGAACATTTTTATCTCTTTAATGTTACTAATAATATATATTAACAACTCTGAATTTTTATCCACATTTCAAATGATTTTCTATTCATGAGAGCGAGTAAACGAATTATGAAAACCAAGGAAGAAAATGCTTCCAAAACAATATAATTGATCCTATTAAACCCACTAAAAGGGCCATTAATGAACCTAATAAGGTTATACTAAATCAATTACATGTATAGGAGGTTATGGACTTATTAATTAATGAATCTAAATTTGATTATTTAGGTAATTAAAACAAACGAAGAACACAATCGAGGAAAAGTTAAGGGGTTTCTCATCTCACTTTCATTTTTGTGAGATTTTCATTGTTTGCCACTTATTTCATGTCTGTGGAATATTTGAACAGAAATATGATATATAATAACATGATTCTATTTATATTCATGTTATTAAATGGTTAATTTGAGGTTTATCATGTTATGTTCATATGATTCGACCGATTACATTGTGGTAAGAGACTTTGTCTCAAATACTATTTTGTTGTGACTAACATTGTATGGTGCACCTAATAATCCTTATTTGGTTTACCTACTGCCCATTTGAGATCAATTTTCATTTGAAATTATATTTATATTAAATATCCATAATTTTATATCATGGATATGTTTGTTGACAAAACCGTATAGCATTTTACACACGGTGTTTATTTGGAAAGTTATTTTAGTTAAGGAAATATTGATGAATCAGTATAATCTACTCTATGAGGATATTGAAAAGGAATATTTCTCATTTATTGAATCAATGTATAAAGAATGATTTGGACATGAAGTGGCGGGTGGGGCCTGCTATAGCCCCTCGATGCATCGTTAGGTCTCATTGGACATATTAGTTGGCAACAAACCCTTCGAGTTTGTTTCAAAAAATCAGAAGGGTTTCTACACATAGAACTAAATAGTTTTTATGGTATTATAGTTTCATGTGCAAAATACAAGATATCCAATTAATAAGCATTCTCTTTATTCATTATTAGTTATTATTATTATCACTGAGGTTTTCACTATGACAAAATCTATGGATGCAGTTTCATTCGCAGTTTATTAATGGCATTAGTTAATTATTTATTCACTATGCCATATTGATTATGTCAGATTGATAGTGATTCACTTATTATTGTGCTCATTTTTATGCTAATTGTAACCCTTACTAAGCATTTGATCTCACCCCATTCATTTTTTACTTTCAACAGGTGACAAAGAGGATATAGTTTATTGAGTTCTTGTGGATGCAGTTTCTAGTTTCATTATGTATTTTATTTTGTAATCTTTTCCAATGCAATTTGAGTAAAATATAGGTCTCTACTTTCTTCAAGACTACTAAACTGATCGTTCCTTAAGGATTTTTTTTCCTTCTAACCATGCCAATATCAAAAGTAATGCACCGGCTCTATCCTAGAGCGGTCGGGGTGTTATAGTTAGTATCAGAGAATGTTTAGTAGAAAACTTGGAAACTAGAGTATGAAATGTATAGTAGGGAACAAAGCCCTAAGGTAGTATCTGAGGATTAGAATAAAAGAACATCCAAGTATTTTGGTAAGGAACATATTATGTGGATACTTCAAGTAATATGTCCCTGTCTAGATACGAGTAGGTAGAGGTGGATCTGGCACAGATGTATATAGGGGTAAAACCCGAAAACACCACTTTGAGCTAGACTCAAACGGGAACTGGTGCATGAAAACAGGACTTTCTGCACTCTTGGTTATGACACTCCCAGGGGATATGCTTAGGATAATTCACATTTTCTTTACAAGCCATTCTGAAAGAGTTTAATGTAAATTTTTTCTTTAGAGGAACCATGTTTGTTAGATTAGCTATGCATAGAATTTCAAACTATGTTGAGTGATTTTCTATTTGAGATTCATAAAATATTCTAGTGTATCCCATTATTTAGAAATGACGTCTAATTGAAGAAGGGAAATCAATACTCGTGGTCAAGGTAGGGATCTCCTACAGATCAAGTCAACACAGTCAATGTTAAAGAAGATCAAATCCTTACCATATTGGGAAAACTTACTCAAGTTGTGACAAATAACCATTCCAATCCTATGGTGGATCATTTCATGGGGTAGAAGCCCCCATCTTCTGGCGGGACTACTAATCCAGTGGTTGCTGAGCAATGGTTCATGTCCCTTGAGAAGATATTTATGGAATTAAGGTGTAATGAAAATGAAAAGGTGGTAGTGGGAATATATTGTCTCAAGGGTGATGATGATCAATGGTTGTCCTTGATTTAGAATACCACAGAGGAAAAATAAATAGAAGATATGGAATGGAGTACATTTAAGGAAATATTCTTTGAAATTTTTTTTCCTCATGAGCAATGAACTGAAATGAAGAGGAAATTAATTAGCTTAAAACTATTGGAAGAAGACAGTGTTGTAGAGTGTGAGGCTACTTTCACAAGGCTGGCCGGGTATGCTGTGGATTACGTACATGACTCAGTAGAAAATATTGATCATTTCTTGGAAGGTCTTAAGCCAAGTATTCGAAGTTCACTGGCTTCTCAATCATTATCATCATATGATGAAATTGTATCAAGTGCCATCAAAACAGAGAGGGAATTTTCAGATCAAATCCTTTTAAATGAAACCAATATAAGAAGTGGTACTCTAATAACAAAGGAAAATGAGAAGCACCAAAGAAGTGAAAGGGAATAAAGCTATTCCCATTATGCGAGAACTGTGGAAAGATTCATCTCGGGAAATTCTTGAAAGACATAAGAGTCTGCTATAACTGTGGAGAAAAGGGTCATCGATCAGATGAATGCAAGGTGAAGAATCGAGTCAATGATATTCAATGCTACAGTTGCAGAGAGATGGGACACTATGAAAATGATTGTTCTAAGTGTCAAAGAACCTTCACTCATAAAAGGCCAAGAGAGAAAGGGAGAGTCTATCCAATTACAACTACGGAGGTTAAATTTCCTAATGATGTGGTGGAATATACATTAATTGTTTCCTCAAACTTAGCAAACGCTTTATTTGATTCTAGATCATTGCATTCATTTATATCATCCCAGTTTTCCAAGAAAATTAGATATGTCCAATTTGATTTAATAAGGGATTTTTTAGTCAAAACACCTTGGGGATATATCATTGCAACCAAGGCATGCCGAAAAGTCCCCCTCCAGACACCAAAATGTTCTCTAGTTTCTAACCTTATCATCATACTAATGACTAAATTTGATATAATTCTAGGTATGGATTGGCTGTCAAATGATGATGCAATGATTTATTGTATGAAGAAGGATGTTGTAATTTTTGAAAATGGTATAGAATCCCTTGTTTCTAGGGCAGAAACTTTGCCACTTGATTCTTTTCTAGAACCACCCCCAGTATCTCTACTAAATGCAATACTTAGAGAGGAAGATAAAAAAATATATATGGGAGAGAAAATAAATATTTAAATTGAAGACGTGCACATAGTGAAAGAGTACATTGATGTATTTCCATAGGATTTACTTGGACATCCTCCAGAGCGGGAAGTTGAGTTCTCTATTGATTTAATTCATAATGCAAGACCTATATAAAAGAATCCTTATAGAATGGCCATTGTGGAATTAGTAGATATAATGAAACAACAAGAGGATTTGAGTGAAAAAGGATTTATTCAACCTAGTGTTTCTCCATGGGGAGCCCCTGTCCACTTTTCAAGAAGAAATATGGATCCATTAGGCTTTGCATTGACTATAAGGAAATAAATGCTATTATAATAAAGAATATGTATCCTCTGCCCTGGATTGAAGATTTATTTTACCAACTTCCGGGATCTCAATACTTTCGGAACATTGACCTTCGATCTGGATATCATCAGTTGCGTGTGAAGAAGGAAGATATTCTTAAGTCCAAATTTCAGACTAGGTATGGGCATTACATGTTTACAGTGATGCCTTTTGGACTGAAAAATACACCCTCTGTTTTGAAGGATTTAATTAATAGAGTTTTCAAATAATATCATTATAACTTTGTTGTGGTATTCATCTATTATAACCTAATATAATCAAAATGCTATGAAGACCATGAGAATAACTTGCAGGTTATTCTGAGAACTCTTAGAAGAAGAAAATTATATGGGATGTTTAGAAAGTGCAAATTCTGGCTTCAATCAATTGCTTTTCTATTCCAAATTGTCTCTAAGGATGGAATCCAAGATGATCCTGTGAAGACAAAGGCAATCCATGATTCTCCCACGCCAACAAACATAACTGAGGTACGTAGTTTTATTGTCTTAGCAAGTTATTATTGGAGTTTCATTCAGAAATTTTCCCGACTATCTAATTTGCTAACCAAGATCACACATAAATAAGATAAGTTTGTGTGGACAATAGAATGTATACAATGATTCGATCAATTGAAAATATGATTGGTCAATGCAAAAATTTTGACTCCTCCATCTAGATGTGATGGATTTGTAACATACACTGATGCATCAAAGAATAGACTGGGTTGCGTCTTTATGCAAAGTGATAAAGTTATTTCTTAGGCATCAAGATAGTTGAAGACTCGTGAGAAAAATTATCCAACTCATGATCATGACCTAGCGGCCATAATCTTTGATATGAAAATATAGAGGCATTATATCTACAGATAGAGATGTTAGATTTATACGAACCACAAGACTTTGAAATATATTTTCACACCAAAAGAACTCAACATGAGGCAAAGAATATGGCTCAAGTTACTCAAATTTTACAGTTTTTCCATACACTACCACCCAGGAAAGGAGAATAAAGTGGAGGATGCATTAAGCAAGAAAGATCATGGCCTTCTAACTCAAATGAGGATTGAAAGAGATACTATATTCATGGATCTACTGAAGATCGATATGGGAATTATTATAGAAGGGGATACATCACTCCTCTTTCAAATGATTACTAAACCATCTTTACTTGAGAAGATAAAAATTTCTCAATCTGATGATGAGAATCTGCACAAGAAAATTAATGCAGTTAAGGATGGGAGACTGGCTGACTTCGTGTATAAAGAATGAGTTCTGAAGTTTGGGAAGAGGTTATGTGTTCCATCAGTACTTGAGCTAAAAATGGAACTATTAGATTATGCTCAAAGCTCAAATTTCTCTAAACACTCGGTTAGCACCATGAATTATAGATATCTGAAGGAATATTTTTGGTGGGATAATATGAAGTAAGAAATTGTTGACTACGTGTCAAGGTGTCTAGTTTTTCAACAAGTGAAGGTGGAGAGACAACATCCCAAAGGAGTGATGCAACCTCTACCTATTCTTATATGTAAGTGTTATAACATTACAATGGATTTTGTCACCGGTCTACCGAGGACACCTATAATTAATGATTCAATACGGGTAATTGTTGATCGTCTCAAAAAATCAACACATTTCCTTCCAATAAGAGAGGATTTTCCACTAGAGCTCCTGGGAAGACTTTATATTTATGAATTTGTGAGACTTCATGGTGCACCTCTATTGATTTTTTCCAATCGAGATCCCCAATTTACATCAAAATTATAGAAAAGTCTCCAGAAGGATTTGAATACTGAGCTTCATATGAGTACTGCATGTCACCCCCAAACCAACGGACATTCTGAAAGGATTATTAATACTATAGAAGATATTCTAAGGTCATGTTCTATTGAATTACAAGGTATATAAGATCAATACATTTGTGGAATTTTCATAAAACAATAGTTTCCATTATAGTAATCTAATGTCTCCATGTGAATAATTATAAGGAAAGAGACATCGAACTCCAACTTGTTGGGATGAAGTTGGTGAGTGAAAACTTATAGTCCCAGAACTAATTGAAGAGACCACGACAAAGTTGATGAAAATAAAAGCCCATATTAAAGTAGCCCAAAGTAGGAAGAACCGTTATGCTGAAAAATAAAGAATGAACATGTAATTACAAGTGGGGGATCATTAATTTCTGAATGTATCTCCATGGAAGGGTGTCATAAGGTTCGGTAAGAAAGGGAAACTGAGCCTCAGGTACATTAGACCACTTGAAATTTTGGGAAGAATCGGAGCTGTAAATTACCATTTAGTGATGCCTCCAAATATCTCCCAAGTTCATGATGTGTTCCACGTATCATTGTCAATGAAGTACATGCCAGACCCAATGCCTTTACTCACATATGACGAAATAGAACTGGAACCTGATTTTTTATACTGTGAAAAGCCTATCAGGATTCTAGACACAAGGGAGCAGGTATTGAAAAAATGAACAACTCATCTAGTAAAGGTACATTGGAGGAACCATAATATGGAGGAAGCAACATGGAAACCAAAGGATTTCATGAAGAAGAACCACCCACATATTTATGGTGGACATTATACAGAAAATTTCAAGGACGAAATTTCTGAAGGAAGGAATAATATAACACCCCAAACATTTTATGGTATGATCTGTTAAATACATTATATTCATGGACTATATTACAAGTATCACTATGTATTTTGAGAATCAAAACATTATAGGAGAAACTTATAAGCTATCCATAAAAAAAAATTCACTTCTATGTTTTTTATTTCGAAAAACGGTCATCTAGAGTTGTGATCCGTATGTCATTTGGAGTCTGATAGAACCTGTAAGGACCCTACCTTAAAACCTTACATAATATTGAATTAGATGAATAATTCACAATGAGGATATTTTCAGGTTTAGAGTTTTAGAGAATTAGTACATAACTATTACATCTCAAAAGATTACAAAGTAGACATTTCTACACAGTTTCCATTTTTTTTACAAAACATGAACTCTAAAAAAAGAGTCATGTATAGTTCCATGTTTAAGACAGTATGACTTTTCCATGATCCCATCCATGACCCTATTCCACATTATGTCTAGTGAAAAACATTTCAAAAACTTGGGATGAGTATAAAAAGCTCAATAAGGAATACACAAAGAAGGAAAACTATTAGTTTTTCCAAACAATAGGTAAACCATGAATACATTCTCATAAGTAAAACTTTTCACCGTTATGAAGTAGTAAACACTCTTCACTGAATAAAAGATCCTTACTTACCATTTTGTAACCAAAATATTAAAATAAAACCCATATAAAGAACACATAACATATAAAGGTAACTTGGGAAATAAACATACTTAAATGGAATAACCATACGGTCGACTTCCACTCATATCACTAAATGGAATAGCCATATGGCCGACTTCCATACCCAATACATTGGAGGTTATAACGTAAACACCCGTCCTGGTATTCATTGAACCACTCGTCATATGGTTTATCATGTAACGACCCATAAAATGTCTAAGTATCATTATAACACATAAAATATTTCAAATATAAATATTTCACTAATAACATTTCATTTTCAATCGCAATAA
This sequence comes from Viscum album, assembly GCA_963277665.1. NCBI lineage: Eukaryota > Viridiplantae > Streptophyta > Magnoliopsida > Santalales > Viscaceae > Viscum > Viscum album. Next base: position 2,059,772,091 of record OY728132.1, read on the forward strand.
GTAATTTCAAGATATTGAAATAATCAATCCACTTTCATAAACCATTTAAAAAGTGATTTTTGAATCAAAGTGTCCCATACCACTTTGAATCTTTTAAATGAATTATAATTTGAAAATATAAATTTCCATATAAATAAATCCTAAAACTCAATTTTAAAACAGGGACATTAATGTGAAATATTTAGAAAAATATTTCTTTAAAACCTTTAAAACAATATTTTAGTTAAAGAGTTTTTTAACAGAAATAGAGACGCTGGAATATAGATAATTAAGGAATAAATTTTAATCATAACTTTATAATATCATGAGATTAAAGGGATTAATGATATAATATGTCAAAGGACAGTATATACACCACATAAGAGTGAGTTGGTGTATAACAACAATGAAGTCTTAGTGGAAATGTAAATTGAGATGAAATCCCTTATAAAGATGGTATCCATAAATTAAGGATAACTCCATCACATAATTATGCGTGATAAATATAAATACACCCAATATAAGTGTATATTAAGTGTAAAACAATCAGAGGTAATTCACACATATTCATAGGATGACATATTCAAGAAGTATAAGTTTAACCCAAAGAATTGAAATTGGGTTAAGAAGTTCCGTTGCAAAAATTTGAAATCCTAACGGCGTCAATTTAAAATTCAGAAAATGAGTTGATGAGATAAAAAGGGCATCTCATCACTTGGAAATAAATATTACATAAATAAGGATATATATTAACATGTCCCAGCATAATAAGATGCAAATTAAAAGACATAACAAAAAAGTCTTTTAAAAAGAGGATGGTGAAAGGTTCCCTTACCGATTTGGTAGCATTCAAAACATATGACACATGAAAGAAAGGATCATACAATGAATATGTAAATACTCATAAATGAAATTATATTACACAATGTGTACAATAATGGGTAGTACATACACCACACAAATGTAAAATAGTGGCAAATATATCATGAATCTCACGGGAAAAAACTGAGATGAAACCCTTTACCACATTATAATCAACTGAGTCGTATGACCAAATGTTAATAACCACCAAATTAATCACATAATACCTTGAATATAATGAGAATCATTATAATATATATAAAATGGCAGTACAAAATACACTACATGAAATGAATAAGTGGTGAACAATGGAAATCTCATAGAATTAAAAGTGAGATAAGATAATCCCTTACCCCGTGTCTGACTTGACTCGATCGTTATTTATCTCCTGAATAATAAACTAAAGTTAATTTTTACTTGATTAAGAACCTTTTTAAAGTTTGTAATTCCTTTTATATCAATTATTACCATGTTATAAACATTATGTAATCATTTAAGTTAATAATGGTCATTTTTTCAATATTTGGTACTTGAGTCAAAAATGAAGACCTTATATTTACAAGTTGTCCATGTGGTCAATACTACATTATATCCAGAATGATAATCATGAGTTAGATATCATATATATCTTATATATCCAATATATATGTGTATTTATAATAGTACATAACATTTATAGGTAAGAAATGTAATGCACCGTTCATGGAGACTGTAAGCCGTACGTACGCATGAATGCTACTTCCATTTATATTTCATATTTATTGGAATTAAAACATAATGATACATAGTTGTATTATAATTCTAGTATTTTATAATATATAATATCATTAAATATATCCTTTATACTTACCACATATTGTATGAGTTATTCATATCACCTTGAGGGGGCGGTAGTCCGCACATCCTCAAATGAAATTATCACGTTAACCATAATGGAAACAATAAAGGTATTCTATAAATGGAAATTACAAGAAGCATAAATAAAACATAAAAATATTATATATCATATATAAATACATTTCCATCATAATGGCCAGCATGAGAGGAGGTTGGAGGTAATCAAACAATCATCGTTTCGTGAGGCGTTAGTTTTCCATCCACAAAAACATTATGTTCTTCACCCATTACATAGAGGTGTGTGTAAGTGTAGTTCGAATCCATTGCATAAATACATACTAGTATTATTAGGATATTGGTGTTGTTACAAAATAAAGGAATTAAAAGAGTTTAGGGGTTGGAGAAGTAAAATAAATGAAAACAATTTAAGAGAAAATGTTACCTTTAATTTGGGTGACTCCCTTTGGTTTAAACCAAAAGGGTTTGCTGAAATTCCTTATGCCTAAGTTAAGGCTTATAGTAGGAGGATAGGGATGTAGGGAGATTAATTGGGTAGAGTTTGGAATATCCAAAAGACTTTATTAGTGTTAGGAATTGTTTAGAAGTGGTCTCTTTTTATAAGGGGGGGAGGGGCTCTTTAGGAAAGTGTGAAAACATTATTTTATTATATAAATATATTCGGTTTCTAATGATCCAAAAATATTTATAATAGAAGATAAGATGAATAATGGTCTAAATAAAATCATTCAATATGAATTTGACAATTTTTGGATAATATTTTAATCATTATAATATTATTTATTTAAATTATTTATTAATGAGGGAAACACTGCATCATTACTGTGTCATAAATAATTTATATTATTTGATGTCTAAAAATTATTAAAAAAATATCATGAGATAGGAAATATTTTTATATTTCCAATTAACATTTATAGTTGATAATATAGTTTATATAACAACTTATAAAAATTAATTTACTAAAATATATTTCCTTTAGTTAATTTTTCCATTACTATAAGTTAATTAAACTAAATTGCCATTATCAATCCGAAGTGGCTCAATGGGGTCCAAATATCAACCCAAAGATGACCATGGTCGTAAATGACTCAACCAATAAGGTTTGTACAAGTGTTTAGGAAATTTTGAATTATTATAATATTCTTTTAACCTCGAATTACCATATTTACCTTTAACCGCGATAAATAAAAGTCAAAAGTTACTATTCACCAAAATTATTTTCATCATATTGAACCACATTTTACTTCTTAATAACAACCATATATTTTGTATTTTCGAAATTCAACTCAAAGAAGTGGTAAAATTTCATTTAAATGAAAAGGTCGGTTTTTTAACTATTACTAAGTGGTTTCACTATTCATCAAAATTGAAGTTTTTTAGAAAATTACAAAAAATTCACCCTAAGCTAAATTTGATATTCTGAATTCAACAATTATGTCTATTTAACCAAATTCAAATCATAGAAGTTTCATTAATTAATATAAAATTACATTCTGTTGGTAAAACAAATAGCGTGTTTTTAAGAAACAATAACTATCAAAAGATTGACACTTGTTTATGTCCAATTTAAAATTGAAATCAATTCCAATGACCAAAATTTGATTAAATGGTAAAAATATATTATAATTAAACTTTAAAACCAATTATAAATATAATCTAACCATATAAATAAATTATATTAAAACACAGTTTTGAATTAAAATATAATTTATTTCACTATTAATTAGATAATGAACTTTATCATAAAAATTCCAAGTATTTACACAACATAAATTTTGATGTCCCCATTCTAAAAGAGGATTATATTTGGTCAAATATAATTTATTAAAGTGACCAAAATTAGATTTAATGAGGGTTATCCATTAAAAGGTGGTAAATCGGCCTTTAATGTAAATTATGCTTAAAATTAGATTCATTCACATTTTAAGCCTCTAACTATTATTGGATAAACATAAATAAATTTAAAATACATGTATAATCATATTGTAGTCAGTTTTGTTCATTACCTCCAATATAATGGCTAGGAGTAAACTACCATTTAAAATAATAATATTATATTATTAGTGTGCAACATAAGATTTCAAAGAAACTCGTTGTTGCGTATCTAGTACGCTATCAAACATAGAAACCCCTTTAAAGTAAAATTAATATTTAATTTACAAGTATTAATAAATATGAAAAGTGTCTTATTCATTATTTATCTATGATGTTGCATCCTTCCCCATATTGTGAATTGTGTCCTCACAATTTTTAAATTGGGATTGGAAACTTCATTAAAAGTCCCACATTGGAAAAGAGTCAGTAACACTTTCCCTTTTAATGAACGAAAAAAAGTACAATGGTCACCCGAGATAACCCGTACTATAATTCCATGTAGGAAAACATGGATATGGATGAGAGAACAAACGGTCAAGTTCTGATGGATAGTGATAGAAAACATGATTAGGAGAAAGTTAACCACTAGAAAATCACAAACTTGTGATGTGTTAAATTGACTTTGATTACCCAGTAGGAAATGTAAACTAACAATGTTTTTGTTTTACATTCCTTTTCATAATTTGGAGGAATTCATTTACTACATAGAATAAGAACATAAAGAAATATACCTACCTTCAATTATAGTTTCATCCTTTAATAAGTTTCAATCAAAAATGTATCTTTTCTCCAAATAAAGAGCATTCAAAAAGTCTTGGCTACATCAAAAGCACACGAATCATCTTCTTGAGAATCACATAATCCAAAAAAGAAGAACTATATATTTCCCTTGTCTTTAGAAATCATCTAAAACCAAAATGGTTAGTGAAAGATCAGATAATACCCAAAAAGGATAATCTTTTACAAAAAGAAAAATTACTCTTAATCTCCAAAAATATTCAAACAAAACCCAAAGTTCAACAAAGACTATTAAAAAAACAACTTTCTGTAAAATTCTTCAAAAGTGATCCAAACTAAGATTGAAACCCAAATAAATTAAGGATTTAATTACATAGTCTTCCAAGATAACATTTATCTTCAAATAAGAACAGTTACTCAGAAAGTGTCATATTGAAAATTAATTAACCAAATCACATGTTCTACATGATTGGTTAATCATTTTCATAAATAAACCAAATCGTCATATGTCCACAATAAAAACATAGATTCTTCCAAACTGAAATTTCAACCATTATTCCACAATTTAAATCCATAGTATTCTTTCTTCCTTATGCATATAATGTTTCCTCAAAAAAGAGAGAACATCTTCCACAAAAACCTTTATCACTTAACCACTAAATCATTTTTCTATACTAAGTATATCCATTTGATAAAACATAGGTTCCAAAAATCAACTTATTCGTGTTCCATAGAAACATAATAAGTCATACTAATTAGGGACTTCAAGTATGCTAGTGGTAAGCGATGCACCCTTGTCTCCCTTCGGTTGGAAATTCAATTCCTGATGCCATGCCGGATGTGACAGGATGTCACCCATCCTATAGGTTGTCTTTTTTATAAAACTAAAAAATAACCATATCATGTTTTAACATCAATGGTTTCCTTATACCTCTAATTTTCATCCAAATTCTTTATGACTTAATCATCTTAATTCTTGAAGTCTTATTTCACCACCATATGATAAAATAATATGATCCCTAAAATGAAGAACAACATACCTCGATCATGGTGTCCATTTGGTTTCATCGTCATCTTGTTCACGTAGGTAGAAGGTACATTCATTGCAAAAATGATTTATAGAACCTTCAAAATCATTTTCTTCCTCCATAAAAATACACCTTGTACAACATGGGTCATATGGGTGTTCACAGAAAAACAGTTTTGGAAAATAATCATGTATGTCATATAATTTCAAAACATCTGATAAAACATGATTTCCACAAAATATTCAGACCAAATTTGAGTTAAAACTTTCAATTAATGGTCCTTTTAAAATACCATAGGTATGTTATGAGAGAATATACTGTAAAAGAAAATATAAATAAGTTTCACAAGGGTCTACTTCTTCTGCACCTTTTTTAAAATCATAATATTCTTCAAAATCATGTGATAAGGTAAAATATTTGAAAATGCCTTGATAACATTTACCTTTCTTGAAAATATGAGAATATTGTGAAAGTAGGATTTGTCTAAATACAACCCAAGATCAAAGATGATAACGAGGTATAGTGTAGGTGTTTGATATCTCAAACAACTGCTTGCATGTGAGTTGTAAGCTATAAAAAGTTTCACAATCATCCGAAACATGACTTTGCAATAATTGTTGCAAGCATGTCATCAGGAAGAGATAGGAATTTCATTTGAGATCCTCCTCCTTCCATTGGTAACTGACTTTACTTCATATGAAAAAGTTATAAAACAAATATTTAACTGAAATAATAGATAGGGACTAACCATATGTCTAATTAAAACTCCTAATCCCTAAAGTTGTCTAAACCGACCTCTGATACCAGCTGTAAGGACCCGACCATAAAACCTTACACAATATTGAATTAAATGAATAATTCACATTGAGGATATTTTCAGGTTTAGAGTTTTAGAGAATTAGGAGATAACTATTACATCTCAAAAGATTAAAAAGTAGACACTTCTACACAGATTGCATTTTTTTACAAAACATGAACTCTAAAAAAAGAGTCATGTCTAGTTCCATGTTTAAGACAACATGAGTTTTCCTTGATCCCATCCTTGACCCTATTACACATTATGTCTTGTGAAAAACATTTCAAAAACTTGGGATGAGCATAAAAAGCTCAGTAAGGGATACACAAAGAAGAAAAATTGTTATTTTTTCAAAACAATAGGTAAACCATGAATACATTATCAAAAGTAAAACTTTTCACCTTTATGAAGTAGTAAATACTCTTCACTGATTAAAAGATCATTACTTACCCTTTTGTAACCAAAAGATTATCATAAAACCCATATAAAGAACACATAACATATAAAGGTGACATTGGACATAAACATACTTAAATGGAATAACTATATGGTCGACATCCACACATATCACTAAATGTAATAGCCATACGACTGACTTCCATACCCAATGCATTAGAGGTTGTAATGTAACCACTCATTCTAGTATTCAATGCACCACTGGTCATGTGGTTTATCACATAACCACCCGTAAAATGTCCAAGTATCATTATAGGACATAAAATATTTCAAATATAAACATTTCGCTAATAACATTTCATTTTCAATCGCAAGAAGTAATTTCAAGATATTGAAATCATCAATCCATTTTCATAAACCATTTAAAAAGGTATTTTTCAATCAAAGTGTCCCATACCACTTAGAAGATTTTAAACGAATTATAATTTGAAAATATTAATGTCCATATAAATAAATACTAAACCCCATTTTTAAAACATGGATAATAATGTGAAATATTTAGAATAATAAATCTTTAATACATTTAAAATTATATTCTAGTTAAAGTGTTTTTTAACAAAAAGAGAGACGCTTGAATACAAATAATTGAGGAATAACATTTAATCAGAACATTATAATATCATGAGAATAAATGGATTCATGATATGATATGTCAAAGGACAGTATATACACCACATAAGAGTGAGTTGGTGTATAACAACAATGAAGTCTCAGTGTAAATGTAAATAGAGATAAAATCCCTTATATAGATGGTATCCTTAAATTAAGGATAAATCAATCACATAATTATGTGTTACAAATATAAATACACCCAATATAAGTGGATATTAAGTTTAAAACAATAATAGGTCATTCAAACATATTCATAGGATGACATATTCAATAAGTACAAGTTTAACCCAATGAATTGAAATTTGGTTAAGAAGTTCCCTTGAAAAAATTTGTAAGCCTAATGGCATCAATTTAAAATTCATAAAATGAGTTGATGAGATAAAAAGGGTATCTCATCACTTGGACATAATTATTACATCAATAAGGATATATATGAACATGTCCCATCATAATAAGATGTAAATTAAAAGACATAACAAAAAAAGTCTTTTAAAAAGAGGAGGGTGAAAGGTTCCCTTACCAATTTGGTAACATACAAAACATATGCCACATGAAAGAAAGGATCATACAATGAATATGTAAATACTCATAAATGAAAGTATATTACATAATGTGTACAATCATGGTAAGTACATACACCACACAAAAGGAAAATAGTGTCAAATATAGCATGAATCTCACGGGAATAAAAAGTGAGATGAAACCCTTTCACACATTGTAATCAACTAAGTCATATGACCAAAAGTTAATAACCACCAAATGAATCACATAATACCATGAATATAATTAGAATCATGATAATATATTTCAAATGTAAGTACACAATACAACACATGCAATGAATAAGTGGCGAACAATGGAAATCTCATAGAATTAAAAGTGAGATAAGAAAATCCCTTACCTCGTGTCCGACTTGACTTGATCATTATTTAATCTCATGAATAATAAACTAAAGTTAATTTCTACTTTATTAATAACATTTTTAAAGTTTATAATTCCTTTTATATCAATTATTACCATGTTATAAACATTATGTAATCATTTAAGTTAATAATTGTCATTTTGTCGATATTTGGTACATGAGTAAAAAATGAACACCTTATATTTACAAGTTGTACATGTGGTCAATAGTCCTATATATCCAGAATGATAATCATTATATAGATATAATATATATCTTATATATCCAGTATGTACATGTATTTATAATAGTACATAACATTTAGAGGTAAGAAATGAAATGCACCGTTCATGGAGTCGGTGAGCCGTATATATGCATGAATGCTAATTCCATTTCTATTTCATATTTAATGGAATTAAAACATAATGATACATAGTAGTATTATAATTCCAGTATTGTATCTTATATAATATCATTAAATCTATCCTTTATACTTACCACATATGGTATGAATGAGTCATATCACCTTGAGGGGGCAGTAGTCCGCACTTCCTGAAATGAAATTTTCGCGTTTACCCATAATAGAAACCATAAAGGTATGCTATAAATAGAAATTACAAAATCATAAAGAAAACATAAAAATAATATTTATCATATATAAATACAGTGCCATCATAATTTCCACCATGAGAGGCGGTAAGAGATAATCGAACAATCATCGTTTCGTGAGGCGTTAGTTTTCCATCCAGAGAAACATTATCTTCATCACACATTAAATGGAGGTGTGTGTATGTGTAGTTCGAACCCTTACCATAACAACATCCTAGTATATTTAGGATACTGGTTTTGTTACAAAATAAAGAAATAAAAAGAGTTTATGGGTTGAATAATTAAATTAAAAAACATGTTAAGAGAAACCGTTACCTTTAATTTGGATAACTCCCTTCGGTTTAAACCAAAAAAGTTTGTTGAAGTGCCTTCTGCCTAAGGTAAGGCTTCTATTAGGAGGAGAGACATGTATGGAGCTTAATTGGGAAGATATTTGGCAATCAAAATTGCTTTATAGGTGTGAGGAATTGTTTAGAAGTTGTCTCCTTTTATAAGGGTGAAGAGGGGCTCTTTAGGAAAGTGTGAAAACATTATTTTATTATATAATGATATTTGGTTTCTAATGGTCCAAAAATAATTATAGTTGTATATGAGATGACTAATGGTCGAAATAAAATGATCCAATAAGAATTTGACAGGGTTTGGATAATATTTTAATCATTATAATCTTATTTCATTAAATGATTTATTAATGAGGTAAACACTGCATAATTATTGTATCGTAACTAATTTAAATTATTTGATGTCTAAAAATTATAAAAAAATACCATGATATAGGAAATTGTTTTAGATTTCCAATTAATATATATAGTTTAAAAGATAATTATATATCCCCTTATAAAAATTAATTTACTAAAAGATATTTGCTTTTATCATTTTTGCCTTTACTTTATGTTAATTAATCTAAATTGTCATTATCACTCCCATGTGGATAAATGGGGTCCCAAAATCAATCCAAAGATTCCCATGGTCGTAAATGACTCAACAAATAAGGTTTGGACAAGTGTTAAGGTAATTTTTAATTATTATTATATTCTTTTAACCATGATTTACCCTATTTACCTGTAACCGCGGTAAATAAAAGTCAAAAGATACTATTCACCAAAAATTATTTTCATCTTATTGAACCACATTTTACTTCTTTATAACAACCATGTATTTATAATTATTTAAATTGAATCACAGAAGCGGTAAAATTTCATTTAAATGAAAAAGTCATTTTTTAACTACTACTAAGTGGTTTAACTATTTATCAAAAATTGAAGTTTTTCAGAAAAATATCAACAATTGACCATAAGCTAAATTTGATATTACAAATTCAAGAATGATTTTTATTTTATGAAATTCAAAACATAGAACCTGCATTAATTAATTTAAAATTAATTCCCGTTGTTCAAACAAATAGCGTGTTTTTAAGAAACAATAATTATCAAAAGACTGACACTTGTTTATGTCCAATTTCAAAGTGAAATCAATTCTAATGACCAAAATTGGATTAAATTCTAAAAATATATTCTAATTACACATTAAAATCACATAAAAAGATAATCTAACCATATTAATATATGAGATTAAAGCACAGTTTTGAATTAAAATACTATATTTTTCACCATTCATTAGAAAATGAACTTTATCAGAAAAATTCAAAAGAACTACACAAAGTAAATTTTGATGTCCCCATTATAAAGAAGGATTTTATTTTGTCAAATATAATGTATTAATGTTACCAAAATTATATTTAAAGAGGGTTCTCCATTAAAATGCGGTAAATCCACCTTTAATGTAAATTATGCATAAAATTAGCTTCATTCTCATTTTAAGCCTCTAAATTTTATTGGATAAATGTAAATACATTAAACAAACATGTATAATAATATTGTAGTTAGTTTTGTTAATTCCAGCCAATGCAACGACAAGGAGTTTACTACCATTTAAAATATTAATAATATATTATTAGTGTGCAACGTAAGATTTCAAAGAAACACGTTGTTGCGTATCAGGTACGCTATCAAACATAGAAACCCATTTAAAATAAAATTAATATTTAATTTACATGTATTAATAAATATGAATAGTGTCTTATTCCTTATCTATCTGGGATGTGATATCCTTCCCCCCTTTTGGGAATTGCATCCTCACAATTTTAAAACTGGGCATGGAAACTTCATTAAAAGTCCTACATCAGAATAGAGTCAGTAAAACTATCACTTTTAAAGAAAGAAATAAAAGTACAGTGGTCACCTGAGATAACCCGTACTAGTATTCCATTTAGGAAAACATGGATATGGAACAGAGAAAAAAATGTCATGTTCTGATGGAGAGTGATATAAAACATGATTTGGAGAAAGTTAACCAATAGAAAATCACAAACTTATGATGTGTTAAACTATCTTTGATTACCTAGTAGGAAACATAAACCAAAAACATTTTTTTACATTCCTTTTCATAATTTGGAGTAATTCATTTACTACATAGGATAAGAACATAAGGAAATATTACTACCTTCAAGGAGAGTTTCATCCTTTAATAAGTTTCTACCAAAAACATATCATTTCTCCAAACAAAGAGCATTCAAAAAGACTTGGCCAAATCAAAATCACAAGAATCATATTCTTGAGAATAACATAATCCACAAAACAAGAACTATATATTTCCCTTGTCTTTAGAAATCAACTAAAACCAAAATTGTTAGTGCGAGATCAGATAATACCCAAAAAGGATAATCTTTTACAAAAAGAAAAACTACTCTTAATCTCCAAAAATTTTCAAACAAAACCCAAAGTTCAATAATGTCCATTAAAAAAAACACATTTCCGTAAAATTCTTCATAAGTGATCCAAACTAAGATTGAAACCCAAATCCAAAAAAGGATTTAATTACATAGTATTCCAAGATAACATATATCTCTAAATAACAATAATTACTCAGAAAGTATCATATTGAAATGTAATTAACCAAATCACATGTTCTCCATGATAGTTTAATCATTTACATAAATAAAACAAATCTTCATATGTCCATAATAAAAACATAGATTCTTCAAAACTAAAATTTGAACCATTATTCCAGAATTGAAATCCATAGTATTCTATCTTCCTTAGGCGTATAATGTTTCCTAAAAAAAGGGAGAACGTCTTACACAACAGCCTTTATCACTTAATCACTAAATCATTTTTCTATACTAATTATATTCATTTGATAAAACATAGGTTCCAAAAGTCAACTTATTCATGTTCCATAAAAACATAATAATTAATACTACCCATGGAAATTAAGTAGGCTAGTTGTAGGCAATGCACCCTTGTTGACCTTCGGTTGGGGGTTCGATTCCTGCATCCTTGTTGGATGCGATAGGTTGTGACCCATCCTACGGGTAGTCCATTTTATAAAACTCAGAAATAACCCTAACATGTTTTAACCTCAATGGTTTCCTTGTACCACAAATTTTCATCCAAATTCCTTATGATCTCATCATCTTAATTCATGGAGTCTTATTTCACCACAATATGATAAAATAAAACGATCCCCAAAATGAAGAACATCATACCTTGATCATGGTGTCCATTTGGTTTTATCATCATCTTGTTCACGTAGGATGAAGGTCCATGAATTGTAGAAATGATTTAGAGATCCTTTAAAATCATTTTCTTTCTCCATTAAAATAAACCTTGTACCACATGGGACATATGGGTTTTCATAGAAAAATAGTTTTGGAAAATAATCATGTATGTCATATAATTTCAAAACATCTGATAAAAATTGATTTCTATAGAATAGTTAGACCGAATTTGAGTTAAAACTTTCAATCAATGGTCCTTTTAAAATACCATAGGTATGTGCTGAGAGACTATATTATAAAATCATATATAAAAAGGGTGTGCATGGGTCTCCTTCTTCAACACCTTTTTAAAAATCATAATATGCTTCAAAATCTTGTGATAAGGTAAAATATTTGAAAATGCCTTGATAATATTTACCTTTCTCGAAAATATGAGAATATTGTGAAAATAGGATTTGTCTGAATACAACCCATGATCCACGATGATAATGAGGTATAGTGGAGGTGTTTGATATCTCAGGAAACTGCTTGCAAGTGAGTTTTATGCTAGAAAAAGTTTCATAGTCATCCGAACATGACTTTGCAATAATTATTGCAAGCATGTCATCAGGAAGAGATAGGAATTTAATTTGAGATCCTCCTCCATCCATTTGTAACTGACTTTCATTCATCTGAAAATGTTAAAAAAATGAATATTTAACTGAAATAATAGATAGGGACTAACCATATGTCTAACGAAAACTCCTAATTCCTAAATTTGTCTATACCGACCTTTGATACCGACTAGAAGGACACGACCTTAAAACCGTACATAATATTGAATTAAATGAATAATTCACATTGAGGATCTTTTCAGGTTTAGAGTTTTAGAGAATTAGGACATAACTATTACATCTCAAAAGATTACAAAGTATACACTTCTAAACAGTTTCCATTTTTCTACAAAACATGAACTCTAAAAAAGAGAGTCATGTCTAGTTCCATGTTTAAGACAACATGACTTTTCCTTGATCTCATCCTTGAAACTATTCCACATTTTTTCCTGTGAAAAACATTTCAAAAACTTGCGATGAGCTTAAAAAGCCTAATAAGGGATACAAAAAGAAGGAAACTGTTAGTTTTTCAAAACAACAAGTAAGCCTTGAATACATTATCATAAGTAAAAATTTTCACCTTTATGAAGTAGTAAATACTCTTCACTGAATAAAATATCACTACTTACCCTTGTGTAACCAAAAGATCACCATAAAACCCATATATATAACACAAAACATATAAAAGAAACTTGGGATATAAAAACAATTAAAAGGAGTAAACATACTGTCAACTTCCACACATATCACTAAATGGAATAGACATACGGCCAACTTCCATACCCAATTCATTTGAGGTTATAATGTAACCACCTGTCCTGGTATTCACGGAACCACCCGTCATATGGTTTATCACATAGCCACCCATCAAATGTCCAAGTACCATTATAACACATAAAATATTTCAAATATAAACATTTCACTAATAAAATTTCATTTTCAATCACAAGAAGTAATTTCAAGATATTGAAATAATCGATCCATTTTCATAAACAATTTAAAAATAGATTTATGAATCAAAGTGACCCATATCAAATTGAATATTTTAAATGAATTATCATTTGAAAATATTAATGTCTATATAAATAAATCATAAAACCCATTTTTAAAACCTGGACATTAATGTGAAATATTTACAAGAATACATCTTTAAAACATTTAAAACGATATTTTAGTTAAAGATTTTTTTAACAAAAAGAGAGACGCTTGAATGAAAATAATTGAGGAATACATTTTAATCATAACTTTATAATATCATCAGAATAAAGGTATTCCTGATATAATATGTCAAAGTACAATATATACACCACAAAAGAGTGAGTTGGTGTATAACAACAATGAGGTCTCATTGGAAATGTAAATTGAGATGAAATCCCTTATAGAGATGGTATCATTAAATTAAAGATAAATTAATCACATAATTATGCGTAAAAGATATAAATAAACCAAATATAAGTGGATATTAAGTGTAAAAAAATCATAGGTCATTCACACATATTCATAGGACGACATATTCAAGAAGTACAAGCTTAACCCAAAGAATTGAAATTGGGTTAAGAAGTTCCCTTGCAAAAATTTGAAAGCTTAATAACGACAATTTAAAATATAGAAAATGACATAATGAGATAAAAAGGGTATATCATCACTTGTACATAAATATTTTCACAATAAGGATATAGATGAACATGTCCCAGAATAATACAATTTAAATTAAAGGACACAACAAAAAAGTCTTTTAAAAAGAGGATGGTGAAAGGTTCCCTTACCGATTTGGTAACATACAAAACATATGCCACATGAAAGAAAGGATCATAAAATGAAGATATAAATACTCATAAATGAAATTATATTACAAAAATTTTACAATAATGGTAATTACTTACACCACACAAATGGAAAAAAGTGGAAAATATAGCAGGAATCTCACTGGAATAAAAAGTGAGATGAAACCCTTTACCACATTGTAATCAACTGAGTCGTATGACCAAAAGTTAATAAACACCTAATTGATCATAGAATACCATGAATATAATGAGAATAATGATAATATATATGAAATGGGAGTACACAATACACCACATGAAATGAATAAGTGGAGAACAATTGAAATCTCACGGAATTAAAAGTGAGATAAGAAAATCCCTTACCTCGTGTCTGACTTGACTTGATCATTATTTAATCTCCTGTATAATAAACTAAGGATAATTTATACTTGCTTAAGAACCTTTTTAAAGTTTATAATTCCTTTTATATAAATTATTTCCATGTTATACACATTATGTAATCATTTAAGTTAATAAAGGTCATTTTGTCGATATTTGGTACTTGAGTCAAAAATGAACACCTTATATTTACATGTTGTCCATGTGGTCAATAGTACATTATATCCAGAATGATAATCATGATGTAGGTATCATATATATCGTATAAATCCAGTATATACATGTATTAAAAATAGTACATAACATTTAGAGGTAAGAAATGAAATTCACCGTTCATGGAGACGGTAAGCCTTACGTACGCATGAATGCTACTTCCATTTCTATTTCATATTTAATGGAATTAAAACATAATGATACATTATAGTATTATAATTACATTATTTTATCATATATAGTATAATTATATCTATCCTTTATACTTACCATATATGGTTTGAACGAGTCATATCACCTTGAGGGGGCGGTAGTCCTGACTTCCTCAAATGAAATTATCGTGTTTATGAATAATGGAAACCATAAAGGTATGAAATAAATGGAAATTTCAGAAGAATAAAAAAATGTAAAAATAATATATATCATATATAAATATAGTTCCATCATAATGGACACCATGAGAGGCAGTAGGAGATAAACGAACAATCATTGTTTCGTGAGGCGTTAATTTTCCATCCACAGAAACATTATGTTCTTCACCCTTTAGATTGAGGTCTGCATAAGTGTAGTTCGAATAATTCCAATAAAAACATACTAGTATATTGGGGATACTAGTTTGGTAAAAAAATAAAGGAATAAAAAGAGTTTTGGGGTTGGAGAAGTAAAATAAAAGAAGACACTTTAAGAGAAACTGTTACCTTTAATTTGGGTAAATCTCTTTGGTTTGAACCAAAAGGTTGTGTTGAAGTGCCTTCTGCCTAAGGTAAGGCTTCTAGGAGGAGTATAGAGATGTAGGGAGATTAATTGGGAAGAGTTTGGATAAGGAAAAAGGCTTTATAGGTGTGAGTAATTGTTTAGAAGTGGCCTCCTTTTATAAGGGGGAGGAGGGGCTCTTTAGGAAAGTGTGAAAACATTATTTTATTATATAATGATATTCGGTTTCTAATGGTACAAATATCATTATAGTCAAAGATAAGATTAATAATGGTCGAAATAAAATTACCCCATAGGAATTGGATAGGTTTCTGATAATATTAGAATCATTATAATCATATTTATTTAAATGATTTATTAATGAGGTAAACACTGCATCATTATTGTGTTATAAATAATTTAAATTATATGATGTCTAAAAATTATAAACAAAATACCATGATATCGGAAATATTTTTACCTTTCCAATTAATATCTATAGTAGAAATGATAATTTATATAACCCCTTATAAAAATTAATTTACTAAAAGATATTTGCTTGTGTCCTTTTTGCCTTTATTTTAAGTTAATTAATCTAAATTGTCATTATCACTCCCAAATGTCTCAATGGAGTCCCAAAATAGACCCAAAGATGAAAATTGTTGTAAATGAATCAAAAAATAAGGTTTGGACAAGTTTTATGGTAATTTTGAATAGTTATAATATTCTTTTAACCTTGAATTACCATATTTACCTTTAACCGCGGTGAATAAAAGTCAAAAGTTACAATTCACCAAAAATTATTTTAATCTAATTGAACCACATTTTACTTTTTATAACAACCATGTATGCCTTATTTTCGAAATTCAACTCATAGAAGTGATAAAATTTCATTGAAATGAAAAAGTCAGTTTTTTAACTACTACTTAGTGGTTTCACTATTCATTATAAATTGATATTTTTCAAAAAAATACCGAAAATTCAACCTAAGATAAATTTGATATTAAGAATTAAAAAATTATTTCTATTTTTCTAAATTCAAAACATAGAAGTTTCATTAATGAATTTGAAATTAATTCCTGTTGTTAAAACAAATAGCGTGTTTTTAAGAAACAATAACTATCAAAAGATTGACACTAGTTTATGTCCAATTTCAATGTGAAATCAATTCCAATGACCAAAATTGGATTAAATGGTAAAAATATATTATAATTACACTTTAAAACCAATTAAAAAGATAATCTAACCATATAAATAAATTATATTAAAACACAGTTTTGATTTAAAATATAATATTTTTCACTATTCATTAGAAAATGAACTTTATCAGACAAATTCCAAAAATTTACACAAAGTAAATTTTAATTCCCCCATTATAAAGAAGGATTTTATTTGGTCAAATATAATGTATTAAAGTGACCAAAATTATATTTAAATAGGGATCACCGTTAAAAGGTGGTAAATCGGCCTTTAATGTAAATTATGCTTAAAATTTGATTCATTCACATTTCAAGCCTCTAACTTTTATTGGATAAATGTAAATACTTTTAAAAAACTTGTATATTCATTTTTTAGGGAGTTTTATTTTCATTCCCTCCAATACAACAACAAAGAGTTAACTACCATTTAAAATAATAATATTATATTATTAGTGTGCAACGTGATATTTCAAAGAAACCCGTTGTTGCGTATCGGGTGTGCTATCAATAATAAAAACCCCTTTAAAGTAAAATTAATATTTAATTTAAAAGTATTAATAAATATGAAAAGTGTCTTATTCCTTATTTATCTGGGACGTTACAGAACCAACTTGATTTTTTGATGAATAGTAACATAACCTTATGAATAAAAAAATTAATTGTAATATGACCCTTAAAAATATTAATTAATGTTAATATTTTTATTTTTTAAGTTAATAAGATAACGAGATCTTAATTGATTTTTCAATGTGGTATAGAACTAATTATACCTTTAAAATTGTTATTTTTTGAATTGAAAATTATTTTAATTAAAAATAAAATTAAAAATACATAGAAAATTATTTTCAAAAAATGGATTTAATTTTTGAATTCTACATGTTGAAAAATTGTTAGGGTAAATTTTTTGGATTTTTCTAAAATACAAATTTTAGGATGAATAGTAAAAATACAGTTTTGAGTTTTTTGTAGTTTAATGACATCATAATGATTTAATAATTAAATATAAAAGTATGGTAAACTTTAGAACAGTAAATTATATCATTTGGTGTCCCAAGTGGCTAAAACCATGGTAAAATAGAATGAGAAATCCCATGGTTTGGCAAATACCACTAATGAGGTGTCTCTTTGAAATTATTAAAAGATTACCCCTCTTTTTCTATAAATACCCACTCATCCATTCATTTTATTTCATTCAAAATCCCTCATACTCGAAGCTATGGTTCTTTTACCTCTCTAGGAGTCCTCCCAAGGTGCCCTTAATCCCCCAAGGTCTCATCCTTCATGATCTAAGAGTTAGTCTACATGGTAAGGGAATCCTTCATTCTCTTCTTTAAGTCGACACTTCTTTTATGTTATCTATTTGAAAATTCTATCACATATGTTGGGGATTGGTTTTATTTATTCTTCTTACTATCCTTTTGATTTAATTATGATGAGATACACTTTTGTTCTCATCATTTTATTTTATTAAATTTTAATCGACGCTGTTAGGCTGCCGAATTTCCATAAGAGATCTGTCAACTTTTATTTTATTTTAAAGACCAACTCTTTTCTTTTTATCTTCTCACCTCCTCTGTCCAAAAGACCATGATAAACTCCTGTATCATCTATATACTATAATTATATCATTTTAATGGAATTAACATCATCAATACTCATACTCCCCCCTTTTTATTTTCATAAGCAAAATCAATGTCCACGAGGTTCCAATTTATAACCTTTGTGGACGATAGAGTTTTGTTCTTTGATCACTCCTTAATTACTGGTCACAATACAATTTTAATGGTTGAACCAAATAATAATATCTTTATTTATTCTCAAAAGTGTTCTAGAGCCTTACACAATCATAATATGGAATAATAATAGCAAACAAGTTTATTGTATACAAAACTGCCAGACTAAATCAATGAGTTTATCCAAAACATTTAACTAATGATTCATCCTCAACCATATAACCTATAATAATTATAAGAACAATTTTATCTCCCTAATGTCTCTAATAATATATATTAACAACATTGGATATTTATCCACATTTCAAATGAACTTCCATTCATGAGAGCAAGTAAACAAATCATGAAAACCAAGGAATAAAATGTTTCCAAAACAATAAAATTGAACCTCTTAAACCCATTACAAGGGCCATGAATGAACCTAAAAAGGTTATAAGAAATAAACTACAAGTATCAGAGGGTCTGGAATTATTAATTAATGAATCTAAATTTTATTATTCAGTTCATTAAAACAAATGGAGAACACACTCGATCAAAAGGTAAGAGGTTTCTCATCTCACTTTAATTTCTGTGATATTTTCATTGTTCGCCACTTATTTATTGTATGTGGAATATTTGTACAGCCATTTGATACATAATAACATGATTAAATTTTATATTCTTGTTATTAAATGTTTCATTTTAGGTTTATTTAGTTCTGGTCATATGATTCGTCCGATTACATTGTGGTAAGAAACTTTGTCTCAACTAGTATTTCATTGTGAGTAGCTTTATATGGTGCACCTAATAATCCTTATGTGGTGTACCTACTTCCCATAAGAGATCAATTTTCATTTGAAATTATATTTATATTAAATATCCGTATTCTCATATAATGGAAATGTTTTTTGTTTAAACCGTATTCCATTTTACATACGGTGATTATTTGGAATGTTATTTTAGTTAAGGAAATATTGATGAATCTGTATACTATAATATATACGGATATTGAAAATGAATATTTCTCATGTGTTGAATCAATTTATAAAGAATTATTTGGGAATGAAGTGGTGGGTGGGGCCTTCTATATCCCCTCTATGCATCAGAAAGTCTCATGAGACAAATCAGTTGGTGACAAACCCTTCGAGTTTGTTTCCAAAAATCAGATAGGTTTCTACCCACAGAACTAAACCATTTTTATGGTATTATGGTTATATGTTCCAGATAAATGACATCCAATTAATAATCATTATATTTATTCATTATAAGTTATTATTATTATCTATTAGGTTTTCACCATGACAAAATCATTGGATGCAGTTTCATTCTCAATTTATTAATGGAAATAGTTATTCATTTATTCACTATGCCATATTGATTATGTCAGATTTATTGTGATTCTCTTATTATTGTACACATGATTCCACTAATTGTAACCCTTACTATGCATTTGAGATCACCCCTTTCATTTTTTACTTTCAATAGGGGACAAAGAGGAGATCGTTTATTGAGTACTTGTGGATGCAGTTTTTACTTTTGTAATGTATTGTATTTTGTAAACTTTTACAATATAATTTGAGTAACATCTATGTATCTAGTTTCGTCAAGACTACTATAATGATTGTTACTTTGGGATTTTAATTCCTTCTAACCATGCCAAATATTACAAGTAATACATCAACTCCAGCCTAGAGGGGTCAGGGTATTACACAAAATATCCCCGGGGAGTGTGAAAATACGTATGTGGCATGGACTGTTGTCCATTCCAAAAACCATTATTTTGGATTTTTAAAAATACCTTTTTTGGAAAAGTCAAAATCATACATAAATAGCCACCATTCATGCATATCTTCCATCCAAAATACTCACTGCATTAAAAATTCAAAATATAACTTTCAAAATTCCAAACCCAAAATCAAAAAACCTCCAAAATCAACTTCAAACCACATGCTACCCACCACGATCCACATTATGAGGATACATCAAAACAAAAATCACTACCCTTCATCTTTTCATCAGCCTAACATCCCATCAAAGTCACCTCAATCAATTATATTCATCACCAAGTGATCATCCTCATCTTCTATTACCGCTAACCACTTCTCCAAATTCCCCCACCAACGCCAAACATCATCACTGTCATCACACTGAACCATCAGAACTTCCATGAAAACTGATCCAATACCTCCATCGCCTCTCCATTGAAACAACACAACAGAACGTTGAAACCCATCACTGCATCATATTGAAGTCCCCAATCACCAGACCAAAAACCATCAATGAAAATACACTACAATAACCGACTGAAGAAAATTCCTCTGGTAACACTGATGACCACTCGAACCGCACCTCCAAAATCATGCGATACAACCAGCTCACCAGACTAACCGAGGGAGGAGAGATGGTACCCAAAGACTTTGTAGAGTAAGAGATTCATGTAGCCTTCACAGGGAGTTTAGATCTTCTTCGACATCACCAAGACAAACCAAAACACCTCTGTTTTCAGAACAAAGGCCAGATCACATAGAACCCCAACCAGAATGCACAACACTACCCAAATCCACTAAGAAACCATTACACCCGATGGAACTGGAAGAGAGTAGTGGATCTGGAGGCCTGAGGGGAGTGAAAGAGGGAAGGATTTTTTAATTGTGTCTAGCTCAATATTGTATTTTAGGGTGTTAACCCTAGGTAAATCTGTTCCAAACCCATATCATTTTATAGTATCTAGAACAGGATGTATTTGGTTGGAAACCACATACTAAATACTTACCAAAATACATGGATGTTTAACTATATTTAGACATGTATCTATGGTTCTTCCTTAAATTCATAAGTCCAAATTTCCACAAATAACAAAACTATTCTTTGATATGGACTATGTCATCCTAGATTTTTATTACATAAATTTTCATTAAATGGGGCAAAACAGAAGATCTTTTAAAGTATATTTTCATGAAAATAAGGTACATAATACACGAAAACATAAAAATTATTCTAAATCCACTTTAAATAAGTATTCTTGTGTTGAACTTAAGTTACTTTTACTACATCTCATATCTTGGGGACATACATTAAAGTAAAGTGGAGAGCATGAGGCCTAATAAGGGAATAATCAAGAGAGACATAGAGCATGTGATTTTGAGACATATCAATAAAAAATTAGGAATAAAAATAAGGTATGTACAAGAGGCCAAAAATAATAATATTAACACTAATAATAACATGTATATCTATCAACAACATTATAATGATACATTCATAATCTTATCCCCATGGTTTATCACCAATGTGTCAAAAATAAAAATTATCAAGATTATTCACCAAGGTATCGTAAATCATCTCGGGAGAATAAATTCTTACCCGATGAAAGGGAGTACTATTAGTGAACTAAATTCATATTTATTAAAATCATGTGGTTGACAGAGATCCTAATAAATCATTTCACTAATAACCTATGGAAAATAATGATTTATTTTCTTTCAAAATTTTGGCATACAAAAGATCTTAAATACATTCTCATTATTTAATTTTTAACCCATAAAAAGAAATATGGGTTACATATATATAAATCCTTAAATAAAAAATAAAATTTAAAATCTAGTTGGGTAAAAATTGGAAAAAATTGGTTTGGGTATTCAAATAAAAAGAAAAATATAATTTGTCATGTAAAAGAAAGAAATTTGTGAACTAAATTTTGTAGCACGACGGGTATAAAAAATTATATTATAAAATGGTAAAATAAAATGGTAAAATGTTGCCTCATTCATAATATACTATTCAAAAAATAATGAGATAGTAAAACTTGTACAAAATAACTTATTTTGGAAATTAGAAGACACACCACTTGAAAAGGGAACTTGAATGGAAAAGAGATTTGGAGATTTCCCTTACCTTGAATAGTTGTTCCTAATATTAGAGAATGGAATCTTATGGGATTAAGGAAAAATTGTGGGGGATAATTTATTATAAAAATAAATAGAAATTCATCTTTGATGTATTTTTAGTGAAGGGGAATAGTGAAATTGGTGTGTATTTATTGCAAAAGTGGAGTAATTTTTTAATATTTTCTATATATAGGTATTGGAAATCTAGGTTTTATAAAATGAAAAACCATTTCCCTAAAAATGGTTTTTTCTCAAGGTTCTAAACATTTGGGTAATATTTAATTATATTTTAATTCACCACAACAGAACGCAATTTTTTAATACTTATTTTGGCATGGAAAAGTAAATATTCCTCAATATATGTTTTAAAAAATTAAATTTTATTTATTATACATTGGAATGTCACTTAAAATTTTAGAAATTGGCTAAAATATATTAAAATAAATAATATTCATAAAACAAAAAATTATAGGTCATAGAATGGGTTTAATTAATTATTACATCATTATGACATTATTATTAAGTAAAAAAAATATACCAAAAACCCAAATAATATTTTTTTACAATTTATGAAAAAAAATTATGTTATACAATTCTTATAAATTCACCCTAACATAATTTTGAAATGCTTATTTCAAATATAGTTTTTTTCTAGAATAATTCTCTAAATACACATACATTAACATTAAAATATAAAAATACATAATTATTTAAAAATAAGTGTTTTTAACGCATAAGAAAATTTATGAAACTATAGAGAATGAAGTTTCATTTTCTGTCAATACGGAGTCATGTGTCAATAAGTTGTCAATATGTGTATACAATGGCAATGATGGAAGTTGTTCCAATGATTTATGTGGTGAGGTTATTAT
Organism: Viscum album; assembly: GCA_963277665.1. Lineage (NCBI taxonomy): Eukaryota > Viridiplantae > Streptophyta > Magnoliopsida > Santalales > Viscaceae > Viscum > Viscum album. The sequence continues at coordinate 2,059,795,694 of OY728132.1, forward strand.
TTCAGTGAATATTCCACATTGATTATGGATTAAGATTGAGGAATAAAATCTAAAGATTATGGAACTGGTCTTAAGTTCCAAGACTTGTATCATGGTGATAAATTGTCACAAAACATGAAGAAGTCCATCCAATACTCAATTGCATGATTAAATGATTAAAGATCCATCCATTTAATCTAAATATATGATGTTTATAAATTAAATGATTATTTGTGTTGATCTTCAAAGTTCCAAGGTAATTTTTTAAAGGATAACATGTAACTCACAACAAGATTACCATGAATTATGATATAAATTCATGAGGTGATGTAGAACCCACAAATCATCCATGATAGATTCAAAGGATTTTAATGAAGAGGTTTTGAATTCATGATCCAAACCTTATGGAATAATGAGGATGTTTTGAAGGAAAAGAACAAACAAGAATAGATAATAAAGAAGGGTCTTAGTATTTAAAGATATCATACCATCTTGGATATAATTTTTTCAACAATGTATATTTGTTCTTTGACTTTTCCAAAAATATGGGCCACCTTACAAGGCCAGTCGAGGACCTCAGCCCTAGGCACATGCGGGACCTGGGGGTCAACCGAACCTAAGGGAATCCTCAATGCCAGCCCCACAAGAGGTTCAAGGCGTGTGGGTTGTGTATAAGCCCACAAGAGCATGTATTGTGGTGAACCCATGCAGTGTGGGTGATAGGAGCATGCCCGAGGAGCAGAGAGTTGGGGCATAAGTGCACCCGCAGAATACTGGTGCGGGGCGACACCAGGATAGGTGGAAGGAGAATTATGAGCTGAATTTAGAGCACTTAGCCTTATAAACAAGTGTACCCACACTATCCTGTTTCGATGTGGGATGTATTTAAAAACCCAGGAAGTGATCTCGGCCATCCGATGCATCGTAGAAACATGGTCTACCGTCAGATAAATCATGAGATTAGTCACATGTATATGAGTTATCCATATAATCTTCATGGTTTGGGATTGAACTGTGGTCTTCTGATCTCCTTCACTAAGTTATATTTAGCCTCAAGCCACCCTCGATGCTCCCGTAAACCATTGGTGATCCTGGACACCGATCTCATCACTCTGACCATCATTTGAGCTCATTCCATGCTCGTCTAGATGGTCTGAAGAAAGATAAACATAAGCGTGCGTCAATTATAAGAAACACATCGTGGCCGAGACAATGCAAGGCTATCGAGGACGTTCCATTCGATGTTCATGAAGAAGGATATTTTCATACATTTAAAAATGCATGCATGTGAGGAATATACTCACCGAGAAAGAAGGGCCCGCATTGAATGGAAACAAACTGAGGGACTCAATTTAACAATTATCCCACATTTTAATATTTCAAAACTCTGTATTTATCATGCATTTAAGTCCTTGTCTCATTGGAATTTATTGGGGATTTTTAATGAAGAAGGAAGAATTACCCTTTTCTCTAAAAGGAGGAGCCTGAGGTGAGAAAATATCCTGCCATTCCTGAAGAAAAAAGCTCATGTTTCTTTGAAGATACAACGACAAAACCTATCCGGTTTTAAAACGACAGAGTCTCGCACCTCCCTTGTGTGAAGGAGAACCATGCACCACTTATGGTTCACTATGTGAAGAACTGTGAACCCCTTGGTTTTCTAAAGAAGTACCTCTCATACCTTATGTGAAAGAGGCTTCACCCTCTGTGCGTATAATCTCTCGAACACGTGATAGATTATTTAGAACCTCATCGTGATTTGTAGACACCATAGACACTCAATCGGTGTTACACAAACTTGTTGGGATTTGTGAAGAATAAAATAAGAGTTTTCTTTGTTCTATGAAGTATACACACATGAACCATGGGTGTGAAGGAGAAGTACTTGTTCCCAACTGTTAACACGATGAATAAACACCATATTACTTTCACCATATATATATATATTGTTTGTAGGGGTTATTATTTGAATAAAAAAGTGGTGGAATGAAATTCGAAGCTTGTGTGTGTTCTATTTGAAGAAGAAGGAACCCATGTCTCTCAGAGAATAAAAATAAGCCAAGATTTCTGGTGTATGAAAATGAAGAAGAAGGGAATTCATGGTGCACATGCATACATGAACATGAGGTTAAACCACTTGAATTAAATGAAAACCAATGAACAAAGTGAATGTTCTCATGTGAAGGAGGAAGAAATAAAAAAGAAAACACCCCTTTGATCCCAAATTAAAAATAACAATTGTCTGTGTTCTATGATCCAAAAGAAGAAGACAAATATTAAATAATAAAGAGAAGAGATTGTGTGTGTGCTCATAGTGTTTTACCCATAGAGGTTTTCACACAAGGAAGAAAAAAAGGAAGAGTGCATGCATGCATGCATGTACATGCACACAAAAATAAAGAATCAAAAGTGTGAGTCATATTTAGAAAAGAAGAGAAGATAGTTCATGTTCAAAAGTAAGAGACCCATGAATTAAATCATACATAAACACATGCACATGTAAAAGTCATTAAGATGTCCATATAAAAGAGGTTTTGGATCCCATGAAATCGATTCATAAAGTAAGTGAGTTTTGAGACTGGAGGAAGACATAATTAATGAAATTCTTCTATCTGAGTTTTCATAAATTGAGAGTCCAAGATGAAATAATTAGATGATATTGTAAAGAATAACTCTTGATTTTTTGAATAGGTTGTGTGCACCACTTGTACACATATTAGTAAGGTGAGGTCTTCATCAGAAGAAGAATAAATTTCCTAAGCATTGTGAAACTAAGGACTAATCAGAAAAGTGATCAGTGATATTGAGCAAGGCCAACAAACCATGCCAAAGGCTGTTGATGATTCTTGAAAAGATACATAGGAAAGTTTTATTTAGAAAATCTATGTGGGAAGATCATAAGATAAATCCACAGTGAATCAAAATAACACAATGAAGGAAGCTCCTCATGTGACTCGAGATCTAGAAGACTCCTGTGAGATTTAGGAAGGGGAAGAAGTCTTCAATGGGACTATGATGTTGGCCAGTGGACTCTATTAACAGTCTGGGATGCAGTATATATGGGACATAGGAGAGATATAGTGGGACTGTATATCGACCATTGTAATTGATAACCATATTATAGTGTAGAATCTATGTTGGGGGGAATAACCAACACAACAAGGAGTATGTCTTTGAACCGAACCTTGTAAATTTTGGTGTTTAGTGCCTTTACATTTACTACACCATTCAAGGTTAGGCTGAGATACACAAGTAGAGTGGATTGTGGCTTTAACCATCCATAGAGGTTTAATGGAAAATAATAAATTAGTAATTTTTTTGAATGTGATCAGTAATTCACCACCTCTCCCTCTCAGTGATTCACAATGATCTAGGCACTTCAGAAACATATAAAAAAATTTCAAGGTCATTATAAAATAATTTATCATTTATTTTATTGTAAGAGTGTTTTAAAATAATAACTGATTAAAAAATTATCCATAATAAATTATTTTATTATAAAATTTTAAATATTATCTAAAAAATTACAATTATGTTTCATTTTCTTCCAAAAATATATTTTTTATGTTTAACACAATTAGACAAATATTTTATTAAGAAAAACTATTCGTAAAATTGACTTGATTGAATAAGCACTATATCTATAAAAACTAAATTACACAATATGAAACTAATCCATAGAAAAATATGAAATCCCAATTTTTTTTAAAAACATATCATTGCATGGGTTAAAAGAAGGATATTTTGATGTTTAGTATCTTGTAAATATTCTTAATGATACATAATAACATATATAATTATTATAAATCCAATTTAAATACATCTTAATAGGTTCACCTGAAGTTACTTTTAATATATCTCATCTCTTAGAGAAATACATCTAAGGAAAGTGGTGAGCATGAGGCCCAATAAGGGAATAAGTAAGACAGAAAAATAACATGTGATTTGGAGACATATCAATAAGAACATGTGGAATAACAATATGGAATAAAAAATAGGCTTAAAATAATAATAAAATTAAGAAAAACATGTATATATAGATAAAAATTTAAATGAGACATTTATAAGCATATAGGCAAGGTTTTTCACCATGGTCCCATAAATCAAAATTACCAATGTCATTCACTAAGGTGTTGTAAAACATGTCATCTATATAGATTGAATTCTTTACTTGATGCATTATATAAATATCAAGTAAAAACTTTCAGGTGTCATAATTTCATATGAGAAACATATAAACTAATAGATCATTTCATTAATAACTCCCAGTGAATAAAAAATGGATTTCTTATGAAAATATTGACATTCAAAAAATCCTAAAGATATGATCATTAATTCATTTTAACCGAAACATAATAATTTTGGTTTCTATATATAAACCGATAAATAAAAAAGTCATCTTTAGGTCTAATTGAATATACCTTCGAATTTAACGTGGAGTTTGTATTTAAATAATAAGGAAAATTGAATTTCTTATATAAAAGAGGGAAATTTGAGAAGTAAATTTGGTAGAAAGATGTGTATAAAACATGTTTTTAGAAATGGATAAAATGTGTGAGTACGTGGGAATAAATTCATTAAATAATATTATTAAATTAATTGGATAATAAAACATGGAAAAAATAACTTAGTTTGGAAATTAGAATACATACCACATGAAAAGAATACATGAATTGAAAGGAGAAGTGGAAATTTCATTTACCATGAAAAGTTATTCATAAAACATGAAGATAAAACCTTGGGATATTAAGGACACATAAAAAGGACTCCTTGAGGGGAAAAACACAAAAAAGTAATGTATAATATAATATTATTGAAGGGTAATAGTGAAATGGGTGGGTATTTATAGAAAAAATGGATAATTTTTTTAATAATTTCCCAATATATATATTTGAAATCATGGTTGTGGAAAATGAAAAACCACTAGATACCCCCATTGTTTTTTCATAGGTTTTTGGAAAATAAAGTCACATGTTATTTTATTTTAATCCCCAAAAAAATAACCCCATTTGTTAATACTTCTTTAAGAATGGAAACCCATAGATTTCACAAATTAATTTAAAAAAATCATATTTTCCTTCTTAGACATTGGAATATCACTTATAATTTTAGAAATTTATTAAAATATATTAAAATAAATAATATTAATAAAATAAAATTTTTTAGATCATGGATTTGGTTTAATTAATTAATAAATCATTATGAAATAAAAATTATGTCATAAAATCTTCGAAAACCAAAAACTGTATTTTTTACTATTGAATAAAATAACGTATTTTATAAAATTATCAATTATTTATCCTCCACTAATTAATTAATTCCAATTTAAAATATAATATTTATTTTTATATAATAATTATTCCAATTTTAAAATTTTAAATTTTAAATATAAAAAAATTATTTAAAAATAACAGTTTTTTTATGAATGGTCAAATATCTGGAAGTGATAAAGAAGATCTTAGGACATTGAAAAATTATTTTAACATTTATTTTTATGTTATAGTGTTTAAAAGAAAATTTAATTAAAAAAATAGTAATCATAATACCTATCTTTATTATAAATGTGTGTATATTGTTTTGAAAAGTACAATTATTTTTCCTTTTTATTCCAAAATTCAATTTATCAAATTCAACAAAATTAAGTATATATTTTAATAATAAAAAACATTTTTAAAATAGAATTGATGGAATAAAAGTTTTATTTATAAAAATAAAATTAAACTTTATGTTAATAAGTAAAGGACACGTAACCCCTTATTACTCTTGTGTTTTCCCTAATGGTGAGGTGTATAATGGTTTTAGTTTTATTGGGTGGATTCACTAATATCGACCGAGGGGTAATCACTACTAATATGAAATTATCCTGGAGTCCATTTCATTGAAGTTTCACTTGTTGAGGCGAATCTTGGGCTTAGTCATGGAAAAACCCATGTGATGCTAATACCCTCCCAAAATTGGGAAAAAGTGTTTCAAACCGCCCAAATGTACTGGTTAAGGCCCTCAATTATCCTTTCTTTATCAATTATCCTTTGTTATTACTACTTATAAATAGTAATTATTATGGTAAAATTATCAAACAGGGTTATAGTTTCCATAATTCATATTGAACAACGGTTATATTGACCAACAAATATTTAATAGTAGAACCCCAATAATCACATTTACCTTTATACCATATAAATACTACTTCATTCTTTCATTTATAACTCACTACAATTTCCCCCTAAGGTTATATTTTAATTTCTTAAGATGTTGATAGGTTTAATAATTTTTTCTTTCATTTATATTGCATTTTATATGGTAAAAATGACTCCAATAGATTGGGGTGATCCATACTTTCCCATTTTAGCTATTCTATTATATATTTTTCATCCAATTGTAATGATTGTAATATTAATTGGTTTCATGGATTAAAAATGTAATGATAATTATTAATGAGATTAAATTTTGTTGGTTTATATTTATATTGTAGGTTTATAATATTATATAATATGTAAAAAACATTAATTTAATATGAAATTGGTTCCCATCTTTTTATTACATAGAATTTTACTATATGGGGAAAAAAATAGGACTTTAAAGTATAGTTTCTTGGAAGGTTAGTGAAAATGTGAAAAAATAAAACATTATTATAAATAAACTTCAATGAAATCCTCATGGGTTCACCTTAAGTTACATTTATTGTATCCCATTTGATATGGATATACATTAAAGGAAAGGGTTGAGAAAGAGGTCTAGTAAGGGAATAAGTAAGAGAGACAAATAGTATGTGATTTTCAGACATGTTAATAAGAACATGAGGAATAAAAATTAGGAATGAAAAAGAGGAATAAAATAATAATAATTACTTGAATAAAAAGTTTTAAATGTGCTTAAAACATTTAAATGAGACATTTATATGCATATCACCATATATTATCACCATGGTGACCTAATGAAAATTACCAATTTTATTCACCAAGATATTCTAAAACATGTTATCTATAGAGATTAAATTCATCACCATATGAATTATAGGGAAACCAAGGAGAACTTTATATATTTATTAATATGATGTGAGCCACATATATCATAATAAATTGTTTAATTTATAACCAATAGATAAAAACAATAGTTTTCTTATCAAAATATTTTCATACAATAAAGCTTAGGGAATGATCATTTTTTAATTTTTAAACCACGAATGGAAATATGGGTTTCATATATGTAAATTCACAAATAAAAAACTAATTTTGAAATATATTTGGAAAACAATTGAACATAAGAGGGTTGGGTATTCAAATAAAAATGAAAAGATAATTTCACATGTAAAAGCGGGAAATTTGATAAATAAATTCGGCAGTATGATGAGTATAAAAATGGTTTTTGAAAACGAAAAAATGAAATGTTAAAAGGGTATAGAATTAAAAAAGGGTATTAATTTATTAATGGTATAATGTAAAATTGAAATGAAAACATATTATTGAAATTAGAAAATATAAAACTAGAAAGGGATGTTAAATAGAATAGATAAGTAAATATTTCCCTTACATTGAAGTTTTTTTTTCTAAAACAATTAGATGGAACATTAGGAAATTGATGAATACATGGTGGGAATACAAGGGAGGAAAAATATTAATAAATTATTGCTTTATGGATTGGTAGTGTATGGGAATGGTTTAATGGTTGGGTATTTTTAAAAAAAGGGGAGGAATTGTTTAATAATTTTCAAATGCTGGTCTTGTAAATTTATGTTGTGCAAAATTAAGAAAAATTCTCTTACTGATGTTTTTTTCTTTGCTTATGAAAATTTGAGTCACATTTTATTATATTTTAATTAAATAGAACGAAATAAGTTTAATAATTATATTGTCAAGGAAAATTAAAGATTTCATAAAGTAATGCTTATTAAAATTTCAATATCATTTTTAGTCTTTTGAAGGTGACTTATCATTTTAGAAATTGATTAAATTTCATTAAAATACTTAATATTAATAAAATTAAAATTTTAGGTTGTGTATTGTGTTTAATTAATTTTTACATCATTATGAAGTCAAAAAATATAAAAAAAAATAAAAAACTGTATTTATTACTATTCATGAAAAATAATTTATCTTTGAAAATTATCATATATTATCAAAAACTAATTTAGACATTTTTATTTCAAATATATTATTTATTTTTCTATAATAATCTTGTGAATATGATAATTTTAAATTTTAAATATAAAAATCATTATTTTTTTAAAAAAAATATCAGTTTTAATGGCACAATCAAATTTCTGAGTGTTATAAAAAATATATTAGGACACCATTAAATTATTTTATCATTTATATATACCTAAGAGTGTTTTATAATACTATAAAATTGAAAAAACATATTATTTAGAATACATTATTCTATTATAAGTGTGTATATATTTTATATAAAAATACAGTTATGTTTCATTTGCCTCACAAAAATCAATTTATCAAACTCATCTCAATTAAACAAATATTTTATTAAGAAAAAATATTATTAAGATGGAATTTAATAAATAAAAAATTTATTTATACAGAGTAAATTAAACTTTATGAAACTAACACCAAATCATATAATAAGTTATTACTCCCACATATTCCCTAAGGGTGAGGTGTGTGATAGTGATATTTTCATGGGACGGCTTGACTAACATCAAACGAATCATAATATACACAAACATGAACTTATCTCATAAGATATTTCATTCTTTCTTAAATTTTTGATGTTCATCTTAGTCATGGTCATGTGTAAACCCCAGTGACGCTACCTCCCTCCCAACTTTGAAAAAAAGGACTTTAAACGACACAAAACAAACCATACTTTTTTAAAGATAAATTTTTACTGAATTAATGTTTGATACATATTATATAATATTATAAATGAAAAAAAAGATAATATAGAAAAAAAAATTATCTTTAATAATAATCATTAAATTTTTTATCTATGAATCAAATTAAAATTATAAACATTAAAACTAGAAAAAATATAAAACAAAATAGCTAAAATGGTAAAATTGTGATCATCATAATATAGTAGAATCATTTCCCCCATATAAAATTCTAAATAAATTATAAAATATATTAGTAATAAAATCAAATTCTTATAAAATTATATTATAACCTTATGGTAAACTTTTAGTGAATTTTGAATGAAATAATGCAGTTGAATTTGTTGGGTATAAAGGAAAATCCTGCCATTGGGATTTGACTAATATATTACCATTGGGAAAATATAATCTTTGTTCAATGTGATCATTTAAAACCATACCCTTGTATGTTAATATTAACATTATAATTAGTGTTTATAAGTAGTAATGACAAAATATAATTGACATATAAATGAGAATTGATGGCCTCAACAAGTAGAGTTGTGTCTTTTGAAGACATTTTGTATTAACATGGGAGGGTGGTAGCGTCACTATGATTTTACCATGACCTATTACAATATGAGTGTCAACATATAATGATTGAATTAAAATTACTATAGATTAATATCAATTTAATGGAGATTACTTCTCGGATGATGTTAGCTGAGCCACCCCACAAAAATATCTCCATCACAGACTTTACCCTTAAAGTATATTCATGTTTACTAAGGGGTTACATGTACAGGAATTAGTCACACTATGTGAAATTTCATTTGTATATATGAATTTTTATTCCTTAAATATTATTTTAATATTTTTTTCTTAACAAAATATTTGTTTAATTTAGATGAATTTGATAAAAAAATTAGATGTAAATGTAACATAATTATATTTTTTGAGAAAATATATAACCATTTATTATAAACTATGTTATTCTAAATAAAATTTATTTAAATCAAATATTCTTCCAAGACACACTCACGTAAATATCAATTAAAAAATAATTTTATAATGGCCTATGAAATAATTTATAAATGTCAGAAACTTAATTGTTCCTTAAATACATATATTTTAAATCAAATAAATATTTTAATATTTAATAGTAATAATTATAATATTTTTAGTAGTATTATAGAAACATAAATATTATATTCTGAATCAGAACAACAAAATTAGTTTTGGGTGAATTAATGAGTATTTTCAAAAAATACACGTTAGGGTTTATGATATATTTTATGATATCGTAATTATATCATAATGGTAAAATAATTAACTAAACACAATAAAATACTTAAATATTACTTTTTATTAATATTTGATACTTTAATAGATATTAATCTATTTATAAAACTATATGTCACTTTCCGAATACTAAAAAGAGAAAATTGGACTTTTAAAAAAATTACCCTCGGGAGTCCTTACATTTCCTTTCCAAAATAAGTATTAAAAATGGTTTTTGTTTTGATCATATTTAAATATCATAAAATATGAAAAAAATTTCAAAAAGCATCAGTAAAAAACAATGGTTAATCCAATGGATTTTCTTTTTCCACGCCCTATAGTTATCAGAACTATATTTAGAAATTATTAGGGAATTTCAACACTTTTTCTATAAATACCCACCATTTCACCATTCCCCTTCACTCCCAATACATATTCAATCAATTTATTCTTCTTTAACCTCTTAGGAAGTCCTCCCCTAGGTATCCTTAAAACCCCAAGGTTCTACCCTAATTTTTTAAAAACAAATCTTCAAGGTAAGGTAAATCTCAAACTTCTCATTTCCATTCATGCTCCCTTTTCATTATTTACCACGAAATATAGAGGTTGAGAACTGAGTAGGATAATCGATAGGAGGACTTGAATTAATCCATGAGGCCATGAAAGGAAGAACAAATCTCAAAAATGGGATCGACTACTAGTTTGGATTTCGCTTCTGCATGAGGTTCGACCAGATGACTATTTTGATCTTGGATCATCTTCAAACTTTAACTACGTGGGGTTGGTGATTTTATATTCTAGTATTAGAAATACTCTTTTTATAAGTTTTTTAAAATTAATAGGGATATTTTTTTCTTTTATTTTTTATCTCGATCATTAACTGATGTCCCCTAGTCATCATTTTTTTGTGGTTTATTCCATTTATATACTAATTTTATTAATTTCATGTTCATTGTTTCTCAGATTTTTATTCCCTTGGATGGAATCATAATTATTTACATATCATTGATCATTAACAACATAGAGTTTTTAAATTGTATCTATTCCCAGAAAAAAAGTACATATTATATAATTTTATACTTAAAAAATAATAATGAGAAACCAACAACATTTCATCTCATTAAGAATTATCATTGAATTAGTTAGCTATGGAACCAAATAAAATTACATAATTTACAATGGGGAAAAAATATAAAATTATATATCTAGTATTAGAATTTATGGATCACTCCAATATACTAGAATCATCAACCCCACAAAAAATTATATAGAACTGAAAAAATATTAATATGAAAATTAACGTCTTATAAAAATAAAATATATACTTTTGGAAAATAATACTGATGTTTTAATGATAGAATAAATTGGAATTTATAGTCTTAAGGAAATCTGACCACTGGGATACGACCATTATATAGTCGTCGGTCAAGTATGGTCATTGGTCAAAATGACTTTCAGAATACATAAACTTGTTCTATAATTTTACAATTATAATTAGTGTTTTTAATGATTAATGAAAAAATATAAATGATACTGAAATCATAATTGATACCCATGACCATGAATATTATATTTTTATTTTATTTTTGAAAACTTCTTTTTGGGGGAGTGGGAACTAGACCATACATGAGATACCAAATCACCGAATTAAAAAAACCGCATCGACAAAAATTCAAAATTCAAAAGGCTGGACAGAAAACCACCTTGGGAAACGAATCCACGATCACCTCGAGCTATACCCCTAATTCCATCCCTAAATAAGTATATTCATTCAAATTGAATCCCTTCAGTACAAACTATGGAGCGATGTAGAATCATTGGGGATTTCTCTTTACCAATCCTAAGTTGAGCTTCCAAAATTTAAGCTTGAACAATGTCACCTTTTGGAGAAGTTCATGTAATTGAAGATTACCACTTAGTCGATGTTAACCAAGCCACCCCATAAAACTACCACCATTTCACACATTACCGTTATGGAGTATGGGAATGTAATAAGGTGTTACGTGTCCTTTCCTTTGTTATTTTAAAGTTCAATTTCCTTTGAATATATAATATTTTTATCCCATAAACTCCATTTTAATAATAGTTTTTATTAATAAAATATATGTTTATTTGATATGAGTTTAATAATATGATTTTTTATGGAAATGAAACATAATAGTATTTTTTTTGAAAATATATACAGTTTTATAATATACTCAGTTATTTTGAATAATATTTGTTTTATTTAATATTATATTAAAGCACTATTACATAAATACAAATAATAAACTAAATTTATAATGGCCTGGTAATTATTTTTTGACTATCCAAAATTTGATTATGCCTTGAAAAATACTATAAATAAATAAATAATGATATATATATTTAACATTAAAAATTATAATATTTAGAGATTTAATTTTGGAAAATAAATGTTATATATGAAATCATAAAATAGAAATTAGGTTTGGATGAATTTTTGATAATTTCCTAAAATACATTATTTTTACATGAATAAAAAAATATTGTTTTCTGTTTTGTTTTATTTTATGACTTTATCTTTATTTAATAATGATTAAATAATTAAATATATGAATTTCATGACCTATAACATGTTGAATTATTAATATCCCTAGATTTTAATATATTTTAATCAATTTATAATACATTAATGACTTTCTAACATCGAAAAACAAAAATTTGATTTTAAAAAACATTAATCTTAGGAATCATTACTTTTCTATTCTAAAATATGTATTAAATAATGGGTTTTTGCTTTGGTTGGATTCAAATATCATAAAATTTGATGAAAATTTCTAATACCATGATAAAAAACCATGGTAAATCTAATGGTTCTTCATTTTACACAACCTATATTTCCAAGACCTATATTAGAACATTATTAAACAGTTCATCCAGTTTTTCTATAAATGCACACGAATTTCTTCATTCCCATTCACTGTCAATCCAACGTCCTTGAAATTATGTCGATTTTTCCTCCAATGTAATCCTCTAAGGTTTCCTCATGCTCCATATGGTTCCATCCTCATATTTTATGAAGAACTAATCATGGTAAGGGAAATATCCACCTCACTTTTCCATTCATGTTCCATTTTCTTGTGGTATTCCTTCTAATTTCCAAACTATGTTAATTTTTCAACTATATATTATCTCATTACTATAATAATAGTATTTTTTAAATTGGAGGACCTTTCCCCTCTCATTTTACCCATTTCTAAAACTATGATTTATACCCATCATGTTGCAGAGTTTACTTTTAAAATTTATCTTGTTTATACGATAATTTAATTTTTCCATTTAATTTGAATACCCAAAAAACTATTTTGTTAAATGGTAGTACATTTTTATTTAAAAATTACTTTTTTATTTGACTATTAACATATATAAAACCCATATTTACTTCCATGGGTTAAAAATGAGTTGGTTTTCATGTATTTATGCTCTTTTATATGCCAATATTTTTATATGAAACCTGTTATTTATTCTTCATGGTTTATTAATGAAATGATTTATTATGATGTATCTATCTCACATGAAATTAATTTATATCAAGGGTTCACATAGATATTTATCAAATGCATTGTGTACGGAATTTAATTTATAGAGATGACATGTTTTACAATACCTTTGTGAATAACCTTGGTAGTTTTCATTCATGAAACCTTTGTGATTAACCTTGGTCATAAGATAATAAATGTCTCATTTAAATGTCGTGTATATATTTCTATATTGTTATTAATTTTATTATTATTATGTTATTCCAATTTTCATCCTGTATTTTTATTCCTAATGTTCTCATTGATATTTCTCAAAATCACATGTTATATTTCTCTCTTGCCTATTCTCTTACTGGGCCTTATGCTCACCCATTTTCTTGGATTTATGTCCCCAGAAGATGAGATACAATAAAAGTAACTTAGTATAAACTCATTAAAAATATATTTGAATTATATTTAAAATGATATTTTATATTTTCATGTATTATGTACCTAATTTCAAAGAAACTATAATTAATAAAACCTATCTATGTACCAAGTAATGAAAAGTTATGTAATAAAAAGGAATGATTTCATATCCAGTATTATTAGATGGTTTATTTATTTATAGAAATTATGATTTCAAACCATTGGGATGAACCCTAGGAAAAATTCAAAATATAAGAAAACTTTATGGTGTTTTGGTAAGTATTAAGTATGTGGATTCCAAAAAAGTACATCACTGTTTGGATACTATAAGATGACGTGGCTTTGGAATATATGTACCTAGGGGTAACCGTTGAAAGAACTACATTTATCTAGACATGTTTGGAAACCAGGGATTGAAAATGAGCCTTGCTGAAAACCTGGTATGAAACTATAATGGAATATTTCTAGTTAATCACTATCTTTTTATGAACCATTTTGTAGTATAAATAAAAAATATAATTTTAATTTTGGGATATTAATAAAATTTTAAGCCTAATGATTTATGACATAAAATCTATTTAGATTTATAATATTCATAAAAGTAAAACATTTATCACTAATGTTTTGTTCTTATAAAAAATGGTTTGAAATTGAAGGATCCACATAAATGATGAGTTTAATTGGTGATGCCCTGATAGTGTTCTGATGGAAGGTGGAATGACAAATTTCAGGAGGATGTTGGATAATCTAACTTGAGTTATGAATAATAAAATTATTTATATTGAGAGACCAAAATTACATCAAATGGAAAATATTTCTAATAATTACTTTATTAGTCAAAGAACATGTTATTTATAGGATCTACCAACTGATGGATTTATGAAAAATGGATAAGTTCTATAGGAAATATTTTTTATATACTCATTTGTTCAAAGAATGATATGGTCACCCAAGAAGTGTACTTATTAAAATGAAAAACCAGTTAGTAGTGGACACTTATTAAAAAAATAACTCCAAAATGGTTGATTGTATCTATTGGGTGGGAATAATTAATGTTAATATTTTTCAATTAATATTTTACCCCTTCAATGTGAACAAAAATAGATAAGGAATTCCTAGAACTAAAGAAGAAGGAAAATTAATTGGTTGGAATCTATGAGAATAACATTATATTACAATCTAGAAACACCTCTAGATTTGTTATGGATACTAAGTTAAATGATGATAGATCATTAGGTGTAATAAAACCCCATATTTGGATGAATCTAGAGAATCGAGACTATAGAAGCTATGAGGAGATAGTGTGGTGTGCTATGAAGGTTCAATTAGAGTTTAGAGATATGATGTAGTCCCATAGATTGAATGAAAAAAATATTATAATAGATCCAAACCCTAGAAAGAATATTGATCATGGAATATGTGTAAAGGAGGCGTAAAATCCCATGTGCAACAAATATTGAAAGAATAATTTTGTGAACTAATTTCTTGGGAGTGGAATTTGATTCAAGTTTGATGATAATTCCTTATAGCTCGGAACTATCCTAGTGAGGTAAAGTTGAAAATTCTTAACTATAATGACAATGTGAAGGTAGTTCATGCCCATACATAATTCAATTCTTTAATTTTATATAGATTTTGAAATTTTCTAAGAATACTAAAAAATAGAAAATAATATTAGTCAACCACCATCAATCTCTACATTGGCCGACAAAGAAAGGTCTGACATCTTCTATCATGACAGTCGAAGTAGAGGCTCCAAATGATGTGGGGGTAGGTGCACTCATTGTTCTCTCAAATCTAGAATATACAATACTTGTTTTTTATAATACAAATTCCTTTATTTCATCCATGTTTTCAAAGAATACATAATCCAATCTGGAACTTCTAAAAGTTGAGTTATCACTAAATACTCCTAGATGGATTATCCTTGCATCAACGATGCATAAAAACTCAAGTATTAAACTTCATAAGTACAATATCATCAAGAAATATCATATTCATTCCCAAGGTGGAAGGTTCCATTATAGTAAGAATGGACTGGATATCAATGTAAAATTATAATATCAACATTATAATAAAAAGAATTCTAGTAGTCTGGAATGGAAAACCTGTAGCTATTTTTAAAAAGAAAGATATCCCAGCCTGAGGTTTATCTTGATGAACCACCCATAGTCTTCTCTATGGAGATAATAAGTTTTGACGGTGATGGAAATAAAAGTATAAAGATATACAATGTTCCCATTATTCCGGAATACATTGATGTTTTTTCAGAAGAGTTATAAGGACCACCCCTATAAGGAGATTTATATTTCCCCATTGAACTCATACATGGTTCCAAACCGATATCATAGACACCATATTGAAAAGAAAATTTGTCTTATAGGAATTAAATAATCAACTAAAATGTCTTTTGGTGTAGTTATATATCCGACCAAGTGTGTATAATTGGGGAGAAAATATTCTCTCTGTGGAGAAGAAGAAGGATGGATCAATGTGGTTATCCATTGTTTATAGAGAACATAACTGGATCACAGTGAAGTATAAGTACACCCTCCCAAGGATTCATGAATTATTTTATCAGCTTTGTGGGACTCAATTATTCTATATGATTGACCTCTGATATAGGTATCATAAATTTAGGGTTAGGAAATAATATATTCCAAATACTACCTTTAGAACAAGATATGGGAATAATGAGTTTGATATTATTCATTTTTGTAATGACTGATGTTCCTTATATATTTATGGATTTGATTAATAAAGTCTCTTTATGAAATACCTTGATAAATTATTTTTAATTTTATATATAGATATTATGATATATTACCAAAATGCAAGGACAATGACAAGTGTATAAGGATTATGTTAGGAACTCTGAGAAAGAATAATAGTTTTTTAAAATTCATAAAATTTGAATTGTGGTTATAGAAAGTTACATTATTGTGTAACATTATAACAAATGTTGGAATATTAGTTGAACTTATGAATACAAAGGCTATAGATGAGTGGGATTATCATACAATAATAAATGAGATTTATAGTTTTCATTGTATAGTATGAAACTATATGAGGTTTTTAATAAAAAATCAATACATTATAATCTGATTACCATGTTAACTCTTATATAGTATAATATCATGTAAAAAAGGAGTGTGGATAATGTTTCTAGGAACAAAAGAAGATATTTTTTACTATATCTATGTTAAATATACCCTATGTTATAAAAGGATCTGTTATTTATAGTGATTCATCTCATAAAGTCATGAGGTGAGTCATCATGAAAAATTACATAGTGATTGCTTATGAATCTTGACCATTAAAGGCTCGTGGGGAGAATTGTCCTCAACCTGACATGGAATTGGATATATATATTTTTTCACTAAAAATATGGAGGCTATATATTTCTTTAGAGTAATGTAATATATAAATAGGCCACTAAAGTTTTAACTATATTTTCATGAAAAAATTAATTGAACATGAGACAAAGGATATAGTTGTAACTTCATAAGGGCTATGAATTTTCAATTCATTATCACCTAGAAATAAAAAAATCAATGAGGCATGAATTATTACATACCAATTTGTTCTTGAAATGATTAGGATGCAAAGAGATTCATAGATCCAGGATCTAGTAATGTTTTAAATGTGAATTGTAAGGTAACATATATCATCAACCTTGTCCCAAAAGATTTTTCTACCATCGTTACTAGGTAATATCAAGAAATATCAAAGAGAACATATTTTTTTATTAAATTAGATAGATTCATTTAATAATGGGATGTTTTATTTGATTATTATTGATAAATAAGGTCTATTTAAATTTAATAGAATGATATGTGTGATATCTAACCTGGATATAAAGAAGGATCTGATGGATGAATCACATAACTATAATTTCTCTATACATCCTAGAAGAACTAAAATGTATTGGGTCATCTATGATCATTGTTGGTGGGATAATACTAATTAGGATATTACTGACTATTACGTAAGGTTCTTTGTGTGTTAGAAAGTAAAGGTGTGGTGAAAAATTCATAAATGGCTATTGCAACCATTACATATACCAATATTGAATTGAGACAATATTACTATGGAAATCTTCACAGGTATCCCAAGAACATCCCTACGAAATAATGACATATTGGTTATTAAGGATCCACTCCCCAAGAAATCTCATTTCATCTATATTCAGGAATATTACTCTCTTGACCAACATAACAAGATATACATAATTGAAGTGGTGAGGTTCCACAGTCTGATACATTAAATCATTTTTAATCATAAACTAAGATTCAAATCTAAATTCTATAGAAGTCTTAAATATTTTATAAATACTCAATTGAATT
This sequence comes from Viscum album, assembly GCA_963277665.1. Classification (NCBI taxonomy): domain Eukaryota; kingdom Viridiplantae; phylum Streptophyta; class Magnoliopsida; order Santalales; family Viscaceae; genus Viscum; species Viscum album. The sequence goes on from OY728132.1 coordinate 2,059,814,014, forward strand.
TTAGTATGGCATGTCACGCCCAAACTAATGGCTAATATGAAAGGACTGTTGAGGTATTTGAGGACATGTGGAGAACCTGCTCAATTGAATTTAAGGGAATATGGGATCAATAAATCCCACTATTTTATTTCTCATATAAAACCCACTTATACTCGAGTATTGAAATGGAACCATATGAAACTATATATGTGAATAAATATAAAAATTTTACATTTTGCGATGGATATAGTGATAGAAAGCTACTTGTTCTTGATCTTGTTCAAGAGAGGATATAAAGGTTCATTCCACCCAACAACATTTTAAGGTCGTTCATAATCATCATAAGGACATCATTTACCACCATAAAAGGGAATTGGGGATTTTGGTTAGAGAATTAGAATTCCTTAGGATATCACCATGGAGGTGATTCATGAAGTTTTTCAATAAAGAGAAGTCAATCCCTAGGTACATTGTCCATAATCAAATCATTGATCATATTGGAAAAGTGGCCTATCAGCTAGAACTTCAACCAAATGTTGCTAAATTACATGATATATTCCATGTTTATCTCTGGTGGAAGTACATACCCAATCCCATGTATGTAGTTTATTCATTTATGGTACAAATGTAACACGAAATCTCTTATGAGGAGCAGTCGATAGAGATCTTATACCATAGAGACAAGGTTCTATGAAATAAGTCTACCCACCTCGTAAAAGTGTTGTAGAGAAAAAATAAATATAAAGAAGAAATATGGGAACATGGGGAGATAATGAGGCAGAATTACCGTCACATTTTCTTTAATGATAGAATGATTTGAAATTTTTGGGATGGAATTTCTTAGGGGGGGGGAATGTTACAACCCAAACATTTCAAATGATAATTATTTCATAAATAAAATTTTGTTTCATATTATATAATATTCTATACATAAAAAAGTAAGAGAATCCAATAAAAAATACCTCATTAATAATTATCATTACGTTTGTAAGATATGAAACCAATTAAAATGGAAAACATTACCACAAGACAAAAACACAAAATAGATTAAATGGGAATGTATGAATCTCCCCAATCTTTTAGAATCATCACCCCCAATTTTTTTTATAGAAATGATACGTAAAAATAGTAAACCAATCACTGTATTGTGAAATGAAAATATAACCTTAGGGTTAAATTGTAGGTAATTCTCAATGAAATAATCATGTGGTATTTATAGGGTATAATGGGAAATGTGACCATTGGTATTCAACTGTTATATAACCATTGGTAAAATAATACTAATGGTCAATATGACCATTGGGGAATATGACTATTGTAAATTGTACTCTTGTTTGATAATAATACCATTATAATGATGGTTTATATATAGTAATGGAAAATAATAATTAATTTTGAATGGTTAATCGATGGACTCAAATAGTAGAGTCATGTTTTTTAAATTGTTTTTGTCTAAAAAAATAGAGGGAGGTAGCATCACTGGGGTTTTCCCTTTACCAATACCAAGAATATATTTAACATTTAATTCTTTTGTGAAATCCCATATAGGAGAAGTTCATGTTAGTGGAGATTACAATTCGGTCAATGTTAGTTGAGTAACCCCCTGAAATAGACACCATCACACACCTTACCCATAGGTCATATGTGGGTGTAGTAAGGGGTTACATGTCTCGGACATAGTTATCTAATGTGTAATTTAACTTTTTTAAATTGAATTTTTAGTCCATAAATTCCATTTTTCAAATAGTATTTCTTAATATAATATATTATTAATTGCGTTGAATTTGATAAAATGATTATTGGGATGAAAATAAAACATAGGTGATTTTTTTCTAGAAAATATATACACTTTTATAATATTCTCATGTATTCTGAGTAATATTTTTTTAATGAAATAGTCTTTTAAAACATTTTCTTGTAAATATAAATGATAAAATAAATTATAATTCCCCATGAAATATTTTATAAGTTTCATAAATTTAATAGTGGCATAAAAATTAATATTTTTAGATAAATAATTATTTTTATATAATACATAAAATTCACATATTTAGAAAATTAATATGGAAAAATAAATACTATATTTCAAATAAACACATTGAAATTATTTTAAGGTGAATTTATGATAATTTTGTAAAATTTATTATTTTTCCTGAATAGTAAAAAAATACATTTTTAGGTTTTCAATATATTTTATAACATCATATTTATTTCTTATTGATTTAATATTTAATTAGATACAAAAATTCATGTAAAAAATATTTATTTATTATTATGTATTTTAATAGATTTTAATCAATTTCTAAAACTATATGAGACATTCTGAAGTCAAAAAAGATAAATTTGACTTTTGAAACATTACTTTGTAAAATCATTACTTTTTCATGCCAAAATAGGTAATAATGATTTTTTTTTCATTTCTAGTGCATTGAAATATGATATGGTTTAAACCAAATTCCAAGAACCATGTGAAAAACTTTTGGAAATATAATGGTTTTTCCTTTAGTTAGAATACCAACTATTAAAATAAAATATTACAATGTTTTAAAAAAATATTATGTTTTATTGATTATATATCAAAACTAATGGAATGTTAGTATAGATAAAAATATTTATGTTCATATATTTATCTCAATAGTTAAATAATTGATTCAAAATAAGGATATATTTACATTAGACTCCTTGAATGAGTTGTAATTTATTAAGACTATAACATATTGGATGTTGTTTGGATAAAAATCATTGACAGGTAAAATCCATGGTTAAAAAACTAATATAGTCTATCACATACAATCATTTAATATTTAATGATATATTTTGGAATATATCATATCAAATTAATCATTATGTGGAATTATAACTTATATTTCCACTGTATAATGACCAATCCTAAGATAAAATGATGGATTTGTATATCTCTATATCTAATATTGTAGATTTGTCATTAACAATAGAAGTTTTTCCATCACATCATTATTACACACTTATATAATATCATGATGTGAAAATACATAGATAGAGTATTGTTTTTATAGATTTTTGAACATGTGAGGTATATTTTATGTTAGAAAATTTTGGGGATGTTGAAAATTCAGAATAATAAGAAAATGTTAATGATATGAAAATATAAAAATATATCAAATAATATTCCATGATAATCATTGTGATGTCACACTAACCATTGAAACATTCACCACCATTAGAATGATGGTCCATAGAGGGTATATAATGCTTACTAGAATTTGAGTAGTCAATAATTACTCATAATGAATAATTTAATAGAATTACTAGTGCCATCAAAGATGGATTATATGAATGTTTTCTTACATTGGGATAGATTTTAATAGTGAGGAATCTATGTATACCATTATCAGTGAATATAATATTTAGTGGCATTGATATTATGTTGTTGTATAATTGAACAGAACACATTATATGATTCAGTTTGAAATGTTTTATTACAGTACTAAGATGAATCATCAAGCTATATATGATGAAAATTTATAATGTTGAAAAATCTCTAGATTTACTCCACACACATGTGTGATCCTAAGAATGTCAAAAGGATACAATAAAATATAATTTTAATAAATTTAAACTACTATTATATAAATGATGAGATAATGTGAAGAGATTATAGTTATTCTGGTGGTTGAGAGAATTAAACAACATTATGGTAATCATATTTTTTTATTGGAATTCATGGATTTCAGAACAAAAGGCCGTGATGAAAGTAATTGGGTATTTAGATAGAAATTCCAGAGAGTGGCTCCTGCAATGCAGGAATATGAACCTACATAATGAAAATAGGGCCCAACGTGTCAAATGGTTACTAATGCATCAGATATATAATCTTCATCTTGTATGATTCCAATGGATAACGTCCCATGACCTCTGTAGGGGTGGTACCCAAAAATGGTATCACACTTTCTGCAGTCTAGGGGTGACACTCTCTCTTATGGGGGCACCTTTGATCTATTCACATTTCCATCATCAGTAGGGGATCCTATGTAAAAAATATTTATCATTGGATATACCCCCACCTAAGTTATTTTATTGTCAACTATATAGTATATAAAATATTTTTCTACTCAGATTCATGAGGAGGCACTAGAAGAAAGGCATATTGAGTAACGAGGATCCAAAAAGGTATAGTACATAGAGGTAGTAGTGACAAAACTATATGTTCACTCAATTAAGGAAGATGAATATTTGTAATATGAAACCACTCCTATATTTGGAATACCAGAGTGGCATAGATGTCCCACCTGAAGTAGGTGTGAGGTTTGTACTTCATGTTTTTGAATAGTGTGGTGAAGTTTATTTTTTATACTATACCAATGTATATATTTATAAATTATCAAGACAATAAATGTTTTTTATAATATTTTTTTCCATAAAAAAATTATATCCAAGGAGAATTAAAATTGTAATTACTTCATAAATTTAAATAAGTCAACATAGAAAAAAGTAACATCTCACTGTCTAGAATAAATATCTAAAAGTTTTATTGCGTTATTGGTACAAAAATAAAACTGATCATTTAGGATTGAAAAAACTATTAGCTATGGAAGACTAGATATAAAAATACATTACATTTAAAAAATAGGATACAACATGAACAGATTGTGATTAAATTGTTATCCCTTTTAACAAATCCCTTAAAAATACTCATTCCACCTCTAGGATTCCTAGTAATGAAATATAAATGATGGTTATTTATGATAATAAATAATAATTAACATAAATATACGGAATACATAATATAAATATGTAATAATTTAATGGGAATGAGTAAATGAACAACATGAATCCATAATCTATAGAAACTTAGGTCATTCTGTATCCAAGACAATAAATTAAATCATATATTACAATAATAATAAATCACATGATGATGGAATTTATAATCTTATAAATAAAAAATTGTTTTGAGGGACTTGATCTATGAAATATTTCCTATTATGGGAGGAGGTACACACAGAAACATAACCTTCCTTGCCTTATAAAAGCTATCAATGCATCATGGGGATATTTAATTCTATTCCACACTTATTACTTGATTAAGTACAATGAATTCACTAAACGATTCATAAAGAACTTTAATACCATTCACCATAATATTTATTACTAAATAAAACATTTCTATCCTTATAGTTATGATTTTTAATAGAATATTTTTTATTTTTAGCTGAAAATCTATTAATAATAATTGATGTTTGGGGTATCATCAATATAATAAATAGTTCCCATATAAAATTAATATAGGGTATAGGGGACCTTAATTGTGTGAGGTAATCCTTATAAGATGGAAATATGGATCAATAGATTTCTTTTATAGGAAGAAAAAGTCCATGGTGGGTAAAATATTTCATTATATTTCATTAATATTATGTTAATATTCTAAATCATATTTCCAAAGAGATTCCCACAAGGTGTATAGTATTAGGCCCACTCATCGTGAATTAGGGTGATGAATGAGTGAATGAACATACAACTATTTTTATTATAATTACTCATTGGTGATTTTATTCCACAAACACATCTAATTTTTAGTTTCTAGATAATGATATATTTTTATGGAAATTTAACTTGCTTTTCCTTTACCAAAACATAGGATAGTTTCTCTACTATGGAATAGGTAAATATATAATAAAAATAATATGATAGTGGTTAAAAATTATAAAAATGAAGATACCATAAATTTCATGAGTAATATGTAAAAATTATTACATGTAAAATTATTTACTATATAGAAGAAAATAAATGGTGATTATAGAATGAACACCAATTAATTAAAATTAGGACATGAAACCCACACTTATGGATTTTAGATAAATCCAATAAAAACTATTGAAATATAGGGCTTAAAATTGATCATAAAATATCACTACTAAATTAATTTCATCATATAACGTGTCAAAAAGGTAGTATATAATCCACATAATAGAAATTAGGTGCATAATAAAAAATATGTCTCAAATAGATGAATTTTAGAAGGAAAATCCACACCTCTCATCATAAAATCAGTGAATATATTGTAACCTTCAATATAATAAAGATATATATCATAATAATTAAACTCATAATCTAACTCACATCAATATTCATATATACTCTTCATAAATAGTAATTCTCTATATAATTCATCATATTTTTCCCATCGGTGTTTGTACTTTGATTCTTTTTACTATTTTCTTAAAATATTTTTTTTCTTAATTATGCTATAAAATTACATTATTAAATTTTAATTAAATTAAATTTTAGAATGATTTATAATAATGTATTATGTTTATATTTCCATTCACGAGTTTCTAATAATTTATCGTTGGAGATGAATATTATAATAAGCATGTTTCTGTGTTTTTTCATAAGTAAAGTGTGTTTTCATTAATTTGTGGATTATATGATGATGTAACATCCAAATTCCAAAAAAATAATTATTTAAATTTTTTTATCAAATTATAAAATTTTGAAAAATCCATAGTTAACCATCATATATAAATTCATGGTATTATTCAAGTAGGTGGTTAAACCAACCCAAACATGAACATGCATTGATTTAATGAAGGATTATAAGGCTATAATTTTGTAATATAATTGGAAAAAATGTTCTTTTTTAGTGTTTGTTAGTGTTATATATCATAATTTTAAAAAATTACATTAATATGTAATGGATCTGAAAATATTACATGATTTGAAATAGAAAAATTCTTATTAGGGTTATAATAAATGATTAAACTAATGATGATTATTGGATAATCATATAAATAAATGGATCTCAAATTATTTATGTAATAAACATAAAGATATCATAAAATCTTTTTTATGAATCAATTCCAAACATAGGTCCAAAATTTTTAGGCGACTATTCAAAATGATACATATTGAGTCGTGGAGGGGTAGTCAGTACAACATATTAATGATAGTTTTGTATTTCCTAATGGATGTGTTATATAAATAATATTCATAATAGCATTAATATATTAATTATATAGTATAAATATTATAGTAATATAATTATATTAGTGTTATAGGAAAAAATTAAATGATTAAATTATGAATAGAAACTGTGTAATTGATAATACTCATGCCGGGTACATGGATATTCTACAGAAGTATCCTTGGAAATATGGATCATTTTATAATTACATATAACTAGAATATTTTAAAATGTATATGGTAATATTAATAAAAAAATTTAAATGTTTAAAATTGAAATTGAAATGACAAGTGGGTCTTGATGTGGTTAATATGACTCACTTTTATAAGTGAAGACATAAGTAGTTTTGGAAATACCCATTGAATTTCAAAAAATAATATATCATTTAAATGGTCAAGGGAATTATGAAAACTGTAACATGCCGAAAAAATATGGTTTTAATCGTATACACACCTCAATTTACTATCTGGAAACATTTTTTTAACATTTTTTCCTTTCCCAAGGAGTGATGCTCTATTTACCATTTTTTCTTTTTACAAGGGTAACTTATTTTTAATCCTCATAAATATTTTTAATAACAAAATTTAAATTTTAAGTGGATAACTAATTTTAACCTTCAGAATTGAAATTTCAGAACTATTTTATTAAAGAAAATTTTAACTCATATGAAAAAGTAAATTTTAAAATATAAACACTAAAATGAATAAAAGTGTTTTTAGAAAACATATATTTTCATGAATTATATTTTAATATATTATGAAATTATATTGATTATAGATTATAATTACATAAATTTAATTATACTAATACTAATAAAGGATATGATTCTTCCAAATATGTTAAAACTAGGTTACCCTTGCAAAAGTTTTTATTCAATGAAAAGTCCTAAAATAGAATTTTTATATTAAATTAACATTTTTGTTATGTATAAAAACAATTTCCATAGTTTTTAAAAGTTAAAAGATTAATTTGAAATAAATATTTTTATTCATAAAATCCATTAATTAATACATAATATGTTATAAAAATTTCATTGTAATTCTTATATAATGATAAAGCTAAATATATTAAAATTTTCATGAAAATCGTATTTTTCTACTAATAATAAAACTTTTCAGAAAAATGTTCCAAATTTCATACTAATATAATTTTGAAATAATGCATTAAAAAATTAATATTTTTTGGTTAATTTTAAATAATAAAATATATATTTTAAATGTGACCATGAAAATGTATTTTTAAAGGGTGTATTGTGTCATAGTTTAGGACATGGTGTATACCAGTTAGACTAGATTATTCAGTGTTAAAAAAAATAACTAACATATGAATTCTTTAAATGTGTATTTTTAGTCTTCATTTATATATAGATTTTTAATATAAGTTAATAGAAACATGTTTAATGTCCTGATAAATTTAAACAAGTCAACTTTAAAAAGTCCAATTTATATAAGAAGGATTTAAATTTATCCCATATAGCCTAGTCCACATCAATACATACCCATTCAACATAATTTTAATTAAATGATAAATTAAAAAAACATAATATAAAAATATATATCTATATAACAATGATATTAGTTCCTCACAGGTAACCTATTGAAAATATAGAACAATTCACCACAATTTTAATAACATTATAAATTTAAGTAGTCCAATAAAAATATATATATTTATATAGGTATAATTTCAATTTTTTAGAGATAACTTATTACCTACAAAATATTTTTTACCTATTGATTAAATGTAACTTGTGGAACCAATTATCATCTTTCATGACATGAAGTTATATATGTAAATTTGGAACACATATAGATTAGTGTTCTATAATGAATTTGTAGGTCATTATTTTGTGGAGGTTTATTTGTCGATAGTATTTGGTACTGATCCATGTTTATAAATTTTATTGAGCTAGAATATCCATATCTCCATGCTGGTTCCATAAATAGATTTAAATCAGATTTCTTGTTATACATACCTAAAATTAATTCATACTATTTAATTTTTGTGGGGTAAAATTGTCATGTTCAGCTATATTTATTTCCCCTACAATGTTGTTTTTATAATATGATCTGTGTCCAAATTAAATTATCCTTTGTACATAAATTCCCATTAGTAGTTCCAAAAAAGGTAATTTCTATTGCTATAAAATAAAAAATTATTTAAGAGGTGATAAAATCATCTGATATTATTATTACTAGAGAAAGAGATGAAAATAGATAATTTTATAATATGTTTCTTTAGCTCTGATAAAAGTTGTGTCTAACCACACTAAAAAAGAACTGATAAAACAAGGAAAAAATATATTTTTTAAAAATTATTTATGTACTTAGATAACTCTCCCTACACTCTTTATAAATTAATTCTTTGAAACATTCCTTCTACCCATGTGTAAATACCCCCCCCCCCCCACATTTTTAGTATTTCCCCTCCATGCCCAGTCATGCACAACTATATTCAATCATTGGACCTCCATGAGAAATGTAGATGACCTCACCACAACTTTATCATGTAATCTCTTATATTAGATGTTATATATATATATATATATAATATTTATCTATATTTATATAATTTTTTTTAAATAGATTTATAAAATATATGATTGTGTGTGTATTTATATGTGTCGTTATATTTATATTTATATTAATTTTATATTTATATAAATATATATTTTGGTTGTGTGTTTAATAAATAAATAAATAAATAAATAAATAAATAAATAAATAAATATATATAAATATTTCATTTCTTAAAATAGTCACACACAGAAACTAATATTTTTATATATACATTATATAAACATTTATATAGGTTTTCACATATTCATAAATTTTTGTACCGAATATGTTGAATTTTTTTAATTCAAAATAAAATATGTACTTGTTTTTTATTTATTTGTGGTTAATAAATATTAAAAGATTTTTTATATGTGAAAAGGTATAAATATTTATTTATGTTGTTAAATTTTTATATGCAATTATATCAAATATGTGTATATATATGTATATATTTAATAAAAACAAACATAAAATATTAAAATTGATAAAATTTTAACACAAAAATATCCATATAGATGTATGTTAGAGGAATAAATTTATTACCATCAAAAAATAATAATACCCTCTTAAAAGGGTCAATAATTCCATCAGATGTTAAAAAATTCTTGTTATTCCAACTAAAATCATAGTTTCAAAGCCCCTCGATGCCTTTTTTGGTTGGTAAAAAACATTAACCTAGGTTATCCAATTATAAATGTAATAAATATGTATACATTATTTGAATTTACATCTTATGGATCCCAAACAGACACCAATATTAAAGGTTATGGTTTTTTGAATTTCATGTAATTTTTTCATCTTTTCATAATATTTTAATTAATTTATAAAATTTTTGTGTGATGAAATGTTTCTTAAAGGTATATTAATTGATTTTTGAAAATAATTAATTATAAATAATTAATTATTATTTTACAAGACATTTTTCAATAAATATATTATTTAATAAGTGTAAATACATATTTAGTATTATATAAAAAATATTTGAGAAGATAATATATATACATATATAGAAATAATTTTTTTGTAAAATATTTTTTAATTATATATTCTATATATTATTTTATTATAACTAAGAGAAACATTGATAATTATTGGTCTTTATCATTTCTAAATATTTTCCAAAAAAGTGAGGAATTTATCATGTCTAATATGGTATAATTAAGGGAAGACTTTATCAATGATAAAAAATCACTAAAAAGAGGGCCATTATAAGTGATAAAAAGAACTAATAAAGGGAACCATTTATTAATGAAAAAAGGAACTCATTATGGTGGCCTTTTATCATTAATTTTTTTATACTTGTAAATATGCTTTTATATGTACTCCTTGATAAAGAAAACCACATATTCAATGTTTAAATTTCACTTTTCAACTCTAAAATCCTAGAAAAACTATGTAACCTAAAAACACCACAAAAATCATATGCACTAACAATAAAGATAATAAAGGTACGCTTTATCATCAATAAAAAATGCTGATAATAGGTCACTTTTATGAGTGATAAAAAAGTGTTGAAAAATGTAAGTAATTTTTTTTATACTTTTTTTATTATCATGGGGGTCTCAAAATTTCAATTTATCATTGATCACAGACTAAATTTTTCAATTCTATTTCCCCCCATTTATTAGAGAATTTCCCACTATATGTTATCACATTTACTCCATCTTCATCCATTCCCATACATGGATTTGAACCCCAAGCCTCTGGCTTCATTTCCCAAAAAATATTACCACTACTCCATCCCAATTTCTTTAATATTTTAGAATATATCAATATATATATATTCACATATTTATTTTTAATTTATATATTTATTAATATACTTACATACATTTATATACTTCTTTTCAAATACATTCATAAATTATGTTTATATATTTACACATAATTATATATTTACATATAATGTTTTAATATTTTATTTATAAATATAAATTTTAATTATGTTTATATAATATATTTAAATATATTTATTTTATGTACATTTATATTATATATTTAAGGATAATGATATATTTATAAAATTACATTTATATGACATCTTTACATAATATTGGAACACACACACATATGCATACACATACATATTTACACACACAAGTATATATATTTATATTTCACACGCACAAAAAAACATAATTATAATTATATTTATATTTAACACACACATAGATACACACATAATTATATTTATTTTTATTTTTATATACAACAAACAAAGATATATATATTTATACATTTATCATTGCAGTTCATATCACCATATTTATAATATATTGATGAAGGTATAATTATTTATATAGTCATAAATAAATATAATTTTTTTTAATCAATATGTATTTTATTTATATAAATATACATTGATTTTTATATAAACCGTATTTATGAATATATAAATATAATATTAAATGTAATATTTATGTTTATGTACTTGTTTAAATATATTTTACTATACATAATGATATATATATATATATATATGTATCTATTTTGTTGTTGATGTAGAAAATTTTATATATAAACATTATATATACACATCAATATGTATGTATGTATATATATATATATATTTATTTGTTTTCAAAAGGAAATTAAAATGGAAAATTATTTATCTCAAATAAAATAAATAAATAATATTTATTTATACATATATTATTTTTTTGAAAAACAATTTTACATGAATATTTTTAAATATATATTTATATAATTTATTTATTATTTTTAAATATTTTAATATATATATCTCTAAGTATAGAAAACACTAAAATAAAAAATGGTTTAATTTTATCACTGTAATATCCATGTGAGTGTAATAAGTAAGAATAGATTCAATCTCTAAATAATAATGACCAAAAAATCCCAAAAATGAAGTTGAAAATCCATCAAATCTTCAAAAAATAATTTACTCAAGAAAATAGTTTTGGAGAATTTTTGGGACATTTTGACCTTAAAAAAATTAACCCAAGCTCTCCCCAAACACCACATCATTGATTGTTTAAAAATCTTCAATTAGATATATATTAGAGAACAAAATGGACTTCCAAATCAATAGTTGTGGTAATTTGATGTTCATTCCATGTTCTCAACTTATTTTACAATATTAATTAATTTATTGTATTTTTATTTCCTCAAATTTTTATTTAATGACCATTAATCGATCATAATTAGTATATTATTAATTAATATTAATTTTTTATTATTCTATAAATCATATTTCACTAAATATCTTATATGTTATGAGTACTTATGTATTTATATATATATCACATTAAATAAAATATATAATATTTATATAAATATAAATATGTAAATATATTAATATATGATAGTTCATAATATAAAAACGATTTTAATGAAATAATACGTTTCTCATCATTAAAAAATAATAAATAATATCCACCCTTTGTTAATTCTTAAATAACAATTGATAAATGTGTCATTTATAAGCGCTAACAATGAATTGACAACATGGAACATTTTTGTCTCTTTTTAACTGATAATAAAGGGTAGATTCTTCAATACTGATAAAGGGAATCTTCATCAACACTTTTTCCTAGTGCAGATAATGGATCCAACTTTATCATCCCTATTTTAGCCCTAGTAATTTCATGGTCTAAATATACTGAAATATGTCATATTGGGTTTCAGTTGGACCTGATAAAAGTATAGCATTGAATAATTTTGATTCTATAATATATATATATATATATTTATTATATTTGTATAAGATTATAAAAAAATGGGCACACATACACCCAGGAACCTCGGTGGGTCCTGCTTCATGTCACTTAATAAGAAATGGCATTCACCCATTGTATTTATTTGGTTATATTACATGATTTGAAAACATATAGGCACATATTCCATAGACCTTAGGTTACCAAATATCCTGGTGGCCTAATTCCCTATTACATAGTGACACCTTGTATTGTAATACTACAACATGTCATTCCACTAGTCATTAGCTATTCTACAACCCCTAGGATAGCCATTACATTGTGATAAAAGTTATGAGGGATGTGTTTCCACCCTAAGAAAGTTGATGCACCATGTTAGTTCGAGGAATTGTGATAGTAAACCCCTCTATCATATAGTGGTATATGGGGGGGGGGTGGAATGACTGAAGATAGGATTTAGCACACCTATCTATATTTTGAGTCACCCACCCAATGATTCTGGGGTGTTTTTTTATTATACTTACAACCAAACCCCCCATGAAATTAGATTATATAACTATTCTTTATGCGACCTTGAAGGTATTTAGGATCCCATATTTTCCAATGTGTGTTCGTATTTACATTTATTATCCATTCAAACTATGTAAAGGAGTATTTTTCATGTCATGGTTAATTTGTTGGAGTTCTTAAAAGAGGAAAATATAATGGAGAAGAGGGTATATATTTAGTAACAATTTCAAATTAAGAATAAATATTCATGTAGTGATATTTTCTATGTATATCAATAAAATTAATTTCAGACATGAAAGGGTTTTCTGGTAAGAATTAGTTTAACTATCGAGATATTGTTCATTATGTGAACTAGTTTTCATTATTTTGAGTCGATATGTAATATTTTACAGTGTACATGACAAAAAAAATATTCCTGATATGAAACCTGATTCACATAATTAATGAGGTTGTCTCCATAAGTACTATTAAATCCCATGCCCTATGTTTCTCCTAATAATCATTCCCCTTTCTCTCGAATTCCATCCCTCCCTCCGACATTTTTTTGTGTGTTTTCTTATCTAAATGAAAATTTTCTTGGACCATGGTTTTCTAAAAAATATATTTAATGAAACCCTCTCGATTCTTATTATCCTCTTGTTTTGTTAATTTTACCTTATAGATAATCCAAGTTTAGGACTAAAAAACATAGATTGAGGATTGATTTCTTATGTTTATAGTGTTTCTCGGTATTTGTTGAATGAAAGTAATGAGTAACACAATTATACTTTGGTCATTGAGTAATATCATCATATTCTATTCATTTGAGGTTGGTAGTCTCAAAAAACACCCTAAAGTATATTTTTTTATCTATCTAGTATTTGTACAATGGGATGTCACATAGATACTCCATAGGAACATCCTATCCCAATTGGTGACCCGTTATTTTTTAAAACCATATGTATATTGCTCTATCACCACCCATTGGATCCATTATTATTGAGATTGGTACTTTTTCCCACATTTATGGTGTTCCAAACATTGATTATAGGTTGGAAATTGATGGGAAAGAACCCTGAACCCCTTGATTAATTTAAAATAGGTAATTTTTTCTTAACAATGTGAAATGGATTGGAAATTTAATTGATAACTTGTCTTGACATGTCTTAACTCGATAATTGTGTTGATTGGTTTGAAAATAAATTACATGTTTTATAATAGGTTATTTAGAGTTTAATTGGTATTTGTATACATGAATGATGAAAATGGGATATGATGACATGTGAAATAGTAATTATAAATTAAATTTAAGTGAATTAGTAATAATTACAATTGATTTCATAATTGGTAACTTGGTTTATACTGATAATTTCCTTGTATTTTGATGTTGGGAATAATTTTTTTAATTGATTAATTTTCCTTATTTTTTTTATAGTTGACGAATTGACTAATATGGATTATAATAAAACGTTTTTCATTTTGGTTTTTTGTTTTTATAAATAGATTTCATGTATTTTTATTTCTTATTTGAATTGTGGCTTACTTAATTCTTATGGATGATATTTTGGGATTGACATGGCATTCCTTCCTAGAGAATTATATATTTTGGAAATGGAATTCCATCATGGATGTAATTATATGTTGGACATGGCATTACTTCAGGGAAGAAGTTATAGGTTTGACCTGGAGAATCTTCCTATGTAAAACTATAGATTACACATGGTTCTCCTTTTGGGATGAATTTTTTGGTATGTCATGGAATTCCATAGTGCATGAAATTTTTGGTTATACATGGCATTACTTCTTTTAATGAATTAAAGGTTAAACATGGAATTCCCTTTGAGTTTAAATTATGGGATTGATATGGAATTTATTCCTAGATTATATTGATAGTTTGGAATGGCTATCCTTTAAATTATTTCACTATATTCAAAGGGAATAGAAATATAGAATCAAACCAAAGAAGGTTTGGATGACTCAGGGAATCTACCCAAAGATCGAGGGTTGGAAATATTATTTTATATTCTAAAATAATTTATAAATTAATTCTTATATATATGATACTGATTGAAAAACTATATATCCAAGTCAAAAAGAATTAATCTATGACTATTTTAATACTAAAATAATTTTCACCAAGATTAGAAATAATTTACCACATAGGAAGATTTCATGGATACATGTTCAGATAGAGGTAAGGGGCCTTGTTCATGATTTTCTACTTACTGGATTAGATTGCAGCATAGTGATGGGATCAACATGGGGGTTGGGACAAATGTTTTTTTTGAATTTATTACAGATCGTTATTAGTTTTACTATTTGAATTTCCTTATGAAATTTTGTCCCAAAAACATTATCTAAAGTCATAATTTATTATTATTATCTGGATCATTAGTTTTTTATATATTTTTAGTTTGAGTTATTTGTGTCTTTATGTACACTGAATTGATTTAAATTTTATTTTATCTTATTGGGGTGGATATAAAAAAATCATTCCAAAGGGTGTACAATCAGACAATATTCCTTACACTATTTATTTTGGTTTGTTGCCTCTTTTATACGAAAAGGCACACATGTACTCAACTAGTTACCTAACTCAGTCACATGATTGAGTACTAGGTCGGAGATGTTTCAAAGTGGTTTCATAGGTCAATTAATTTTTTTCTTTGGGACTTTTTAATGTTAGATAGGATAGTTTGATGTTTTGAGGTGGGGGGGGGGGGCTTGGTAATGAGCATGTCTGTGGCTATAGCTAACCCATGTGCATTTGAAAACATGAGTTCTCACGAATGGGATTATTGTTCATGTTTTTATCTTATTATAGATTTGATTTTATTTCAACTTGGGTTATTCACTTGATTTCTCAAGTTACAGTTTATTTATATTTTACTCAATGATTGGTATTCGTTGAGTTGACTATGTACGCATCATGGTAGGCCCATAGAGTTATATGTTGACATTAATTGTTCATTATAAGGATATATTTCTTGCATGTGATATGTCATCCTACCTGATTTATGAAATTTGATCCAATATTTTATTCAATAAAAATGAAAATAGAACTATTATTATTTCTAAATTAAATGGTTATAATACATATAGTGTAACCTTAATCTAAAAGAACATTATTGTAATTTTCACTTTTTGGGGTCAGTCTTATTGTGTGTCATGTTTCTTATAGAGTGTGTGAAAATTGAAGAGAAAATTACTCTACATCATCTTCTAGTTGAGAATTAAGAGTGTTTTAATTAGAACCATCATAATGTAGCTAAGTCAGAATATCATGCTTCTTTAAGATACCAGATAGATGATTAGTTTCATGAATGTTTCCTACGGGTCAATAAATCCTTGGAGAGGGAGACCTATCACATCGTAACTTTTATTTCTAAACTGATGATAGAGTTTCAAATATAGAACTATCCTATGTCCACAAGGGAGAGATTCCCCCATAAATATGAGTTTTGTATTGAATCAATTTTCACCATCATTAATAAACATGAGGCACTCGTGTATTGGATTTTTATTCTTACTACATATATTTTGTGAGGACCAGAAAAGAATCGGTGTGAAATCCTATAATTAGATAGGAAGATAAGGAACCTAACCGAGAAGGACATTTGGGAGAAGCTCCAAATAAACTTCTATCTAGAGACACTAATGGATAAGAGGTCTTATGATCTCATGCACATGATATAGGAGATAATTTCAATGATAGAGTATTTTGAGCTCTTCAATGACCTTTAATTTTTTTCTCATTCCTTGGTAGCTGATAAGACTGCTTGGATGATGCATTTCTATTATGGGATTCTTTATGAGATAAAGTCACAATTGCCTATCTTTTTCCTATGAAAATTCACATATGCGATAAATATAAAACACTTTGTAAAGGGGAATATATAAGGCCCCGACCTTAAACCTTACTTAATATTGAATTAAATGAATAATTTACATTGAGGATCTTTTCAGGTTTAGAGTTTTAGAGAATTAGAACATAACTATTACATCTCAAAAGATTACAAAGTAGACACTTCTACTAAGTCTCCATAGAATAAAAACTCTTAAAAATAAACATGTCTAGTTCCATGTTTTATATAGCATGACTTTCCCTTGATCCCATCCTTGACCCTATTCCACATTAAGTCCTGTGAAAAACATTTCAAAAAAACTTGGGGTGAGCATAAAAAGCTCAGTAAGGGATACACAAAGAATGAAAACAGTTAGTTTATCAAAACAACAAGTAAACCATGTATACTTTATCAAAGTAATACTTTTCACCATTACGAAGTAGTAAAAACTCTTCACTGAATAAAAGATCATTACTTACCCTTTTGTAACCAAAAGATTACCATAAAATCCATATAAATAACACATAACATATAAAGGTAACTTGGGACATAAACATACTTAAGTGGAATAACCATATGGTCGACTTACACACATATCTTTTAATGGAATAGCCATATGGCCAACTTCCATACATACTTAATGGAATAGACATACGGCCGACTTCCACACCCAATGCATTGGAGGTTATAATGTAACCACCCGTCCTGGTATTCACGGCACCACCCGTCATATGGTTTATCACGTAACCACCCGTCAAATGTCCAAGTACCATTATAAAATCATAAGACATAAAGCAAACATAAAGGAAAGAAAACATTTCCACACTTTGATCACAATATATCACTCAAATATATTGACATAACAAATCCATTATAAAAACCATTTTCAATACCAAAATACATAAAAGAGTATATGGTATTTATTTCATTTTAAAAAAACATTACGTCTTGTTGAGGAAGCCAAGGACCAAATAATACTCGCGGCGGTGGAAAAAGACATTGTCACCGCGTACGTTAAAAGAAACATTATTTTTTGTCTTTTTGTAAAACGCTTTGTAGAAAAAGATTCATTTTGTATAAAAGTAAAAGTCAAAGGGTTTTATACACCATATAAAATAAAGTTGTGTATAAAAAGAAATATGCCTCAATGAAAGGAGATTGAGACGAAGTCCCTTACCTCGGGTCTGACTTGACTCGATCGTTCTTTAATGTCCTGAATAATAATCTTGAGTTAATTTATACTTTCTTAAGAACATTTTTCAAGTTAATTAATACTTTTATATCACTTATTACCATGTTATAAACATTATGTAATTATTTAAGTTAATAATGTTTGTTTTTTTTGAAATTTGGTTCTTAAGTCGAAAGTGGACTTCTTACAATTACATGTTGTTCGTGTGGTCAAAGGTTCTTTATATCCAGAATGACATTACTGATTTGGATATCATATATATCATATATATAAATCATATATATTTATTTATAATATTACATAATCATTTAGAGGTATGAAATGAAATGCACCGTTCATGGAGATGGTAAGCCGTACGTACGCATGAACAATACTTTCATTTCTTTGTCATATTAATGGAATTAAAACTAAATGAGAGGTATGTATATTTTAATTCCAGAATTATATTAATCATTTATATGTATCATTCATCATATATATCCATTAAATACATTTACTTATGATAGTACATTACATTTGGGGATAAGAAATGAAATGCACCGTTCATGGAGATGGTAAGCTGTACGTACGCATGAACGCTACTTTCATTTCTATCTCATACTTTAATGGAAAGAAATAATATTGATATAGAGTTATATTATAATTCCAGTATAACATCATATATAATAACTTTAAATCCATCTTTTATACGTCCCACATACGGCATTAACGAATCAAATCACTTTGAGGGGGCGGTAGTCCGCACTTCCTTAAATGAAGATATCACGTTTACCCATAATGGAAACCATAAAGGTATGCCCAAAATAAAAACTACAGAAGTTTAAGGAAAAAATAATCATATTATATATCATATATAAATATAGTGTCATCTTAATGGCCACCTTTTAAGGTGTTAAAAGAATGTTGAACAATCATCGTTTCGGGAGGCCGAAATTCGCCATCCACGGAAACAGTATGTTCTTTAACCATTAGATGTAGGTGTGTGTAAGTGTAGATCAAATACTTCTTATAAAAACATCCTAGTATATTTATGATACTGTATTTGTTACAAAAGAGATGAATAAAAAGAGTTTAGGGGGTTGGAGAAGCAAAATAAAACAAAAGGACTCAAGTGAAGACATTACCTTAAAATCGGGTAACTCCGTTTGGTTTGAGCTCAAAGGCTTTCTTGGGAAGCCTTATGCACAAAGTGAGGCTTCAAGGAGTAAGAGAGGGAAGTGGAGAGGCAAAATGGGTAGATTTTGACCGAGCCAAAGGCTTTGGGAGTGTGGGTAAGGAGGTAGAGGTGAGGGCCTTTTATAAGAGGAGAGGAGGGGCACTCTTGGAAAGTAAGGAAAAGTCACTTTACTTTAAAATGATATTCGGATTTAAGAGGTCCCACATTGATATTATTCTAGGATAAGGTGATAAGGGTTCGAAATCCACTCATAAAATAGGTTTTGGACATGTTTAGGTCTTAGATATTACATTATCTTTCCATTTTATTTAAATCGTTAAGTAATTAGGTCATCACTGCATCATCATGATGTCATAAATAATTTAATTTATATAATGTCTAAAAATTATAAAACAAATACTATGATGTAGTAAATCTTTTTATATTTCTAATGACTATTTATAGTAAAAAATATGACTTGTATAACCCCATGTAAAAATTGTTTTAGTAAAACATCTCATGTTTGTGTCATTTTTACTTAAACATTAAATAAAAAGTTATTTATGTCATTTCCCAACAAAAGTGGCTCCATGGGGTCCCCAAGTTGACCCATGGATTTTATTGGTCGGAAATGACACATCCAATAAGGGTAGGACATGTTCCAAGCTCATCTCATATTATTAAAACATTATTTTTACCTTAAACTACACTAATTACCTCTAATCGCGATTAAGAACTTAAAAGTTACTATTCACCAAAAAATTATTTTAATCTCATTGAACCAAATTCTACTTCTTAATGACAACCATTTATGTCAGATTTTTGAAAATAAAATCACAGAAGTGACAAAGTTTCATTTAAATGAAAAATCAGTTTCTTTAACTACCACTTAGTGGTTTCACTATTCATCAAAAATTGAAGTTTTTCAGAAAATTACCAAAACTTCACCCTAAGATATATTTGATATTCTGAATTCAAAAATGATGTCTATTTTACAAAATTCAAATCATATAAGTCACATTAATTAATTTAATAATTAATTCTTGCTGTCATGACAAATAGCGTGTTTTTATGAAACAATAAGTATCAAAAGATTGGCACTAGTTTAAGTCCAATTTCAAAGTGAAATTGATTCAAATGACCACCATTGTATTAAATGGTAAAAATATATTATAATTTCACTTTAAAACCAATTCAAAATATTATCTAATAATCTTAATAAATTATATTAAAAAGTGGTTTTGAATTAAAATACAACATTGTACACTATTCATTAAAAAAATGAACTTTATCGGAAAAATACCAAAAATTTACACAAAGTAAATTTTGATGTCCCAATTATAAAGAAGAGTTTTATTTGGTCCAATAGAATGTATAAGAGTGAACAAAACTATATTTAATTATGGTTTGCCATCAAAAGGCAATAAGTGAACCGTTAGTGAAAACTAGGGTATATACGCCTAAAATTTAATTATTTCCATATTTTAAGCCTTTATCTTTTATTGGATAAATGTAAAAACATTTAAAAAACATATATAATCATATTTTAGTTATTTCTATCCATTCTCGCCAATACAACGACTATGTTTTAACTACCATTTAAAATAATATTATTATATTACTAGTGTGCAACGTAAGTTTTCAAAGGAACTCATCATTGCGTATCGGGTACGCTATCGAACATAGCAACCCCTTTAAAGTAAAATTAATATTTAATTCGTAAATATTAATAAATATGAAAATGTTTTATTCATTATTTACCTAGGATGTTACATCCTTCCCCCCTTTTGGGAATTGCTTCCTCACAATTTTATTCACTTATCAAAATAAGTGGGGGTATTTATCCCTCATAGCATTTTCAGATTCCCACGTTGCCTCTTCAACCATATGGTTTTTCCACAAAACCTTTACCTGGTGGATTACCTTATTTCGCAACACTTTCTCTCTTCGGTCAAGAATCTGGACTGGTTGTTCTTCATAAGAGAGGTTCCCTTCCAGCTGAACTACCTCTGGACTCAAAACATGAGATGGATCTGGTATATACTTTCTCAGCATCGAAACATGAAAAACATTGTGTACCTGAGATAGAATCGGAGGTAAAGCCACTCGGTAAGCTACTGATCCAACTCTCTCCAGAATTTCATATGTTCTAATGAACCTTGGACTCATCTTTCCTTTATTACCAAATCTCATCACACTTTTCCATGGAGAAGCCTTGAGAAAAACATGATCACCTACCTCAAAAGATAGATCCTTCCTCCGGTTATCCGCATAACTCTTCTTCCTGGTTTGAGCTGTTATCATGTGTTTTTGAATCAACTGAACTTTTTCTGCCATCTCTTCTCCCAATTCTGGTCCCATCAGCTTACTTTCACCCACTTCATCCCAAAAATTCTAGAGTTCGACACCGCTTCCCATATAATGCCTCAAATGGTGCCATCTGTATACTGGAATGAAAACTGTTATTATAAGAAAACTCAACCAAAGAAAGATGTTGGTCCCAACTTCCCTGACAATCCATCGAACAAGCTCGTAGCATATCCTCCAAGGTCTGAATTGTTCGTTCTGACTGCCCATCTGATTGCGTATGACAAGATGTACTAAAATTTAATTCAGTACCCAACGACTTCTGAAGGCCTTTCCAAAAGTTAAAAGTGAACCTGGGATCATGATCGGACACAATGGATAGAGGAACTCCATGCAACCTGACTATCTCTTTAAGGTATAATCAAGAAAGTTGATCTAGAGAGAAAGTATCTTGAATAGGATGGAAATGAGCATATTTAGTCAAACGATCAACAATAACCCAAATTTCATTATTACCTCAAGATTTCTTCGGTAATCCCACAACAAAGTCCATGGATATATTCTCCCATTTCCACTCTGGCACTGGTAGAGGCTGAAGCATCACTTTCGATAACTGCCGCTCTGCTTTAACCTGCTGACAAGTCAAACACATCACAGTAAAATCAGCAATATCTCTTTGCATTCCATCCCACCAGTAATACTCCCGCAGATCTCTGCACATCTTAGTACTTCCTGGATGAACTGAAAACGGTGAACTATGAGCCTCACAAAACAACTCATTCTTCAACTATGAATCACAAGGCACACATAATCTCTTCCCAAACCTCAAAACACAATCATTATCAATGTTGAATTCAGGCAACGTACCCTTCTGAACCAGCTCTACCTTTTTCTGAAACTCACTGTCTTCCCTCTGTGATTGCTTAATTCTGTCTGATAGGGATGATCTCACTGATACCTCACGAGTTTTCAACTGTCGTGAAGCATAAGCAATTAACTGATCATTCTACACAAGGACACAGCCAAGTCCCTTCAACGAAGCATCACTGTATATAACAAACTCATAATTCCTGGAAGGAAGTTCCAAAACTGGAGCATTCACCAATTTTCTTTTCAACTGCTTCAGTAGTAACCTGATTCAACTGAGCCATCACAACAACAAACTGTTTAGTTCTGATTCTGACCGTCTCAGGATACCGATTTGACAGGTCATTTCCCTCTGTATGCTTTCCCGTAAAAGTTGTTCTGTTTCCTCTACGAAAAACCATTCTTAACACAGAAATATATTAGGCGAAGCAACATGGTAATCTTTAAATGCTATATCATTTCAATCATAACATAAATTAACTTATAATTTTACACCTTTCTAACTCCTAATGTCTTCTAAACTGACATCTGATACCAACTATAAGGCCCCGACCTTAAACCTTACTTAATATTGAATTAAATGAATAATTCACATTGAGGATCTTTTCAGGTTTAGAGTTTTAGAGAATTAGAACATAACTATTATATCTCAAAATAATACAAAGTAGACACTTCTACTAAGTCTCCATAGAATAAAAACTCTTAAAAAGAAACATGTCTAGTTCCATGTTTTATATAGCATGACTTTCCCATGATCCCATCCATGACCCTATTCCACATTAAGTCCTGTGAAAAAAATTTCAAAAAAACTTGGGGTGAGCATAAAAAGCTCAGTAAGGGATACACAAGGAATGAAAACTATTAGTTTATCAAAACAACAAGTAAACCATGTATACTTTATCAATGTAATACTTTTCACCTTTACAAAGTAGTAAAAACTCTTCACTGAATAAAAGATCATTACTTACCCTTTTGTAACCAAAAGATTACCATAAAACCCATATAAAGAACACATAACATATAAAGGTAACTTGGGACATAGACATACTTAAGTGGAATAACCGTACGATCGACATCCACACATATCTCTTAATGGAATAGCCATACGGCCAACTTCCATACATAATTAATGGAATATCCATACGGCCAACTTCCATACCCAATGCATTAGAGGTTATAACGTAACCACCCGTCCTAGTATTCACGACACCACCCGTCATATGGTTCATCACGTAACCACCCGTCAAATGTCCAAGTACCATTATAAAATCATAAGACATAAAGAAAACATAAAGGAAAGAAAACATTTCCACACTTTGATCACAATATATCACTAAAATATATTGACATAACAAATCCATTATAAAAACTATTTTCAATACCAAAATACATAAAAGATTATATGTTATTTATTTCATTATAGAAAAACATTACGGCTTGTTGAGGAAGCCAAAGACCAAATAATACTCGCGGCGGCGGAAAAAGTCGTTGTCACCGCGTACGTTAAAAGAAACATTCCTTTTTGTCATTTTGTAAAACGCTTCGTAGAAAAAGATTCCTTTTGTATAAAAGTAAAATTCAAAGGGGTTTATACACCATATAAAAGAAAGTTGTGTATAAAATGAAATATGCCTCAATGAAAGGAGATTGAGACGAAGTCCCTTACCTCGGGTCCGACTTGACTCGATCATTCTTTAACGTCCTGAATAATAAACTTGTGTTAATTTCTACTTGATTAAGAACCTTTTTCAAGTTAATTATTACTTTTATATCACTTATTACCATATTATAAACATTTTTTAATCATTTAACTTAATAATGTTTGTTTTTTCGATATTTAGTTCTCAAGTTGAAAGTGGACTTCTTACAATTACATGTTGTTCGTGTGGTCAAAGGTTCTTTATATTCAGAATGACATTCCTGATTTGGATATCATATATATCATATATATCCAGCATATACATGTATTTATAATATTACATAATCATTTAGAGGTAAGAAATGAAATGCACCGTTCATGGAGACGGTAAGCCGTACGTACGCATGAACGCTACTTTCATTTCTTTTTCATATTAATGGAATTAAAAATCAATGAGAGGTATGTATATTTTGATTCCAGAATTATATTAATCATTTAGATGTATCATTCATCATATATATCCATTATATAAATGTACTTATGATAGTACATTACATTTGGGGATAAGAAATGAAATGCACCGTTCATGGAGACGGTAAGCCGTACGTACGCATGAACGCTACTTTCATTTATATCTCATACTTTAATGGAAAGAAATAATATAGATATAGAGGTATATTATAATTCCAGTATAAAATCATATATAATAACTTTAAATCCATCCTTTATACGTCCCGCATATGGCATTAACGAATCAAATCACTTTAAGGGGGCGGTAGTCCGCACTTCCTTAAATGAAGATATCACGTTTACCCATAATGGAAACCATAAAGGTATGCCAAAAATGAAAAATACAGAATCTTAAGGAAAACATAAACATATTATATATCATATATAAATATATTTTCATCTTAATGGCCACCTTTTAAGGTGTTAAAAGAATGTTGAACAATCATCGTTTCGGGAGGCCGAAATTCGCCATCCACGGAAACAGTATGTTTTTTAACCATTAGATGTAGGTGTGTGTAAGTGTAGATTGAATACTTCTTATAACAATATCCTAGTATATTGATGATACTGGAGTTGTTACAAAATAAATGAATAAAAAGAGTTTAGGGGGTTGGAGAAGCAAAATAAAACAAAAGGACTCAAGTGAAGACATTACCTTAAAATCGGGTAACTCCGTTTGGTTTGAGATCAAAGGCTTCCTTGGGAATACTTCTGCCCAAAGTGAGGATTCAAGAAGTAAGAGAGGGAAGTGGAGAGTTAAAATGGGCAGAGGTTGGCCGAGCCAAAGGCTTTGGGAGTGTGGGTAAGGAGGTAGAGGTGGGGGCCTTTTATAAGAGGAGAGGAGGGGCACTCTTGAAAAGTAAGGAAAAGTCACTTTATTTTAAAATGATATTCGGATTTAAGAGGTCCCACATTGATATAATTCTAGGATAAGGTGACAAGGGTTCGAAATCCACCCATCCAATAGGTTTTGGACATGTGTAGGTCTTAGATATTACATTATCTTTCCATTTTATTTAAATCGTTAAGTAATGAGGTCATCGCTGCATCATCATGATGTCATAAATAATTTTATTTATTTAATGTCTAAAAATTATAAAACAAATACTATGATGTAGGAAATATTTTCAGCTTTCCAATGACTATTTATAGTAAAAAATATGACTTGTATAACCCCATGTAAAAATTGTTTTAGTAAAACATCTTATGTTTGTGTCATTTTTACTTTAACATTAAATAAAAAGTTATTTATGTCATTTCCCAACCAAAGTGGCTCCATGGGGTCCCCAAGTTGACCCATGGCTTGTCTTGGTCGGCCATGACACATCCAATATGGGTAGGACATGTGTCAATCTCATCTCATATTATTAAAACATTATTTTTGCCTTAAACTATACTAATTACCTCTAATCGCGATTAAGAACTTAAAAGTTACTATTCACCAAAAAATTATTTTAATCTCATTGAACCACATTTTACTTCTTAATGAAAACCATGTATGTCGGATTTTTGAAAATCAAATCACAAAAGTGACAAAGTTTCATTTAAATGAAAAATCAGTTTCTTTAACTTCCACTTAGTGGTTTCACTATTCATGAAAAATTGAAGTTTTTCAGAAAAATACCAAAACTTTACCCTAAGATATATTTGATATTCTAAATTAAAAAATGATGTCTATTTTACAAAATTAAAATCATATAAGTCAGATTAATGAATTTAATAATTAATTCCCGCTGTCATGACAAATAGCGTGTTTTTATGAAACAATAAGTATCAAAAGATTGACACTAGTTTAAGTCCAATATCAAAGTGAAATTGATTCTAATGACTACCATTGGATTAAATGGTAAAAATATATTCTAGTTTAACTTTAAAACCAATTCAAAAGATTATCTAATCATCTTAATAAATTAGATTAAAAAGAGGTTTTGAATTAAAAAACAACATTTTACACTATTCATTAAAAAAATGAACTTTATTGGAAAAATACCAAAAATTTACACAAAAGTAAATTTTGATGTCCCAATTCTAAAGAAGAGTTTTATTTGGTCCAATAGAATGTATAAGAGTGAAAAAAACTATATTTAATGACGGTTCACCATCAAAAGGCGATAAGTGAACCTTTAGTGAAAACTAGGGCATATACGCCTAAAATTGAATTCTTTCCGTATTTTAAGACTTTATATTTTATTGGATAAATGTAAAAACATTTAAAAAACTTATATAATAATATTTTAGTTATTTCTATCAATTACCGCCAATACAATGTCTATGTTTTGACTACCATTTAAAATAATATTATTATATTACTAGTGTGCAACGTAAGTTTTCAAAGGAACTCATCGTTGCGTATCGGGTACGCTATCGAACATAGAAACCCCTTTAAAGTAAAATTAATATTTAATTCGTAAATATTAATAAATATGAAAATGTTTTATTTATTATTTACCTGGGATGTTATAGAATATGATGGAGGCTCTGAGTGAATACCATGTATCCTCAATAGGGATATCAATAAGATCAAATCCATGTATCATGAAGCACCACTTCAATAGATGCTGCAAGAGAAGTGGTAGGAATAACATCCTAGGGAGAGTATATCCATTTCATGGTAGCATCCATGTTTAGTGATATATGTGTGGAAGGTTTTTTTAAAAGTTTCTTCACTTCAATCATCCATCAATAGATTATTGTGTTTGTGATTGGGTGGAACATCTATATAGGATTTGATAGAGCTATCAGCATTTTATTAGTTGAAAATAATTAGTATTGGCACTAGAGTTTATGAAAAAATTAGATAACCCTTGTCACACTGGTAGCAGGAGTTCCACATGATGCTCAATCCATGTTCAGATAATGTTGACCCAAAAAAAGATAGGTTTTACTATACAGATGAATCATCACTGGGAAGTCAAACAAGAGACCTAGGAATAAGAGTGAGTTTGGTGCATGCTATATGGTTTACTCCGACTAGTTTAGATATAGGAACTTCAACTATCAGAGTAATGATTCAAGTATCATCCACCCTTTCATTCATTTTTTATATATATTATCACATTCCTTTTATATACTGAATTTAAAAATGGTTTAGATTTGGTTATAGAGAGAATAAATGGTGTTATGAAAATTGACACTTTTCACAAGGTGAGATTAGGGGGTATCGATCACCTCATAAAATATTATATTTAAATTGGTGGATTTTATTTCTTTGTGTAGCTTCTATAATTTAGAAATAATAGGATTCAATTTTATTCTAGGTTTTAATTGGATAGCTCTATACCAAGATCGTATCAAATTTTATAAGAGGATAGCCAAAATTAAAACTCCTAAAGGGGTATCTATACCCATTATGGTGAATGTGATATTTAGGTTCGTCTTGCTAGGCCAATATAGACTATATTATAGTATATCGTATCATTGATAATAGGCCCTATTTTTTCAGATGGTGGGATGTATTAAGGTACTTTTTCTCAAATTGGTGACCATTTTTATGATGTCATTCTTAAAGATTTCTCTATATTACAACTTGAGTGGGATATTGAGTTCATCATTGAGTTGGTGAGGGGATTTGATCTTGATTATATCACACCGTATAGCATGTCACTTGTTGAGCTTCAGTAGTTGAATGTATAGTTGGAGGAAGTTGAAGATATGTGTTTCATATGACTTCGTTCTTCAAATTGGGGTTCTCTTTTGAAATTATATATGGAAGCTAACTATAAATTGAACTTACACATGGATTATATGATATTCATCCATATGATAGTCATGAACTACTATCCCCATAAAGACATCGTGTTTATATATGATCAGTTAAGTGGCAGATAATTTTTCTCAATTATTAACACGAGGTCAATGTACCATTACATTAGTTTTATACCATCACACATAACCCAAATATATTTCAAGAGTATATAAGTAATGTACAATTTAATTGTAATGCTTTATTGTTTGAAAAATGCATTGGAACTATTTTTGTCATTGATGAATCTGATTATACATCTATTCTTAAATTAAATTGTTGTATTTTACTTTGAATAAATGTTGGTGTAATCATAGTATATAGTCAATAATTCCCAACATCATGACATCGTCATCTATATTCTCATAGAGCATCAAATTTATGACAATATTTCTAATTATAACTTATGGATAAGAAAGTTAACATTTTGGGTCAAAATATCTCATAGGCTAATGTTTTAGTTTACCTAGAGAGGGATGTATTCCTGTTATCTTGGTAGTTTAACAAGAATTTATTTAATATTTTGTTCCTCTTTAGTCTATAATGTTATTTCAAATGTTTAATTTAAGAGATATCATGTCTAACAACACCGCTATCTTGGTTGACCATGAAAGTGGATAAGTTTCAATGGTTATATTCTTATAAGAGGAATTTCTAGGAGTTGAATATTAGGTTGAACTAATCATCGATCATAGCCTTATCTAATATGGTTAAGGAATATAATATATACAATTATGTATTAATATATTAACTCAGAGAAGTTCAAATATTCGAGGATTGAGTTTTTCCTTATAACACCTATAAATTGAAATCGCATGAGTGGAATTATCCTACTGATGATTTGGTGTTTTCTATTGTGGAACATACCCTAAGATTCCAATGGAATAAACTTATAGGATGATGGTTTATAGTGTAAAAATATCACGAGAGACTCAAGTATATCATTTCAAAATTTTATTGTAAAATTCCCAAAATGAAGTGGGTTGAGAATCTTTCTTCTTTCAAATTTGATTTCGCATACACAATAGGAATGGAAAAATTAATTGATGATTCATTGAGATAGATGATATATAAAGTGGAAGTGAAGAAAACATATGATGAGGCTTGTATGATTGGACTCTTTTCATATATTTATATTGATGATCATGATTCCTATGGATTAGAAGCTCATAATTCCAAATATGTTATACCTGTGATCTTATATAACATCAATAAAAAGATTTTATCTTATCTAAAGGCCTTAGTTATGTGGGTTAGTGTATAAGAAATCATGATGATGGTATCTTTCCAATAGGGATATTTTTCATATCCATGATGGAGCATGTGTTTCTTATGGCCTACATGAGGAGTCGATGTGGGGGTACAATATTTTTAAATAGGCGATATATCCCAATTTGAAAAAAAGTGTTCATGATCTCCTTAAGGAGTTCCAATTTCTAGGAATGAAGACATATAGAGTAGGATTTGAGATTATATGTTTCACACCATAGTATGTGAAGGATTATATTTAGAGGAATAATGTATTTTAACATCCTTTGAACATTTTGGAATGGATGTCGGTTAATTTCACTAAGTAATTTTTGATAGGATTTTCTATAAGAACTCAAAAAAAATGATGCATTTCTTATGATCATGAATCATCTGATCATGGTATCCAGAATCTTTCATATCCGGGAGATGATCATCCTCAATGACTTGGGTAGTCACAATGTGTGACAGATAGTTTAATTACATTGTGTTTGGAGGAGGATCATTTTTGATTGGGATCTCAGTTTCACATTATGTTTCTGATATAGACTTTAAATGGATTTGGTATTGTTAGTTAATTATTGCATATCATACCTTCATTAAACTAAAAACAAATCTGAGTGGATGAATTAGAATATATATAAATTTTTTACATGACTTTATTTTTCATTTTGGTGGTTCTTTACAGTATAATATAAAACCCATAGTTTTTTATATAATAAAAAAATCATACATTTATATAAATAGATCCTTTCAAGACCTTGTATGGAATTTCATTTTGTTTACCTCTATTCATGTTAATGGAAGCTTAGTCATCTATTGTTGGAACTAGTCTCATTTTGGAGATATCTATAAAGGTTTAGTTATTTAGAAAGAGGTTTGTGGCCATAAAAACAATCATAAATTGAACACATACTATCAGATATGACCTCTGAAGTTTGAGGTTGGTCATTTAGTTTTTCATTAGGTGTTCCCTGATCTAGGGAAAATCCATATCCAAAAAATGGGAAATATAATGCCGATGATTTTTATTCCATTTATGATAGTGGATAGGGTTATACTAGTAGAATTAAATTTATACCTCCCTTAGTTATATAGTTTTATAGAAGATTTTATTGACATTTTATAGCTTCAGAGATATGACTTTAACCCTTCTCAAGTGAATGTTATTGATGATGTTGAGTTGGATGTCAATGAGTCCATTGAGGAGAATCTAATATTAAACATTGAACATATTTAGACGGATATACCATGGATAAAAATTCCTCGAGGGTGAGTTCAATGGTAACATTGATGGGTATAAAATGATAACTAGGAGAGGGAGATAGATATTTAGGCACAATATCCCGTTTTGTTTGGAGATACCCTATAATGAGTTTTGGGTGCATAACATATGGATGATATTTTTTATAGTGTGGAGGTTGTAAAGTCCCATATTTTTTTAGGTATATTCCACTTTCTATTTTATTTCTGGCTTTTTATATTTTTTCAATTATTATTCTTCATGGCTGGGTTATAAAGTTCGAGGTCATCATAGGGGGAAAGAAAATGGAGATATGAATCTAGCTACCGGTAATAATTCTTGTTGTTAATGTGTATTCGCAATGTAAACTATTATGGAAACATTCCATGAAATAATTTCACGGATTGAAAAAGTGTTCTAGTCATAATTGGTGTATCATATGATATATATTTCATGACACGAACTGGTTCTAATTATTTTGAGTCAAGACATCATATTTTTATTGTATATTCCAACTCAAATTTCTACAGCATGAAAATGTTATTCACATCACGAATGAGTTTGTTTCCATCAATTTTATTATGTCTCATTCCCTATGTTTCTCATAATACTCATTCTAATTTTCCTCAAATTATATACCTACCAAAGGTTATTTTTGGAGTTCTATTTGATAAGGTATATTTTGTGAGATCTTAGTGTTTCAGGATTAGAAATTAAATGTAGGAATATTATTATATTTCTTGTTTTATTAGTTTCGCAAGGGGATACCACATTTATAGGATTTAGAATACTGGATATAAGATTTATTTCTCATGAAAACAATGTTTTCTGGGCTTCATTGATGGGAATGATGGAATGACCAATTTTTCCTTTGGTAATTTTGGAATTTCTTCATCTTATATTATTTTGAGGTTAGTAGTCTATAAAAACCCCTTAAAGTCTATTTTTGATTTCATTAGTATGATAAATAAGTGTGTTCACATTGGTATTCCATGTGAAAAACAAAAAATAATTAATCCATATTTTTTTTGAAAACATATGAATAGAAATCCCTCAAACCACACTGTGTTGGTTGGCATTGAAACTGGTACCTACAAGAACATGAGGTTTGTTCCAACCCATGATTTAGGGATGGAATTAGAACATAATAAACCTTGAGCTCGGTGATAAATTGGAAAATAATAATTTTTTTGTGTATTAATGAGAATCAGTTTGACATATAAATTGAGAACATGGATGGAAATTTATATAACATAACGTGAAAATCATGGTAATTAGTTTGAGACTAATTTATATTTCACCAAAGATTAAATTAGGAATGTAATTAGTATTATTATAATATAATTTTGAAATAAGGATATGATAAGACATGAAATTATAATTATTCTTAAAGATAATGAAATGGGGAATAGTAACGATTAATATAATAATTGGTACCACGATTTAAATTTATAATTTCTTTGTATTAGGTTATTTTCAAAAATATGTTAAATATGGTTAATGGATTGATAATTTTCTAGTATAGTAATTTACCAATAAATTTTATAAGAACATGTTTCACATATTGTTGATTCGGTGTAATAAGTGTCTTTATTGGATTTTTTTTCTTGTTATGACTCTGGTGTTAGATAATTCTTATGGATGATATATTTGGTTGGATATGCGTTCCATACAAAACAAGACAATTAGGTTGCTATGGAATTACGTTATTTATAAAATTATATGATATAAATGGTTTTCCTACCCAGAAAAAAGTAAAGGTATGAAATATTGTTCCTTCCAAGATGGAATTATAGAATGGACCTGGAATTTTTTTTGGATCAAATTATCAATTGTACATTACATTCCTTCATAGATGAAATTATATGTTGGAAATGAAATTCCTTCATGGATAAAATTATATTTTGGACAAGGTGTTCCTCCCTTAATTATGATACATGTTGTACATGACATTCCATCCAGGGTGAACTTATGTGTCAGATATCTCATTCCTTCCCAAATGAGATTATCAGTTGGACATGTGATTATTTTAGTTTTTTCACTATTTCACATGGATAAATACATCTCGAATCATGTCAAAGTATATTTAGACAACCTCATGGGTCAACATAGTGCTCAAATTTTAGTAGGTTTACTTGATATCACACATTAATCAATGAATTTATGATTCTCTTTATCATACATTTCCATGCATTATATATTCATATGGTATTGCTTATAAACCATGTGTTCCATCCTACTGAGTTGTACTCACACACTATTGTGGAATTTTTGGAACTCCTGATGATTTCATGGATGAAAGTATGCATAAGGGAATATGGCAATGTGCTTGATTGTTTTCTTTAGGGATGAGATTGGGGCATGGAAATATGACTTGGAATGGGGTCCATGGCTAGGATTTTTAGAGTTTTTATTGTATTATATTATTTGTTTACTTGTTTTTGGTTTCATCAAGCCATTTATATTAATATACATTATGGAATGACATGATATGCTGTATTTATTTGGATCATATCATATTTGTAGAAGTTTGATTCAAATTGGTTGTGTCTAGATGTCTACAAGATTGATATTATTGTTATTATTATCTTATTTTGGATGATATTTCAACTTGGTTCTAGAGGTTAATTTTTTCCCAGTATATTTCTTGCACCGTCATGACTAGTTAGCAATTATTGGGGTACATGGAGGTGGTCTTGAGGTCGTGTAGTAACCCAACATAGTGATGTGGAGGAGTAGAAGGTTTGGGAATATATAATGTAACTCATCCATCCCACATCAAATGTCAAATGGCTAGGTGATATGTGTCAACACAATACAACCATCCATATTTCATGGTAATCCACTCAGAAGTGTTTCTGTGTCTCTATGCTTGTGTATATTATCTAATGCATTGATTTGAATCATGGTCTGGCTATGTGGTTTCTTAACAAACTATTGAAGGCCCAGAGTCCATGCATGAATGGCCTAATGGCCCGTGTAGGGTGAAGAACCTTGAAATTAAGTAACATGAAACTTATTTTTAGTGGAGTGGTTGTTGTAGTACAATTACAATACTCGAGTGGTACAGGCTACTGTATGGCATCTTCCAAGTTGAGGTTTCAACCCCTGACACACCCCCATCCCAAATAAAACCATTTGTGATGGGAATTCCGTCGTTAATAAGCCCATCACAACTAATCTAACCTATATATACTCACACCCATTTTTTCCCTATTCCACTCAATTCTCTACACCTCTCTCTCCCTATAGTGGAAATTTTTTCCCTCAAAATTTATCATAGTTTGAAATTTTAATTTGGGGTATTATTTCCAGCTTATATCCTTTGAAAGATTTAGTTTTAAGGAATTTATCTATTTATTTTATTTTTTATTTAATTTAATTTATTTTATATTAGTTATAATAATTGTTAATTAGCTGCAGTTAAATAAAATTAGAATTATATATTTTTATTTATAATTGTCTATGTTTTTTTACAAATAATTATGTGTGATTTTTATAAATTAGTATTTATTAAATGTAATTATATTAATTAGGTTTATTTAGTAATAATTAATATTAATTACTAATAATTCATATTAAATTCTAATAATTAGTAATAAATTGTAAAAATTAGTAAAAATTATTAATAAATTGTAATATTTAGTAATAAATTGTAATAATTAGTAATAAATTAGAATAATTATTAATAAATTGCAATAATTAGTAACAAATTGCAATAATTATTAATAAATTGTAGTAGTTATTAACAAATTGCACAATTAGTAATAAATTACAACAATTAGTAATAAATATTAATAAACTGCAATAATTTGTAATAATTAGTAATAAATTCCAATAATTAGAATTAAAATCTAATAATTAGTTTTAAACTCTAATAATTAGTATTAAACTGTCATAAATTGTAATAATTAGTAATAAATTGTGATAATTATTTATAAATAGTAATAATTAGTAATTAATTAGTAATAAATTATTAATAAATAGTAATAATTAGTAATAATTAGTAATAAATTGTATTAATATGTAATAGATTGTAATAATTTGTAATACTTTGTAATAATTAGTAATAAAATGTAAAAAAT
Source organism: Viscum album (assembly GCA_963277665.1). Classification (NCBI taxonomy): domain Eukaryota; kingdom Viridiplantae; phylum Streptophyta; class Magnoliopsida; order Santalales; family Viscaceae; genus Viscum; species Viscum album. The sequence goes on from OY728132.1 coordinate 2,059,849,494, forward strand.
AAGAATAAATTGAAACAATTAGCAATAAATTTTAAATAATTAGTAATAAATTACAAAAAATTAGTAACAAATTGATATAATTAGTAATAAATTGAAACAATTAGTAATAATTAGTAATAAATTACAACAATTGGTAATAATAATAATAAATTCGATTAATTAGTAATAATTAGTACCAAATTCTAATAATTATTATTAAATTATAATAATTAGTATTTAATTATATTAATTAGTATTAAATTGTCATAAATTGTAATAATTAGTAATAAATTCTAATCATTAATAAAAAATTGTAATAATTAGTAATAAATTCATATAATTAGTAATAAATTCTCATAATTAGTAATAATTAATTATAAATTCTAAAAATTTGTAATAATTAGGAATATATTCTAAAATTAGTAATAATTATTAATTAATTCTAGTAATTATAAATAAATTCTAATAATTAGTAATAAATTGTAATAATTACTAATAATTTCTAATAATTATCAATAGATTCTAATAATTTGTTATAATTAGTAATAGATTCTAATAATTGGTTATAATTAGTAATATATTCTAATAAATAGTTATAGATTCTAATAATTAGTTATAATTTGTAATAGATTCTAATAATTAGTTATAGTTAATAATATATTCTAATAATTAGTAATATATTCTAAAAATCAGTTATAATTAGTAATAGATTCTAATTATTAGTTATAATTATTAATAAATTCTAATAATTAGTAATAAATTACAATAATTAATTATAATTATTAATAGATTCTAATAATTGGTAATAATTAGTACTAAATTCTAATAATTAGTATTAAATTAGTAATAATTAGAAATAATTAGTAATAAATTGTAGTAATTTAGAATAAATTTGTAATAAATAGAAATAATTAGTAATAAATTGCAGTAATTAATAATAAATTGCAGTAATTAGAAATAAAATGCATTAATTAGTAATAAATTGTATTAATTAGTAATAAATAATTATAAATTCTAATAATTAGTAATAAATTTCAATAATCAGTTATAATTAGTAATAAATTCTAAAAATTAGATATAAATTTGAATAATTATTTTTAAATACTAATAATTAGTTATAATTAGTAATAACTACAAATAATTATAAATAATTAACAATAATTAGCAATAACTTGTAATAAATTGTAATAAATTGACACAATTTCCAACATATTGGTGGCTCCCTTTTGCCTGACGCCATATCTCCTTGAAATTTTCTCCCACTGATATCATTATGAATTTTTTTTCCTAACATATGGATATCAATTTTCATATGTACAATAATGGAGAGTAGTGAGATGCAACATTCTTACTCTCCATTCTCGTGCATATGAAGATTGATATGTGTTCTTCGAAGAAGATTTTTCAAACTAATTTCATTTGGAGAAACTTGCAAGTAAATGATCCCTCAGGAAAAGGATGCTCTTTTTCTTACTGACTCATCTCCTTGTAACTTTTTTCAACTAAAATCCCTATGAAAAATCTCCTCTGACATACAAATATTAATATTTGTATGCACAATAATGTATAGCAGCACAGAAAGGTATTCCTTATCTACATCCTCGTGCATTGAAAAATGGATATCCATACATTTTAGTAGATATTTCATAGTGATTTCAGTTGGAGACAGTAGAGATGAGTCATCGGAAAAAAGAGATAACGCTAATCTGCTGGAAATCTTGTCACTAATAATTATAAATTATTAGTAAAAATTAGCTATAATTAATAATAATTAATGGTAATTAATATAAATAATTATAAGTAATTATATTAGTATAAGATTTTAAAAAAATACTATAAATAATAATGAAATTAAAAAATATATAATAATTCAATAGAAAAGGGAATTTAATTTCCTTATCGTTTTTGGATAGTATTTTTATAATATAAAATTATTCAAAAAAACTAATTATTATATATTTTAGAGAAATATGGAATAAGGATGTTGAAAAAAATCATTATTATATGACAGTGCTTGGATAAATTAGTACAAGAATCCAAATGGTTTTGGTTTAAATCATGTATATGTTAAGGGTGTTGATTCTTTCTTATCATTTTCACCATAAAAAACAACATTTATTTTAGAAGGGAAAGTTATGTGTCCTTGTAAAAAATGTTCTCCGAGGATGTTCGACACATTTGACAACATTGGGGGTCATTTGTTTAATTTTTATTTTAAACTAGATTATGTTTTTTGGTATCATCTTGGTCAATGCAGTTCTAGATAAGATACTAAAAATTTGGTTCTGGATCTAGAATGATTTCAGAATGTATTATATGATGTGGCAAGTCCATTTTTTAAACAAGCTAAAACTCAGGATGATATTAATTTAACTCATGAGTTAGAACCATTTCATTTTTAGGTTTTTTGATGTCTACTAATGATTTCTTATATCATGGTTTCCAGATTAGTAAATTTCAAGTATTTTCTATATTTATGGCTATTAAATCAGATAGTAGAATATGAAATAGTGGTTTTGATCATATATTATCTTTTGTAAAAACACTAATACCTGAAGGAAATGTGTTTCCTAAAATTTATATGAGGGAAAGAGGATAGTTTGTAATCTGGGTCTTGGATATCAGAAAATTCATGGATGTTCAAATGATTTCATATAATATTATGGTGAAAATGAGTTGTTATATATTTTTCCAATATGTGTACAATTGAGCATAAAGAGTCTCAACAAGGGAATTTAGGATTGATTCCTATAAAGAAACTGAGATATTTATCACTTACACCAAGATCGTATCATTTATTTACGTATTAGAAACACAAATTCATTGATGTCAGGGCAGAAAACCAATATTCTAACTGGTAAAACCTTAAATAATCCCTATGATGGTGATTCATGTAAAAATTTTGACCATGTACATCCATCAATTTCGTTAGAATCCCAAAACGTTTGATTGGGTCTTTTTACTGATGATTTTTGTCCATTTAGTTCTTACGATAGTTAATATTCATGTTGGCATGTCTTTAATACTTCGTGAAATTTACCTTCTTGGATGTTGATGAAGGAACTATATATATTTTCGACATTATTAATTACAGGACATCCAAAAAATAATGTTGATTTTTATTTGAAACCATTTATTGATGAGTTAAATTTATTGTGGAGTAATGGTTTTAGTACATATGATATTGCTGTGGAATATAATTTTGTGCTGGAAGATGAATTTATTTGGAAAATTAGAGACTTCCCTACATATGGAATGTTTTCTTTCTAGAGTACACATTGTCCAAAATCATGTTTTTACAGTATGAGAGACATAAAATACATTTATGCTTCTCAATGGAAAAAAGTTTGCTTTTTCAACTGTCGTTGTAGATTCCTTCCCTCTTATAATCCTTTTTGAAGGAACAAATATCATTTCAGAAAATACACAATTGAAATAGATGAATCTAAAAAAATGATCAGGTACAAAGTTAAAATAAATTTTCTCTTTATTACCTATCATCACATTTGGACCAATAGTAATCCCATATAAAATTTATGGATTTGGGAAAGAACATAGTTTGATAAATCGGAGAATTTTTTGGGTTCTTCTATATTGGTATGATTTTTTTGTTTATCACATGTTGGAAATCATGCATATTGAAAAGAACTATTTTGATAATTTATTTAAAATAGTTTTAGATACACCAAGTAAGACCAAAGATAACGTAATGTAATGATTAGATCTTTCCCAAATTAACAGAAAAATAGAACTTGAATGGTTTGAAAATGTCAGATCCTAGAAGTTAGTGAATCCAAAAAAGGTTATACACTCTCCAAAGAGAATCAATTATTATTTTTTAGTAGATTTATGATTTGATACTTCCAGATGGTTATGCTTCTAATTTGGGTAGATGTTTCAGAAATGGTCATATTATAGGATAAAAAAGTGAAGACTATCATGTTATAATGGAAAGACACTTACTGATTGGATTAAGATGTCATTTGAATTATATGATTTGGGATACGTTAACATACATATCATATTTTTTCTGAGTCATTTTTGCAGTGACAAGTGACTAAGATGCATTAAGTATACTGTAGGAAGATGTTTTTTTAATTTTATGTAAACTAGAATAAATCATCCCACCGGAATTGTTTGACAAAATGTAACATTTTATATTACATTTTCTACACATAGAAAAATGTTGAGGTCTGTTACAGTTTCGATGGATGTACCCATTCAAGAGATGCATCCAAAAATTGAAGAAAAAAGTACAAAAAAACATCTATTGAAGGTTCAATTGCAAGAGATTGTTTGAAAGAGGAAATTTCTTTTTTCTTCTCTCATTAATCTCAATCTGAATATCCCTCAAAAACATATGGGTCATAATGAGGGGAATGATGATGAAAAAATGAGAAATGAATTATCATTTTTCAATCATCCGGAACTTAGAGTTAGTGGAGTTCATGAATGATTTATTTCAAATGATGAACATCACAGAGCTCACACATATGTTCTCCTCAAAAGTGAAGAAATGAAACAATTTTTACAGAGAGTGATCCTATCACTTATTCTATAATTTTATTATAGTGAATTAATCTTATTTTATTTTTAGGTTATCTGATAATCATATCAAGATACAAAATCCACAAATTATAGTAGTTGCTCTTGAAATACATCGAAAAAAAACTTTTCCAACTGGTTTCATGAATTGGAAACATAAATTATTTTTTCTTTAAAATATAAAATAAATTTATTATCTGTTATATTGATAATCTATTTAAAAATTTTCTATTATCTCAATATTCTGATAAAATTGACAATTGATTGTGTGTATTGAGTAACCCACTATCAGAAATGGTTAAATATTATAATTCATATGTGGTTAATGGTTTTCGATTTCATACATATGTACATTTGGAATAAAAAACAATGAATAGTGGTTTGTACTTGAGAGGATCTCATCATAGAGAAACTGATGATAACTTTGACAACATATTCAAAAAAATTATTAAACTGTGTTATCTGGGAAAACATTATATAACGATGTTTAAATTCCATTGGTTGGATAATAAGGTAGGATTGAGTGTTCATCTAACCCATGAAATCATAGATATTAAATTAGAAAATATTCTTGTTGTAAATGAACCATTTTTATTACCTCATCATGAAAATATAATTTATTATTCAAAATTTTGTGTTGCATCAAGATAGTTGAGTGATTGGTGGAGCATAATAAAAATTTAATATTAAGAAAATAAATTTACTCAAAGTGAATGTGGTTCTTCTATAGTGGAAGGAATTAAAATCTTTCAATACACTACACCAAATCCATCTCTTTCACGAAGAGACATTAATATCAATGATGACACCCCACAAATAAGGGTCTATGGTGACGATAATGTTAATGATGTTACAAATGAATTTGAAATGACAAGAGATGATGAAACTGAAACTGGTATGGAAATTGATGATGCTGAGGAAGAATTGTTAGACATTGACATCTTTAGATATGATGATTATGAAAAAGTTGAAAATGACATAGTTAAATGATCGTTTTAATTATATATAATATATATCTATGTATAATAGTTGTTTTCAACTATTTTATAATCAAAATAATTTCATGTTTTCAATGTATGAGGATTTATTTCGTATTTTGGTGGGAGATGATCAACCTTTGGATGAGCAGAATGTTGGGTCATCTGACCTTCAAACTACTGGTGGTTTAGTGGGGGACTCGGAGGGGGTGTGGTCTTGTATGATTGATGATTCCTGACTTAATCCACATACAACGTCCACTTCATGGATTTGATCCACAAGTACAAAGGTATGTTTACCTGTTTATTTTTGTTTGTTTTCAATAATTTATTTATATCCGAATTGTTTGATTATTTTTTTCTTTTTTCAAAACATTAAGAATATAGTTTCTGGACAGGGGAGCACTATATTATGCAATTATTTTTCTAAAGCATGGGTCTCATGGAATTAGATTCCCATTGATGTGAATCAATGAGTGTTTGATCATTGGATGGTACATAAAAAATAATATTTATTTGGAAATAAATTTAATTAATAACTTTATATTAAAATTTATTTATAGGGTTTATGGTATACCATCTATTAGAGAATTCGTTGGACTATCTGGAAGGCAAGGCAGGGGACTATGTGTTAGCATTGCAGTCAGTTTTTGAAAAATATAAGAAGGAAACAAATGGAAAAATCAGTAGTGACATAGTTTGATGAATCTTTTAACGCCCACTGACCTTATTACATTTCATCTTAGGTTTGGTATAGATAATGTTCATAGTGTTTGGGTGGTCGTTTTAAGTGGAGATCATCGGTAGGTCGAAAAAATAGGGAGAGATGTGAGGTGACATATCGAGCTGGTAGTCATAAATTCAGTATGTATAGATAGCATATGGTAAGTAATTTTTCTAAAATATTTTACATTACTATAAATTTAGACAATTTATTTTATATTCATATAGGTAGTTAAACAACCCAATATATCATAATTCGACGTTTATAGGAGGATGTATAGTGACCCGTCCATTGGAGACACTAGAGATGCTTGTTAGCATCAGATTATGGTCAGTATATTTTCTTTTTGATTTTAAAGTTTTACTACAAATAATATTTTAACTATTTTAATTTTAAATTTCAATTTAAGGAGTCTTATGAGGTCGCGACATCTTAGACATAGACTGAGAGTCATGTTGATACTGATACTAATACCAGTGCCAACTGATTTGATGAGACAACATGGATACAGGGAACCCAATATGCCTTTTAGAATGTTTGACATATTAGTATCGACTCTCAATTGATTCCTGTGGATTATTATGGAACCGCAGCGATGTCGGTATCCAACTCGAGAGGATCTCGTGGAGATTCATTATCATCCACTGCACATTAATAGGAGCAGCTAAAAGTCTAGAGAGATCTTATAGAGAGTATGCGTAGGGAGAAAGAGTGGATGGATCAATGGAAGTAGTATCTTCATGAAGTGTTCGTACTATAGTAGCAGGAGTAGTAGTAGGCGATGCATGAGGAAATGTGTAGATAGATGTAGCAGCATGAGCATGACCAAATAGAGTATATGCAATGTCTCACTTGTTGTTTAGGAATGGAGTTCCCCCCACCATCTCCTCCAGCTCCTCCAGATGACCCTCCACCTCAGTGATCTATTTTTTTATGATAAAACATTTGAATGTAAATTCTGTTTATAATATTAAATATTTACCATTCTATATAGTGCATTTTTGTATTATTTCAAAAATTACATTATTTATTATTTATTTAATTTTTTATTATTTTCTAACATTATTTAATTTATTATTATTTTATTAATTATTTTTTTTATAATTCTCTTCTTATTATTTTTCACAAATTGAAATTTTTTCATTATTATTAAATTTTTTATGAGATTATTATTATTAATAATAATATTATTTCATTAATATTATTATTAATATTATTTTTATATTATTATTATAATATCAATATTATTTTTATTACTAATATATGAATCTTATTTTACTATATTATAATTTATTTTATTTTACAGATTTTAATATTATTCTTTCATTAATATTAATATTATTTATTTAATTATTTTTTTAAGCTATATGTGATGGCCTGACATAAAAAATATTTCAAAAACACGGGAGGTCTTTTTGCGAGGGGCATGTCTTAATAAGTTATTTTCAAAACACAAGAAATTTATTTAAGAAAGATTCATATACCATCCCAAATATTTTTTTTGCAATAGACCGTTGTAGAAAAACAATATTTATGATTCTCTTTTCTTCAATGGGGCATTTTCGACGGGGCCCCATCACAAAAGTTTATTTTTGACGGGATCCCTTTAGAAATTCTCCATCACAAATATCCAATTTTCCAATAGTGAATGTTTACATAGAACCCCACTACACGTCTAATATATTTCTATGCACAGTTAGATAGTCCCACTATACCAAGTGTACCTCTTCACTGCAAACATATTAAATGAACAATGAGGTAGTTCTATTATACTAAGAGTCACCTAGATGATAACTTTCTTTTCCCACATCATTGGGAGTATGAATGATTGATATGTGTTAACACACTCTATCCTATTTCGTGGTCTGGAACCTGGGACCTCCACTGTGTTGGAATTCTTATGCTACAACAAAATTTGTTAGGTGGAATAATGGTCTCACCATATTCCTTCTTAACAATCCAATGAAATCCTAGAGACCCTACATGATTTGATTAGATTCCCATGTAACCTGAAGACCCATGTAATGGCCTGAATTCACAATGATAAAAGGCGAATGGGTTATTATAGTCCACTATAAAAATAATTTTATAGGAATTGAGTTTGTATGGTATTGAACTCTCATCCTTGACAATTCCAAGGAGTATGTAGAATATATTTATATTCTTTTTGGAGCTTCAAAGTCATCATGATGTTTTTTTATCAACCTGCAATCATCTTTATCATACGAAAAACCTGAAATGATTTCCATGAACTCGACACTCCTGAAGCATCTAGTGTACCCTATGATCCATCAAATTTAATCATTTTCTAATCAGCATGTAACTCAACCACTCTATATTTTTCACTTTTCTCCGCATAATATACCTCATGAACCATGTCTTCCCTACCACCACATCTAATTCACCAAGAATTGATACCGCCACCACTTATAGCATCGGCGGTCGCAACACTTTTACTACGGGACTCACTTATAACACAATACATCTATGTCATCCTAGATCCGGTTATTGATACAATTATTCCCTATATATCATTATGACCATTCCAATACCCACAATTCCTCTGAAACCATATGTATCATCAATCATAGCTCCTACAACATCTTAACAATCCAATGATTTCCTAGAGACCCTACATGAATTGACTAGCTACCCTTTAACGTCACTTTTCTTATCACATATAAAATATATTCCTTTAAGAGTGCTAATAAATTCACTTAAAAGGGCACTATGAATAATTAAAATTTTACACACATATTTATAAAATTTTAAATATTATTTATATAAAATTAATTATTTATATGTAAATATAATATATAAATATCAATTATTTTACTTTGTTATAATAAATAATTATCCATTTTATTTTTACAAATATTTATATGAAAAATATAAAATTTACATTAATCAATAATTTATTACAACTATGTTTACAAACATTAATTATTTAAATATATATATATATATATATAATATTAATATTTTATTTAAATAATTAACTAAATATGAAAATGGATATATAATTATTTAAAATATAGTTTATGTTAGAATTTAAATATTTGGATTCATGTTAAATAATTTAAAATATATAATCACATATATATTTATATATGCCAATGCATGTGAATCTATGCATATAGATATATGTCTATGTCTATATGTGATTTTACATATGTGTGGGTATTTTATATGTTGTGTATGTGTATATATGGGTGGTTGTTTTTATTGTGTGTGTGTGTGTTTATGTGTAAGTATATAGATGTGTGTTTGTGTATGTGTATACATATGTGTATGTGTGTTTATGTACCTATGCATATGTATGAGTATATAAACATGTATATATGTATGTGTTTGTGTATTTATGTGGATGTATGTGCATGTATGTGTTTATGTATGTGTATATCTATGTGATTGTGTATATGTATGTATGTGAATATACGTATATGTACATATGTGTCAGTTTATGTTGTTTTTGTATGTTTATATAATATGTTGATGTGTTTACAGGTGTATTAATGTGAATGTATGTATATATAATTTTATTTTTGTATGTGTGTAGATGAGTGTACTTGGTGAGTGTTTGTGGTATGTGTATATGAATGTTTGTGTATTTGTATACATATGTATGAGTATTTTTATGTTTATATGTATGTATGAGTGTATGTGTGTGTATGTAATGTGTATGTCTATTTATTCATTTAATATTAATTAATCATTTTTAATATTTTTCCATTTTTAATATTTCATGAAATTTATTCATTGGTAATATGAATTTATTTTTAATAGTTATTTGTTTAATATATTTTCAAATATATTCAATTTTTTTAGTCATATATAAATTTTTAGTTATTAATATTCAATACTTTTAAAATTTATTTGATTTGGATAAATAATATTTATTTATTTTTATTTTAACGTATTTTTCTTTAATTATCTTTAAAATTATTATTTATTCATTAATAATTCTTATTTAATTATAAATAACTTGATCTTAATTTTTTTTTAAAATTTAGTCATTTATTAAATTTTGTTAGTTTTTATTATTAAAATTACTGTTTCATTTATAGATATATTAGTAATTAATACTTTTATAATTATAAATTTTTTAAAAAAATTAAAAAAATCATTTTTCATTATCTATTCATTTTAATAATAATCCATTATATGCATATTTGTAATTTATTTATTTTTTATATTTATTCATTTAAGATTTCTGTAATTTATTCAAATTTTATATTAATTTATATTTTATTATTTTTTATTATTTACTTTTTTATTTGGTTTTAAATATTATAATTAATATTTATTCAATTATATTTCAATTTTTTATTTAAATCATTTTAATTATATTATCTACTCATTTTTAGTTTGTAATTTATTTTAAATTTTAAAATTGAAATTCAATTTTTAATATTTATTTATTATAATTAAAATATTTATTCAATTATGTAATTTTAGTAATATACATATATATACATATATATATATATATATTTCAAATATTTTTTTCTTACATAATTAATATTATTTATTCATTTATAATAATATTTTCACATTTTATAATACATTTAAAATAAAAAATAATTTTTTTTATATTTTTTTTGTAATTTATTAAATTTTAATATTATTTTTTTTATTATAATGTAATATCTAATATTAATTTTTATATAATTAGTAATTAATTTAATTTTTAAAATTTCAAATTTAATTTTTTTTCATCTATAACTTCTCTGGGCTAAATAAAGCACTCATAAAAACAAAATTTTTCAACTTGTTTTAACAGTATTGATGAAACCCTTTCCCTATTTCAGAAGAACCATAATGGAGAACACCATACTAGTTACATTTAAGGTTTCATGAATGATAATTTCAATAGTTTCCTCCTTCGATTCATTCGACTGAATCAAACCTTAAATATAATTTATGTTATTCCTTACTCATTTTTAATCGATCTTTCATCATTTTTTCAGGATTTCTTTATCTGTGGTTTATTCTTGTATGTGTAAAATTTCAGCATTATTTTCATTATTTTTTGTTCTCCTCCTTTATTATTATCTTTTTTATCTATGTTTGGACCACTGATCATTTGATTTTTTGTTACTCTTCTTTTGATCAATGTTTGGACCCTTGATTTCATGATTTTTTGATTCTTCTTATTTTTTTGATTTTTTGTAACACCATAAACATTTTATGGTATTATTCTCTTAAGTATATTCTATTCATATCCCATATTTCATAAATCGTTGTATTCATTTGAAACAACAATTGGTTACTTAAGAGATAGTCATAACCTAGCCATTAAACATAAATTTTCCACTACAATGTATTGAATTTCGAAAAACGGTTATCTAGAGTTGTGACTAGTATGTCATTGGGAGTCTGATAGAATAAACATGATTTAGTTGATTAATAGTAACATACACTTATGAATAGTAATATGAACCTTATGAATAGTAAATAATGATAATATTTTATTTCCTTAAGGTAAAAAGATAATGAGATCTTAATTAATTTTTCAATGTGATATAAAACTAATTATACCTTTAATATTTATATTTTAAAAATTAACTATGATTTAATTTAAAAAATAAATTAATAATATTTAGAAAATTACTTTCAAAAAATGGAGATAATTTTTAAATTCTACACATCAAAAAATGGTTAGGGTGAAGTTTTCTATTTTTTCTAAAATAATTGACTTTTTCGTCAATAGTAAAAATACAGTTTTGAGTTTTTGGTAGTTTAATGACATCATAATGATTTAATAATTAAATATAAAAGAATTTTATACTTTTTTATAGTAACATATTACATGAGGTTTTCCAAGTGGCTAAAACCATGGTCAAATACCATGGGAAAGCCCATGGTTTTGCCAAAACCACTAATGAGGTGCCCCTTTTAATAAATAAATAAATCCATCATAAATAATATAAACACCCACTCATACCATTGTTTTATTTCATTCCAAATACATAATCATCAAATATATGGTAGTTTTCACTCCTTAATAATCCTCCCAAGGTGTCCTCAATCCCCTAAGGTCCCAACCTTCATGTTTTGGGAATTACTCTTCAAGGTAAGGGAATTTACAACCTTTCTCTTTTCTTAAAGATTTCATTTTATGTTTTCACATTTACATCAAATTGTATTATGATGGGATATGTGATTCCATATTCCTCTTTCTATACATATTGTGTAAGAGTGATGATATACCCCCTTTCTCTAATCAAAATATTTTATGAAATTTTAAGTGACGCCATTAGGATGTTGAATTTTCGTGAGGGATTTCTCAATTTTCTTTTGTTTTGAGTTCCATTGTTTTCTACATCTTTCTTCATCTCCCTTCATCCAAATTATATGATAATTTCATTACCTTACATGAAGTGTTAGTCTATTATGCTAATGGAATATTTCTTCTTCATCATCATCTCTCTTTCCCCTCCTCTTATAATAAAAGATGAAAACACCATCTAAGATGTGTTAATTTATCACATTCTAGGACGACGTGTTCTCAATTTTCATTACCTTGTTTAATTTTGGTCATGTAAACATTTTTATGGTTGAAACAGATTATAATATATTTATTTTATCTCATTAATGTTATGGAATACTTACACACTCATAATATAAAATAATAATACAAAAAAGGTTCATTTTGAACAAAACTGCCTAGTTAATCCAATCATTTGTAATTAAATATTAATTAATGAATCATTATCATGGTATATAACCCAAAATTAACTATAAGATCATTTATATATCATTAATATTATTAATAAGATATATTAACAATTCTGGATGTTTAACCACACATGAAACAAACTTCCATTCATGAATACAAGTAAACAGATCATGAAAACCAAGGAAGAAAATGATTCTAAAACAATAAAATTGAACCCCTTAATCCCATAAAAAGGGACAGTAATGAACATAGTAATGTTATACAAAATAAATTACATGTATAGGACATTCTTTAATTATCAATTAATTAAGATAAATGTTATTATTATGGTCCTTAAAAAAACGACGAACACACTCGAACATAAGGTAAGGGGTGTATCATCTCACTTTCATTTCTGTGATATTTCCATTATTAGACACATATTTATTTTATGTGGTGTATTGAGTACAGAATTTGGATATATATAATCATGATTCTATTTATATTTATGGAATTTTTTTATCCATTTGTTGGTTATTTGTTTTTGGTCATACGACTCGACTGATTTTCATTGGGTAAGGGACTTTGTCTCAAATTCCATTTCATTGTCAGTTACTTGGTATTGTGAACCTAATACATCTTATGTGGTGTATTAAATACCAATTTGAGATCATTTTTTATTTCAAATTTTAAATATATTGTATATCAATATTATGGTTTCATGGATATGAGTATTGTCCTAAGCTGTATACCCCTTTACATGAGGCGTTTATTTGGAATGTTGTTTTATCTATGGAAATATTGATAAATATGAATCCCTTACTCTCTAAGGATATTGAGAAAGAAGATTTTAATTTTATTAAATATATTTATAAATAATTCTTTGGACTTTTAGTGGCGGGTGGGACCCGCTATAGCCCCTTGATGCATCGACAGGTCTCATTAGAAAAACCAGTTTGCGAAAAACCCTTCGAGTTTGTTTCCCAAAATAATATGTGTTTATACCTACAAAAATAAAAAAATATAATGGTATTATGGTATAATGTTTCATATACTTGACATCCAATTAACAATCATTCTCTTTATTCATTTTCTATTATTACTATCCAAGAGGTTTTCACTATGAAAAAATCTATCGATGTAGTTTCATTCTCAGTTTATTAATGGTGTGTGTTTGTTATTTATTCACCATTCCATATTTATTATGTAAAATTATTTATGATTCAATTATTATTGAATTCTTGATTCCGCTATTTTTTACCCTTACAGAGCATTTGAGATCACCCCATTTATTTGTTAACCTTCAATAGGTTATGAAGAGGAGATCATTTAAGGAGTTTCCGTGGATGTAGTTTTTTGTTTTTATTATGTATTGTATTATTGTAACCTTTTAAAATGTAATTTTAGTTACATCTATGTATCTAGTTTCTTCAAAACTACTAAACTGATCATTTCTTTGGGATTTCATTCCTTCTAACTAGGCTAATGTAAAATGTAATTCACCAACTCCGGTCTAGAGAGGTCGGGGTGTTTCAATTGGTATCAACGGAAGTTTAGTTGCAAAAATGGAAACTAGATTATAAATTATTGATTATGGAACAAATACATAAGGTAGTATTTGAGGAAAAAAATACTAGATTGTTCTGGAATTTTGGTAAGGAATAGAGTATGTGGATCTTTCTAGAAAATACGTCCTTGTCTGGACACAAACATGTAGAGGTGGATCGGGCATAGATGCTCCTAGGAGTGAAAACTCCTAAAAGGGGTTTTCGGCTTGACCCAGGGTATCCTGTTCCATGAAAATGGGCCTTTTTACACTCTTGGTATTGAAACTCCCAGGGGATATACTTTGGATAATTTACATTTTCTTTATAAAACATTATGAAGGATTCTAATTTAAATTTTTCCTTAAAGAAAACATGTTTATGTTATTAACTATGCAAAGTAATTTTATATATTCTATTTAATTTTCTAGTTGAGATTATAAATTATGATTCATAACCTAATCTATTTTATTCCATTATTTATAAATATAACCTAATGGAAGAAGGGTAATCCATACATATGGACAATTTAGGTATTTTCTCACTGAGCAAGTCAATACAGTCAATGTTAGAATAGATTATATCATGAAAATATTGGGAAAACATACACTGGTTGTGAACAATTACCATGTTACACTTGTGTTGGATCATTTCATGCCACAAAATCCTAGATCCTTTAGTTGGATTACTAATCTAATGGTTTTTGAGTAGTGGATAAAGTCCCTTGAAAATATATTCATGGCATTAAGATGCAATTAAAATGAAAAGGTAGTGATGGAGGTATATTGTCCCATGGGTGAAGCTAATCAATGGTGGTCCTTGATCCAGAACAACACTGATGAATAAGAAATAGAAGATATCGAATGTAGTAATTTTAAGGAAATTTTCTTAAAAACAACTTCCCTCGTGAGCAACGAACCAAAATGAAGAGAAAATTCCTTAGATTAAAGAAAATGGAAGAAGAAAATGTTGTAGAGTATGAGGCTTCCTTCACCATACTATCTTGGGGTTTCATAGATTACATACGAGACTCAGAAGAAAATATTGATCAGTTGTTTGAAGGTATTAATCCAATTCTTCGAAGGGCACTGTCTTCTCAAGAATTTTCATCATATAAGAAAATAGTATCATGTTCCATCAAAATAGAGAAGGAATTTTCTAGAACAATTTTTTTCAACATAAAACAAGATAAGAAATAGTAATATGATAACCAAGGAAATGTTTAAGCATCAAAGAAGAACAAGGGAACTAAGATATTCCCTTTATGCAAGAACTGTGGAAAGAATCATCTTGGGAAATTCTTGAAAGGCATGGGAGTCTGCTATATGTGTGGAGAAATGGGTCATCAATCTAATGAATGCATGGGGAAGAAACAATTTTATGATTTTAAATTATACAATTTTAGAGAGATGGGAAACGATTCAAACGAGTGACTTATGTTCCAAGGAATATTACCTCAGAAAAGGCATCGAGATCATGGTAAATCTTATGTGTCTACAACTTTGGAGGTTGAAGTACCTAATGATGTGGTGGAACATACTTTAATTGTTTCCTCAAACTTAGGAAACACTTTATCTGATTCTATATCATTAAATTAATTTATATCTTCCCATTTTTTCAAGAAAATTAGACATGTCCAATTTGATTTAATAATGAAGTTTTCAGTCAAAACTCCTAGAATATGTATCATTGCAACAAAGGCATGTCGACTAGTGCCCCTCATGACACATAAATATGCGTTAGTTTATAACCTTATCATCATATAAATGACTGAATTTGATATAATTCTTAGTCATAATTGGATGTCAAATTATGATGCAAAGATCTATTATAAGAAGAAGGTTGTACAATTTTTAAGAATATCACGGAATCCCTTATCTTTAGGGTATAAACATCCCCATACGATTCTCATCTAGATCCACCCCCAGTAGCTCTACTAAATTCAATTATTGGAGAGTAAGGGAACCCAATAACTATGGGTGAGGAATGAAATCATCAAAATTATGACGTGTATGTTGGGCACGAGTATGTTGATGTCTTTCCAGAAGATTTACCTGGACATCCTCCAGAGTGGGAAATTGAGTTTTCCATTGACATAATTCCTGGTTCAAGGCCTATAGCAATGACCCCTTATATAATATCCATTTTGAAGTTAGTGTATATAAATAAACAACTATAGTAATTGAGTGATAAAGGATTTATTCAACCCAATGTTTCCCCATTGGGATCCCCTATAATTTTTGTTATGAAGAAAGATGGGTCTATGAGGTTGTGCATTGATTATAGGGAAATCAATGATATTACAATAAAGAATAAGTATCTTATACCATGAATTGATAATTTATTTGATAGTTTTATTAGTGAAAAATATTTTTCAAATATTGATCTTTGGTCATGATATCATCAGTTTCTTGTGAGGAAAGAACACATTCCAAAAATAGCATTTCGAACCAGTTATGGGCATTGCGAGTTTATAGTAATGCCTTTTAGACTGACTAATTCACCATCTATTATCGTGGATCCGATGAATATATTATTCAAGGAATATCTTGATGACTTTTTAGTGGTCTTCATTGATGATATCCTGGTATAATCTAAAAGATATGAAGATCATGAAAATCACTTGTGCACTATTCTGAGAACTCTTATAGAAAATGAATTATATGGGAAGTTTAGAAAAGTTTGATTCATTTCTCTAATTAGTTTCCTTTCTGGGCCACATTGTCTCTAAGTATGTAATATCTGTAGTTCCTGTGAAGACAAAGTCTTTGCAAGAATTGCTTACTCCAACAATCCTAACATAGGTATGTATTTTTATGAGTTTAGCAGTTTATTATCGACATTTCATTCAAAACATCACCAATTTAGCTAACCCAATGACAAAGATCACATGAAAATGAGTTATGTTCATATATAAAAAGAAATTCAAAGACTGTTTCGAAGAATTGAATGGGAGGTTAGTGAATTCTTTGATCCTTACCCAACAATCAAGGAATTTTGGGTGTGTTATCTATAAATATGCATCAATGAAAGGACTAGGTTGTGTCTTATAAAGAATGATCGAGTGATTTCCTATGCATCTAGGTAGCTAAAAATTCACGAACAAAACTATCCAACTCATGATATTGAGTGAGAAGCTGTAATAGTTTCTCTAAAAATATGGAGACATTATCTTTACGGTAAAAAATGTGAGATATACACAAATCACAAGAGTTTTAAATACATTTTTAAAGAAAAATAACTCAACATGAGGAAAAAAGATGACTCAATTTACACAAAGATTAGTATTTTTCAATACACTATCACCCCATAAAGGAAAATAAGGTGGCATATTCTTTGAGTAGAAAAGACCACAAAATTCAAAACAAGATGATAGTTGAAAGGGATCTTATGTTCATGAATCTAGTAAAGATGAAAATGAGAATTATCATGGAAGGTAATAGATCACTACTATTTTAAATGGTTTCTAAACCTTTTTTACTGGAAATTATAAAAAAAATTAAAATTGATGATGAGGAGTTAGAAAAGAAAATTAAAGCAACAAATGTTGGGAAGTTGATTGACTTTGTATATGAAGGCGACATTTTAAAATTTGGAAAAAGACATTGTGTTCCCTCTATTCTTGAGTTAAATAGGCAACTGTTGGATGATTCTCAGAGCTCAAATTTCTCTATACACCATTATAGCACAAAGATGTATAGAGATCTAAAGGAACATTATCAGTGGGACAACATGAAGAGGGGGAATGATGATTATTTGTCGAGATGTTTGGTTTGTCAATAGGTGAAGACTAACAGACAAATTCCTGTAGGATTAATGAAAACCCTTCCTATACATATGTAGAAATTGATGATATTATGATGTACTTTGAAATGGTGCTACCAAAGACTCCAAGAAAGAATGATGCGATAGGGGTCATTGTTGATCGTCTTATAAAATCAGCATATTTTTTTGCTATAAACGAATATTTACCACTTTGACGTTCACCAAGACTATATATTAATTATGTTTTAAGATATCATGGTGTACCATTATCAATGATTTTTGATTTTTATCCCTATTTTAAATCAAAAGTATGGAAATGTTTCTAGAAGGGTTTGAATACTGAGCTTCATATGAGTACTACTTTTCACCCCCAAACTGATGGACAGTTTGAAAGGACTTTTCAAAATCTAGAAGACATGAAGAAATCATGATCTTTTGACTATTAGGGTTTGTGGGATCCATAGTTTCCTTTGGTGGAATTTTCCTAGATCAATAGTTTCAAATCTAGTATTAAAATGGCTCCAAATGAAGCATAGTATGGAATGATATGTTGAACACCAACTTGTTGGGATGATGTTGGTGAGAGGAAACTTATAGGCATTGAACTTATTGAAGAGACCATGGAAAAGTTGAAGACAATCAGATCCCATATTAAAGCAGCCCAAAATAGGTAGAAGAGTTATGTTGATAACCTGAGAAAGGATTTGGAATTCTAAGTGAGAGATCATGTCATTCTGAAATTATCTCCATGAAATGGTTTCTTAAGGATCAGAAAGAAAGGGAAACAGAGCCCCAAGAACATCAGACCATTTGAAATTCTATAAATAATCGGAGCTATAGATTAGCGTTTAGTAATGATGCCAAGTATCTCCAAAGATCATGATCTGTTCCATGTGTTATTGTTGAAGAAATAAATGTGATTCCCAATGTATGTACTCACCTATGAAGAAATAGAACTGGAACCTGATTTGTCATACTGTGAAGATCTTATCGGGATTCTTGACATAAGGGAGTAGGAATTGAGAAATTTGAAAACTCATCTAGAAAAGGATCTTTGTAGAAACCAGAATATGGAAGAAGCAACATGGGAACCTAAGGATGTTAGGGAAAATAACCACACACATCTTTTTGGTAAAATTTATACATAAAATTTCGAGGACGAAATTACCGAAGGATGGAATAATGTAACACCCAAAACATTTTATGGTTTTCTTATATTAAATATATTCTATTTAGAGCCTATATTTCATAAAGAACTATATTCATTTTATAAGAACTCATGGTTATTTAATAGATAGTCATAACCTAGCCATTAAACATAAATTTTCCACTTCTATGTTTCGAATTTCCAAAAACATTAATCTAGAGTTGTGACCAGTAAGTTATTTAGAGTCTAATAGAACCAACTTTATTTTTTGATGAATAGTAAAAAACCCTTATGAATAGTAATATGAATAGTAATATGACCCTTCTGAAAAGTAAATAAGGATAATATTTTATTTTATTATGTAAATAAGATAATGAGATCTTAATAAATTTTTCAATGAGATATAAAAATAATTATACCTCTAAAATTGTTATTTTTTGAATTAACTGTGATTTTATTTTGAAATTGAATTAATGATATTTAGAAAATTATTTTCAAAAAATTGATTTTATTTTTCAAATATAAACCTCCAAAAATGTTTAGGGTGAAATTTTGGGGTTTTTCTAAAATACTTGAATTTTTCGTCAATAGATAAAATACAGTTTTGAGTTTTCAGTTGATTAGTGACGTCATAATGATGTAATAATTAAATATAAAAGGATGGTCGACTTTTTTACAGTAACATATTACATGAGGTGTCCCAATTGGCTAAAACCATGGGAAAATACTATGGTAAAGAGAATGGTTTTTCAAAAAAACACTAATGAGGTGTCCCTTTTAATTAATAAAAAACTCCCTCTTAATTACTATAAATACCCACTCATGCCGTAGTTTTCATTAATTCCAAATACATATTCTTTGAATATCTAGTATTTTTACCTCCCTTGGAATCTTTCCAAGGTTTACTCAATCCCCCAATGTCCCATCCTTCACGTATTGGTATCTACTTTTCATGGTAAGGGAATCTACCACCCTTCTCTGTTCTTAATGCTTTCATTTTATGTTTTCACTTTTATTTAAAATTTGATTATTATGGAATATGCCATCCATATTCCCCTTTATTCACATATTATTTAATATTTATGAGATACCCCCTTTATCTAATCAAAATATTTTATGAAATTATATGTGACATCGTTAGGCTGTCGAATTTTCTTGAGAGATTTCTCAATTTTTTTTTGAGTTCCTTTATTTTCTAATTCTTTCATCATCTCCCCTCATCAAAATGATACAATAATTGCCGTAACCTAAATGAATTAGAGTTATATTATGCTAATTTAATATTTCATCATCATCACTCTTTCTATTACTCTTGAACTAAAAAATGAAAACATCATATAAGATGTGTTAATTTATCACATTCAAGGATGATGGGTTCTCAATTTTCATTACCATCATTAATTATGGAC
Source organism: Viscum album (assembly GCA_963277665.1). Taxonomy (NCBI): domain Eukaryota; kingdom Viridiplantae; phylum Streptophyta; class Magnoliopsida; order Santalales; family Viscaceae; genus Viscum; species Viscum album. The sequence continues at coordinate 2,059,870,245 of OY728132.1, forward strand.
ATAAAACCATTTTTATATTTGAAATAGATCAGAATATATGTATTTCATCTAATTAATGTTTTAAAATCCTTACACACTCATAATATAAAATAATAATAGAGAAAAAGGTCATTATGAACAAAACCGCAACGTTAATCCAAACATTTGTAATTAACTTTTAAATAATGAATCATCATCATGGTATATATCCCAAAATAATTATAAGAGCATTTATTTCTCAATAATTTCACTAATAAGATATATTAACAATTCTGGATGTTTTACCACAAATCAAATGAACTTCCATTCATGAAAACATGTAAACTGATTAAGAAAACCAAGGAAACAATTATTCCAAAAAAAATACAATTCAACATCTTAAACCCATAAAAAGGGCCATGAATGAACCTAATAAGGTTATAATAAATCAATTAAATTTATAGGAGATTATTCACATATTAATTAATGATGATTTTTTTTATTTTTCAGGTCATTAAAACAAACGAAGAACACAATCCATCATAAGGTAAGGGGTTTCTCACCTCACGTTCATTTACGTGAGATTTCCATGGTTAACCACTTATTTATTGCATGTAGTATATTGAGTAGTACCTTTTGATATATATTATCATGATTACCTTTATATTCATGGTATTTTGTGATCCATTAGGTGGTTATTAGTTTTTGTTCATATGACTCGATTGATTACAGTGGGGTAAGGGACTTTGTCTCAATTTCCATTTCATTATCAGTTACTTGGTATTGTGCACCTAATACACTACAAGAAATTGGAGCATTTTCAATGGGTTATTTGCGACGGGATCCTATCGCAAATGGACATTTGAGATGGGATCACTTCACAAATAACCCATCGTGGAAAATGGCGTCACAATTAAAACTATTAGTGACGATCCCGTCGCTAATAAATTTACTAGCGACAGGAAATATTTCCGTCACGAATACTTCTCGGGTTATTTTTAAAAAGCCTATTTGCAACGGGCCCGTTGCAAAGAACTTTTGCGACATGTATCTTTTCCTGCCGCAAATAGTTATTTTGAAATAACTATTGGCGATGGGCCTATTGCAAATACCTTTTGCGACAGGCTCCTTTTACCGCCACAAATACCTTTTCGAAAAACCCTATTGGCAACGGCTCGTCACAAATACATTTTGCGGTGGGCCTCCTTTCCCACCGCAAATAGTTATTTCGAAATAACTATTCACGATGGGCCCATCACAAATATATTTGCGAAGGTTCCTTAGTCCTTTCACAAATAAGTATAAAAAAATAAAAAAATTAAATAATAATATAGTAAAAAAAATTATATTTTAATAATAATAATAAAATTATAATTCAATCAAATATTTAAATAAAAAATAATTCAAAATGTTCCATTGAGTCAATGAAAGATGGCAGAAATATTTTTTCTAGTTGACATATAATTACAACAACATCTTTTTTAAGTTTTCTAAGAACATCGTAATCTTTTGTCGCTGCACAAATGTCTCGAAAAAAATATGAAATGTCTGTTATAGAATCCCAAATCACGGAATTCAACAGACCTCTTAATCTAATTGGCATAAGTCTTTCCATTATAACATAACAATCATGACTTTTTAATCCGCTAATATAACCATTCTTTACACATCTACACAAATTGGAAGAAAAACCATCTAGAAGTCTCAAATCTGTAATACACTGATAAAATAATAAGCGACTTTCATTGGACAGTGTATAAGATGCTTTTGGTTTCATTAACCTTTGTGTTCTGACATTCTCAAACAGTTCGAGTTCTGGGAGACAACATATTTGGGCAAGATCTAATTGTGCCTTTACATTATCTTTGCTCTTACCAGGTGTATCTAAAACTATATGAAATAAATTAACAAAATAGTTCTTCTCAATATGCATAACATCCAGCATGTGGTGGAACAACAAATCAGACCAATATAGAAAATCCCAAAAAATTCTCCCTTTTAACCAATTGTGTTCTTTTCCAAATCCAGAAATTTTCTGTTAGTTTATTTTGGGTCCAAATGTGATGGGATGTAATGCAAATACAACTGATTTTAACTCCGTTCATGATAACATTTGAGGAGGTCCATCTCTTTCAATTGTACCTTTTCTAAAATGATATTTCTTCCTCTAAAAATGATGATCAGTTGGAAGAAATCTGTGATGACAATCAAAATAACAAGGTTTTTTTCCATGGAAAAGAATAAATTATTTGTTCTCTCCCATACAGTAAGGACATGATTTCAGTCCATTTTTACTCCATCCAGATAACATGCCATATGTCGGGATGTCACTAATTGTCCACATCAATGCTGCTCTTAGTATGAAATTCTGTTTCACAGCAACATCATATGTATTGACACCAGTACTCCACAATAAATTTAATTCATCAATCAATGGTTTCAAATATACATCAATATTCTTTTTCAGATGTCCTGGGATTGATAAGGTCAAAAAGATATAGGGCTCATTCATCTTCATCCATGGAGTTAAATTGTACGGAGTTATAAAGATAGTCCAACATGAATAATGACTACAATAAGATCCAAATGGACAGAAACCGTTAGTGGAAAGACCAAGTCGCACGTTTCAAGATTCTAAAGTAAATGACAGATGCACTCTATCAAAATGTTTCCATTAATTACCATCGGCTGGATGATTCAATATTTAACTGGTTGAAATATTCTTTTTGTGCCATGACACCATTGTCGCTGTATTCTTAGACATGAATAAATGCTGCAGTCTGGATGTAAGCGGAAAATATCTCAACTGTTTTACAGGAATCAAGCCAGACTTCCCATGTTGAGCTTCTTTATACCTCAGTTTTCCACATGTGGGACAACTATCCAATGACTCATTTTCACCAGAATATAAATTGCAATCATTTGAACATGCCTGAATCTTCTGACAACTAAGTCCCAAATTCCAAACCATCCACTTACTTTCATAGTAATTTGCAGGAAAAACAGTTCCTTTGGGTAACAGTGTTTTAACCAAAGAAAATATTTGTTCAAAATAGTTGTTTGACATTCCATTATCTAATTTGATAGCCATGAATTTTTCAACTTCTTCTAAAATTCTTATCTTGCAACCAGGATATATTGCATCCTCAGCAGACCTCAACAACTCATAAAATTCAGATGGTGCCAACTCAGGAGTTGAATCAATATCATCTTGATTTTCAGTATGTTGAATAGATGGACCTGCGACATCATGTAATAAATTTTGAAACCGTGATGGATCCAGAATCAACTTTGTATCACCTTCTCTGGAAATGTGTTATCGTTTTGATACCAAAAAACATAATCCAGTTGAAAACCAAAACCCAAAATATGTCCCCCAACTTTATCAAATGTGTCAAACGTTCTCAGGGCACATTTTTTACAGGGAAATTTTATTGTGACTTATGAAAAAAAATCTATATTTGATGATGCAAATGATAATAAAGTCTCTACACCCTAAATATATATATGATTTAAACCAGAACTGTTTGGATTTCTATGTTGTTTTATCCATATGTGGTCTTCTAATAATGACTATTTCTGACTTTTTTGTTCCATATTTTTCTACAAAACATTAAAACATTACTAGTTTTGAATAATTTGATACTAGAAAAATTACAAAAGAGAAGATATTAGAACTACTTCTTAATAATTACCACTATTTACAAGTGACACAATTTTAAGTGAAATTACTGCTAATTATTGGTAACTATCGGTAATTATTAATAATTATTGGTAATTATCGGTAATTATTAGTAATTATTGGTAATTACTGATAATTATTCGCAACATGATTTGATCTATTATTAACATGTACAAATCTTAAAGGGCCTTTAATATTTAGGTCATGCTCAATAAAATTTTTACTTCAGCTATGTACAATGTTAACATAGAAAAATCCCCAAAAAGAGAAGATATTAGAACTACTTCTTAATAATTACAACTACTTACGAGCGACACAATTTTCTGTGAAATTAATACTAATTAATGCTAATTATTGTTAATAACTGATAATTATTCGAAACATGATTTGATCTATTCGAAACATGATTTGATCTATTCTTAATATGTTCATATCTTAAAGGGTCGTTAATATTTAGGTCTTGCTCAAAAAAAGTTTGTGTCAGCCATGTACAATGTAAACTCTATAATTGTCTTTTCTTGGTTGATCATCTCGCAAGTAGCATGGCAATAAGACTACCCATGTCTTGTCATTCACGTCTCTAAGAATCATCTCGCATTACCGTTTACATAAATCATTTCCTTAAAAATGTAATCCCTTAACTTTTCAAGGAACAATGGTATGTTAAGGGTCATGTGATATGATTCTTATGGATGAGAAATACATGACTTGGATCGTCTTATTGCAATGCTACTTACGAGGTGATCAACAAAGCAAATACAATTATATAGTTTACATTGGAAACGACTGATGCAAAATTTTTATTGAACATGACCTAAATATTAATATTATTTTTTCATAAATATTAATCATATAATAATAACATATGTTACTAATTATATACTAATTATATACTAATTATGTTACTAATTACTAATGGGAAGATATGCAGAGACCAAGTGATTAATCACTCGTTCAATGGAAAAGCAAACGTGATTGACCACTCATCCACCTCAATTCTCATTTCATCAATGTGTTGACGATTGTCAAGAATCTTCTATCTCTACATGTAATATTCACATTTACTAGAAGGTTGATTTTGATAGTTAATGCAAATATTATATGTGGAGACAGAAGTTTCCTGTCAAGCGTTAACACATAGATGAAAAGAGAATTGAGGTGGATGAGTGGTCAATCATGTTTGTTTTTTCATTGAACGAGTGGTCAATCACGTTTACTACAAATTATTTTAATCACTTGCTAATTATTTTAATCACTTGCTTATTTTAATCACTAGATAATTATTTTAATTTCTAATTATTTGAATTAGATCGCTATTTTTTTATTTGATAATTATTTTAATTATTTGATAATTATTTTAATTAATTATTTTAATTAAATCGTTATTTATTTTAATTATTTTATAATTATTATAATGAATTATTTTAATTAAATCACTATTTATTTTAATTATTTGGAAATTATTTGAATAAATCTAATTAAATTGCTATTTATTTTAATTGCTAATTATTTTAATTATTTTCTAATTATTTTAATTATTTTCTAATTATTTTAATTATTTGCTATTTTAATTATTTGATAATTATTTTAATAAATCTAATTAAATCGACATTTATTTTAATTTCTAAATATTTTAATTATTTGCTAATTATTTTAATTATTTGAAAATTATTTTAATTATTTAAATTAAATCACTATTTATTTTAATTATTTGTTAATTATTTGAATTATTTGCTAATTATTTTATTTAATTATTTGAATTAAATCGCTAATTATTTTAATTATTTTCTAATTATTTTAAATAATTATTTGAATAAAATCGCTATTTATTTTAATTATTTGATAATTATTTGAAAAAATCTAATTAAATCGCTATTTATTTTCATTGTTAATTATATTAATTATTTGCAAATTATTTTAATTATTTTAATTATTTACTAATTATTTTAATTATTTGCTAATTATTTGAATTAAATCACTATTTATTTTAATTATTTGCTAATTATTTGAATAAATCTAATTATTTGAAGAAATCTATTTTGATTATTTGTAAATTTCTAATTAAATCTAATTATTAACAAATAAATATCCCCCGGGAGTGTCATACCAAGAGTGCAGGAAGGCCCGTTGTTGTGTACCAGGATACCCCGGTTCAAGCCCGAAACACCTTATTAGAGTTTTCACTCCTAGGTATAGCTGTGCCAGAGCTGCATCTACTTGTTCGTATCCAGACAATGATTTATTTGATTGATAAAAAAAAAACTATACTAATTATACCGAATTAATTATGAGTAATTATTTATAAATATTTATAACAATGTCATTTTATTAATAAAACTAAAACTAAATAATAAATTAATTTAAATCTAATTTAATTAGAACAACAATTAAAATTAATATAGAAAAATTAAACAAATATAAAATTAAATAAAATGTAAATACCTTTGAAATCTTGAAGCTATGGACCCCTTTGATTTCTTTCTGATGGTCTCGCAAAAAGAATCGATTTTTTTTGCTTAAAACTAAAGCTTCAAGAAGAAGAGAGGAGAGGAAGAAGATTTGATGGTTTTCAAAACTGAAATGGATGTGGGTATATATAGGTTGGCGTATCTGCGACAGGATTATTTGCGATGGGTTACTCGTCGCAAATACCACTATTTGTGATGGGTCCCGTCGCAAATACCACTATTTGTGATGGGTCCCGTCGCAAATTCTTGCTGCTTGCATTAATTACGGTCGGCGGTTAAAAAGGCTTTTGCGATGGGAACCATCACAAATACTTACCTCCCGACATAACTTTAGTGACAGGCAGTGTTTCCCGTCGCAAATACCCTGATACGGTAAATACTATTTGCGCCGGGATTATTTGCGATGGGTACACGTTGCAAATATCATCATTTTCGACGGGCACCCGTCGTAAATTCCCGCCACCCGCATTAATTACGGTCAGCGTTTAAAAAGCCTTTTGTGATAAGAACCGTCGCTAATACTTACCTGCCGACATAACTTTAGCGACGGGTGGAGTTACCCATCGCAAATACCCTGACGCGGTAAATACCAGCTGTGATGGGCGGCTTTCCCCGTCGCAAATGGTATTTACCGCCACATGGTATTTGCGGCCGGGATTTGCCACCAGTCGCAAATACTTTACCCGCATTTTGGCGTGAAATCCGCGCCAAACCTATTACGACGGGGACATTTTCCCCATCATAAATGATAAGTTATTTGCGATGGGAATATATTCCTTTCACAAATATCCCTTTCATCGCACCTGTTGCGACGGGAATATGTCCCGTTGCAAATAACCCGTCACAATAAACCCTTTTTCCCGTAGTGATACATCTTATGTGGTGTATCCAATTCCCACTTGAGATCATTTTTCATTTAAAATTGTAAATATATTATATATCTATATTATGGTTTCATTGATATGAGTATTTTCGTAAGCCGTATACCCATTCACATGCGGCATTTATTTGGAATGTAGTCTTAACTATGTAAATACTGATTAATCCATATCCTCTACTCTATATAGATATTGAGAAGGAAAATTCTACTTGTATTATATATTTTTATAGTAAATTATTTGGAATTTCAATTTCATTTGTGGCCTGCTATAGCCCCTCGATGCATCGACATGTCTAATGAGACAAATCAGTTGACAACAAACCCTTTGAGCATGTTTCCAAAAATCAGACAGGTTTCAACCCACAGAACTAATTTGCTTTATGAGTATTATGGTATCATGTGACAGATACATGAAATCCAAATAATAATCATTCTCTTTATTCATTATCATTTATTACTATCCATGGGGTTTTCATAATGATGAAATATATTGGTGCAGTTTCATTCATTGTTTATTAATGGAGTGAGTTTTTTATTTATTCACCAAGCCATATTGATTATGTAAAATTGTTTATGCGTCACTTATTATTGAATTCATGATTCCTCTATTTGTAACCCATACTGATCATTTGAGCTCACCCCTTTGATTTTTTTACCTTCAACGGGTTACAAAGAGGAGATTATTTATTGAGTTTCCGTGGATGTAGTTTTTAGTTTTTGTTATGTATTGTATTTTTGTAACCTTTTCCAATGTAATTTGAGTTACATCTATGTATCTAGTTTCTTAAAGACTACTAAACTAATAGTTCCTTCAATATTTCATTCCATTTAACCATGCTAATGTAATAATTAATGCACCGACTCTCGTCTAGAGGGGTCAGGGTGTTACATTTTTTGTTTTCATTTCACTGACATAATTTAATAATAATATATTAAATCTTTTTCTTTGCATATATTTTTAAAAAATATAATTATCATTTTACTGTTGTTTATGTTTTTTCCTTTGATTTAAGATGTCTTAAATTCAGCTCCATGATTTATACATTCAAAAATAGAATGAAAATAATAATGAATTCAATATGATCGAATGAATTATTGAGTAACCCAAAAAATGGGTTTTAAGGTGTATATATTAAATATATTGATTTTTTTATTATATTTCATTGATTATGTAAGTTGGATGTGTGACATAATTTTTTTGTTTTCACAATTTGATAAGAAAAATGTAATTAGTTTTTTTAAAATATCTCCTCTATATGGGAAATATATTAAGGGACTCTTTTACCATTGGAACACACAAACAACCTTTTATAAGAGGATTTACTCTGGGATTATGAAATCGATACTATGTTATTTCCATAAGGAATTTTTTTGTTTTTCTTTTTTGGAATATAAAATGTTTTTTTATGTATTAATAAAAAAAATTAAATTTACATAAATGAAGTGTTTCTTTGTGGTATGAATTGTTTTAATGTTTTATATTTAGTTGACATTGAAATATTTCTATAGTGTATTTAATAAGAATGTCAGAGAAAAAATTTAAATTTCACTTTTATTAATACCACATGGAATAAAAAAATGAAAAACATGTCTAATGTCCGAATAAATATACATTTTAATAATTATTTTATTTTGAATTATTTGATATGTTTGAATATTTTTAATTATAAAAATGGATAATATTCCATTTTAAAAAATAAAATTGATATACTATGTTATTTTACCATAAACATACATCAATTGATGGATCAAAAAATACACATGCATGTGGTAGTTTATGGTACTTTTTTACCTTCCCGGATAATTTTAGTATATATAAATATTTAATTCTAATGGAACACAAATATTGAATTGTTGAAATTTTTCAAAAAATCAAAATACTATGTTAAAAAAGTGTAAGTGTTATTAATTTTTTTAACCATATAGAGTTATTGAATGCATAAGTAAAGATTTTTCCAATTATTTAAGGGGATATGGTATTATATCATAAATCATTCATATGGAAAAACTATAATATAATAGTGTATAAAATGAAAGAAACATTTTTTTAACATGGTTCAACCATTGAATACTTATGATGTGGATTATTATATTAATGTTTGATTATGCTGTAGAAATAATAACATTGATAGTTGACCAATTTCTTTACATGAAAACTAAAAATATACCATTTGGGATGTAGACATTAAATAATATATAAATATATATATATATTTTCATGAAGGTGACCTCATCCCTATAAAGGTTACTTACAACCACATCTCCACATATTTGTTAGTCTCACACTCCATAAAAAAACAACATATTCTCACATTCCTCCTATACATAAAACATCACATATGAATTCATCTTTGATACAAACCAAGACACATCACTACCTAGAAAAAATTCATTAGGTCTGGAATCTGATGATATCATCAGTCATCATCACATAACATCCCCATCGAATCATTTTACAACCTCATCCAATCATGTAACAACTGGTAATTTTATAGATGTAATTCAATTTTCAAATGTGTTAATACCTTATTATGAAAGGAAATAATAGAAAACACATGCAGTAATTTGGTCTTAATCCATTATAAATTAGTTCCAAATAGATTTAATTGACCATTGAACATCATAACTGTGGATAGTATAGTCATTATACATGAAGATTATTATTATCATATATATAAGGTTGTGATAAATCCAATTAGAATATATAATTGAAGTGATGGCCTCAACCAGACGGATTATACCCTTTGAAGCCCGTTTATAAAATATTCCATGGGAGATATAATCACTAGGATTTTCCCATCACCAATCCCATGTTAAGATTAAATAACTTAATAAAAATTGAAACAATTTAATGGAGATGTTCAGGTTGATCAAGATCACGACCCAAACCCTCTTCATCAATCCACCCTAAGAAAATTTCATTATCACACACTATAACCTTAGAGAGTTCACTAGTGTAACAAATTGTTATTTATCATGACACTAACAGTATAGAATCTTATATTTTTTGATATTTTAAAAAATAATTATTATGTTTACCTAATATTACTTTATAATGTCTGAATAATAATTTTTGAGAAAATTTATATTTTTATTTTAAGAAACAAAAATTGTTTGTTTTTTAAATATATAATTTCAATTAGTAAAATATTTCATGAATAAAAGATGTTTTTAAAAAAATTATATTTTAATAAAATAATATTAAAAATAATATTTATTAAATATAAATGATAATATACTTTTACATAGTGAAATGAAATTTTCTTATGGGATAGGAAAATATTGTTGGAAAAAATAATTATTTTTCAATAAATGGAAATTTTTAATTTAAAAATATAAATTCTCATATTTATATAATTTTTAAATTAAAATAAATATTATTTTTTAAATAATAATTTATCAATTATAGAATTATTATTTTCTCATAAATTTGTGAGACAGTTGAATTTTTATGTAAGAATTGAAAACTATATAATTATATATGTACTACAACATCATGAAAGAAAAAAAGTGATGTTATAAATACTATAAAGAGTATAAATGAGAACAAATATCTTTAAAAATTAATTTTATTTTATTTTTTAGTTATTTTTTTAATGATATAATCCCTTATTTAATTTTACAAAACATATTATATATTTTATGGTTTTAAAATGACTTATTTATAAACACGACTCAGTTACATGCCACAAAGGGTATAAATTTAATTAGTTGGGTTCTTAGCCTTATAAAATATTTAAAATCTATCCCAATTTTATTTAACCATGGGAATAAGCAATTGTTGGTTTTCTGTTTTTTGTTATTTTTTCACATTGATTCGAAAACCTAAGTTTGGAAATTAAAAAATAATTCCCCTCTCTTTATCTATATAAACACATCCGATATCCCATTATTCTTTTCTCAAAGACATTGGATCATGATGTTACTTTGAAATTACCCTTCTATATCCCTCCCAAAGTTCTCCATGATCTTAATAAGCTCCTCCCATTTTTTATACATGCCCTTATAAGGTAAATTGTACCCTACATCTCATATTTGTTCCATAAATATCTGAATATTATGCCTTTTTCTTTCTATTTGAACATGTTGGAATTTGTTTTTCCATAACCCAAATATTTTTTATATTATTTACATGTGATTAGAGACCCATTTCACTCTTATTAAACAATTAATTTAATCATTATATAAAAATGTTTAGATGCAAAAAATATCTTATTATTTTTAATGATAAATATCGGTCTAGTGGATACTAGTTTCCATATACAATCAAGGTTATTCCCATAAAAATACCAATCATTAATTGATTGGGTACATCCTTATATGAATCAAATAATCCATAATAATTTTATTTTATGTTATTAAATTAATCCTTATATTGTATGATCTATGTGGAAGACTTATACACGTACATGAAATGGATGTAATAGGTGGTCCCATAATTGTATATCTCTCTTATGAATTTTGTAATATTTTTATCTAATGATATACCTTTCATGGTGCATTAGATGTTATCCAAAGAACATTTTGTGATTATTTCTTTTCCTTTATAGTTGACATAGGTTTATGAAATCATGTTTTATGTAGTTCACACATTCCCATGTTTCTTTTATGTTTTCATGTTTTAATCAGGGATCATAATTCAAGATTATGGTTTTTACCCCTATTATGTCACCTTTATGTTCCTATTAGTTCAGATTTAATAATTTTCATTATTTTATGATTCATTTATTACCTTACTGGGCTTTATATCTCACACATTTCTTATATAAATCCCCTTGTTATCCCATGTTGTTATATAAGTTCAATGATTATGTAGAGAATGATGTAGATTTTTTGAATAAATATGTTGTAAAAATGTTGCATCTTCATTTTATATGCACCCAACCAGTGAAGCATAGCTTCATGAACTTTTGGGACTGTATAAAGTATTTTCATACATAAAAAATTAGGAATTAATTTATATTAATGGTATGGGTTTTCATAGTTGGATTCAGAGTGAGGATTAGTTTTTTATTAGGATTAGAAAACTCTAGTGAAATCCTTTGGTATAATAGTTAGCATAGGGAAACCTCACAACTATTTTTAAAGTATAGAAAACGGGTTTTCCAGGTAAATACATCCATTTATGGATACTATATGTGTATGTGGCTCACAAAAATGTGTAACTAGGTGCAATAACCATGAAAATGCCACATTGAGATACACACAATTGGAACTTGGTGCATGAAAATAGGCCTTGATGCACACATGGTTTGAAATTATTCAAGTATATTCTTTTTAAAATTAAAAATATTTTTTTCAAACCATTATGAAGGGAAAAAATCCCACAACATTTTATTTTAGGAAATAGATCATGGATAATATAGATTTAAAACTATAAATTCATAGGTTAAGTAATATATTTCATTTATTCATTATACCTACTATTTCTATAGTATCGATTTTATATGTTTAGTAGTTTGAAAATTCTCATCCCTAATTTTACTCGTTAATTTAGTCAACAACTAAGAATATGGGGAAGTTATTCAATAACCAATGGGGTGGGCAACATAATGGATTCCCGAATGAGATGCCCAACTTGATGGGATGATGAGTCATGAAAATAATGAAAAAACATTCTTAATTAACTAAGATTTTGAAACAAAACATGCAGTACGAGGAACACCTGAATACCCCTATAAAATAGAATTGTGAAATTTAGAACTTTATCTGACAGCTACATCCACATTTAATTGGATATTTTGATACATTAAAGTTGGAACCATGGTTTAATCCACTAAAAATTGTCTTTATCCTTCATAGATCCGAATAACATAATTTCAAAATATTAACTAATCATATTTAACAGAAAATTGTACAATGGTGGATTTGGTAAAAAAAAAATAAGAAACTTGAGGATGATATCAATGTGATGGAGTATAAGGGATTATAAAAATTATTTTCAATAGATAATATTATCGTACTCTCCAAATGTAATAGAGAGGTATTTTTATTTCTATAAGAAAAAATTTAATATATCGATTGTGGTGTATGAAGTTTACTTCACAATAATTTTGTGATACACTTTCATATTTTTTGTCTCTTCTTAATATAAAGTGTATCTCTTCTTTAGTAGGACAAGTATAAGGGTACAAAATTCTTTGGGAATTAGATACTTTTGTAGCTTCAAGTAAATTTTCAATAATCTGTAAATGTTAAAATGGATATCATTGAATCTCAAGGGTATTATGGGTCTATATATAAAAACTAGAGAGAATGTATTTTAATTTTGGATGTGTGATGGAAATGTCACATGTGGGAAATAATTTTATACATCGCAATTCTCAAATGTATGGGAAGAAGAATATCAAAATATTTCTAAATGGGATAATGAAGTGGTTTATGTTCTAGAAGTAAGGGAACCTAGATAGTGATTATTTATGTGAAAGCTGATAATTTATGATGGATGAAAGGAATTATTTAATTAACCCTCATCCCATTTTCCATTATTTCAAATGAAATTATAAATATAATTTTAAATCCAATGGATAATGCTAAAGGTTTTTGATGAAAACTGATGAAAATAACCTCCAACAAATTTAGAATAGCAGCGGGAATATAAAATTACAACTTCTGAGGTGGATCCTGAAAAAAAAATATTGACTCATAAACATGTTATTAATTCAAGGATAGTGATAAAACATTGTTATTCAGGTTCAATATATTATATCATATCACACAAGATTAGTACAACTATTCAAACACCACTACAAAACATGGAATTATAGTTATTAGTAAACACGGAAAATTGGGTAATTATTACATCCCAATCATATTTCTCCTCATCTATTTATATTTTTATGATTAACTACCCAATGAACATTATGATACTCTTTTTTGATGAGTTTTAGGAAATTCTATGTAAGGAATATCATTCCTTATATGTAGTATACCTAATCATCAGAGAGAGGGAAATCACCCTTTATATCACAAATAAATCTATGATTATATAAAAGTGAATCAAACAAGATGAATCTACTTGGATATTGAAGTAATAATTTAATCATTGAGAAAACAGAATAATTATTAAAAAAATTGAAGAATTTTAATCAATATTACCATTTATTTGAAATTTTTATTAAAAACTTTTTATTAATAATTGATGATTTAAAATGGAAAAAATAGATAGAAATACTAAATTAAGGATGTTTGATTATTTTTATGATATTAATTTTTTATTTCAATATTTATTTAAAAACATTTTAGGAAAAAAATATTGGGCCATCCTGAGCTCCCCCTCAACCATATAGGGCAGCCATCCAAATATCCAGAAAACTAGCCATCCTATAAGGGAAATCTTATCAAGCCATTCCACAGGGAGAGCCTTTGTAAGAATTGATTGGGTGTGAACAATGAACAAGAGAGTAGATAGGTTGCGTTAATACCTATGGGGGATATGAATGATGGTCCAACCCATGTTTTGGTGAAAAGATTTTCGGGAGCTCATCCCCATAGTAGGAATACGATCGATGAATGTAATGGTTTGTTACTTACAGTAGAATCAGTAGGTGATGAACTTCGATATGGGATGGAATATTTTTTGTTAATGTTCCTCACATAATGAAATGATAATGTCATATTTATTCTTTTTATCCACATTCCTTCGATAGATTCTTCCACTGCTCTCATATTCCTCCTATAGATCGACTTCGACCACTTCCATATGAAATTCATTGAACATGCCATGGAAACGACCTGGGAAACTAGAACTTGATTGAATCCACTATTATGAATCCCAATTCCACCACTAATCATCTTTTGAACCATGTATGATCACAGTTATTTTAAATTCAAAGAGTAAAACATCAAACACTCTTTTAAGGGATCACATGTGACAACTGTGATATGAGCATAATGTTTGTGGATCTCCCTCTTCCATTTAAAAAAATATACTAAGGAAACTATTATGTTGCATTAGATAAATGGAAAGAAAATGAAATCATCTATGACAAAAATGGAGGAAAATAGGTACATGGGCCATGGAGAGGTTTTCATATGTCTCTAATGACCTCAAACCTTTTTATCAGGACCCTAAGTTTACATTATTACATTGACATAGATACAAAGGGTAATTTCTAGAATGAAATATCATTTTTGCGATTTTTTAGAACTAAATACAGGCATGATAAAAATTTATATTGGTAATAGAAAATAAAATATAAAATATAACAATATAAAGTGAAATTTATTATTGAAAACTCATTCCATGAATTCTTTTTCAGATTATTGGGAATAGAAAAAATAATATTGGGATAAAATGACTATTATGGGTCTATTACAGTGGAATCTATCATGAATAAAGAAGAATAATCATCACGGAATGGTAAATAAATATACAGTTATACTCTTTGAATAACTTGACTATTATGATAAGATATGGAATAATCAATTTGGAAAGGTTAATAACCAAAAACTCAGGAATTTAATCAACAAATCATAATGAAATGTATCTGCATATAATATCATTGAAAAAATCTCATAGATGACAATAATAACTGAATTAACATTGAATGAAATGAGTAATTTTTATATTTCATTTCACAATTATATTATACCTCTACCAACAAGATTTATCCTCAATGTTCTATAAAAATACTCAGAAAAACACCATCTGATGTGGCCAATTGGTTTTTCCCATGAGCAATAATGATTCTTTAGGTGGTTATCTATAATTAGGATGTAACCCTTTCTACATGTAGATATAATTAATCATCTATATAACAATATAGTAATTTTATTAACAATGTGTCTTATCAAAAATATCTATATTGAGAAAAGGATACATATTTATCAATATTCTCCCAATTAATAAAAAAAGATAAAAGTATACACCATATGTAAAAATGAAATATGGTTTAGTAAATAATCATATACATATTAAAATAAAATGGATATTTACTATAAATTTAATTTCTAATTGAAAATGATTTAAAAAGTGATTGAATCAAGAGAAAGTTAAAAATCAGAAAAGAAAGTCAGATTATATAATGTCATTGACCACTTTTTAATGTTCAGATCAAAAATACTTGCATGAGATGATTCAAATTGGAAAATAAAATACAATTAAATCTAAATTAATTGGGATATTACATTTCAATGGGGTATTATATACACCATATAAAATAAATTCCATAAATAACGTTACAATATGCCTCAATGAATGGAAATTCAAACGAAGTCCCTTACCTCATTCTTCCTTTTACTTGAACATGATTTAAAAATTTCTATCATGATTTTAAACATTTTATTAACTTATAATAGAACCATAGTAATATTTATAATATCATATATGATAATTGTTATCCTTTTATCACATATTCATTAATAATCCTTAATTATTTTCATTTTTAGGTGTAAATTTGATTTATTTTCTCATCCATTCAATGTCATGAATGTTCTTTTTCATTTTCATATTATATAGTTTCATAAAATATAGAATAATAACAATTAAATAATTATCTCATTTATACATAAATTATTCTTTTAATTCCAATCATGAAATATTTTGTGGAGAAATGAAGTATGTTGTGGTAATAGAGACAGAAAGTCGTACGTACGCACAAGTAATGTTTCCATTTTTCAATGATCATTATGGAAAGGAAGTAGTTATTATTTTAATAGTACATAATTATAATACTATCATAAAACTATATTATTAATATATATATGTAATTATATATACCATGCATGTACTGTTATGATGAAAAGTGTGTTGCATCGCATCGTGATGGTAGTAGTCCACATATACACAAATGATGTTACCATCATTCAATGTGAGAAAAGGTAAGAAAATAAAATTATATACTACCTTTACAGAATTATAAATATTTTATTAATATCATAATTATTATATTTTTATAACTTATATTAGTTAAATATATTGTTATTACCTTTTCATGTTAATAATTAAGGATAAAAAATCACATCGCTTCATTAGGTGATAGTTCGCCAAACGCACGAGAGATGTAATCATATCTACTAATGAATGGGATGTAAAAAATGAAATATATGATATAATAAATCTAGAAGTATAATTATGTTATAAATTTTATATAAAATTTTTATATCCATGATCATTCCCATCTTTGATAGGTGGTAATTTAAAAATAGATGACATCAGTTTGTGATATGGTAGTCCTCTATACACACGAATGATGATTTTATAACCTATTTTTTTTGGATGTCATGATTTTTCAAGTCCATCCCATTAACAAAAAAACATATAAGATTATATTAGATACTAATGTTATTATATTATCATTGTTTAATAACAATTTATTGGTTTTGTGGAATAAATAAAATAAAAATGTTTGCTAAAATACATTACCTCTTTTAAGGTATCCTCCTTAGGATTGTGAAAAAAGCCTTTCTAGTTTAACAATATTAAAAACAAATTTATGGGATGATTTGATTTAATTTTTTAAGTGATTTTTTCATGTATTTTCTGATCCGAAATGGTTTTAATCTGTTAATATGAGAGGGTAGTGGGTGTCCATTTATAAGTGAGTTGATTGGAACACTTGTAATTTTAGAATGAAAAGGGTGTAACCAAATTTTTTTAAGAAAATGCACAAAAATGAATTATTCATGAGGCTTAGATATTATATTGTTTAAATAGATACATTAAAAATTAAATAATATTTTTAGGTCATTTGAACCCTTTTCATTTTAGATTAATAGCTGGTAAACACATTTTTACCATAACCATGGTAAATATTTTTACTATTTTTATAGTTAATTATGGTTAAAAATTAATTTATCCCTTATAAATAATATAGATTATTAGTTTCCCAAATATTGAATCCATTTTTCCATATTCCATTAAAAATATAGCAAAATTTAATATAATATGAATCCCACAATCAGGATGAGAATATTGGTTTTTAAAGAGAAAATGTTCAAATGCTTGAAAAGTTGTTAAATCAACATTAAATATGAATATAATTTAAATAAAATAAATTTTATTAATATATATATATATATAATTGATCTAATTATACATGAAAACCATTAGAAAATACAATTTAACATTATAAATGTTTTAAATTAAAATGCAATTTGAAACTAAAATTCATTAATTTTAACTATTCATCAAAATGAAACATTTTAGAAAAATATAGAAAATTTAAAAAAAGATAATTTTTATATTTAATTTTAAAAAATTAACTTAATTTTTTCAAATAAATTTTCTATAATTTGTAATTTTTAATTTTATAAAATATTTTTGAATCAAGACTAAACTAATTTTTAAAAAGAATTTTTTTTTCAAAACATTTTTGTTTCATCGAAATGATTTTTATTTATTTTTTTAATAAATCAATAAAAAATGTATGTGTGTAATATATATATATTATAATTTATTTAATAATATTGATACCTAAATATTTAATGGATAAGTTTTATTGGTCCGGTTTAAATAATATTTTAATAGAGAATCTTCATTTTAACCTATTATTGTGTTCTTTAAAAGCTATCGAATTAAATGTATTCATAAAGATGTATATTTTAAATTCTTGGGGTTTATACATTATTCACTACAAAAAAATCAACCTCAATATTTCATAATTATTTCCTTCTAAACAAATGAGGTAGTAATTCTTCCTATTGTCTTCTAGTTCACATGTTTCTTCCTCCATATTCCAATTTCTCCAATCTACCTTTACTAGTTAAGTTGTCTATTTCCTCAATAATTTATCTATAATATCAAGAATATGTATAGAATATTAATGATAAGATATATCATGTTATAATTCTATTTCATCATATGTGGCCACATGCATTGGGTATGGTATGCATGAACTTAATAATGATATATTGAACATGTCAAGTAATTTTTGAGATATTTGGTGGAATTTCAAATAAATAAGAAAACACGCCAATTATTTCAAGAATTCCTTAGGGTTTGATGTACATAGGGATTAGTTTCCCTTTATTATTTAACTTTATGACATCCTTCCATGGATATATATTTCTGTTAAATGATCACTATCTCAATATCCCAAATATTTCCTATGATTATCGATATAACTCTTAATCCAACATTGATATTATTTAATTTCAGCATAAATAGAACTTTCCTTTATTATCACCTATTAAACTTGTTCTAGGCCTATGATTTTCCTTTCACTATCTTCATCCCAAAAAGATGGATTATGAAACCTATTTCCTTATAATGTTTCACGTGGTTCCATTTGAATACTTGAAAGGAATCTATTGTTATAGGTGGACTATAACAAAGATAAATACTGCAACCACATACCATGAAATTCATGTGAGAATGAACCCAACATTAATTCCCTAGTTTTAATATTTCTTTTAAACTACCCACCAGGTTGGGTATGGTACTTAGTGCAGAAATGAATCTTAGCATCAAGATCAATTTGAATATATTCCCAGAACATCAATGTAAAATGGAGATCTTGATCAAACATAATTGAAAAAGGAACTCCATGAATTTTTACAACATCATTAATATAGTAAATTTTGTGGTTATTAAGAGGTTAATAATCACTTATTGGAAGGAAATGTTCATATTTTGATAGGTGATCAATGATAACATATATTACATCATTTATTATAGGTTTAATTCGTAGTTTAGTGACAAATCACAGTGTAATTCAATCTCATATTCACAAAGCTATAGGAAAAGGAGTCATGAATCATGTAGGATTCTTCTTCATAAATAAAACTTGTTGAAATACTAAACATACCAACACATAATTATAAATTTCTATTTTTAGGTTATCCAACTAAACATGTTCTTGCAAACCCATATACATCATTATTCCACAATGATTTATTTATAAATTTGATCTATGGTCGTGATCAAAAAATTCACTTTTTAAATTAGGTATAGATGGACCAGATAATCACATTCCAAATTTCAAAAAACCATGTCCACAAATGATGTCTACAAATATATTTACAACTCTAACTCGTATAGAGATAAATACACTCAAAAAATCATGATCGAATACATTTTCACATTAAGAAGAAAAATAGTTAACAAGAGGTTGAAACATTACAAAGTAGTTTCACTCTCAGTAATATATGTAAATCATTCTAAACTGATGGATGTTGGTATGGGTTGACCTAGTTAATGGGAACTATGGAAGATCAGGGGAAGTATAAATTTTATGGGATATCCATTTTCTATTCACAAGGTGTGATTCAATTAGAAAAAAAGTGGTATAATTATTCAAGTACATAGTGCATTCAGATGAAGTATCAAATTATATATTAGATTTTATATTATTGAGTTTTGTATCTACTGAATGTAGAAGGGGCCTAAAATCTAGTAGAAATTATGACATAGATTGTAGTTCTAGGCGCGTAGAGGTGATGTTTCAACTCATTGGAACTGTGACGTATGATAATGTGGTGGGGAACAATGATAAATACCAAAAAATATTCAAGAGTATAAGTATCTATAAAGAAGATAATAGATGACTTAATGGTGTCTCCCAGACCAAATCTGTATCAGCTATTGTTAACAAACAAGAAGGACACTTGGAATCCCACTATTTCCTCTTACAAAGTGGTGTCGCTAAATCTATTTCAAATGGCATAAGTTACATTGGATGTTTAAGAACATCAACTGAATGTGAAGATATAAAATAGGGTGAATCATCGGTATCAAATAAATCAATTCCTACTGAAGATTAAATAAGGGTAGTACATCTCACTATTTTTGGACCTATATTAACTTCCAATGGACACTCATCAACTGTGTAAAAATTATTCACTCCTGAGTCTTATGGCTAGAGCCCTATAGTTCTTGATGCTTTAGGATACACTATAGTAGACTTGGGAGTTGAATAACCCTGACCATAATGAGGTAACATCATAGCCTGACAGAAACGTTGTAAGTGACCAAAACATACATAATAGTTGCACATCTATGAGGTAATATGACAAGAACATATTTTTATTCCTCACTTACTACACTGATATCAATTCATAGGAACATTTTCAACTACAATGGATAGTGCAGAGGAGGCTCACTACTGGGACCCACCTCCACCACTTCTGTGATGATCCTTCCACATCATTTTCTTCCCATTCACGCTAAGTAATTTTTCACTATATTGAAGGTAATAGGTAGTAAATCATTCCTTTCCTTCCATATTAATCTCTTCCATCATATCTCTATCCACCATTCCCACATAAGTATAATGTTTCATCATAAAGACTTGCGATTTGATATTTAGTTTTAAACCATACTAGTAATTTTGTGCCTTCAGCTAGTCATTATTTACCACATCCTGAGAAAAATGGGAAACTATATAAAAAAATCAGTGTATGCTGACACTAAAAGCTCTCCATATTGTAAATATAGGAACTCAAGATAGTTTTCCAATGGTAAGGACACTAGTAAAAACTCCTGAAATAATAGGGTTTTGAAACCCTTCCAATCCAAGCCCACTTGTCTGTCTTCTTGGACCATAAAATCCCACCATCACTCACCGAAACCCTCAATCCTAAATGATTCACACTTTAAAAAAATATTATCAAGTGTTTCCATGAATTCAAAGATCTGATCGATCCTGTCTATCCAGTCCTTCGCATCTTGAGGATCATTCATCCCATTAAAGGATGGTGGCTTCTTACGCAAGAATTTTCCACGATCGATTTCTATCTCCTCTAGTTCCTTGTGGTACATCAATAACATCATTCGGAACTCGTGGTACATTATAATCAATAGAACGAAATTCAAATATGATATTCTATATAATATTATGATCTATTTTTGGATTCCCTTAAGTATAATTAGCTACACCCTCCTAATGAACTTGTGGAAGATATCTTGAAGGCATACTACTTCTCACCAAAATATGAGCACAATCAAACAACATAACAAATCTCAATTCAAACTAGAAAACCCATATATAGAAATTGAGATTTAAATCCAAATCCAACTCTAGAGACACGCATCCCAACATCATATAGAAACTTGAGTCTTGTTATGATAAGAGTTGTCTAGGCACTTATCGCAACATACCTCTAAATCCCCGACAATACTATATCAAATCAAAAACATATACCAAGGTAAGGACTCTTGAGGTAGGACTCATCTAATACCAAATTGTAACAAACCAACCTGGGGTTCCCACAAACCTAGCACCCGAC
The DNA here is from genome assembly GCA_963277665.1 of Viscum album. NCBI lineage: Eukaryota > Viridiplantae > Streptophyta > Magnoliopsida > Santalales > Viscaceae > Viscum > Viscum album. Next base: position 2,059,892,401 of record OY728132.1, read on the forward strand.
CCAATATATCACGTACCCGTTGGGCATTCCTGACCCCCATGGACTGGAGACAAGAACCCCAACATCAAACAACGAACCAGAGGGAATTATTTCACCCAACCCAAACAATCACACTGAATATATATAATAAACAAAATTGAACAAAAAAATATGAAAAAGATATATATGTTCCAAAACATTAGGAAAAAAATGGAAACAGACAAAAACCAAAGTATCTAAGGACTCCAAAGGTCATTCCCAACTGCAAAGGAACCAAACCAAATATCTACTCCAAATGATGGCATGTAAAACCTCTCACCATCTCACCACCAGCTACACAAACATATGACATGAACCTCGCCGCCACTTTGGGGTGTCTTACCTTTCCCTACACTAGAAGAAAAACAAAGGTCTACACACCACCGAAGAGGTGCACAAGGTGTGAGCTAACAGGCTCAGTAGTATCCCACCGAGGAGATCAAAAACCCTCTATATAATAATTCATGTATACTCAATTTAAGTAATAACATGGAAAGATATGTAGTAAAATAGTTTTATATAAAACATGGTAAACATTTCCCTTTTTCCAGAGTTCTAAACAAAATCAAGGTATATCAATTTCAATGAACCTTTTCCATATCATTTTTCTTATATGAATAAACATGTATTTCAAGGATAACTTAGAATCCCAATAAATACAAAACAAAAGAATAGGTATCAAGACACAAAGGAAATCTGTAGGTCTATGACACAAACTACTTGTCCTACAATAATTAGGTTTACAAACCAGTTCCCAGAACAATGGTCCTAGGAAGCAAATGAATACCCATTGAGTAAACCCCCAACAATGTCAATATCATCCTCTAGAAAAATGGGCCTAGGATTCAGAGTAAATAACTAAGAAAACCATCAATGATAATAAGAAAATAATGGATGATGGCCTCAAGCTAAAACTTTCACCTAATTGCTGAAGGTAAACCATGTTCTTTTTTCACAATTCATTTTAATGCTTTGAAAACCATTTTAAATTTTATTTCAATTCATCGTAAGTAAAAATTTTATATTCCATTTATCAATAACCCTGGAAAACATTTTTTCACTGAAAACCCTTCTCAACAAACACAAAACAATCACTCCAATCTTCTATTATGAATTAGTTTTTAAATAAAAACAAAAATATCAATTATCATAATCTATATTCAGAACCACCTACTCAAGACTCAGTCAAACATGACCGCAATGAAATGAACCAATAATGAAAACACAATGACAACAATAAAATGCCTACAATTCACTCCACATGACATGGTTGATCCAAATCTCACTAAAAGGGGTCAATGGAAAAGAAGAAGCTTACATACATTCAGAACAATCACCCATCGCAACATGACTGACAAAGGAAAAGGCCTTCGAAGCGATATTGAACAACAGATCTAGAAGAAACCAAAAAAAAACATCTTAACCATATGGATCCAAACACACCACTCAATATTGATATCGCGATTAAAGGCAATGAAGAAGCAAAAAAGATGACTTACCTAGAGAAAAAAACCACAATTGTAATAGATATAGAACGTCAAACCGATTAGTTCGAAAGAAAATATGTCATCAAAAAATGTATAGGAGAGACCCTGTGTTGAGGATCATTAAGTTTGGAAAGAAATGACCAACCAAAACTAACAAGAACATATTTTAAAACTGGATGTGGGCCATTTCATGGAATGAAAATCCCATTCACGTCGTGAAGTCCACACTAGATAAGTACACTAAAAAATTCATCACCTCAGATTAAAAATCCATTATTTAAAACATTCATGATGTGAAACCACCCTTAACGATGTGTAATATTTCACTACATGAATCCCTTTTCATGTATTATACCCAACATTAATTACATTCTGTGTAACCTATTTTCATGGTATGAAATCATCCTACATTCTATAGAAAATGATAGTTAATGTTTAAAGTCCAAAAAATCTATAACATCAACCCTACAGGCATCCTCTCAATATCAAATAATGGAAAAACCATGATCAAGTTAAGGGTGTACCTAATAAAAAAGTAATGGGATGTTACACAAAAAATAATATTAACTCTATAAAATCCATTTTTTATAACTTCTAAATATTAAGAAAAACACGAAAAACTCATTTCTAATGAAAATGATTTTTTTTGAAGAATAGCGTGATTTTACTAAAAATATTGTGATCATTTTCTAAGAATATACGAATAAATTCATATTGAGTTCGAAAATTTTCTTTGTTTCATACATATGTAATTAAAATTTATTCCCACCAATTTAGGGGATTGGTTATAATATTCAATTTATATAAATTGTGTCTTGCGGTGCGTTTAAACTCACAGTTTCATGCAACCCAAGTTATTGAAGAAAAATTATTTAAAGAAAAATATTTATTAAATTATAAGGGTGTTACATATAAAATTACCCATTGAAATGTAATATCATGATTCATTATTAATTCATGGTATTTTAGGATTCTATTTTAATTATTTCATCCATGTTAATTTAACGTAAGAGTTACCACGTGGTAAATAATTTCATAATGAAATTTCTTTTCATTTAGTTATATTACTTCTAAATCATATCGGATATTCTATGATTATGTGTCATATAATTTTTTTTATTCTCAATTATTTTATGTGGATTTTAAATTGATACACATAACCTATTAAATGATTAATTCTCACTTAAATTTTATGATCATTCTAAGGATTTATTACATAGTCTCATTCTAATAGATATTATTTATTCTAGAATTTCAGTTGAAGGAAATTATTTAACCATTTTTTAATAAACCTATTTAATTTTTGTATCCAATGGTTATTCATGATATTTTCTAGTAATAGTACCATTTTCCACTCTTTTTTACTTACAAATATTTATAAATTTTTAATAAAACCTAACTTAATTTCTCTCTTAGGCCAAATATCATTTTTCCTCCAAAACCATGTTTTCTAGAAATGTTGTAAAAAATGTTTTTAATAATTTTATAAATGATTTATTAAAGTATTTTTGAAGAAAAATTACATTTTACAATATGTTTTGAAATTTCTATTCATGTATTTGTTAAGATAATTCCTATTATTATTTTACAGAAAAAGTGCAATGAAATATTGTTCTAACATAATATACTTTTATATAAATTCATTCGATCAAGAAAAATCTAGGTTTTAAAACATCATTTATAAGTTTCAAAGATTATTTTTATAGTGTTTTTTTAAATGTATTGTAAAATTTTTGTTTTAAAATGTTATTTCCAAAATGAAAATGATATTTTTTCCATGTATTTTTTAAAGATATTTTTATGGAATTTCAATTCATTAATGACTACAATTGCCATGACCTGAACTATTATAAATAAAATAACCTTTTTTGTTGAATTAAATGTATTATTATGTATTATAGTTATAGAAAAAACATTCACATCATTGGTTTTATTATATCCAATCAGATTTAAAATACTGTTAATAATATTTACTATTGATAATATATCCTTTGAGGAGTGATCACATGATTAGTATAAATATAGGGTTTCAAGAAATCCAATTGACACAGACAAAGGATGTAATGGAACCAACGATTAGGATTATACCATACGAGGCACATTTATTGTATCTTATAAGGGAGATATCATCATTGGGATTTTTCCTCTACCAATCATAAACTGAGATCCAATAACTAAAGAATTAGTGAAACTGTTTGTGAGAAATGTTCAATCTTATTGAGATCATGACATAACCCATGTATGTTGAACCACCCCATGAATGTCTCACCATCACAAACCATACCCTTATGGTGTTTTATACTATATTAAAGGGATATATATCAAGACCATAATAATATGAAACTGTATTTTTTATTTTCAATAGAATAATGTTTATATTTTCTAATTATCATTACTTTATAAATGATTATAATTTTTATATAATAGAATACAAATTGTATTGTTAATTAGTATTTGATTTCAATTTAGACATTTATTTTTATGAATTAAGGTATTTTTGAAATAAATAATATATAAAAAAATTATTTTTAAATAATGTTTATTAAATATAAATTATCATATAATTTTTATAAAGTCAAATGTAATTTTTTTAAAGTTTGGATAATTGTTATTGTAAAAAAACCATCATTTATCAACAAATAATGAATATTATTCTAAAACTGAAACTGAAAATATTTATAAAATTATTTTAATAAATTAATTATATTTTTTAATTATAACATTGAAATTATCCAACAGTGAATTTTTTATAATTTTCAGAGATAGTCGAATTTTCGAGTAAAAAATAAATACTGTATAAAAATATGGTGTGTAATGTGACACCATAATGATACAAATATAATGTAATTAACACTATAAATGGTTTAAAAGAACAAATATATTATTTACCTTAAATTTAATGTAATTTTGAGTTTATTTTACTAATTTTATAAATCTTTTATGAATCCTTAAAAACATATAATATATTTCAAGGTTTTTAAATCATTTCTTTAAGATCATGACCCACTTTTTCATTAGCAAGTCTATTATTTTAATATTTTAGGCCCCTTAAAAAATAATATAATTAAATCCAACCCTCTTTGGTATAATACATGGTGAAAACCATGTAATGTTTTCTGGTTTTGGATATTTTATTATATAGAGTCCAAAACTTATGTTTGGGAAATAATAAAGACCACCATCTCTTTTCCTTTATAATTACACCCATGATCCCATTTATATTCACTAAAAATACTTGGATCACATAATTACTCTTAACACTCCCTTATAGAGTCCTCTTATTGTGCCCTTAGCTCTGAATAAGCTCATATCAAGCATTTGGAATCACCCTTTCAATGTAAGGGATCCTCTCTTACTCCTCTTTATTCATGTATCTTATTTATCATATTTATTTTATATTTATTTCCAAATATTTTTATATAATCTTCCATATTCCTATTACTATCTATTTTTGGTATAAATGATGATAGAACCCTTTCAATATCATCAAACCCTCTCAGTAACATCCATACGCCCCTGTTATGCTACCAAAATTTCAACAGGATTTTACATGCCAAATAATTATGTAGGGAATACCTGTACCAATTTCCTATCATTGGTGTCTAACTTTATGAACATATACTTATTGATTGTGTAATTTAATTTATTTATTCCACACATCATGATCATGGAAAAAAATATTATTATGAATGAGTCCATGATGTATGATCTATGTGGCACACTTAATCATGAGAATTAAAAGAACGTAATGGATACACCCGAAAATATATAGCACTCAAATTTATGGGGTAATGTTTTAGACTTAGAATACATAATTTAAGTGATTAGGAATTGAACATAATCCATCAAGATAATTTTTTTATCATGATATCTTTTCATTTATCCTTGACATATGTTTATGATGGAATGTATTACGTTGTTTCCACATTTCCCAAGTTTCTTTCATGATTATCATGCTATATCAAACCTCATTGTTCATATATATAATTCTCACTATTTTTATGCCCCATTGATTTACCTATTGTCTAATATGTATTAATTTCTTCATGTTATTTCATGTTTATTCCCTTAATGTCCTTTATAGCTAACCTTTTTCTTATGTATGTCCCAGGATTATCTCATGTAGTGTTATGTATGAAAGAATAATATGATCATGCTAAGGATTTTTCAATAATGTTGATGTATTCTCTAGATTTATGTTATTATGTTATGTACCTAATCCCCAAATACACAAGACTTATCAATATTTTGGGTAGTATTATGTGAAATATTATGTAATAAATCATCAATTGATATTCAATAAATAGAAGGGTTGGCATAGTTGGCATCAAAGGAAAAGTTCAGTTATTTTATTTGGATTATGATTAGAAAAATATACAGAAACCCTTAGAGATAAAACTAAGTGTAATAAAATATCCCTAAATTTTTTAAAATATAGATTAATTGTTTTATCAAGATATTACATCTCGATCTAGATACTACAAGTGTATGTGGCTCTAACACAGATGCACGTAGGTTTAAAACATGAAAACATCATGTTGAGTAGAATTGACAAAGAAATGGTGCATGGAAATTGGAATAGATATAATCTAGGATTGACACTCCCAAAGGATATGATGTTCTATTCATAATCCCAATACAAAATATTATTAAAGGGGGATGACATAAGAGTATATGTTTGGAAATAGATCACGGATAGCTTATATTTAAGCCTACAAATTAATCAGTTAAAAAAATACATGTAATTTATAAGTTAACCCATTAATGTCATTGGATTACAGTTTTTATGTTTAATAGTTTAAAAATACTCATCCATAGTTTTCCCTTTATTTTAGATAATAGAAAAAATTGGAGAAATTAGGTTATCAACCAATGTAAAGGTAAATATGATTACATCCTTAATGATATTCTTAACTTTATTCAAGTGGGAATCATGAACATTGTGATGATACACACTCAGATGACTGAATATTGGAATAGAAACCTAGATAAGTAGTATCAACCAAATCCCTCTATGAAATAAAAAGTTTCAATCTATACCTTTATGTGATAAAGGCTTCTTACTTTCAATGGATCATCTAATCCATTAATCATAGAAGAATGTATCAAATTCAATGATAAGATCTTATACATCCTTTAATGTTTTGATAATGATAAGGTTCTATAGGCTATTTATCATATGGAGGGATAAGTTGGTCAGTAGTGGAAATTGATCAAGAATATAAATCCTAATGAAGGGATCAAAGTGATGGGATGGAAGGAATTAGAACAAAAAATCCAAAATAAATATTTTCCTTACACTCCCCGACGTAAAATGGAAATGGATTTCCTTTACCTCAAGAAAAAAGATGACAAATCTATTAGGGCGTTTGATTCAAACATCATAATACATGCATGATATACCTCCATATTTTTTGTTACTCCTGAATGTAAGGTTGACCACTTCATTGGTGGAAGAAATGTAGTCTATAATAATAAATATTGATCAGAGACTTTGATAGCTATGAGTAAATTGTATTATGTTCCCTCAAAGTTAAAATGGAGATTGGATAATCTTAAGGGTATCACATAGATGATAAGTGGAAAGTGGAATTTAATTATGGTGGTACTGTGTATAAATCTAATGGTGTTAAAAAATTTCAACATCACACAAGTCAAAATGGTAGAATATTCCACCCTGAGAATTTCCGAAGGGGAATGAAGAAATTATTTAGTCACAATAATGAAGTACATATATCTAGAGATTTATAAATTGAGAAGACCACTAATGAGATGGAAGAAAGGAATTATCTAGACAACCCTCAACAGATTTTTAATTTTTTAATCAATAAGAAACAATGTTACATTGAAGACCAATTCACTAAGCCAAGGGTTTTTTGAGTCAACCAACAAACTCTATGGTAGAAAGGGAGATATTTTTCCAACACAATCACTATGGTTGATACCGAAAATGAAGTGGTGTTAGGTACAATATTTATTCAGTTAGTGATAGTGAGAATATTTTTTTAATTTTCTGTGCATTCCATCATATAAAGAAATTATAGTAGAACATTTCAAACACCACCACAATGAATGGATGTAGCGTTGTCATTAAAAATATATAATGGTAAAATTATTTAATCCCAAGTATATAAACCCTCTTCAATTAAAATCTTTGGGCTGAAATTCCCAGTAAAGATTATGATACTCCCTTTTATAGTGTTTGATTCAATTTTGGATATGGATTGGATTTCCGAGTATAGAGACAATATAAGTTGTCATGAGAAAGAACTCACTCTTCATATCTCAAATAATCCATTGATTCTGTGAAAGTTAAACTATGAGGATGAATGTTCTTTATGACTAATATACCAAAAATGTATATTATTTCCCTATGAGTAATGACATCTACATAAAATTATTCAGTCTAAGGAAATAATCATCTTTCAAGACATGACAATTGTGGGGGAATATGATAATCTGTTTCCCAATGAATTCTATGGTCTTCATCCTAGTCGAGAGGTTGAATTTTCAATTCATCTTATACCTAGGCTTTCTTCAATATACAAGACTCCATATTGAATTGTTTTTATAACTTGAATAGATTAAGAAATAACTATAGGATATTCGAGAAAAGGGTTCCATATACCCAAATGCTTCACTATGGGGTGCACCATACATGTTGATTAAGAATATGGAAGTCTCAATGCACCTTTGCATTGATTATTGTGTGATAAAAAACTTCATAATAAAGAACAAGTATCCCCTACCATGTATTGATGACTTGTTCATTCATCTATATGGATCCTGATACATATATAATGTGTATCTATGGTTAGGTTATTACAAATTTAGGGTGAAGAAGTAGGATATTGTCAAGACTGTTTTTTATAAAAGGTACAGGCACTATGAGTTCATAGTAATTCCATTCAGACCCACTAATTCTCTATAAATCTTCATGGAAATTATGAATATATTATTTATACATTTCCTCAAATAATTGGTAGTATTTATAGATTATAATATAATATCCATGAAAATCAAAGAGGATCATGAGAAGCATCTGGGAACTATTCGAAATACCATATGAAAGGAGAAGATTTATTCCTTGTACCGAGAATGTATGTTTTTATTAAAGGAAGTCTCATTCTTAGGAAATATTATTACAAGTAAAGGAATATCTGTAGACCCTTTAAAGATAGAAGAAATTGAAGGATGGATAAGGCCAATATATGTGACATAAATCCATCGTTTACTTAGGTTATCTATGTATTATCGATGATTTTTTGAGAAATATATCAAAATTTTCAAACCCTCTATCTAAGATAACTCATATGTAATTAATTTTATTTTGGAATTATAAATGTGAATAGTGCTTCACAGAGTTAATAAATAGTCTTATCGCTACACCTATACATATGCTACCCAAAAGTGGTGAACTTTTCATAGTATTTAGTGATGATTCAAAGAAGGTATTGGGTTGTGTGTTAATGTAGAATTAGAAAGTGATATGCTATACTTCATGAAAATTGAAGGTTCACAAATAGAACTACCCAACACATGATATGTAGTTCGATGTAATGATATTATATTTTAAAATAAGGTATCATTATATATTTGGGGAAAACATTAAAATATATATGGACCACAATAGCCTCATGTATATATTCAAGCAGAATGATTTGAAAATGCTCTATTGGTAATGGTTAGATATGATTAAGGACTATGACATCTCAATGCATTACCATAATAGAAATGTGAATAATGTAGTGTATGATATAATTAAAAAGGATCTAAAAAATTTATCATTGATGAGAATTTAAAAGGATCCAATATTCTTACACTTAAAGAGAATTGACATGGGAATCATAAAGAAAGGAACATCGTCAATAATTTTGCAAATTATTTCTCAACTATCCCTTCTAGAGAAGATATAGGTTTCTCAATGAAATGGTCTGGGAATTCATAATATACTAAAAGCGATAATTAAAGGGAAATCCTTTGAGTTAAATGATAATTCATAAGAATTTGTGATATTTGGTGCATGACAATGGGTACCATAAAATTTTGAGTTAAAGGAGTTGTTGGATTTTTTACATAGATCACCATTCTCTATCTATCCAAGAAGCAGAAAGATGTATCGATATCTCCTAGAGAACTATTGGTTATACCATATGAAGAAATATATCCTAGAATTTACAACAAGATGCCTTATATGTCGTTAAGTGAATACGGGAAAGAAAAAATCCAAGTGTATGGTGTAAAAATTACCCATACCTATATAAAAACGGGAAAACATCACCATGGATTTTTTCACTAGTTTTCTAAAGTCATCAAGAAGAAATAATTCTATCTGGGTTGTGGTGGATCATCTTGAAAAGGCTACACACTTTATTGTTATTCGATAAAACTAATCACTCAATCAACTTGTAGGAATATACATTATAGAAGTGGGGAGTTTATATGGAATAACACTATCAATTGTATCCAATCAAGATCCAAGATTTACCTTGAACTATGGTAGAGTCTTCAGTATGATCTAAATACTGAGTTGAAATTCAATACAACTTATCACTCTCAAACTGATGGAAAATCTGAGTGGACTGTCTATACACTGGTGGAAATGTTGAGAGCATGCTCAACTGAATTCAAATGAGGATGGGGAAAACATTTTTCTATGGTTGAGTTCTTATACAATAACATTTTCCACTCAAGAATCCTAATGTATCCCTATTAATATTTTTATGGGAAGAGGTTAATAAAAAATTAAATGTAAGGATAAAGTTGGGGAATGAAAAATTCGAGGTCCTGAAATGTTTAAGGAAATGGTGGAAAAGGTCAAGACCATTAAACATCACATAATGAATTCTCAGAGTCAAAAAAGTATTTCTGCTAATAATAATTAAATATACCATGAGTTTGATGTTGTAGAAATGGTATTCTTTTGTAAATCTCCCTGGAATAAAGTAATGATATTTTGGAAAAAGGTAAATATTAGTCCAAGATACACCAGTCCCTTTTAGATCATTGATCACATTGGTGTGGTGGCCTATAGACAAGCCCTTCGACTTAGACTATCTCAATTACATGATGTATTCCATGTATCCTTCTTGAGGAAGTAAAAAAGTAGAACCCTCACATGTACTCAATCTATAGGTTGTATCATTTGATAAATATATCTCATATGAGGAGTAGTTGGAAAAGATCATAGATCAGAGAGACAATGTTCTATGAAATAAGATAATCCAACTGGTCAAAGTGCTATGGAGATAAAAAAAATTGATCAAAATGTATGGGAATTGTAAGAATTGATGAAACAGAATTACCCTCATCAGTTTTAGTGTGTAATGAAAATTTTGGGGGAAAATAATTTCAATGGTGGAAGATTATAATGAAGAAAACTATTATAAATTAAATCACCTTTATGGTTCAATTAAATGTATAATAATATATTACAGTTATAGAAAATGTATGAACTAATCTGGTTTTATTATATCCTATAAGATGAGAAAGAATATATAGAATTTGTATAGTTGATAATATAGTAGATGAATAGTGATCACATAACTAGTATAAATATAAGTTTTTAACATATCTATTTAACATATAAAAAGTAAGTAATGGACTTATCTAGAAGGATCGAACCCTATGAAACCTGTTTGTTAGAGCTTCTATGGGAGATGGAATCAATAGGATCTACACATGACTAATCCCAAGCCGATATCCAACAACTAAAGCATAAGAGAAACCATTTTTGGGATAAGATCAAGCACGTCAAGATCATTTCCCAAACCTTGTATGCTGAACCACCCAATTAAAGTATCATTGTCAAAAAACATACCCTTATAGAGTTTTATGGTGTATTAATTGGATATTTAGAAATTATAATATAAAATTTATATTTCATTTTCAATATAATAATGTTTATATTTAATTTTTATCACTACTTTATAAACAAATTTGATTTTTATATAATAAAACAAAAATTGTATTTTAAATTAGTATTCAATTTCAATTAAGAAGATTAATTTGATGAATTAATGTATTTCTGAAATAAATAATAATTTAATAAAAATTTATTATTAAATGATTTTTATAAAATATATATTATAATATAATTTTTATGAAGTCAAATGTAATTTTTATATGTGTTTGAAAACTATTATTGTTAAAACCTCAATATTTATCAATATATATAAATTCTTATTCCAAAGGTTAAAATACAAATATTCATTATTTTATATATATTAAATTAGTATTATTTTTGGAATCATATAATCAAAATTATCCAATGGTGGCTTTTTCATAATTTTCTGAGATAATCAAATTTTCGGGTAAATATTAAATATCGTATAAATATATTGTGTGTATTATGACATCATAATGACCCGAAAGTGATGTAATAAATACTTTAAAGGTTATCCAAGACCATATATATGTATTAAAATTAAAATAATTTTATTTTAAATTTATTTTATTAATTTAATAAATCCTTTATGTATCCTTCAAAACATATAATTTATTTTAAGGTTTTAAAATAATTTCATTAATAGTATGACCCATATCCACATGAACAATAAGATTATTTTAATATGTTTTTCCCTTGGACTAAGAAAAAAAATTTATCCACCCTTATTTGGATGAATAAATAAGAAAAAAACCAAAGGAAGGTTTGTGGTTATTTTTATTTTGTTATATATAATCCAAAACCTAAGTTATGAAAATAATAAAGAAATACCCTATATTTTAAAATGTAAACCCACCCATGATTAGATTAAAAATCACTATTAATCCATGGATCATATACTTCCACTTCTCTTTAATCTCTAGAGTTCTATCAAGTTTCCCCAAGCTCTTAATAAGCTCCTCTAAAACATTTGGAATCACCCTCTCAAGTTAAGGGATCCTCTCCTGCTCATTTTTATTCATGTGTCTTCTTTATCTTTTATGTTTTATCTTTATTTCATATTGATGGGATATGTACTTATATATCCCGCATACATTATATTTTTTTACACATGTTGAGATACCCCTTTAACTCTCATCCATAACTCCCATGATCATTCATATTCCCCCGTTATGCTGTCGAGATTTCACCTAGATTTTCCAAGCCAAATACTTGTGTAGATAATAACTGTACCCATTTCCTATCATGGGTGTTCACCTTTATGTGCATATAATTATTTATTATGTAGTTACTTGTATTTATTACACACTCTTTTATCGTGGTTTAAAATTTATGATGAATGAATCCATATTGTATGCTATATGTGGCACAGTTAATCATGATAATAAAATGAAAGTGATGGGTACACCCTGAATTATATAGTGCTTGAATATAATAGGTATTGTTTTAGTCACATGAGACATCATGCAATGGATTTGGGAGTGAACCTAATCAATCACAAGACTTTTAACATTATTATTTCTTGTCATTCATCCTTGAATTATGTTTATCATGTAGTTTTTATGTTATTTCTACATTTCCCATATTTCCTTTATGATAATCATTCAATAGTAGGACTCATTATTCATGTATATGATTCTCACTCATTTTACACCCCATTTCTATGCCTATTGTCTAACATGAATTAATTTTTCATGTTATTCTAATTTTATTCTATTACTGCGATTTATAGCTCACCCTTTTTTTATTTATGTCCCCAGGTTATCCTATGTAGTGTTAAGTATAAAGTATTAATATTATCATGGTAAAGATGTTTTCAGTATTTTATATGTATTATCTTTTTGAATTTTTTATGAAATGTAACTAATTAAAAAATACAATAGACTTATCAACCTTCTGAGTTGTATTATGTATAATAATATGTAATAAATAGTGTATTTATGTATAATAAAGAGAACTATTATCCTAAAAACCCTTTATTTTACATGTACTGCTCTAGGGATATAATGTATTGATATCATTCTTATACTTACTATGTATATTTTATGATAAATTTGACCAAGGAAAGTATTGAAATTTACATTATTGTTTTATTTTTTTATTCATTTAATTTCTAAGGAGTTATTCACTTTTTTGTGATCTTTGGAAATTAAATTTCCACAAAATATCCATATTATTTAGCATGGATATGATTATTTCTTGAACTGTATCTCATTTATACATATATTATTTTAATTTTAAAGTTATTTGATTGACTAGGGATATATTGATAATCCATATTCTTTCTTCAACATAGATATTTAATTATAAGGAATTTTTTTTAGGAATTAAATAAATTATTTGAAATACATTGAATTATTTGGGCATTTTGATATGGGTGGATCTTGGTTATAGATAGCCCTATGATGAATTAGTAGTCTCATGAGATGAATCAGTTGGATATCATTATTTAAATGGGATTACTGTGTATACATGGACATCAATTTAAAACTTTCTTGATTGAATTTATTGATAGTAGAGGTATCATGATTTCTGATATCATGACATCTCATAATTAATAATTTCCTTCATTTGGAATCCATTTATTATTATCAAAAATATTTTCAAAAATGGAATTGATATTTCATGCATTAGATTCGTTGTTTATTAACTAAATGGCATGTGTTTTTTATTATTTACCTAGAAATACTAATTATGACTTATCCAGTTATGATAATCAATTTATTGATTAAATGTAATGTGTTTTATATTATTTAACATTCTATATTGATTTTTCATTATCCAATTATGATAGTCAAGTTATCGATTAAATGGAATATTTTTTTCATTTATTTACCTTTCCATATTGATTATCTCTTATCTAATCATGGTATTAATGTTATTTAAATCTAATTTTCATTAATTTATTTACCTCACCGTTTCATTTATAATTATTTTTTCATGGTAGATTCTATTATACTTAAGAATTAAAATAATTTGAGCTAATATTTATTTTGTTTCCTTTCCCTAGGATTTAATGATGTGTACTATGATTAGTGTGAATGGAAACACTAGAGGGAATAATTGCATCCTCGAAAAAAATTATGTTTTAATTTTTTTTATAAAAACCAATGAATGACTAAAGTATGTATTTATTTTACCTATAATACTATGTTATTTGGTCCTTCAGGATGTTATTCCTTATATCCTATGCCAATGTATTAAATCAGACATTGGGTTTGGTTACTAAGGTAGGCATATCTATATAAGAATGTCATAATATTTTTATGAGTTTATGATTTATCATAAGTTAAAATTCATAAAAATAAATTTGTTGGTTTAACATTATAGAAGTCTAATAAGATTAAGGATATTTTGGGGAATATTTATAGAAATACAATCCATTTCTTTAGTATATGTTTTAGTGGAAAATTAATTTAAAGAATAATTACATTGCTATTTTGGTAATAAGTATAAAGGTATTAATAACCTCTTGGGTTTACCTTATATTTTATGTTGAGTTAATTATGGGTTATTACACTTTCAGAATGTAATATGAATTATATTAATATAGTTTCAAAAAACAAAACTGCATGTTGGATGATAAACTGTCACATCTGGTAAGGTCGTGGGGCTTGAACCCATATCCAAAGGGAAATAAAGGTTTAACACTTACCACTAAATATGATATTTTTTTCTTTAATGATATGATGAATTAATATTAACAACTAATTAGTTTTGTTACTATTAATGTTTAGATATTAATGTATTATATTGGATAACTTGTGATAACCATATTGGTTTTAGAAAATAGTTATCAAGATTGAAATACCTATCTATATTTTCTAGATATAAATTTCATTAAAATAAAATTTACATTCATCAAACATAAAAAATCATTTTTTTATTTTCATATATTGGAGTAAAAAAATAATTAGAAATTGATCAAGGCATATATAAATGATGAAATTGTGTTTATGAAATCGAATGATATCAAATAAGTATATTTGATTATATACTTGGAAATTAAAATAACTCATAAAATTTAGGGAAATGATATTGAAATGAACACATTATTGTATTACCTTCATATTTTATGAATCAAATAGTCTTTTGAATAATTACAGATGTTTGGTTTTGTGGTCTTTAACTTTCCATTGATCATTAACTTTCTTCGAATCAATAGTCTATATCACCCCTATAATTATTTATGTTTTTCTTAAATTTCCATATCTTCACTTGAAATCAATGTTATCCAACAAAGAAACCTAGATTTTTGTTATTATATATGGACTTTTTACATATATTTCTATATTATTAAGAGGATGTATTATTAAATATTTTATTATGTCAGTTTTCAACAAATGAATTTTCAAATATCATACCCTTTGTTTCTGAGTACAAGATAACAATGTTAGGATTAAATTTATTTAACGGGGGATAATTTATCTCATATAAATTATAAAAATAATAACATTTTCTTTGATAACATATGTGACACGTAACATTGAGATTCAACAATATATGAAATATATTTCTTAAAATTCAATCTCATTGATAGCTTGTGAAACATAGAACCCCCAAATTAAATGAACTATAATACAGTATAATTTCATAACCTTGATTTTCAATTGGTGGTTATTAATATTAATAATTAAATTCCTAAAATTAAGTTTATCTATTTATTGGAATAAAATAAGAATCTTTTAAATGAAAATTATTTTATTTGAAAAACTCTTTTTTCTAAAAAAGGTTTATTTTTGTTTTTTCAACAAATTTAAAATTAATTTTTAACAAATTTATATAATTTATTTTTTGACATTAATTTGGTTTTTGAAATCATCCTATAAAAATTATGTTAGGCTTAATTTTCGGTATTTATCTGAAAAGTTTCATTTTTCAGTGAATAGTAAAAAACACTCATATTTATTGAAAACTACATTTTCATTTAAACCATTTAAAAGTTTAAATTATATTTCAATTTTTTTTTTTAAATTAATTTTTTTTATAATATAAAATTTTATAATATATAGGTATATTTAATAAATTTCATATTAAATTTTGATATTAAAAACATTGATCTTTATGAGAATATTAACTTTGGAAACACGCTTTTAATCACGCCTATGGGTATAATTGAAAATTTGATTATACAAATTTAGTGAATTGACTTTTTAAAAATGGATTCTATATTTTCGATAACAGAAATATATATTTTCTAATAATTTAAACATAATTTTTTACCATACGAAATAATGAAAATAATAAAAATCAATTACAACTGCTTGGGTAATAACTAGTTTACCTTGGGGTTAAACTTTGAGAATAAAGATTAAAATGAACTAAATAATGTCCAAAACCCATTATATGGTAATATTTCAATCATTTAGCCAATATATATTTGTGAATGGAACATTTTGGAGGCTTCTTTCATGATAAATATGTTGGTGTAAATGAATCATTTCAGAAATTCCATGTGTGTCATCTCGCCCGCATATAAAATGACACCCTCTCATCCTCTATTAATGGTTCTAAAGTGATTTTCTCCCCTAATATATAACCAAATACCATACATAATCTCATTTAAACAACCTATATCCCTAGTGTTTATCAAAAAACCAATCTTGGAAGTATTTGTAAAGTAGACCTAAAGATAAGTAACATTCTAAAATGAGTGTTTTTATTTTTTTATTATTCCACCTACTTCAAATATTATTAATACAATATTATAAAATAATATAATTATCTTAAATATACATATATGTTTTTATTTCAATTTTATGATTGATATCCATCTCCTATTCAATAAAATGGGAAATGAAACATTCGATCGTCTTTATGACAGACTACCACCTCACAAACTAATGTTATTCATTTTCAATCACCAACATTAAAGGATGAATATAAGGATATATTTAACACATTTATATTATAATTATTATTTTATTGTAATTATATAATTTTAATATCACATACACTATCTTAAATTAAATTACATTAAAAATAAGATATGTTGCTCATGTATACGGCAGACTATCTCATCGAGAAGCGATTTGATTCATTTTTTACATATGATTTACATGGAAGGTAATACCAAAACAAATAATGAATATATGTGAAATATATGAAAGTATATTTATTTTATAAAATTAATATATCACCCATTACCATACCATTTCACCCATTAAAGAAATTATAATGTCTCTCAAGCATTTGTACAACCTACCATATCAATAAAACGATGTGATCCATTCACCAAGTTCAAATTTCAATAATGATTGAAAAAATGAATCTATTGAAAAAGTATGACATTGATAAAATTAGTATAATTCTTTATATGATGAAACTATATAATACACTCAAGAACCATATATTTCATAACAAAACATGCATGATAAATTAAATAAATTAAAACCTAGAACAATGAAAATGATAAAATATTATTAATCAAGATGTGATAATATGTTCTAAGAGGATAATATATGATATTATTTGAATATTGTTCTGTAATAAGTTAACTAAATTTTTAATACCATTATAAATGATTTTATAGGATGTACAACTAAAATTATGTTTAAGTTAAGGCACTTCGTCTAAATTTTCCTTCATTAAGGCATATTATATTTAAGTGCACATAATTTAAATTATTTAGATTACAAATTTACCATTTTATATATAATATCATGAATAAATCATAATTCATGGTATGTTAAGTAAAAATATCTAATATTTCATCCTGTAATATTTTACTTGTATGTTTCCAATAAGTAAGGGATTTTGTCTCAATTTCCCATCATTGAGACATATTGAAATGTTATGCACCTAATTTATTTTATGAAGAGTATATACTACTATTATTACATGAAATATAATTTTTAATTAATAAATCATGGTATTTTAAGTTTCCATTTGTATTATTTCATCAAATGGTAATTTAAATGAAAATTACCAAGTGGTAATTAATTTCTTATCGTAATTTTTTTTCATTGTGTTAAATTACTACTTTATTTTATTTAATATTATATGATTATGTGTTTGTTTAATTTTTTCCATATTATGTTTTATATACACTTGTATTAGGTTCATTTACATTTGATATACATAATCAATTCATTGGTAAATTATCACTATAATGTTATGATCATTGTAAGGGATTATTTCACAATTTCATCTTAATCAATATTGTCTATGATTTAATTTCCATTGAACGGAGTTATTTTATCTTTGTATAATAAATCCCATTAATTTTCATCTCTAATAGTTATTTGTTATGTTTTCAAGTAATAGTAATATATTTATACTCTTTAGAGATTAAAAATATTTATGATTTTTAATAAAATATGACTTTATTTCTCTCTTCGTTCTAAAATCCTTCATATTCCAAAACCATGTTTTATAAAATTTCATTCGAATTTTTTTTTAAAATTATCCAAATAGTTTTTTAATGAAATTTTTACCCATTTATTTATTTTTTTTAAATTGATCTGGTCCTTTATATTACTTTCCAAACAAAGATCATTTGGAGTTTAGAGAAAAGGTGAAAGGAATCTTTATTTTAATGTGTACGATGCATAAAGAATTTTATAAAGTCACTACTGCTCAAAAGTTTAAAGATTCATTTACAATTTTCAATGTTTATTGTCAAATAATATTATTTTCAAAATATGTTGTTAAACTTTAGTTTTAAAAATATATTCAAAGTAAAATGGATATTTTCCTCAAGAATGTGTTTAATGAATTTTTTGGGTATTTCTACACCTCAATGACAACAAACCTTAATTTTACTTTTACTCCACTAGGGATATTCTCTATTGATACAATCCTTATCCATAATGTGGATTTTTTATGATCATTTTCGTCATGAAAATTATTGAAATTAAATTTCATGATTCAATTTTATAGTTATTAACATTCCATTTAGATAATCACTTTCCTTTAATAAGTGATCATTAAATTTGCCATAAATATCCATATTATTAAGCATGGATATGTTTATTCATTAAACTGTATATCGTATAAAAATATCGTGTAATATATGGAAAATTAATTTTTTGTCTATGGAAATATTGAAAAGTAATATTCATTACACAATATGGATATTTGATGATAAAAAAGAATTATTTGTGAATTAAATCTATTATTAGATATATGGTAAAAGATTTGGAAATGAATTTATATGTGGTTTCTATAATTATATAACACCTCGATGAATTGGTAGTATAATGAGGAAAATTATAAATCTAATTATAAATGGGTTTTTCTCAAGGTTTTAAATTGTCTTGTGAAAGGTCTTGATAGTAGAGGTATCATGATTCTCGATATCATGAAGTCTAATAATTAACAATTTCCTTCATTAATAATTAATTTTTTATTATCCTTGATATTCTCAAAATGATATTATCTTTGGATATATTTCGTTACAAATTATTGTTTAAATGGAATGTGTTTTCAGTTATTTACCTTTCCATATTGATTATGTATTATCTATACATGATAGTTATGTTTTTGATTAATTGGAAAGAGTGTTCAGTTATTCACCTTGACAACATTATTATAAATTATATATTCATGATAGTAATGTTATTGATTAAATGGAAAGTGTGTTTTTTAATTTACATTTCCATGTTTATTATTTTATTATTTAATCATAACATTAAAATTATTTAAACGGAATGTGTGTTTAGTAATTTATTTTTCATGTTGATTATTATTATTGATATATGATAGATTATGATATACTTAACCGTTACAGAGTATTTAGGCCAACCATTATTTTGTTTCCTTTCCTAAGAATCCAGGTAGTGTAATAATAATGATATGAAAGGATATGATATAAGGAATAATGATATTCTTGAAAAAATTTTTGATGTAATTTGTTATTTTAAATATAATATGGGAATCCAAAATGTGTCTCATTTATCAAGACAACTAATATTTTTTGTCCCACAGGATGCGATCACTTGTATATAGTAGCAATGTATTAAAGTAGACACCAGATTTCGGGTACTAATTTTGGTTTCATTACATATATTCATTAAATATATAATTTTTTAATATCTATATGAGTAAGTGAAATAAAATGAATCATATTGCTATGTGGAGGTGGTAGTCCACACATTCACACAATCGATACATTCATTTCCCGTTTGATGGAAAGAAGGTGGAAAATGGTAGTTTCATCTTTATAATAAAATGTCATTATATTTATGATACTATATTTAACATGTTATGATGGTTATAATAGGTTTAGATAACTTAGAAGAAGAAATAATTATTTTAAGAGAACATTTAAGAACTATTTCTCGTCTTTGGGCAACCTCCTTAGGTTTATATCTAATGATATTTTCGGATCGTATTTTGATAAATCCAGGAACACTAGTGTATTTAGTGAGATGTTAAAAAATTATTTGGTCAAGTCTTGGCCGATCCAAGAAGCTCTTGAGGTGCGTATAAAATAGAAGAGGGGTGCCTTTTTATAAGTGCGGTAGAGGACACAATAGGAAGTTTTCTAAAGATTAAAATATATTATTATATTGATCAATAAAAATTGGTCAAAAGTAAATCATCTTTGATAAGTATATGATATTTCATCAAAATATGAGTATAAAAATTTATTTATTCATTTTTCTAGGTAATTTTAACACTTATAGTTTTATTTTTAAAACTTTTAACATGATTTTACTCTCACAAAAGTTACTGACATTTTACAAAATTTATTATTCATACTAGCCAAAAATGAAAGTTTCATAATTAATAAATTTAGAAATTATGATTAAAAATATGGATTATATTTTATAAAATCCAATTTCTCTATGTGGTAGAAATTAATTTAAAAAAATCCCTCAAAACGGGATGAAATACCGTTTTCCAGAAAAATTAATTTTTGTGTATAAAATAGTTTTTATAGAAAAATCATGCGTGATGTTGATTCCAACGAAATTTAATAGATTATTAATAATCAAGAGTAGTTAATTTTTTATTAAAATAAATAAAAAACATAATTAAACGTTGTAATTACATGAAATAAATGAAAATATTCATAAAAAATTAGGCAGTTTCTACTATGCACTCAAAAATCAACTTTTTTAGATAAATTAAAAATTTCAACTTATGTTAATAATAAAATTTTGATTAAAAATATTATATTAATTTTATCAAATAATTTTTATTTTTAAAATATAAATTATTTATAAAATCAAATAATAAAAATTTATAAAACCATTTTTTAAGAAACATATTTTTAAAGAAGAAAATGACTTTACTGATAATAGAGTACTTATTTATTATGAATTAATAAATTAATTTTTATTAAATAATAAATTTATATATATTTTTATATTGTGTTTATTATTATACATACCAGAAATTTAATGGTTACTTTATAATGGTCACATATATATAATAATAATACAATAATACACCATAGTTCGTTTGAAGTCAATTTTCTTTATAAAGAAGGCTATTAAAAAATTAATATTTATTTAAAGAAAAATTTATCTTAAAATATCCGGGATTCATATTCCACCCCACCTTATAAAAAATTCACCATCAAAATATCATCACTATGATACAAAAAATGACGAACATTTTTCCTCATCACATCCTTGGGTACCCACATAGCTTCTTAAAATATATCATTTCACCACAAAAAAATGATCAGCTCAGTGTTATAATTTCACTTAGCATTATCAAATTGATATATAATCTCTATTAGTGTTTCTTCATAATAGATATAATGTTCCAATGATATCACCATTGATTTTAGTACATGTGTACGATTGGGTATATACTTCTTCAGAAGAGATCACTAGTGGAAATATGGGATTTAACGACGATGTAATAATGTCGGTTTTTTATAAACCGACACTAATAGTATGTGAGGGAAATTTATGGAATCGATTTTTAGTAAAACCTACACCAAAAACAATTATTAGATGATATTTTACGTAAATTTTGTGACAAACGACGCGGAAAATCAAAAAAATGTTTTGGCGTCAGTTTTAATGAATACAGACGCCATGTGTTGAAGTTTCGGCGTCGGTTTTCTCTAAAACCGACATCGAAACATAGAAACACATTTATTTTCGGCGTCGGTTTTGGTAAAAACCGACGCCGAAAATAAAAAATCAGATTATTGGTGTCGGTTATTCTCCAAACTGACACCGAATGTTTTTTTTAAATTTTCAGGGTCGGTTTTTAACAAAACCGACTCTGAAAGTCTTTCAAAATTAATCAGGGTCGCGAAACCATCATTTTGTTGGATCGTCGAAATCGAAACCCATGGCGGTGCCTTGGACTCTTGATGACTTTCGATGATCTATTTGTGATCTTGCAAGGCCATTGTCGACGGTTTTGTTCTTTTTTGATGATTTTCGGTTTGCGTTCATTATTTTTATCTCTTGTTTTCTCTTCCATTGTTTATTTCTTCTCCCATAACCCTATTTTATGAAAATTTCATTATTGGTTCGATTTTAGTTGTTGTTTATCATTATTTTTGGTTATGTATTATCATTTTTGGTATAGATTTTGTAGTGTTTGTTTTTAGAAGTCATTATACTAAATGCAGTTTTGATTTAGGATCTCTATTCGGGTTGAACTTCAATTTTTGTAATTTTTTTTAATTTTGTAGATAAATCGTTTATCATTCAATTATATTATTGATTTTATTTTATTACTAGTTTATATTTTATTTTAAATGTGTTAGGACATGGTTAGATAATATTTCAACATACATTCTTAAATATCCTGTCAACAAATTTTATATTTTTTACATTGACTCCAATCAAATTTCACCCAATACACTTACTGAATCCTTTAAATTAATGCACTCTTCAATACTTTTGACACATGCAACATAGAAATAATGCAATAACAATGTAAAATGAACTAATAAATTTTAAAAGAATGATATTACAATTAAATTATAATATCAATATAAAAAACATGTATATAATATGGACAATAAAATGTTTACTCTATTGTTAAATGTGTTTCATCTCTGATGCTTTTATCTGATTATCAATAGTTTTTTTAAATATGTTTTTGTTTAAAATTAATCTGATAGATATTTAAATGATTATTTGTTTTAATATATTCACCAATTATATTGTGATATCATGTATTTAATTGTTCATAATTGGATTCATTTATGAAAAACCACCAGTGAATATAAAAAAGGAGTTGATAATTTTTTGGAATTTTCTAAACGACAACATCAAAATATTGATTTGATTTTCTGTCTATGTGTGATGTGTGTAAATATTAGAAGGTTAAACTCTAGAGAAATCAAGGAGCATCTCATTTTTTATGGTTTTAGCCTTAATTATACACGTTGGATCTTGCATGGTGAAAGAACTGAAAATTCATCATCCAATGTTGGTGATGATATTTATAATGAGGTAGAGGATCGTATTGAATAATTAATTCATGATTTAGGTGTTGAAACCATAGAAAAAACACCAAATGTTGAATTATTGTATAAAGATTCTTGAGAAACCATTATTCCCAGGTTGCAGTAAATATATAGTGTTATCAGCAGTTTTGATATTAGTTAACTTAAAATCAAAAAATGGGTGGTGTGATAAAAGTTTCTCCAGTTTACTTGAGCTTTTAAAAGAGCTACTTCTAGTAGGCAACCAGCTTGTAGATTCCAATTATGAGGAGAAAAAAATATTATTCCCAATGGGATTGGGGTATAAGAAGATACATGCTTACCCCAATGATTGTGTACAGTATATGAAATAAAATGAATATTTATCAAGTTTTCCTACATAAGGGACATCACGCTATAAGATAGATGGGGAAATCAACTCAGATTCATTCATAGGTGATGTCATCTAATGTCATGAAAAATCAATTTTGTACTTTCTAATGATATCATCCAATATTTGTTTCATACAATTCTGATAATTCAGTTCAGATTCATTTTTTGGTACGAGAATCAAAACTCCTGCTAAAACAATTTGGTACCTTCCAATAATTCCTCGTTTGAAGCATCTATTTGAAAATTCAATTGATGAAAAAAGGTTTAGATGGAATTCAGATGAGAGCATATCTGATGGTAACATACGTCACCCAATCGATTCACCACAATTGGAGAGTTTTGATAAAAAAAATTCATGATTTTGGAAGTGATGTTAGGAACCTCAGAATGGGATTGTATACTGATGGAATGAATCCATATTTGAGCCTTAGTAGCCAACATAGTTCATGGACTATTTTTCTGGATGTTTAAAACTTGTACCCACATCTATGTATGAAGAAAAAAATATGTTATGATGATCTTGATGATCTCTGGACCAAAACAATTGGGAAATGATATTGATGTGTATCTTACACCACAGATTGATGATTTGAATCTGCTATGGGAGTAAAATGTTAAAATTTTCGATTCATACACGAAAGAGTACTTTCTTTTTCATGCTATGATAATTTTCAATATAAACGACTTTCTTTCCTATGGAAACTTATCTGGATATAGTGTTATGGGACATAAAGAAAGTCTAATTTGTGAAGAACAAACATCATATTATCAATTGTATAATGGAGGAAATATGGTGTACATAAGGCATAAAAGATTTTTGCGAATTGATCATCCTTATCATAGATTGAAAAAAATAATTTAACAGTTTAAAACAATACAACCTTCCCCATTGAACATTGTCAGCTGGAGAATATTATGACAGAGTGAATGATATTGATTCGACATTTGGAAAAAGAAGAAGTTCTTGTTTTTAATATCATATCTAGAAGAAGCAGTCTTTTTTTTGAACTACCTTATTGGAGATTTTCAGAGATAAAACATAACATTGATGTCATGCTTGTTGAGAAAAACATATGTGACAGTTTTATTAGATATTTGTTAAACATTAAAGGAAAGAAAAAAGATGGATTTCATGCATGATTGTACATGATATTATTGAGAATACGTTTGAAGTTAGCTCCCATTGTGAAAGGAAATAGAACATATTTACCACCGGCTTGTCACATATTAAACCTGATTGAAAAGAAGAATTTTTGTTAGTGTCATCATGGTATTAAAGCACCCTGTGGGTTTTCTTCAAATGTGAATTATTTGGTGTCATTGAAGTATTGTAAATTAATAGGTATGGAATTTCATGATTTTTATGTGTTGATGTAACAACTTTTACGAGTAGCAGTGCATGTTATATTGACGAAAACTGTCAGAAAGACTATCATCAGGTTATATAATTTATTCAAATCCATTTGTAGCAAAGTTTTTGATCAAAATTTGTTAGATGTGTTGGATAATGAAGCAACTCGTATTATTTTTCAACTAGAAATTTATTTCCCACCCACATTTTTTAATATAATGGTTCATCAGCTGATTCATTTGGTACATGAGATAAGAATATGTGGACCTATTTATTTAAGATGGATTTATCCTTTTGAAAGATATATGAAAATTTAGAAAGGATATGTTAAAAATCCTTATTAACCCAAGGCCTCTATTGTTTAAAAATATTTATCAGAAGAGGTGATAGAATTTTGTACTGATTATTTAAATGAGGTGGAGTATATTGGTCTCCCTGTATCTCAACATATGACAGTTGACAGTGAAGTTGGAGGGGTTCAAGTCGTAAATGTGAATTTCATTCCACGTGATGATATGATGCATGAAAATTTAAACATTTTGAACAACATAGATGAGTATCAATCATATATATCCTCAAATATTACTAAATTAAAGCTACGATATCTGAAAAGAAACGAAAAGTGGTTGATGATTGAGAATAAGAAGAAATTTGTTTCATGGTTTAAAGGGAAATTCACCCCAGATATATTTGCATCAGAATCATTGAAGTGTTCAGTACGGGGAACATCTTTTACAATGATCAGATGGTCTGCTTTTCATATCAATGGCTACACATTTTACACAAAAAACCTGGATGAAAAGAGTACCGTTCAAAATAGGTGTGTGATGGTTTTCACTAAAGCAGTGCATTTTTTGAGAGCAATAGATAAAAACACAATTTCTGCATCAACCTCATATTTTGGAGTTATTGAAGACATATTGGAAATTTATTATATTAAATTTTGACTCGCTGTTTTTATGTGAAATTTGGTTGATAGTAATAGTGGTGTGAAACATGACGAATATGGGTTTAAACTGGTTGATTTGAAAAGATTTAATTATAACAAGGAACAATTTATCATGGAGACACATACAAAACAAGTATTTTATGTTAATGATCCATCAACTGATTAGTGTTCAGTTGTTTTTCAAGGAAAAAGATACCATTTGGGGTGATGAGTATGATTTTGATGGTTTTAGTGATTTACATGAGCCTTATTCATCTATTAAGAAATTTCCAGATGATTACAATGTGTATAATATAGACAGAGTGTATGCAGTACATGCAGATCATGATGAAGGCACGTGGGAAACAATAAATTAGTCTCCTAATTTTTCTGGTAAATATTTATATATTTTTTACATTATTAGAACATACAAATGAATGCATCTTTTTTTACTTACTTATTTTTGTCTTTCTTGTTTCTAATTATTCATTTTTCTAATGATATGCAGGTACACAAAATTTCATTTCACTTTTTAGTAGTAATGTCAGATACAAATAGAGAGGAGTAGTTATCGAGGTATATCTATTTTGACATATTATTAAATACTCAATAATATAATTATTTAACAAAATAAAACTGTTAATTTACAAAAACAATTTGCAGGACTTCTGATGCATCCTCGGCAGAGGAGACTTCTCTTGTTACTACTCAAAAATCAAGTTCTCAAGTTGTTAAGTGCGATATTACACGTTTACTAAAACTATCACTTTCTCGTGATGATGACAAAGTACACTTCTGTTTTGATGATAATAATAATGATGTAGGCCCAAATGCAGTTCAGCATGTCAGTTATATCGTGATGCAGAGCCGTTGTAGGATTAGTATTTTATTTAATGATTGGAATTCAGTGGGTAGGACGGCAAAACAGCAGCTTTGGGAGGCCGTGATGGTAAAATCTCTTAATTTATTTCAATTGTATCATTTTTTTAATATTATATATTTCAAATGACATATTTAATTTATTCAATTACAGATGACATCAATTTTTAGGATATAAATGAAATTAAGAAAAGACATCTCTCTTTATCGGCGGTTCTATGGAGAGATTTTAAAACCAAACTCACAAGAAATTATGTTTTTGGAAAGGGAATATTTGTAATACCATGTCTTAAGTATCTGTATATAGATGAAGTAACATTGAAGCGATTTGTTGAAAGTCATGGGGAATATAAATTCTTGGTATGATAATTGTTTTATATTTTAAAATTTATTCAATATTTTTCTTATTACACAGTAGTTTATTTTTATATAATAGGACTTCAGGAGATCTTATCGTGAGATCTATTTGAGAAATGTATACCCTCATACTTTATCATGTGGACCTTATTCGTATTTGGACCAGAAAATGATTCATGAAAATTTTGAAACTTATAGAGCTCGATCATGTAGTGGATCAGAAGAGGTCCAGTTTGGTCGTACATCTCCTCCCACTCGCCATGAGAAATGGTAATGAGAAAGAAGAAGAAAAAATGAACAGTTTATTATAGAGGAATATCATCAAGTGGATGATAGAATTGTAAGGAAGTATTACTTGTTAACAATTTTTCCATTTTATAATTATAAACACTAATATAACTTTTTTATTTTTCATTTCATGATGAACTTCAGGGGCAAGAGACACATGGCTCTTTTTTCCCCGAGGGTAGGATGGGAATTCTAGACACTACATTGGGAAAGGAAGAACACCCTGGTCATGATAGAGGATATCAGGTGGGTGTTAGTATTCAGAAGGTCTTTTATAAAAGTAAGCAATCAAGAGACCTAGAAATAGAATCCTTAAAAGAAGAGCTGAAAGATCTGAAACAGTCTATGGGTGATAAAATTCAAGAAGCAGTGCCGAAGGCTTTATTAGAACTATTGGGAATAAAGTCATAGTATGTGCAGCCTTCCTAGGTATATTATTAATTTATCATCAATTTTTCTATTTTATAAATTTTAATTACTAATATAATTTTTTCATTTTTCAGCCTTCCCAGTTTTCTCACACAGACTACCCTGCCCCATCTGCTTACCCTGCCCCGTCTGCACAGCCTTCTGAGGTATATTATTTATTTTTCATCAATTTTTCTATTTTATAAATTATAAGAACTAATATAACTTTTTCATTTTAAATCATTCTCAGACTACTCACCCAGACTACCTTTCCCCATCTACTTAACATGCCCCATCTGCGCAACCTTTCGAGGTATTTAATTTTATTTTAATCAATTTTTCTATTTTATAAATTTTAAACACTAATATACATTTTTCATTTTTCTGCCTTCTCAGCCTCCTCACCCGGACAACCCAGCCCCACCTGCTTACCCTACCCCATCTGCGCAGCCTTCTGAGGTATATTATTTATTTGTAATCAATTTTATTATTTTATAAATTATAAATACTAATATAACTTTTTCATTTTTCAGCATTCTCACCCTACTCACATGGACTACACTTCCACATCTTCTTATGCTACATCATATGTGAAACCTTTAGAGGTATATTATTTTATTTTAGTCAATTTTTCTATTGTATAAATTTTAAACACTAATATACCTTTTTCATTTTTTTGCTTTCTCAGCCTGCTCACCCGGACTACCCTACCCCACCTGCTTACTTTGAGCCTCCACCTACTCCCTCGGATCAAGCCTAATATTGTGATTTGTTTGCGGGAGATCCTTATGTACATATTGTTGAATTAGTACATGTGCATTTTTTGGGGGACTCGGTACATCATCATCCTA
This sequence comes from Viscum album, assembly GCA_963277665.1. Classification (NCBI taxonomy): domain Eukaryota; kingdom Viridiplantae; phylum Streptophyta; class Magnoliopsida; order Santalales; family Viscaceae; genus Viscum; species Viscum album. Next base: position 2,059,921,596 of record OY728132.1, read on the forward strand.
TGCAGATGGGTCTGTTTAGAGTATCAGTACATGTTATTATAGATCATTCTACTCTAATACCATTTCCTACTGTGGAGATCACCAGTGTTGGGGAAAGTATGAGCCATTTTTTACTTTGGCCAAATGCCCTTCTTCGTTATATTTCACATGAGGTATGCGTTTTTTATATATTAATTAAAAATAAAAAAAATTACAAATAATATTTTCGAACATTAAACTTATATAGGAATATATGAAAGCCAATGAAACTGCACAAATGCAACAATTTGTTCAGGAATAGTCGGCTGTATATACTTCTAATATTTCTAATGGGTTGAAAAGATTATCTAAGTCCTCTTCTTCTTTAAATTTTATCTATGAGTTTCGGATGAGACCCGATATTTGTGGAAGAAATTATCGACTGACAATAATGAAAGAAGATATCATGCATTTAGTTAATTTTGAAGTGATTGGGCTGAGTGTGGTGCAGTTTTTTTCCATGTAAGTAAATTGATGTTTTTTATTTCTATTTCTTTAATAAAAGATTGTTATGTCATTGACTAACTATATTTTCTTTTTAAATTAGGTATCTACACAAGATTCTTTTACAAAATGGAACTATAAGAATTTGCAGCTTTGTAGATCCAGAGTACATTTCCTTAGAAGTCAAACATGTGAAAAATGCTAAAAGAGTTCAATATATATCCTAGAGAATGTCACAAACAGAGATTTAGTGCTGGTTTTTTTCCATTTCATGATAAGTAAGATCATCAACATAATTATGAACTAATTATAATTATGATGACTTTAACTGAGAACTTTTTGTGTTGTAGGTGGAATAGGATGTTAAGAGTATTTTTCCCAAATGAATGCACCTTATATTGGTTTTTCTCTTTATTAGGAACAATGCGTAAACCATTTCCCACCTTATTAAACAGGTAAGTTTTTTTTATTTTTTATAAGCCCATTATGTTTAATTTTCATTGTTTAGACAAGTTTTATTAGTTTATATAAAAAAAATGCAGTTCATGGAAACATTTTAAAAAGGAATACATGTCAATAAAGAAACCAACGAAAATCAAATATGTGGAAGTACATGTAATGAGTTTTTATATTTTTCTTATATATTGGTTTTTATTATTAGTTAATTTTTTATAACTATAGTGTCATCGTCAAAATGGACATGTTGAATGTTGTTATTATATTCTACGATTCATGTATGAGATTATCACAATTGGATAAACCACTAATTTTCATAACGTTAGTTGTGTTACTTTTTTTATATTTTCTGCCATATTATTCTATTTTTTAATTTCATATTATTACATATTATTTTAGGCATTCAATGATTCACATTCTAATTCCCAATCTGATATAACCCATATTAAATGTACTTTTTGCAAACTATTTGTTAAGTCTGATTAAGATTTGAGGTATGTATATTATTATATTTATAAATAATAATACATATGGGTTCAGAAAACTATATATTTTGATATATTAGGTGTTTGAACCTACTAATAATCAAATGAACGCTTCAACAATAACCAACAATGAGCATGCTGTAAATTTCTTGTACGTGTATTTTAATTCAACTTTATTTTGAAAGTGTAATATTCTGAATTTTCTAAAAAATTTAACATTCAGCATCGGTTTTTTTGTTTATGCTTGGTATATACAAGAATAAATAATCAATAAACCACATGATGAGAGGCAATGTATTATACAAGCTAACATGAACCCATGTCGTACCTGCATCAGCTCCATGCCAAAAGAATAAAAAATGACATTAAAAGTGACCAAGAACAATCCAAAAGTGTATTAATCATATTACATGGTATCCTTAAGGAATTGAGTATTGAGTCAGACCACAATGATGATGAGTGAACATGTACATGATATCTACATGGCATCATTTTATTTTATGGTACTTGGAATCCATAATGAATTGAAATTTAGCTCTAGCCACATGATTTTAATAAGTACACAGTAATCATTGAGTTCTCTCAAGTACCTATGCAATGTCTTTATCTAAATTTTTATTAGATTTATTGATGCATTGATCTTTAACTGGAATCAATGTAAATTTTTCAGTAACTCAAATGTATTGTCTTTGGTATCAATGAATAGTAGGGTGGTAAGAGAACTGTAAATGATGGAGTCGCGGGACTTGAAAATGTCATAAAAGTTCTTGAAGTCATTGCTTCTAGGTATGTGTATTTTCAATTTACTTTATAATAAAAATGTATAGATATTTTTTTGATTAACTAGATATAAGAATTTAAGTTATAGGAGGCATTGGATGATAAATATTGTTTGATTGTTTTGGTATATTGTGTTATTTTTACAGGGGTGTCGATTTTTTTGGAAGTGTAATTCTAATTATTTTATAAGAAAAAAATTTAATTATGGCATTAGTTATTTGAAAAACCGACACCGAATTTCTTAAAAAAAATGAATTTTGGCGTATGTTTTATCTAAAACTGACACCGAAAAGCCTGTCTAAATTCAATTTCAGCATCGGTTTTAGATAAAACAGACACTAAAACTCTTAACTAAATTATTTTCGGCATCGGTTTTTGAAAAACCGACACTGAAAAAAATATATTTAACATCACCTTTAAAGATGTCGGTTCAAAAATGACGTAAATAATAATAAAAAAATACGTTAATTTGTGTTTTTCACTAGTGGATACATATAACACATCATGTATGTGACAAAAATTTGATGGAAAAACCAACTGATAAGCTACCATCCTGATATAATCAATAATTTAAAATGTTTCAATAAATATACTACTCAAGATGACCTCTTTTGTAAATATCATAACCTTATTCCAAATATATATTCATAAGAATACCATTTCACTAACTTTCGACTATAGACATCATCAAGGATTATCAATATAACTTTTCTGTTGACTCTGGGTTAGCCTGATGTGTTTTTGAATGGATGAAATATTTTATTCCATTTAATAATCTATATCATTTCCTAATATATTTATTCCTCTAACATCATCCCATAATTTTGGAGCTATGCACTTTTTAACATAGAGGGATTCATATGGAGTCAAAAAATGCTCTAGTGAAAGCTATTATTATAATAAAATTATACCAATGGAATATTTCTCTCCCAATCACATTTTAATTTTATATAGAAATATCTCAACTTGTAATTGATAGTTTTAAAGATCCTCTTAAAATGAACATTTTTTAGGATGATATAAAGTACTAAAACTCAAATCATTATCCAGATCTGATTAGATACTTCACTAGAAATATGAGGTAAACCTCATATCCCTGTCAGATAAAATTGAGAGTGGTTCTCCATGAAACCTCACGAATTCGTTAACATATATCCATAAAAATTTTGAGATAAAAATATTCTCTAATTAATTTTTTTAATTTATAAGATGATTTACTATAACCCAAATATAATTATTCTTTTTTGATGTTTTTTGAAGTACAACGATGAAATCCATATTGATGTTTTCCCAATTTCATTCTAGTATGGGTAATGGTCATAAAATCACCTTGGACTTCAATAATTCATCCTTAACATGATGACTTACTAGGAATAAAGATACATACTCTACAATAACCATTTTCATATTGTACCACAATTTTTTTTTAAATATCCATAAATATACATACTTCTATAGTGAATAAAAAATGATATAATAAGAGCTTCATTCAAGATCTCCGTCCTTATTTTGGGTATTTATGTGTCACATTTTCAATTCTTGGACCATTTAATTCCATCAAAATCATTGTTGAACTCAGGAACATTTATCACAATCCCATATTATTCCAAATTCTCTTTATGTGTCTCCTAAATCCTCACAAATATGGATAGTTGAACACTTAACAAAAAAAATATATCATATGTCCCCTTGCCTCGAGAATTTAGGATTTATAATCTATAAATCCACAAATATTGTATCTACTTCAATCATCATCATGTACAAAAAACCAGGGTCTTTATGACTTAGAGCATCAACCACCTTGTTTTCTTTCCCAATGTGGTAGTGTATTGAGCATTAATAATCATTAATCAACTCCAACCATATACATTGGAACATATTCAACTCTTTCTATGTCAATATATACTTCAATATATTATGATTAGTAAATATATCACTTTGTTCCCATTAAAGATAATTTTTCTATATTTTCAGGGCACCAATTTCAATTGGTAACTCCAAATCCCGAGGTTGGTAATATTTGTCATTGATTTTCAATTATAATGAGGCATGAGCTATCACTATATCTTTATAAATTAGGATGTATCCCAGTCCCTTCTTCTTGGAATTACTAAAGATTATAAACCCTTCTCCACTATTTGGTATAGTAAGTACCAGTGTGCTAACCATCCCATTTTTAGCTCCTTTAAATTTTCCTCATATTCATCTATCCAAAATATCTTGGATACCTTCCCCCACCAACTTGGTTATTCAGTTAGATATCCATGATAAATCTCCCAAAAATCATCGGTAATATCCTACCAACCGAAGTAAATATGAATCCCAGTTACCTTGGTTGGTCTGGTCTATTGTTCAATAACTTCCATCTTTAATGTATCCATTGATATATACTCACATGAGATTATATTAACCATGAATGAACCTTTATATATCAAAAATGAAAACTTGGTAAATTTAGCATGCAAATTATCCTTCCCTATGGACTTCATCCCAATCCTCAAATGATCCTAATCATCTTCTTACACTTTGAATATATACAAATATAATCATTAAAGACTACCACAAAGTGATCAAGGTAATCTATAAGGAATAGTCATTTGATCCATGACGATAATGTGAAAATTGGTAAGTCCAAATGAAATCACTATAAAATCATAATGACCATACTTCATAATTTTTTTTCATAGATATGTCCTCCTTGACGCTCAATTGATGATATTAATAATGATGGTAAATCTTATAAAGGAATTGGGATCTACACAGTTGATCAAATAATTCATCAATATGAGGTAGTGGATACTTTTTCTTAACAGATATCTTGTTATTTTCTTGAAAATAAATGAAAAGATTCATTAACCCATCTTTCATCTAAACAAAATGAACAGGTGAACCCCATAGTGATTCCTAAGGGAATAAAAATCCTTTATTACGATAAATTGGGAGTTTCTTCTTCAATTACAATAACATAATTGGGTTTATTGTTTATGGATTCTTTAAAATAGGTGTACCCCATGTATGAGTTCTATTCATAACTCAACTTTAGGATTTGGGGAAAATACTTCTTAAAATAGGTATTTCTCTATGTATGATTTATATATGACACATTAATGAAACTTTATGGGGCCGAAATTGACACCTGGTAAATTTATCATTAAATATCTCCTTTTTCATGGTATTTAGCACGATTTTCATATAATATTTTGTCTCTTCCATACTCATCAAATATATAATAAAATTCTCTATAAATACTACAAAAAAATGATCAAGGTAATATATAAATACTATAATAATTAAATCCATGAAGATAGTAAGGGAATTTGTAATTCCAAATGACATAACTATAAATTAATAAATCAGATTTCTTTTTAAAAATGATTTCTTCGATATGTATTCCTTTTTAGACCTGAATTAATGATATCCAGAATGAAGGTCAATATTTGAAAAGTATTATGATCCACCTAATTGATTATAAAAGGATTGATATGGGCTATATGATACCGTTTTCTTAATAGTGATCTTGTAAAGTAACTAATAATAAATGAAGTGATGCATTTACCCATATTTATTTATAAAAAATAATAGATGCACCCCACTGGGGAATATGATTCCATTATCAATATTCTCCTAGAATTTATTCCTAAAGTCTTACAAGTCAGCAAGTACCATTCTAAATTAAATCTTTGGAATAGGTGTAGCACTAGGTTTAAGTTATATTAAAAACTCTACTTGATGATTTGGAGGAATACAAGTAAAGTTTTCCTGAAATATAATCCTATAATCATGAAAAATATTACTCTTATCGATGTTGAGTTACTCCCCAACTATTTTTGATAAATATCACTCGCTAAGGGATGAAAAATCCCATATAATGGATGTTACATTCATTGTAAGGTCATATTCAACCTTTTATTGAATGATGATAATCGACTGATTTGAAATATCAAAATTTACTTCCTTTAATCAGAAACTAACATGGGAGTTATATAATGATATCTAATCCTTTTCCAAAATCTCATAAAATTAAACTAGAGGAAAAATACAAAGATTTTATGGAATCACATTCACATAATCTTCAATTAGAGACTTATTATTAGTACCTTACATGAATAATCAGATTAAAAATTCATGTGATTATGAAAATAATTCTTATAGTATCTTAAATTATAACACATTATTTCAATCCATGAAACATAAAGATTGAATCATATCACCATTTCATATCAATTATTATTTTTAGGTTATATTCCTTCAATCATCATAATGGTTCATAACGAAAATGTGAACTAACCTATGGTATATCACATAAAGGTTCTAGCTAGTTGTGCAGTCTTAAGGACACTCATCATGCACTGGTGATGGTTGAGTTAAAACCCAATCTTCCTCTTTTAGAGTTATTAACACTAGGTGATATTTTGACTCAACTGTCTCTTCTATCTAGTATTCATACAAGGGTGTATTTTCTAGGAAATCCATATAATTTTTTACATTAAATCAGCTTCCAAATTTTATCCAATACATATTCTTATGTTTTTTATTTTCATCAAATATCTCAAATCCTAATTTCCAAAAATTACTAAAACCCCATATGGTACCAACTATAGTGACCCGATCATAACATGCTTGATAACTATAAAGGTTTAGTGTACTTGGATACTAGATACATAAACATATTATTTAAGTATAGTCATCATAATCTCAAATATATTTCTGTACATAAGTTACCTTTCTAGACTCATAATACTTAGTACCCTTATTCATAGCTTGGGGAAAATATAACATAGAAGAGGGGGTGAGCTCATATTCTAGGTTAGGGTAAACATCAAAGATATCATTAAATTATCATATGTAAGTATATAATGAGAATAATGGTTTGATAACATGTAATTATCCATAGAATATCATAAGAAACTATTCATATTTCATAATCATGAGACATACATCAATCATTATTATATCATAATATTTGGTAATCATCAAAAAATAAATCATGATCCATCAGTTTAAATCATATTCATATAAAAAAGTCATGATAGTTTCACGAAATAGTAGGAATAGAAACTATATCATATGAAAAGGATATCTACTTAGACCATTGTATCATTTAGTATTAGAAATCACCACATATTTCCCATATCAATGTATATCATGCATCCCTACCTATTTCTGATAACTGATCTAGAACATAATTTTTTTACCATAATTATATAATTAGTTATTAGTCACCACCCATGCATTATAGAGCTATATAATTCTACTCCCACACTTCACATAATAAAAATCATACATAAGTGCGATAAAAAAATCATAAAAAATCATTATATCATCATAGCCTAACCCATGTAAAATTAATAAGTTTTGTAAACATCTCATAATCATAATAATAAACCATCTAGAGAAAGAATAAATATGGTATTATTGGATCATATCTCAACTAAATAATATAAATCCTTAAAGGATAATGAAATAGATGAAAAAATACATTAAAATATAATTTGAAAATTTCTTTTATAACATAAAAAATGTCCTTTTACTTTATTAAAATTTTAAAAAAAAAATTCACTATATTGAGAAACATGTTATCTAAAAATTCAAAATGAAACTTATAAAGAAATAAAAGAAAATAAAATTATTGATTTTTTGAAAATTTGTTCATTTCATATATATTGAATGAAAAAATAGTGTTTAAGGTTTTGTAAATAGTCAAATTACATTATTCTAGAATTTTTTTACAAATATTACTTTTTAGAACATTGTAAATAATGTTAAATATTATGAAAATGACCATTATAAATCATTTTATGTATAGATATAAAAAATTTTAAAACAATTTTTAATATTATTGAAAATGATGAAAACATTATTTGACCAAAGAGGAAACAATGACGACCATTCTTTGAAAACATTTTCTGGATCAGTATTTTCTATTATTCACCCAAAAATAAACTTCTTTATAAAAATACAAAAAATTTAACTTTAATATAGTATTGAAATTTTAATTTCAAAAATTATATTCATTTCATAAAATATTTTTTTTATAATTCTATAAATTAATATTAATTTCCAAGAAAAAAATTAATTAAATAACATATTTTATGAAAACATATTTTTGTATCATAATATGCCTTTACTAGATATTTAGTAAATATTTATTTTACATTAATCAATAAAATTTAATTATATAAAACCTTAATAAATATTTTCATACTTTTGTTATTCTTATTTATACCTCCATTTAAATGACTATGTAATAATGGTTATATTTAAATAATAAAAATTCAATAGTATATCTTGGCCTGTTTAAATTTGTTATTTCCTAAAAAACATGTTATCAAGAAAATTAAATTTATTGTAAGAGAAATATATCATTTAATATTGGTGTGTAATAGAAAAATCTATTGTGTGGGTGAACATGAACTCTGTTTCTAGAGTGTGATGGTTTGTGGCCATCCCTTTCTCAGCTGTCGGAATGATTGTTTTCTTTAGGAATCATTATTTTAACTTTATTATATATTATTGGTCATATGGAATCAGATTATCAGATGGTATTTAAAAGTGAACCCAAAATTAAATCCCAGGGATAAATTTTTGAAAATGAAATCAGAATGATAAAAAAATTATGGTTCATTAATCAAATAAAATATATTGGACTCAAGTACATTAGAGACAAAGGTTTTAACACTCATTTAAAATCATCACTCTAAAATTTGACTATAATACTTGAATCTTCATGATAGGACAAACACAAATAAATATAATCATTTTTTAAATAAAAAATGAATCAATGGATTGTTTCATTAAATAATTATTTCTCATTATTGATATTATAATTTTGATCACAAATAGTGTTTGTATTATCATTTTTTCATGTACTAAAACTAGAGAACATGAGTCTCAGCTCAGTTGGCAAGGACTCCTTAAGTGCATTCATGAGACCCAAGTTCAAAACCAGAAGAATGTATATTTCCATGTACGCTAGCAGTACTATAACAAACACTGTTGTAGGGTTGTGCGGGTACTGTATCAAGTACTGCATAAGGTATCATAGCAGTTACTTTAGAAGCTACTATTCAGTATTGTATCAGTCGAAACTATTCACTTTAGGCCACCGGTTTGGGTTTGGAGTCCTTAAGGCCTTCAGGCCACCCATGACTTCAGGTTAGTAAGGGTTTCGGGACACCTTTAAGGCCTTCAGGCCACCTTAAGGCCTTCTGGGCACATGATCTGTGCTGTTACCGTAGACAAACTCTACAAAAAAGGAGAAGCCCCAGAGGAGGATTCAGAGTAGTGCACTCACTAGAGTAGAACCAAATATATTTTGAATAATGAGCGGGTGCACGGAAAGCCTAGCCAGATGACTATGCGAAGGCGGAGAGATTCCATCATGATGCAGATGCTGGGGAGGGGTAGTTCATTATAGTTATACTCTGGTTGAATTACCTATGACCATTTGGCCATGTAATATCTTAAGCCTACATGCCATGTAATCTCTAAGCCTACGTGCCTTGTAAGGGTTCCCCCTCATCCATTAAAAGTTGGGTTATCAAAAATAAAAAAAAAATGAAGGCCTCCAGGCCATTCGAGTCAAATACTAAAACTAGAAATACTGTAGAGATAACCACGTGTGTTATGTTATATATAGAAACAAAATTATGATATATTGAGGGTTTTCATAAGATAATCAATTCTTTATAATTATTTTTTATCATATAGAAATATCTCTTTAATTAGTTGTGTTGATACTGAAGAAATGGGAATAATTTTATCTAATTCCATTTTCAGGCCATGAGCGAAGAATTTTAAAAATGATTATCCATACCAAAAAGTCTGACACATTGTACAATTTAAATTTTGGATTATCATTAAAAAAATTATAAAGAACCATAAATAATTATAAAACTAAAAAATGATCTCTTTTCATATCTTAAAATAATATTTATTTATTTGATATTATTTTGAGCAATATGAAAATATAATATAAATTATAAAATATTTAACTAATTATTTCAATTGATATTATAATATGTCCAATTGACCAATAACTAATTCCATTTTCTCCCTAAAAATTTATTATCCCTGAAATGATAAAATAATGTTATATATTCTATATTTATTTTGAATTCAAATATCTAAGACTATGAAAACATGTAAATTATTAAAAGGAAAAAATCCAACCCTCTTATTTAGGTCAATAAAAAATTATAATTGGATTAAAATTGATATAATTTAAAAGGAAATTGGTACCAATTCTATTCTAACACTTATATTTTATTAAATAAAATGATATTTTGGATACACATAGTTTGAGACACACTAGGTACTTTTAAAAGTGTTAGTTAGTATATCTTACTGACTAATATTATTATCTTATAACATATTATGACCCTCATAATGAATTATATAAGTTAAAACATTGAATACTCGCTTATAAATGAAACATTGTAATATTATTTTATTATCAAACGAAATATCTTCATATATGATGCATAAATGTTATATCATCCTTCAATACATGATCAATAAAACATTTAATTTTATAAATGTATTTTCTTTTGATCACCATGGATATGAAATTTATTTATTCACTTTTATATCAATCATTGGGATAGAGATGTCTTCTTTTATTGCTTTTAAGGGAAAAATTATGTTTTGATCATTGAATTAATGTCATAAAAGTCATGTCCCAACTAATACAAGCTACTTCTATATGAGAATATTTTTCATGGTATTCATCATGTATCAATTAACATGATTTATAATATACCATAAAAATAAAATCATTTCTACGGAATAATTTACATACTCGTAGTTAAAAACAATAACACATAAAAATATTTTGAGTTAATAGTAGAGGGTCTATCCTCATCTATATCCTATCATAATAAGGTTTCTATACTATAGGACGGAGTTAAATAATGTTATCATGGAAACTCCATATTTTCACTATAGTAGAAAACAAATATATCTTATGTGAAATATTTTATAATGCATTTTGATAAATTAAATATTGATGAAAAAATAATATATAATAACACACAAGTATACATAAAATTGTATACAATACGTTGTGATCCAAATACACTCTTAAATTTTTTTTCTTAGAAGCTAACTATAATAGTGTTAAGGATAAAAGAAATTAGTAGAAAACCAACCTTATATTAAATAACATAAGGAATAAACCATGATATTAAATTTTAGAACATATTTTCTAAATAAAAAGAAAAGAATTCACTATTAAGAAAAATAATGACAAAAATTGTATATATGAACAACATGATAATATATATATAACCAAAAAATAAATAAACATCACAAAATATAGTATCAATATTAAACTAAAATTGATTATCTAAATCTACTAAACTAAAATAAACCACTAAAAAAGAATTAATTTCTTACTTTACTAGTAACTTAATAAATAATATCTAAATATATACCATGTTTTATATAAAGGGTAGCGTGAAAAAAATAGTATTATTTTCCTAATAAATCTCATTTATTATCAAGCACGAATAATCTCTATATTTTCATTTTCTATGTGATGTTAAAATGCATTCGTACAATTCTAAAAAATTAATTTTTCCAAAACTCTTTAAGAACCCATGTTTTATCCAAATAGAGAATAAAAGAGTATTTTTTTAAAAAATAAAAACTAAAGAAAATCCCAACCCAAATTATTTTATTCAAAAATAATTTTTATTAATTTAATTATTTTTATTAAGAATAAAATTTTCAAAACACAAAAATTTCATCAAAATAAAAAATATCATTTATTTTCCGTGCCAAAGAATATCTCGATAAAATTATTTTCTTAGTATTATCTTGTACATGAAAACCAACAAAGGAAAATAGACATTGGTAAGAAAATACAAACCAAGGTGGGTTTCTATTCACCCATAAAACCCTATAGAATAATCTATCACTCATTTATAAACCTAAAATCTACCCTTTCAACATAAATAACCCATCGTGATATAGAAAAATAGTTATCCAAATGGCCCAATTAGTCAATCAATTTTGATGCCACAACACTCATGACATTACTATTTTATCTCAAAGAACAACAAGGGAAAGTATGTGGATATTTAAAAAATATATTTTTCTAATTTAATTTTTAATCATAACACCACGATGAAATAAATTTATACATAAATATGAAAACATATATTTGAAACTTCCATTAAAAAAATTTACCACTTATAATTAAATTTTATGAAAATCAATACACCTAATAAAAATAAATGAAATTATTTTCTAAGAACCACCTTCCAAAATTATTTATTAAATACAATACTTGTAAATAAAAAACAATCGTATATCGAAACAATTAATTGGACTAAAACCATGAGGAATGCTAAGATACTCGTTCTCTAGAAAAAAAAATTTCATAATTTTTTTCATTTATAACAAAAAATTAAGGTTTTATAATAAATCATACAGGATCAAATACTTATTTATTTCAAATTCCAAAAAAATTAATATTATGTTTAACTAAAATATAAGAGTAAATCATATACTCCTATATAGATGTGAGATCTGAGAAATCAAATTTCATAAAAACTAAGATGTCATCTATTGTAGTGATCCAACAACACTGATCAATGAACCCCTCAAATAAAATTCAAGATCTATAAATATTTTGAAATAAATTTCCATAATTGTATTTATAAGGGAATTAATAGAAAGATATGAAAATATGAGATAGATTTGTATAATTTATCCTTTTATAAAATTCTCTACCAATACGAAAAAACCAAAGATTCAACGGATCATAGTAGAGATAATTTAATTTATACATAGTGATTCTTAGAATATAAAATGATGTATTTAATGTATTTAAATAATTTAAATTGTGGTAACATGTCATTTATAACTAAAAACATGAAATATTAATGTGTATTCATTATTAAAATGAATAGATATTTTATTATTCATGTTAACCATACAAAACCTTTTCCAAAATACATAAGAATAATGTTCTACCCTATATGGTTATTAAATTTAAAAAAAACATTCATTCCCATATATCTAAAAATTTATCATTACATTGTTATAATAAATTAATATTTAATAATATATCAAATTATGTATTTATCAATGTCTCGTTATATCATTGGGAAGTATGGTTAGCCAATATAGTTATTGTTACATGCACCCAAACCATGAATTTTCTAATAAAACATCTATAACCTAAATTTTTTATATGTATTCATTTAAAACTGAATAGAATAATTATATATTTATTTGATATTTTTTCATTATCCCTAAATGGTAAATTTTAAAAATTATAAAGCATCCAAAAACTTAAGCACTCAAAAAGTATTGACTATTTTTTTGAATATGGGATTCTATTTACCATGTTTCTTCATAAATAGTATGATGTTTCTATAACACCCAAAATTAGAAGTTATTATATTGACTTACAATCCTTTATTTTTAATATAAAATCTATACTAGACTCCCAATAAAAATCATATTCATAACTAAGTGAAAAAATTCCCAATTAAAAACATGAGATTGATCATGTTCATAATTTCAAAGTTCCAAAATTTAAAACAAATCATAAATCACACATAATATTTTTATTAAATATAACTAGAAATATATTTTAGGAATATACATGATAATGTTAAATAGACCCACAAATCATGGTACCCACATCTATTATCTCCCATGTCACTAATGAACCATACCCATGAGATCCCTATAAAAGAATATGAGTCCCTATATCAAAATATAGTGTTCTTCATCATTATTATATATGAAATTTTGTATATTTTTTTTATTATCATAAATTTAAAAATAAATAAAATTCTATCTATCAACTTTCATAATGAAATATTCCCTAGATAAATCTTTTAACCCATATTAGTCCAATATAGTTATTACTGATACATAATTCCAAAAAATTAAAAATTATGTATAGAAAATTGATAAATTCTTATCATTACTGTAATTTAATTCAAAAATAGGAATTATGATTTTAAAAAACCCTCTACAATTAGCCTAATTTCAAGAAGCATTCATACAATATCAAAATGGTTTGTTGTATTGTTTTATGTATGGGTATGCTAATTTTTATTCAGCATAAATGTCATTTTCATATCCTTTAAAATTCCTCACTAAAACTATTACATGAAACAAATATAGTGATCCAATAAAATGCTTCTATAAAATTCCAATTTTTTCACATCCTTCATAATATATAATCTAATATAACATCATCAAATTAATTATTGGAATATTAAATAAATGTATTGAAATTTTAAGTCAATACACTACTAACTAGATAGTATTGTACTTCAATATTTGTCATGGTAGAGGAATCACAATGTCCATATAATTATCCTCCAACTTCCACATAGGAATGGATAATGTTTTGAATAAGGACATTGGTTATTATATTCCACTGTTAACTATTGACTAAAAACACCTAGAAATTAATCCAGTAACATCCTTATTTATTGTAGAAAATAAAAACACATCAAAAAAATATCATGTTATTTTTTGAACTCTACAATATTCCCTCCAAATTTATGGGAGAAAAAATTCCATAACATGACATCAATAAATTTAAATAAAAAGGAATAAATTTCATTAAATTGAGAGTAAAATATGGTCTTAAGTGAAAATTAGTCAATATGAACATTAGTTTCCACTAGCATTTTATTTAATTAATTTCATGATCTTGATTCATTTTAATCAAATTATTACCTAATATATTTTATATTTAAGGTGTATAAAATATTATAAATTCAATTTTCTGTAAATACACCTCCCACCATTATTAATGAAAATTTCAAAACAATATTGAGTATATATGATTAAATCTCTGGTAGTGTATCAAAACTATAAGTTTATTAAGAAATATATAATTTCACCCTCTCAATAAGTCATTTATCACTATATTTAACTTCATATATTGAATATAATAATTATTTTCATGAGGTTTCAATTTCATTAATCAATATTCCCTAAAATTATCTCATTTCTTGATGTTTTAACTAAAACCTACTCCAAAATAATCACAATATACCATATTAAATAAACTGGTTTTTATAATGATAAATTGAAAAAATAATTCACTTTCCTATTATATCATTTAAAGGATTTAACACATTGTTTTTTTAATTTTCACACCATTTTGGGTTGACATTATCATGGTTGGATCCAGATAGGATATTTACATAATTAATCATTTGTAGTATCCTTTTATATAATAAAAACTATGTAATCTAAAAACATTTATAGATCCTTCCTAATATAGATTGACTTTAAATATGTCAAGATCTACATATAATCATTTTTCAAAGAAATAATTCCCCAAGTAATTCAACTCTTGAATCCATAACTAACATTAAGAGAATATATAATATAACTAATGCTTGTGATAATTCTTTAAAAAATATCTAGTTTTGTCTATTAGACTGAATTAAATCATGATTTAATAAAAAATATCATCTGTAAAAACATCCCCATATATTTTATGATATTTCTAGATGATATAATTTCATGAATACCATGAAAAAAATTAGTGACTCTAAAAGCTATAATAAAGAACTCATAATGTCAAAAATATCTCCAAATTTCTATTTTTTTAATTTAAAACATCCTAATCCTTCATATAAGATATACAAACTACATTCCTATCTTGAAAATCAATCATTCATTATTCAGATGCTCAAATAGAACATAAATGTTTCATAATGATAACTTATTCATTAAAATCACCCAATTAATCTTACTTTATTGAAGATATATTCTCAAAGTATTATATTCCATGAAAGAAAATAATACCTGTGTTGAATAGGGGAAAATTTTATGTTAGGTAATAACTTTTTAACCAAATTCATCAAAATATAATATTAATTCACTCAAATATATTAGTTTAATGTAGATAGAAATTAATAAGATTACAGTAGTTCCCACAGGAAAATGGATCGGTGGAAAAGTGTAAATCTCCCTTTAGATACATTCCTAAACAAATAATTCGAAAGTATAACATAGTAATTATAATTAACTATTTGATGTTGTGGATAGTTACATAGATTTACTAATTAAATAAATAATACCTCCCATTAAAAGAATAAAAATAGTTTTTTTAAATTATTGGAGAAATACATATTTCATTAATGTCTAATTCACCTGAGACGGAGTGAATAATCCCATCAAATAAATTAATAAGAAATCCATGATAGTGTATAATGGATTTGAGCCTTATAACTCACTTTCTAGTTTACTATCATTATAAATTCAAATTTTATGATATTGATAACTATAAAATCCAATAATATTTTCACACAACATTTTATGATGGATCTTGATGGATATATAAAACCTTCCTCATACTTATTTTCCAATAGGCTATCAATTCACATTGAATTATGAGTTATAACAATTACAAATCATAATTAATAGAATAAAAATCTGAAGATAAATGGATGTGATGAGTCCATAACAATAAAAATATTTTTATAATGATAAAACAAATCAAAATAATACCATATAATTTTCAATGTTCTATATTCTTTCTAATTCTAGTCTGTTACATGTATGTTTTTATGGGAAAGAGATGACCAAAAACCCTCATTGATGTTAATTTGGATTAGATCGGTGGTTGACTACTAGGGGTTTATTTCTTTCATAATCATTTACACCAGGTCACCATTTTCATTCTTAATGAAAACTCCCAATGGTTAGCTCATGCATAACTAAGTATAAACCATGTTTATAAATACAGGTGGTCAATTGGGGTTTCAACCCCAATGAATGTTCAGGACTCACATTGGTGGAGAGGATGAGAGGTCGGGCTCATCACACCCTATTGGGGGTAGTTGTTTTCTACTTTGGGAATCAATTATGAGTTAAAGATATGTTCATGAAACTCTTTCTAATCTCAATATTGTACTGGTTATCCTAAAAATGACCATACGTTAATCCATTTTCTGTGTAGAAGAAGAAGATATAATTAGTGAATCCATGTGTATGTATCTGAGGTTTTTCATCCATTTCCTAGTAATGAATAGTTGATTATATGCTGAAGCTATATAACTATGTGCTTTAGAATTTTCTTCCACTTAATAAGGTGGCTAATATTCAAAGTATGGTATTGAGATATTCTGAGGCAACCTATATATCCTATTTATGGAAGGAATAAAAACCCATGTAGTTTGTTAAAACTCGAGTAGTTTAATTCCATACGGAAAATACATTTGTATGGAAACTTGGGCACAAAATATTTGAGATCGAGTATCAAGGATATGTCCTATCAATCATGCTTATAGAAGGAATCAGTGTTATTATAATTTATTCATGCCCTTAGGACTGGCCCCAAATTAGATTCCATTATATAGAGGACGTTTACATCATTCCATTTATTGGAGACTACATACTATGATTTCCCAAAATGGTGGATATTCATGATGTTTATGATAAGACCATTAATCCTCCCTAAGACCATGTGATCTAAGCTTGGTGTGAGAAAAAAGTTATAGCATGTAATCTGCCTTAGTGCATGTGGATGAGGGGCTTATGTGGTTGGACATCCCTTTGGATGTTTATTATAGATCACGAGCCACGATAAGGCATCCAAAATATCCCGGTTATTGTAAGAATAATAGATCTCATCATTTGGGTAGCTTCTTAGTCTGATGGTGGATAACATAGAATGATCATCCCATGAGAATTTTTGAGTCCCAAAGGTTAAAATGTCAGATACATAGGGGAATTAAACTAAGGTGGATGTCTATTTGAGCTCTGGTTTTTTGAAAGGAATCCTACATATACTAGTCATAGCAGGAATCAGAGTCCTCATAGTTCAGTTGGTCAGGGCTAACACAGTAAAAATTACCTTATATGTGGGACATGACATATTATAACCTAAATCAGGGCTTACACATTGAAGATTTCGTTATATTCATGAAAAATCATATTATGTTGTTATTTGGGGATTACACAATGAGGATGGACAAGGTCATCAAGTCCTAAGATTACATTACCTTTATAGAGGATTATGGAATGAATGATGTGATCATTGAAACACTTTAATCCCTTGTGATCTATGCATAGTGTGAGAAATAAGGGATGATAAAAAATCAGTATCATTTCTTGTAGATGCATGAATTATATAATAGGATTTCCTTTGAATGCTTAATATAGACCTCGGGCCTTAGGAAGGCATCATATGTATCTTGATTATAATATGAATCATAGTCATCATAGTTTGGTTGGTTAGGAATTAAACACTGATGTTTCCCTTACATGTGGTACATATCATATTATGACACTCATTGGGGCTTACACCCTAATATTTTCCTTATATGTGAGACAAATCATATTATCCGATAAATTGGGGCTTACACACTATGGATTTACATTTGACCAGGCATGCATGTCTATCTAACATGCATTGATTATCCACTCCAGATGCCTTGATTGTCTACTTGACATGTCAAAGAATTTCTACTGACATATCCAATTGTAATCACAAAATCCTATTGATTAGTATGATAGGAATCACATAGCTTGTATTACATATCTGAAGGTTGTCACGTGATCACTGCGGACATATATAGAGGACATTGTTAGTCCTGTATGGCTTGTCCTTCAATCCATAGCATGTTCCCAACTAACAATCATAAAGGGAATCGCATGATCTATCTAGATTTCCTTGGTGTCATCACTAAATTTGGTCGACATGCTTGGAGGGTGATGCAAGAGTGAGTTTGGAATGTATCGAAGGGTTCCACATGTCCTGGATAAATTGACTATAGGACATCATAAGAGGAAGCTGATATGTTCAGGATACATCTCCAGAGCCAGCTGACATGAACTAGTGGTATAGCAAGATTCATATTACATATATTGTTGTCTCCATATGATCTTGGTGACATATCTAGAGGACATTGTAGGGCATGTGTGGAAAGCCTGGAGGGTTTTTCAATATACGGGTGGCATGATAGGGGCACCATGTGACTTCTTATGACATGTCCATGGGACTTTGGATGATCCAAATAGTATTTTAAAGGAGTGTTTCATGATCTGGGTGACATTTTTGGGTGTTTTTTCATGACCGAGGTGGTTCATGTGAAGTGCATGAGGATCAGTGTATATGTTTTCATAAAAGTCTCTATATTTTTGGTTTTTATTTTAGCCTTTTATCGCATATGGACTATATTTTTTTAGTGTTTTCTTGTTTTGAGTCTCGTGTTTTTTTAGAAAATATATGTGATGTCTTCACATAACCCATTAGAAATCCTCGACATGATCTATGAGTGATTGTGAAAAGTTCTTATGCATGTTGAATGATCTCTCCCGTTGTTCCCTGAATCATACCTGATGGAAAAAATTCCCGGTTATAATATCATCCTCTCTAAGAAATCTTCTTTGATGCCTAGGAGTGATGGTATAATGTTTCAAGAGTTATTCCATCAATCCAACCCTCTCTTTTCATGCTGTTTTGGGGGATTTATAGGACTCTTATCCATGGTTGTTTTCCACTTTCCATAGAACATATCCTGAAAATATAGGCTGGATTAAATCGAGGGTTTTCGCATCACACGGCTTCATGAGGTCCTATCATTGGTCATTCAGACATCATCATATTATTTTCAACAACTACAATACCACCCCATCAACAACCCATTTATTGGATTATATCCAACTAATGAGGACTTGTTTTATCATGTGCATATGTCATGGGACTTTAATATTTTCATAAAATCATGTCCAAGGGACTTCTTGATATCAGG
Source organism: Viscum album (assembly GCA_963277665.1). Lineage (NCBI taxonomy): Eukaryota > Viridiplantae > Streptophyta > Magnoliopsida > Santalales > Viscaceae > Viscum > Viscum album. The sequence continues at coordinate 2,059,941,526 of OY728132.1, forward strand.
GTGCCTATTTAAATTCCATCATGTGATCTTAGGAGACTTGTCTAGGAATTTCCATGAGACAAGGATGACCTATAAGAGGGCCTTTGTGAAATAAGACCAGCTTTTCAAGGGATCTTGAAAGACTGTGTTACAGACATCCTAGGCATGTTGCATGAGTTTTATGACAGCTATATGCTCCTATCATTTCTTTATTTATTTTATTTATTTTAAAAATGTTGGGTATTTCAAAAGGTTATATGAGTTTTGTCTAAGACAATCACCCTACTTATCAGTGATGAGTCACATGAACAATAATATTCCATGTAAGGATATGTAATCATTTCATGGAACGTTCCACCTATTTTCACTTATAGAGACAAGTGGGGAGTTCAAGGTCACCTGGACATGAATGAATCCCTTCACTTGATGAGGATGACATGCCATAAAGCTTTTGCGAGATGAGGAAAACATGTCATTGGGTGATTGTGGTGTCTTGTAAATCTATCGGGGCATGTCGTGTGATTTTTACAACCATTATATTCTCAAACCTTATCCACTTTTTAATCATTTTTTTTTATTTTAAAATGTTTTGGGATGTTTCATGTTTTATTGAATGTTCTTGATGAAAATAATTCTCCCCAGTATTGATACATTTTTTGAGTTTTACAATCAAAATATTCCCCCACCATTGTGATATTTTCTTTCTATTTTACATGGATTTTTGGATGGTTATTTAGGTATCTGCCGGTTGAAAAGTCACGTGACATGGGGAATCTTATCTGGTTGTCACCACATGACCAACGATTTTCTTTGGAAACTTCATAATATAATATGGAATTGTTGAAGGGACTTTTAATGGCCTTTTTCAAGTTGTATGTTGTGTGTATCTATTTTCGTGACCTTTCATAGCTCATGTGATCACATGTCTCTAAGAGGTTCAAGTGATCAGAATGATCATGGTCACCTTCCCGTTACATTCTAGAGAAAATAATACCCATATTCAGGAAATTATTCCATTTTGAATTTTTTTATTCTCATTCATAGGGTGTCAAAAAATTCTCTCCCTCATGGTTGATGATAGTGAGGATAAAGCAATGATTCTGATGAAACTAAATTACCACCTGATTCATTAGTCCCATTTCTCATAAGTTTCTTGGATGATGATTGGCCTATCAGGTGATGTTTGGTATTCTGCAGGATTCTGTTTAAATAAGGATGTGGAGAAGGATTCATTCAATATCCACTAGAGTCTCCAGAGATCCTATACCCTGCTTTCTTTGTGTCACCACGTCACAAGACCCACCACACCATACAAACCCATTGCAAGACTTCTCCATGAGACTAGTTTTTGAGAACCAATTCACAATACCTCATTTCCCCAAGCACCTACTTGAACTAACCACGAACTGAATTTTGGTAATTTTTCGATCTTTTCCCATTTTGATGATCGATCATCTTGAGGGTTTTGTAGGATCTTCCATCTTAATCACATGCCCGTTTGACTATTTTTCATCTCACATGACTATTTCAAGATCACATGATTGTCAGTATTTGGAGGGGTCATACAGTTGTGTGATTCCTAGTGGGTTTAGGTGAGACACAATATTTTCATTAGTCTGGAAATTCATGAATTATTTATGTGATCACAAATACCATGATAATTTATGTGATGTCCATGATGCGATAGATTTTTATGTATTTCATTTGAAACGTTTTATTTTATCTTCCTGTCATATGGCACATCATTTTGTCCAGATGTCTTATGACCCTCATCACTCTTCTCAAAATCTGTCAAGTAAGGAGTAAAAAAGTATTGATGATCCATCGTGATATTATTATAGTAAGTGTGAATTCTACTTTCGACTGGGACATTGGTTCATTTCAACTGAGCATAATAAAATTGATTTGATAGAAACTGGGGGCTATCCCCTTTCATATTTTCTTCCCCTTTATGGGTTCGTTCATAAAAATGACACTCCCATTCCTTCACTATGGTCATCATTCATACCCTCCTCTTACGTTTGAAGAACCCACATCACCTTATGGGAGAATATGTCTCATTGGTGGCTACATTGTCACTAAGGGAGGCTATAAGGATGGGAATATACTAACGTATATTACCACAAACGTTTCTGAGAATAAACATTTACATAATTTTGATGTTCCTATGTACTGTTCAATAAAGTTGAAGTCTTCTTCCATCCAAAAGTTTGCCTGGGTTCCCAGCTGGGACTTTCGATCAAGAGGGATCTAAAGATTGGAATAGGGATAGCCCTTATGGTTAAAATAAATTACTTCTGAATTCAATGAGAATTTGATTCAAATTTGGATGTATGAGTCCATTCGGATATTACAGATGATTTCCTAATGTAACTAGGGTTTGATGATGGAAATATTTAGTCATTGGAGTTCTGAAATAAACACTTTCTACCTAATTAATTGTGAGGTGGGTTTTAGCCTCTAGGATTTGTAGTAGATATGTGATTCACCTATATTAAGTTGGATTTATGAAAAGTTCACCCCCCTCATTGGTCAACCTTGGATGACATAACAAGGACTCCTCCTTTTACTTGAGAATAGATCTGGTTGGCTGAAAAGGACCACCGTAAGGCGACCCTTCTTGGAGAAGATATCCCATTCCAGGCATAGTCAAGATACATAATTAAGAAGGCCCTATCTAAGCTAGAATCTAAGAAGATGAAGGCATGTCCTATGAAGTACTGCCATAGTGCAAAGGGTGCTTATTGGTTCCTGGTTGAAGAAGAGATTTTAAAATAATGGGGAGGGGAAGTTGTTCCTTGTGTTGAATGGGTTTTCCAACTAGTTAGTTTCCTTTCCATGTACCTAAGTAGGCACTTACTTCTAATGAAGAAAAAAGGTGTTGTTCGAGATTCCACATTTATGATAGGGAACTTCATAGAAGGGGGTATATGGGATATCTGTCTCTATTCTGGCAGAACTTTATCATCTTATTCACCATTTTTATAAGGGAAAAGACCCTTATAGGATCACGGGTTCCTTCCAAGTATTATAGGGTTTTATAGGATCTCATCTAGGAGGCTATGAATATCTGGACATCCCGGGTATCCCAAATGTTTTCTTCATACCATATCTGCAATGTAAAAGTAGCGTGTGACTTGTTACACTGAAATATAAGGATTTCTAGCCTTATATGATATGTTATGATCATTTATCTTTCAAAACCTATGGGTTTATTCCAATGGGTAATATTTTTGACATAGGTGAGGTCAATCTTGTTTCATGGGCTTATATGATGTCACTTCATGAGTGCATTCTTTCTACCCATATCAACGAGTTTATCCTCTCTAAATGGTATACGCCCTTCCGATTTATGTATCTGTTATTATGTGTTCAATCAATATTTCCTCACTTATTTTATGTTCGATATGAGGAACATCCAATGGTGTCTCACCAATTCTTTCTGATTTTCACCAAGTAGGAGACTTTGGATGATATAAACCATTCTCCTTGTGATGTAGTAATTGGTTTATCTAGTAACTATGTCATAGTCCAGATTGTAGAGACCCCAAACCTGACGTACATGGAAATTACATTAATTTTTCCGAACACTTAATACATAACAAAAACCAACACTCAAGTATCGTAATAGTTTAGTGTCTTTGGAAATGGGGAACATAATCTTCTAATCATGGTGAAAGATCTTAAACATCTCCCATAAAGATCTTCCCCTTTTGTGTTCTTACCTAGAACCTTTATTTATATCATGGGGAAAAGAAAACATATAAAGGGTGATCTCAAATGCTTAGTAAGGGTTAGCATGGAGAAAATAAAACAAACCATATACATTTGAACATAAAAAAATCCACATAATGTTTAAACATAAAAATCATGAACAATGACATAAAACATGGAAGTACGTAAGGAATAGGTCATAAAGAAACATTAATCGTGATAAAAAATTGTAATAAAACATGTAATTGTGGAAAACCATTAAGAACATGATATGATTTCCATAGTAGCCAAGGCATTGCTGCCAAGACCATCTTAGTGGACAAAGTCCCTTACGGAATCGAGTTCACTCCTCATTCCAGTCCTCTTTCACTAAACCAGATTAACTTTCCATTACAGCAATGTCTATATCATGAGATCAAAATCTTTAACCAATGTGTTGAAGGGAGATATAGGTCCCACCCATCTCATAATGAAATCATTATTTTTTGTTCCACAAAATAAACATAAATCATCCATTCTAACCCAATAAATAAAACGTGTTTCATAAACATCATCACATCATAACCTAATCCATATAAAACAATGGATGCCATTTCATCATAAACAAAATAAAACCATGTAAATAATCAAAACATTATACTTAAAACATAACCATATTAATGAATGTAATCTTAGATAGAAAATAGTTTTTAATAAACACTTGAATTGAATTCTTGAAGAAAATATCCTTTCTTCTTCAAAATCATTTTCTTTTTACAAAATACCATTAAATTTTAAAATAAACGGATTTTTCTGAAAATAATAATGAAATATTGTAGAGGAATCTTCATGAAAATTAGGCGTTATGAAACTGTAAAAATCTTTTCATGCCGTATAAGTTAAAAAAACATTATTCCCGTACTTTTGCCAGAAAAGTCAAAAAGTACCTCGTATGGTAAACAAAAAAAAGATTCCTTACATAGCATGTAGTAAAAGTAAAAAATGGGTAAAAAGGACTTTAAACATACATAAAATCATTTTTAGAAAACAGTGACATGGATGATAAATATAAACCCTGTAAATACTTATCAATAAACAATCTCGGATAAAAATGAGATTAGAAAAGTTATCTGTAACCTTATGTCTGATATGCTTCGTATGTATCCGATCCTCCTGTATAACGATTTAAATAATTTAATTTATTAATTTCAGAATCATATTCATTGTTATGATTTCATATATGGTTCACTTATGACTTTATATTACCCGCTATTTTGAAAATTCCATGTTAAAGCAGTATTTTGGGTAAAAGTGTTTCATTTATCGTACGTGTTTAGATTTGTTGTTCTTGATATTATTACTCATATCCTGATTTAATTATTTTCAGAATTCAAAACAGGATTTATATATAATATATATTTAGTATATAAATATATTTGATAGATCGATAAATGGAATGAAATACACCGTTCATGGAGACGGTAGGCCGTACGTACGGATGAACGTTGTTTTCGTTTCCTTATTGAATTGAATGGAATTAAGTAAATGAAATATATATGTACATAAATACATTATAATTTTTATATAATATCTTTCATGATTATTTATTATATATACTTTATAATCATACTTGAATGGCTAATCATGGAAAATGAATCTCATCGCGTTCGTGGAGACGGTAGTTCGTACGTACGCATGAGCGATGATATCGTTCCCATAATTATTGAATAGAATTTTAGTGGATGATATAATATCTCAGAATATGTATGATGTTATAATAAGAATATATAGTTATTATTTACACCAGTATACCCATCCAAGTAATGTGGTGGTGGAAAAACAGATTACACCACGGTGTGGAGATGATATTCTATTCGTACGCACGCGTGGTGATTTCATTTTCCGTAGGATGGATAGAAGGTGAAATGGGGGTGTTTCATATTTATAATAAAAAATCAGTATATTAGTGATACTGATGTTATTACTTTATAATGAAACAAATAAAGAAGAATAAGTTGAAGATGAAATAAACTTGAAAGAATCGATAGAAGAGATTACCTCTTCTTCGACACGCCTCTTTTAAGCTTCCTATTAAGGCACTAGAGTTTGTATTTTGAGGAGACCAGAACCTCTTTAATGTGTCTATGGAAGTTGAGAATGGAAATGGGCAGGGTTTTTCTGAGATTGAAGGCTCAAAATTGTGTGAGGAGAAGAGGGAGGATGTGCCCTTTTATAAGGGAGGAGATGATCACTTTAGGAAAAACTTAAAATATTATTTTATAATAAAGTCATATTCTATTATTAATAGCTTACAATTGATTTATTTTGAATCTAAAGTGGGGATGGGTCAATATCCCCTCATCAAATACGTTTTATACAAGTTTAGGTTACTATTTTAACCTTATCATTTAGATTTAACTATACGTTAATTAATTTATCTTTTACCGTGTCTTCTTGTTTTCTTACACTATATGGTAATTAAACATAATATAACAATCCAAAAAACCAAAGTGGTTCATTATTAATATATATAACCATATCTAATTCATTTGGACTAAAATTAGATATTTAGGAATAGAATAAAAATTAATAATATAATATCTGTTTTAAAAACTATTTTATGTAAATTTTGACACTATTTGGTAATTGATTTTTTTAAAACTCATAACAACATTATTAGTTCAAAATAAGTTATTTAAATCAATACTAACATGACATATTAACTTATAAAAATAAATTAACTCATAAAAAGTCTCAAATTAAATTTATTTGGGTATTTTTAATATCAATTATTTTAATATTTAATTAATAAGGTAATTACTGCATAATCATTGTGTCATAAATAAATTAAATTATTTAATGTCTAAAAATTATAAGTAAAATACCATTATGTAGGAAATAGTTTTATCTTTCTAATGAATATTTATAGTCGAATTTATCTTATGTATAACCCTATATTAAAAATGTTTTAGTTATTAAACTTTGATTTTAACTATTTTAACTCTTCTTTAAATAAAATAATAATAAATGTTCTAATCTAATCCAAGTAGACCTAAATGGTAATATTTTATTCCTAAGTTTGTTTTTGGTCGAATTAAACTTATACAATATAATTAGTACATGTTTTAGGGTAATAATAATATCATTTTTACCCTTAATTACCCTATTTACTTTTAACCGTGGTAAATAAATGTAAAAAATTACTATTCACCAAAAATTATTTTTATCTTATTGAACAAAATTTTACTCCTTGATATTAACTGTGTCTCTCAGATTTTTGAAATTCCACTCACAAAAGTGGTAAAATTAAGTTTTATGTAAATATTCAAATTCTCTTAGGAGGTGGGTAAAAGACGGTGAAAAGTTCAATAAAAATTTTATATTTCTAAAATTATAATAAAATGACTCTAATGAATTAAATTGAACTTATATATGTATTATGTATCAATTTTGACCTAGAATAGATTTACATGAAATAAATAATTATTTAAACAAAAAGTCTATTTTAACCAATAACTCAGTGTTTTCACTATTCCTCAAAAATTGAATGTTTTTAGAAAAATACCAAAAATTCACCATAGGATAATATTGATATTCCAAATCCAAAAATGAAGTAAATTTTGAAAGATAAATTTTATAAAATTTCAAAAAGTTGATATTACTATTCATGATGGCTAGTTTTTATGAAATTTTAATAACATAATGTTTTTTAGTGAAACCCGGTATTACGTATTACACGCGCTATCTTGGAAGGTCGTGATTACGTGTAATGCAAGACAAGTCAGGGATGCATGTAGTGCAATCTCCCTTTGGTGTTTCTTATAACATAATCAAAACTTATTTTATTTATACATTAAACAAAATCTATACCTACTGTTGCGTAGAATAATTTCTACAAAATGAACTTGAAATTGTGTGTAACACGAGCCAATAATAGTGTTGTGTATACTGAAAGCTAGTACGGTGTTGCATATAACACAAGATAATTTTGGTGTAGTGTAAAACTCAAGACATCAATGAAATTAAAAAAGGCTAATTCTCATAAAATCTCGGGTTGTTACATTCTACCCCCCTTAAAATGAATTTCACCCTCGAAATTCGTCGGGGTTATAAATTGTTTACTACTTGAAAGTTTGTTTCATAGAAACCCACATCGTAAAAAGGAATACAAAAACTTAATTTTAAAAAGTGAAGTATGAAAGATAAGAGTTACCAAAATTAACTCATCACTGAGTTTCCACATAGGAGAACATAGGTTAAAATATGGATGTGGAAGAGAAATCTAACCATCATGTTCTGATGGAGAGTGGTAGAGAACATTGCTATAAAAAATCTGACAATCACAAAGCCATAAATTTGTGCTGATCTAAGGTACCATCTGATTCATTGGATATGAGGACACTAGGACAACATTTTTGGTTTTCAAGAACATTTCCCTAAAGTTGAAGAATTTTAATTAGAAGAAATACTTACTTTATTTCGGTAAAATCTCACTGTTGTTTGTTCCATGAACAATTTCCACTTCATCTCTTAAATAAATGAAGTTGAATATGTCATTCTTGAATTATTAATAGATCATGAGATTAAATGATGAGTCATTCCATCTATCTCAAACAAAAGGTTAGCAAAAGTTATCAAATATACATAAGTCCATCTATGGTGAGGTTAATCATATATTATTCCAAAAATGGACTTATACTTCATCTATCATACCAGTTAATAAAATAAAACTAGTTTCTACTAACTAGGGACTTCTTGTAGGCCAGTGGTTTGTGATAAAGGTCTGTCACACTTCAGTTGTTAGTTCGATTACCGCAACCTTGTCCGACACGACTGGTTGTCTCCCGTCCTATAGGTTGTCCCTTTTTCTAAAACTACACTATTATAAAATTCTAGAAATAATATCGAAATAATGTTATATCATTAAACAATACTATCCGATGTCCAACATAATCCATTCTAATCTTTAGGCTTATCCAAAATACATATGTCCAGTCTTATAGTATAAAGAAAATGATTACTAGAAAGGTCACATTACAAGAATGTGAATACCATCATTTATCCCCCCCATGTATCATATGATATATCTTGTTGTTCACATTCCAAACATGTGAATACCTTAATCACAACTTCTTTTGAAACATGAATTTCCATAGAGCCTTAGTGAAAACATGAATGCTGTAAAAAAGTGAACTCGTTCCACATACCAAAATCCCAAAAATTTCTATATACTCAAACAATGATATCACTTTGTAATTATATCAGTCATGAGATCATGAATACTATTAAAAATTTCATTTTCTCCTTATCCCTTCATTATGCGCATATCACTCGCTTTCAAAAAATATCTGAATAACCTTTCAGGGTTACCGGTACCATTCAACGTATACTTTCAAATACTCAAGGAAAAACAATAGTGTAAAAATCCTTAGATGTTTCTGTATTCCATAGTACCATTAAATTAACTATACAACATTACTCTTGATAAACATAAAATCATTCAACTACCTTCTTAAACCATCTACCAAGCTGCATCATGTTATTCCTAAATACTTCATTCATATCATATATCATTTGAGTATCCTCATCATTATAAACATAAATACAACCCATACAACCATGTTGATTAACTTCATTAGAATTTCCCTTAGGACATTGATTTTCATAATTCCTGCAAATTCCACATTTAAAACATTTAACTGTTGTTGATGTCTTAGAAATACTAGTATCCTTGTCCAGAGTGTTAAATAAACCCTTTCCTTTGCAATTACTGGCTTTGTGTCCTTCTTTTCCACACTCAAAGCATCATCTATTTCCTTTGAAACATTCTCCTTGATGCCTCTTCCCGCATGATTTACATGATGGAAATTGATATTTCTTTCCTCTATGATCATCAGGAAACTCCATCTTTCTCTTATTACCTGAGTCAGAAAACAAAACAAAGTTGATATTATTTATCATATTATGAGATTTATGATTAGGCATAATAACGATTTTTGCACTTCAAAATATTGTTTCATTTGGTTTCTCATGAAGAATATCATTCCATTGTACATCATATTCTCTATTAACATGAATCCTCCTATTTCCTGCCATTTCATAAAACCCAAAAAGAATATTATGAGAGTAAAAAATCGTACTAGAAAAACAACATAATCAAGGGGGGGGGGTACATTCAATCTCTAACATCTTAGGTTTAATTCTAATATCATTACCGTAATTCTAGGACTATAACCTTTACTTATACTTAACCTTAGGGACATACCTAGACATACCATAGAAATATCTCTAGGGATTTCACTAATGTTTTCGCATCCTAAATTCCCAAGGTTAACTAAACGTTTCCTCTCATACCAACTGTAGAGACCCCAAACTTGACGTAAATGGGCAATACATTAATTTTGTGGAATACTTAATACATAACAAAAACCAACACTCAAGGATCGTAATAGTTTAATGTCTTTGAAATCTCAGAACATAATCTTCTAATCATGGTGAAAGATCTTTAACATCTCCCATAATGATCTTCCACTTTTGTTTTCTTACCTAAAACCTGTCTTTATATCCCGAGGAAAAGAAAACATGTAAATGGTGATCTCAAATGCTCAGTAAGGGTAAGAATGGAGAAAATAAAACTAACCATATATATTTGAACTTTAAAACATGAACATAATGTTTAAACTTCAAAATATTGAGAAATGACATAAAACATGTTAGTACCTAAGGAATAGATCATAAAGAAACATTAATCATGATAATAGAGAATGGAAATAAAACATGTAATTGTGGAAAACCATTAAGAACTTGATATGATTTCCATAGTAGCCAAGGCATTGTTGCCAAAACCATCTTAGTGGACAAAGTCCATTAATGAATCGAGTTCACTCATCATTCCAGTCCTGTATCAAAAAAAAAACAATTAACTTTCTGTTCCAACCATGTCTATCTCATTAGATATAAATTTTTACCCAATGCATTGGAGTGAGATATAGGTCCCACCCAACTCATAATGAAATCATTCTTTTGTGTGCCCGAAAATAAATATAAATCATTCATTCTAACCCAATAAATAAAATGAGTTTCATAAACATCATCCCATCATAAAATAATCCATATAAAACAATGGATATCATTTCATCATAAACAAAATAAAACCATGTAAATAATCAGAACATTATACTTGAAATATAACCATATTAAGGAATGCAATATTAGATAGAAAATAGTTTTGAATAAACACTTGAAATGAATTCTTGAGGAAAATATCATTTCTTCATCAAAATCATTTTATTTTCACAAAATGCCATGAGATTTTAAAAGAAAAGGATTTTGATAAAAATAATGATTAAATCTTATAGGGGAATCATCATGAAAATTAGGTGATATGAAACCATAAAAATCTGTTCATGCCGTATAAGTTAAAAAAACATTCTTCACGTACTTTTGACGGAAAAGTCAAAAAGTACCTCGTATGGTAAACAAAAGAAATATTCCTTACATACCATGTTGTAAAAGTAAAAAATGGGTAAAAATGACTTTAAACATACATGAAACCATTTTTAGAAAACAAGGACATGGATGATAAATATAACCCCAGTAAATATTTACGAATAAACAATCTCAGATAAAAAAGAAATTAGAAATGTTATCCCTTACCTTATGTATAATATGATTCATATGTATCTGATCCTCCTATATAATTATTTAAATAATGTCATTGAATTATTTAAGAATCATATTAATTGTTATTAATTCATATATGGTTCACTTATGACCTTATATTACCCGTTCTTTTGTAAATTCCATGTTAAAGCATCGTTTTGGGTAAAATTGTTTCATTTATCGTATGTGTTTTCATTTGCTGTTCTTGATATTATTACTCATATCCTAATTTACTTACTTTCAGAATGTAAAACATGATTTATATATAATATATATTCAGTACATATATTTATATGATAGATCGATAAATGGTACGAAATACACCGTTCATCGAGACGGTAGGCCGTACGTACGCATGAACACTGTTTTCGTTTCCTTATTGAATTGAATGGAATTATGTAAATGAAACATATATGTACATAAATCCAGTGTCATTATTATGTAATATAATTCATGATTATTTATTATATATACTTTATAATCATACTTTAATGGTTAATCATGAAAAATGAATCTCATCGCGTTCGTGGAGACGGTAGTCCGTACGTACGCACGAGCGATGATATAGTTCCCATAATTATTGAATAGAATTGAAGTGGATGATATAATATCTCAAATCATTATGATGTCATAATAACCATATATAGTTATTCTTTACACCATTATACCCATCAAAGTATGGGGGTGGTGGAAAAACAGATTACACCACGGTGTGGAGACGGTATTCCGTACGTACGCACGTGCAGTGATTTCTTTTTCCGTATGATGGACAGAAGGTGAAATGGGATTATTTCATATTAATAATTACATATCTTTATATTATTGATAATTATGTTATTACTTTATAATTAATTGACTAGAGAAGAAGAAGTTGAAGAAGAACGAAACTTCAAAGAATCGATAGAAGAGATTACCTCTTCTTCGACGCACATCTTTTAAGATTCCTCTTAAGGCACTAGAGTTGGTATTTTGAGGAGACCAGAACCACTATAATGTTTTTAGGGAGGTTTATTAGGGAAATGGCCAGGGTTTGGACGATCTTGAAGGCCCAAAATAGTGTGAAGAGAAGAGGGAGGAGGTTCCCTTTTATAAGGGAGGGGAGGGGCACTTTAGGAAAAACATAAAATATTATATTATAATAAAGTCATATTCGGTTTTTAATAGATCCAAATTGAATTATTTCGAAGATAATTTGGGGATTGGTATAAATACTCTCAACCAATATGTTTTATACAAGTTTAGATTACTATTTTGAACTTATCATTTAGATTTAACTCCGAGTTAAATAATTTAACTTTTACCATGTTTTCTTGTTTTCTTACACTATATGGTTAATAAACGTACTATAACTAGAAAAATGAACCCCAAGTGTTTAATTATTAATATATATTACTTTATCTATGTTATTTGTCTGAACCTTATATTTTTAGGAATATAATAACAATAAATAATATAATATTTGTTTTAAAAACTATTTAATGTCAATTTTGACACTATTTGGTAATTGATTTTTTTAAAAATCATAACAGCATGATTAGTTCAGAAAACGTTAATTAAATTAATACTAACATGTCATATTAACCCATAAAATTATTTTAATTCATAATAAGTATAAAATTAAATTTATTTGGGTCTTTATAATATCAATTATGTTAATATTTCATTACAATGGTAATTACTGCATCATCATTGTGTCATAAATAAGTTAACTTATCTAATGTCTAAAAATTATAAATAAAATAAAATTATGTAGGAAATATTTTTATATTTCTAATGAATATTTATATCTTAATTCATATTATGTATTACCCTATATTAAAAATGTTTTTGTTATTAAATTTTTATATTAACTATTTTAACTCTTATTTAAATAATATAATAATAAATGTTCTAATCTAATCCAAGCGAACCTAAAGGGTAAAAGTTTATCCCCAAGGTTGTTTTTAGTCGAATTACACTTATCCAATATAATTAGGACATGTTTTAGGGTAATAATAATATCATTTTTACCCTTAAATACCCTATTAACTTTTAACCGTGGTAAATAATAGTAAAAAGTTACGATTCATAAAAAATTATTTTTATCTTATTGAACCAAATTTTACTCCTTGATATTAACCGTGTCTCTCAGATTATCGAAATTCCACTCACAGAAGCGGTAAAATTAGGTTTTATGTAAATTTTCAAATTTTCCTAGGAGGTGGGTAAAAGACGGTGAAAAGTTCAATAAAATTTTATATATCTAAAATTATTATAAAATGACACTAATAAATTACATTGAACATATATAGGTATTATGTATCTATTTTGACCTAAAATAAATTTAAATAAAATAAATTATTATTTAAATAAAAAGTCTGTTTTAACCAATAACTTATTGTTTTCACTATTCATCAAAAATTGAAAGATTTAAGAGAATACCAAAAAATCACCCTATGCTAATTTTGATATTCCAAATCCAAAAATGAAGTCCATTTTGAAAGATAAAATTTATAAAATTTCAAAAGGTGGGTATTACTATTCATAATGGCTACTTTATATAATATTTTAATAACATATCGTTATTTAGTGAATCCCGGCATTGCGTACTACACATGTTATTGAGGAAGGTCGCGATTGCATGTAATGCAAGCCAAGTTAGGGATGCGTGTAGTGCTAGATCCCTTTGGTGTTGTGTATAACATAATCAAAACTTATTTCATTTATACATTAAAAAAAATCTATACATAATGTTGCGTAGAATAATTTCTACAAAACAAACTTGAAATTGTGTGTCACACGAGCCAAGAATAGTGCTGCGTATACTGCAAGATAATACAGTGTTGTGTATAACACATGCTAATTTTGGGGTAGCGTAAAACACAAGACATCAATGAAATTAAAAAATAATAATTCTCATAAAATCTTGGGTTGTTACATAGATGTTCTCATATCCCAATGGTAAACTATCCAAATTAGTAATCAAGGCATCCCAAGTTGCTGACCACAATCCTAGGACCAGAATGAAACTGGATTCTAGAGGACCAACATACCCTAAAGCACCCCGCAATTAAATAAATCATTTTCCATCACTGGTAGGGGTTCCAACTGATGCGTCTATGGAGAATGCAATACCATAGGGCGAATGCACACTAGATTTATCATTTTCTATTGCATCTCAAAAATGGGCATCTTAGAGGATGAATAACTAAAATGATAAGATCTAGGGTATAAAACACCAATTATATTTACCTATTGAAGGTTCTCCCTGGTCATTTCCCCTCCATGTATCGCTATTAAAGACCAACCTGAGGAGGTAATGGCCTTCTTCAAAGATGATGACATAAATTTCTAAAGCATCAAGAGTTATGTATTGTATTCCCCACTATTGTACAAAATGGTTGTTTTAGGTAAACAACAAATTTTTATGGATGAATAGCGTTATACCAATACTGAACAAGTGGTAAGACTGAACTAATCGCTCTACTTAAAGGATCATGGCACCATTGTAACCATATTGAAAATTAATTTTGTTTTTTGTGTATAGAGTGGGAAGATATAGATGTCCCCCTAGTCCTGTTATCCCGTGAGTATTATCCCCATGGTACAGCTATGGGAGAGGAATTCGTAGTGAAAAAGGGACTAATGATGAGGGGTCCTCAGTTCAATAATCCTATATGAGGGTTGAGATTTATGCTTCTAGAGAAATAACTTCAGCATAAGTACCTTCAAAAGATCCTTCCTTGGAAGGGAAGTGGAAAAGGAAGTGCATTGAAATATCTATATATTATCTTCTTGAATTCTCAAGTATGTGTGATATTTCAATATTTTCCCACTTTGTATTATATTGTAAACACATTCTTATTTTTCAAACAATGTCCAAGTCCCCGTTGAGCTCCCTTGGAAGAGGATGTATCCATCTCTAAGGATACTGATGAGTTTTTTGTTTCTTTTAGAAACCATTTGATATCGGGCTTGACCCGCCAATAAGTGGGGATAGATGAGGTGTCAACTCAATCACACATGTTTCCAAATATAAATTTCCTAGTGATCACACCACTTGATATGGAATGGGAAGAAGTGATTTTGGAGAATAATAACATAGGATGATATTCTACTACAATGTTATCCTTAATGGATGTGAGTTTTGGAAAAGTTGAATACTTATTTGAGATTGTAAACTTTTTTATTTGTGTCATATCAATTGATATTATATTTCTTTTCTAGCCCTAAAGGGAGGTGAGTGAAGCACATTTTTAGGAAAATCAGTAGAAGTTCTATGAATTTTGTCATCATAGTATGGTGTCACCTATTCACCTAAGGATGGGGTTGGCCCAATGGATGTTTTTTTACGTGACTAATAATGGTACGTTTCAAACATAATTCATATTCATCTATTACTTGGTGATACTGTATTATTTATCCTATTATTTATAAACACATGTTCCCCTTGTGGCAGTATCTTCGCCCCAAATTTTGGAGTCTCTAATACTTAATCCCTTGGGGATCCCTCCATTTGGGTTGACCAGCATAGAGGTCAATTCCGTTCCTTCATCATTGAAGACTATGTGCATGAATCCCTCTCTTACTGACCTAGTTTCAGAATATGTTCATGTCCAAAAAATGGGCTTAGATCAAGGACCAGGGTTTTTGTTATTTTACCAGTCAACCGACATCATATTTGGAGGGAAATCGGGACATTGATCTCAGAGACCCCTTGGGAAGAGCTGAATAACAGTCTATATCACCTTATATTATGATGGAATTTACTATATCAATGTTCGTTCCTAATTTAAGTAGGTGATCATTATGAGGTAATATAATTGGACCCTCAAATTAAGGGTGGTATCTATTGAGGCTTCCTCTTTGGTGAAACATAACTGAGACAGGGATTAAATTATTATTATCAGTGTGCGGTGGTGGTAGAATCTCACTGAGATGTGGTCAATGTTGGGAATGTTTAAATTGACTATTGATAGTCTATGATCGGACGTATTTGGCCTGAGATCATCCATCTACAAAAATATCTATCTTAATTTCAATATGCACTTCACATATCATAGAATAGTATGATGAAGAAACATATACATAGTGATGTGGTGGAGAAGTAAGGCTTGACGCCATTTCTGAGGAAGAGGAGTTACAATGTGTTTCATAAGTAGAAACAGAGTCTATTGACAAGTTACTTCAATCTGTTACCTCCATAGAGTAGAGGATTTCAGAGTTCAAAGATTCTTCTGAGAACATACTATAATTGATTTTCAATTTTTCAACTTTCCATTGGATTATGTGTTCATGAGAGAGGCTTCTATATGTGAATATTTCTCCTATTTTATTCTATTAGTGAATATATCTGGGGTAATTTCTATATTGTGTCCCATTTTCATTCATTCATGATGTGCATAATTCTTAGTTGATACAATATTATATGAATCTCCAACAATACCCATCCTTTTCATAATATCTAGTAAAACTAAATGCCTGAATCTGAATATTTAAATCCTAATATATTCTTCTTTATTAGTTCTCATGAATTCCCACAAACATGGGATTCATTAAAGATATATATTCCCCAGCTATCTTGAGATTACATATTTCACATTAGGATAATTTTGGAGGAATATAAGTCTTAGAGGGAGATATATCTTCCACTTATCGAATATTGTAGGCCTGGTGAATGTATATTGTTTTTTACCAAGGTCTTATGAAGGGTATTGCAAGCTTCTATATTATTGTAGACTAAATTTGTTCTATGTTATAGTTTAGGGTATTTTAGTTTGGATATTCAATTATTTTAGCTCAGGGACTTTTTATCTTGGACCTTCTATCACATTACTTTAGGTTATTTTAGCTCAGACCCTCTATCAATGTAGTTTAGGGTCTTTTAGCACGGACCTTCTATTAGTGTAGTTTAAGGTCTTTTAGCTCGGACATTCTATAATTTTAGTTTAGGTTCTTATACCTCCAACCTTGGGATTCCATAAATTTTAATGTCTCATTTCCAGGACTTGATCAATGATCATTAAATATAGTGAAAACATTATAGAATTGAGAAAAAAATACTCTAGGGTGTTGAGTATTTTCATGGTGTTGTGGAGGCTCGTGAGGATTAGTGATCCTTTCTTACAAGGAGTAGTTTCCAATGGTGTGTAGAAAAAATCACTTATGCATCAATACAATTTTATAAAATAGGTGTCTCCACTCTTTTACAAGGTTCATAGAAGGATTATAAGATAATTTTAGATGAGGGATAAATACTATAGAATCTCGGTTAGCCTGGACAGTTGGAATATGGGTGATGTAAGTCACAACCCAAAATTTTGAGACTATGAAAATGGAATGGGGAAATCATAAAGGGGATGGCCCATATCACCATGATTTTCTATGTTCTACCATTTTTTTTCCATGGCTCAAAAGTATTGAAGATACATTCTTACAAGGAGGTGATTCCTTTTGTTTGGGGTTTAAAGCCCTTATGCATTGATATCATGGTCATGAAAAAATGACCTCTACTCCCTTATAAGAGATATGAAAGGTTCGTGAAGACTCAAACATCTGGAGAATGAGGTTTGGTATGGGAGGAAATCAATCCAAGAAGATTTCTTGAATTCCAGGGTTGTTCAAATCTTAATTATGAGGCTCAATACCTATTCCCTATGGTTTTGATTAATTATGTGTGGACCATCAAAGGTTTGGTAATGGAGTGTTGCATTCATGCTTTGAGAAATGGTACAAAACACAGTGATACAACATTGAGTATGTTGCGTCCACTTGGATATTTTGGTTTGAGGATTGTAAATCATGGTCCATAGTTCCCATGTCAGGACGATGATTTGGGACAATAATACTAGGTATGTCCCAAACACACTGAGGTGCAAAGCATATCCATAGTGATGTTAGGGATCAAAGGGCCTAGAAGTCCCTTTTTGATTACTGAAACATTTTGTTGGAAACCATAGGTGCATATGCAAGACCCATAGGAATATATTCATAGTCATGAAAAGGGACCCTTGAAGTTGGGTATCCTCTTCTAAGGGCCATAGAATGTTTATGGTGATACAAGGTGCTCAAATAATGAAGAATTATTTTTGGAATGTTTAATATCAATAATATTTTTTGAAACCCTAAAACTTGTGTCATCTCTTATAGAAATTATTCTCACAATAAAAATATTAAAACATCCTGCATTTTTTAAAACATAACCGTTCATTAAATTTTACAAACAAAGGATCTTTAAAGTCTAGAGTCTCAGAAATCAGGAACATAATACATGAAAAAAATAAAAAATTCTTATAAACCACATGTAAGGCTTCATAATAGTTTCATCCTATGTACATTTACTTCATCTCATATCTTGGAGACAGACATCAAAGGAAAGGGTGAGTAGAAGGCCCAGTAATGGTAAACAAGGGAATCAATGTAGTTGTGATATCAATAAGAACATGAATAAAAACATAAAGACATGATCAATGGAAGAATTGGAATATCATAAAGAAAAGAACTTGGAACATACCTTGAATATGTGACTACAACATTTCATTTAGGCAGTCATGATCATATCACCAAGGTCCATCCCCAAGGTGTCATAAAAATTACCAAGATTATTCACCAAGGTATCATAAAACATTTCATCTCTAAAGATTAATTCAATACCCAATGAATTGAAGCGCTATCAGGGAAAAAACTTAATATTTATTTCCTTTCATGTGAGCCACATAGATCATAATAAAACGATTCATAAATAACTCAAATGAAATCAAAGAAATGGGTTTCATGTCAAAATCGTGGCGTTTAAAAAAGAGTTTTAAAATTAAGATCATTATGTCATTTATAACCCATGGAAAGGTAGTGAGGGTTATATGTATATCAATTACATAATAAAATATATCATCTTTATATATTTATGAACACCAATGGAAATGACATAAGTCTGGGTATTCACATAAATAAACATTAGAATTTCTTGAGAGAAAGAGAAAGAAATATTTAGACAAAATTTTTGCAGCATAACAGCTATAAAAAATGGTTTTATAAAACATTGAAAAGAGAGAGGACAAGGGTAAACCACTCATAAATAATTCATATTATAGTATGGGTACTGAATAAGATCAGGGTATGGATATTGAATGACATACCATATGAAAAGGAAACATGAAATAAAAGAGAAGATGCAATTTGTTTGACGAGAAATTCTGCAGCCTAACAACATCACTTAAAAATTCAGAAAATAAATTGATGAGAGAGGAAAGGGTCTGTAAACAATTTGAAATGGAAGGGAATGAAATGAGAACATATAATAACATACCCTCAACATAAATAGATGGAAATTAGAAGACACAACATAATGAAAGTTTTTACTAGAAGAAGAGGGTGAAAGGATCCCTTACCTTGAAGAATAACTTCGAAATCTTGATGGTAGGGACCTTGGGATTCTTGATGGATCCTAGGGAGGAATCCTTGGGAGGTAAGGAGACCATAACTTCGTTGAGGAGGATTTCGAAAAGAAAATAATGAGGGAAATGCTTGGTATTTATAGGAGAAGTGAGGGGACAAGTCATTAATGGCCAAGGGACACCTCATCAGTGGTATTGAAAAAACCATGGGCTTGCCCTAGGTATTGGCCACTTGGGACACCTCATACCTTATCTTACTATTCATAAGTCTACCAGAATGATTACAAAATTATTACATCCTTAATGATGTCATTAACCACCCCAAACTAAAAACTGTTTTTTCACTATTCACCAAAAATTCATTTTTGTTAGAAAAAACCCCAAGAATCGCATTTACATAATATCAATGCTCTGAATTCAAAAATGAACTCCATTTTATGAAATAAAATTCTAAATATTTTTATATAAAAACACTATTCACTAAAAATTCAACTGTTTTAGAAAAATTCCAAAAAATCACCTTAACCAAAAATCGATCCTCTGATTCCAGAAATGAACTCCATTTTATGAAAATAATTTTCTAAAAAATTTTAATATAATTTTTAAATAAAAAACACTATTCACCAGAAAGAACTAATACAAAACCAATAATTTCTGGAATATTTATTTACATATTTTATTGAATCAAATTACTTAATCAAGGTGCATAGATTTTATGAATACTTTCTTAAGTGAGGTTACTCAATCCACTTGATCACATTACTAATCATAACTGTAAAATCACTATTCATAATTTACTATTCATCAAAAATTAAGTTGATCTTATTGGACTATAATTTTTTTTCCTGAACATAACTGTAGAAGACCATTTTTTGAAAATCATTACACATTATTAATTATATAAGGTTTACATAAATATTTTTAAAATATACTTTTTCTAAAATTCATCAATAATATGCATACTATATTTATCTGGACATTTGAAAATTCACAAAATTCACGATAAGAAGAAATCACAATTTTTATTTAAATAAAATTATTAGAAGAATAATTTATGATCTCGTTACATAGCCCCTTAAAGCACCATCATAGGACATTAGATTAAGGTGTTCTAGGGTGATAGAATCTAGGGGAGGCTCGGCTAACATTGCCCGAGTAGTGGTTTCTATTATCTTGAAATTCTAATGAAGGCGATTCTATTTCATCTTCATACAATGAAGTTCAACTTGGGTTTGGTCCAGGGCAAAGACCAATAGTGCTACCTCCTTCCCGAGTTCCGTCAAACAGGCTTCGATCGGCATGAGACTACTGGATGGGGCCATTGAATCTTCTTTCTATATTAATTAACCAAGATCACTTGTATTTGTAGACAATAATCGCAACATTTATTTTCAAATGGTCATATTGACCAATGATCATATAACAGTCGAAACCCAATAGTCTCATTTTAAATATACTCATTTTATTAAATGAAATATTTTTGTTGAGTATAAAATTAAATAACACACAATGTTAGGAAACAAAATGTATTCAAAATTTTGGGTCGTTACAATCTCCCCCCTTAAGAAATTCCATCCCCGTAATTTTAAAATTGGGCTTGGAAATTTTGTTGAATGTCCCACATCAGAAGAAGATTCAGTAGAACTATTACTTTAAAAGAAATAAAGGTAAGTACAAAGGTCACCCGATTTTACCCATACTAGGATTCAATGTAGGAAATCATGGATATGGAAGAGAAAACAAAGGGTCAAGTTCTCATGGATAGTGATAGGAAAACATGATTAGGAGAAAATTAACCATAATAAGATCACAATCTTATGATGTGTTGAACAATATTTGATTACCCAGTAGGAAACGGAAACCAAAAACATTTTTGTTTGACGTTCCTTTTCATAATTTTGAGGAATTTATTTACTACATAGAATAAAAACATAATGAAATATAATTCCCTTCAAGTAGACTTTCATCCTTTCATAAGTTTCCACGAAGAATAATCTTTTCTCCAAACAATGAGCATTCAAAATCAATTTGTCTCATCAAAAGAACAAGAATTGTCTTCTAGATATCACATTATCCTAAACAGAATTACTATATATTTCCTTTGTCTTTAGTTATAAACTAAAACTAAAAAGGTTAGTACGAGATCATATAATCCTCAATAGGATAATCCTTTATAAAAATAAATATGACTATTAATCTCAAAAATTTAACAAAAGTAGCCAATGTTCCAGAAAGACCATTCAATACACAATCATCCTTAAAAATTTTCAGAATAATCCAAACTAAGATTGGAACCCAAAACACATAAGGATTTAATCACATAGTCTTCCCTAATAAATCTTAATATTTATCTCCAAATAACATCGACTACTATTAAAATATCATACTAAAGTGTAATTAACCTATTCACATATTCTATATGCTAGGTTCATCATTTTCTAGAAATAACCCAAATCACCATATGTCCACAATAATTACATAAATTCTAAAAAAAATTCAACCATTCCTCCACAATTTAAATCCAGTAGTATTTTATTTCCCTTAGGAATATAGTAATCCAAAAGAGAAAACATCGTCCAAAATATCTTTTATCATTTAATTCGAAAATCATTTTCCTATACAAAGGATATCCATTTAATAAAACATAAGTTTCTAAAATAAACATATTCTTGATCCATAAAAATAGCAGGTGCATTAGCCAGTACGAAGGGCATAAAAACAAACTCATAATGCCCATATCTTGATTGTAAACATGTTTTTGGAATATCATAATTTTTTACCCTCATTTTATGATAACCAGAATGTAGATCAATATTAGAGAAGAATTGAGCCCCATGATGTTGGTCAAATAAGTCATAAATTATTATAATAGAATACTTGTTCTTCACTGTGATCCGATTCAGTTCTCTATAATCAATGCATAGCGGCATCGATCCATCCTTCTTCTTCACAAAGAGAATTGGGGATCCCCAAGGAGACACACTTGGTCGGATAAACCCCTTCTCTAAAAGATCTTGGAGTTGTTTCTTTAATTCCTCCAGCTCTACATTTTCCATCATATAGGGGGTCTTTGACATTGGATGAAATCCAGGTACGTGTTAAATGGAGAACTCTACCTCTCTTTATGAGGGAGTTCTGGGTAACTTCAAAAGAAATATGTCAATGTATTCCAAAACGATGGGGACTTTTTTAAAAGAATAAATCCTTCGTGAGAAACTTATTTCATTTACAAATATTTTAACTAAAAATGATTTTATGTCTTAAAACTTCATGATTAGAAAATTACATTTTTCTATAATTACTTCATAATTATTCATAAATAGCTTGTGTTTAACCAAACATATCCCCCGAAAGTGTCGTAACCAAGAGTGCAGCAAGGCCCATTGTCGTTTACTAGTTCCTGTTTGAGTCTAGCTCAAAGTGGTGTTTTCAGGTTTTACCCCTATGTACATATGTTCCAGAGCCACCTCTACCTGCTCGTATCCAGATAGGGATATATTTTCTTGATAAACCACTTACTCAATACTCACCAAAATAAAAAGAAGACATCCTATATCTAAACTTTTCTATAGGGTTCTTCCTAAAGTTTCTATATCCTAATTTCCATTAATAACTAAACAATCCTTTGATACCAACTATAAAATCCCTCATTTTTAAACATAATCATTCATTACATTATACAAACATAGGATCTTTAATGACTAGGGTCTTGGAAATCAGGAACATAATACATGAAAACAACTTAAAACATTCTTTTAAACCACTTTGTAGGGCTTCATCATTGTTTCATCCTATGTAAATTTACTGCATGTCATATCCTGGTGTAATGACCCAAATTCAGAGACACTCAACTGGCGCCCCATACCCAGTTCGCCCCATGAACACAATAATGTTTCCCAAAATGATAAAGGTTGTTGGCTAGCACCAAGGGCCTTGGTGAGTCAGTGGGGAAACTATGCCCTCATTTGGTAAAGTATGCAGCAGAAGGAAAATAACTTAACAATAGCGGAAGCAATAAACAACACACGACAATTGAAACTGAACAGCGGAAGCAATGTATAATATAATAATGATTCAGCATGGAACATGTGTCTATGGAGATCAGTAAACAAAACAACGTGATGAAATAAAACTGAAACCCAAGTATCAAAAGTAAGCAGTAACTCCAGCGGCATCGCGAGCCTATGCTCGGTCTCATTCTCTATAGGTCTAAGAAGCAATCAAGCACCTGAGGTAGAAGCCCCGCAATCCCAATTAACACATGTAACCATATAAACTGTTTGGGATAAAAAGAAAGAAACAAACAGGGTGTGAGACTAATCCCAGTAGGGAACCACCAAAATATCTGTGCCCTACTATCAGTGAGTAATATAACAAAAGTAAAGGAATTAAATGCAACAGATAAATAGGGGTAAACTGAAGTAAAAAATCCTACAATTCTCCATTCACATTTATTTATTAATTTAATTCAATCATTTAATCATCATCCAAAGAATCTATAAAATAGCTCTATAGCCCAAAGACATAGAACGCAACACACCAGGTATCCCAGCAGACTACCTAAACTACAAGCAGTACAAACCCAAGATTGTTATTTAGCATGGTGGACTCTTCAAAACCAACCAATAATATTTTTTACACTAACCCTTTGGTTGGATCACGTGGGCAGGCCCTTATGGTCAGGGATTTTAACAAAGGCAAAGACACTCTGAGGAATCAATCAAAATCAATTCCCCCTATGGTCTTGTAGTGATACTATAGACTCTCTGAGGAAGCACTTACGTCTAATTCCCCCTTTAGTCTCGATTCGATAATTATCAGACCCTCTGAGAGATAAAAAATTCCATCCCTATTATGGTATCGTAATGGTAATAATTAAACAGGCCCTCTAAGGAAGCAGTCAGCGTCAATTCCCCCTTTGGTCTAACTACACCAGGTTCCCGCAGCCCTGAGTAAAATCAATCGTACATAAACAATTCCTAGAAGCCCTAAGTATGTTGAGAAAACTACTTGGATTATAGCTACAATGCATCAAAAGAATATAAACAGTAGTAAATACATGCAATCAACTATACCAAGGCAAGCAAGAAATGCAACAAGGTCTTCCTCACATGCAACCTAAGCCAAACGGCGATAAACAACCAATCAAGGGAAACACCCACGGGGTGATCCTCAAACATGCTGACAAGAAATTATTAATCATTTATTAACATCAAGCATACATACAACCTAAGGCAGATAACAAAATAGGATCAAAACCCTAACCTGAGATACCCGATATATGGGTACCCGACACTTTTGCGCCAAAAACTCAGTGACATTCAAAGTAGGGAAAACAACCACCTACCTCGATCCTCGTAGATTGATATACTTGATCCCCGGCCTATGAATCAGCCCAAAACGGAGTAGATCTGCAAAAATTTCTAAAATTTTCAACCTCAGATAACTCACATGAGAGGATGAATCCAGAAACAAGGCCAAAGAAGAACCAAGAACTCACCACTACGATTCTATTGCAACTGACGATGTTCTATTCAGATAGCCGGTGACAGATCGGTGACATAGAGACTATTTGGTCTCCTTGGATGATTTGGGAGCAATTAGGCGGAGAAGAAGATGAAAACAAGGTAAAGTCGCGACCTCGGTCCGATTAATGAAATTAAAAGAAAAATACACGGCGTGTACTTTTAGAGTACACGACGTGTACCTTGGTTTTCCGTACTCTAATTTATGTGGCCTCCACGTCAAACCACATTGTTATGTTTGTGGCCCGAACACGGCCAGTACACGGCCTCACGCGGGAGAAAAGTACATGGCGTGTACTCATAGAGCACACAACGTGCACTTTGAAAATTTCTAGATTTTCCCCGTTTTCTCAAAAATGACCAGAAAAGGAAAACATACCTGAAACGACAATCTGAGTTCATAAAAACATACCCCCTTAATGAAATTCATCCTCGAATTTCCCCAATGAAGCGTAGAAGAAGAATCCTCGACCAACTCTGGCCACTGTGACCGCATGTTGGCCTCCCTTTCCCAAGTCTCGTCATGTACATGGTCGTGCTACCATAGCACCCGTAATAGAGGAACAGACCGACCATGGAGTACCATTGCACTATGATCAGCAATCCTTATTGGATGATTCTCAAATTATGCATCTTGCTCCAGATCAACCTCCTTGGGTTGAAAAACATTAGACAGTTCTAAGAAATACCGTCGAAGATGAGAAACATGGAAGATGTCGTGCATAGCCTCGTACCTATGAGCTAACTGAAAGCTGTTATTTACCAGACCGACTCTCTCCAGAACCTCAAATGGCCCGACGTATCTCAGTGAAAGCTCTCCCTATCTCATAATCCTCTTATGTCCCAACCTCGGGGTAACACGCAAGAAAACCTGATCTCCGACCTCGAACTCCAAAGGTCATCTCCACTGATTAGCATAAGATTTCTGCTGAGACTGTGCAGTAGTCATCCTCTTCTGAATCAACTCCACCTGCTCTGTGGTCTCCTAAAACAAGATGAGGTCCCAGCACAGCTTCCTATCCCGTCTCCATCCAACACAAGGGTGATCGTCACGGCCTACCGTACAAAGCCTCATAAGGTTCCATTTGAATAGTTGCTTGAAAACTATTATTATAGGGAAACTACACTAGAGGTATATGTTTCTCCCATGAACCTATAAAATCAAGGACGCATGCTCCTAGCATATCCTCCAGCACCTGAATCGTGTGCTCCGACTAGCCATCTGTTTGGGGATGGTAAGATGTACTCAAGAAGTACCTGTGTACCCAAAGCCCTCTATAGCTCATGCCAGAAATGCGAAGTAAAGCGGGCGTCCCTATCAGAAACGATAGTGTTAGGAACCCCATTAAGTCATACCACCTCATGAATGTACAACCTCCCAATCTCATCCACACCGAAGGTCTCCTTGATAGGTAAGAAATGTGCAACCTTTGTGAGCCTGTCCACTACAACCCAAACCACATCATTCCCTCGAGGCGATATCGGTAACCCTGCCACAATGTCCATCACGACATCATTCCATTTCCACTCAAGAATAGGTAACTACCATAGAATCCATGCTGGCGTCTAATGCTCTTCCTTCACCTACTAATAGGCGGAGAACCGCATAAAAAACTAGCCACATCCTTCTTCATACCTTGCCACCAATACTGGCGATGTAAGTCTCGATACATCTTTGTGACACAAGGATGAACTGCCCAAGATGAAGCATGAAACTCTTGCATCAGCTCCTCATGTATGTTTGGTGAAACCCATAAACATCCATGAAAATGCAACACCTCATCATTTCCCATTGTCCACCCAAGAGTAGGGTTTCCATCTAACACACCCTCCCGTAGGACTAGGCATTATGGGTCTGATAGATGCCTCATTTGAACTCGATCCAGAATAGTGGAGGAAACAAATATAGAATAAATATCCATCTACCCCTGTCTATCGTGAACCTCCACATGCATCTCAGAGAACAGAGCCATAAGCTTCCACTCACTGCTGGCCTCCCGAACAGCTTGCAACTGAGTTCTCTTGCTCATGTGTCTTCCACAGCATTGCCCTTCCCAGGCGTATAAGAAAGTTCGAAGTCGAAGGAATATAGGTATTCGAACCACCTCTGTTATCTCAGATTTATGACACACTGCATGAAGATATAATTGAGGCTCTTGTGGTCAGTATATACCACAAAATTCTCTCCTAGAAGATAGTGTCTCCAACAACGCAAAGAATGAACAACAGAAGCCAACTCCAGTTCGTGCGTAGGATAGTTCTTCTCATGTGGCCTCAACTGTCGAGATCCATATGTAACAACACGATCCTCATGCATAAGCACTACTCCAAGACTGATGCTAGATTAATCACATGAAAACTGTATAACTCTTTCCCGGCTCTGGTAAAACTAGAATTGGTGTTGAAGTCAATCTCCCATTCAGCTCCTAAAAGGCTGAATCACAGGTTTCTGACCAAACATACTTTACACCTTTCCTAGTCAAGCCCATCAATGGTACTGCCAAGCATGAGAATTATTGTATAAACCACCTATAGTAACCAACCAGTCCTAAGAAGCTCCATACCTCGAAGAAATTATTTGGTTTCTCCTAGGTAACTACCACTCTCACCATATATGGGTCAACTGATACTCCCTTCTCTGAGATGAAATGACCCAGGAAGTGAATCTCGTCCATCCAGAAGTGGAACTTAGAGAGATTAACATATAACTGATGGTCTCTCAGTGTACTCAATATGATTTCAATATGGGTATCATGGTCGTGTCGAGTGTGAGAGTACACCAAGATATCATCCACGAAAACCACCAAGAAGGAATCCATGTAAGAATGGAAAACTCTGTTCATCAGTGCCATGAAGACTACTGGCGCGTTCGTGAAACCTAATGACATAACCAAATACTCGAACAGACCATACCTGCTCCGAAAGGCTGTAAGAGGTATATCAGAGGGTCTGACATGTAATTGATGATAGCCAGATCTCATGTCGATCTTCAAGAACACCCTGGCTCCTCGAAGCTGGTAAAAAGATCATCAATCCCCATTAAGGGATAGAGGTTCTTGACCGTTAACTGGTTTAGCTTCCAATAATCCACAAAAATTCGTAAAGTACCATCTGCCTTCTTCGTAAATAAAACAGTCGAACCCCAAGGAGAAGTACTGGGTCGGATAAAACCCTTTTCTTGCAACTCCTCCAAATGCTTCTTGAGCCCTTGCAACTCAGGAATAACCATCCTATAAAGAGGTATGGATACCTATGCTACTCCTAGCACAAGATGAATAGAGAATTCTACCTCACGCTCTGGAGGAAACCCTAAAAATTCATCTGGAAAGACATCTGGAAAACGATCAACCACTGGAGGATAATCCATCTGAGAAGTCCCCTGATCATCCAGATATAAACTAGAAATCTGGGCTATAACATCACCCAACCCATGATTCTCTGGTCCAACTCTGCTTGCCTGGACGTCCCACTAGCCCTTATAAAGAAAATATTTCCCTCTGGTGACGTAAAACTCACCCTACGGCGATAGCAATCGACAAGTGCCTGAAAAGTAACTAGCGAGGCCATTCCAAGGATGACATCATAACCTGTCATCTTTAGGACATAAAGATCCCACAAGAATTGACAGCCACCAACCTTAAGGAGGCACTCATTTCACTGATGCACACTTTCAGTTCTAAGTCCCAAGGGAGTGTCTAGTGTCATCATATCCTCAGAAGTAAAGATAGTGTGTCCAAGGATCTCCACAGTGTGCACAGAAATAAAACTATAATATGCTCTTGTATCGAAAAGTGTAGAAGATAAAACTAAGGCTGCTAAGATCATACCTCACACTATGGAAGGTCCAAGATCCTGCTCCTGATGAATATACTCTACCGCAAATGGCTGGCCAGCACCACGACCCTCTGTAGCTGCTTGAGATCACTGGGCTGATCCTCCCTAAGCCTGACCACTGCATCCACAACCTCTACCATGGCCTGAATAGCCTATAGAACTCCAGCCCCCATTCTGCTGTGGAACTGGTAAACCTGCTCCTGTATGCAGAGTCGAAACTGGTCCTCCTTTGCTAGGCACTGGAAGAAGAACCTTGCAAAACCACTGCAGGTGACCCATCTTTCCACAATCTCGGCACTACACTGGGTCCATCGGGAACTATGGCTTCTTATTCCTGTCCTTCCCAGATTGGTAGCACACAACTTTTCTACCTGAAGGAACATCTCGCTTACTCGAGTCACCTCGTCTAGACTCTCAGTGGTGCTTCCTGTTGTCAAAAGGATGGGTACTAACTCTAGATGCTAAACCACCCTATATCACTACTCTGGTATCTCTCAGATTCCTCTCCGTTATCAACACCTGGTTAAATATCAAATAAATAGAAGTCAACTGGAAGACGTTCACCTGTGATATGATCTATTGTATGAGTCTCTCCTCAAACTTCCCTGCTAAGAACTATTCCTCATTCCCCAGATTGGGAATGAAATGATGTAACTCAGTGAAATAGGAGGAATACTCCGTAACTTATAGATTACCCTGCTGCAGGTTCATGAACTCTCTGGCTCTATCGGCCCTCAGCGTCGTCGGGTAGAAGTACTCATAGAATGTACACTGAAACTAATCCCAAGCAATTATCTGCTAACGCCCTGCCTGAGAAACTACTTCCCACCATCTCTTGGAAGAATATCGTATCATGTAAGTCGCGAGCTTCACCATTCTGTCTGGGGGTGTCTTGAGATGATTAAAGATAGAAACCATCGCTTCGAACCAAGATTCACCAGCCTGAGGTCCTCCATACCCGAAGAACGTGGGAGGATGCTGCTGTTGGAATACTCACGTAAGCTCTTACATAGACTGGGCTAGTAGCTGAGCTCCCTAAAAGGTCTCTATGAACCTCATGAATCCATCACGGAACTCTGCGTCTCCCACAGTATCCAAGATAACTGCCTCTTCCATATCTGGCGTATGATCATCATCAGATCCTTGACGTGCTACGGGAGGATGTCTTGGCGGCATGACTCTCCATCGTCAAAAAAACACCCTTATTAACAACGAGTACCATTTCAACTTAAGAGAGTGGAAGCGTAATAGAAAGGAAAAACTGTTAAAACTGGAAAAAACATAGTTACATGGCATGTAGTCCCTATACACTATGTTTTCCATAAAGATTTTACTTAGGCGTGTACACCGGACAAGCTGGCTGTGTAAACACAAACTATACAGCCTATTCTTATATATACACAGCCAGAACCGTCCATTTTCCTCCTGCCCGGTTACTCCTACATGACTAAGTCGCACATACTATCCCAGACTAAGACTACACGGCGTTTCTATCCACTACACGGCGTGTCTTTATGGTTTTTCCCAGGTCCGTGTTGTTAGTCACATGAAGTGGTACACGGACCAAAACTACACGGCCTGTCAACAACGTACACGGCGTGTCCTTAAGGTCTTCCCTTGTCTGTGTCGTTAGTCACACATACTTGTACACAGACCAAAACTACATGGTGTGTCAACAACGTACACGGAGTGTTGTCCCTATGATTTCCCAACCCCTGTATTCAACTACACGGCTGGGTCATACAGACCATTACTACACGGCGTGTCAACATGGTACACTGCATGTTGTTCTTGAGATTTTTCCAGCCCATGTATTCAACTACATGGAAGGGTCATACGGAAGAAGAGTACACGACGTGTAACTGTGAAAATTAGTTCTTCCCGAACAGAAGAACACATGGCATGTGTTCATAAGGCCACACACCGTGTTATCTAGGTTTCTGGGCAGTAGGCATACAAAACTCCCCAAAACCACTACAAAACAAAGAAAACCAGCACCTATGTGTCAAATTCCAATCTGTGGGGGCCCATACTCCATGAGAATCAAACATGACATCATAACAATGCATATAACAAGTAAAAAGTATGACAATCCCATGATCTGCCAAATTCCGACCCTTGAGGGTCCATAACACCTGTAAGATCAATGATTGGTGTCCTTGCTAAATAAGCTATAAGATAAACAACACCCTATTAACATAGCAGGTATTTCTATCACATAAACTATCACAACAGCAAGCATAATCTATCACAACATCTATCATAACAACATGCAATTCCTAATGCACCCTAGATGGCATGGTAAAATGTCTGACACATGGTTTTTCTAACTAGTTCCTATTTGATGAATGAGATGGCATACCCTAATCTCATCGGGTTGCAAAAAAATAGAACCACAATCATATAAACTGTAACAACTTAAAATAAGTGCATCACCCAATGGTGAATTATAATCAACTGTAACACTTGAAAAACCTAAAAATTGAAATTACGAGGTAGTATAGCTTTACCCTGTACCCGGGTTAATTACTCCCGGGCACAGTTAAGTACCAACTACAGATTCCATCCTATCCCTATCTATTGTCACAAAATAGTAAGGAAATAGAAAGTAAAGAACCTCCTCTGATACGACTTTGTAACAACCTGAATCTAGAGCCACTCAACTGGCGCCCCGTACCATGTTCACCACATGACCTCAAGCGTGTTTCCCTAAATGCCAGAGGCTACCGACTAGTAGCGAGGGAGTTGGGGAGTCAGTGGGGAAACTATGCCCTCATTTGGTAAAGTATGCAGCGGAAGGAAAATAACATAACAATAGTGGAAGCAATAAACAACACACAACAATTGAAACTAAACCGCGAAAGCAATGTATAATATAATAATGATGTAGCATGACACATGTGTCTATGGAAACTAGTAAAAAAAAAAATGTGCTGAAGAACAACTGAAACCCAAGTAGAAAAAGTTAATTGTAACTCCAGCAGCATCACGAGCCTAAGCTCGGTCCCATTCTCTCTAGCTCTAAGCAGCAATAAAGCACCTAAGGTAGAAGGGCCGCAATCCCTATCCACACCTGCAACTATATAAACTATTTGGGACAAAAAGCATGACCCAAACAACGTGAGAGACTAATTCCATTAAGAAAACACCAAAAGATATGTTCCCTACTGTTAGTGAAGAATATAACAAAAGTAATGGAAATAAATGCAGCAGAGAAACATGGGTACACTAAAGTAAACAATCCTACATTTCTCCATTAACATTTATTTATTAATTTAATTAAATCATTTAATCGTCAACCAAAGAATCTAGAAAATAGCTCTGTAGTCCAAGGACATAGCAAGTAACACAACAGGTATCCCAACAGACTACCTAAACTACACGCAGTACAAACCCAAGCTTGTTTGTTTTCTTGGTGGACTCGTCACAACCAACCAACAATATTTATTACACTGACCCTTTGGGTGGATCACATGGGCAGGCCCTTATCATAAATCATTCAAACAAAGTCAAAGTCACTCTGAGGAAGCACTCAACATCAATTCCCCCTATGGACTTGTAGTGATACTATAGACTCTCTGAGGAAGCACTTACATTTAATTCCCCCTTTAGTCTCGATTCGATAATTATCAGACATTATGAGAGAGCACAAAGTCAATCCCCCTTATTTTTTCATAATGGAAATAATTAAACAGGCCCTCTTAAGAAGCACTCAATGTCAATTTCCCATATGGTCTAACAACACCAGGTTCCCTCAGCCCTGAGTAAAAGCAATATTACATAAAAGATTCGTAGCAGCCCAAAGTATGTTCAGAAAACCACTTGGCTAAAAGATAAAATGCATCAAAATCATATAATCAGTAAGAAATACATTCAATAAACTATATCAAGTAAAGAAAGAAATGCAACAAGGTATGCCTCTCAGGCAACCTAAGACAAATGACGATAAACAACCAAACAAAGGAAACACCCATTGGGTGATCCTCAAACATGATAACAAGAAATTATTAATAATCTAATAACCTCAAGCGTACATGAAAACTAAGGAAGATAACAAAACATGATCAAAACCCTAACCTGAGATACAAGATACATGGGTACCCAACACTTTTGCCACAAAAAGTTAGAGACATTCAACGTAGGGAAACAAACCACCTACCTCGATCCTTGTAGAGAGATATACATGAACCTCGACCTGTGAATCGGCCTAGAACAGATTAGATCTGAAAAACATCTAAAATTTTCAACCTTGGATAACTCACACAAGAGGAAGAATCAGGAAACAAGGCCAAAGAAGAACCAAGAACTCACCGTTGTGATTCTATTGCAACTGAAGGTGTTCGATTCGGATAGCTAGTGACAGATCAGTGGCTCGGAGAAGATCTTTCCCCCTCAGATGCTCTGGGTGGAATTAGGTGGAGAAGAAGATGAAAACATGGTTAAGTCGCGACCCCAGTCCGATTAATGAAATAAAAAGAAAATTATACGGCGTGTACTTTTAGATTACATGGCGTGTACCTTGGTTTTCCGTACTCTGTTTTAAGCAGCCTCCACGTCACCCCACGTGGCCATGTGTGTGGCCCGGATGCGGCCATCACACGGCCTCACGCAGGAGAAAAGTACATGACGTGTACTCATAAAGTACACTGCGTGTACTCTAAGAATTTACAGATTTTCTACTTTTTCTAGAAAACAATCCGAAAAGGAAAACATACCTTAAACAACGAGCCAGGTTCTTACACCTGGAGACAGACATCAAATGAAAGAGTGAGAAAATGCCCAGTAAGGGTAAACAAGGGAATCAATGTACTTGTGATATCAATAATAATTTGAATGAAAACATAAATACTTGAGCAATGGAAGAATAGGAATATCATAAAGAAAATAACTTGAAACATAAATTGAATATGTGGATACAACTTTTCATTTAGACATTCATGAACATATCACCAAGTTTCATCCCCAAGGTGTTATAAAAATTATCAAGCATATTCACGAAGGTATCATAAAAATTATCATCTCTAGTGATTATTTCATTACACATTGCATTAGAGAGCTATCAGGGTGAACCCTTAATATTTCTTTACTTTCATGTGAGACACATATTTCATAATCAAACATTTCTTATATAACCCAAATGGAATCAAAGAAATTGGTTTCATGTCAAAATCATGGCGTTTAAAAAGAGCTTTACAAATAAGATCATAATGTCATTTATAACACATGGGAAGGGAGTGAAGGTTATATGTATGTCAATTACAGAATCAAATATATCATCTTTATATATCTATGAACACACATGGAAACGAAATAAGTCTGGGTATTCACATAAAGAAACAATAGAATTTCTTGAGAGAAAGAGATAGAAATTTTGAGACGAAATTTCTGCAGCTTAACAGATATATAAAATGGTTTTAGAAAACATTGAAAAGAGAGGGGAAAAGAGTCACCCACTCATAAATGATTCATAATGGATCATGGGTACTGAATAAAGTCATGGCATGGATATTTTAATGACATACCATTTGAAAAGGAAATGTGAACGAAAAGAGAAGATGCAATTTCTTTTACGAGAAATTCACCAGCCTAACAATGTCACTTAAAAATTAGGAAAACCAATTGATGAGAGTGGAAAGGATCTAGCAACAATTAGAAATTAAATGGAAAGTAATGAGAACATATAATAACATACTGTTACCATAAATATATGGAAAATAGAAAACACAACATAAAGGAAGTCATGACTTGAAAAAGAGGGTGAAAGGATCCCTTACCTTGAAGAGTAACATCTAAAGCTTGAAGGTCGAGACCTTGGGAGGATTGAGGGCTTCTTGGGAGGACTCCTTGGGAGGTAAGGATACCAGAACATCGTTTAGGAGGATTTGGATATGAAAACAATGAGGAAAGGCTTGATATTTATAAGATAAGTGAGGGGGCAAGTCATTAATGGCCAAGGGACACCTCATCGGTGGTATTGGCAAAACCATGGGCTTTCCCATGGTATTTGCCCATAGTATTGGCCACATGGGACACCTCAAACCTTATCATACTATTCATAAGTTGACCAGACTGATTAAATAATTATTACATCGTTAATGATGTCATTAAACACCTGATACTATAAACTGTATTTTCAAAATTCACCGAAAATTCATTTTTTTCAGAAAAAACCCCAAAAATCACCTTAACCTAATATTGATGCTCTGAATTAAAAAATGAACTCCATTTAATGAAAAAAATTCTAAATATTTTTAATTTAATTTTTAATTAAAAACACTATTCATTGAAAATTCAACTGTTTCAGAAAAATCCCAAAAATACACCTTAACCAAAAATTGAGGCTCTGATTTAAAAATTGAACTCCATTTTATGAAAATAATTTTCTAAATATTTTTAATTTAACTTTTAAATAAAAAACACTATTCACCTAAAAAAACTAATACTTAACCAATAATTTCTAGAACAATAATTTACCTATTTTATTGAATAACATTACTTAATAAAGGTTCCTAGATTATATTAATACTTTCTTAAACGAGGTTACTCAATCCATTTGATCACATTACTAATCATAAGTGTAAAATCACTATTCATAATTTACTATTCATTAAAAATTAATTTGATCTTATTAGACTCTAAATTTCTTACTGAACATAACTGTAGAAGACCATTTTTTGAAATTCATTACACATTATTAATTATTTACGGTTTACATAAATATTTTTATAATATCCTTTTTCTAAAATTCATCAATAATACGCATACTATATTTATCCGGACATTTGAAAATTTACAAACTTCATGATAAGAATAAATCACAATTTTTATTTAAATCAAAGGATTACACAGAGCAGTTATGGACTCGTTTCATAGCCCCTTATAACACCACCATAGGACCTAAGAGTAAGGTGTGCTAGGGTGATAGAATCTTTGGGCGGCTCGGCCAACATTTCCCAAGTAGTGATTTCTATCATCTTGAACTTCTCGCATAGGCGATTCCGTTCTAGCTTCACACAATGATGTTCGACTTGGGTTTGGACCCGGGAAAAGCCCAAAGGTGCTAACTCCTTCTTGAGTTCGGTCAGATGGGCTTTGATCAGCCCGAGACTACTGGATGGGGCCATCATATCTTCTTTTTATATTAATTAACCAAGATCACTTGTATTTATAGACAATAATCGCAACATTTAGTTTCCAATGGTAATATTGACCAACGGTCATATAACAGTCGAAACACAATGGTCTCAATTTATTTATACACATTTTATTAAATGAAATAGTTTTGTTGACTATACAATAAAATAACACAAAATGTTAGGAAACAAATTTTAATAAAAATTTCAGGTCGTTATGGAGATTTAAAAAATCATTACTCTAATTTTTTTCTAAACCAAGGGGTCCAGCAAGCATATCTTGGATTTTACTAGGGCAACAGAGTATTACCTATGAGCTTTATGACGTGTTTTTTTTCACCCTAATTTCTTCATAAACTCTGGTGATGAAGAGTTTAGAGAGAAAAGTCTTGACATTTTCTCAGTCCTCCCTTTGTGGGTTTTAACCTAACAAGTTTTGTGTCACGTTCTCCAGAATTTTAGGGTCTTTTGATTTGAACTATTATAGGATGGAGTTCAAGTTCATACATAATAGTGCAGGAAATTTATGATTGGGATGTTCTAAGACCTAATATGTGTAATGATACACCAGATCTTATTTAGGACACCAAGGGTCAAGAGTAATCATCCTTTTGAGCAAGAGATGAAAATAATAAAAATCATGGATTGATGTTCTCAAGTCATAAGTAAAGATATTGGACAATCATATCATGAATAAACTAGAACACACTGAGGTGTCGTGTTATACCATAGTGGTGTCAGTACTTACAAGGATCAGAAATCCCTTTTTTCAGAGTGACACATTTTTGTTAACGACCATAGGCACATAAGAAGGACCAAGTGGAATACAGGAATAGTAAAACATAAGGCCACTTAAATCCCTGTATCATTTTTCAATCTCAATGAATCGTTTGTAGAAACATGAGGTACTTGATAAATTAAGTGTGATTCAAGGATTTATGAACTTAAAACAAGGCAGAAGCACCCCATACTCTAGATGACCAGGGTAAGGCTCTCATGGTCTTTTGATATGAGATGATTATGGGTGATGGTCAGCACAATTTTACTTCATATAGTGGAGATTTAGTTTCTTCTATATAGTTTAACATCATGTGGTAAGGACACATTCATGTAGTTTATCATCATGTGGTAAGGATGTTTTCTTTGAATTTTTCTAATGTCATGAGACTATGACCTTTTCCTTGCATTATAATGTCATGTAGTACAGAATTGGGGACTAACGTGAAAATTTGTGCAAGGAATATTACATGTTAAAGAATTCCATATGTATATCTGACTCTTACCTAGGTAATGTGGTCTTGTATATCTCAGCCTCTATATAGTTGGGGTGCATTTATTTTAATGGTTGTTGTAGCTGGTCTGAGTATAGGATATTTGGGCATCACTATGTATCCCATGATGATAGGAATCAATCTACACATAGTTTGTGAATGGGAAACATACTACACAAGTTTAAACAATGCATAGAGGTGGGAATTATTTTCATTTATTATTGCATCTTGTCCTAAGATTGGAGATCTAGGAATAACTATTTGTCTTATTATAATAGAAATAAATCCAAATGTAGTTATTTGAGAACTATTCATTTTAACATCATGTAGTAAGGGTGTTGTCTTCCCAATGTAAAAAAGGGGTATTGTGGATAAACCCAATGATATAAATATAGGAATCATTATGTATCCTATAATGATTGGAATAAATCCATACATTGTTCTTGTGTATAGACCCTTTTATCTAAGTCTTCCCAATACACAGAGTGGATACCTTGTTATATTTTTTGTGACTAGACCTAGGATTGAAGATTCAAGTGTTATTGTGTATCTTTTGATTTCAAGAATCAAGTCACATGTAGTTATTAAAGATGGATGTGTGGTAGGAGACCAATCAAAACAATAGTGGCCCTCTCAGGTGAGATCCATATGGATATATATATTTATGTCATCCAAAGGACATCAACTTTGTATTTTAACATAATGAAGTGGGGACTCATGGTCTTCCTTTTATGGTATTTCATTCAAGACCATGATGAACCTATCATGAACTATTATTCCTTACTCACATGGGGATTCCCTTACTAAAATTCCTAATCTCACTTGAGTTAATCTCATTGTGAGAAATAAATAATGTAAAGGGTTCCTCTCAGCATGAAGTGGAAATTAACGATATGATAGGGGCGGTTTGAATCATGTAGTGGTTGTACCAAGATATAAGACTGAGGAACCCCAACGTATCTCATTGAAAATGAGAATCAATACATACATAGTTTTGGAAAACCTCTGAAGTTTAATGTATTAAGGAAGGGAAATTATTTGTGTAGTATAATGTCTTATTGTAAGGCTAAGGATAACCAAATGTTAATTTATATGGATGTTGTAGATCCATGTAGTTTTACTTCACATGGTAAGGAAATTTTCGTTGTACTTTATCATAATGTAGTAAGGACAAGTATCACCTAATGTGAAAGGAAATGAACACTACATCTGGGACAAATACCAGAGGTATGGGAACCACTACATATCCTCTGATGGTAGGAACCAAGCACATGTAGTTCTTGAAATCCATGGAGTTTAATGTTGTGTGGTAAGGATATCAATTGTGCAGTTTAACGTAATGCAGTAAGGACATTCTTCCTATTGTTTAGAGTCATGTGGTTAGAACATGATACATTGTGTAGTTTAAATTATTTCTCCCATTACTTGGGATGCTATTTAGTTTAGCATCTTTCTACAAGGATGGTCTTGTACAGCTTAACATCATTAAAACGTGATAATATCATGCGATTTAATATCATTTAATTGGGAAGACTCCTTACTATTTAACATCATATAGTCAAAAAATTTCCATACAGTTTAATTTCATGTGATTAGGATGTCTCGATATAGTTTTACAACATGTGGTTAGAATTTTGGGTTTTTGATGACTGTTATGCAAATTAATTCTTGAGAAACCTCTCATTTTTGGGGGTAAGGCATGCTCCCCATCCATTTTGGTTAATGAGTTGCATCATTGTGATGAACCATATATATAATGTAAGGCCCTTCCCATTTGAGTTCCAAATTTTCAGTATTTCTTCATAGTATCATTGTGGTCCTGAGAGAAAATATTAGTTCTCCTTAGAGTAAGGAATAGAGTTGAACCTTCTTATTGAAGTCTTGAGTGATCTGATTCTAATGGAATTTAAGGTTGTTCAATTTACGAAACATGTTCTCATCGAGCATCTTCAATTCATCTAGAAACTTTTATTCATTTATCTTCATATGAGATTTGTCCACAAATAGATATTCAGAGTGTAGAAAACTAGACTTCAATATGTACCACTTCCTTGGTCCCTTACACCAATGTGTATGAAATTTCTTTTTTGGTAGTACCTGTGGTTGTATGGTAGGCCCATAAATCATAGAGGATCTTGTCCGGTGAGGATTTCCTGTATTTGTTCACCATCTTATGGAGTATATATTAGATATATTTAATGAAGGACTATATCTATCAATTTTCCAATCCATAATAGTAATATGATTGATTGGAATTCATATTGTACTCATGGTAAAGATTCTTCAACTCCATAGACCATAATTTGATGTCATTTTCCATCAATAACGTGTGAGGGTCTCTAAACCTGATGATGATATGGGGCTTTATCAAGTTGATGATTTTTTTCCTAACTTCCTTGAGGGGTATTTCATTAGTCTATTTTGAAAATATGTTGATAGTAGTATTGATGTACTTAAACTCCTTAGATGTGGTTGGGGGATATGGTCCCACAACATCCATTCCCCATACCGAAAATATCCAAGAATATTTAGTTGTATATAGAAATTCTAGGTGATGGAGGATGAAGTTTTAATGGATCTTCCATGCATGAAATTTCCTTGTGAATTCCATAGTCATGTATCATGGTTTTCAAGTAATAATCTAGCCTCTTGATTTTTTTGGAGAGCCTGGTCTAAGACTGATGAGCACTACAGGATCATACATGGACTTCTCTCATGACTTTGGGAATCTCTCTTTATTCTTTTCATTTGAGGATCATTTCATTGAATCCACTCTTATAGAGGGAACTCTGTTCATTTATACCACCGTACACTATGTTGAATCTGATCTCTTCCAGCTCTATCTACTAGTAGAGTCTTGTTTTGGAGATAAATGATTATGGGATCCATCAATCAATGGGTGGATTTTTGTTCATCACACTCTGGGGTGGTATTGACCTGATTTATTTCTTCCATACCATATATGAAGACCCCTAAGACCATTCTTTGATGAATGATACATAATATTTATTCCTCTTGATGAGGGTCAGTTAGGACAATGGATGTATTATCCAATGCATCAATGTGAGAATTTTGTGATCAGGGAAAATGATAAAACATGGGATAAAAAGGGAACTCTTACATTAGTTCCATGACACACCAAATGAGAGGTCCAGTTCTTCCATTTTAATGGTATATTCTTTATTGATCTACTTTATCACTAGTTCTGGATCCCCATTTATATTTATATAGGATATTTGTAGCTGTAATTAAAATTCCAACCTAGATACAAGGAAGCAGTATTTTTCCTCATTAATCGTGAAACCTTTGGATAGTAAGAAAGAGTAGCACAAAACTTATTTTTCTAGAGAGATAAACACAATCCCTATTCCAACTCGATTAAGTCTTATATTTTCCATTATTCTACTTACATGACTTTGGGGGATGCCATTAAAATACATCTCCCATGTCTGAGGGGTGTCATAAGCAAGGAAGACCTCTTTATCCAGAATCTTGGTTTCCACCAGAGTACTCTATGGGGTAGGTTGTAATGTGATAAAATCAGATTGGGCATTCCCATTGACCAATTTATTTGATTCAAACTAAATTTAGTATTGTTGAGGAATGACCAACCATCAATCCAAGAACCCAATTAGCATAGTGAGTCCATTGAAATACTTGATCAGGTCAATATGAGAGACCATATAAAATTTGTGGTGTTTTGAGTAATGCCTTAGGTTTTACACATAAAATATGGGTTCAAGGTAGTTCTTCTCAAAATCAGAGTATTTGGTCTGAATACCTAGAATTGGTTGGCTGATGTATTAGAGATTGTTCTCCCTAACCAAATAATTT
Source organism: Viscum album (assembly GCA_963277665.1). Lineage (NCBI taxonomy): Eukaryota > Viridiplantae > Streptophyta > Magnoliopsida > Santalales > Viscaceae > Viscum > Viscum album. Next base: position 2,059,982,829 of record OY728132.1, read on the forward strand.
TTCTATGTGATGAGGACGCCTAGTAAGTGTTCCATGGAAGCCACATACAAGATGAGTGGCCTCTCTTCCACCGTAGGCATAAGAACTGCTGGGGTAGTAGATACATCTTGAGACTTTAGAAGGATTCTTTGTATTCCCCATATCATTGATATGTGATTCCATTCTTAATTATCATGGTGAAGGGAATATAATTTATATCCAAGTTGGCTATCAAACACCAAATGTAGGCAAGATTCCCTTGGATCCCCCTATGTTATTTGAGATTTTTGGGGGTTTACATTGATAAAATAGAACTTTTCATCACTAGGCCGACCAAGATTCCACATTGTCATACCACAAAGCCTAAGAACATCCCTCATGTTACCCTAAAGGAGAATTTCAGAGTATTCAGTTCATACATTTCTATCGCATCTTGTAGAAGAATATTTGGAGATCCATGAAGCGATCACATAATTCATAGTATTTGAAAACCAGGTCATCCAAAAAATAGTTGGTTATTCTTCCCAATAATAGATAAAATATATGATGCACAATGAACTGAAAAGTGGAGCCAGTGTTCCTCAATCTAAAGAGCGTGAATTGATATCCAAAGTTCCCCTAAGGTGCTCTAAAGGTAGTGTATTCATCATCTTCAGGGGATATTTTTATCTTATTGTACCCAAAGTACCCATCTATAACGGAAAAGTCCTAGAAGTAATTAGTTGCATCGATCAAGATTTGAGTAATTGGAAATGGGAATTCATCCTTTGGGTAGTGCTGATTATGGTATTTGAAATTTATGTAGACCCTAATATGCCCATTATTTTTATTTACCGAGATGATATTGGCAACACATCATGGGTATTTCACTTCTAAAACAAAGTTGTCCTTGATCAATTTGTCTAATCCCACCCCTAAATCGGTGGAATTAGAGGGGGTAACCTCTTAGATACTTTCTTAAAGCCTATATTGTATTCTGGTAAACAAAGTGGGTTCATAACCAAATATTGATTCAGTCTGGGATTTCTATATAGTTCCAAGAGAACACATATTAATGTTGCTTTTGAAATTCAATGTACATCTCTTTCTCTTGGAGGGGCATGGTGTAACTAATCAATGTAGGTCATGGGTCCTCTTATTCACCTAGATTTACCAACCTGAACTCATTGATGGTTGTGGAAAAACCTTCCTCAAATGAGAGAGGGGAGGTCTAGAGGTGATCCTCCTCTTCTTCCACCTCTGAGTTTTTATATACATCTTGAAATGATGTTTGCAATTTGGAGGCTCCTCTATCACTATTGAGGTGAGGGAGACCATGGGAAGAGACATTATCTTTATCTATTGCTTAATTAATTTCAGATATATTCGTGATTTGATTACCTTTTACATTTTCACAAGGGATAGAAGGGGCTTGGACCTTTGGGACTATGTCTATTAACTCAACTAGATTTATGGGGAGCACATAGTCACTATTGATCATACTATTGGGATTTTCAAGGGTGGTACCCAAGTTGTTGGGGGCTTCAACCTGTATACCATCATCCACCATTGGTTTTTTAGTACAATTTTTTAGAAACCTTATTCAATATAAGTGGATAAACAAGTCTCAAAGAGGGTGTTGTCATTATTTAGTATGTCATCCTTTCCATCGATGGGGTATTTCAAAAACTGATGGAATTTGGAAGGTACCGCCACATGTTAACGGAGACAGGGCCTTCCAAATAAGACATTGTATGCATTATTTTTCTAGATAACCATAAAATCATGAGATCCACAAACTGATCCTTGATATTGATCTTCTTAATAGGTCTTTTTTCATTCTTATCAAACCCTTGAATGGTCAGATTTGTGGGAGATAGGTCCCCTTCACTAGATCCCAAATGTTGAAGGGTTTAAACTAGGATGATGTTGATCCAGAAACTATTATCAATCAGAGTCCTTTATAATTCAACATTAGTGAGTCTTATCGAAACAAATAAGGGGCTGATGTTCCTTTGGCTGAACTCATCTTGATCTGGGTCAGTGAACAAGATGGTGACATGGAATTCTGATGGCATAGTCACCACTCAATAAACATTGACAACAGAGACTTCTATCTTGAATCCATATGGGGTCAATAGGTCTTTAACGAGTTCCTCCTAACATTATTTTAAAATATGGAGCACATATAATATTTCGATATTAGATGTGAAAACGCTATAAATTTTATACTTTCATACTTTTTTTCTAGATTTCAGTGCTACTTGAGGTGGGGTTTCTCCATAACATGTGGCTCAGGAGCTGAGGAATTTGAGGTGGATGGTACTGGTGCTTGTAAAGATGAAATTGGAGATTCTTCTTCTGATGGAATGGGTTGTGTCATCCTTCCCCGTTGTTTGGGTTGATAAGTGAATAGAACCCCTGCAATGTGTTCATGCAACATAACAGGGTTCAGACGATCAGTGGAGGGTTCTGGGACACCTTCATGTCTCTTTTTGGCTTGTTGGAGTTATTTACCATTGCTCTCAGCTGCATATATGTCCTCTATGGGGATATTACAAAATTATCGTGTCCTACCATGAATGTGTTGTCCCCTATATCCTCATTTCCTATGTATATAGCCTATCATTCCCTAGTTATGTGTTGGAAATACATATTCTGAAGCATATTCATCATTCCAAAATGGGTATGCCAATTTTATCACAATTAATGATCTAAATATGTGATATTTTTCTTGTGATAGTTCTATTTGATGGGGTTATGCTCATGCTATAGATATTGCAAGGAAGCAATTTGTAAGAGTCAGAGCTTGTATTAGAGTAGAATACGATTCCCCATATTTTATTTCTTCATGATTCTAGTGGTCGCAAACACATTTCAGAGACCTATCTGATGTCACCTTCTTGGGTGGAGGAGAAATTTTAGGTCTGTGTATTAGTTCTCTCAAAGTGTCATGGGCTTGATCATTTTTTATCAGTCATCTTATTTTCAATCCTTTACTCATGCTTGGGGAGAACATTCTGCTAATCATCATCTTCTTCTAATTGGGAAATAGTTATTAAGTCACATATTCATAAGATTTTTTTAACACCACTTGTTCAGAATTAACCATTCCTTGATGGATTTAATTGAATATGAAACAGCCATGGATATTATGACCAAGACTTATTTGTAAAGAGTAGTGGTTATGATTATTAGTTACTTTTAACTAATCATACTGCCAAGTTTGTGGTAGCTTGAGAAGTTTATTGTTCATGGTTGCCGAAAAATGACATAGGAATTTTTTATTTTGGAAGAAGTATTCTTTATTCATTCATTCCTCAAACATTGGGTGACCCTAATTTCTCGGTTCGTCTTTTTTATGGTTATTTATTGGTTTCTGAAACTCTATATGACGTGTTGAGAAGTTCAGGATGAGCTTGGGTTCTTTGATGGGCAGCACTACTAGCTTCAATGTTACAACTGCAACTTCTTCATTGTCTGGCATTTTCTCATGTGTTGAGGGGATGGGTTGACAATTGGATCAGGTTCAATGAATGGAATCCTTCATATGATTTATCATATCTACAAACTCATGGAACCCACTTGTATACATAATTTGAATCATAGATGTCTAAAACTCGTCACGAATATTTTTAGCAAAGAGTTCTAGAAATTTCTCTTATGATATAGGGATACTGAGTGAATATGTTAAACATTTCCATATGGATATGAATTCCTAAACCCTCTAATTTTCTCATTATTGATAGTTCTTCATGTTGATGATTTTTTCCCTCAGTGTGGAGATGAACTAATAAAGGAATTGATGATTATTTTCTTCACAGCCTAAAATGGATCCAGCTGGCAAGTTGTTGTACAAACAAATGTTATCCCTATTAGAGTATGTAAAAAACACCTCATATTAGTTTTCCCTACTAATCTTGAGGGACCATCATCAGTCCACATCGAGATACGAAGTATCTGAGATGTTTTTCAGGGTCTCCCACTCCATTAAATGGTAGATAAGGTAGGATTTCTAAAATTGGGGGGAGGTAAGGTGTCATCCACCCAATCGGGATATTTATTTTTCTAATGTTGCACATGTGAACATCACCCTTCCATGGCTTTAATTAATGTAGTTAGGGACTCAATAATGTTAATCATCTCTAACGGTTATGTTTTCTTATTCAACTCCTATCTATAGAGAGCGGGTAGGGCTTGATGAGATGGCACCATATTTAGCGGTCGCTAATTCTGGATTCGTCCTAAGATAGAATGATCACCCTAATGAGGGAGAGGATATCACTAAAATGAGTGAAATTCATAATCATTTTAAACTTCCACGTTTATGTAAACTGGTTGTTGGAATATATAGTTGTTCTGACACTCAAATACCACTTTTTTTTGGGAGGATCATCTATGAGAGGCAGAATATTCATCTCCACCTGAAGTCGATATCCAGTGGGAATATTTTCCTTGAGTAGCACCTTTTTCAGTTGTCCGAGAGTTTGTATGTAATTCTCAATTTGTGAGTACTATTCCTCCCTGGAAGGAACTTTTATTCTTCAGGGTGGTGATTGGGATGTAGCCACACCATTCTTCTTTTCTTTGGCATTGTTCAACTATAGAGGTGGATACTCGGTATTTGGAGGGTGACATGTGTGAGAGCCTCCTCTGATTATGGGTGTGTGGATCCTTTGTTGGTGAATCTAGATCATCCTCCTCTTAGGGTAGGTTATCTTTGTCACCACCCTATAAATTTTTTTCATGATCCACAATGTCTCTCATGTTGATAGTGACAACATTTTTAGAGGTTTATCAATAAATAGAGTTTATTCAATTACATTCAACATATCTGGATGATTCCGCACTGCCTTTATCAGGGTTTTTCCTCGGACCCCTATCCATATTGGAATGTATTTTTTTTCTGAACCCAACAGGGTCTGATCACCATTTCAATATTATCCTCCTATATCATGTTGTTTTTAATGACCTTGATAGATTTTCCAATCATGATTGTAGAATGGGAACAAAATAGAAAAAAAATATTTTCTTGTGGTGGGATGAACAGATGGGATTCCAACCGTTGATATTTACCGCATAACCAAGAGAATAAAGGTTCTCTTTTTATTGATGATGGTGATGGAAATTCCCCTATCTCTGTGGTATAGAGGTTATTTGTGGCCATCATTGAAATTGAATGATCATGTTGTTGAGGATCTGATTATTCTGTTCAATGATTTGATGACTCCTGGGATAGGAATTGCGATATAAATTTCCCTGTCCCAGTAGGCTGGGTTGATCTGAAACTGCAATTGATTTCCCCATGACCCTCTTAGGGGATGATGAACCTGGTGATGGTGATCGGGATATAAATTCCACCATCCAACTGGGTTATGATTTTTTTGTAGCTGCTGATGATAAAACTTGAATTTTCTTGGGAACTAACGATCTAAGAGGTGGAAGATATGGTATATATTAACATATCCATGTGAGTTGGGTCCACTCCTGAATGACTATTATGTCCGTTTCAACTAAGGCATTTTCATGTGGTATAGTTGTACTCCCGTAAAAGGTGGGTGCAATGAAATACCATGATAGAAGCCAGTTTCTACAAGTTATTAACTGGTATTTGGAAACCTTGGATTCTATGTCTAAAATTCAATCTGGTTGATTTGGGGGGACCAATTAAATTAATTTTTGTATATCATCTTCCTTTTTTTGTGATATCTGGGAATCATTGAAGAGGGGGGATTCTCTTACAGTGACTAACTAGTTGATGCATTACCCGGTCCTATGATTTATACAGAGTTTATGGCATTATAGGATGCTATATTTGATGGTTTTTGTTATTTTGGGGACATAGTGAAGTGGAATTCTCCATATTTCACCCATCCTTGGATATTCACATCTAGAGATGCTCTAGAAATCATTTAGTAGAGGTTTTTTGTGATGCAGGGGAAAACACTATGTAGTAGTTTATCACACTCCTCTATTACCAAGTTCCATTATATAGAAAAATTGACAAAATAATTATAACAATAGATTGTATTGAGGATATGAAGCTGATTCTCATATCCTAAAAAGGTGGATTTATATCCTTTAGTCTCTGATTATTAGCCCATATATTTTGGCATAGATAAGGTATGCACTCCTTTTCAAGCTCATATGGGACCTCATAGTCAGAAGTAGTGAGGGGATAGAAAATTATTTGGAGGTTTTTTATTTATAACTCTCTCCATATGTAAATATTGGCCTCCCCTTTATCATACATACAAGCTCATATGGGACCTCATAGTTAGAAGTAGTGAGGGGATATAAAATTAATGGTATATTATTTATTGATCTACTTTACCACTAGTTCTGGATCCCCAGTTATATTTAGATAGGATAATTATATCTGTAATTAAAATTCCAACCTAGATATAAGGAATGAGTATTTTTCCTCGTTAATCGTGAAACCTTTGGATAGTAAGAAAGAGTAGAACAAAACATATTTTTCTAGAGAGATAAACACAATCCCTAGTCCAACTCGATTAAGCCTCGTATTTTCCATTATTCTACTGACATGACTTTGGGGGATTACATTAAAATACATCTCCCATGTCTAAGGGCTATCATAAGCAAGGAAGACCTCTTTATCTAGAATCTTGGTTTCCACCAGTGTATTCTATGGGGTAGGTTCTAATGTGATAAAATCAGATTGGGCATTCCCTTTGACCAATTTATTTGATTCAAACTAAATTTAGTATTGTTGAAGAATGAACAACCATCAATCCAAGCACCTAGTTAGCATAGTAAGTCCATTGAAATACTTGATCAGGTCAATATGAGAGACCATATAAAATTTGTGGTGTTTTGAGTAATTCCTTAGGTTTTACACATAAAATATGGGTTCAAGGTAGTTCTTCTCAAAATCAGAGTATTTGGTCTGAATACCTAGAATTGATTGGCTGACGTATTAGAGATTGTTCTCCCTCACCAAATAATTTTTCTATGTGATGTGGATGCCCAGTAAGAGTTCCATGGAAGCCACATACAAGATGAGTGGCCTCTCTTCCATCGTAGGCATAAGAACTCGTGGGGTAGTAGATACATCTTGAGACTTTCGAAGGCTTATTTGTATTCCCCATCTCATTGGTAGGTGAGTCCATTCTTCATTATCATGGTGAAGGGAATATAATTTCTATCCAAGTTGGCTATCAAAAACCAAATGTAGGCAAGATTCCCTTGGATCCCCCTATGTTATTTGAGATTTCTGGGGGGTTATATTGATAAAATAGCACTTTTCATCGCTAGACCGACCAATATTCTACATTGTCATACCACAAAGCCTAAAAACATCCCTGATGTTACCCTAAAGGTGAATTTCAGAATATTCACTTCATACATTTCTATCGCATCTTGTAGAAGACTATTTGGAGATCCATAAAGCGATCAAATAATTCATAGGATTTGTAAACCAGGTCATCCAAAAAATATTTGGTTATTCTTCCCAATAATAGATAAAATATATGATGCACGATGAAATGAAAAGTGGAGCTAGTGTTCCTCAATCTAAAGAGCGTGAATTGATAGCCAAAGTTCCCCTAAGGTGATTTGAAGGTAGTGTATTCATCATCTTCAGGGGATATTTTTATCTTATTGTACCCAAAGTAACCATCTATAACGAAAAATACTTAGAAGTAATTAGTTTCATCGATCAAGATTTGAGTAATTGGAAATGGGAATTCATCCTTTGGGTAGTGCTGATTATGGTATTTTAAATTTATGTAGACCCTAATATGCCCATTATTTTTATTTACTGAGATGATAATGGCAATACATCATGGGTATTTCACTTCTCAAACAAAGTTGGATTTGATTAGTTTGTCTAATCCCACACCTAAATTGGTGGAATGAGAGGGGGTAACCTCTTAGATACTTTCCTAAAGCCTATATTGTATTCTGGTAAACAAAGTGGGTTCATAACCAAATATATATTCAGTCTGGGATTTCTATATAGTTCCAAGTGAACACATATTAATGTTGCTTTTGAAATTCAATGTACATCTCTTTCTCTTGGAGGGGCATGGTGGAACTAATCAATGTAGGTCATGGGTCCTCTTATTTACCTAGATTTACCAACCTGAACTCATTGATGGCTGTGGAATGACCTTCCTCAAATGAGGGAGGGGAGGTCTAGAGGTGATCCTCCTCTTCTTCCACCTCTGAGGTTTTATATACATCTTCAAATGATGTTTGCAATTTGGAGGCTCCTCTATCACTATTGAGGTGAGGGAGACCATGGGAAGAGACATTATCTTTATCTATTGCCAAATTCATTTCAGATATATTCATGATTTGATTACCTTTTACATTTTCACAAGGGACAGAAGGGGATTGGACCTTTGGGACTATGTCTATTAACTCAACTAGATTTATGGGGAGCACATAGACACTATTGATCATACTCTTGGGATTTTTCGGGGTGGTACCCAAGTTGTTGGGGGCTTCAACCTGTATACCATCATCCACCATTGGTTTTTTACTACACTTTTTTAGAAACCTTATTCAATATAAGTGGATATACAAGTCTCAAAGGGGGTGTTGTCATTATTTAGTATGTCATCCTTTCCATCGATGGGGTATTTCAAAAACTGATGGAATTTGGAAGGTACCACCACATGTTAATGGAGACAGGGCCATCCAAACAAGACATTGTATGCATTGTTTTTCTAGATAACCATAAACTCATGAGATCCCCAAACTGATCCTTGATATTGATCTTCTTAATAGGTCTTTTTTCATTCTTATCAGACCCTTGAATGGTCAGATTTGTGGGAGATAGGTCCCCTTCACTATATCCCAAATGTTGAAGGGTTTAAACTTGGATGATGTTGATCCAGAAACTATTATCAATCAGAGACCTTTATAATTCAACATTAGTGAGTCTTATCTAAACAAATAGGGGGCTGATGTTCCCTTGGATGAACTCTTCCTGATCTGGGTCAGTGAACAAGATGGTGACATGGAATTCTGATGGCATAGTCTCCAATCGACAAACATTGACAACATAGACTTCTATCTTGAATCCATATAGGGTCGATAGGTCTTCAACGAGTGCCTCCTAACGTTATTTTAAAATATGGAGCCCATACAATATTGAGATATTAGATGTGAAAATGCTATAAATTTTATAGTTTCATACTTTTGTTCTAGATTTCAGTGCTTCTTGAGGTGGGGATTCTCCATAACATGTGGCTCAGGAGCGGAGGAATTTGAGGTGGATGGCACTGGTGCTTGTAAAGTTGAAATTGGAGATTCTTCTTCTGATGGTATGGGTTGTGTCATCCTTCCCCGTTGTTTGTGTTGATAAGTTAATAGAACCCCTGCAATGTGTTCATGCAACAAAACAGGGTTGAGACAATCAGTGGAGGGTTCTGGGACACCTTCATGTCTCTTTTGGGCTTGTTGGAGTTATTTACCATTACTCTCACCTGCATGTATGTCCTCTATGGGGATATTACTAAATTATCGTGTCCTACCATGAATGTGTTTCCCCCTATATCCTCATTTCCTATGCATACAACCTATCATTCCCTAGTTATGTGTTGGAAATACATATTCTGAGGCATATTCATCATTCCAAAATGGGTATGCCAATTTTATCACAATTAATGTACTAAATATGGGATATTTTTCTTGTGATAGTTCTATTTGATGGGGTTATGATCATGCTATAGATGTTGTAAGGAAACAATTTGTAAGAGTCAGATCTTGTATTAGAGTAGAATATGATTCCTCGTATTTTATTTCTTCATGACTATAGTGGTCACAAACACATTTTAGATACATATCTGATGTCACCTTCTTGGGTGGAGGAGAAATTTTGGGTCTGTGTAGTAGTTCCCTCAAAGTGGCATAGGCTTGATCAATTTTTCTCAGTCATGCTATTTTCAATCCTCTGCTCATTCTTGGGGAGAACATTCTTCTAATCATCATCTTCTTCTAACTGGGAAATAGTTATTTAGGTCACATATTTTGAGGAGTTTTTTAACACCACTTGTTCAGAATTAACCATTCCTTGATGGATTTAATTGAATATGAAGAAGCCATGGATATTATGACCAAGCCTTATTTGTAAAGAGTAGTGGTTAAGATTATTAGTGACTTTTAACTAATCATACTGCCAAGGTTGTGGTATCTTGAGAAGATTATTGTTCATGGTTGCCGAAAAATAATATAGGAATTTTTTATTTTGGAAGAAGTATTATTTATTCATTCATTCCTCAAATATTGGGTGACCCTAATTTCTCGGTTTTTCTTTTTTTATGGTTATTTATTGGTTTCTTAAACTCTATATGAGGTGTTGAGAAGTTCAAGATGAGCATGGGCTCTTCTATGGGCATCACTACTAGCTTAAAAGTTATAGCTGCAGATTCTTCCTTATCTGGCATTTTCTCATGTGTTGAGGGGATGGGCTGACAATTGGATCAGGTTCACTAAATGGAATCTTTCATATGATTTATCATATCTACAATCTCATGGAACCCACATGGATACTTAATTTGAATCATAGATGTCTAAAACTCGTCACGAATATTTTCAGAAAAGAGTTCTAGAAATTTCTCTTATGATATAGGGATACTGAGTGAATATGTTAAACATTTCCATATGGATATGAATTCATAAACCCTCTAATTTTCTCATTATTGATAGTTATTCATGTTGATGATTTTTTTCCCTCGGTGTGGAGATGAACTAATAAAGGAATTGATGATGATTCTCTTCACGGCCTACAATGGATCCAACTGGCAAGTTGTTGTACAAACAAATGTTATCCCTATTAGAGTATGTAAAAAACACCTCATATTATTTTTCCCTACTAATCTTGAGGGACCATCACTAGACCACATCGAGATACGAAGTATCTGAGATGTTGTTCAGGGTCTCCCACTCCATTAAATGGTATATAAGGTAGGATTTCTAGAATTAGGGGGAGGTAAGGTGTCATCCACCCAATCGGGATATTTATTTTTCTAAAGTTTCACATGTGAACATCACCCTTCCATGGATTGAATTAATGTAGTTAGGGAATCAATAATGTTAAGCATATCTAACAGTTATGTTGTCTAAGTCAACTCCTATCTATAGATAGTGGGTAGGGCTTGATGAGATGGAACCATATTTAGCGCTCGCTAATTATTGATTCGTCCTAAGATAGAATGATCACCCTAATGAGGAGAGGCTATCACTAAAATGAGAGAAATTCATAATAATTTTTAACTTCCACGTTTATGTAAACTGGTTGTTGGAATATATAGTTGTTCTGACACTCAAATACCTTTTTTTTGGGAGGATCATATATGATATGATGAATATTCATCTCCACCCGAAGAGAATATCCAGTGGGAATATTTCCCTTGATTAGCTCCTTTTTCAGTTGTCCTAGATTTTGTATGTAATTCTCAATTTGTGACTACTATTCCTCCCTGGAAGGAACTTTTATTCTTCAGGGTGGTGATTGGGATGTAGCCACACCATTCCTATTTTCTTTGGAATTGTTCCACCATAGAGGTGGATACTTGGTATTTGGAGGGTGACATGTGTGAGAGCCTCCTCTAATTATGGGTGTGTGGATCCTTGGTTGGTGAATCTAGATCATCCTCCTCTTAGGGTAGGTTATCTATGTTACCACCCTATAAATTTTTTTCATGATCCAAAATGTCTCTCATGTTGATAGTGACAACATTTTTAAAGGTGTATCAATAAATTGAGGTTATTCAATTACATTCAACATATCCGGATGATTCCGCACTGCCTTTATCAGGGTTTTTCCTCAAACCCCTATCCATATTGGGATGTATTTTGTTTCTGAACCCAACAGGGTCTGATCACCTTTTCAATATTATCCTCCTATATCATCTTGTTTTTAATGACCTTGATAGATTTTCCAATCATGATTGTAGAATGGGAACAAAAAAAATATTTTCTTATGGTGGGATGAATAGATAGGATTTCAACCGTTGATATTTACCGCATAACCAAGAGAATAAAGGATCTCTTTTTGGGAATGATGGTGATGTAAATTCCCCTATCCCTGTGGGATTGGGGTTATTTTTGGCCGTGATTGAAATTGAATGATCATGTTGTTGAGGATATGATTATTCTGTTCGATGATTTGATGACTCCTGGGATAGGAATTGTGATATAAATTTCCCCATACCAGTAGGTTGGGTTGATCTGAAACTACAATTGATTTCCCCATGGAACTCTTAGGGGACGATGAACCTGGTGATGGTGATTGAGATATAAATTCCACCATCCCACTGAGTTATGAATTTTTTTGTAGCTGCTGATGATAAAACATGAATTTTCTGGGGAACAAACGATCTAAGAGGTGGAGGATATTGTATATATTAACATATCCATGTGAGTTGGGTCCACTCTTGAATGTCTATTATGTCAGTTTCAACTACGGCCTTTTGATGTGGTGTAGTTGTTCTCCCGTAAAAGGTGGGTGCAATGAAATCCCATGATAGAAGCCAGTTTCTACAAGTTATTAACTGGTATTTGGAAACCTTGGATTCTATGTCTAAAATTCAATCTGGTTGATTTGAGGGGACCAATTCAATTAATTTTTGGATATCCTCTTCCTTTTTTCGTGTTATCTGGGAATAATTTAAGAGGGGGGATTCTGTTACAGTGACTAACTAGATGATGCATTACCCGGTCCTATGATTTATATAGAGTTTATGGCATAATAGGATGCTATATTTGATGGTTTTTGTTATTTTGGGGACATAGTGAAGTGGAATTCTCCATATTTCACCCATCCTTGGATATTCACATCTAGAGATGCTCTAGAAATCATTCAGTAGAGGTTTTTTGTGATGTGGGAGAAAAACTTGTGTAGTAGTTTATCACACTACTCTATTACCAAGTTCCATTATATAGAAAAAGTGGCCAAATAATTATAACAATAGATTGTATTGAGGATATGAAGGTGATTCTCATATCCTAAAAAGGTGGATTTCTATCCTTTAGTCTCTGATGATAAGCCCATATATTTTGGCATAGATAAGGTATCCACTCCTTTTCAAGCTCATATGGGACCTCATAGTCAGAAGTAATGAGGGGATATAAAATTATTGGGAGCTGTTTATTTATAACTCTCTCCATATGTAAATATTGGCCTCCCTAATGGGTATCAAAGGGATGGTTCTAATGAAGGAGGTTGATAGTATCCCTCCTCAGAAACTCTTGAACTAGGATGGATTCATATTTGACTCCTTGGTCTACCTTCATTATATACAAAAGGTGGTGATTGACCCACTTTGGGGATAAGATCCTAAAAAAGATAGTTGTGGCAACAAGGGTCACATTCTTAGCTTTGTATTTCATTGGATGATGTAGAATCATCAATTTTAGTACACTAAGACCCACATAAGAAGCTTTTCGGGTTTAAATTATTCCATGTTGATGGTATTACTAAACCATTGTTTTATCCACCTTTCATTGAAGTTGTCAGGTATATTAGATCATTTTGCAACTAGTAGGGGTTTCAGCCATATCTGATTTACCAAAACCATTACTATATGAAGACATTATCTCATATCATGATTTTTTATGATAGTAGTATATATATTCATGCATAAAACTAGGACCAATTCCACTGATTAGTTCAATATCATAGAATTGATGTGCTCAATCAGATATGATTGGTTAACACAATTTTCCTTTTACTCCAAATCTAGAAATTCTAATCATGTTGACTTATTAAAGAGATGGTAGAATTATTTCATGGGAACCTCAGTTATAGAGGATTAGATATAATATTTATGTTAATCTTATAAGCATTGATTGATATTCTAATAATGTGTCCTGAAACATATCAAAACAGCCATCCTACATTTATGGTTTTTACATTAGGATCATTTCTTATATAAAATATGAAAAGATAAATGGATTGATACTTGATTAAATGATCATTCTTTTATTTGGTAGATTAAAATTGGGTTCACCATTTTTTATGGGAAAGATACGATTGGGAACCCTCATTTATGTAATTTTTTTGGCCTAATTGTTTTATTGTGATGGGTTCATTTATTGCAAAATTATTAACATTGGTTCACCATTTTCATTCTTAAAGGAAACTCCCAATGGTTCCCTCATCCAAAATTGGGTACTTAATTTCTTTTAAAGGTAGGTGGTCAATTGGGATTTCAGACCCAATGACTCTTAGGGACTCACATTGGTTGATAGGATAAGAGTTTAGGCTCATCTCACTCTGTTAGGGGGGATTTTCTCATACTTGAGGACTCTCCTATAGATATAAGATATTTTCATGAATCTATTCCTAATAATGATATAGGGATGGTTTCCCTAACCAAATTACCATAGGTTAATCCATTTTATGTGCAGAAGAAGGGGATCTCATTAGTGGATCCATCTGTATGTATCTAAGGCTCTTTATCTATTTCCCAATAATTAATAGATTTTTATATATTGAAGACGCTCACCCAGGAACATCGGAATTTTCTTCTATGCAGGGATGCGATTTATATTCCAAGGAGGGGATTGATACATTATGAGGTGTCATGCGTATCATGTTTATGGTAGGAATCAAAAACCCTATAGTTCATTAAAACCAATGCAGTTTAATATAATGAAAAAATAGGTATGTACGGGCACATAGGCACCAAATATTTGAGCTCAGGTATCTAGGAAATGTCATAAATATCCCTATTATAGGAGGAATAAATGTTATCGTAGTTTGATCAAGCCCTTGGGACTGGCCCCAAGGTAGATTCCCTTATATGGGATTTGTTTATATCATGCCACTCCTTGGTCATTATGTTCTAAGATTTCTCTGGTTGGTGGAGATTCAAGATGTGATGTATATAGACATTTCACCACCCTAATCCCATGTGATATATGCTCAGTGTGAGAAAAAAGTTATATCAAGTAATCATTCTTATTGAATTTGGATGTGGGGCTTATGTTCTGGGACTGCCCTTGGGGTGTTTATTATGGAGATCAAGCCTTGATAAGGTGTCTGATATATCTTGGTTATTTTAGGAATCAGAGTTCTCATAGTTTGGTTGACATCTTATTCTACTGATGGATGAGGTAGAATTATCAACCCATGGGAATGATTGAGTCCCGACGGTTGCAATTTTGGAGACATGGGGGGAATTACACCAAGGAGTATTCCTATTAAAACAAGATCCTTAAGATTGTGTCCTAAATAACTTATTCATATAAGTAATTAGATTCCTTGCAGTTCAGTTGGTTGCGGCTTACACACTAACATTGCCCTCATATGTGGAACATATCATATTATGTCATTGATCGGGGATTACACACTGGCATTTCCCTTATATGTGGGAAATAAAATATTATGAAACTGGTCCAGTATTACACACTTATGATGGTAATGTTCATCAAATATTATGATTCTTTTTCCATTATATATGCTTATGATGTGAGTGATATGATCATTGAAACATTCTATGCCCACGTGAGCTATGATCCGTGTGAGAAACAAGGGATATAAAATAATCAGTCTAATTTCTTGTATATACCTGAATTATTTGTTTGGATTTTCCTTTGGATACTTAATGTATAGGTCAAGCCTTAGGAAGGTGTCCTATATATCCTAATTATAGTAGGAATCAGAGTCATCAAAGTTCATTTGGTTATGGCTTACAAACTGATGTTACCCTTATATGCGGGACAATTAATATTATGTCATTGACTAGGGAATATAGACCGAGGATTCCCTAATATGTGGGATATATCATATTATTCCACTGATTAGGGATTATGCATAGAGGTTTCCCTTCTGACAGGCCTACTTCTCTAACTGACATGCATTGATTAACTTCTCATAATGCCTCAATTGTCTGCTCAACATACCATAGGATTTCTTCCTATAACATACAAATAAAATCATAAGATCTATTTTCTTTTTTCTTAGTAACATGGAATAACGTGGATGGAATGTCTAAAGGTTATTTCATAATCAATTATAACTTGTCCAGAGGGCATTGCAAGACCTGAACAACTTGTTCTGGAAGCCATCACATGATCCCATATAAAATTCTTAGAGGGTGTTGCATAATCTAGCTATATTTACCCTGTTTCATTGATAAAGTTATTTGACACACATAGAGGTAATCATGAGAGTTAATGTTACATGTCTGGGAGGGTGTCATATGTCTTGGCTGACTGGTCTATAGGACATCGTGAGAGCCATATAACATGTCTAGGAGACATCACAAGAGCCAACAAACATGCCCTCGTGTTATCATGATATTCAAATGACATATATTGATGTTTCCATAATATCTAGGTGACATGTGTAAAAATAAATTTAAATTCCTATATGAAAATCTAACAGGGTTTCATGAAATTTGGGTGGAATGCCCAAGGGATTCCATGTTAATTTCTCTAACGTGTCTAGGGGACTTCTTATGATCCAAATAGTATGCCAAAGAAGTGTCTCGTGATTTGAGAGACATGTCCTGGTGTTATCTCATGACCTAGGTGGTTCAGGTGAAGTTCATGAGGATTATCATTTGTGTTATTCACATAAGTCTCAAGTTATTTAGTCTTCATTCTAGCCTTTTATTACTTATGCCTTAGATTTGTTTAGTGTCAGCCTGTTTGGCATCGCGATTGTTTTTAGAAAATATGTGGGATGTTCTTCACATAACCCACCACAATTCCTTCTCATGTGTCACCACCCATCCCCTAGGGCCCATGCCAGGACTACCCTATGCCCACCTCCCATAGACTAGAGGATGGAGACTAGTGTCGAATAGGAATATCCCACAATGGGGAGGCATTTTCCTATGTAACTATACACACACACACACACACACACACACACACACACACACACATGTCTCAAAGAAAAATTCTAAACTAAAAACACTAGGTAAATAGATATGCATTCCTCTAATACTGCCATTGAGTAATAGTACAAAACTAAAAATTAAACGGGCTAGAATACAAGCACAATTGAAACAGAAAAGTACAAGCTCCGGGATATCGTCTGTAGAAAACCGTACCTGAAGGGTATGTACAATATGTTTTCTAAACATTGCTGAAGCATATAATGTCCATACAACCTCCTTGAATCACCACCTGTCTCTGGCCCACCATTGACTCCATCAAATATATCGATCATCTGCATAAGACACAACATGTGCGGATGAAAACCATAAAGGGGTGAGTTAAAAATACTCAGTAGGGAGCCCACACCATAAAGTAATTACACAAAGTAAACCATAAGGATTTAGATGAAGTATACCACCAAGAAGATCACTATGAAATTCACTAAGTATACTACCAAATAAGTACACAAAGTGTATACTCTAAGAGGTAATGTTAATAGATTCACTAGAGTCAACACACACCAAGTATAGGTATATGTTTTGTTAATAGGATTATTTTAAGAATCCACAGTACCCTCATGTAGTAACACGCGGGGAATTGGTAACACATGGAGTGTAGGTAACATACAGAGTGTCGGTAACACATATATTTTAGGTAACACATAAAGTGTAGATAACACATGTTGTGTTGGTAACACACTAAATTTCATCAAAATACTAGAGGACCTGCACCCTGGTGGGATAGAGGAGTACCAATTTTGTATTAGTAAGACACAAAGTCTAGATATGACACATATTCTAGGTAAGAAATTCCTTCTAGGTAAGACATGTAGTATTGGTAATCACATAGCCTACAGTTCGTAGAAAGCAATAGGATTTCATCCTTAGAATTCTCATTCTGGGAGTACCTACTCCTCAAGCTAGTAGGTTGTACGACAACTTCCATAGAAACTCACTTAGAGTATCTCAAAAGGACCAACTATTTACAAGGGTCACAAAAATATAAAAATATCATCAAATGGAAACATGGTTTGAGAGTAATGGGGTTTTAAGTAAAAAGGGGGCGGTTGGGTCTGGGTTTATTCTAACTCGGTCGGACCGACCTGACCCGACCCGACCTGGGTCCTGCCTGACCTGACATGCCGGGTCCGATGTGGCCCATTGGGTTTGGCTTTCCCTGCCTAGGTCTGACCTAATACAGGACAAGCCCACTGCTGGTCTGGCCCGCCAGCTTTAGCCCGACCTGCTCAGACGCACGCTGGTTCATCCACCCAGATACGGTAGGCACCACAGCCACTCTCCATCAATGTGGGGTAGCCAACACATTTTATTTTGTAGTTTGATTAATTAACACACCAAAAAAGATTCTTTGGGATCATGTCATCGCGGACCAGCTGGACCTAGGCCCCTAGACCACATGACACAGCCTCCTATCGCATCCATCAAGGCATTCCAGTGGCCTTGTCCACCACTCGTAGTGGCTTCCATTGGTTCTTTCGATGCTAGGGGTCTAGTCGGTGGTCATCTACTATAGGGTAGCCAAACCACTGCTAGTGCCCCTTCTTCTGTGGGTCTCCTATCTCACTCTAGTGCTCCATTTTGTTTTTGAAATGGGGCCATCTACATGATCCCCATATCATGTTCTTTACTGTTCTAGAATTCATTTCTTATCTCCATCCCTCCGGGGGTCTGACCGTATTTGGATCCTTTGGAAAATCATGCCGCAACCATAGGGGTTCGTAGGTGAAGAATGAAAAGAATAAAGATAGTAGAATCACAAAAAATTCCCTATGTATGGACGTCATCCTTATTAGTTTCATCCTTTGCTCATCCCATTAGAAAAATAGATCGAAACAATAATCACATAGATTAATCTCTCCTCAATCCTGCAGTAATGATTACCCATCCCACATGCATGATTGAACTGAAAATCAACCTATTCATGGGTTGTTACACATTAATCACTAGAAATAAGAATCTAGAAATAAATCATGAAGAAAAACAAACCCCCTACCACAATGATTGGATCGATCATTGACGAAGCGTGATTCTATCATTCGTCATTTTTCAATCTGCCGGCACCTGTTCCAAATCCAATTTGTGATCCCCCGTAGTTTGTAAATCATTTATGAGAGGATTTTCCAATTCATTTCCATTATTTTTTTACAGATCATCCATGGATTTTTATTCTAATATCATATTACTACCAGGCTATAAATTAAATAAAAACATTTTAGTTTCCCTATTTTTCTGAGTTGTAGTGTCACCACACTATTTCACTTATGAAAGAAAACATATTCTTTTTCACCACATCGTAGCACAAATTCATCTCCACAAAACATTAAATGAAAAATAAAATATACATTTTATGTTTATTTTTATTCTTCTTTAAAATGTTTGAAAATTTATTTTTTGTAGTTGACCCATTCTAGTTGAATCTCGGTGCAGCCTAAGCAGAACCCATAGCTCTGAACACAACAGTGCCCTCCGATTTCAAATCTGATAACACGTTTAAAATTTACTAAAACAACACACTAGAATTTTTTTTAATAAACATAATAATAGTTTGAACATTTATTCTGGGCACCCCAAGCCTCTAAATTATGTGTCATCATAGATACTAGTCTTGAAATAATCCTGCATAATTTTCAAAAAAATTACATGTAAATTTGGGACATTACATTGACCCCACCTTTGGGATTTAAGTCCCTGAAATCCAAAACAAAGAAAAAAAATGGTTGTATTGAGCACAAATTTGATCCTCCCTCTCCAAAATTCTCTCTTAGAGATTCTCATGTTGTTACTAAACGTGAACCGGGGTAATCGACCATCCACAAAGGATCCTCTCTTGTCGATCCTCAATCTCCACTGGGTAGTCCGCAAAATTTTCCCCATTGTCAGCATCTAGATCACCCTAGTCAATGATGTGAGAATGGTCATGTACATATTTCCTCTGCTGGGATATGTGAAAGAATCCATGCACCCACTTTAACTGTGGATGTAGTGTCAAGAGGTATGCCACTTCTCCCACTCTACACAGTATCAAAATGGTCTGATGATCCTCGGAGATAACTTGTCACCCCGGCCAAATCTCTATATCCCACGTCTAGGGGAGACCTGAAGGAACACATGGACTCCCTCCAAAAACTCCAAGGGTCTATATCGCCTATCATTAAAGGACTCTTGTTGGCTCTGTGACGTCTTTATCCACTCTTGTATGACTTTCACCTTCTCTATAGTTTCAGGCACCAACTTCGGTCCCATGAGTGCTTAATCTCTGAGGATAGTCCAACAATGTCGCGACCTTCAGGGTCTCTCGTACAAGGCCTCGAGTAGTTCCATACCGATGGAGGAGTGGTATCTTTTGTTGTACATGAAATACACTAGGGGTAGGAAATCCACTCAAATAAGGCTAAAATTTATGATGCAAGTACATATCATGTCCTCTAAAACATGAATGGTCTGCTCCATCTGGTCGTATGTTTGTGTGTGTAAAGATGTGCTCCAGCATAGCTAAGTCCCAAATGCCTCATGAAATCCCTTCTACAATTTGGGATGTAAATAATGCATCTCAATATGAGACAATCATCGATTCGAATCTATGGAGTCAAACTATCTCATGCATGTATAGGTGTCCCAATATCTCTTCTGAACCATATTCCCCAGTTTCTAGGAAGTGGTCTGACATGGTGAGTTGTTAAATGATCACCCAAATGGTATCATTCCCCCTGTATGTACGTGGTATAATCTTCAAAAAGTCCATTTATATTCCATACCACTTCCACACTGGCACCTCAAGGGGTTTAGTCAAACCCGCTGGAACCCGGTGCTCAGCCTTCACTTACTGAAAAGTGAGCCATCCAAGGATAAACTCAACCACTGCCTTATTCATCTCTAGCTAACAAAACTAATGTCTGAGATTCTAGTATATCTTTTACCAGATGGGTTTAATACCAAATGGGATGTATAAAAATCCCTCAACACCTCCTCTTATAATGTCCTTGGTATAATTTTTCACCCTCTGATAAAGATGATGTGCCCCCTGCCTTTTGAATATCCCTCAGGGGAATGCCCTGTAGACATCTAAGTACATGTAATATCACCACTAACATCATTGAGATGTTCCTTTTACCCAGGCTGTAAGAGTGGAGGGATAACCACACTAGACTAGAGATATGCTTCATCATCTCTATCCATGAAGGATATATGAATTGAGGCCAAATACTCCAAGGCCTCGTTCAGAAGCTATGAACTTGATCTCTGGTAGAGAGAATATACCAAAAAATTCCCCTTCTGAGGAGTATATTCTATATTAAAGTCATAGTCCTAGAGGAACTCCAGCCATCACCATTGTCTCCGGTTTAGATCCTTCTAAGAAATGATATACCTGAGACTTTTGAATTCTGAGTAGATGATAAACCGCTCACCCATATGGTCGTGTCACCACATATTCAAGGAGAAAACTACCACTGCCAACTCTAGATCATGGGTCACGTGGTTTGGCTCATGTGGTCTCAAATTCCATGAACATTAGGCAATCCCCACTTACCCTACATCAAGACACTTCCATGTATGGTTCCTGATGCGTCATAGAACACCACGTACAAGAAACCCTCCTTTGGAAATCTCAGGATGGGAGCGATCATCAAACTCTATCTCAGTTGCTGAAATCTCTCTGGGAACTTATCTTTCCATACAAAAGGTTTCCTCTTTCATGTCAAGGATTTCATGGATGATTCTACTCTATAAAAGTAATGATCGAACCTCCGATAGTACCCAATGAACCCAAGGAATCTTCGTACCTTGGTAATGTTCTTGGGTGGCACCCAACAAAGCACCAACTCTATCTTCACTGGGTCCACTGCAAATATAGCCTCTAAAATAATGTGTCTCAGAAAGTGGACTTCTTGTATCCATAACTGACACTACAAGAGATTCCTTTAAATCTAGAGATCTTAGAGTAATTTCTGGACCATTTTCAAGTGTATCATGTGATCCTCCTCGGATGTAGAGTACACCATGATTTAATCAGTAAAGACCACTACAAACCGATCTAGGTAGTCCTGGAAGATTCTATTCAGGATTCACATTAACACTTTTGGGGTGTTTGTCATGCCAAACGACATCACTAATTACTCCTAGTGGCCATAGCGACATCTGAAATCCATATTCAGGATTTCCTCATCCTACACCCAAAGTTGATGATATCCTGATATGAGGTCTATCTTTGAGAATCATCTCGATCCTTTCAACTGATCGAAGAGGTCATGAATCCTCAGTATAGGATACTTTTTCTTCACAGTCACCTACTTTAGGTGTCAAACGTCCACACACAACCTCAAACACTCTTCTGCCTTCTCAATAAACATTATCGGGGATTCCCATGGTGAAACACTAGGTCTCACGAATACCTTAATCTGAAAGGCCTCCAACTATACCCTTAATTAATTAATCTATTCAAGAGACATATGATATTCTAGTGTAGTTATTGGTGTTATCCCGGGGTACAATTCATTGTATAAGTCTACCTATATATGAGGAGGTGGTCCTAGAACATCTTCTGAAATTATGTCCTCATACTCATCACCACTATAGAAAACCGAGGAACCATCTCATCCACTGCATCTAGGTTCATTCTATCCAACTGATGTGTGATTGGTTTCACCCTCATACATGTGAGTCCATCCTATGATTCCTATGTCTCCCTTTCACCGAAAATGGAAAACCTGGTCCCATCTCTGCAGACACACTGCATTGTGCGCGTAAAATAGTCGATCTTAGTAATAACTGTGGATAACTAGTCCATATCCCTAATGGCGTCGTAAGGCTACAATGCTTCCACCAAGTGATTTGAACCGAAACTCTCACACCAATAGTAAGGTAACACTATCGACACCAATGTTTGATCGTCGAATCATCTCCCATTAGAGTGTCTAATCATCAGGATTGAGTCAATGGTTCCCCTTGAATCATCGCGTCTCAATGAAGGTTCATAGCGAGAAATGAGTGATTCGAACTTATGTCTATCCAAAATGAATCTATGGTGGGAAATAACTAGATTGTACCTCTAATAATCCAGGGAGTCTGGGGATCATAAGCCTCCATTACCTAGAGCTGGTCTCACCACTGTCCACCAGCTCCCTGATCTCGGGTGGACCACCTAGGGGTGGTGGTGGTGGTGCCTCAACCCTTTGTCCACCTACTACCGCTCATCCCAATCATCTAGCATGTCCTCTTCCTGGATGACCACCCTTTTCTTTCCTATTATGACACATCGGTGGTCCCTCGATCATATCAAGGTCAGTCATATGGTTGGTCGTACAATCTCTATCCATGTATCCACAATCATCGCACAAATATCACATTCTATACTTTATCTATCTTTATCTAACCCGGGAGGCTTGTACCACTAACCCCATGTCTTGGGGTCATCCCCTAGACTGCTTGACCCACATAGGTCCCTACATTATCTGTTGGCTATATGCTGCCAAAGACCCAACTTCCTAACACCCGGTGGTAGTTCCCACCATTGGTGTCTGCTTTGCAAGAAATCTCTCTAGCATTAGATCCCTCTCTCTCACCCAAGAATGTGTTGGAATTATAAGGGATATCATCACTTCCCTGATATCACATCATAGTCCTAGATCGAAGGTACGATCCTTGAATTACAAGACCCACCCTATTTTGGTAGAGTATTGAGCATGATCTATAAATCTCCCCAAGTACTCTACTACTGACCGACTTCCCTACTGTAGGTACAACAGCTCCTGTATACACATATATTGTAATTTAAGTTGAAATAACTCCTCCCTAAAGAGGATATCGAAGTCTATCTAGGATACTGTAACTTCCTCACGTGTCTGAGTCATCAGGCTCCACCATATCCTCACTGATTCCTGAAGAAGGATTGTGGTTAGGAATTCTATCGGGTCAGGAGGCATCCTCACTAATCGGAAGACTGACGTCACATCCTCCAACTAGTCCTTAGCTATCTGAGGATATGTATCATCCCAGAACATGGGAGGTCTCTAGATCTAGAACTCATGAAATGAAAAATGCCTGTGTGCATCCTCTATCAGTAATGCCATTAGTAACTACTGATCTCTAGGTGGTGGTATCACAGGTACACCACCTGGAGGTTCTATCTCTCGAAACGGTCCCTACACCGGTTCCTCATCACTCAACAGACTATCTTTGTGGTCATGCCCTAGAATCCTAGCAATATTCTTGTGTTGAAGCATCCTAAAACAGAATAGTATGTACCATGGTAAATAGAGTAATCCTAGTGAGATGACTCTGACTCAAGAATGTCGTGAGAAAAAACTCAATTCCTATATGATGCTTGAATCAATAATTTCCTGTGAAACTGGCATTTTCATGTAACAAGTCGAAAATCAAAATTCAAGGTCCTCGTGTATGGATATGTTAGCTTCCGCACTATAACTAAGTTCCATAGCCTAAAATCCAAACTCAAAATACATAACAATGTTTCCCTGAAACAAGAATATAACTAATCACCCTTTGATACCACTAGGTCACGACCCGTCCCCTAGGGCCCGTACCATGACTGCCTTAAGCCCGCCTCCCATTGGATAGGGACTGGGGACTAGCACCGAATAGCCATATACCACAAGGAAGGACATTTTCCTAAGTACATGAACACATACACACATCTCTAATCAAAGTGCTAAACTGAAAACACTGAGTAAATAGGTGTGCATTCCACTAAGAGTACCACTGAGTAACAGTAAAAAACTAAAAAGTAAATGGGAAAGGGTACAAGCCTAACTAAAATAGAAAAGTACATTCTCTTGGATATAATCCACAGAAACCCCTACTTGAAGGGTAGTTATAGTAAGTTGTTTAAATGTCACTAAAGTGTATCACATCCATCAGACCTCCCTGAAGCACCACCTCTCTCCGACCCACCAAGGACTTCGTCAAAGCATCCGATAATCTACACAAGACATGAAACGTGCGGGAGAATCCCTTGAAAGGGTGAGTAAAACAACACATAGTAGAGACCCCAAACCACAAAGTAATTAAACAAAGTAAACCATAGGGATTCACAAAAAGTATATCATGAAGATGATCACTAAGAGATACACTAATTACACTACCAATAAGGTACACAATGTGTGGCCTCTAATAGGTATAGTCAAAAGAGTCATTAGAGTCAGCTCACAACAAGTATTGGTCTATGTTACGTAAAAAGGATTGTCATAAGAATCCACAGTACCCTCAAGTATTAATAGACAGAGCATTGGTAACACATAGAGTGTAGGTAATACATGGAGTGTCGGTGACATATGGTGTGTAGCTAAAACAAATAGGGTAGATAACACACAGAGTGTTGGTAACACATGGAGTGTCATCCAATACTAGAGGACCTACACCTTACTGGGACTGGGGAGTACCGAATCAGTCTTGGTAAGACCCAAAGTCTATATAGGCACATAGTTAGGGTATGACACATAATCTAGGTAAGACAAGACGTCTAGATAATCACATGGCATCTAGGTCGCATCTAGCCATTGGATTCTGTCCTTAGCACGCCCATTCTATGAGCACCTACTCCTCGATCCAATACTCCATACAAAAACAACCACGAAAACTCACTTAGTGTATCTAAAAAGGATCATCTCATCGCGAGGGTCCTAATGACCCAAACATCTTGTCAAACAGACAAACAGTTTGATAGTAATGGGATATTATGTAAAAAGGGGGAGATAAGGTCTAGGTTCGGTCAAACCTGGTTGGAAAAACCCAACCCAACCGACCAAGTCCGCCAAGGCTAACTAGGTCTGGTTGGGCCCAGGACGCCTCATTTCCAGTCTGGCCCACTAACATCAGACCGGCCTGCTTGGACGCAGGCCGGTTCGTCTGCCCAGATGCACTGGGTGTCACTTCCCCTCTCTATAAATGCGGATTGGACACCATGTTTCAGGTGGTGGTCCACCACGTGACCACCCGACATCCATTATCATAGTTTCCTACCACTGTGGTCGAGATGGACCATGACCCCTTGGCTATGTGATGATTTTTCCTGCCATGTCCGTTGAGGCCCACCATCGGCCGCCTTCTGGTGGATGTATTTTCTACTTGAGGTGGTTTCAATAGGTTCCTTGGCTGCCATTAGTCAAGCCAGTGGCTGCGCCATCTCATGCCGCCACTGGAGGCCCTTCTTACATGGGTTGATGGTCTCGGTTCGATGTTCCTTATTTTTGAAACATGGCCATCTATGTGATGCTCGGATCACTTTATTCACTACATTATCAATCATTTATTCTCACAACCCCACTAGGGGTCCAACCATGATCTGAACCTCTTGGAAAATTGCATCTCAACCATAGGTTTATCTAGGTTAAGAACACCAAGAAGGAGGATAATATAAAAAAAAGAACTTCTTAAGTATGGACGCCTGCCCTGTTAGTTTCAACATTTGTTTGGTCCATTAGAAAAAAGAGATAGAAATATTAATCACAAAGAATAATCTCCCTTAAATCCCATAATAATAATTACCCATCCCACAAGTAGGATCGAACAGTGTATCAACCTATTTGTGGGTTGGTCCACCTTCGTCATGTTAGGTTTCTAGGGCCCGCAGTGGAATCCGGTGGGCTGGGGATTATAAAATTTTCATCGGAGAGACGAAAAAACATGTCTTCGCCGACGATCTGAGCCTTAGAGAGGTCTGAGGATCTCACATAGATTGTAAAGAGCACAAAAATAAAAATAAAACATACCTGTTTCAGATTTGAAGCTGTTGTCAGCTGCAACTTGTCATCGACGATCGTTGCATGAATGATCCATAGGAGGATCCATCTAGATCATCCACACACGCTTCAAAAATCCACAGGAACACAAATAGTCGAACCCCGGGTGCTAGCGCGACGATCCGACGATATATTCGATGTTCCGACGATCACCGCATCATCAATCTTGCGATGCGTGAGGAGAAACTCGATCAGAGCTCAGATCGAGAGCTTCTCTCTATAGAGAGTGGGAGGAGAGAGAGAGGCTCTAGCCAAATTGACATGAATCATCATTGTTCTTGAGCCCCTCTCCTCTATTTATAGCAGATTGTGGAAATTACCCGGTTGGGATCCCCGAACCCAGTTAATTCAACGTCCCCTAAATAAATAACTATGACGAATTACAACTGTGTCAATATTATTTATTTATTTTATCACATACTTGTAATATATATAAAATATATTACAGGATAAAAATGAGTATTTTAACTCGACTCTCTTGTTCCGCTTAATATTATGAAAACCTTGAATATTAATATCATATTCGTTTGATTAATATTCTATCGTATTTACTGAACTCATAAATAAATTAAATAAATTCAATCCCAAATATTCATAACTTGAATATTAATGAGTTTATTTAATTCAATTGGTGATCAAAAACATGGACAACACTCGAACCCCCATGGCAGGGCCCACTATGTCCATATTCATATTCCACTCAATAGGTGAAGAATTTTGAATAGTTTGTTCTGTGTGACCCTCTAGGCCCTTATATAAATAGTAGTGAATAAAATTCACCGACCAAGAGTGGGGTCGTGCAACCCGTCACGACCCCTAAAGAGATAAGGATAGTCATTGCAACGACTACCATCCTACGAAAACTGACTGTGTACTATAGTCTCTTTGTCATTAAATATCTCATAAAGCAGGACACACTCTTGTGTCATCGTCCTTATCTTGCTTTATTATTTGTTGATCTATCTGGATGGATTCGCCTTTCTACTTCTTTGGCCAAAGACTTATGAAGGCGGCACCATCCTGATCAACTAGGCCTGAGATATACAACTTCCTAAATATGGAGGCGACAAATTCTTTCTTGACCATTCAACCAACATCATACCACCAACGACCCACCCGACACAAACTACCTCGCAAGGACATTACTGCCATGGTTTTCTCCTTGCATTAAAGCACATAATTAAATGATATACATTGTTAATGGTCTCAAGTCAAGAGACCAATACACTTGTCCATAGATAAGAACAACGAATGACACCCAAAACATGTGGTGTTCCTATTGCCGGGTCTGCCCTCATGATCTCACTACTAGAGATCACCAAGTGCGAACTTCAGGAGAAGAAGTCTCAATGATTATGATCCCTCAACACCTGATATTCAGACATCTACTATGTTCAGTTAGTAAGATGTATCTAGACTATAGAACATATATTTAAGTTTAATGTCATTGTATCTAGAGGGTCTCATTATAGCCTGAGATCTTCTACAACCTCTTGACACGACAATTAACCTTTGTAAATTACCGTTATTACAGTGCACACAGAAAAGAATGCACTATAATGGTATGATATCATCACTCACATCTAACTGTACACATGATACAGTAATCAAAAGTACTACATAGATGGGTCTAGGGCACCCACTATTTCAACACTCCCACTTGCACTAGAGCTAACTTGCTGGCTAAACATGTAAGCTACACACATGATAAATACCATGATTCTTTTGAGTAATGGATTTAACTTTAGGGCCTTCCACGTTTTCACCATGTGGAATATCTGCTACATGCGTCCTCAATGACTTGAGTAAAACTTCTCATGATAACGTATCTCCGAGTATATTACTTTTGTACATTGTCATAACTAGAAAACATGGCTAGTAAGAATATCATAATTCTCATTATTATAATACTTTTCTCACATGGTGTGAATACAAGAACTGGAACAAATCGCTGCGATTTATAACGGCTTCTTAGCTGCCTTAGAAGCTACAACGTACTCGGTATTTGTAGGTATGGCTACCACTAGCTTTTATGAGCACGACTCGCTCATCTCCTTTTCCTAATTGCGATACTAGAACAAATTGATCTAAGGACTACTAGTATGTGTCCCAGCATAACTAGTATGCCTTCCTCTCTATATTCTTGGTACATATCATTTATACTTACCGAAGTACAAGATGATAGTTCTGACCGAATCACTTGCAGTGCTCCTGGAATTAATTTATATCTGCATATAATAAATTATATCATGGAAGTTTCAATTATTGTAAATAATAAGGCATATGTTATTGATCCATCACTAAAGCATATGGTATCAATTCACAAATTTAATCTCTTCCTATGTTATGAACATATTAACTTGAATAGATTAAGCCATGTGAGATTGGAAACAATCCTGAACTTGAATTATTTCAAATGGTATTTTTCAATACAATATCACTCAAGGACCAAGAAACCTTTTGATCTACCTCAGTGGATCCTATTCCCTAAAACATAGGTTGATACTTGAAGTTAATCATTGGAGAATTTATTTTAACCTGATCTTATCTAACTGTAAGATCAAAATCTGTTTTCCATATGTTGCCAAACAAATTTCACATGGAAAACAATGGCGCTCCCACTAACCTTTGGTAGACACAAGGCAAAGATTAATTTATAATAAATGTTCTAAGATCATGTTGCATACTTTAATCCATAATTGGATTTCAGTAACTTTTAACCCTTATTGGCATCATTTGATGTCATCATCTCTTTCTGGTAGCATTGTATAGACACCTTCCATGGAAGATGATCTTGACATCTAATGACCAATAAAATAATCTTAGAAGTTTAGCTATGAAAAGTAGAATTCTAAAAGATTTAGGCATACCAACTTGGTATAACAAATTGATCCTTATAGGTACCATACTTTTACCATCCATGTATCATTTTATTTGAATACCCACCGCAATATTCAATTTATAAGCTCCATTTCAATTTGATACATGGAATCCATTATTGAATTTTAGTTGATCTTGTCTATCTTAGCTCTTTGCCTTATACTGCTTACTTGTAGGATTTATTATTCTCATTGAATAATATATCACCGACCATGGTGAATATAAAACCATCACTATGTTTTCATACATCCTACACGGTATGTGTCTCTAGAACATTCATATTCCACATGTACTTGTGGATCTTGTTCCCTATGCCTACCATTTGTGCATCCCGACCATTGACTAAGTTCAAGTAAATTCAGATCCCACTATATCTAATAGAGATGTGAACCCTTGTATAGAAATTTAGTCTAATACTTGACTACATTTTTTCTATCCTAGTTATTTAGATAACATCTTAAGCAACTGTTAGGATAATTAACTTAGATGCACAACATGTTTAACTTGATGCAGGTTTGTTTAAACACTTTGCATCTAAACACGCCCTGTGACATAATGGATTTCCATCATACTATGACTCATATGATATCCATTTATCATTTTAGTTGGAATATTGGTTATAGGTTTATGCTATTATTTACAAATCCCATTTTGAAATATGATGGATGTTTCTGCAAGTTGCAACATTGATAAAACTTACATCATAACTTTGATGTGTAGCATATGCATTTAGGAATTTCTCCACACAACATGTTTGTTGATCAATGTTAATATGTAAGACTTTATCATCGATCCTCCTTATGAACGTCAACATGGTGATGTAGATAAGGTAAAATGTGTTTAGGAATTACTCCACGCTACATTATCATGATCGATGATTTTTTGGTCAAGATATTCTTTGGACTGCTGATCCGAAGCAAATTATTTCTTCTGAACAAACTTATACATCATTGGTAAATTCCTTAATGACTTAAAAGAATCTTATAAAGTTTCTTTACATCTAGGTTTCTTTGGAATAGTTCACACAATTGTGTTGAACTAACCTTGGATGCTTTGTGGAGTACCTTTATTTCTAATAGACTCTTTGTCTAAACTAAATATGTTAATTATACCATAGGTGTTTAGATTTGTTGAGCCTAAATACCATACTTGGTATATTGATGAAGTCCGGTTTTAGTTTTACTTGACAATGAATCACATTTCCACAACTGGGTAGGTCTTACATTTTATATTCATAATGTATTTCCATTGATTCAAGTAGCAGTGAACTATTTATTGAGTATGTTACCAAAAACAACATTCATTCCAAAACATGTAATAATGTCTCATCATGTCCAAATGGGCACATGAGATACAAATTTTTGGTTATACTCCACAACTTGTTCAATTTTAATCAATCACTTGGCAATTAGAAGTTATGTGCTTCTCAACGCTGACTTAGGAATCACCCTTTCTCAGCTGCTTAGAGAAGGCACTTTACTTATAGTAATGTTTCTCTACTTTCTAGGTTACTGTATTTCAATACATATATGTGAAAACCATATAGTATTTTAATACCCAAGAAGTATGTTAGAAACATTAATATTTTTTATGAATATAAACTTAACGAGAAGCATATTCTTGTGTCTTGTATTTCAGTTTTAAAACTTCCATGAATTTATTTCATTATGTAATGAAAATAACCTCCTGTTAAATAACCATCCACTTTACTTTGAAGGGAATGGCGAAGGTGCCTTTGGCATAACTTTCCATAGGCCTTTTCCCTTTTTCATTAAATTTATTCGCCATAAGAATAAAAGATGGTGTTGTATCAAATATTCTGATTACTTGGAAAATGTTACCTTAGCGTTAATGATGTGATTACTCTATACCGTTCGTTTTTATCCATAATAAAAAATAATGTAATTGAGTGTAAAAGGTACAATAAATGGGATGGAATGAAATATTGCGAACTGTCTTTCACTTTACACAATCTGAGTGCAATCATCGCATTCAAATCTTGCTTCGCTTTCTCCGCGAAAGGATCTTGGAGATGAGAATACATGTAACATTGAATTATCTATTATTTTATGTATTTTCCCACTGTTTTAAAATTCATAAAATAATATATAAATGCATAAAGGTAAAACTACTACCTTACTGGTCTTGAGCATCTAAACGACTTAAGTGCATCTTACCCGAGTCGAAGCTTGACTCAAAATGCATCTTGCCCCTTGTCTTGTATGTTTTATGGTGTTCTGCGGTATTTCCATGTCTTGGCGGGGTCGACGTCATGTCTTGGAGTACCGCATAGTCTTGGTGGAATCCATGTGTCGTCTTGCATCATCGTACACCGCCTCATCTTGGCGGGGTCCACGTCGCTCGACGTCTTCGCCCGAAGTACAAAGATACTCGCGCCCAGTTGAGGGGAACTTGAGTATAAATTTACATCAGGTAAATTGAGCGTGCATGCCATTATACATTTTAACTGAAAAAAGACGATGTGCAGACCGTAATTTAATTAATTACACACATCACACACAGTTTAAAATAATTAATTAAATAAATATTTTAAAAGCAAACATGTAGGGACAATGCTCATGGCCAGTTGTCGGGTATTAAATATTGTGCGATAAAAATAAAATGCATAAAATAGTAAGAGGGTTATTTAATTTAATTAAATAAAATGAATTAATAATTAAAAATAATTTAATTAATTATCGTTCATGTAATTAATTTAATTTTAATACTTAAAAATAAATTTATTAATTAATTAATATAATTACAAAAATTAAATTAATTTTAACTTCGGGTATTAAATTTTATTTTCACTACAATTAATCTATTTATTATTTTAATTAATTAAATAAATATATTATATTAATTGAATTAACATAACCCGAGGGGTTACCTGCCCGCTAGGAGGACCGGGCGGCGACCGGAGGCAGGGACACCCATGGGAGCGAAGATGTAATGGCGGTGTTGTGGGGTCTTGCAGCGCGAGGTACCTAGGAGGCTTCCAACCACTTGGGTCTCCGGTGGGAGGGTTATGAAAAGGCTTGGGCGGTTCAGGGTGGCACGCGGCATGGCAGTGCCCGGAGCGGCAGAAGCCGGCGCTTTGGCTGGCCGGCGGTGCGGCGTGAGTGGAGGGAGGAATGGTTAGGGTGACGCGGGCTGGTCACTGTTTGCCGCGTGAGGCGCCTGCTCCGGCGGTCTCGACCGGTGCTGTCCCACGCCAAGGAGGTGGAGCTGCCCTGGTTTTGGACGGACTCGAAGAGCAGCCGACAACCTAAGGACAGCAGGGCGGGGCTCGACTTTTGCTGCCTGGTTTGGCCGGGGCTTGCTGCTCACTTGGGGGGAGAGACGACGGATGGAGGCGAGTGACTGGCGGAGGAAGGCCGGCGGGCCGGCCTGCTGTGCGCAGGTCTGGTCGAGGCTAGCACAAGGGGCACCTAAATGTGCGCGGCGGCCTGGGGTGCCGGAGGAGTGTCCACGCGGGTCCCCAGGGAGAGGGGCGGCCAGCAGGTGGGCACTTCACCGTGCAGGTCCGTTGGGAGAGGGGCGACGAAGGCCTGCGGGGAGGCCGCTGCGTGGTGTGGCCGGAGCTGGCGCAAGCGGTGGGGTGCGGGCGCTGCTGCAGAGACTGTGGGGAGAGGGTCAGTGGGAGGTCGGTGGAATGGGAGGCGGCTTGTTAGAGTGGTGGTGCTGGCCTAAGGAGCGGTCACGACGGCCTCGGCACTCCCCGGTGCAGTGGTTCACCTGGCGGCATTGTAGTGCGCCACCCAGGAGGAGGGAGGGGGTCCTCTCGGACCCCCTGCATGTTTCCTTTTTTTCTTGTAATACCCCATGTAGCAGAACCATTTTTCCCTTTTTTTAATTTTTTATTTTTTTATTTTCAATTACTTGATGACGAGGTCAAGTCATCTCCCTTTTTTAACTTTCTAAAGTCTATTTTAGACTTTAGATATAACAATAATAAAATATTATCAAAATATAATAATTTTATTATAATTAGAATTTTATTCTTATAATTATATCATTATAAGAATAAAATAAATTATAAAAATTATAATTATATTAAAAAATTTAATACCCTTGTTCAAAAATGAAAACAGGATCCATTCTAAAAATTTAGAATGACCATATCTTAGTCGTTTGAAATTGAATTAAATCATGGTTTGAATGGTTGTGACCGATTTTAATCCCTCTACATAAATTTATGCAAATTAGTTTTATTTGGAACAGAAAATCTATGTGTCTCCATATGATACCACTGTTAGGTTTTTGGGGCATGCAGCGGAAGCCAGTGGGCCGAGGATTTTAAAATTCTCATCGGCGAGATGATGAAACTTGTCTTCACTGATGATCCCAGCCCCAGAGAGGTCTGAGGATCTCTCTTAAATTGTAACGAGAACAAAAATAAAAAATAAAATGTACCCATTTCAGATCTGAAGCCATTTTCGACCGAAACTTGTCACCGACGATCGTTGCACAAAGGATCCATAGCAGGATCCCTCTAGATCGTCCACACATGCTTCAGAAATCGGCCGGAATGCCGATCGTCGAACCTCGGGTGCTAGCATGGCGATCCGATGATATATTCAACATTACGACGATCACTGCATTTCCAATCTTGCGATGCGTGAGGAGAAACCCGATTCGAGCTCGGATTGAGAGCTTTTCTCTCTAGAGAGCGGGAGGAGAGAGGGGATCCAGCCAAACTGACATGAATAGTTGTTGCACTTGAGTCCCTCTCATCTATTTATATCGGATTGTGGAAATTACCCAGTCAGGTTCCCTGACCCCTGTTAATTTCACATCCACTAAATAAATAACTATGATGACTTATAACTGTGTCAATATTATTTATTTATTTTATCACATACTTTTAATATATGTAAAATATATTACGTGATAAAACCGAGTCTTTATACTCGAATCGCTTGTCCCGCTTAATATTAAGCGAACCTTGAATATTAAAATAATATTTGTTTGATTAATATTTTCTTGTGTTTACTGAACTGATAAATACATTAAATAAATTCAATCCCAAAAATTCATAACTTAAATATTGATGAATTTATATAATTCTTTTGGTTATCGACAACATGGACAATGCCCGGCCCCCCTGGAGGGTCCCACTGTGTCCATATTCCTATTCCACTGAATAGGTGTGGATTCTTGAATATGCTGTTGTGTGTGACCCTCTAGGCCCTTATCTCAACAGTTGTGAATAAAATTCACCGACCAAGAGCGGAGTCTAGCAACACTCCCTGACCCCTAAAGAGATAAGGATAGTCATTTCAATGACTACCATCCTACAAACACTGAATGTGTTCTATAGTCTCTTTGTCATTAAATATCTCATAATAGAGGATGCACTCTTGTGTCAACGTCCTTATCTTGCTTTATTATTTTTTATCTATCCAGATGGATTCTCATTTCTACTGCTTTGTCCAAAGACTTATGAAGGCGGCACCATCCTGATCAACTAGGCCTGAGATATACAATATCCTAAACTTGGAAGCAACAAATTATTTCTTGACCATTCATCCAACGTCATACCACCAAGACGCACCCAACAAAAACTACCTCACCACGACATTACTGCCATGGTTTTAAACTTGCATTAATGTATGTAACTGAATGATATAAATTGGTAATGGTCTCAAGTCAAGAGACCAATACGCATTTCCACAGATAGGAAAAACCAATGACACCCAAAACATGTGGTGTTCCTATTGACGGGTATGTCCTCATGATCTCACTACAATAGATCACCAAGTGCGGACTTCATGAGAAGAAGTCTCAATGATTATGAGACTGCAACACCTGGTAGTCAGACATCCACTGTGTCCAGTCAGTAATATGTATCTAGACTATAGAAAATATATTTATGATCAATGTAATTATATCTTGAGGTTCTCATTATAACCTGGGATCTGCTACAACCTCCTAAAATGACAATTAACCTTTGGACATTACCATTATTATAGTGGATGCAGAAAAGTCTACACTATAATGGTAAGATCTCATCACTTATATCTAACTGTACACATGATATAGTAATCAAAAGTTCTACATAGTTGGGTCTAGGGAACCCACTATTTCAACATTTCATTGGATA
The DNA here is from genome assembly GCA_963277665.1 of Viscum album. Lineage (NCBI taxonomy): Eukaryota > Viridiplantae > Streptophyta > Magnoliopsida > Santalales > Viscaceae > Viscum > Viscum album. Next base: position 2,060,018,414 of record OY728132.1, read on the forward strand.
TAATAACATGGAAACAAGTAATGAACAAAAGTAAACCCCCTACATGAAGGATTGGATCACTCACTGAAAAAGCGTGATTCTTGTGTTCATCGTTTTTCAATGCGCTAACACCTATTCTAAATTTTATTATTGATCCACCACCATTATCCATTCATCGACGAGAAGATTTTACAATTCATTTAATTTCTTTTTTCTAGAGCCTCTAGGGATAATGAATCTAATCACACATCCCAACCAAGATATTAATTGAAGAAATGTGTTTTAGGGTCGTTGTTACGCTGAGTTGTAGAGTCTCCATGCTATTTCATTTATGAAATAAAATATATGCTTTGTAACTACAACAAATCATTACTATGTATCCATGAAACATGAAAAGAAAAATAAAATAAACGTTTTATGCATATTTTTATTCATATTTAAAATGTCCAAAAAATATTTTCTGTAGTCGACCTTTGCCGGTTAAAGTTATTTCCTACCTAAGAGAAACCTGCTGCTCTGAACACAATGATGCCCATAGATTTCAAATACAAGAACCCATTTAAAAGTTACTAAAACATCACTTGAGTTCTTTTCTTAGTAAACTTAAAAATAGCTCAACAAATTATTCTGTGAACCTCGGGGCTCGAAATCATGAGTCGTATCAACACCATGTCTCAAAATAATCCCATATAGTTTTCAAAAAAATTACATGGAAAATCTAGGACATTACGACATGATATATTAGTGATCATGTGAAGTTATTTTTCATGATGCATCATCACTTCAGTTATTCCTTGAATCTTAGCTGATGGAAAACATTCTCGGTTGAATGATCTACTGCTATGATAAATCCACTAGGATGCAAGGGTGCATCAGTGTGAAGTTCCATGAATACATCAATCTATCTAATCCTCTCTTTTCATGATGGGATGGGATTTTTATGGTTCTCGCCACCTCGACATTGTGTGATTCATATCACGCAAATCCAATATGGATATGGAGGAGGGATTTGGCATCATCTGTCTTTGTGAGGACCTACCAGAAGTCATTTAGGCAGTATCACATGATTTTGAGTGACTATAAGACCATCCTTTTAGCACCCCATTTATTGGATTATGTCAAACTATTGGGGTTTTATTTTCTCATGTGGACAAGACAAGGGACTTTAATACTGTATTAAAAATATGTTCAATGAAATTCACAAGATTATGGTGCATGTTGAAAGGAATTCACATGATCCGAGGAAACTTGTCTGGGACATTCCATGAGACTAGGATAACATGATAAGGGTCCTTCATATAATCATATTTGCCTTTGAATAGGTCTTATAATACCATTATACATATATACTAGGCATGTTGTATGAGTTTTACGACTAATTGATGATCCCATAAATTCCCTCTTTATTTCTATTATTTATTTTACAATGGTTTGAGATTTTGAATGGATTTATGAGTGTTGTCGAAGGCAGTAAACCTACCTATCAGTGATGTATTGTGTGACTAATAAAAGATCCTATATATATGAAGGATAATTTCAGGAAAAACTCCATATGTTTTTCTTTATGGAACCAAAGGTGGAGTGAGAGGTCAGCAAGAAATTTCTGAATCTCTTCATGTGACAATGATGACATGCCTACAGGATTTAGTGAGATAAGGAAGACATGTCACTAGGTTATCGTGGTGTCTTACAATCGTCAGGGGAACTTCGAGTGAATTTTATGACAATAATATGCTTTCACCTTCTCAAACTTTTGATTCCATTGATTATTTCAGAAATTTTTGGGGATTTTACAAGGTTTTATATATGATGTTTCAGACATTCATTCTCTCCATCGGTAATGCATTGCATGAGTTTTACAATCGCAAGAAGCTCCGACCTTTTGGATATTTTCCTCCTACTTCCAAGGATTTTTGGACGGTTTGTTTGGTGCATGCCAGTTGAAAAGTCGTGTGACCTGGGGGAGCTTATCGGGTTTTCTCTATGTGTCCATCACTTGTCTAGGATGCCTTCATAACTGTATAAATACTTGTTTAAGGGACTTTGTGGTGCCTCCCATATGATATTTATAGTTCGTGGAAATCCTCATGACCTTTCATAGATCATGAAATCACATGTTTCCTTGAGGTTCACACGATCTTCATGATCATGGTCACCTTCCTCTTCCTTTTCTTTGTGAGGAAAATAATAACCATATTCATGTTTTTATTCCTTTTTATATTTACTGATTCTCATTTTGCGGGCATCAACATCGGTTGATAAAAAATAATTTTACATATTCCATATAAGATGGATGTATCTTCTCAAAAGTATTTTATAACTACTCGACCTTAGGCTTTATACCTATATTTATTCATTTTATCACTATTAATCTGTGTCCCATATAACTTTTTGGGTGAATGTATAATAAACACCAAAGAAATTCTTATAAAACCTCTTTATATGCTTTATCTTCCTTCAACAAAATCGTAGGCAATAATCAATGTAATAATAATCCCATGTATGTCCAAACTCAATATACTAGCAACACTATAAAAAATTAATTTTTTTGTCTAGTTGTAAGAAAAACCCATAAAATTAATCTAGCGGTATTTCCACTTTTTCTACAATTTGTTGAAATAACCATTTACTCTACAAAATTTTATAATTAAAGTGTATTTAATTTGAGTCCGAATCATATAAAACCCTTTCATCACAACCAATTTAAATGAAATTCATATGTAGGTAAAATAAAAACAATAATCCTTAAAAAATATCAATTCAAAGGAGCACAAAAAACCATAAACCATAAAACCTATACTTTTTAGTTAAATTTCGTTAAAAAAATGAGTTAAACAAAATGAGAAACACATTCCAGGGAATAAAAATTCTTCTATACTAGTTCTATGGATTCATGTTCTGTAGATTACTTTAGAACATTAAGAAATTATTTATCATTGAATATATTTTGAAAAACCTATACAGGTTAGATTCTCATGTTTCTTAGCTTTTAAAAAATTTTCCCTTTACATTCACTCTAGATGATAACACATGAACAATGAAAATACCATATTAATGGTCATAGGTGTATATAAAAAACAGAAAATTTGATTGATCATTTCTAACAAATATTCATCCTTAAAAAGTCTAGAATCACCCTAGTCCCAGAGAACATATTCTTATTATAATTTGATTTTAGCTATGTAAATGTCATATATTAAATTATTTATTCAAAACATCTCAAATAATTCACTACAAATGACTTCAAATTTAAAAGACTCGTGCATGGAATTTCTTGGGGGAAATCGGAAAACATAAGGAGTGAGATCAATTTCATAATAAAGTAGAAACATATCAATGTAACACAAAGCATTAGACCATAATCATGTGATAAAATTGAATCTCGAATAAGTACCTAATTAAAAAGAACATAGAATCATAAATTTTTTCCATAATCCATGATTTAAGTACATTTAATAGCCAATGAATCATAATTAAAGAATAATATATACTATAGAATAAGAATGTGGAAAAATTGGAAAATAAACCTGGTCCATGGTGCATTACATAAACATATGGAAAAATAATAATAATATAAATAATAAAATATTTCACAGTTGACCACCAAGATCATCCTAACATAGTGTATTAGGAATCATTACTCATGTCTCATAAAAAATTGGATCATGTTTCACTATCCATGTCCTGTAGTAGATTATGCATCACTACTTGCATCCCATAATAATATCATGAGACATTAAACATTACCCAATGAATTGTAGGTCCATATTAAACAAACATATATAATAATGATAAAACAAACATATGTGTTTTACATGGAACACATCATACATCTTATTATGAAAAAATCATCGAAATATGATGGGTTACATATCATTTTCAAATTGTATTCCATAAGATGAAATCAGGAATTGGATAATTTGGTAAAAGAATATTCAATATTCTCAAGGAATTATATAATAGAAGAGTTTAAGGAGTGATTAAATAAATATTAATCTATATAAGATAGATATTTTAGATATAGAGTTGAAAAGATTAGTGAAATCAAAAAAATATTTTTATTAAAATTTTTTATTGAAATTGTAAAAATATGTAGTTACCGGTCACTTTCTATAATAATTCATAGAAGGTGATAATAATAATTTATTAAAGAATAATTTAAAATTATACATAATAGTGTAACCTTTAATACATAAATTTTTTATATAAATAAATTCGGAGTGGAAGATACCAATTATTCAAGAGTGAAAACACATGTCTTATTAAGCATTTTTCCAACTTTAGTGAAAACCCATATCAAGGAAGGAGTTATGAAATTTTCTTTTGTAATGAGAAACATATAAATATAAAGAGTATATTAGATGAAAAATATTTTTATTTAAAAAAACATAAAATAAAAACTTTGTGATATCAAATAATATGTACATGGAAGAGAAAACCCAAATAATGGAGATGAGAATTATTCTTACGAAAATTATTTTTTTTAAAGAAAAAGATCCATCGGTGAAAACAGTTTTAAAAATAAAATATAATTTAGATATATGTAAAGAGAAAATACCATGTAAAATAGTTATATTATATAATATAATAAACATTGATAATTATAGCCAATAGAGAAATATTATGTCCTAATGAAATGGAAATTGGGCCAACAAAACCCTTACTTTGGATTAACCCATAGTCAGAAATTCTCTATCATCATGGATAATCAATTTTAGTTTTCCTATAAATTTGTATCAGAAACATATTAATATTTATTTTTCATTATATTATTCATTTATAATTTCTTATTACCAATTTATCAATCATTCTTTGCCAAAATTAATATCCAGTACTAAGTGTTCAGTTTTTAATGCTAGATTCAGTATGAATGTTTTGTTCAGTTAGCCCTGATCTTGGGTTAATCATGACTAGAATTTTAATGAATATATATTATATTTCTTGGAATATTTCTTGAGTTATATGGTCAATTCATGGAACTTATGGTCACAATTTTCACCATACACAAAAAAATATCCTACATAGTGAATATTGAATTTCAAAATAATTGAAATAATTACTGAATATAATATATTATATTTCCTTCCTATAATTATGAAAACATATTATATTATTCATTGTTATGTAATATTTTTAGTATTTTTTTATTAGTCATCCATGATTTAATTGCAACATCATTCATTTAGGAGGTAAAACTGACCAAAAGAAGAACACTTTATTACTACTAAATGAGTAAGAACATGATATTAAATAGTAATAATATAAATTTTATATAACCTTAATTATTTACATAATATTTTAAATTTATAAATAAAATTTAATAATATTTGGATTAATAAGAAGAAAATAATGATTAAAAATAGGATAACGATTATGTTGAATACTTGAATCATGTTTTAGAGAACCACTTTAAAATTAATGATTTGAAACTCCTTAAATTGATAATAGGATATAAAACATGAGGTTGTATTTTTAGGGAGATAATTTTGTTAATTATTAAATATAAAACTGATGGAATGTTTTTCATTAAGTTGGGAGTTGAGGGCTCCTTCTATAGGTGAGAAAGGGTGGAATTATATAAAATACACTTCCCTTAATAAAAAAGAAAGGTCATTTTTTTGATAGGTGGATCCAAATTGGAAACATAATAGAAAATTAATATGGAAAAATTGATAATATCCTCATCCACTCATTTAGAGATGATATATTATGATATTTGAGGTATTTATCCCCTAATTTATCCCCTTTACCCCATTTTAGAATTTACCCTAGTTACTACCTTTTACCTTGGTAACTTATTTTTATCCCTATAAATGAAATTGACATTATTACATAACATTAAAAATAAAATTCCAAATAATAATTCCAAGTCGTTGCATTAAATTTATAAAATGGTAAAAATATTACTTTTAATTTTAATATCACAACACATAAACAATCAATATTTTGTGAAATGTTTTTTGAGCATTGAAGTGAATATATTTTTATTATTTTCCAATTAATAATTTTTAGATGAATTTTATTTTATTTTTTATATATATTATCAAAATGTTTTATTAAAATTGTTCATTTATATTAATTATTTTAATCAAGTTAAAAAATATATGTTATCCATGAAAAATATTTTTTTTTGAAAAATATAACTTTTAACATTAATTTTTATTATTCCTAATTAATTAAAAATGATTATTTATTTATTAAACATTTTTTAATTTTATCAAAAGATTTTAATGAAAATAGCATTTCTCATTTAATTAAATTAAATCTCTAAAAATACCAATTAATAAAATTCAAAATATATACAACAACACTTAATAATTAATATATATATATATATAAGTATCATTTATTTTATTAAGAATTATATTCTTATATAATATTAAAATACACTTATAAAACCCCTAAAGAACATCACATAATACGTTAGGGTAAGATAAAAAAATACTGTTAGTCACAACTGTTTATTCAGATAACATGGATCTCTTAGTGATTTTTATGAGCATGAACTTCTTTAGGAGATGATTTCTATCAAGACATATATATTAATGATCATGTTGTTCTTGGTCTCGGAAAAAACCTAGTGATTCATCCTCATTTTAAGAAAGGTAAAATAAACCTAATATGTAATAAATCTGTTACATATTACCATTATCTCCCATTTATATATTGATTTTATAATTCAATTACCTTTATTTATTCCCCCATATTCAATGGCTATGATATGAAAAAACCAATTTAATTGAATATTTCTACTAATAAACATAAAATTCATTTCATGACATATTTTTATCTTTAATGATGGTGTTAATATATATATAATCCCAGACACTATATAATCTCAATGATCATATAATCCCAATTACCAAATATTGGTATTATTATCAATGAAAATTTAGGTGAGAAATACTTCAATATTGTTGAATAATTAATTACTTTTGGTTTTATTACTTTTTAATTTATCCAATTATGTTTCCTTTACCTATATTGTAATTTATTTCATTTTATATTAAATCTTTCTGACTTAATGAAATAAATCAATGTAAATTTTATTTATATATTTCTTTATTGGAAATATATCATGGATTTAAATTAAATTTACTACTATAGGTTTGTATTTTTACAATTTACCCCTCTTAAAACATCTATACTCAAAATTTCATTACTTAGATCAAAAAAATCATGTTATTTTGTTCTTGTTACATCTCTAGGTTCCCACAAGGCTCCAAAAAATAATGATTTCACCATAAAAATTTACCAGGTGGATAGTATTATTTTGTACCACTTCTTCATGAAAATAAAATATCTCCACTTGTTTCTCCCCATAAGATATTTGATTTACCGATTGAAAATATTCTTAGTTTAGTATATTTGATGGATCTAGTATGTACTTACACAAAATTAATACATAGAACATGTTATGTACATGTGAGAGGTTTGGTGGAAGAAATGAGTGATAAGATACAATCCATAAATGATCATGAATATCATTGCGACCAATGTATACAGTGATCAGCATCCATTTTTTATTGAATCTATTAACCTTAATCAAAGTAGCTATTTGATGTAATACTTTTCCCCCACCTTCAAACTCTATATATTATTGATGATTATTATAATAAACTTTCTATCATCTTTTCACTATATTGATATTTCTTTTAATTGTTTGATCATTCTACATTGTTTCATGAATAAGATCAGTTTTGAGTAGTTTCCTCCCCCCATATCTATCCCAACATTTCAAAGTACTAAATATCTTCTAATAAAGAGAATAATATGGATTTATTTTGATTCTATAGAGATAAATATTATAATATTAAAAGTTAACAAAATTTAAATATTGACTTCTACTTCCTTTGAAACATAATATGAAGGATCTTCACATATCTTTTAATGTATGAATTTCATTTAAAATTGAATACTTCTTTGAGGATGATAAGTTGTACTAATATTTAATTCTATATCAGATGTATGTTGTATAATTCTATAGAAAATTAATGTGAACCAAGTATCTCAATGTGATACAACTGAAAATAGTACTCCAAATAGATTTACCACATCCTATATATATAACAAGGTAAGTCGAGAACATGAGCCTCAACCTAGTTGGTGAGGTCTTTCTAAGTGCATACATGAGACCAAGGTTCAAAACCAGGGAGAGGCATAATTATTTTACTATAGTAGGTATTGTAGCTTGTACTGTAGAAGTACTATGTGGGTAATATAGCAAGTATTGCAGTAGTACTATAGAAGACACTATTCAATACTATTGTAGCCGGAACTATTCACCTTGGGCCACCAGTTTGGGTTTAGAGACTTTAAGGCCTTCTGGCCACCCAGGCTTTCAGGCCACCTTTAGGTCCATTGGTCCACCTCAAGGCCCTTGAGATACATGATCAATGCACTTTACCAAAATAGAATCTAAAAAAAGGAGTATCCACATTGGAGGATTCAGAATAGGTGAGTTCACCAGAGAAAAACCAATGAATTTGAATGAATGAGAGGGTATCGAAATTCCATTGGGACCAGCATGTGCTTGTACATGAAGCTTAGTTTTGCGACAATGTGAAGATGGGGGGATACCATCATGATACAAATGTAGGGGAGGGGAAATTTCTTGTAGTTATAGCCTGGTTGAGTTCCGTAAGACCTTTGGGTCATGTAATGTCTCTTAAGCCTACGTTCCATGTAATATGTAAAGCTTATGGTCCTTGTAAGGGTTCCCCATCATCCCTTGAAATGGGGTTATCAAAAATTAATAAAAAAGAAGGTGGTAAGTTAATATAGTGAGAAATCAATTTAAATAATAATGAAGTGTGTATACTTCATAAATTAGTTAACCAAAACCCAGATATAATTATATCCTTTAGAGGGCTTTGAGACATAATATTGTTTGGTGTATTTCCCACAACTGTGTTCCCAATGAGGTTTTTCTTCAATATTTTGAAATCCAACTTTTCTCTAAGTTCCATTTTTCCACCATCATAGTGAATATTATAACCATATATTTTTATCTTGTGCTATAGTGATCGTGCTTTGGAATTATATTAATGACATGTTTGGTTTCATATGGTTTCACTCTAACACTATTAGTGTTCAGTTAAAATGTTGTATGGAGCTTAAATATTTTCAACAAATCAAGAATCTCTTCTTAGCGGTGGTTGCGGAGCTCCTCTGCATAATCTGTTACGATAGAAATGAAATTTTCCACAACAATTAATCTTTCAATCTTAATGTAGGTCAGATGCAAATTCAAATTGCCATTATAGATTCCATTTTGATACAGAAAGATTACTGTCATAACTATGTTGGTGATTTTGAGATCCTTCATCTTATTAGATTTTATGTTATCTACAGTTAACCAAGGAAAAACTTTGATGTTTTCTGGCAAACTCCACTTCCAGGATGGATTAAAGTGAATGTTGGTGGAGCATCTAAAGGCTATCCAAGACCTTCTGGTTGTAGTTCTATATTCAGAGATGTTATGGGGAAGTGACATAGATACTTCTTTGGAAACTGCGGTATGGCCTCACCCTTGCAGGAATAAATGATGGGTATGATTCATGATGTGGATTTCAGCATCTAAAAGGGCCAGAAAAATATCTAGATTGAGATTGACTCAACCACCATTTCCCAGGATATTTGGAATGGAGTAGTACACCTCGCTTGGTCTCTCACTACCCTCTGAATGAGATGCCTAGCTTCTCTTCTGGATATCAAATACATTGTCACGCACAACCTTCGTGAAGCGAGCGGGGTTGCTGATGGTCTTTCTAACATGGGTATCAGCCGAGGCATTACTTGGATAGAGGATCTTCTTGTTGATCTCCAACCTTTTTATGAAAGGGATTGTAATAAAATCACTTATTTCAGAATCATGTTATTTCCTTTTTTATTTAATAAATTGTGTCTTGGTATTTGATAGAGACACCACAATTTATAAAAAAATATCCTTTAGAGGTCTTGTGATGACCCATGATAAAATCCATGATGGTCCCACATTTCTATACGGGTATTAAAAATTGTTTCGGTATCGCTATATAGTTATGGAATTCAAACATTCCTTTTAGGTATACCAAGAATCAAGATATATACTCAAAGATAACGCTTTTCACGTTGTCCCATTAAAAGTGTGTGTTCATATTTCTAAACATCTTTTCACTTCCTATTTCAATAAACAAGGACGACCTATGTGCATCATCCAAAAGAAATAGATTCCACTTAATTATTGATGGGACATAAATATGGGTTTTAAATCATATAACCCCTTCTCTATTATGGTTTAAAAATGATATATTTTATCCTTTATACTATAGATTCATATTATGATTCTATAAATACTTGGTCGTTACATACATGGATTGTTTCAAAATCATTTAGTAAAGGGAGTATTTCATAAAATTATTTATGATTTCCATATATATCCCTTGAATATTCACAAATATGAGGTTCCATTAAATCTACATTAGGTATAGTGTAGCATGATCATTTCTAATTAGATAATTAACCACCCAGATTCCATTACCATGACAGTAATGTATTCAGAAGTCATTGTATTTGACTAGCTTTAACCATCATATTTGGTTCATGTTCAAATCCTTCTGTTTGAATATAAATTTTAATCTCTTGTGATATTTATATATATCAAACTTTCCCCCCATAAAGATAGTTATACCAAATATTAAATACAAAAATTACCACTATTAGCTCCATATAATGTGTTAGAGAATTTTATCAATGGAATTTATTTGATTAAAGTCATAAGTTATCACCTTTTCATTTAAAAAAATGATGCATCTCAAGACCTTATTTTAAGTGTCACTAGATATCAATATATTCATATTCAATTGGTATGAATTTGATCTTGGGTGCCTCACCAAAAAATTGATCTAAGAATATATTATTATCAGTTATCATGACCAATATTAAGAAATCAAGTTTGAAATTGAGTTTATAATAATCATTTCCTTGATACTAGTCCATTGGATAATTTTCTATATAAAATGATATCTTCTATTCCAAAAAACATTATGAGATAGATATATGTAGAGCCATCCCACAACAAACATCACATCATATTATACAAAAGAGATAAGGACTATAATTTTAAGAATTATCATCCCACAAAAATAAATAGTGGTAGGGTTATATACCTTGAATGAAATCATCATAATACTATGTATTTTCACTAGAAATTCAATATACAATGTCTGAGGTGGTGAATCAATAATATTTAAAAACATATATATTATTAATGAATTAGAAGAACTAGGATCAAATAATAAATTTTATGATATTTTGTATAAAATATTTGTACATTTCACCACTTCAATATCATGAATCACATTTGTAGTCATGATTTTACAGAATATTTTTATTTTATTTTATAAGAATTAAATGTTATAGATGAATATTATACTCATTATCCCTTGGATTGGGAAACTGGGTTTTATAATTCCTAAACTCTTAACATTTGATTTATTGAATTTTGGATAATGAATTTGTTGGGACTATATTATCCTATATTATTTCAATTTCCCTCTTTATATTTATTCATCATTTTTGTACTTGATCACTATCTATATCACATGAAAACCATACTCCTAATATGTTGAGGTAATTTATTGGTTGCTTCCACCCATATTTGTAGCATGTTGGCAGTTGAAATTTATTTTCTCAAAGTGATTTATAATTTTTATTTCCATGAAACTCAATATCTCTATTATTTTCTCTAAATCTACAAGAATAATGAGTTTCTCCTATTTTAATATTCTTCATAAGTACACACTAAAATTTTTATTCATAGATACCAAAGGCACTTACATCTAAAGCCTTATAAATAATTTTTTTTAAGTAACTAATGAAATGATTGGTCTTACTTTTAGCGTCACTAATAATATGAAGTTGTACCTTTTGAATATTTTGAAATTTTCTTCATATTTATACATTGGATTATCCTTATTTATTTTAACTCAATGAAATATAACACCATTTCAAGTTAAATTTATCGATTAATATATTTTTTGAATAATTTATTCTCACTATCCTCCCATTTAAAATAATCATTTTCCACAAATTTTCTTTTGTTCTTAATCAAATTCTACAATTTTTCCACTCAACCTTCTAAATGTTAAATAACTAAGGTTTTACTTTCAAATTCTAATAATTGAATAATATAATATATTTAATCTATTTTTGGATCCAATTCCTTGTAATTAGTTTGTTTGAGGATCCACTAAAGGATGATAGTGATTGATGCAAGAAAATCCTATGAAAATATTACTCTTTATTTTATGAATTTTCGTTTTCAAAATGATTTGGTTTCTTATTCATAACCTAATAAAACATATCCATAATGGTTTTCTCACCATCACCCAAACCATTTGGTTTCTTATTTGGACAATCACTATATTGTCCATCACATTTGTTTTAAACTTTATTCCGACAGTTTCAATAGATTTACTAAAAGTAAAACCGTTAAAATGAGTAATTGACCATAAAATATTAATAAAATAATCATATAATTCATATAAATTTGAGAAATCCAATACATAATTTCATTTATTAGTACACCTTAACTGCAAACTATGGTACTTTTTGATTAACTAGTGTTTCTCTAAGTTTATTTATCTGATAACCCTTAACCTATTCTCTAAAAAATAACTAAAACCCACTCTAATACCAACTAAAGAGAATAAATCATAACATGCATATCTTTTACATCATTTCTATAACTTAAACATTATACCAAAAAAAAGAACACAATCATAAAACCCAAATGTTTAGTGTCTATATCAATTATCTATATAAAAGTCTTATTTCACATTAATTTTTCAAAATATCCCCCAAAACACTCTATACATTGCTTCATTTTAGGTATATTCCATCAAGTAGTTTCCTAAGTTAATAAGGAATCCTATGTAGGGGTGATATCTAATAATTGGTAACATAAAATCATATTAATGAGGCATAGAGGAATAGACCATTTTAATGTTATAAAACAATAAGATGGGTTAAATTTATTATTAAAAATAATATAGAATCATAATAGTTTTATATACGGCATGATATAAGGGAATATAACCTCAATAAGATCATCATGAAATCCTAACATATACCATTGAATAATATTGTGAAAACATGGGAAGATAATCATGAGACATGGGGAATAAAAATGTAATGTATCACAAACATTAGCATAAAAAACATAAAATGTATAAAGTTCAATCCCTAAGAGAATATTAATATAGTGTATTAGTAATCACAAGCTATGTACCATAAAATATTGGATCAAGAATCAGTACTAGTGTCTAATAATGGATCAAACATCAATACTCATGTCATATAATAATATCATGAGATATTAAACATCACTTAGTTCCTTAGAGTGAAAAATTAAAACCATCAATCACATAATGAAAACACCATATACATTTGTTCAAAATTAAATAGCTCATAAATATTATCCTAAGAAACCATCAAAATAATATCTGTTTCATAACATTTTCAAAAGTTATCTCATAATATGGAATCAAAATTTGGCATGGTTGATACCAAAAATACAATATCCAAAAAAGAAGTATATCATAATAGGATTATAGAAGTTATTAAAAAATCCATACAAGATTTTATTTTTATAAACAGTGACAAAATTGAAATTAAATCTTAAATATAGTTTTTATCAAGATATTTTAAATTTTTTTAAAAAAAGTGGATGTAACTTCTCACATTCAATAATAATTTTCCATAAAGTGACTAGAATAATTTTTAAAAATTTATTTTAAAATAATAGCTAGAAATATAACCTAAAAATAAAATAATTGATAATTAATGAAATATAGAGTGTAAGCCTCAATATATACTCAAAGATAACAAATTCTTTACGAGATTTTAGTTTTTTATAGAGAAAACCCACAACGATGAATGAGTTATAAACAATCCTTTGGTAAAAAAAGATAAAAAGATATATAATTATAATATAAGATAAAAAATATTTTGATTTAAAACTATGAAAAGAAATCATTTTAGTAATGAATAATATATACATGGAAGAGAAAGAATAAATTAGGATGTTGAAATTTACTCTTAACAACGTCATATTTTTAGGAAGAAGTAAATCTATCAAAGAAGAATGATTAAAAATGAAAATGTAATTTACCATTATATAAATATATAATAAAAATTTAAAATTGAAATTGATGAGAATATAAATCTTATTAAATTATAATCAATGAAGAAATACTACAACTCAACAAAATTAAAATTAAGTCAACATGACCATTACCTTGGATTTACGCTTGGTCAGATTCCCACTAAAATCACTTATAAACAATTTTTGGTTTATTATTAATTTATATCAAAACTATGTCTATATTTATCTTACTTTATACCATTAATTTGTAGTTTCTTATCACCTATTTTGGTAATCATTATTTATTCAAAATAATATTTTATTGTTAATAGTCTTGTATGTTTGATGGTTGCTTCGGTATGTCAGTTACGGTCCTTGATCCTTGATCATAGGTTTATCATATATAAAATGTTAATAATGATGTAGTATATGATTATGATGTTGTTTGGGATTCCAGTGGTTATTTCATGGATCATCTAGTGGCATTTATCAAGGAATTCTTAAAAATCCCATCGTCTAGGATTATTTAATTTATAAAATAATTGAATTAATTAGTAAATATAATTTTAAATATTAACATTTTATAATTATGAAAATATATTAAATGAATCATTATCCAATAATATTTATACTATTTAGGTTTTTTGAGACATTCATTATGTAAATATTATTACATCCTTAATATATGATGTAAAACCAGCCCACCAAGGAGACATTATAATGATTGAATTTATAAGAACTTATTATTATATGGAAAATATATATAAATTTTTCATAATATTATTTATTTCATAAAAAATTTCCTAATTGTTAAAAATTATTATGATGTAGTTGATGAATAATATAAATAACAATTCTTATAAAGTGGATAACACTAAGATTCATGGCCAGAATCATCTCTTATCATATCTTGGAAATAAAGGATTTTGGAATCCAACATGTGACTATAGGATATAAAAAATAAGATCGTATTATTATGGAAAAAATTATATGAGGTATTAAAGATAAAACTAAATTAAATTTATGAGTCTATGTGTGGATTGGATTTGTCCTTTTATTTATGAGAATGTGTGGTATTTTTTAAAATATTCATCACTTAATATAAAAAGTTTTTTATATTCAAGGAAGGTGGATTCAAAGTGAAAAAATAAAGGATGTGGTATAAGTTAATGTTGATAATGATATCAGGCATTCATTTAGATATAATGTTTAAGGATATTTTAGGTCATTTCACCTTAACATAACGCATTTACCTCACATAGCCCTTGTAGTGGTTGCTATCTTTTATCAAGGTAACATATTACTATGTAAATAAATGAAATTAATATTATCCTAATTTTAATGGTGTGGTACCAAATCTTAAATCCATTCTATTGTATTCAATTAATTTAAGTGTTATAAATTAATATTAATATAAGAAAACATAACTCAAAAAAATTTGGAATATGTATTTTTAAGCACAAATAAAAATTTATTTTTATTCCTTAATTAGTAATAATAAATTGATGAACATTATGTTGGGTGTTTTTATATATTATGATTAAATTACATTAAAATAATTCTTTAATGGTGAGTAATTTGAATAATTTATAAAAATATGTTACATATAAAAAAAATCAATTGAAAATATCTCTTTTCACATTATATGATTTTATTCAAATTTTAAAAAAATTCCATTATTTTACTAAACATTAATTGAATTTTATCAATAAATTTGTATTAAAATATAAAATTTATTTAATTAATAAATTCTCTAAAAATAAATTCTTTAAAATTATAAATATATGAAAAATACAAGTAATATTAAATATGTGTGTCTGTGCATGTTA
This sequence comes from Viscum album, assembly GCA_963277665.1. NCBI lineage: Eukaryota > Viridiplantae > Streptophyta > Magnoliopsida > Santalales > Viscaceae > Viscum > Viscum album. The sequence continues at coordinate 2,060,034,350 of OY728132.1, forward strand.
AAATATATTTTATTACATTAATAATATATGTTTTATATAAATTAAATTGTACTTACAAAACCCATCATGACATACTTATAAGATCATATGTCAACATAAGAAGTTGTGGAAATTTTGGGTGGTGATTCCCCAAATTTGGATCTCTTAATTATTTCCATGGTATTGACCTTCTCTCGTATACAATTTTTCTCTAGTTGTACATATTTTGGTTCAGTATGGGACTAGTTTAGGTAAATCCATGGTAATTTTACCTCCTCTATAATCATAGTAAAATGAGTTTTATAAGGAATAATTCTATTACTTATTAAAATTTATTCTTTTTCATATAATGATTTCATAATGTGGTTACTTCTATTTTTATCATCTAATAAATTTATATGTTATAATGATGAAATTTTAATGGAATAATACCATAAATAAACTTATAATTTATATTATTAAAACAACTTAGGCCTAAGGATGGTTTCAATAACCATATTAGTCTAACGGTTGCATAATCCTAACGGTGATATAAGGCCAATGACAATACATATAAGGTTTATATTACATTCCTTTATATAGCCTTTGCAGCTTTATTAAAATCTTCCATATTATCCTTTTATTTTTATTCATGAAATTTGTACTATCTTAATAACTTATTGTATTATTTCCCTAATTATTATTTAGAGTGATATTCCCAAGCCATATTGAGATGAGTAATATCTGAATCTAGTTTTATTATTATTTAAATTTATTTTTATTCATGTAATCATTTTTTAGTTATGTTTTATTAAGTTATTGTATAATTTATTCCAGTTTTTGTTGAAATTATCTACCTTAATAAAATAAATAAATATATATTTTCGTATGATGTTCTGTATAAGAAAAGATATCATGGATTTACTATAAAATTTTCACTAAATATTTTCGATTTTATAGATATTCATAGTCACATATCTAGTATAATATTATGTTCTAAAGAATTATAATAATGTTTATATATATATAAAATATAAATAGAATATAATTATATAATTTTTAATATAAGAGTAAATCATTATTATATGGAGGAGGATATAAACAACATCATTGAAGAGATACATACATCGAATCGACCACTTTTAAAATGGACATGAAAATTGAATGAAATAGCTTACCTTATATTATATTTGTTTTAATACATGAAAAATCTCATCTAAGAATTAATTGTATGGATTTATAGATTTTACATGTGGATATGTTTATACGTTGTCATAAGTGTGAATGAGGTAATTTCGGTAATTATTTTACTCCAAACAACACCAATCGTCTAATTATATTTTATCATGAACCATCTAGACATATATAAAGATAAAACATTAACTTAAAAGTCATATAATTACATTTTAAATTTGAGCCAAATCTAACACCAAAAGAAAATTTTATTTCCCAAATGCTGAGATGATTTCCTTATTGAGTAGCATATTTCATCTTTGATGTGATGGGCCATTTTATCCCATCAAATGAAATATCCTATACACATATCCCAAATGAACAATGTAGATTATGAGTGGGGAATATATTAATTAAATAATAATTATAAATAAACTTAATATATTTTCATATAACATAAAATATACAGTACGGTTGAAATATTTTTGAAAAATATTTTCAAGATATTTCTAAATTTTTTTTTCCGATTCCATATTTAAATTAAATGAATATTTTTACCACTATATGGGAAAATTATATCAATTAATAACAAATAATATTCAAAATTTTTTTTATATCAACGCCCCTACACTTATCCTCTTGGAATCCTTGAAAAAAGTATTTATGAAATTTATATGCCCCTTTAAAACTCAAAAAACATAGTAAATAATGAAAATATTTTCTAATTTTTTAACACTTATATTTATAATTTTTTATATATGTGATTAAATTTATCGAATAATTTTTTCTCTAAAATACAACCCCTTTTATAATTTTATTTACATCCATGAAAATTGGGTAACTAAACTTCCTAGAAAATAAGTCACTTTTCACATTGGAAAAAACAAATACAATTTTTTTACTCTGTATTAGGAAAATAATTTGTCTCTATAGGAATGCTATTAATATATGTTTTCAACTCAAATAAATAAATTTATGATTAATTGACCTTGAATTTATTTTTATATATTGATTTTTGATCAAAAATTAGTTGAAAATTTTAAGTATTCAAATAAGAGGTAAAATTATGAATTATAATGCATGATTAAATATGAAAATATTAAAGTAAAATAACACACTCAAATCACATTAAAAAATATATCTCTCAAATTATCCAACTTTCCTATGTGGGTCGCAAGTAATTTATGGGAACTCAATGAATAATTTCCCTTCTAATACCCTTTTTCATAGTATTCATAATTTTTGATTTTTTGTGTCCATTTTAACATCATTTATGCATTAATTTATATTTTAGGTAATTTCTATATATAAAATTTTAATTTTGAGAATAAAAAGGAACAATATTAATTTTAGTGAAAAAATAACTCAAGTATAATTTTTTTCCATAAAAATAAGTGCCATTCCTCTCACACTTAACTAAAATATATATTCCATTTCAAATAAATCACCAACAAAATATTCCAATGAATACATACAATTAAATTAAATTATAAAAACACAACAATAATTGTACTGGTATCCAAAACTTTCTTTGAATATGGATTTCAAGTTATTTAATTCAAGGAAAATAATTTCATAAAAATGGATTTAATTTATATGGTTATAGATGGGTATTGTAGGTGAATACGCTTATTTAAACACATTAAAAATCAACCAAAACCAATTATTCCACAAGATCTATTCATTCATTTAAACTAAAAGAAAAAAAAAATAATGATTTAAATTTTCTATATTGATCAGAATATTTACAATATCATCCACATGATCTTGATAGAAATCACTGAGAATATGTTAATAGATGCATTCCAACTAGGGATTCTATGGGATATGTGAATCTCTTATTGTATGGGAAGAATTCCCTCTTCCTTAGAGTCATCTTGAACCTTTTAAATTAAACAGAAAGAGATTTAATGACTAAATTAGAGTGTCAACACAACGAGATTCATAGTTTCTAAACTTACCTTTCATCTAAGGAATTAACTGTTATATCAACACCCAAAGAAACTCTTTAGAATTAATTTTTTTTCATGTTAATAAATCAACTCTCAAAAAATAAAATGTTACAAATATTTACAACAAAATAATTAATTTTAATAATGATTTTATAACATTTAAAAAGGTATTATAAATGATAAAAATCCTAAAATTATCTTCATATAATGACGTAAATAATAATAATTTCATAAAGTAATAGAGGAATGGTAAATGATGCATTATCATATGAAACAAAATTCATAAACATCACCATGACATATGGACATTCAAAAACTTTTGATATAATCCATCAAACACCACAACATGGTATAAACCACCATTCTATTATCTTTCTGTTGGACTTCCCTATTTTGATAATCAGAAATCATGTTTAATCCTATAATGGGTTAGTTTTTTTGAAAATTTATTTCAATCTATTTTAATATCATGACTTTACTGGAATCAGTTTACAGCATAAAATTTTCTATGTTAAAGGTCACTATTGAAGGTTACTGGTAAGAGGTCTCTTTTTTTGGGACACTGTCACGGTCACTGTTGAAAAACCTACAGATGAACTTTACGGCTTGAAGTCATTATTAAAAAGATCACCATTGAAGACATTAATGATTAAGGTTACCATTATAAGAGCTACAGTTATAAAGTTACTATTGGAAGTCATCAGTACAAGCTCATTATTGTAAATCCTACCATTGAGGTAATTACTGAAGCATACAGATACAGAGTCAATGTGATAGGTCACTATTGTGACAAGGTTGTTGCTATAAAGAATTTTTGTTAGAAGTCCACTATCAGACATATTTCTGGAAGTCTACTGTTAAGTAGTCTACTGTGGAAGAGATCACTGGTAAAACCTATAGTTGGTAAAGTCTACCACATGAAAAATCTACTGTTAGTAAGGTATACCACTGAATAAGTATACCATTATTAAATTATACCGTTGGACAATTCTACCATTGGAAAAACCTACCATTGGCGAAGCCTATCACTGGATACGCCTACTATTGGAAGTATGCTGTTGATTAAGCTTGCTGCTTAAGATACTACCTATTGATATGATACTGCTACCAGTCTATTGATAACATATTCTATACTTTATCCATTTTCTTAATATATTCACAATGGTCATATTGTGGTAACTGTAATGCTTCATACTTAATTAATGCTTATTGTAGACATATCGGGAGACCATATATTGACACTACAAGGTACGTGAAAGATTGTAGGTGATATACCTACTCCTATTGTCAGACCATAAATATGAAAGAAGAAGACTGAGGAAGAAAGATATATATATATTGAGAATGTCAAGAAGTTAAATACATTACTGAAGATCATTATGAAGAACACTCTAGTGCATTTACTAAAAATACAAAAGCTCCAAGAAGATATATTTTAAGAACAAACTCAAGGATGCCCTGTTGTGCTTTATTAACTCCTTTATACCATGGAGTTGAACATCTCAGTACCCGAAACCTAGTACGTGGAAGTTGCGACACTCTGTTTTTGGAGACAACTTGCAGAGAAGAAAAAAAACTTCATTTACTTAACTCCAAGAAGTCAAGAGCTGAACTTCAAACACACAGAGCATTATAAACACCATCCTAATTTATATGGCTCTACTATGTTCTTTATTTTATATTTCTGAGCAGTGTGTGTTTGTTACACACACAGTCTTATGTGATTTAACTAAGGATACTTAAAATCTTTAGTTAAAACAATCTCACCCTATTTTTTCCATGCATATCTATGGAAGAAGCATTGTGTGGCATGGTTGGTTTTTTCCCACGCATAACTGTGGTAGAGGTTGTAGAACCTGGAAAGTTTGTAAAAACTATTGTAAACCTCGATACAGGTTGTGTATCAAGTTTGTTTATATAAAATCCTTGGTGGAAGGTGATCAACAAGTGGAGAGGATTATGTCTCGACTTGAGACAGAACCTCTTGGTTATCTTGTTGTGCTAATCCTCATATACTCTATTTTATTTTATCTACTGATTATATTTGTTTTAATGACATAGAACTGTTTTTACATTCAATATGATATTTAGTTTTTGGTTAGTTAGTATATATTCTTAATTTAGTAAACCTATTTCAAAAATTGAAATACTATTTTCATTGAATCAATTGAGGTCTAATCAACCTTAGAGAAACTTTTTGTGCAATTAAACACTTATATATCTACTACCTTAATTGACTGGGCTGTTCTGAATTGGGGGATTTTAATCATAAAGTTTTTAACAGAAATTTTAATTGGAACTCAATTCACCCCCCTCTTGAGTATCCACTCCGACCAACACTTTCAATTGGTATACATTTCCATTAATATCTTACATTTATTAATGCCTCAAAACATATAACCATATAACCTTATGTATCATCATATATAAAATTTTGTTAAACCTTATTCATAAATTGGTCTATATATCTTCGAAACCTAATTTTAAAAATAAATCATTTATTTTCACCATATGATGAATCTTATAAAAAAACATTTAAAGATCAATTCAGAAAATATTCTGAATGTACGATGAAATACTATTTTGATATCCTATAATGTTTTATATGCACTCCTTAGGAAAAAACATAATATTGATTAAAAAATATTTGATGTGTGACCATATGGACCTTTATAGTATTGAAAATAGTTCTAGATTACCGTATCTATAAATTAAGTGAAGGACAAGACTTTATATAAAATTTTCAATGAATCTCATTCTATAAGGTGATATAACATTATCTAAATCAAAAAATTTCTATATAAATATTTTCTCAAATTATATTACATGCAATTTTGTATAATAATATAATAAATTTGTCTAATACATCACATGGCCATGAAAATTTGATTATATCAATACCATAAATGTTAAAAATATTAATAATTATATAACTATGAAATATCCATGTGGATAATCATATCAAATTTCATTAATGAAATAATATGAGCACATTACATGACACTCACCCAAAAAGATAATAAGAAACAATTTACCTTATCTAGTATGTACACACACTTCTTAGTCTATCTCAATTATGGTCCCCAATTTATTATTCTTCATTGAATAGAAATTTTCTCATCTTGGTTATGCCACAATTTATGACTTGATTCATGACAAACCTAACTAACTCCATATTATTTAAGCCACAAATATAGTGTAATATTTATATTAATGATTGAAGATTCCCAAACAAGGAATATTTCTAAAAATAGGTATGAATATTAAATATCAAACATCAACCCATGAATATAAATATATATTTACCCCAATTTTTGTCTGTTTTGTATTTTTTTAAATAGGATAAGGCATGTTATTATTTTATATATATTAATATAGAAATTATTTGAAGAAATTGGAAGATTAAAAGCTAGTGAGAGAATGAATGGAGTAGAAGAGGATTAAAAAAAAACAAAATTTGAGGTGAATCATTTCATCATTTTTGTTAAATGTAGTAACACTAACTCTAGTGACTTTGAGACGCTGACTACTAGGATATGAGGAATCATATCCCAAAGTACCAATCAATTTATTAGTCTTGGTAAACCAAATACATATATGATAATTAAATTACATTTTAATGTAAAACAAAAAAAATATTTTTTACAAGAATATAATTATTCACTGTAGAATATTATTGAATATCTGTCATAGTAAACTTCATGTAATCTTGGGGAAAGGAAACAAAATAAGGGTGGGCCTAAATTTCTAATAAGGGTTAATTATAGAGAAAGCATTCATGAACCAATAATCATAATCATTATGTCAATGTAATAACTAATAACACATGCCGTAAAATTAATAAATTGAGAATGAAGTTCATCCAGAGATAATATTAATGTAAAAATATCATGGATAATTATCAATATGGAGAGGTAAATACCCGAAAAAACATTACATTTAATCAATAAAATGACAATCATAATTGGATAATGAATAATCAATGTGGAAAGATAATTATCAGAAAACACATTCCATTTAATAAATAAATGATAATGAAATACCTCCAGAGATAATTTCAGAGTGGAAATATTATAGATATTAATAACTATATACTTAATGAATTAAATGTTTAATTATTTTTTGTCACATTTATCAGGTACAGAATAACTTTACCATTAATTCCGTTCACAATATGGTTTAAAATATACTAGGAGAAAAACTATTTAACTAAGTCTAGCCAACTGATTCATCCCATGATACTATTATTTCATCGAGGGGTTATATATAACTAGTACCCAACCATTTCATACATTACCAAAGTATTCATTCATACAATAAATAATCAAATAAATTTATATATAATGTACGTTATAAAATATCTGTATAGAGTAAAGAATATAGATTTATAAATATTTCATCAATTAGTCAAATAACATTCAAAGTAATACACTATTTTTATAAATGATAAATAGTTTAAGAAACAAACATCTCCACGATAAATAATATTGAGATTTTGGGAAAATTTAATGTCCAGTGATCATAGGAAAGTGATTAGGTTAAGGGAATGTTATTGACTACATAAATGGATCAATTAAGTGAATTATAATACCATCCTTATCCAAAATGATCATAAAACATATAAAGGAAGAATAAAGATGTTATAACTATAATATATAGACATTTGAGTATTAATAAAGGGTTTTTTATTGATGAATAAAAATAACCTAAAAATATCTTTAAAACATTCTTAAGGAAAATATCCATTTCATAATGAAAATCACTTTTTAAAACAGAAAACATTTTAAAAATAATTTTCATTGAAAGATTAATTTTTAAAATAAATAATTTCATGAATATTAGGGAAAATATTAAAATAAACATGTAAAATTTCAAACGAAGCTTCAATGAAATATCAGTAGGGAATTTCTTACATGCTTTAAAAAACATTTCTTTTGCATGGTAAAAATTTTAGAAAAAGTGAATTTTCAGAAATAAACAAAAAGATTAATTTTAAGACATTTCATAAATGAAAAAATATATAAAATTTTCTTTAGTAAATAATTTTTAAAATGTTAAAAAAATTGAATTTTTTTTATAAGACATAGTTTTAGAACAAAACAAGTTTTCAAACGAAGAGATAAATGAAGTAAATTTTTCTTTAAAACATTTTCACAAAAAAATAACAAAGTTTTAAAAAATTGTAATATTATTTTAAAAATATCATGAATAAATATATTAGAATTAATTTAAAATTTTTATTAAAAAATTATCAAATATTGTCCTTTAACTACAATTTAAGAATAAACAACATCGATGAGAATGAAATTATGAAATAAAACCTTATAATGATTATATTGTTGAAGTGAGAATTATTTAATTAAATTATTGTGTGTATTATCTGTTTATCAACATAAAACAAATTTAAATATAAAATAATTTAATAATAATTCATTATACACATAATCATATAATATCAAATACAACAAAGAAGTAATATAACCCAGTGAAAATAAGTTGAGTTATGAAATTCATTACCACTTGGTAAATTTTTGGTCAAATCCAATTAGATGAATTAATTCAAATTGAAAATTAATATAACATGAATAATTAATTATTCATGAAATTATATTACCATGTGGAATTATAAACCCTGTATAAACAAAACTTGTTTCATAACATTATAATATTCCTCAATAAAATGAAATTCTGATAAAATAACTTACCTCAATTTTCCTTATAGATGAATGTTCTTTAACCTCATTTATATTGGTTTTAAACATGTTATTAAATTATAACATAGTCATATTAACAATTATTATCTCATATATAATCCTTTTATAATAAATTATCTCTCTTTTTCTAATAATATTTCATTTTGTTCACTATTTTGGGTGTTAATTTTATTGTATTCCATTTTGTGTTTTGTCATGAAAGATCGGGTAATTGTGCATATTATATAGTTTTATCATAAACATAATAATAATCATTAAATAATTATCATTTTTTGACATAAAGTTTACTTTTAAAACTAATCATTAATTATGGTTATGAATAAGTAAGTACATTACGATCATTGAGATGGTAGGTCGTACGTACGCATGGGTAACATTTCCATTTTTCACTGATCATTATGAAAATGATGTAAGTAATATTTTACTTTTCCACAATGATAATAATATCATATATACAACATTTAATATTTAAATATATCATATATGTGGTATGGTTATGAAAATAGAGTCACAACGCATCATAAAGGCAGTAGTGCATACAGACAAGAATGATGTTATCATCATTATATGAGTGAAAATAAAAGAAAGAAAATGGTATATTTTATTTTTAAAAATAATAAATATGTAATTAATATCATAATTATTTCATATATATCATATATAATCATTAAATTTATATTTATCACCTTTTATGTTATGTATTAGTGAAATATGAATCACATCACTTCTAAAGGCGGTGGTCTGTCACATACAAGAGAGACATTATCTTATCTCCTACTGAGTTGAAGGTAAATAATAAATATATGATATAGTTACTCCATATATATAAATATGTCATTAATATAGTATATATACTTTATATCCATCATTATACCCAACCTTGATAGGTGAAAATTGAAAAATGATAAACATCGGTTTGTAAGGCAGTATCCCGTCATATACACAAATGATGATTTTATAACCCATTTTCTGGATGTGAATATGGTTGTAGGTAGTTACCTTATTTTATTAGAGTACAAAAATATAGGGATACTTATATTATTATATCATCATTTTTTATAATAATTTGAGGGTTTTTTGAATGAAATAAAATAAAGTTTCTCATTGAATAAAATTACCACTTCTTCTGGTATCCCCATTGGGTTTATAATAAAGCCTTACTAGGTTGTATTTATACCCAATATATGGCCTATAGGATGATATTATGGAATTTGGGAATTTATTTGGGTGGGTTTTGTCCAAACCAAATTAGTTTAATGCTGTAATGAATGAAGGATAGGGGGTGGCCTTTTATAAGTGGGGGAGAGGACAAGTTTTTTATTTTTGAAAAGAATTCAGTGATCCCACATTTTTCATATGTCACAAGGGTTAAAATTGAACCATTTTATAAAAACCTAGTTTCAATGGTATAAATATTTCAATAAAATATCTTTTATATATGTTTAGAGTTTATTTTCACCGTTATCGTTTTAACCCCCTCCCCCCTAAGTAAATCGTTTTTAACTTAATTGATGTAATTAATTTTTATTGTATTCATTATTCATTTTGGTCATAAATTAAGTTGAAATTATAATAAATTAAATATTATTATGATTAAAAATATGGAATCCATTTTTCAAAATTAAATTTATTGATGTGGTAAATTTTAATATGAAATTAATCTATCATACGTGATGAGTAAAAAACACAAACAATGAATTTTTATTAAAAGAAAATAAATCTTACAAGGGATGAAAATTACGGGGGACTAAAAAATGGAGACCAAGGGAATATCTAATAAATATTTCAATATAACTTTATGGTAGGGGTCAGTAATATAAAACATCATTAAAGGGAACTCTTGATAAGCCTTTGAAGCCTGGAAGTCTACCATATGACTGCCTTCACTCTAATATGGATATAATGAATTCCATTTATAATGATGGCCTTGAATTTATGGATAAAATAATTGATCTTAAAGGGGAAAAAGAGTTGACTTTAAGGTATTTCTATATGACATTTTATTCCATCTCCAATGATGTCAAAGATATATGATTTGTGGGGAATAATTCAAGAATATGAAGCATGGCCTTCGGATATGCTCTAAGAGAGTCACCAATCCCATTGAATGCACTGAAGGAAAACACCAATAGACCTATGGAGTCATGAAAATCACTCCCCCCACTTTCACCCATATATATAGAAATATTCAAAATTAGTTTTAAGGAATATGGGGAGGAGTCCCGCCCACCCAATTCCCCAATGACAAGGATTTGGGTAAATTAGAAGTGTGACTTCTAACCATATAACACCTAAGAAAAGGAACCTCATCCCATTTCCTAGGAAGATGCATGAGGTAAAGAAAATACATATTCACCTCACCAAAAAATAGTCACCTATGAGAGGCTACCATTGTTTGGGTAATAGTTCCTTACCAACCAAATACACCAAATACCAATCTCTAGGAGGAGAACCTGAGCCTTCTTCTCAAATTTTTTTCTTCTAAAACCATTTAAACATCACTGAATAAATTCATAAAATAACTCCACCACCACTAGTGATCCATTTAATTTTTCCAAATCGCCCACATAATTTCTTCCTACTTGCGTTATAAAAGCGATACATGAATGTTTCCTCCTTATGAACTAATAAATAAGATAATTTGGAGGCTAATACTAAACCCTAATCATTAACCACTGCATTAGATAGAAGCACTTGAATAATACCTGACACGTTGACCATGAAAATACCTGACACGTTGACCATGAAAATGCATTCATATGGGACATCATCCATCCTTATACCATTAAAGACATTTTATGGGTGGGATTCAATATAATTTGAATGTACGAAGGGTTAAGGTTAGAATTTTTGAAGTAAAAATCTAGAATTTGGAATCCTAGATAACCAAATATTAGTCCTTCCAAGTTAGAGTCCTACAATTTGATATCACCACCTCTAAGAATCCATTAAAAGTGGTGTTGAAGTATTGGTATGTAAAACTAGAGAAATTTACCAAGGGGTTAGAATCTCATTTTTCTAAAAAATATATATATTATCATGAGATAAAACTAATCTAAATAGATCTTACTTAAATCACCTCGCATTCCCATTTTTGGTCTGCAAATGTGATGAGAAACCATGCTTTTAGAGTGAAAATGATTAAAACATTACATAGTATTAATATCTAACTGCAAATTGAAAATGATTAAAATGAACTAAATTTGATTAACTGATATAACATAGAAATAATTTTAGTTCAAACCTAATTAAAAATATATTTTAACATTATAAGTTGTTTATGTGAAAGGTATCTTTTCAATTAAAATTTAGTATTTTTCACTATTCGTCAAAAAAATGATATTTTTCAGAAAATCCAAAAAACTCACCTTGAGCTAATTTTGGTTTTTAAATTTAAAAAATTATTATTTTTCAGATAAATATTATATAAATTGTAAAAAAATGAAATTATTTTCTCAAAGAACAACTAACATTTTTTTTAGAAAAAAGAAGTTTTTTTCAGAAAATATTTCTTTTTATTTTAAATGATTATTATTTTATTACTAATCAATAGATAACTAATGAGAAATTCTAAAAAATATATTTTTCTAAGTTAGTTATCTTATTCGTACATTCCAATTTAATGGATATCTTATAACTATCAAATAAAATACTAATATTAATATTATATTGTTGTTCGATAAAACATACTCTTACATGTAACATAAGTTATCAAAGAAAATCTTTATTGCATGTAACTCAAGATAAACTCAGTGTCACATGTAGTGAAATCTATAGAATAGATTTAATGAATTTAAAATAGTAAATATATTTTAAATACTGAGGATGTAATATTACCTTCTACTTTTTTTGGGTGTCATATTTGCTATTGAATAAAATTTTATTAACTTAAAACGTCCGGGAGTAACATTCTTACCACTATAAATAAGTTGAGTCCATTCAATTTAAAATATATCATTGAAATTAGGGGTTCAATGTTTGAAAATTCATTTTTAAAAAATACAATATCGTAGAAGGATTAAAAAATTAACCTATTAATAAGAGATAGAGAAGTATAAAGGTCATTTGGAATAACATATAACTATGTTTCTATGTATAATAACATCTATGGAAAGTTAAGATATGGACATAGAAGAAAATAAATAATTACAAAGGGTGATAGAAGTCATTGATCATAAGCAATTGAATGATTAATGTAAAGTTAAAGGACCTAAAAACAGAAATCTTTTATGATTTAAATGACTATCTAATTCAACAAATATGAATATAATAGGATGAAATTTTCATTTCAAGATCTTTTTCCTATAGATGGGGAATTATTTTTCTTTCTATGAATATATGTAAATATACTTTCTTGATATATTTATATTTCATAAGATCAATTTCATCCTTCTGTTGTGTATCCATAAAATTCCAATTCATTGATTACTCTATGAAATGTATATTTAAAAATTAATTTTTTTTATTTTAGAATCACTAAAATTAACCTTTAATGGATATTAAGATTCATAAAATCATGATAATAATTTTTATATAACTATTTTCTAATACCAATATGGTTAAAAAAATTATCAAATAAATTAATCTCTAAACCTCAAAATTCAAAGTACTGGTTCATCATTAATAATTATAATTTTTTTTCCAATTTTTTAACTAAAAAGAATGACATATAAACTAGAAATTATCATAGGATAGTGGTAGGTGATAAAACCATATCATCCTTTGGGCATGGGTTCAAGACTTGTGGCCTTGCTAGACATGATATGTTTTCACAATATATACATGTTATCCTTTCACTAAACCATATAAATATAATTCCTTTAATGTTTTCAAAAAAATATGATGGACATGCTTGAAAAAAATTAAATCAATAAATTACATTTTCACTATGGCTTTCAATGAATTTTTTTTCCAAATGTATAATATATCTTATTTGACTAATTTTTCAATGTCATTGATGGTCATATTAACCATAAAGGTTATCAATAGATTTAAACTGGTGTCTACAAAAATTAAAGGAATTATTCCCCAAATAACATTTTGACTAAAACATATACTAAAACTATAGGTTTTATTTACATAAATTTACCCCAATGTATCCTTAATATTATGAAATTATTAAAACATAAAACCTAAAAGGAAGTGTATAATAATTTCAAAATATGATGACTATTAGACTCATTTACCTATTATGGTATCCATAAAACTTATGTTAATGAATACTTAATTGATTCTAAAATTGAACAAAATACTTATATTTTTAATGATTCATATATCCGAAAAATCATGGGTAAAATACATCAAAAATTTAATTTTTGAATTATAATACATAAATACTTCATGCATTGTATTTCCAAATAGGTCCTTCCATGTTCTAGGGGTTTACCTTTAGAAAGAGGAATTGACTCATGTATGGTATAGATTTACCACATTTAATACCAAAAACTATAAATGGATCCTTAGGATGATTTTAATTTCCTTCCATCTTAATCTTCATTTTTCCATGGCAGTTCATTGCATTATTCCATTCCTTTCCGCACATAAACAATTTACCTATTCTATTACGAAACTTTCTTGGGTGTCACCTTCACATTTATGACAGGATTGAAATCAATCATTATTTCCTCCATAGTCACCATCACTCGGGCTCTAAGAAAACTACATCCTTATCTTCTTTTCTGATTCCTGGATCTGGTTACGGTATATGTTGTTAATAATATTTTAGGAAAAAATGATTACGAATAATTACAACATATTTCACTCAATTATTCATCTCATTTGGTTTCTCATAGAAACCAACTTGTTCTTCATATTCGATGTTATCATGATTTATTCATGTTTTATCCATTGAATAAAACTAAAATCATAGTCCGAGCAACAATAATCATGGTGTAAAAAACATAAGATTATTTATATGATTCTTAAATCATTACACCTTATATTAAATATAATTCATCTTACATTTTTACAACGTCATTCATTTTCATTGCTAATTATAATCCATTGTAATGATTTGTAAAGAAATTATGAATAATCCTAAGAAAATCCCCTTGGAGTGTCAAACCAGGTGCATAATAAAGACCATTTTAATGCACCAGGCGATGATCAAGTCTATACCAATACACCCTTTTTGAATTTATTAACCCTAAGTACCTCTGTGCTATAACCATGTACACTCGTAGTATCTGGACAAGGATGTATTTCTTAGAAGGCCAAAATGATATCTTCTATAGAAAAACATTTGGATATTATTCTATATTTTTTATAAAATTTTATCATAGGGTTATATTACCTAATCAATGTTTTCTTATATCTAGTTTCCTAGGTTATTACTAAACCTATTTTGATACTAACTATAGTGAACCCGACCCTAGTAGCCTAGAGTAGGTGTCTACATTATTACATTGAAATGATATACAAGGAATCACATCCCGAAGGACCAATTGGTTTTTTAGTCTTGGTAAAATAGATACATACATGAGTCTTACATTAAATTTGAATACAAAATTTATAACATAATTTTTTTACAATATATCATTATTCCCTCTAGTATATTCTTGTATATCTAACATGCTAAAATTCATGGACTCCTAAAGAAATGAAAAAATAAATTTGATCTTACATTATAATTCAGGGTTGTGAATAGTTGAATCATTCATGAATCAATAATAATAATCAATATATAAAGGTAATAAGAAAACACAAATTCTGTATAATTAATAAACCAAGAATTGACCCCATCCAAAAATAATATCAATGAGAAAATATCATGGATAATAATCAATATGGTAAGGTAAATAAAAAAACACATTATCTTTAATCAATAACATGACTATTATAATTAGATAAGAAATAATAAATATGGAATGGTAAATAACTGAATAATCATTCCATTTAATGGATAAATGATAATTAAATTCATCCAAATATAATGTTATAAGGAAAATATCATTGATACTAATAATATAATATTGATTGAAGGTAATTATTAATTATTGGAAGTCATGTTTCCTAGGTATATGATATCATTACCATCAATACCATTTACAAGATAGTTAAAATGATATTTGGTGAAAAACCAGTTAACTAAGTCCAACAAACTGATTCATCCCAAGAGACTACCAACACATCGAGGGATATCTATAATTGGGTCTCTCCTATGTCATATCTATACTAATAATTCCTCATATATCTAAGAATCGATTTAATTCATAATTAATGTGCTTTATCAAATATTTTTATCATTTAAAGAATATAGATTTATCAATATTTCCCCAATTAATCTAATAACTTTAAAATTAATAGACCATATGTAGAAATGATATATGGTTTATGAAAAAAATTATCCATAATAAATAATTTGGATATTTATGGGAAATTTATTGACTAATTATCATTGTAAAGTGAACATTTTAAGGGAATGTTATTGTATAAAAAATGGATCAAGAACGTGAATGTCAATAATTTACTTATTCAAAATGATAATAAATAATCCAAATGGGTAATAAGGATGATATAAATATAATATATACCTATTGGAGTAAAAATAATTAGTTTTATTTAGAGATGGATATAAATAACATAAAAAGATCATTAAAAACATTCTTAAGGAAAATATCATTTTCATTTTTAGAAACAATTTTGAAAACATAAAAAATTTTGAAAATATTTTTCATTAAAAAAACAATTTTGAGAAAATTAATTTCAAAAATATTATGAAAAATTTTTTCTTTAAAAAAATTTGAAATTTCAATGTAATATTCAACGAAATGACAATGGGTGATTCCATATATGTCGTAAAGAACATCCCTTTTTCTCGGTAAAAATATAGAACAATACCTTCTTTGGTAAGTGATAAGAAGATTAATTTGAAAAAATTATTTAAAAGATAAAATTAGTAAATATATATTTAAAAAATAATTTTGAAAATGTTAAAAATATTTATGTTTTTTTTATAAATAATGGTTTTAGAAGAAAACATGTTTCTGATCGAACAGAGAAATGATGTCGGTTTTTATTAAAACAATTTTCTCAAAATCATAAATTATCAAAGAGTGGGAAAATGGTACTATTATTTAGAAAACATCATGAATAAAAAGAGTAGAATAAAAATAATTATTTAATTTTTTTCAAATAATTCTCTTTAACTAAATTTTAAGAATAAACAATCTTGATGGGAATGAGATTGTGAAATATTCCATTACAATGATTATAAAATTAAAGTGGTAATTAGTTAATTAATAAAATATTTTAATTATAATTAATCTCAAATTGAATTAGTGGAAATAAAAAATTATATAATTAAAATTCGTTATACAAATAATCATTGTATATAAAAATAATACGAAGAAGAAATATAACCCAATGAAAAGATGTTTAGTTATGAAATTATTTACTAGTTGATAACTTTTAAGTAAAATCACCGCAGATGATTTAATTAAAATTGAGACATAAAATACCATGAATGATTAATTATTCAGTATATTATATTTGAAATGGTCAGAATATACACCATATAAAAGAAACTAGGTTCATAACTTTACAATATGGCTTAATGAAATTAAATTGAGATAAAATCCCTTACCACACATTTATTTTTGGGTGAACATAATTTATCCTAATTAATAGTGGTTTTAAAAATGTTATTAAATTATAAATGAATCATTTTTATATTTATAATATCATATATTATCCTTTTATAACATCTTATCAACTGTTTTTCAATCATATCTAATTATTTTCAATGCATTTTGGTGTTAATTTCCTTGTTTTCTCAATCTTGTTTCATCATGAATGGTCCGGTTCTTGCACATATTATGTAGTTATATCATATCCATAAAAATAATAGTGAAATAATTGTCATTGTTTACATAAATTTTACTTTTAAAACTAATCATGAATGATGGTTATGTAAAATGATGTATGTTAGGATCATGGATATGGTAGGTCGTGCATACGCATCAGGTACATTTTCTTTTTTCAATGGTAATCATGGAAAGAAGGTAAGAAATATTTTACATTTAAAAAATGATAATAATATCATATATACCATATCATATATTTATATATACAATCCATGTAGTTTGGTGATTAAAAGACTGTTACATCGCTTTGTGAAGGTAGTAGTCCAGAAAAAATAAATGATGTTATTATCATTACATGAGTGAAAATGAAAGATATAAAATGTAATATATTATCCTTAAATAATGATTAATTGTCATGAATGTAATTATTATCTAATTTATATCACATATAATCATTAAAATTATATCTACCAACTTCCATGTGAAGCGTTAGGGAAAAACAAATCACATCGCTTCTTGAGGTGCTAGTCCTCCGTACATACGAGCGACATTATCATATCTCATACTTAATGTAAGGTAAAAAGATAAATATGTGATATAGAGACTAAATAGGTATAAATATACTATAAATATAACATATATACTTTATATCTATCATCTTACCCATCCTTGAGGTGTGGAAATGGAAAAATTAATGACATCAGTTCTCAGTACGGTAGTCCGTTGTATACTCAAATGATGATATCATAGCCCATTTGATAGATGTGGAGATGGATGTAGGTATATAACATAGTATAAAAACATTTAATTTTATTTAAGGAAATTAGGATATTATATAATCATGTTTTAATAATAATTTGAGGTGGTTGATAAAGAAATAAAATAAAGATGCTTGTCGAAAAACATTTCCTCTTCTTGGGGTACCCCCCTTAGGTTTTCACAAAAGCCTAACTAGGTTAGATTTTGTTTCAAAGATAGGGATTCTAGGATTAAGGTCGTTTTTAATTTATTTGTGAAGGTATTGTATGATCCAAAGTGGTTTTAAGGTGTGAATAAGGGAGGATAGGGGTGACATTTTATAATTGGTGAGAGGACACACATTGTATTTTTGAAAAGAATTGAGTCCTACCATGTTTTTCATATGTAAAAAGGGTTCAAAAAAGAAAAAAATAGATTATTATAGGTTAAATAGTATAAATATTCCTATATAAGTGTTTTTATACAAGTTTGTATGTAATTTATATCTTTATCATTTTATTTTAACTTTGCTATACCCATTTTTACCTTAACTGCGGTAATTAATTTTTAATGCATTCATTAATAATTTTTGGAAAAAAATTAATTTGAACTTATTATATATTATATATTATTTTTATTCTAAATATTAAATCCATTTTTCCTATTCAGTTCACATATGTATACATTTTTAATTTAAAATTAATTTCACAGAAGTGATGAGAAAGCGGGGGTTTAAAGTGAAAATGTTTAAACTTTACAGAGTTCTTAAATCTAAATTCAACATGAAAATGATTCAAATGAATTAAAGAAGATTCAATTTTTTAAAAATGATCTAATTTTACTTTAATACCAATTCCAAATTTATTTTATAATTAATAAGTATTTAAAGGAAAATGTAGTTTTCAATTAAAATTCAATATTTTTCACTATTCATCAAAAATTGAATCTTTTTAGAAAAATAACAAATAAATAACCCTAATATATTTATTACTATTTTTTTTCAAAAAATTGTGTTTATTTTTTAAAATTATTTTTCTATAACTTGAATAAAATAATTTTAAATTATCTGTGAAAATCGTGCCTAATTAATCTATTAGAAAAATATAGTTTTTCAGAAAATATTTCTTTTTCTTTCAAATGATTATTATTTTATTATTAATCAATAGATAATTAATAAATGTTTCATAACTATATATATTTATAATATTACAACCCTTGTTTTTATTACGCATTAATTTATGATTTATTATATAAGAATAATTATAATACAACCCATAAGATTGAGAACTATAGTGTCCTTTGGGATTAGATACATTACATAACAACATAAAATAGGGTATACATCATCAATATTTAAAACATCCTTAACATGCTCATATTATTCCAATAATTTCCCAACTATATAAATTATATAATCTTGGGTTTTAGTCAAGAATTTGGTTTCTTTCAATTTGAGGATATTGTTCAGGTTTAGAGTTTTAGGGAATTAGACCATAACTCATACATTACAAACCATATAATACAAATAGGACACTTCCAATTAGTATCAAATTTTTCATTATGAAAAAATTAAAAATATAGAATATCTATTTACATGAATTTTTTTTAGGAATTTTGTCAATACTTTATTTATTCATTTACCCATCCTATAAAAACAATTTAAAATGTGGGATGAAAATAAAAAAAACTCATTATGGAGTACACTAATAAGGAGAGATATTTGTCCTTTGAATACATGAAACCTCATGTAACATTTAACTTTTTCTTCAATGTTTTATTAGAATATTAAATAAGAAAATCACATGAAAGAAACACACATGTTTTACACAAATAAAATCATTAAAACCAATAGCAAGAAATTAAATCCTATTATAGAAACATGGAAACTAAATTTCTTAAAACCCTTTCAAAACCCTTTTAATTTGAAAAAATCTATAGCTTACTTCAAATATAATCACTACCCAATGAATTTTAGATCTATAGTGGGGATCACCCATCATATACACTATATCGGGCTCACCCCTGAGCTGTAACGGGGCTCCACCATTTATATAACTATATCAGGATCACATGTTTTATATAATTCTAAAATACCATATTATGAATAAAAACTTCATCATAAAACCATATGAAAAACTCTTTTAAATCCATATAAAAAACATTTGGAAAATAAAATACCATTTTTTTAAAAACCCCATTTTCAATATAGAGATACCGTTTTCATTAAAAAAAACTACCTTCAATACAAAAATTCCAAAAATAAAATAAAAATTGGTTTTTCTTTTAAGTAAACTTGTAAAATTTCAAAGGAATCTAGATATCAAAAAATAGTCACGACAGAAAAAAATTCATTATCGCCATGTATGTTAAGAATAGAGCAACCCTTTTGTAATTTGTCAATACATTATATGAAATACACATAAAAATATTCTTTTTGATAACATTTTATATACATAAAATATAATTAATAATTTTTTTTAATAAACTCATTTTATAAACATATACATGGAAAAATTAAGAGAATTTTAGGAAAACATTAAAATATAATTTTTTAAAGGAAATATCCTATACCACCTGGGAAACTCTTGAATCAAAAAACCTATTAAATAATAAGAATAAAAAAACATTAAATATAAATATAATATAGAAATTCCTGACATAAAATTTAAAATTGATTGTATATATACCTTATAAACAAATAAATGTGCATAACATCAAGATATGATTCAACAGAAGGAGATTGAGACAAAGTATCATACCATGAGTCCAATTCATCACGTGTGAAATTATCTTCCTAAATAATATACTTAAGTGGATTATTTAATTATTTTAGAACCCTTTTCATTTTTAAAATTACTTTTATCTCACATTTAAAAAATTTATATACAATTACAGAATCAATTAATAGTAAGTCGTATGTTTGGACCATGATAAGCTTATGTGTCAAAAACAACTTTAGTAGGTTGACTATAGTCAAAGGGGTCATTAGTGTAACATATATTGAATAATGATAATTAAATAATTACCATATTTATATAATAATTATTATTTAAAAATAAAAATGAAGTTTTGATATGAAAAATGATTTAATGTTATGATCATTGAGGTTGTCGGTCTTAGGTCAACATGAGTAATTTTTGTATTTTTCAAATGATCAATATGGAAAGAATGTAAGAATTATATATCTTTAAATAATTATAATTATATAATGAATAAAATTATATTTAATTATATATACATTTATATATCATTATTTTTATTTAAAATGACTCACATTGCTTCACTCATCCATAAACGACATTATCACTTTTTTAGTGTGTGAAATGGTAAGAAGAAAATTATATATTATATTTTAAAAAATATTATTACTTAATTAAGATCATAATTATGAAATTAAAATCATATATATTCATTATATTTACCCTTATTACCTTTCATGTAACACATTATAGAGAAACTCTCCGCAAGGCTGTAGTGTGTCGTACACGTGAGTGGTGATATCGTGTCCCCTACAAAATCAAATATAAAAACGGTATATATAATATTATTACTATAGAGTTATAATTATGTTATAAAATTCATAAATTTAATATATAAACAGTATTTCTATCATTATTCCCAACCATGAGAGGGGGTAATGAAAAAAAATGATATTGTATCGCGAGGTGGTAGTTTGTCGTACACGCGAATAACGATTTAGTAACCCATTTGATGGAAGTGTTTATGGTTATATATAATACCCTTAACATAAAAACATATAATTATATGGATGATACTGAGGTTATTATATAAATATGGCATAAGAATAATCGAAAGGGGTGGAGAAAGAAATAAACCAAAAACACATATTGATGAATGTTACCTCTTCCTCATGTAACTCTTTTTGGTTTACACCAAAGGAATTACATGGTTGGATTTATAGAAAAATTAACCCCTATTAAATGAGAGGACATAATAATACAAGTTATTTTTGAATTTATATTCAATGAAAATGGTATTTGTAGGAGTGAAGAGAGGAGGATAATGGTATGTTGTCTAAAAGAGTGGTGGGTGGAAACATTGTAAATTTTTTAAGGAGGGAATTCCACCCACACTTTTTCCATGTGAAGTGGCTCCAATAATTCACATAACTTGATCATATAAGGGATAAGGTAAAAATATTTACATAAAATGTGTGCTTTACAAGTTTTTACTTCATGTTTTCCATTAAATTTAAATTTTAATCACTTAGAAATCTCATTTTTTTACATTAATCATTGTAATCAACTTTTATTGTTTTCCCAAATCACTTTGGTAAAAAATTATGTTGAACCAATTAGAAATTATAAATTACTAAAATTAAAAATAATAAATCCATTTATAAAAAATTAAAATCACATAATTGTAAATATATAATTTAAAACTAGTCCCACATACATGATAAGAAAACATGTTTTTAATGTAAAATTGTTCAAAAGTTTGAAATGTTTTATATCCAAATTCATATGAAAATGATAAAAATGAGATAAATTTTATTATTATATTTATAATTTTATTAATTATAATTTGAAACGAAATTAAAATATAATCTAACATTATAAATTATTTAGATGAAAAGTCATTTTTCAATTAAAATTTAGTATTTTTCACTATTTATCAAAAAATGAAACTTCTTATAAAAATACCAAAAATTCACCCTAAGTAAATTTTGATATTAAAATATCCAAATTTAAGTTTATTTTTTCAATTAAAATTTGAAAAATTTAGTTTCAAATTATGTGTGCCATCAAATGGCAGTAAGAATGCCTTTAGAAAAATACAACATTTTATGTGTGAAACTGGATTTTTTATCATATCATTTATAGAAAATGCATATGTTGAATGTTAAACATTCTATTTAATATATTATAAATATTTTTATTTAATATCATTGAATAATATTATTTAATTTAATTTATTATGACAAAAAACCTTTCAGTGCATTATTTGTTTTATCAAAACATTTTATTTGTATTTAATTGGTTTCTATTATCATTTATAATTAATTAGTAACAAATGAATTCATCGAACAATCATGTTTAAAAAATATTTTCTTAATTTATTTAATATTATTCATTCCCACCATTCCAATGGATTGTTTATTATAATCATGTTACATAAAAATATTAATAGTATATTGTCATCCGGTGAGACTCGGTCTTGTGTGTAGCACTAGTTATCAATGAAACATAATGTCATGTAGAAGGTATGATAATCATGGTGTTGTGTATAATTCAATAAAAATATAAATTGTGTGTAATAAAAGATACCAAATAATTTAAATTAATTTAAAAGAATATATTTAATAAAATCTCGAGATGTTTCGACATCCCCACCCCCAAATAAATTTCATCCTTGAAATTTGAACTTTATCTCGGTAATCAAAAGTTTGGACATTTGAAAATAATTTTTTTTGTAAACCCAAATCATAATAAGGGTTAATAAAACTACCTATTAATAAGATATAAAATTACATATATATGTTATCTAAAACAAAACTAAGTTTTAAAATAAGATAACATATGAGGGAATGGAAGAAAAACATAAATAATTTTAGAGAGTGAATGATTTTATTGATCACAGAAATGTTAATTTTCAATGGAAACATAATGACCTAAAAACCATAAATATGCGATGATTAAAAATTCTATCATAATAATTTTATATAAATTTAATATCATTACATTCTTAATGCATAATTTTTTCCCAAAAGTTGAGGAATTCTTTTACTATATATGGATATAAAGAAATAAAAATAAATGATAAATTTCTCTTTAATAAGAAAAATTTAATATTTTTGTTATGATTTTATAAATTTAAAATACAATCCTTACTCCAATAAATGAATAAATATGTATTTTTTTATACTTGAAGCACTAAAATTCACTTTTAACATAACATACGATCCACAAAAGAGTTATAAGTCTTTATTTCTATCTTTAACCATTTTACAAAATCAATATGGTTAGAAAAAGTTATGTAACGCAATAATTCAATCACTAAACTATAAAATTAATAACATTAGTTTATCATTAATATTTATTTATTTTTCTCAAAAAAATTTAAAAAATATATCATTAATGGTATTATTAACCCTAATGGTTATCAATACCATTAAACCCATGTCTATAACATGTAAAGTAATCATTAGTAAAATAATTTTTTTACTAAAAAAAATAATTCAAATACCTCTTAAAAATTAATAAATATATCGCAAATTAATTCCACTACTTAAAACATCAAAATATTGGTGCCTAGGTTATTGATCTTACGATCAACCTTCAAAAAATACTGATCTCTCTGAAGTTGTCACCACTTCACCAGATAGACCAACATCAACTATAGATGTAGAAAATAATTTTTCTTTCTATATTTTCTTCATATCATGATGATTTTGAACCTGAGTATGTAAAATTGGGTAAACATTATCATAATTTCCCAACTCATTTCGGATAAAGTATATTACTATTGAATTTCTATATTTTATCTTATTCTTGGATTGTTTCAGACACTTTTCTTTTAATTTATGAACCTTGTGAAGAAACTTTACACACTGGTAATACTTTTTGTATCCTAAAATAAATTCCCTATAATGTATTTTACCACATCTTGAACATGTTTTGGGCTTACATCTATAGTTCTTAGTTGGATTCTTCTCTACTTCTTGTCGCATGGACTATTTCTTACTTTTGACATATTATGGTACATAAGTGTTGATAAACTTCATGTCAAATTTATGAACACAATGAAAAATAATATCATAACATTCGAATTTTTATGCTTCCAAATCACTATATAATATTGGATTTAATACTAAGAAAAATATATTAATTTTATAATCATTTTCTTGAATAATGTATGGCACATACCTATCCAATCTTGTGAAGTTTTCTTCATATGAAGCTAAAAATTTTCACCTTTTCCTATAATTTCCTGGAGTTATTTCTCCATACTAATCCATGAAACCATAGATAAATATTTTTATAGGAAATAAATATTAAATGTGTCTAATTCCATAGCATCAAGATCATATTTATCTCTTTTATTATTAACCAATGACCAATATCGATCAGCTTCACCTTCAAAACTATAGATGGAAAGAGAATCCACTTTTTTAACATACCATTAATTTAAATACATTTTTCAATTCATTGATCCATACTTCGAATAACACTAGGTTATATGATTCATTGAAATATAGGGGATTTTTCCTCATGAATTGCTCCACTATATACATGTTCTTTCATGGTAGATCGGGTTTCTTTCTACCATGGATATCACCAAAATTTATCACTTGTGTAAACTAATCCATCATTGTAGAAAACTATTTCCTTCCAATTATAACCATATCAGGATATTGATTTGGAAGTATATTCCTAACTTTGTTCATTCTGACTACATATTCCTTATTTCCTCGATGTAAAATAGTTCTAAATAAAAATAATTTAGTTGAAGAAACATGGTAATGTTAAAATTATATATCATTATAGCGTAACCATAAAGTAAAAACTTATAAGGGAATGCTATTAACACTATACTAACAACTAAATTTGTCTGAACCATACTTTCGTACAAACTATAAGGCCCCAACCATATAAATTAAAAAATATTTGGTTTTAGTTAAGAATTTATTTTCTTTACATTGTGTAACTTTTTATGTTTAGAGTTATAGGAAACTAGGCCATTACTTATACATTACAAACCAAATAATACAAATTGGACACTTTCTATTAGTTTCCATTTTTTTATAATATATAACTTTTAAAATAAATCATAATCTCTTTCCAGGAAACATATTCATGAAATTCATTATGACTACATCATTTCCCTTACTTATCCTTTGAAAAACATTTAAAAATATGGGATGAGAACAAAAATAAATATCAAGGGATACACAAAGAAAAAAAGTATTGATTCGTACTGAAACATGAAAACTCATATAAAATTTTCCGTTATCATCAGATTTTTTAGAGAATATGAAATCAATCATGTTAACATGAAAATAAAAATACATTTTTATCAAACCAAATCATTAAAACCCATATCGTTCAATTACAACCTCTTATGGTAACTAGGACCATCACTTTCATTAAACTTTTTTAAAACCTTTTAATTAGAATAACCATAAGGTTAACTTCTATTGTAATTATTACTCGATGCATTGGAGATCTATAATGTGGATCACCATTTATATAAGCTATATTAAGAAAAACCATGTGCTATAATGGGTCTCAATCCTTCGTATAACTTTTATAGGTCTCACACGTTTCTTATAATCTATAATGGGGCTTAACCCTTCATATAACTTTTATCGGGCTCACCTGTGAGATATAATGGTGCTCAAACCTTTGTATAATTTTTATTAGGATCACCCATTTGATATAACTCTCAACTTCCATGTCATGAATAATACACTTTCATCATATAACCCTTTGAAAAACTCTTTTAAACCCATATAAAAACACATTGGAAAAAGAAAATACCATTTTATTTTAAAATTAAATTTTCAATATAAAAACACAATTTCATTTTGAAAAAATCATTTTATATGCTAAAATACCAAAATAGAAGGGAAATGGTTTTTCATTGAAGGAAACGTGTAAGCTCATAAAGGAAGCTAGAAATAAAATATCATTCATGATGGTTGAAAAGTTATATATTATCATATATGCTATGAATAGAGCATCCCTTTTGTCATTTTTCAAAATATTCCATCCAAGACACATAATAAGATTAGATTTAATTTTTTTTTATTTATATAAAATATAATTTATAAAACATTTTTATTTATATAAACAAATTTTAAAAACATATACATTGAAAAGGAGTATATTTTGAGGAAAAAAATTAAATGAGTTTTTTATTTAAGAGAGGTCATTATCACTTGGGAAGCACTTGAATCATAAAAAATATTAAAGAATATAAATTGAAAAAAACATTAAATATTATATGAATAGATAAATTCATTATATATCATGTAAAAGGTTCTCTATATACCCCCATAAAAAATAATAAAGGTGCATAACATCAGGATATGCCACAATGAAAGGAAATTGAGACAATGTACCTTATCTTGAGTCTGATTCATCACATGTGTCTTTATATTCCTAAATAATAAACCTATAATAACTATTTACTTTCTTGAGAACCTTTTTCAAGATTATTATTACATTTATTTCAATTTCTAATTGGTAATATAAAATTACATATTCGATTATAATTAAGTTGGATGTTTTGACGATATTAAGATTATGTGTCAATAATGAATTTGGTAGGACAACTATGGTAAAAAGAGTCATTTCATAAAAATATAAATAATTATAATAATTAAATAATAATATATTTATATATCAATTATACTTTTAAAACCAATACTGAAATATGGTTATGAAAAATGAACTAATGTTTCCATCATGGAGACTGTAAGATGTATGTACGCATGAGTCATATTTCTATTTTTTCAATGATCAATATGGAAAGAAGGTAAGTAAAATTTATCTTTAAATAATTCTCATTTTATTTTAAATAACATTATATTTAATAATATATACTTTTATATATTATTCATGTGATATAAATGGAATCACATTGCTTTTAAGAGGCGGTATTCCACACGTCCACGAATGATATTATCCCTTTTCAGTGTGTGAAAAAGTAAAAGTAAAATTATATTTTAAATTTATATAAATATATTTATGTCATAAATATCATAATTATCTCATTTATATCATATATATTAATTATTTTTACCCTTATTACCTTCCATGTAACATGTTAGTGAAAAACTCTTCAAAACGCTTTGCATGGCATTAGTCCACCGTACATAAGAGCAATGCTATCATATCCACTATGGTATGAAATGTAAAAAAAATGTATAATATATAATGAATAGAGAGTTAAAATTAAAATTTAAATATAATATATATCATACATAACTATTATTTATCTCATTATACCAAACCATGATAAGTGGTATTGGAAAAATAAATGGCATCATTTCACGAGGCGTTAATCCTCCGTACACATGCATGATGGTTTTGTAACCCATTTGATGGATGTGTGTGTGGGTGTAGTTAGTACAATTAAAATAATAAAATATTAGTATATCTATTATATTGAGGTTATTATAAAAATATATTATAATAATAAATTAATTGTGTGGTGAAACAAATAAAACAAAAACACATATGGATGAATGTTACCTATTCTCCAAGTAACTTCATTCAATTTTCAACAAATGACTTCATTTATTTTATTTATTTCAAAAATAATTCTTATAGTCCGACATGATGGAATAAAATAATTAATTTTGGTGGTTATTGGACAATCTAAATGGATTTATAGGTGTGAAGAGAGGAGGGGAGAGGGAGGCCTTTTATAAGGGAGGTGAGTCGTAAAATTGATATTTTTTGAAAGAGGGAATTCCATCCACGTTATTTCCATGTCAAGTGGCTCCAAAAATGTACACAAATCTAAAACATAATTAAAAATGTATAAATAAATCAATCAAATGTGTTCTTGAAAATTTTATATGTCATTTTTTAGTTATGTATCATGTTTTGTCACTTGGAAATATCATTTTTTACCTTAATTGAAGTGATTAATTTTAATTTTTTTGCTAATTAAATTGGATTAATTTTAACCAATTATAAATTAAAAATTAATACGATTCAAAATATGGAATCCATTTTTCGAAAATAAAAACACATGAGTGTAAAATTATAATTTACAATTATTCTCATCGATGTGACAAGAATGTGGGTTTATAAAGTGAAAATGTTAAAATGTATAAAATGTTTTTATATCAAATAATAATATGAAAAGAATTCCAATGAAATTAATTACATTATTATATGAAAAATTGATATAAATTTACTTTAAAACCAATTTAAAATTTAATTTAACACTATAAAATATTTATATGAAAAGTCAGTTTTCAATTAATATTAGTATTTTTTACAATTCAATTAAAAATAAAACTTCTCAGAAAAATACCAAATATTCACCCTAAGATAATATTGAAATAAATAACTAGAAAGAAGTTTA
The DNA here is from genome assembly GCA_963277665.1 of Viscum album. Lineage (NCBI taxonomy): Eukaryota > Viridiplantae > Streptophyta > Magnoliopsida > Santalales > Viscaceae > Viscum > Viscum album. The sequence continues at coordinate 2,060,063,753 of OY728132.1, forward strand.
TTTTTTCAAATAAAATTTATAAAAGTGTTAATGTTTAGTTTAAAAACATGTGTGTCATTAAAAGGTGGGGAAAATACCTATAGAAAAATATAAATTTTTGTGTGTAAAAATGGATTTATTTTTATATAAAGTGTAGAAAACACATAAGATGAATGTTAAAAATTATATTGAATATGTTATAAATATATTTATCTAATATCATTCAATAATTGTAACTTATTTAATTTATTAACCTAAAATACCTTTGAGTGTATAAAAAATATATTTTTTAAAATATTTCTATTATATTCAAATGGTTTTTTTAATTTTGAATTAATTTTTAACCAATTAATTCATTTTATAGACATGTGTCAACCATATTTTCATAATTTAGTTAATATTATTCATTCCAAATAGTCAAATTTATAGGAGATAATAATAACATTAACGGTATATTGTTGTCTGATAAGACTCAACCTTGTGTATAACACAAGCTTACAAAGAAACATGATGTTATGTAAAACATGTGATAAAATTTTATTGAATATAACACAAATTAAACTATGAATTATTTTTAATTACGTCTATAAAATAATTTAAATTTATTTTAAATAATATATTTCATAAAATCTCTGGATGTTACAATTACATCACTCTTAAAACTGCATAGGATAACGTTGGGATATATATATAAGAAAGGGGTGAGCTATGAATACCATCAAGGGAATAAACAAAGCATAAAATGAATGTTTTATAACATGTTATACAATAGTAATTTCAATGGGACATAAAATAGGTGGTAATCATAAACATAAAAAATGATGCTTGATATAGAATGATAACATAAAGACAACATGGGAATGTGGCAACAACATAAAACATGAAATCATAACCATAAACAAAGGTAAAAAACAAATAAAACATAACATAATGTAATTAGGATAACCTCTTATTCACCATACTAGCATCTTATGAGAAAAAAACATTACCCAATTCCTTTGAGTGCAATATGGGTGCACCCATCATAAATATATCATGTACATGCGAAAGTGTGACACATAGATCATATATATAAGAAACTATTTCCTCACTTGTAATTCTATGATAATGGTGTGTGTATTATATACTGGTATGTACCTAATAAAATAAGTATATGTGCATAAAGGTGAATTTTCTTTATAGTAAATGGGTATGGGTATTCACTACACAATTGATTGGAATGGAAAATCATATTGAAATTTTAGCGTCATTGTGTGGCCACATAAATGTTCATGGGAGGGATTAATGAGAGTGAAATGGGTCTCTCATAATTCATAAATCATAATGGAATTAATGGGGATATTTAAGAGAATATCCCAATGTTATGAATTAGTGATAAAAGGTATATTATAATGAAGATGTTTGAATAAAGAGAAGGGTGATCCCTAACAAAATTTCAGCATAATAAAGACTTAGTTATATTCTATAACAAGAGGGTATAAATGATATATAATTGGTAAAACATAAACTTTACTGTATAGGAAACTTTATAAAGTCATGAAAACATAAAAAAGTGATATTTAGATGGTGAAATACAAAGTAGGTTCTTGAATTGAAAAGAAGAGAGAAGTCTCTCACCTTAAGAGAGTGATACAAAAATCATGGGAGAGTATTATAGAGAGATTGGGAACACCTTGTGATGACTCTATAGAGGGTATGGTAGACAAAGTATGTGTTTAAAATATTTTAATTTAATAGGGATGCAATATTTTTTGGTTTTACAATGGATAATGGTGTAGGACCTGAAGACACCCTGAGAGGGGAGGGTGAATCAGGGTGTCAAATTTTTCTTTTAAAAACAAGGATCTTGTCCCCACGATGGTAGGAACTTGTTAAACCTGTATGACAGATATGATTAGTAATGAAACATTCACATGTAAAGAGATGACACAACAATTTTTACTTGGTTCACCGCTAAGGGCTACGTCCAAGCAGTATACGCCGACAGGTTTCCGGTCGTACCTATTTCCACTATTCTTCACTAGTTGTGGATTACAAAGGTTCAGGAACAGTCACTCTCTCCCAGGATTACTACCTTTACAAAAGTTCAGGGATAGATCATTGCATCCCTCAGGTCACTCCCATTGACTCCCCCTAGCTCACTGACCTTAGTGAAGTCCCACTCAGTTTATAAATGTGAAGGTCTCTTCAATAGATTTGCATTGAAGCCTTTGTCACCTATTCAGCATGGGACAATGCTTGCATCAGAGAACTGAGTTGATGCACTTTTATATTAAATCTTCTTCTTTAGTGAAATTACTAAATGCACTAAATCTTCTTCTTCTCTTACTTTGATTCCCAACACTGACACCTGAGTGTATTGATATATTCTCCTCATTATGTGCAGATCTGAGTTTAGTTGCATGAACCGTTCTTCTTCTCTTTGAAAATCACAACGAGGGTGTTAAACACCAGTCATGTGTGTGCGGTACCACTTCTCTTCATTAAACGAAATTGTTTACTATTCATCCATCTTCGTAAATTGTTACATAATCTATTACAATGAAGGTATCAGGAAAATTTCATGCAGCTCCAAAAGACGGGCCTTCTCTAACAACACCTGGCGTTCTTCTCCAAGCCCGGCGCGCAGGTCCCAATATGGCGTGCAAGTCTTTGTTGCGCAAGTCCGAACTTGCACGCAAGTATTACCAATCTACCCGTGAGAGAACACCTTTTTCAACTTCTTACCTGCACGACTCACTTCCTTTCTCACCCAAATCTCCTGGGGTGCGCAACCAACAACCGACATGCAGCTTCTAAAATATGGTGCGTAAGTCCACCTACACGACCACACACCACTTGCGTGACTACCACACCTGCGTGGCGGGAGCTCTAATTTTCTCTAAGTGTTGAGCTCACTTACTAATGAGGATGGGTGGTCCTCTATTTATTGGCAACCTGGACCCCCTGTGCGGTGGCGCGCAAGTCTACCCTTAGCGCCCAAGTCTCGGCACGCAGGTCTCTTCCCCTGCAAGTCACTTGCGCGACCAACCCAATACTTGTGTGACCCTCTTTCCATTGCCATATTTTGATCTTATGATTTTGAAAAACAACAGGCACTCAATGTTTCAAGAATCCAAGGCATCGGTGCGCAAGTCTCTTCACGGTGCACTGGTCACCTGGGAGACCAAACCAATACTTGCACGACCCTTAGCCCTTTTCCATTTATTCATGTTCTGATCTTGAAAAACATATGGCGTGCAATTTTCCTCTCCTTCATGAAAACGATGCCACCTTGTATATGTTCTTTTTGTACTGCCTCCATATCATCCATTTATCTATCTAGGTTCTTGAATCAAACATGGATCATTAACCACATCCCTTGACCTCGACATGCCACCATGAAAGCCCCTTTATCAACAAAGTTGTATGTCATTGTTTCCGTTGTCAACAATCAAAACACGTAAAGAATGCTTATTTTCTGTGATTTGGCTTCTTCATTAACTATTCTAATTTCATCACAAACCCCACTATCATGATATATATCCATTGATAGAACAGCTTTAGCATCATCATATGTTGAGAAAATGTGAAGTGCATGGCCATCTCAGAATTCAAATCCCTTCCGCACTATCTTCTTCTTCAATTGTCATTCCTCTACTTCATGCAAATAATATGATTCTACTCATAAAGAAGTCTCTTACATGGTTCTCATGAAATCGTAAAGAACTGCATGGTCTTCATCAATCGTCGTGTCGTCTTTTTCATCCACTGATGGATTATACCTCACCATTCTTCACTGTTGTAAACAATGTGTCACCTTTGACACATGTTCTTTGGACATATGAGCAGTACACCAATCATCTGAATTTCCATTCCTCTATTTCATTAGAGTACATCTTGATCTCCTTCATTTTGATCTTCATTGAAAACTATTGAAAACAAATACAACCTTATACACAAAGTGGTCCCAACAAATGGAGGATAGTTATTTATTATTTTCCAAACATAGATTTTGTCCTCTATACCATAAATTAATCAAAACCAATAAAAAAGTACAATGGGTGTTGCCAATGGTTTCTTCAAAATAGGATTTTTTTCATTATTTTATATGTCCAAGGGAATAACTCAACAAAATATTACCATTGGTGATGTGGAAGTGACCAATATTTTTAATGTAATGATTTTAAACCCGTAAAATATTATATCAGTTTTAGAGGATTCATAAAGGCTTTATAAAATTAATAAAATAACCTAAAAATAAAATTCTTTTAAAGGGGAAACAAATATTTGGCCGTGGATACCTTTAATAGTATTTATTAAATTAATTTGGGTCATTATGATGTTATAATACACATTATATATTTATAACATATTTATTTTTTCCCCAAAATTTTGATTGTCCTGGAAAATTATAAAAAATTATCCTTCAGATAATTTCAACATGCTGATTAAAAATAAAAAAATTATTTTATCATAATTATTTTTAAATATTTTAATCTTCAATTTTAAAAAATAATCGACATTAATTGAGAAATGCTGGATGATTTTTTTTAAAATAACAGTTTACAAACACTTATAAAATTAAATTTGAAATTATAAAAATTATATTATCATTTACATTAGATAATAATTATGTAATAACAATATTTTATTATGATAAAATTTATTTCAAAAATCCATTAATGCATTAAAATAAATTCCATAAAATAAATTGTATATTACCCAAAAATACAATTTTTGTTTTATCAGATCAAAACTAAAATAATTTATGAAGTAACAATGATAAGAAGAAAATGTATTCATTATTCTAAAAAATATACATATTTATTTTATTAGGGTCTAGATATAAAGACCTTTATCAAACTAAATAATTCTCTAAGGGTAAGGTGCATTAGAATGAGATTTTTATGGGGTGGTTCGACATACATGGTTTTATCCGTGATCTCGATGAGACTTATCTTTTCTTATAAATTGTTTTACTTGTGATTTAGTTGTTGGAGCTCAGCTTGGGATTGGTTAATTGAAAATCCCAGTGATCTTATTTACCTTGGGATATCTTATAAATGGGATTCATAGTGTATGATTCTATTGGTTGAGGTCATCACTTATTTTGTCTGTGTTAATTGGATTTACCAAAAACCTATATTTATACTAATCACAATATCATTATTCAGCTGCAATATTATCAATAGAAATAATGCTTATCAGTATTTTAAATCCAATAAGATATAATAAAACCAAAAAAGTATATTTGTTTTCTATAATAATAATACATAATATGTAATCCAATTCAATCAAAAATTAAATTTTATTTATAAACATTCACATTTTTATAATCTTACCCCCTTCAGAAATTTGACCAATGAAATTCTCGTTTCAAGAACTAAAATAAATTTGAGTAATTATGTTTCATCACCTCCTATGGTTCCCTTGTCCCTTCTTAAAACTTTTGGTTTCTCCATAGAACTTTGACTCAGTGAATTTTTTTATTTCATAGAACATTGTCTATTTTATATAATAACTTCATTGACTGCTCCTCATATGAAAAATAATTCTCCAATGGTACCACATTGAATTGATATCATGAGAGGGGTGTGGTATGTACTACCTTGAGAGAGATGCGTGGAACACATCATGTACTCAAGCTAGGTTAGGTGGGATATATAGCTGATAGGACACCATTCCAATGAAATCAAGGAACGAAAAGAGACTGATGTATATTAGACCAATTTTTCTCTTCTTCTAAAATATCACGACTTTCTTTCATATAAATTTGTGGAGGGATACCTTATCCTCAACCTCAATATCTATGTCTCGTTGATGATTGTCAGTATGGTGCTTCTTTCGACTCTCAGTAGCCCTAATGTGTTGCTGAATGGTCTTGAAATTTTTCACAATTTCTTGAACCATTTCAAGACCTATTAGATTTCATTCCCCAACTTCATCTTAACAAAAAGGTGTTCAACACCTCTTCCTATAAAGGGCTTCATAGGGGGTCAATTTGGATGTTTGGGAGAAAACTATTATTGCATGAGAACTCGACCAGATGAATATGTTAATCCAACCATCCTTTAATGTAAATTGATCATGATCTCAACATTTTCTCAAGTGTCGAGATAGTCTTCTCAGATCGGCCATTAGTTTGTGGGTGATAATCCATTCTAATGATCAAGTCAGTATTTAGTGATTTTTGGAGACTCTACTTGAACATGGAGGTAAATAAAGTATCTTAATCAGATACAATCAATAATGGGGTTCCATGAATCATCACAAAATATCTAATGTATATCATTTCATTATCATAGAGTGGTAATTCCTCTCTTATTTCAATGAAGTGAGAATACATTGTTAGATTATACACTATAAACCATATATGATTATTTCCTCTTGATGTCTTCAGAAGACCAATGAAAAATTCTATGGTTATGTTTTCTTATTTCCTTATAGGTATGGGTAATGGTTGCACCATCCCCTTTGGTTTTTTCTGTTCGTCCTTCACTTACTGAAATAAAAGAAACCTTGATGTATATTCCACAATCTCCTTCTTCATATTATCCCACCAATAGTTCCCTTGGATATCTTGATGCATCTTTTTTCTCCCTTAATGGATGGAGAAGGTCAAGATACGTGAATCATCCAACATATCCTTCTTTAACTCATTATTTGATGGTATACATAGTCATTATACAAATATTAGAACTCCTTTATTAACTTTATATCTGATGATTTCCCTTTTCATACATGTTTTACTTTATTTTATATTTCCACGTAATATTTTTTAGAATTCTTAATATTCTCTAATATTGATAGTTGATCAATAATTTTTTAAATGATTGATGGTGTTTCTTCCTTTATCATTCTCATGTCCATGCATTTAATATCGGAGATGATAATTTCATTCTTAGTTTTTATCAATGATAAAATTACTGGATCCTTCCTACTTAAAGCATCTTCCGCTTTATTTGTTTCCCCAAGATGGTAGTGGATTGAGAGTTTACAGTTCCTAATCATCTTTAACAATCTTCATTAGTGCATATTCATCTCATTCTATGTGAATATATACATAAGGATCTTATGATATGTATATATTTCACACGTCTCCCCAAAGAGATAATGATTCTATATTTTCAATGAGAATATCACTTCAATTAACTCCATATCATGCATTGGGTAGTTTTTTCAGGATCATTTAATTGTTTGAGGAATAGGCTACAACTTTTTCATTTTTAATTAGTACATATCCCAATCCCTTCTTCATGTCATTGTTTAATAGCATGAATAGTTCCCCATTTTTTGGTAGGGTAAGTATAGGTGCAGTGATAAGCCTCTTTTTCAACTCGTGAGGAACTATTAACATTAATTATATTTAAAAACATTTCTCCATTATAAGTTATCTTGGATATAGGGTTTGAAAATTATGAGAAATACCTCAAAAATCGATGATAGTATCCATCTAATCCAACGAAAATATGGATTTCTATCACAAATGTTGGAAACATCCATCCATCAATTTCCTCTATATTTGAAGGGTCCATATTTATCCCATTAAATGTGATAATATTCTCCAAAAATGATACTTCCTTCAACCAAAACTCAAATTTTTGTACGCTGCATGGATCTTATCCTTTCATAAGGTCTTTAAAAAAATGATCAAATAGTCAACCAACTCATTATTTATTTTGAATTATATTATAATATAATCTATAAATACTTTAGTAAATTTTTCTATGTAATCTATAAAGACTCTATTTAACATGTACATGAATATTTATAGTGAATTATTGTGTACGAATGGTATTACTATGAACTCATATATCTCGTACATTGTACATAAAGAGTCTTAGTGATATCCTCCTTTTCACCCTTACTTGATAATACCCAGAATGAAGATCCACCTTATAGAATTATTGGGGTCCACATTATTAATCAAACAAGTTATAAATCCATGGAATAAGATACTTATTATTTATTACGATCTTCTTTAGCTCACAATAATAAAATAAAATTTACATTGACCCATCCTTATTCTTGATAAAGAGGACCGGTGCACCCCAAGGTGAAGAACTTGGGTGTATAAACACTTTATCTGGATTCTCCGGTAGTTTTTTCATCAACTCCTAATGTTACACAACATTAATTCTATATGGAGTCTTGGATAATGGAAACAACCCAAGTATAAGATGGGTTGAAAATTCATCCTCACAAAAAGGAGGAAGACCATCAAATTATTTGGGAAATACATCAGTTTATTCCCTAACAATGAAAATATCATGAAGGATGATATTTTTCTTATACTTGATCTTTTTTAAATAGATACTCTTTTCGTAGGTAAATAATATCCTTTCTTAACATGTTGGTCTAAAATAGAATTTATCCTCCTCCTAGTACTTGTATAGAGTCAGGGTATGATTTGTGATACAGATATTGATCTCCTTCTTAAAAAAATATGTTGGATCTATATAAGGATATATAATCCCTACCTAGAATAATATCATATTATACTAAAGGTATTATCACAAGTTCTTCTAGGAATTTCATCCCAAAAACTTTGACTGGGGTAGAGTTATGTACTTGGGGTGAAAAAAATTCACCAATTACTATTTTCACTAACAGTTCTACTTCCATGCATTATGTTAGTGTTTGAATAGTTCTATAAAAACATGTTTGATATGAAGGAATACATAGAGCCAGGATCAAAAAGTATGTTTACTATTCTTGAATGGATAACTTGTGTGTCTATCACGATTTTATTTTCAACATCCACATCATAAGTTGTGATGGAATAAGCTCTATATTACTCCTATAAAGGTTATTGGCATTGATTGTCTCAAAAAACACTTGACTTAGGTTTGTGGTTTTCATAGTTTCCTTGTTTCATGAATTTGAAACATTGGGAAATATGTTGAGGGTAGGCTAGATCATTCCTTTATTTTATTTCATTGGTGGTTTTATCCCATCAGTAATATCTATATACATTTTCTTCCTTCCACATCTAAAGAATTTCCTCATTCCCCATAGGCAATTTCCTAGGTTCTTATTACCACACTTTTGAAATGTGGGATGTTGAAATTTCCAACCACTATTATATTTTCCCATCACAACAAAATAATTAAATTCCACTTTCTGTTTCTTATCACCATGAGACTCATGATATTCTTTGATCTCCATTTCAACTTTGAGGGCATGCTGGATAATTTCTTCATAGCTATAATAGTATTAAATCACAAGATCCTTTCATAGACTCAATTTTATCCCACCAAAGAAACTTTTATATTTCTATTTGGGGGTAACATAGAATCTATAGTTGTATCATTAAAGTCTTTTGAAGTTTCCCCATACTCTCTAATGGATTCATCATATTTTTACATGAAGTAAAGGAAGTCCCTTTCCATTTTTAGTGAGATAGTGTGATGCAAATATTTTTCAACAAACATTTTCTAAAATTCCTTCAACCCCATCACTTTGATCACTTGTTTTGGATGAGTATTCTTTATCAATGTACACCACTGATCAAATTATCCCTCAATACAATAAATATCTAATATAACATTCTCTTTCACATAACATTGAAGGATGGAAAAGATATTCTCTCTAGAGTTGATTCATTGTTCCAAAATTTAAGGATCATATGACCCATTGATAGTCAGAGGAATTTATCAAATAAAGGTCTCAATTACAGCTTGTTCTTTCTTAGGAGGTTTGGGAATTCCATCAGATTTAGGTCTCTGTTTAGAATATGTGTCATCTAATAGAGTATCATTACAATGTTTGTGATTCCTACTCCCATAGGCTTGGGCATCTCGTTTGGGAAGTCATCACATTTCCCTTCACATTGGTTGTTTACTCAATTGATCATATTTACAAGAATTGGCTATAATAAAGGAGAAATTAGGGGTGAATAATTTAGAAACATTAAACTTATAGATATAAATCCAATTGAAGGGATAATATATAAATAAAATGTATTTCCTTAACATATGAATTTTTATACTTCAATATATGTTATCCATGATCTATTTTCTAACATAGAAGTTATACCGATCTCATTCCCTTAGTAATGGTTTATTATTATCATTTGAATTTACAAAAAATATACCCTAGGATTGTCAAACTATGTATGATAAATTCTCATTATCATGCACAAGTTCTCAATTGAATATAGCTCATCACTGTGATTTAAGGGTTTACCCCTATGTACATATTTCCCAGAGAAAAATCCACTTCTATTATCCAAAAAAGGATGTATTTTCTGGGAAACCGTATACTCTATAATTTAAAAATATTTAGGGTTGCATTCTTATATTCATATTTATCCCCAAATCTCTCACTGGTGTTTTCAAATCCTAATACCAATAATAACTAAACATTCAAATGATAAATCTATGAAAACTATTTTTATTACACTTTATTTCATTATTTATTACATAAGAATACTCATAATACAACCCATAATATCAACAAGTATATAGTATTTGGGATTTAGATACATTACATAATAACTTAAGATAGGGGATACATAATCATTATTGAAAAATTCTTTAACATGCTCATGTTATTTAATAATTCATAAAACTACAAGGGATAACCTGGGGACATACAAAAGAAAGGGTTGAGGTATAAAGCATAGAAAGGGAATAGAAAAGATATAACATGAATAATTTATTACATATTAAACAATATGCATTTCAATAGGACATATAATTTGTGAGAATAATAAACATGAACAATGAGGCATAATATATCATGATGACATAAAGACAATATGGGAATGTGACAACAACATTAAAAATGACATCATAAGTACATGTAAAGATTTACCACCAAGAAAACAAAAACAAATGTGCTTAGGATAACTTATTTTGCACCATATATGGAATCTCATGAGAATAAAATATCACCCAATGTATTGGAGCTCTATCTGGGATCACCCATCAGAATCATATCATGCACATGTATAAGTGTTCCACATAGACCATTTACATAAGAACATATTTAATCACATTTAATACCATTTTAATAAAGTATGAATTATATAAATTTAATTCCCTAATCTAACAATCATAAGTTTATAATGGTGAACACACTTGATAGAAAATGGGTGCACATATTCAATGCACAATAGTTTTCCATGGAAAATTGTAGTGAAATTTTAGCACCTAATGGGAGAATATAAATGTTAATAAGGGGTTTTAATGAGATTTAAAGGGGTATATAATCATTAATAAATCATAATGTAAATATCATGGATGTGTAAGAACAAATCACAAAATTAGGAATTTGAGATAAAAGGGATAAGATAATGAAGATGCTTGAATTTGGACGAGATGGAGAGGATCCATTACTAAATTTTGGTATAGTAAAGGCTTAGGTAAATGATATAATGAGAGGAGATAAATGATATATTATTTTTAGGATATAAATTTTACATTATATTAGATCTTATAAATTCATCAAATTATAATCAATTGAGATTCAAAAAGGATAAATACAAAGAAGGTGCTTGAATCGAAAAGAAACGAGAGAAGTCATTTACCTTGAGAGGGTGATTCCAAAAGATTGGGAGGGGATTATTTAGAGATTTGGGGCACCTTGGGAGGACTATAGAGAGGGTAAGAAAAAGTAATGAAATTATCCAATGGTTTTGAGTTTAGATTAATGGGATAATGGACAGGTTTATATTGGAAAAGAGATGGGAGTTCATTATTTTTTCCTAAACATAGGTTTGGGAATCTATATAATAAAGTAGTCAAAAACACAAAGCTTTCTATGTAATTTTCCCATGGTTTCTACAAAATAAAATTGGATTTAATTATTTCATAAGTCCAAAGGCCTGACTCATTAAAATATAACCCTTTTGGATATGGAAGTGATTCATGTTCATAATGAAATGATTTTAAAACATTAGAATATAATATTGGATTTTGAGGATTCATAAAGGCTTTATAATATTAATCAAATAACCTCAAAATAAAATTATCTTAAAATGTAAAGAAATATTTGGTCATATATACCCTTAATATAATTTATTACATCAATTTTGGGTCATTATGATGTCATAGTACACATTGTATATTTATAGTGTTTTTAATTTTAACCAAAAAATTTGGTTGAATCATAAAATTATGAAAAATTTACCATTGGATAATTTCAATGTTATGATTCCAAAAATAATATTTATTTTTTAAAAATAATTTTTTATATATTTGAATTTTCACTTTTGTAACAAAATCAAAATTTGTTGGAAAATGATGATTATTTTACAATAATAGTTTTCAAACACTCATAAAAATTACATTTGACATTATAAATATTATATTGTTATTTAAATTTAATCATTATTATTTAATAATAATATTTTACTAAAATATTATTTTTTTCAAAAATTCATTAATTCATTACAATAAATACCTTAATAGAAATTGAATATAACCCCAAAATAAATTTTTTTTTCATCATGTAAAAACCAAAATCACTTATAAGGTAATAAAATAAGAAGAAAATCTTTTCATTATTTTATACAATATAAATATTAATATTATTAGGGTCTAGATATGTATCAATTTATCACAATATAAAATTCCATAAAGTTAAGGAGCAAGATGGTGAGATTTTCATGGGGTGGTTTGAGGTACATGGTTTGGTTCATTGGACTTGGTCAAGGGAAAACATAATGATGATATATTCCTTAGAAGCTCTGATAAATGGGATTTATTGGGTATGGTCCTATTGGTTGAGGCCACCACTTCCTTTATTTGTGTCAATCATATTTATCAAAACCCAATATTTATACTAATAATATGATCATTGTTCAACAGATATATTATCAATAGTAATGATGTTTAAAAAACTCTTTTGAATTTTATTATATATAATAAACCTAATGTAGTTCATGTATTTTCTATAACTCTAATATGTACTAGGTAATTTAATTCAATCAGTGAGGGAATTTTATTTATTAAATTTTGGGTTGTTATATATAAGTTATTTAATACTTTTCATACCTATCAATTTAACAACCAGGTTATAAATGTCATATTAAATAATAATATTTATATTGTATTGTTATTTTTTAAAACTCACTCTTTTAGGTAACGTAAATTATCAAATGAACATGTTATTGCGTGTAATAAAAGATAAAGTCAATGTCACGTGTATTTTAATCTACAGAATAAAATAAATTTATTTCAAACAATAATTATATCGTAATGACACTTGATTTTATATTCCATTATATGCATACTGTTGTATGTTATATACATTATCTAATACAATGTTTTTATATTAAAAAATTTAGTTATTGCATTAAGATATTTGAGGAAATTTTTTATATATAAGATGATGATAAGGAATGATGATAGTATGGTCTTGATTTCATTACTATATAACTGATATTTTTCTAAGGAGTTTATCAAGGAAGATAAAATAATTGGCCTACTATTAGCTAATTCAAATTCCCATAGATTTTTGGATATATTAAATACACCGAACAATTATCAAATATGGGAGAAAACCTAGTGAATAATTGTAAAGAAGGCATAATATATTTTTAGGTTCATGTAAGAAATAGGATGAGTACTATTTTGGACAGAATCATAGAAAACCCACTGATAAGACAAGACTCAAGGGTTTTTACATCCTATTAATTGAGGTATGTGGCTTATAAAAATGTAGAAATGCTAGTGAAAATTCAATGTGGGATTAGAAGATATATTCCACTATTCACAATTATTTAAAACAAATTTTTTGGATAATAATACATTGTATATGTCATATTCATCCATGAACCATTTAATTTTTGGAAGATAAAACATCACCATAAACTAATGATGATCCAAGAATATAGATACATTGAGAATAATGATGATAGGGGATGAAGAATATTGCGGTCCAAGAAATATAAATATTATCATGGAAATGTACACTATAATTACATTGGAAGAATAAGTGAAAATAATTTAAGAAGAATCTTGAAAATTTCCACTAAATGAAGATATGGAAATTATATGTCTTATATAGGAATAATCTCAATAATTCATAAGGAAAACCAAAATTTGTGTAAGGTAAAATAATTTGAAATCAAAAAGAGATTGAGTAGGATTTATAAGGGATATAAGATAAAGTTTCTATAATACCATACCATTATAATGTACAAAAAACCCTATAAAAACATTAATTTGGAATATCTATTGATAATCTATAATTGAGAAACATCAAAATGAAGAATAATATATTTGGAAATATTATGTTATTTTGTTAAGAATGATATACCATGATACCAATCTAGTTGTGATTTAATCAAAATTTAGTTCCATGATAATGAAATAAAATAACATAGAACGGTTCCAACATAAATTTCTAAAGGAATGAAACCTTTATCATTACAATTTTATATTGGTAAGCTTTATATGGTAAATCCATTGATTTTATTCATATAGTTTAAGAAATCTTATAAAGTTAATTCTATGGATTTTTTATATTACAATAATACGGTAATATTAATGATTTCCATAGTGTACAAGTAGTTATGTTTGTATGGCACATGTAAAATAGTTTACAGGGACCTACTTGATGATTTGTATGGTTTAGTGCATCTTAGCTTACAAAAACACTCTTATGAGGAAATCATTGGATAAAAGAAAAATACTGAATTATGTTTGTAGGGTATAACCGAAATCTACAAACTTAATAATCTTTTTATGTTAAATTAGGAACCTATGAAGTATTAAAAAATTATGTATAATATATGAATGTCGTGAAATCAGAATAAATAGTTTATAAGGATTAAGATCTACATTTGGTACAAACAACCCTACAAAGACAATGAGTAGAGATACTATCAAGTTTTGGAATATGGGATTAATAAAATAATTTGAGAAGGTTTCTAGAATTTGAATCCTTATTAATTAAATTCTAGTTGTATTATGCTATTATGAAATTATTTAAACATCATAATTATTTCTATAATAATGATTCAATGTCTTTGATAATAAGTGTTTTGAAGGATGAGTTGGCCCCATCTTATAAAGAGAATACCCATTTCAATAAATTGTTAAAGGAGAAAATAATGTTGAATAAGTCTTTGGTACATTTTGATGTAATTTCACCATGAGAAGTGCTTTATGCTATAATGAGTAAATACGAAGAGTTGTTGTTGGAGACATTTGTGCTACAACATGTAATTTAACACATTTCCAAATTTTGATTAAAAATATTAAATTCATTATACTAAATTAAATGTATATAATTGGTAGAAATTATTTTTAAAATAAACACACAAAACAAGATGTTAAATAGTTTTTCATAAAAATACCCTTTTATGTATAAAAATGTTTTTATACTAAATCCAATAATTAAATTGATAATAAGAAACAAAATTGGATTATTAATAATATAAGATAACAAAATTTATTTTTAAATAATTTAAAAAATGGGACTTTGTAAATTATAGAAAAAATACAGATTTCTATAAGAATATGTAATTTTCAATATTCACTAGGAAAACAATTTATTTAGAAAAAATTGAAATTTTCACCCTAAGCTAATTTCAATATGATTATTTTAAAAATGATATTATTTTTATAATATAAAATTTATATAATTATTAGATATTAATTATAATATCTTAACATAAAAAATAAATAGAACTCATTTTTCAAGAATCATATTTCTGAAGTATAAAATTGCATTACTGAAAATTGAGTACTTATTTTCCAAGAATTAATATATGATTTTTTAGTAGTTAATTTATATATATATATATATATATCATAATTTAGTTAATAATATTCATACCATAAAATTCAAAGGATAGGTCATAATTTTCATATTTAAATAATAACATTTTGTGGCTTATTTAAGCTCTATATTGTGTGTTATACATGCTATTAAACATAGTGTTATTTAAAAATCTCAGTGTGTTACATCACCCCCCCACTTAAATAAATATAATCCTCAAAATATGAAATTTTGTTTAGTAATGAATGGTTTTTCATTTGAAAATATATTTATTGAAAACCCACTTCATAAAAAGTATGATAAAACTTCCTCTTAAAAAGAGGTAAAATGATGTTTGAAGGTCATAAAAAAATAGGTTTCCAAATATGTAAATGGAAGAGAAAAATAATTCCCATATATTAATAGACAGTTTTTATGAACATGTTCATGATAAATATAATGATCATATAATATTAAATCTATTATGGGTTAAAATACCATTGATTTATCAATTAGAATATTAAACAAATACTGTTTTTAATTCAAGGGCCTATTCCTAAAGTAGATGGGTTCTATTACTATCTAGATAATGAACTTGAGAGAATTCAATTACTTGATTAATTTCCATGTCATAATAATAATATCATCTTTTTTTGTGCTTCTCTCTATTTTAACGTCAACTCTTATGTCAGGAAATGGATATTTGAGATGAAATTTTCATACATGAAGAATTTATAATGAATCATAACATTAAAAAAATCATTCCTTCAACCTATAAATATTTACTAAAATCAAAATGGTTTGAAAATGTTCTCCAATATGATAAATAATAATTTATCATCAAAAAATAATATCTAAACATAAACTTAATCCATTCCATAAGTAGACAACCTTAAGGATCCTATAAAATGTGTGTGAAAACAATTCAAGAATTCTAAAATAAGGTCACTATATTTCCAAAATAAACTTATCATTATTCCCCCATAAAGTAGATGTCAATTTCACAGGAAAATACCTTGATTACTTATTCTCATGAAACATGGAAATATATTAAATCACCATAAAATGTTAATGAAAACATGAATGCTTCCAATAAATAACTCAACCCTTATTCCTTAAATAAATTATCATATTATCGAATATATTTCATAGATCCAAAAAAATATGAAGTAAATTACATCATGAATCAAATCAGAAATCATTTATAAAGTTATTAGTACTATCCCATTTACATTATCAATAATTTATTTATCTAAAATAAACATTATTATTTCAAAATTGGAAATATATTAAGGGTTATATTTACCCCTATCACATTTTTTTCTTTAAAATATCACCTTACCATTAAATCGCAATTATAGTTCATCAGTATTATTCAATATATACATTAAAATCCTTAAATAGAGACTACAGTATCAAAATCCTTATATATTTAATGATTCTTATCATGAGAATACCATTAATAAAAATACTTCTGTAGTATAATTCTTGAATTCTAAAAACACAATTACTTTAAACATCCACTTTGGATACAGTAACGTCATAACATAGACCTTAATACCTTAGATTCTTTTAAGGTATATTCCCCTAATTCTTAAGGAATTCATTTCCATATTTCCCCGTATCATTACAGTTGAAACACTAAACATTATAGGTTTATTTATTACCCTTTAATTCACATTATTTTTGGAATTTCTCTCTACACTTGAAGAAAAATATCATCCACTTCAATAAATTACCATGGTATTTCTTTCCCCATTTCTCACATGTGGAAAATTTCTATTTTCCCTTCTTCCCCTTATCCAATTTTTTCATTGTCTTCATTTTATTATCATTCTTATCTTCAAGTACATAAAACATTGTGAATTATTTTAATATCTAGATACCATGTGATACTATATCATTATATGATGATACGTTTTTTGGTGACTAGTGTCATTTGAATGATTTTCTTAATCCCATCCAAGAAATAACAAATAATTATCTTTTTATTACATATATAATACATGGAATTACTTACTAACCATGTAAATTTACCTTCATACATAGAAAAATTTATCTCTTCCTTTTGTCTCTAACTCATGAATTGTCTATCCATATCTACTCATTGTTCATGAGGAAATTGTTTTTCCAAGAAAAGTTCCTTAGAATACTTCCATTACAAACTTGTTATTTCCTCTTTATCCATAATGTTTTGAATTAAGGTCCACCATAGATACACATCCCATATGTGATGAA
The DNA here is from genome assembly GCA_963277665.1 of Viscum album. NCBI lineage: Eukaryota > Viridiplantae > Streptophyta > Magnoliopsida > Santalales > Viscaceae > Viscum > Viscum album. The sequence goes on from OY728132.1 coordinate 2,060,081,666, forward strand.
AAACTATTATGAAAAAGTTATCCCTTTCATTAATTCCCAAAGTTTGAAATATCTTCTATAATGAACATATAAATTACATAACAATAAAATGATTTGTATTCCCCTTAAAAGATAGAGGTCACTAATGTGTGTTGTTCAGTAGGATACTTCATATAGGTAAGGTTATTTCCCATAACCTAGTTCATATACCCCAATATAGTTATAATTTTTTCAACTTCATATCCATATTCATTAACATTCCTAGAACGGAAATACCTATATGGATTACGTGCATTGATTTAGTTTTCATTCCTTTTACTAAGAACTACTTCTAAACAATAAAATTTAGAATCAATAATAATGTAAAATTTCAAGACTAGTGAAACAGTTAACGTGAATTGAAAATTTATGTATAAATAATCTCAAAAATCATAAGCCTGGTTTCTTTGGAAATATTATTGATCTCCTACACATGGTTAAATTCAATAATATATGTTTGTTATAATATAGTGACCAATGATTCTAATAAACTAATATAATACCAACTATAAATACCTCAAATATAGTAGCCCATATCATGTTGTTACTCTATTACATTAGGACTAGATATAATAAATTTCATCCTAAAGGACTTAATAGTTTATTAGTCTTGAAAAAACAGATACAAACATGATTCCCATATTTAATTGTAAATATAAAACTCAAAGATTTATTTCATAATTTATGTTATTCATAATAATATTCTTTATATCACGTGGAAGAGAAAACAATTAAAATGGAAATCTCAAATACTGAGTAAGGTTATGCATATAGTTGAAGCTATTAAGGCACAAATAATATGAAAATAAAAAATGATGGTAAAAATAATTCCATAGAAATAATCACCAAAACTAAAAACTCATACAGCGATATGATAAAAAATAAAATAGTCACATGGAAATTAATAATTAATTTTATAATGATATAATAAATAATTTCTCACATATAAAACTTATCATCAAGTCCTTGTTCATGAAATATAAAAACATGGTTGAGGCCTTATGCTAAGACATCTGAAAATAAATGGGTAAGGCATCATCGAAAACCCAATCAAGTTTATCTCATGAGACCTGCTGATTTATGAAGGGTCTATAGTTATCCCTCTCCATAACATACTAATTATAATTCTTTATACATATAAATAAACTATAAAACTTAATATTCATTCCTTAAAAAATCAATAGATGTTCATATTAGAAGAACTATTCAAAAAAATATAAATAATTTCCCAAGTCAAATTGATCATAAAGAATCCCAAGAATTATGGGGAATTGTATCATTATATTATATCCCCAAAATATGATTCAATAAAGGATTTTTTCACATGTTATAATTCTTTAAAGATATTGAAGGAAAATTTCTAAATAAAAATACTCTTTTAACTTTAAAATTTTGTTTTTTTAATCTAAAAACTTCTCAAATATTAAAGAAAACATCTTATTTAAAAATAACCTTGTATACGTAAATAGTAATTTTCATTGAATTGAACAGTCATGATGGTGTGAAAATAACTTGGTATACATAAATAAGAATTTTACGGTTCCCACTTACCCAAAAAGTGGCCATTTGAAATTACAAAAAATGGTTTGTGGTAAAAGAATATTAATTCAAAAAACATTTTTTAAAAACATAAAACATAGATAAAATTTTATTTAATAAATAATTATAGGATAATAAAATATTAATTAAATATTTTTGATAAAATATAGATATGGTTGAAAATACTCCCCTCATGGAGGTAATCCCAAATGGAGATGAGAATGTGAAATAAACCCTTACCGCTTTCATAACATTTGAATCATAACCCCCCACCCATGAGATAAATAACTTCAAACTAAACATTAAATAAAATTAATATAAATATATTCATTTTATAACATATTAAGGGTTAATATATACACTAAAAAAGTACTAAATGGTGAATATGAATTATATATCATAGAAGTAAAATATAAATGAGAAACCATTACCTCAAGTTTGAATTCCTTTGTATGTGTAAAAACCTCCTATATAATAAATAAAACTTTATTACACATCCATTACAAAATAATACCCATATATATATATCATATTATATATTACTTACTTATAATCCTTAATCGTCTAATTATAAAAAATTCATTGTTAAAAAAGTTGTTTCATGTAATAATGGCATCATTTTTAATGAATGTTCTGTTTTTGAAGTTTGGGTATTTACACATTGATCATGGTTCCATCATATCAATAATTTTATTAATTATATAAATATTATTTATATTCATTATAAAAATATTTATTATGGTCAAAAAAGTTATATATAGAAATATGAATTACACTGTTCATGGAGATGGTAGACCGTACATACGCATGAACACTGTTTTCATTTTTCGATAGATGGAACAAAAAAAGGAAAACAATAGTTATATTTTATAAATTTATTATTATATCATATAAATAATTTATATTCATAAAATATCTTGTCATTACCATCAATGTAAAATGGAAATTAAAAACAAATCGCATGACTTCATGGAGGTTATAGTCCACACTTGGGCACGAGTGATGTTATTTTATTCAAACAGATTTGAAGGTAAAAAGGTAGAAATGATATTATAAAAATAGGGGGAAAAGTACCTAAAAATCTTCATATATTAAAATTAAACTAACCATAATAATTTTTCACTAAAGATGGTGATGAAAAATAAATTATATATCTATGTGGAGATGGTAAGTCGTAAATACGCACAAGAGACACTTTCACTTCGAATTTGATGGGAAAGAGGGTGGGTAATGATGGTTTCATAATCATGAAAAAATTTATTTATATTTAGGGTAGATATTTTATAATTTTCTGATAAATACAATATATTTATAGGCGGTAAAAAATAAGTAAAAAATTAAAGTGATCGGTTAAGCCAATTACATTTTCTTTGGAAGAACTCCATTGGATTTCCTTTTACCGATCATAGTGTTGGAATTTTATGAATAAAAGAACCTATATAATTTGGATATGTATATTAGGAGGATATATTTTTGGGATTGGTCAAGATATAAGTCTCAAAGCAGTGTAAATAATTGAGGGTGGAGGTCTATTTTATAATTTAGGTGAGGAGAACATTATTGATTTCTTAAAAGATTAAATTATAATAAAGAGATTCTGAAGACAAATTCAACCAAATGGATTGGGATTCAAAACCTATTGTATTATATGGTTTAAATATCACTATACAATGAAATTTTTATTGGTTAATGTTATTTTTTAAACATTATAATTTTGTTTAACCCCTTAATTAACCTATTTTAATATTAATTATGGAAACGTATTATTTACTCTTAATGGGTTATAATTTTACATATAAGGTAACTATTGACTCATTAATGGGAAAGGGGTGAAATTTTAAATCATATTTTATGAACTTATCTTTATTATAATATTTTTATTTTTATAATGTTATTTAATAAATTATTATTTTGGTAACATATCATTAATGTCAGTTTTGATGCCATTAATCAAATTTTACTTATACGAGACAAATACAATGTCTAAATTAAAATATAATCATTTAATAATTCCATAAAATGTTATATATCTATACTAAATGCATGGGATTCATTAATTATTCTAATTAATATCATTCTTAATATTTTTAAAATCACTTAATTTTATTTTTCTCTTAATTGAATAAATAATATATCGGTGTTGTTTAAGAATTTTGGGTAATTTTTTAATAACTAAAAATTATAAATTAATTTAGAACATGGAAATAAGTTTATTATGATAAAAATATTTATTTATATTCATTGAATATTTGTTTTTCCCCTATTTTTACACATAAGAGATATGTAAAACTAAGAGAGTGTCATTTTTTAACTATCATTGATTTAAATTTTATATTGGTCATTTTCAAGGAAAATGTCCTTTAAGAATATAAAATTTGATACTAAGGTGATAATTGTTTAATTAACCTCATATTATAATAATTATTATAAAAAATTGTGACTTTATCAAATAATTTTAAGGAAGATTAATTTGATTTACACTTTACTAATGAGATAAATTTTACAATAGTTACTATTTATAATTTCTGAAAATAAAAGGAGTATTTTAAAAAATCAAAATAATGAGTAAAAATATGTATTCCTTTTTATCAAATTAAATTTATATAAGTCATAGAATCTAATTTCAAAATAAACCGGAAAAACGTGATGAAAAATAGTTTTTCAGAAATATGTTTTTTATGTATAAATGTTCTTTTATACTAAATTAGATCATGAAATTGATTTATATTAAATTAATTAGATTATTAATAATATAAGAAAAATTATTTTGTTTTGAAATAATTGTAATATAAAATTTTATTTTAGAATAATTGAAATATAAATATAGTTTTCAATAAAAATCATTATTTTCCAATATTCGCTAGAGAATCAATATTTTCGTAAAACAAATTGAAATTTTCACCTTAAGATAATATTAATATATAGATTTTAAAAAGGTATTATTTCAATAAAAAAATTTAAATATTTTATATAAATTAATTATAATATTTTCTCACAAACTGATGTAGAAATCATTTTTGAAGAAAGTAAATTTATAAAGTTTAAAATAACTTTACTGAAAGTTGATTAATTATTTCCTAAGAATTAATAAATGAATTTTTTATGAGTAGTTCATATATATATATATATTATAAAATTCATTATATAATTCATATCCTACAACTCAATTTCTAGGTCCTAATTTTCATGTTTAAAAATAATATTTCACAGTTCGTTTAAGCCAGGTGTTGTATGTTGTATACGCTATAAAAAATAGGGTCATTTTAAAATATTAGGTTGTTAAATTGTCACTTCCCATCCCCCTAAATAAATTTTTTCCTCACAATTTTATCTTGTGATTTATATTTCAGGATTTTTTAATTGAAAATTCCTTTGTCGAAAACCCACATCATAAAAAGGTTAATAAAATATCCACATAAACAGGGGAGAATAAAAATATTAAGGTTACCACAAAATTTGGTTTCCAACTATATAAATGTAATAGAAAACTAATTAACATGAATTAATATATATTAATAGATTTAATGGTCGTGATAAATTAAACCATTACAAATCCATAAATCTTTGATGTGAAAAGACTATTGATTTTTCGATAAGAAATGTAAATGGATAATGTTCTTTTTTTTAAGTTCATTTTTTGATTGTTGATGGATTCTTTTACTATCCAGAATTGGCACTCAATAAAATAAATTATTCTATTTATTTAAAAGTTATAAATATTTTTTCATTCATTGGTTATGCTTGGATCTATTTCCACTTCATTTTATATGCTAGGAAAAGAATTTTTTAGAATAATTTATCATGATTGAATAATTATTAATGAGTCATGAGATCTAAAAGTCATTCCTTAGACCTTTAAATATTTACCAAAACCAAAATGGTTAGAACTGGTTATACAGTGTGATAAATCATAATTTAAACCAAAAAAATAATATTTAATGACCAACTTAACACATTACATTAGTAGTTAACCTAAATGATCCTCTAAAATATTTATGAATAAATTAAATAATCCAAAAATAAGGTAACTTTATTTCCAAAATCAAGATATCAGTAACCCCGCATAATGTATATCTTAATTTTACATGTAAATACCTTGATCACATTTTCTCTTAAAACATGGTAATAAATTAAATCACCATAAAACCTTAATGAAAATATTGATACTTTAAATAAATTTTTTCTACTTGTTCCTTAAATAAAATATCAGATTAATGAATCTATTTCAGAAATACCATAAAATTCAATAAGATTCAACATCAATCGAATCAAAAATCAGTTCAGTGGTCTACCGTACCATCCTGTTTACATTTTCAACAATTTATTTATCTCAAATAAACATTATTATTTCATCATCAATAAAATATTAAGGGTTATCTTTTCCTCAATATTGAATTTTTCTATAAAATGTCACCATATCATTAAATTTCATTTATAGTTCATCAATTATATTAAAAATATTCATGAAAATACTTAATGATAAAATACTAAAGAACATTCATCAGATGTTTTATGGTTATTATAACCAGAATTCCATTGATAAATAAATCTACAACAAAAATCTTGAATTCCAAAGACACAAGTACTTTAATCATTCCACTTTAGCAATAATAATAGTATAAGCCTAATCTTTATCCCTTAGATTTTTCTAATGTATATTCCCATGTTTCATAGGTAATTAAACTCTATAATTCTATATCTCCTTATAGTAGAAACACTAAACACAAGAGGTTTCTTTATTACCCTTACATTCACGTACCTGATTGCCTTTTTCTCCACACTAAAAGTAAACTGACATTCCCTTATTGCATGTACCGGGTTGTTTCTTCCCAAAATTAACATATGTGGGAAAATACATCTTTTAATTATTAACCATTTCTATTTTTTCTATTTCATCCATTTCTTCTATATTATTTCTTTAAGGTCATAAGACTTGGAGATTTATTTTATATTTTGATACACATGATACTATATCATCAAAGGATGATAATTTTTCAAAGACGGGTGCCCTAAGAAGGATTGCATTAAGCCCATAAAAATGGTTATTATTTTTCTATGGATTACATACATAGTCTCTGGGATTCCTTGATAATATTTCAAATATAGGTTCATATATAAAAACATTTTCCTCTTAGATTGGTCTTAGAATCAAGAATTTTCTCTATATATCTACTCATTATTCTCAAGAAAAGTATTTTTCCATGAAAATTTAATTAAAATAATTCCATTCTAAACTCAAAATATCCTCTTAATATTTAGATTTTTGAATCAAGAACTACCATCGATCTTCATCCCATAAGAGATTATAAACTTCTATAGAAAACTTATCTCTTTCATTGTTTCCAAAACATGCAAATGCCTTATCTAAAGAACTTATCCATTGCCTACCTATAAAAGGTTTTTCTATCCCACTAAATGATTTAGGTGTCTAATGTATGTACCATTGTAACATTATTACACCACTTTATATACCAGTAGGTTGCTTTATATAAGAAATGTTATTTCCCATAACCTGGGTCAGCTTACCCAATATGGTTATGATCTTTTTCATCTCCAGTTGTATCTCTAACTCTTGTTCATTATCTTTCACAAAAGGGAGATCCCTATATTGATTATTTTCATTGATACAATTTTCATTCCTTATCCTAGGAACCGTTTAAAAACAATAACATTATGCATCAATTATAATTTATAAATTAAATACTAGTGAAACACATAATGTAAATTTAAAATTTATGTATAACTAATCTCAAAATCATAAGTCTGGTATCATTGGAAATACACTCATGGTTCTTTATAGGGTAACATTCTATAATTTCTGTTTTCCTAAATCTAGTTACTAAGGTTTTTAATAAACTTTCTCAAATTCCAAATATAAATACCCCAACTCTATTAGCATAGATATAGTTGTTACTTTTTAAAATTGGCGCTGGATATAAGTAATCACATCCTAAAGGACTAAATAGTGTACTAGTCTTGAAATACTATATACGAAAATTATTCTCATATTACATTGAAAATATAAAATACCTAAAATTATTTAATTTTTTATTTTATTTATAATACTCTTCTACATATCATGGTGAAAATAAAATAATTAAAGGGGTGATCTCAGATTTGTTTCTAGGGTATGAGTATAGTGGAATATAATATGGCATGAATAATATGGAAAGAATAAATGACGATCAAAATAATTCTATAAAAGTAATCAAATTAAATAAAAACTTATCCACCCATATCATATAAAATAAAATAATCACATATAAATCAATAACAAATGTTATAATTTGGTAGTATATAATTGCAAACATTTTAAACCTACCATAGAGTCCTTGTCAATGACATCTAAAAAATCATCGAGGCCTTGGGCTAATTAATCTGAAAATAAATGGTTAATGCCTCAGCGAAAACAAAATATAGTTTGTCTCATGAGACCGAAAAATGAATCAAGGGACAATAGTGGTCCCCTCCCATCACATAATAATCTCAATACAATCCTCGTATGAATAAAAAATAGTAATTAATCAAAATTTGAAAAAAATGACAATCCATATTGGAAGAACTAGTTATACAGAATATCAATACGTTCCTAAGTCAAAATGATTATAAACCATCCTAATAATTATGGTAAATAAAATAATTATATTACATAATATACATATGATTCAATGAATTATGTTGACATAGATTATATTTATTTAAAAATATTACTGAAATACTTCTTGAGGAAAATACCCTTTTTCACTTGGATAATCGATTTTTTAATCTAAAAAACATTAAATATTAATGAAAATATTTTCATTGAAAATAAAATAATAAAATAATAAATTAATATTAAAATAATTTACCATTAATTATGGAATGAAATTTAGTTCATCTTGTATAAAAACATTCCTTTTACAGTTTCGATAAAATTTAAATTGTACCTCATTCAGAAAACGATATGAAGATTACTTTAACAAATTAAAAAGTTAAAACATTAGTAAAAATATTTTTAATATATAATTGGAGGAGAGTAATTTAATTCCATAAAACATCTAAAAAATATAGATATAGAATAAAATACCACCCCATCAAAGATATTCCTAAATAGTGATGAGATTGTGAAATAAACCCTTACCACTTTAGTAAATGTTGAATCACATCCCCCACACCATGAGAGAAAAAACATAAAATGAAAAATTAAATAGAATGATTATAAATAAATTCATTATATAAATTATAAAATGGAAAACATATACACCACACAAAAGGAATAGGTCTTGAATATGACATATGTCTCATAGATGTAAAAGTGAGACGAGACACCATTACCTCGAGTCTCACTTCCACAATATCTATAAAAACCTACTATATAATAAATATACATTTCTTATAAATATATTACATAACCATAACCATACATATCATTTCATATATTACATAATTATTATCTTTATCACCCATTTATTAACAATTCTTTATTAAAATAACTATTTCGGGTAATGACTAATTCATTTTTCATGTATGAGTTGGTTCGATTGTTTTGGTATTTTTACTTTCATCATGGTTCAATAATAATAATAATGTTAATAAAGAAATAAATTTCATATATATTCATTATATAAAAATTTGTATTCATAAAAAAAAGTTATATATAGAAAAATGAATTGCATCGTTTATAGGGATGGTAGACTCTACGTAGCCTTCAGCACAGTTTACATTTTTTGACGGATGGAATGAACGAATGGTAAGAAACAATTATCATTTATAGATTAATTATTATATCATATTAATCATATATATTCATCATATCCATCCTTATTAATATCTAAGTAAAATAGAAATGAAAAATAAACCACATCGCTTCGTGGAAGTTGTAGTCCACACGTATACATGAGCGACATTATTGTATTGCAATGGATTGTGAGGTAAGAATTTAGTTATGATATTATAATTATAGAGGTATAATTATTTAATATTTATCATATATAAATATTAAACCCAATATAATAACCATCCATAAAATATGGTGACAAAAAATGAATTGTATTGATATGTGGGGATGGTAAGTCGTATGTACGCATGAGGCATACCATCACATCCCATTTGATTGGAAAGAGGGTGGGTAATTGTGGTTTAATAATCATGATTAAAATTTTATATATTTATTGAATTGATATAATTAGATTAGGTAAATGAATATGTAAAAAGAAAGTAATTGATTGAGGTGATTTTCTCTTCTTTATAAAAAATCCTTTGGATCTCCTATTACAAAACCAAGGGCTCATCTTTTAGGGGGAACTAAACCTCTATATTTTTTATTGGTATATTAGGAAGAGATATGAGTAGGGTTGGATTATTTATAAGTATCAAAGTGTTATAAGTAAGTAAGGGATGACGTTCTATTTTATAATTGAGTTGAGGGTCACTTTTGGTATATCTTAAAATATATAATTATAATAAAGTCATTATCAATAAAAATGTATCCAAATGTATATTAACTCAAACCTAGAGTTTTATATGGTTTAAATATAATTAAACAATGAAATTGGGATAGGTTAATGTGGTATTTTAAACCTTATCTTTTGGTTTTACCCCTTAGTTAACCTATTTTAACATTAACTATGGTAAAGTAATTTTCATTCTTAAAGGGTTATAATTTTAAATATAAAGTAATTATTGACTCTTAAATAGAAAATTAATGAAAGTTTCAGTAATATATTTTATACTTTTTCTTCTGTCAAAATTTGTATGGTTTTAAATAATTTATAAATTTTTTATTTTAAATAATATCATTAAAGTAAATTTTGACACTATTAATTTAATTTGACTTAAAGAAGAGAAATAGAAAGAGAAAAATATAATATAATACTATAAAACTTCACTGAAATGGAACAAATATTTTAAAATTTTGTGGGAAACATTGATTATTAAATTTTTTATCACTTTTAATATTTTCGAAATCATTTATTTTATTTTTCTATTAATAAATATATATTGTATCTGTGTTGTGTAATAATTTAGGGTAATTATATAATACCTCAAAATTAGTTATAAATTTAAAAAAATTAAATAATTTTATTATGATAAGATTATCTGTTGATATTCATTCATAACTTTTTTCCCTAGTTGGACACATAATATATATTTAAAACTAAGAGAGTGGCATTTTGTAACATTATTTGATTTAAATAATATATGGGTCTTTTTCATAGAAAATTGTCCTCTAAAAAATACAATTCCAATTTAAGGTCATAATTTTAGAATTACTTCAATCTAATCAGAATTATAATAAAAAATTATAACCTTCTCACTTAATTTTAACCTACATTAATTGGATTTACCTATTAGAGAGGTGATAAATCTTACCACGGTTAATATTCATAATACCCAGAAATTAAGTGTGCCTATTTACCCAATTCAAACGTCCTAGTTAAAAGTATTTAATATATTTTATCAAATTTAATTTCTATAATAGGAAGAAATTATTTTTAAAATAAACATTAAAAACACGAGAAAAACTGTTTTTTATTCCTTTTATGTAAATAATTTTTTTATAATAAATTCAATCATGAAATTAATGAAAATGAACTTAATTAGGTTATTATTAATATAAAATAATTAATTTTATTTTAAATTCATTTTAAAATAAAATTTAACTTATAAAATTCTTGAAACAAAATTACATTTTTCAATACAAATTGGTATTTATCATTATTCCTTGAAAAATCAATCTTTTCAAAAAAAAGTATCACCCTATGTTAATATGAATGTTATGATTTAAAAAATGAAATTATTTTTATAAATTAAAATTTATAGAATTTATAAAAATTAATTATAATATTTTCCCACAAAAAAAGACATGGAAACCATTTTTGATGAAGATATATTTTTGAATCTTAAAAAAACTTTACTAAAAATGGATTAATTCTTTTCAAAGAATTAATAAAATAGATTTTATTTAGTAGGTTATTTATATATATATATATCATAATTTTGTTAATACTATTAATAGTCTCCAATTCAATGGCTAGGTCCTAATATTCATATTTAAATAATAATACTTCTTGTTTTTAAAGCATAGTATTGTGTATAGTATACACAATCAAAAAAAGTGTTATTTTAAAATCCGAAGGTGTTTCATATACTAAGTACAACATAAAATCCTATGATATATCTTTTAAGAATGATTTAAATAATTTTAATATTTCGATGATTGGTTATATAGTATAAATATAATTTTCCCAAGACACAAAACCTATTGATTTTATGATTTTTTATATTTTATATGTTGGTATTAAAAATGATATAATGATCATGTATGAAAATTAAAGGCCTATATAGTTTATATCAATGATAGGTTTATTTAATTTTTGAATTAGATCAGGAAAATACAATCTATTATAAACATATGTATTTAATATGCTAAAACCATTGTATTAATTTACTCATATGAATAATGTTTTTATCTGATCTTTGCTAACATTTGTTTATTTTAACCATTTATATTTAGAAAATTTTGAGAACATTGGAAATTATATCTTTAAACCCATGTGATAAAAAAGGAAATAATTTTTTGAATAATTCCCCTAATATATTTAGATATCAAGTTCAAATGGAAATAAAAGTACTTAACAGATTCCTCGAGGTAATAAAAAATAACCTAAGAAATTGGAACATCCTACCTAACCCATGAAGGTCGACATAACTATTGAGTATTTCATGTATAAATGAACACCTTTATTTTTTATTTATTTTGATTCAATTTTTACTAAACAATGGATCAACTATATGGAAAATATATCCTTTGTGATTTTTTGTTTGGATCAAGAGAAGGTTAATATGATAATCTACCATTTATAAAGGAAAAATTATAAATGGTAGATAATTATTAAGTTAAAAAAGTTAAATTTTGAAGTTGATGAAATGGAGTTAGATGATTCTAGGAAAATATTTCATGAAATTTATTTTTCTTGAAGCCTTTATACTAATATAGAAATATATTTCCTAGGGATCAAGTAAAATAATAAGAAGAATAAATTTATTGCAACATACAATGATAAATTATAAATAATTTAAATATACATATTTAGTTTTGTTATCAGTCATGACAGAAAAATTGATATATTCTTTAGTGGGATAAAACTGCACTCCTAAAAAGATAAATCTATATAAAACATTATATGTTATGAATGTGTTTCCTAGTGTTCTCTTAAATTAGATAAGAAGTTTAAATAACGGTACCATATACATGGAGATAAGAAATTAGGGATGGTGATTTATGTTGGAGGATAAAATGATAATGGACATGGAAGTAAGAAAATAAAAATTCCCTCATATCAATGGTGTGGAAAAAAATAAAGTTAGAAGCTAAAAAATGTAATGATGAAATGATTCATGTTTGGAAAATACGAGAATCGAATTCACGAATACAGAATCTAAATAAGAAACCAAGATGTATAATATAAGGAATGAATACACTACTCAATTAACCACCCATGGTTCAATCCATAAACTACAATGAGCATGGGAAATATGAAATTTAGTGAACCAAATTGAGGTTTTTTTAGGGTAATCAATGTTAACAACCACCTAAGACAATGTATAGAAGAAAATACTACACCATTACCACAACCTAGGAGGAAAAACGAATTTATGTGGGGAAAGATACACATTTTATTTACCATAAAAAGTGAAAGTTTATATGATTGATGGTCAATGAATTACTTTATATCCTATAAAATTTCTATAAATATTGAATCACCAATCTAATACCTTGATGTAGATATATTTTTTAAAATAGTTATTGGTCAAATCATTAGACCCCAAGTATTATATTCTTCCCCAATTAATGTTTTTGGTGAAATTTATTAAGAAAATGTCATAATTATTTATTTGTTAGATTTTAAAGCTATATTAGGAAAGGAATAGTAATCATTATATAGAGCCCATATAAATGATCTAAAAAAATGAAATTTATTTCCATATCCCAAAATATTAGATGATATTATAAAAATTCTTGGAATATTATGAATCTCTTTTACAAAAACCATCAATGGTCTAGGTATTGATGCCCAATAATGAATCCTAACACTCTCAAATGATTGAGATAAAGGAAAGAATTAACATTTAATTCATTACAAATATAGGAAAATTGACTTATGTATTCCTCAAATAGTCTTACATTCCCTAGATCATCAGTTACAGTACACAATAGAACATATAACTTATATGAAAAATATATCTAAGAGTCCATATAGTATAGCCTTTATAGAATTAGATGAGTTTTATAATAAATGAAAAGATAATTTGGATAAATGGATTATATAACCTAATGTTTTCCCTTGGAGTAAACTACCTCTATTTATCAAAATAGAAGGATACTTCAATTTGTGTATTCATAAACTATAAATATTTCAACTAGATCAAAAGAAAAGAAATATTCATTACCATAGATTACTGACTTATTGATCTAATTTTGAGGATATCAAAAAATCTAAAAATTGGATTTTCATTCTGGATATTATCTTCAGAAGGTGAAGATATTGGTTTTTCAAAAGATATATTTTTCATAAGATATATATAATATGATTTCATAGTGATTCCATTCATTTTTACGAACTCTCCATTAATAATTTTATTGTTTTCTTTATTAATGATATGATAATGTACTCAAAGAACAAATAATAACATGAAGAACATAAAATGATTGTGATAGGTACATTAAGGATAGAGAAGTTTTATTCTATGTTCATAAAGTGTATCTTTTGGATACAAAAAATAAAATATAATTTGTAACTTGATCCTAAATGATGAAATTCAAAAAGATCCTTAAAATATAAATGAAATTGTGGAATGAACAAAAATAACTAGTGTCACATAGATTCATAGTTTTATTTGTTTAGATAAGTACTGCCAATTTGTTTTGATTAACATATCATGATTATCTACCCCATTATCTAAGTTAACCAAGAAGGGTGTAAAGTATGTCAAGATGGATGAATGTGAAGAGAGATTAAGATAACTCATGTATAGGTTATTCATAGAACATGTAATCAAATCACCAATTAGTGGATAAGGTTTTTTTAATTATGTCAATGATTAAAATAATGGATTGGTTTGTTTACTTATTATAGATGATAAAGTGATAGTTTTTGACCTATGATAATTGATGTTCCATGAATAGAATGAAATCCTTATGTTACGTCACCCATTCTTGTTTTAAATTTTTTTATAAATAGTGTATACTTCCATATGGAATTTCCCATATAATGTTTATATTTACTTTTATATATTTATAAATACCTTATATTTTTTATTGTTTATTGAATCCTTTTAATTATGTTAAAAAATATTTAAGGGCACTCCAAACTATTCCCATTTTTTTGACATGCCTCTTTTTCTCCCCAATTAACCAATACATCTTCTTCTATCACATTTAAATTTATTTTATTTATCCTTCCCTATTTTTCTTTTTGGGATATGCATGTACTTAATTTGTATGGTTGAACTCTTACCCATAATTCAATTATTATTGTCAAAGAAATTATTCACGAAATCACCCATGGATTTTTTATTATGTTGTTTCTTACTATTTTAATAAACTATAATATTTTATTTAATTATAATCATTCATATAAATTATGATTTTTAATACTTTTTTGGGAGCCTCTATATTTATTAATCAATACATGCCTTACTAGATTATTTTGAAATCAATTATTTTCTAATGGGATTATACAATTTATGTAGGTTTTCCTTCAATATGAAATGCATGATTATGCATATTTTATATAGTGATTGGTGGTCTATAAATTATATTCCACTCTTGTGCACTAGGTAAAGTATTATATCTCATTGTATCTTTATTTTTTTATCATGATGCCCTTAACTTTTTCTCTAATGTTATGTGTGGACATGATGTTGTTATCTTTGTTTATAATGTTAGGATTTCTTCAAAGTGATATTTTACTTATGATGTTTAATTTTTATGCATGTGTCACATTTCATATCCCGTTAAAATTACATCCATATGCTTATTATTATAATCTTATTCTTATGATTTTTATGATTATTATTATGATAACACATTTATTCTTATTGATTCATGTATTATGTTTCCCAATATTAGTCCTCCCCTTGCTGAGAATTTATCTCACCCTTTCATAATAATGCCTTAGTGAAAAAATAAAAAATCAATCCCATCCCTTATACCATGTCAACTTTTATTCATCCTAGAAATGTTTCACTCACCAAAAAATTCATGCTAGTATAATAACAAATATTTAAAATACTATATGGTAAAGTACCCCTCATACACTTCCCCACTAAAAAAGTCTCCCAAAAAAACCAACAAATTATATCATGTTTTACCATCCCTTACATGTATATAAAATTTTATATCCATGTAACTAAAAATCCAAATTACAACATTCATAAATACAAAACCACATACTACATAATGATAAGATAAGTGACCATTAAGGACATTTTGACTCATTTTCTAAAAATGACATCTTTTAAATACATTTTCCTTAAGATTCACAACACACTCAATATATTACTCTAATTTCATTACATATTAGTTTATTTAGTTTTTTTTTTCAATATTATCTTCCAAATCCCATTTTTTTATTTTATGATTCTATGAATAAATATTCAAGAGTATTGAGAAGCCACACAAATATGATGTATAAAAAATATCATATTAGTACATCTAATTTTGTTAGAAGTGATAATTTTTTCCATAGATCATGGAGTATACCATTGAATGTTTTTTACTCATAACACCTATAAATTGGAGTCATTAGCTTTAAGGATTATTTTTAGCTACTTGTGTTGTCTCAAACATAGGTGATGGCTTTAATGTTATGTTGATTATGTAATGTAATTGAGGTATTTCAACTTCTATTATTTCTATTTTGATCATAGAATTTTTTTTAGTGTTAGGTTTAATGGTAAAATATATTAGTTTCCTGTACTGATCATTTTATTCAGATCATGTGTCTTCAAATAGTTTTGATCATTAGAAAAGAATCATTAAAACTTCTTATTCAATGATGTCATACGGATAAGGATAATGTTATTATTAATTATTTTTTAAATAATATATTTGGGTTTATATCTTTTTATTATAAAAATTTATCATATACACCTTAGGATTGTAACTGATACTTCTAGTCTTTTAGATCGGTGATGTTTGGTGGTCTGGTTACTTGTATCTTTTGAATCTAGTAATCAATCTGTGTAGCGCTTTGTTTTAAAAATTAAGATTTCTAGTTATAAAAACTATGATATAATTTAATAATATTTTATATATGTATGTATATTCTTATATAGACCACCATCATTTTTATAAGTTCTGTTATATGTCATGTTTAGTTAAAATTCATTAATTTAGTTAGGTTATAACTTCTAATTATTTTATCTCTACTGCATTTTACATTGGCATTCCTCTAATTATTGTAGTACCTATAAATTTTTAACTATATATTTAATGGAGTCTGAATTTTTTTTATGTTTGTAAAAAAATCAATCCCCCATACATCTTGAAGAATCCATACGAGGAAAACAAGACATCAACCATATTCCCACCTTCTCCAATATATTTACCCACTATGAACCCACACCACACATGACTCAAAACCTATATAAATATATATTCTATTCTATTATATCCAATATATATATGTATATATATATATATATAATAATCCCATGAAATTCCATCTTGGGAAATAACTTATACAGATATTGGGGAAGAAGGAGTAGTCATACATCCATATCTTCTACAACCTAGATGTTAAAGAAAACAAACTAAAATCAAAACCTTATATGGGTGGTGGGGTGTATAAAATAACATTAAAAATGAAAATATAATATAAAATATACCCACCTTATGCCTCCTAAAATAATGGCACAAATCTTAAATCATTACAATCACACATCAACATCACTGCTACCATTATCAATTACACAACAAACGCTGCAATTTTAGCACAACACTACCACTTCACAGTAGATATATTCAACCCACATTATATTTCAGAATCAATTTCATATAATTCATTTACAATAATCATTGTATTCATTAATTTCATCTCATTTAATAACACCATATTAATTAATTCACTTCATTCATCAATAACATTAACGCTTACCATCCAAATTACATTGATTTAGCCACTTAATGTTACAAAACCATCTCCTCATCACACTAGATATATTTCAATCTAAAAATTGTCTTAATTTATTAATCATTCATGAATAATACATTAAATAATATTTTATATTTTTTATTAAATCCATCAAATCATGTAATTGTATCAAAACCCATTCTCGTTATTCATTTCATTAATTCATTATTATTCCACATTTCCAGAAAAATAACACACTATTATATCAACCTCTAACAATAATACATCAAAAACCACAACTTCATCACATTCCTTTAATTTTATTTTAGTCACCTCAACATCAATTCAATCATTTCTGAATTTCAACCATGTTTTCCCATCATCCAGAATATCAAACCACTACCAAAGTGCTAATATATTTTCAACCCAGCCTATACCATAAAAATGAATAATATATAGTAAAATTGAAACAATTATGACAAATATTATAATTATAATAGTAAATAGCGTTAATCGTGGAAAAAATAAATCATATTCCTGCATAACTTATTAATGTTTCAATTATAATAAAAAATTTAATAAATAAACACCTATAATTATCACATTAAATAGCATCATTTTTCATTATAATATTAATGTTATTATCCATTTATAAACATGATAAGAAATAAATATAAATAATGAAATCTTATAAATAAGCATAAAAATTAGTCTATTAAATAACATTGAATCAATAACCTCAAGAAAATATAAATAATATTTGAACAAAAATACTCTTTAAATTATTGAATTTTAAAATTATATTATTAGGTCAATTACATATATTTACCATACGATCATCAAATTATGATAAGTCCATATTCAAAAATATTTATGGAAGATATATTGAGAATCCCCTATTTAAAATGAAGCTACAGGGATCACATTATAAGAATGAGATGAAGGACGATGATCCCACAATTGAGGATTCCCAAGAATAAATCCATAAAACTTATAGATATTATCCCATTAAAAGTTCCTTGATCAAAAAACATTTAAACTAAAAATATCCCATACCATGGTCTAAGGAGAAAGAAGAATGGAGAATGAATGAGAAAAAGGGGAAAGAGAATCTAGGAAAATGAGGAGGGATGATCCTCTAATATAAACGAATTTTAAAAGTTAAGTAATAGTTATAGATCGTTAATGAAAGAGTAAAAAATCACCAAAAGAGTTATAAGAGTCATCTAGGGTTCTAGAAAAGCTAATAGAACTAAACTAATGGAATTAGAAGGGTTGAATTTATAAAAAAAAAATAGAGATACCTCTACCATGACATGTAAAGGACACTATCATGATATAAATATGCCACACCAAGTGAGATATGAGATGTATTAACTTAAAAAGTTATAAATCCCTCCCTTAATCACATTTTCATTTAACTACATTTGAATAATTTTGACTTTCAATATAGAATAGATTCTTTAGAAATAGTCTTTCACGCCCGAAAACCAACCCTAATAGGGAAGAGCTATGGTATAGCTCACTCAGCCTAGCCACGTCAAACAAGACTACCCCAAGTAGCCAAGGCATTAAATCCTCTGGAAAATTATCATTTAAAACCATGGTATTAAAAACACAAATTTTAGTCTCATCAACTCCCATAGAACTCTAAGAAAGGACAACTAGAGGCCACACCTAACCAAATTCCATGATTTAAAGTAAAAAAAAACCATTATGGTGTAAATATTCTCAAAAATGGGGATTTCATAACCTAACTCATCTAATTCATTAAAATAGATAGATCACTATACCCACAAAAGGTACACCCCACCTAAAGTTCCATAAGCCTTTTTTAAATGGGAATTTTTTCCCTAATAAATACAAAAGTAGGTTTTTCATCAATAAGCTCCTTACATGCCCCACTCAAAAAACATTCACACAAATAAAAAAAAGTAGTGGGACAATTAATATTTGATCATATATATAAGATACCTATCCAATAATTCTAATCCTCAAGGATAAAAAACATTCCCCCAAAGTTCAAAAATAAACCATGTTGTCAACACCCCTCAATATACCTATTAAATAAAAATCACTATATCAAAAAATCATAACCAGATAATAAAGGAGGAAATAATATAAATTATATAAATAATAAAATAACATCATCATCTCTTTGGGATTGAATTATCAATCAATTCAGGATACTGATTATGCATCTATGAGTCACGTTCCAATGAACACTTCTTTAACACATCTGATTTCTATTAGACACGATCCAAAGTAATGAAACATAAAAAAAAATATTATTCATGTGATCTTGAATCTCATCAAGTTTATCCAAAAATAATGCATCATATTCAATAACAAACTAACCATAATAAATAAAATGAAATTCATCAAGATAATATCAATGAAACTGCATCATAAAGAAAACATTATGGATCTTATCCATTTATATAGACTTTTCAAATCAATATTCTACCTCAAAAATATGATCCATTTCCTCAAAAAGTTTAATAACCCATGTAATAATCTAATAAAACCAATTTGTCCTCTACAAAATGTACTGAAAATAAACCTTCAGGAGTACATGATATCCAAACTCAAACTCTAGAGTTATTCTCCTATGATGTGAAAACATATTATAACTATCCTGATAATTCTTTATCCACTCAAAAATCACCTATAAATTTTTTATTATATTTTTCCCAATATTTGTTCTAAGAATCAGCGACCCTCTAACCATGGTGCACCATAGTGAAAATCAATAAGAACTCATATACAATACTTCAAAATTATCCATTCCAATGTATTAGTGAAATATATTCTCCTAAGAAAACTCTACTGAGTATTGGTGTCCCACTCATTAACCAAAAAAAAATAAAAAACATATGCATGAAACATATCCTCTAATATCTAGATATTTTTCTTCATCTAAATGTTAATATAAGGGTGGAATGTGAAAATAAAGAATATTTGAGTTCAAAAATAAATTTGAATATCTATATAATATCATGAGGTAAATCAAGGATAATTTTCATAAATTATCATCTTTAGAACATCATGAACATTCAAAATCTTCTCTACATGCATCCTTGATAGAGAATCAATCATGAATGACTCGATGAATACTAGGGAATGAGCTAAAATTATTAATTTATAAATAACTTCCCAAATAAAAATATATCCTCTCTAATATTGATAGAAAATATTAATGAAATCCATAAAAATAGCCTAGCACTTCCATAAAAAAACTAGTAATCGAAAAAAAAATTTAATAGGAAGACAATGTTCAAAATTTACCTATTTATAAAACAAATAGTGAGGTAAAAATTTAGTAAATGGAATATTGTTCAATGTCCACAAAACTAACCCAATAATTAATGAATATTCCATTTTAATACAAGGATTCATTTTTATATGTGAATTATGGAACTCACGAGGGAAATAATCATTCTATATCAATGAAACAAAGATCCTCACCTAGAAAATACTCAATATTGATTATCTTATAACTGTCTCTCAAGAGAATCCTCCAAAACAACTCAATCACAAAGAACCTTCACTTTAGTCTAATACTCCTCCACATATTACAACATGGATGACTACATTTTAATATCATAATGGACACTACTTACACCAAATTCTTCTATATCAAGATGAAAATCTATAATATCCCCCATCATCTCTGATGAATCTCCCAACTCATGAGAAATATCTCTATGTGACTTTATACTTAGGGTATCTACTATGATATTTCCATTTCCTTAAGAAAAAATTATCTCAATGTCATAGTCCGGTTAGAAAATCATCCACCACCATAGACACATATTAAAATCATAAAAAGAGGTAATTTATCATAGGATATCATGATCTATAAAGAATTCATAACACTCCCTGATAATATGGGCCCACTGGACCTTTGTGGAAAAAATAATAATTGTGAACTTGATATTGTGAGTATTATAGTTATCTTCAGAAGAAAATAATTGTCGATACCTATATCTTATCATCACCAAATTATATATCAGAAATAAAACTAATACAATATGAAAATCATCATAGTAGACCACAAACATGGATCCCCCTTCCAGAAAAAAATGTTAAATAGTAATAACCATCATATCTTTCAAGTACTAAAATGAATCCTAAAACTAATATTTCTAAATGAAGGTATGATCATAACATGTCAATTCATCCAACTTATCTTTAATCTTAGATAAATATTCCATGAGAATATTATAAAGAATGGTAAGACCCTGTAAACCATAAAACGTTATCAAATTATAGGGATCCCGTAAAAAATTTCACAATTTTAGTTATATAAAATGATATTATTTATTGATATAATAATTTCCCAAGAAAATATATTTTGGAATTAAAATCACACACTTTTAAATCATTCTGTATAGTTGATGTCATCCAAAATATCTAAAACAATTCAGAAATACTAAGGGTGATTCAACTCATAACATAAATATATAAGGATGTCATTATTGAACACAGTGACTAACAAGTTTATGAATTGATTGAAAATTTAATTCACGGAACCCATAAATATTGAGGGCATTCTTGATAAAAAAAAGGAATTATAATGAACTGAAAGTGTCCATAAGTACATCTAATTGTAATATTCGTAATACCTTCTACCTTCACCCTAATTTAATGGTATATGGACTACAAATACATCTTCAATAACCATGTATATCCATTAGACTAATAGAATAAATTATCAATACCCACTAAGGGATAGTGTTAATTGACTACCACTAGATTAAACGAACAATAATTGGTACACAATCATTGACTATCATTCACCTTCATCATTAACAACACTAGAGCTCCCCACAAGTAAACAATGGGACTAATAATACTCTTCAATAATGGATTATAAATATAAATTTTCAGTTTTTTTAACTCAAAAGTTGTAATTCGATAAGGATCAAATATAATCAGGGAGACGCCCGTTTCTAAATCTATATTGATGTCACTATCACATTAAGAGGGTAATATCATAACATCTTCCTAAAATAAATTAGTAAACTCTCATATAACCTTAAAAAAACTCTCTATAAACCACTATATACCCCCATAATTACACTTTTAATAGCACAGTTAGAGGATCCACATTCCAAAAACCCATCAAATTCTCACACTCACCAAAAAATATGGCATGCTCACCTTAAAATTCAATAAAAGAAACCCTTCCCTAGAACCAGACAAAGAAATCATAAACTAAAGAAAACTAATGCATTCCATGTGTGAAATCATTTTTTTGTATCCATAATAGGATAAAATCCTTCAATGGATTATGTTTCTCCATCATTATATCACACAATTTATACACCTCAAGCAATTTAGACTGAACTTCAACTAGCATAGTCAACACCAAGGGAACTTGATGTCTATCCACCATAAATCCCAAAGCATAGAATATGGTAGGTGCAATGGAAGAGTATAAATACCTTAAATAAAACAAGGTATATACCAATGTAAATTATAAATATATGACACCTAGAATATTTTTAGTTCTTCATGGTATTAAAAACTCCACACCCTGCCTCTGGACCTACCCAAATACTCTACCTCATGAACCTTAATGGTGAACACCATCAAGACCCAAATTATTCATGTATCATTATAAATGTGGGGTATCTTATTGATTTTATTTTTCTAATATATCTCATCTATAATTCATAAAGGTAAGAGGGAATTGATTTCATAATGTATAAGGCCTAAGAGGATACTTTTGTAAGGGATACCCCAAAAGTTGGACATCATCTCTATGCTAAAATCCAAAGATGGTTAAACATTAGCTTTATTAATTCCCACAACCTCTAAAAAAAGTATATCATAATTAAATATATCTATATTATTGAGGAAATGAAAATAAATAGAAATAATAATATAATAACTAAAAACCCCCACTAACTAAAATATCGATAGTATAATCAAATTTTATCATCTATCAATAGCTATACTCTTAATGGAACTCTTATAAACACCGTCAAGAAACAAACTATTATATACTAGCATCTTTTCTATATCATATTACTTTACTATCACATCATGATATTTCAATAATATAAATAGGGTGACCCAAAACTAGATCTCTAGATGCAATGCCTCCTTAAAATGCCATTATCCTATTTCCACATTAGGAAGAAGGTCATAAGCATAATAAAGATGATCATTGAACTAAATTTAAAACACCAACACATTGGGGTCCCATAGAAAAGGTAAAGAAACCCATATAATCATACCCCCTTTAACATTTTAAAAAGAAACATGACCTAAAATTATTATGAAACTTCTACCATGATACCTCAGAATCTCGAAGATTTTTATAAAATAAGTCCGACTATTGAACATAAGCTCTAAGAAACAATGTAGTGGACAACCTAATTCTATATTGTTTTATATAATGGATCCAATTGAAAGTGGTATCTAACTCCTCTTACTGACTAGATGTCTAATAATTAAAATCATACCTCTCATATATAGGTAAGATATATCACTGGAACATAAATATAATTTTCGTTTAAAAATTAACCCTCAACATCATAAACTCTATAAGCATTTGTTGGTGTATCTTTCTCCACTCTATTTTCATGAACTTCATGATAGGTATGCTTATTAATAACAATATGGAATCTATTAAGATCATGTAATTAACATTTTTTCACCATCCAACTATTTCTTAAATTTTAGTGAAGGAATAATATGATGGTTCTGATCATAGAAAAAGATCTTATTGGCCTGATCCTGACTCAACAATTGTTTGATATATGGATCATTTTATTATTTTAAAATACATAAACATCATGAAAAATGAAATTTTTCCAATGAAAGTTTACATATAGGTTCACTGGAAATAAAAAAACGTTTTATGTTAAACTAATAACTAATCTAAATATATCAGAACAAACAATACCTAAATCTTGAGATTTTTATCAACGAAGATGTTGACCATCGAAAAACCATTATCTGTCAGCCATCATTGTGTTCATATGACCCACGAGTATAATACCTATATCCGTGATCCAAATGCGCTCCTTCAATATTTTAAAAACATCAATGTATTTTCGAGTGCTAGTGCATTGAATTGATCTTCTTGCAGAATTCATCTTGGTTTTTGTGATAATTCCTTCTGTATTAAATAACCATCCTTATAGTCTCCTTCTTAAGATGATGTAAGAGGAAAGTAAATCCCTAGATCATTCTTTGGTCTTTGGAGATAAATCTAGACTTATTTTTATATAATTATTCACAATTTTGATCAATCTCTACATAGTAGACATATTTATATATTCAAAGACATAGGGTTAGGGTTTGAATAATATTTAATATCATAAGGACCCTAAAATAATAAATTAAACCATATATGACCCCATTCCAATGAATAATAACAAGATTATTTTTTTCTCATGTTATGTGCTAACTGAAAAAATGATAAATATTATTTTACCATCTTGTAAATTAATATTTATCATGGGACATAATCGTAGTCTAATTTGTATTCCTCGGCATTTATCGAATAGTTTAATGGATATTTAATTAAACAGGAATTCATTTATTAAATAAATATTAAATATAAGTTTAATTTAACAATTTCTTTGTGAATAAATATTTATTTATTGTGTGTGATCATTTAAACATAAATAAAATTATTCCTTGGTCTTCATAATAATATTTATTTCAATCATTAAATTTAAATTGAATTTAATTGATATCAACGGATACACATATTATGTAACCTTAAAGTTTTCTTTCTCATTACCATTAGGTAGACCTTCCTATAATGCAATATTACTATCTAGAAGAAGGTAAAGTAACCCAAGAGATGTAATATAATGTAAAAACATTGAAAACCACACATGATAACATGTTGTGTAATATAATCCTTTTATCGTGATATCTCATCAAGTAGGTTGACCATCCACTTCATTAACCTATATTCCTAATACATCTTACATTGACTATCTGAAATAATCTCATTGCTACACCATGGCCATGAAATTTAATATGGTAGTTTTATTTCAATAAAAGTTTCAAGGTATCAACTTCAGTAAATATGGAAGGGACAAATCCTTCCTTGACATAATCCTTAATTACATGTCATTCATGACACACCCAACATACCTTACATACGTCAAACATATTGTGTCATGGTTTTGGTAATACCTCAAATTATGTGTGTCATAACATGAATTAATAATAATATTAATTCATAACTATAATTATACATACATACATATAGGAATATATGATGACATATTAACATGTGGAATTCCTATAAGTGGGTCTTTCCTCACAAACTCTTATCTGGGAGACAACCAACTGAGAACTTAATGATATAAAGTATCATCTCCTTATGAGTAATTGCACCTTATGATCAGCATTCTATGTTCCCCATCATAGAATACTATACAACCATAGAACTAGGATTTAATAATATGTCCATGGAATTTCAAGATTCTAACCATAGTGGGGAACTGTTATGTCCATTTAAGTTGATAGATACTCTAATACATTGTTACATTAAATTACCATAGAACCATGAATGGTGTGTAATTATAATTTTAAGTTAACATGATTTTATTTGAATATACACGTAATCTAAAGCACATGAATTTAGTTATAGAACACCAACTACTATAGAATCCCACTTGGAATAGGTACAACTATTAACAACTTTATGTTCAACAGCTCTCACATGATGACCATGTTTCTGCTAAGATATAAATTTATTAATGTTTTCTTCCATGTTGTCTTTCATGTAGTCCCTTCTAAATAAAACTTCACCTCCCTAAGAAAAATATTTCAAGATATTATATTTATAATGTATATGATCCATCCTTTGATGTGATCATAGAACCTTTACAAGTTCCACATGTAAAAAATAGGCCATGAAAGCACCCTAGTTTCACCATAGTCACATGTTGTACACTTCCAATCTCCCACTGACATGACAAAATTGGTCATCAGATAAATGATTTTCCACACAATACAACATATTTTCTATCAGGTGTTTTTATCCTCACTCGCACACACCCTATGGAAAACCATGTTCCCGAAAAGTTCATCAGAATAATAATTTTCCGTATAGGACAACACACAATCTTTCTACTGTGTTTTGTCCTCAGTTTCATTCACACAATGAATCTTCCTAATAGATTACCCATACTGATCACCACTCTAGACCAAACTTGTTTAACTATGGAGTTCTATTTAGGTATCCTTATAAAAATAAATTTGTGGTTTGTTTATATGTGTAATATCATTTAACTTTTAACCCATAACGATTTTTGGGTGTCACACCACCATAGTAGTATTATCACAATACAGTGTGATGTGGTCATTTCTTGTATAAATGAATTCAAACTATTGGATACAATTGTGTATCCAAATGAATTTTTTATCTACCTCAAAAGAAAAAAATTTACTATTATATTTACTGTAAAATCAATAAACACCACATTTTTTGAGCTCTTCCAACTCACAACACATCCATTTAGAGTAAATATGTATCCAGAATGATATTTCAGAAATTATTGAATTGTTTAGAAACTAGAAGCTACATATCCAGTAATGACTAATTCCCCATATCCTTCATATACAATGAACATATCCATAGTACACCACAGATATCTAACTATAGTCTTGAAAACTATCCAATGTAAGTAACCTGGTTCAGGTTAATATTTTCCTATTCTTCTTAATAGATAGGTGATATTTACCCTTTTTAATAGTAAAACATATATAACTTACCCAACCACTAAAATGTTTAGAATCCTTATCATATTTTGTCTTTACTCATATTCCAAAGGGAACATTTTCTTGGTAATATGAATGTTATGTGACACTCACAACAATCCCCTCTTGTATTTTTTACTAATAAATCACATCAAAATATTTTCAATGTATGTACATTGACATAGTCCAAGTATAATCATAGATATATCAAGATTGGTCTTGATCCCATGAATATATCTAACAATTTTTAGTCTGTTGTGGAGAGGAATTTATTCAACCAGTATTTGATAGACTGTAAGACTGGTATTTAATTTCCATGAATTAGTATGCCATCAACATAAACTATTAAAAAATACTCAACTACCATTAAAGTGATTATAGACATAATGATCACATACAATCCTTATATAAAAATTATTCTATGTAATCATCAAAATGAATGTTCCATGAATTTGATTCTTTCTTTAATTCATAAATTAATCTATGACACTTGTATACCTTTTTGGCATCCTTTGGAGTATTAAACCCTTTGATTCATGTCATAAAGGCATCTTCCTGAGGGTTCTCATTAAGGAAGGTTGTTTTGAAATGCATATTCCATATCTCATAGTCAAGGTAATATTCTATATAAAGAAATTTTTTTATTGATATTTTTATAGAAAATAGTGAAAAGTTTTCATCATAGTCTATTCCTTGATGTTGTTTGAACCCTTTTTCAACTCATTGTTCCTTATAGGTAATAAATTTTCTATCCATGCTAAAATAAATTTAATACCCATTTAAAACCAATGGTATTTACATCCTCCAAAGGATCCAAAAAAAATCCAAAATTAATTTTATATATAGAATCCATTTTATAATTCATATATTCCTTCCACATGCCTACTTTTGTTCAACTTATTGCTTCCTTACAGGTTACAGGATAATAATTATCAAATAATTTTGTGTCAACATCCTCAGTAACTAGAGATCCATATCTTTCAAATTATCTAAACTATATTATACACATGTATAGTACTAGTGTATCTAGAATGTGTTCTTCCACAGGGTCTTGTAGAATCTGTTCATGTGCCAACTCTTTCATATTTTTAGCCACGATCTCACAAAAGTCTATCTCTCCCCCACTGTATCTTTTAAATATGTTCTCCCTCTCATTGAATATGGAATTTGTTTCCATTAATTCCTTTTTATCTAGGGAGTCCTATAGGTAATATCCACTTGTTTCAATGGGGTATTCTATAAAGATAGAATTTGTACTTTAGGATGTAATATTGTTTCGTGAAGAAGCCTTAACAAATGATTTACTTATCTATGTATGTAAGTATGAAAATAGAGTTTTATTATGACTATACAATCAGTATGGAATATTTCTTTCTAAATTATTTGGAACCTAGTTTAGTATAATAGATTTTTCATATATTTAATATCCCCAAAAAGATAATGGAATAATTATATTTATCATTATTGATCTCAACATTTCTAACAGGGCTTTGTCCTCCTTCCTCTTGCACCATTCCACTATGGTGTATATGGGGGAATGTGTTGGGATAGAATCAAAAACTCTTGTAAATAATCAATGAAGTATTGGTTACGATATTTTATACCAAGGTCTGATTAACGTTTCTTAATATTCTTACCAAGCTAGTTCTCAACTTCTATCATATATTAGTTGAATATATCAACGGAATCCTACTTATACCTCATTAGGTATACATGTCCATATTTACTAAAATCATTAGTAAATTTTGTGAAGTATGATTACCCACCCCTGGATTCAACTAGAAATGGTCCACACACATCGATATAAAATAAATCAAGAAGCATAGTTTCCATTTTTCCTCTTACACTAAATAGAGATTTGGTTAGTTTTTCTGGTAAAAATGCATGTCATACATGAAGTTGTTTTATTTTAAATGAATCTTAATATTCTATAGTTGGGTGTGGTATAATTCATGTGAAATAGTTTAATTATTGATTTCAATTACTTGGTTCATGAAATCAAACACATAAAGACTACAATTTAAGTATTCTTTACCATAACATATGATGTATTTATAAAAGTGGAAAATTTTATTTCCAAATTTGAATAAAAAAAAATCTGTATAAAATATGGATAAAAATATATTTATTTTGGTTACAGAAGAAACATAATTATAAAATTTGAAAACCAAGATCATTCTCGTTAGCAACATGAGGAGGAAGTCCCCAATAGCTACATCATCAATTATGTCATTGTTGGTTTCTCATTAATCTACCTCACCTTATAAAATGTTATGATATTTGGTTTGTTATATTATTTGAATACATATATGAGAACCACATGTTGAATATAATACCCAATTTGTAGAAATTGATAAAAAAATGAACCTGAAGCATCCCATATCTTCTTTGCATGGGTGCATTTTTTCTTTCATTGGACCTTTCTTCGACATATGAAATAGATAGAATCATGTTCCCCTTCTTTTCTCTTGATACTTCTCTTCTTATAATGTTTTTTCATAAGAAAATTTATACTTATAGATATTCACCTAACATTCCTTTTATTCACTATATGGACAAAACGAATTTCACAAATTATATAATTATCAACAAAGTGATGTAGAGTGAGAATATATAGTAGATACTTCTATATGTTATTCATATTGAAAGTAACAAAAAATATGGAGCTCTGAGAAAGTTATTAAGTAATGAGATCAATGCACAGTTATTCGGACATATTAAACTCTTGAACCATTAGGTGCTCAATGTAGCTAATGAGTTTGACTATGTGGGTCCTAACTGGAACACCTTCTCTATGTTTTCTCATAAATTTACCCTTATATATCTCAAAACATTATCATGTTTCCCTATAATAATAAATTTTGTAGATATTTTTTTGCATAAAATAAGCATTAATCTCTTTTTGTGAATTTAGGAGTTCATTAGACATGAATGATAGAATTAAATAATGAAATTAAAATGCATCATTATAGAGATTTTCATATAGAGATAACTCCTCATTACTCAACTCCTTTTTAGGTAGATTATGAATTTGGGATTATATCATTTACAATATCAATTCATGATACACCACTAACCTTATGAGTTTGTACCATTCCTATGATTTAATACCAATTAATAGATTCTATTTCACTAGAATTGGTCATGGGGTTAATTTCTTTAATCAACTTGTTATTCTTCTACAATAAAAGAGAATATTATTAGCACTTATTTAATTATAATTTATGTGAGACAGAATAATATTATTAATTTTATTATGTCTCCCATTATTTTATCAAGTATCAACAAAACTCACCATTGAACTCATAATGTCCCATCTCTTTAAACATTATAGTGGAAAGGATCCATATTCCACTTCTCATAACCAAATTGAGGTACTGGTCAATTATATTAAGGTATTTAGTTAGGTAGTTCTTGGTATATTGTAGTCTTGGAGCTCCTTGATTCATTTAGTGGACTCCCCAATCTAGAAACCCTTTCTTAAGTTTACTCAACACTTTCCTCAAAGTTACATCAAGTCTAGTGAGGGATAAATCTGTAAATATAAATATGTTTGGTCATCCCAAACTATTAATAATAACTCCATCATAAAATTTTGTTTCATGACGAGTATTGTTCAAACACTTAGTGATATGGTTTCATTCTTCATCAAATATTGGAAGGCTTAGTCCAACATAAAATTAAGTTAAGTTATTTAATTTGTTATGAATAATTATTTATTTATTTTATCTATTATAATTTTTGTTTCTATAAAATTTGTTTAAAATTATGGATTAATTATGTTCATAAATAAAATTACACATAAACCATTTAATTTATTTCATTTATTTAATACTAAAACTTTTATTTTTTGGACAGTTCTCCTGCATCCAGAAAATAAATCATGCATAGAAAGAAATAAAATAAATAAATAAATTATGTGATAATGATCTTATATAGTGTTTTATTTGATAAGTGGATAATAATTAATCCTATGAATCTAGGGGTACATTCTTTTTTTCTAAATTTTCATGATTTTTATAATTCCACCTATCCACTTATGTATCACTCATGTTGGATTCATCTTGGTTCCTTCTTGAATCACCTCTAGCTCGGATATGCCATTGACCCACTCCATATGCCTTTTGAAACTCATTTTATTTCATATGTTTTATAAATCACATGAAATGTGAGGGGAATCAAAGTATTTTTCAAGGAAAATTAAATAAAACAACCTTGGAAACACAAGTTTTACTTAATAAAGGAGGGATCGGTGACATGAAACCCATCAAATTAATTTGATAATAAATAATTACAGGCTCTTGAAATAAAATTAAATTAAATTAAACAAATACCTACATAGGTCTGGTAAAATATTAGTATCATTCGAACACATAAAATAATTACCCATTTAAAACAATTGTCTTCCATTTATTTGAATTTTTTCTTTGATAAGATAAAATATTCTCTACCTAAGCTTGTTAGTTTTATTATAAATAATTTAACTCATTTTATCATATTCAATACAATATTTATGAAATTAATATCTAATATTATTTTAAAAAAATAAATTATTTTATTTTATTTATAACTGAATAAAATAGTACAGATCTTTGTACATAGAAGAAACTCAACGTGTTCCAGTCAGAACAACTCAGTATGGTTCTTGTTGTATACAATGAACTCATTTATCATATTGTGTACATATAATGTGTCATAATTTCAGGGCATGTTATACAAAATTAATTCCACATAGAACACATGAATGTTTCATTACCTGTATAATTTATTTCCTTGAGTATTTATTATGAAATGACCATACATGATTCATTGTTTGGAAAATTACACATAATTAATTAAGAATATTTATAATATAAAAATTAATGATTAGTGTGTACATTTAATTTAATAACATAATGTAAATTAGTTAAATGATGTTTAATGTAAAATTAATTGAATTAAATATTTACATGTAAATTGTAAGAGCACACAACGTGTGAGATAGGGTCACACGATTTGTATAGCAATTTACTGGATATTCTTAATACATACCTGGGAAATCGACATTTTTTTATTTACATTTAGGAATTAAATGATGTGTACATTAAGTTATATGGATACTAAACTATACACATCATGTATCAAATACATGTAGTGTATTAATTATGAAACACATCTTGAACTTGTGTTTTCTACCACAAAAACACATGTACTACACTGCATATAGAAAATATAAAAGGTGTGTAATCCGAAAAAGTTGTGTGCCACCCTGGAAGGTCAACATATGGTGAATTTAATTCATCAAGAATGTATTCATTACATGATGGCATGGATTCCACATTAGTGTCGTGGTATAATGAATAAGGATAAATGACATATGATAAAGGAGAAAACACTATGTAATATTATATTATATAGAGAGAAATCTCGAATCCTCTAGATGGGTTCTTCAGATGTGTTCATTATTAATTATTAACTGATATGGATTAAGTGAGAAAGAAACAATATAGAGGAATAATATATTTCAATAAATAATATATAATGAATTAAAACATGAAATGAAATTCAACATTTAAATTCATAATGATCAATAAACAAATAAGATTTTATAAATTTATCATGACTACTATGATACCACTTGATGGTTTTCAGTACAGTATCAGTTCTTATCATGGATGAGCCCAAGTTATAAATTTACATATTCGATTGATTCTTCACAAATTTTACAATATGTAAACATCCTGACCAATGAAATTTTTCCAAATCATATTTAAAAAGAGGGTTTTTGAAACTAAGATAAGATCTTTTCAGATTAAAATTATAATTAAATTAAATAGATCAAAAAATAATACCTTGGTCTTGAGATCTTTCTTAGATGAATATTTTTATCATATTAAACCACTTGAGGTCAAACATTATTACATTTATAGGACCCAATAGTAAAATCCATCTAGCGTTGATCCACATGTGTTTCATTAATCTTGTAAAAACACTAATAGATTTTTGGGTACAATAGAGGAAGATCAATCATATTATGGTGTTTATCTTGATCAGTTCGATGATTCCTATAGTTATGAAGAATAAACCTTAAAAACATGTTCTTGAGATTATAGAGGAAGAAAAAGATTCCCAAGAGTGTTCTTCGGTATTTAGAGAGAGATTTATATTTTGTTTCAAACAATGATTCTCAATTACGATCAATTTTGATACAATAGACATAGTCATCTATTTATAGAGTTGGGGTTAGGGTTATAATATTATTTAATTTTACAATTTCCCTTAAATAATATATTAAAACTTATATGACCTCATACCCTGTCAAAATAATAAATTTAGTATTTTCTGAAGGTGCTTGAAAATTGGTGAAATAAAAAATATTATTTTTCCATCTTGTAAATTAATATTTATCACTAGACGTAATCTCGGTCCACTTCCCTTTCCTTGGAATTTATCTAATACATGAATAAATATTTAATTAAACATTAATTCATTAAATAAATAAATTTTATATATCCATGTAATTTAATAATTACCTTATAATTAAATATATATTTCACATATGCGATCATTTAATTCTGAATAAAATTAGTCCTCGATCATGAGAATATTAATTATTACGATAACTAAATTAAAATACAATTCAATTGAGTGAAATGGAATGACTTAGTGCGTGAACCTATAGACTTCATTATCATTTGATGTAGGTGGGATTACATAATATCCAATATTGCAGTCTATAAACTGGTTGAGGATATAGGGACTCAAGAACTTTATAAATGTTATTAAATGATTTTTCATATAAATATTAAATAAATAAAAACCAAAAGTGATGAGGCTTGATGTCTTTGTAAGACTACATCCTAATACATTATGAAGAAACTAAAATAAAAAATCTTTATTTTATTCTCTATAATGAGCAAGAAAATTATATTGATATTCTAAAATTTTATAGGATAACCTGGGGAGTACATAAAAGAATGGGGAGATCTATAATTCATATTTAGGGGACAAACAATATAATGAATCATAGCATGTGATTCAAAAGGGACAACATGATGTCATAAAAGCATAGGATCATGAATAATCAAATAAGAAAATAATATAAATAACATGGTATTATAATATCATGTAAATATTGAAATATAGTAGAAACATAAAACATGACATAAGCATAAGTCAATGTTTACTACCGAGACAATATCATATGGTGGAAAAAGTCCCATCGTGGATTAGGTTTACCCCTAATCCAATACATAACATCTCATGAGGAAAAAACATTACACAATGAATTGGGGTGATATATGGGTGCACCCATCATAACATGTACATTCTTATATGCTCTCTAAAGTAAATCAATCATAAGTAATAGATATAATAATTACTCATAGAAAGAAATGTGTTGCATAATCATTCCTCATATCATAATAAAAAGAGATGTCCTGAAAATTTAGAATATAAGAATGAATTAAATATTTTGGAAGATTAAATCTGAGTACATAAACATGGGTTTCAAAATATGGAGTTCATTTGGAAAAAAATTGTTAGAAAGGGTAGATAATTGGGTTTAGAAATGAGTTTTCAAAATGGTGTTTTATGGAATCAGTTAAAGAATGTTAGAGAAATAATTAGTATGGAATTTTATTTGAAATAATAGAGGTAAACCATAATGGTAATACCTAAAATATAACATTTTTAAGTGAAATCATGAATGGTAATAAATGATTTAGTTTAGTAATATAAAAGGATTAATGGATAGAAAATTCCCCTTAATCTGATTTGATTTTAAAGTAGGCATTTAAGAAATGAACTTAAGGCATGTATTAAGCCATCAAAGGAATGAATAATAATATAAGTATATATGTAAGATACACATATATATATATATATAATTTATAAGAATTATATAACATTAAATAGACATAGATAATGTGATTTATAAATATAATGTTAATATACTAAAGAAAAAGGGTGTTTCGGAGAGATCCCTTAACTTAGGTTCTCGAATCATTCTGTACTTGCACATAACATTTGGAATATTCAAATTATATTCATTAATTACTTAAATAAAAAAAATTAAAATCTATATATTATTTTATATAATTATATTATGTTTATTTATAACTATTTTAATGAGATATAAAGTTCAATTATATAGATCTTAGAGCGTTCGTTTCATGGTTTCAAGGTCGGATTACTTGTGTATAATTATGGAAGTACTTGTCAAATCAGAATAAAAATATATAAGTGAAATAAAATGATATTATTTTTCATCCAAAAATTTTAATGTCCCAAAATATCCTTTTTTTATATCGGGATGATTCAATTATTAAAAATGTCAACATTCTGCGGTTAGTTCATTTAGGTGGTTTTACTGACCATCAAGAACTAGTTTGATTTTATATAATATTATGTCTATATATTCATTAAAAAATATTAAATAAGTAATAATATATTTATTAACATCTTATTTCACCATAATAATGTTTTTATGACAATCATTTAATGTGGTAATGGAAAATGAAAACTCCTCATCCATAGAGGTGAGAAACTGACATAATATAGAAAATGGTTTTGTATTTAGAAGAAGAGGAGAAATGAAGAGGATGGATGGTAGAAATTCAATTAGCACTATAAAATTACTATATATATATATATGTGATAATTGAGTTATTATTCCATGTTCTATGAGGGAGGTGAATATAAGCTAGAAGAACAAAATAATTTAAGAAGACGTAGTTTAAGAATTTTAATTTTTGAATGTCCTCTCCTTGAATTTTTTTTAAGGCACTTGGAATTGGTATTTTGGTGAGACTAGTAGAACTAGGATTTAGTTTAATGAATTATTAAGGTAATTAGGCATAAATTTGGAAATATTATAAGGCGTATATGTTATGAGGATAAGGGTTGGTGAGATGTGGAATTTATAAGAGGATGAGTTGGGTGTTTTGAATATTATATTAATTAGTTTATTATTTGCGCTCAAGAATACCAATAGTATTAAATGTTTCACATTTTTAAAGTAAATGGTCCATTTTAGGTTGAAATAATTGGTGTTTACATAAACCATGACCCAAAAAATAATGTATATAGCTTATAATGTTAAATATCATATTTTTTGTATTCCACTATTTACCGAAACATCAACTATCTTAGAAAAATATGAAGAATTCATAGTAACCATTTTTTTACATTTAGATTCCAAAAATTATATCCATTTTAAGAAAATAATTTTTAAAACAACATATATTTTATTTTAATATAAAATCCTCATTTATTTAAAAAAAATTAATATTATGATCTATTTTTTGATCCTTTGAATAATTTCTCAAGGTCGCATAAAATTATATTATCATTATGATAAAAAATAATAAAAATTTATAAAATAATTTAATGATGATTATGTTTGTTATAAATAATTATATTTTTTATAAAAATACAAATAAGTTACTTATATGTTCCAAAAATACAAACACTTATTTTATCCATTTTGAACCATTTATTTATTTTTATAGTGACATAAATAGGTCATATATTAATTTTATAGGATTATTAAATAATATTTTAAACCTCCATAGATAATTATTCTATTTTAATAGTCATTTTACTATTCACAATGGTCAAATTACCATTCCAATGGTCATGTTACTATTCAACTGATCATATTACGTTTCTAATAGTTATATTTTTAATGGTCATATAGATCCCTACTTCCTATAATACCTTATATTTCATTAATTATTAATTCAAATATATTTTATCTTAAGGTTATATATGTATTAATTTTCAAAATGAATATTTCATTACAAACATTTTTCTTCATTTATATTATGTTGTCCACAAGTGTGACTCTTCTAGGGGAATGAGCATATCCAAATGTTGATATTATTATTATTATATTTTATATTTTTTTGTCCTATGTTAAACATTTAATTAATATGGCCATTTTTTTCTCTAAATGAAAATTTTAAATTATTATTTAAAAAATATTTTTGTTTCTATCATATGGTTCATGTGATCTACTAAATATGATATATTTATATAATCAAAAGGAAAATTCCCATGAAAAACATTGGGTCATTAAATTATTCCCCAATTAAGATGTTTCATGCTTGAAATATCATTTTATATACTATGGTGAAAATAGGGGAGGGTATATCTTTTTCATGGATTCATTATGTTCTCATATCGCCTCTTCATGATTATGGTTTTTCTATATCAGTTTGACTAGGTGATTAGTCTTATTGTGTAGAACATTATCTCTATGGTCCAAGATCTTCATCAGCTTCTCCTTATAAGTGAGATAATTTTCTAGAAGTACAAAATATGAATTTAGTAATTGTGAGGGATCATGTATGTGCATCTAGAATTGGGATACAAGGAATACATCATGTAATTGAGAAAGTATTGGTGGTTGTGCTAGTCGATAGGCCACGACTCCGATGCAGTCATAAATCTAAAAGGGGTCGATGTACCTAGTACATAGTCATCCCTTTTTTCCAAATATCATGAATCATGTCGATGGAGATATATGGAGGAATAATTTACTTCCAGACTCAAACATTGGTCTCATCTATGATTTTTATCATAGATCCTTTATAAAATTTCAATATCCTTGATTTACTTTTGAATAGCCTTGAGCTTTTCTGTAATTTATTCAACTATATTAGGTCACAAAAACTTGTGGTCCCTAAATTTATGCTAGATTATAGGTGCTATAAATATCTTCCCATAAATTATTTCATATATATCCATTTGGAGGAGGGATTATAAACTATTATTGTATGAGAACTCTACTAGAGGAATATTTTGATCTCATCCAACTTTAATATATATTAAAAATTCTATAAACATATCTCCAACTGTATAGATAGACTACATTGATTATCCATAATTTTGGGGGTGGTAAGCCATACTGAAGCTAAATTATGTTTTTATATCATGTTAAAGACTTTTCCAAAACATAGAGGTAAATCTAATATCTTTCTCAAATACAACCAGCAGTGGTGTTTCATGCAAAATCACAACATCTCCGAAGTATAACCTTGCAAGTTAATCGAGTGAGAAGACATCTTGAATTTTTATTAAATGATTAGTCTTTGTAAGATGATCCACTATAACCCATATAGAATTATTTTCTCTTGATTTCTATGAAAGACCAGTGAGAAAATACATAGTGATGTTATCCTATTTTTATATAGGTATGGGTAATGGTTTTCATCTTCCACATGGACTTTTACTTTTTAGCCTTCACCTATTGACATGCCAATAATTTTATTGTATATTTTATGTTATCTTAATTATTAATGTCTCACCAGTAGTTGTTTTAGAGGTATCAATACATCTTCATTCTCTATGGGTAGATGGAGAAGGTTGATATATGTGCATCATTCAACAACTCATTGTTTGATTTAGAATTTTATGGTATGCATAGGTGTGACCAATATCTTTCGACTCCTTATTAATCCATTTTGAACTCCATGAATTTCCATTTTTATATATTTCACCTTTATTTATATTTCCATATAATCACTTTAAGAATAATTTATCTTCTCCAAAAGGGATGGATGGAAATTCATTTGGGAAAGTAATGATGATGTTCCTTCCTTTATGATCATCATATCTATTCTTTGAAAGTAAAAAAATATTTTATCTTTCTCAATTCTCGTTATTAATGAGGTTATTGGATCCTTTCTACATATAGAGTCTACCACTTTACTTTATTTCTCAACATGGTAGTGGACTGAGAATTCATAATCCATTACCAGCTTAAACCAAATTTTTTGTTCATATTAAGATCCTTTTGTTTGAATATATTTTTTAGTCTCTTATGATCTATATATATATCACATTTATACCCATATAGATTATTCCGCTAGATTTTCAAAGTGAAGATCACTGCATCTAACTACAGATAATGCATTGGATATTTCTAATAATTAACTTTCAACTTCATTGAGTCATAGGTTATCACTTTATATGTATTTATATATGCATATCCAAATGACTTCTTTTAGGTATCACTGTATTCTTCAAAATTTTCTAAAAATAAGGGTATTGTGAGGACTAGAAAGGTGATAATCCTTGTTTTCAATTCCGTGAATATCTCTTTGAATTAATCAATCTAGAACAAATTTACCATCTTTCAAGTCATCATGGTTAATCGGTTTGACAATCATGATAATATTCTCCCAAATCATCAATAATACCCATCTAGTCCAAGTAATCTAAGGATCATCAATACAGATATTGGTCTGGGTCATTCCATAATGGTTTTTATATTATAGGGATGTAGATATATCCCTTTGCAGGTAATAACATGCCCCAAGAATGATAATTACTCTATCCAAAACACATATTAACTATACTTTTCATATAGTTTATCCTTTCTTAAAATCGTTAGCATGTTATCCAAATGATTTTCTTTCTCCTCCTTGATTTTAGATTATATCATAATATCATATATAATGACTAATGAAAATTTATTGAGATAATCTCTAAAGAATCTATTCATTAGTTATATAAATATTGTTGGATCATTAGTGTGTCTGAAGGGAATCACTATGAACTCATAGTGTCCAGACCTTTTTCAAAAGTGAGTCTTAGGAAAATATTCCTTCTTTACCTTTATTTGGTGAATGTAGTTCCACCTAAGAGAAATATAATTCCCCTTATAGTTGATATTATAATTCATTTATCTATGTAATAAAATAATTTTTATTTATCCTTATTTTTTAGAGTTTCTGATTATAAATACAGAGGCTCATTGATACATACTTATTATTTAAGAAGAGGACCAACACATCCCATGGTGATGCACACAGTCATATAAAACCCTTTTACATATTCTCATGTAATTACATCTTCAATTGGTGAAACTAAATGGTGGATATTCTATAAGTATTATTCAATATTGGTATAGATCCATGTATAATATTGATTTAGAACTCAAAAGTTCAGTCGAGAGGAGGACCATGAAACTATTTAAGGAATAAATTTGTATAATTCCTCATAGTGGTCATGTATTAAAAAATGATTCTCTCCTTTGTATCAATTATTTGAGCTAGATTTTATTTATCATAACGAAATAATATACATATTTGATATAAAGACACCAAAATAGATTCATACACCTCCTTAAACTTTTATAGAAGCAAGATATGACTCTATATGTCAATAGTCATATTCCTATCCCAATATTTGATGTTTGATTTATAAAAGGGAATAAAATACATGCCCAATATAGAATCAGACTCTACTAAAGGGTGTAATAATGTATTTTTTGTAGGGTTTATTTTATGAAAATTGTCTAGGAAGAATTTATATACCTAGTATGTAATAATTCCAATATTTTCTATTCTCAAAAATAGATCTACCCCCTTGGGTTGAGTTGGTGTTTGAATAGTTTTAATGAAATGGTAGGATATAGATGAACTTATAAAACATGAATCAGAAAGTGTATTCCTTATTTTTGATTGAATAACCAACATAACTATCACCCCATAATTTTTAAGATCCACTTAAGTGGTAGTGCTAACATATATCATTTGTTTCACTCTACACCTAGGAGTTTTTTTTCATTAATTTTCCATGAAAACCCTGGGATTATGGAATTTGGCTTGCATAATACCCATGTTCTTTGTAGTTGAAACACTATAACACCAACTATGTGTTTATATGAAACTTATTTTCCTTTGAATCATTAGTGGGATTATCCATATACCTTTAGTATTTATTTTCCTGATTCCCCACTTTTTGACACTTGAAGCATCTCCTTCTTCCCTTCAGAAAGTTTCTGAGATACATATCCCCACACTTTTGACATGTGGTAAGTTTGGTATTATTTCCACCATATGGATTATTAGTATATCCTCTTGAATTTAATTTTGTATTAATATTTTTATCTAAAGTTACATTATAACACTAAGAGTCTCTAATATCTATCTCATCCTTAAGAGTAAGATAGAAAATATCTTCATAAATATCAATGTATCAAATCAACAAAGCATTTTGTGGACTTGAATTTAATCAACTAAAGAAGTGTTCCACCTAACCCTAAGTGTTGATAGATAATTCATGTAAAATATTTATTGGAAAATATTTATTGAAAAATATTTTCTTGAATCCTTCCCATTTTATAGAATTAGTTTCCTCTTTAGAGTTTTTTTCTTGGACAGTGTCCACCACTAATATGCTTCCCCCTCCATGTGATAAATGGAAAATGTGAATTAAACTTGTTTTGAACATTGGAGGATAGAAAGGATATTCTCAATAGAGTTAATCCATTTTTTCAGGATTATGATATTAGGATAAACACTTAATGTATGATTTCTTCATTACATGAAGTAATCAAGTGTAACTACCTCTTTCTTAGGAGAAGGATGGTGTTCCACATGATTCATGTTATTTTTTATAGCATGAGTCAAATAAGCCAATACATTCATGGATTTCCTAGCTCCAACTACAATAAGGAATTTCATATCTATGGAGTCCCGCCATTTTATTACATTATATTTCATTACATTTTACAAACAGAGGATCTTTAAAGTCTACTGTCTTGTAAATCAGGAACATAAAGCATGAGGAAAAAAACATTATTCTAAACCACTTGTAAGGCTTCATAACAGTTCATAATATGTACATTCAATCCATCTAATATCCTGGAGATAGACATCAAAGGAAAGGGTGAGCAGAAGGCCCAGTACAGGTAAACAAGGGAATCAATGTACTTATGATATCAATAAGAACATGAATAAAAACATAAAGACATGAGGAAAGGAAGAATAAAAATATCATAAAAAAAATAACTTGGAACATAACTTGAATATGTGGCTACAATATTTAATTTATACATTCATGCACATATGACCAAGGTCCTCCCTAAGGTGTCATAAAAATTTACCAAGGTTATTCACCAAGGTATCGTGAAACTTATCATCTCTAGAGATTAAATATTTACCCAATGCATTGGAGCACTATCCAGGAACACCTTAATAAGTCTGTAAATTCATGTGAGTCACAAAGATCATAATCAGACATTTCATAAAAAACCAAAATGGAATCAAAGAAATGGGTTTCATGTTAAAATCATGACGTTTAAAAAGAGCTTAAAAATAAGATCATTATGTCATTTATAACCCATGGAAAGGGAGTGAAAGTTATATGTATTTCAATTCCAGAATAAAATATTTCATTTCTATATATGTATGAATATCCATATAAACGAAATATGTTTGGTTATTCAAATAAATAAACAATATAATTTCTTGAAGGGAAGAGATATAAATTTTGAGATGAAATTTCTGCAGCATAATGGCTATAAAACATGGTTTTAGAAAATGATGAAAAGAGAAGGGAAAAGGGTCACCAACTATTAAATAACTCATAATAAAGTATGGGTACTGAATAATATCATGGATTGGATATTTGAGTGACATACCACATGAAAAGGAAACATGAAATAAAATAGAAGATGCGATTTATCTTACGAAAAATTCGGCAGCCTAATGACGTCACATAAAAATTCAGAAAATAAATTGAACAGTCTGGAAAGGGTCTCTAAACAATTAAACATAAAATGAAATGAAATAAAATCATATAATAACATACCCTGAACATAAATATATGGTTATTATAATACACAACAAAAAGGAAGTCGTGACTTAAAAGAGGACGGTGAAAGAATCCCTTACCTTGAAGTGTAACTTCAACAGATTTAAGGTCAGGAACATGGGAGGCTTGACGGAACCTTTTGGTGACTCCTTGGGAGGTAAAGAGATAATAAATTCATTGGGAAGGATTTGGAAATGAAATGAATGAGGGAATGGCTTGGTATTTATAGGAGAAGCGAGTGGACAAAACATTAATTGCCAAGGGACACCTCATCGATGGTATTTGAAAAACCATGGGCTTGACCATGGTATTTTCCCATGGTATTGGCCACATGGTACACCTCATAACTTATCTTACTACTCGTAAGTCAACCAGAATTATTGAATAAATATTACATTCTTAATGATGTCAGTAAACACACGAAACTCAAAAACTGTATTTTCGCTATTCACTGAAAATTCACCTTTCTGAGAAAAATCCAAAAATTTCACCTTAACCAATTATCTATGCTCTGATTTAAAAAATGAACTCCATTTTATGAAAATAATTTTCAAAATATTTTTAATTTAATTTTTAAATAAAAACAATTTTCATTGAAAATTCAACTATTTCGAAAAAATCTCAAAAATTCACCATGACCTTATATCGATTCTCTGATTTAAAAAATGAACACCATTTTATGAAAATAATTTTATAAATATTCTTATGTTAACTTTTAAATAAAAAAACACTATTCACCTGAAAAAACTAATATTTAATCAATAATTTCTAAAACATTTATTTACCTATTTTATTGAATCACATTACTTAATCAAGGTTCCTAAATTATATTAATTCTTTCTTAAGTGGGGTTACTTAATCCATTTGATCGCATTACTAATCATAAGTGTAAAATCACTATTCATAATTTACTATTCATTAAAAATTAAGTTGATCTTATTAGATTCTAAATTTCTTACTTAACATAACAGTAGAAGACAATTTCTTGAAAATCATTACACATTATTAATTATTTAAGGTTTACATAAATATTTTTAAAATATCCATTTTCTAAAATTCATTAATAATATACTTCCCATATTTAACAGGACACTTGATATTCAAAAATTTCACCATAAGAAGAAATCAAAAATTTATTTATCTTAGAGGATTTCATAAAGAAGCTAAGGTCTCATTACATAGCCCCTTATAACACCAGCATATGACCTAAGTGTAAGGTGTGCTTAGGTGATAGATTCCTAAAGCGGATCGACCAACATTGCCCGAGTAGTGATTTCTATCAGCTTGAACTTCTCTTGAAGGTGATTCCATTCTAGCATTACACGATAATGTTCAGCTTGGGTTTGGTCCAGAGCAAAGCCTAACAGTGCTACCTCTTTCCCATGTTCCGTCAGATGGGATTCGATTGGCCCGAGGCTACTAGATGAGGCCATCTGATCTTCTTTCTATATTAAT
The DNA here is from genome assembly GCA_963277665.1 of Viscum album. NCBI lineage: Eukaryota > Viridiplantae > Streptophyta > Magnoliopsida > Santalales > Viscaceae > Viscum > Viscum album. Next base: position 2,060,126,125 of record OY728132.1, read on the forward strand.
TAACCAAGATCACTTGTATTTATAGACAATAATCACAACATTTTGTTTCCAATGGTCATCTTCACCAACGGTCATATGACAATCAAAACACAATGGTCTCATTTTAATTATACTCATTTTATTAAATGAAATAGTTTGTTGAGTATAAAATAAAATAACACACAAAGTTAGGAAACAAAATTTATTCAAAATTTCTGGTCGTTACATTCTTCCCCCTTAAGAAATTGTGTCCTCGCAATTTTAAAATTGGGCATGGAAATTTCATTGAATGTACCACATAGTAAAAAGAGTCATTAAAACTATTAATTTAAAAGAATGAATGGGAAGTACAATGGTCACCCTAGTTAACCCATACTAGGATTCCATGTTGGAAAACATGGATATAGACCTGAAAACAAAGGGTCATGTTCTAATGTAGAGTGATAGAAAACATTATTAGGAGAAAATTATCAACAAGAAGATCACAAACTTATGATGTGTTAAATGGTCATTGATTATCCAATAAGAAATGTAAAAAAACGTATTTGTTTTACGCTCCTTTTCATAATATTGAGGAATTCATTTACTATATAGAATAAAAACACAAGGAAAAATAATTACCTTCTAGTAGAGTTTCATCCAACAATATGTTTCCACCAAGACTAATATTTTCTCCAAACAAAGAGCATTCAGAAAGACTTGGTCTCGTCAAAAGCACAAGAATCTTCTTCTATAGAATCACATAATCCACAAAAGAGGAACTATATATTTCCCTTGTCTTTAGTCATAAACTAAAACTAAAATGGTTAGTAAGAGATCATATAATCCACAAAAGGATAATCCTTTATAAAATGAAATATGACTATTAATCTCCAAAATTCAACAAAAAGTAACAAAAGTTCTAGAAAGACCATTCAATACACAATCATCCTTAAACTTATTCAGAATAATACTAAATTATATTGGAACCCAAAACTCGTAAGTATTTAATCACATAGTCTTCCCCAATAAATCATAAAATTTATCTCCAAATAACATCAACTACTATTAAAGTCACATACTGATGTGTAATTAACCTATTACCATATTCCTTATGCTAGGTTCATCATTTTCCAGAAATAACCTAAATCACCATATGTCCAAAATAAATACATAAATTCTTACAAAAAAAATCATCAATTCCTCCACAATTTAAATCCTATAGTATTTTATTTCCCTTAGGCATATAGTTATCCAAAAGATAAAACATCGTCCAAAATAACCTTTATCATTTAATCACAAAATAATTTTCTTATACAAAGTATATCCATTTAATAAAACACAAGTTTTAAAAAAAATACTTATTCTTGATCCATAAAAATAGCAGGTGCATTAGTCAGTCCGAAGGGCATAACAACAAACTCAAAAAGCCCATCTCTTGATTGGAAGGCTGTTTTTTGAATAGCATCATTCTTTACCCTCAATTGATGATAACTAGAATACATATCAATATTAGTGAAGAATTAAGCCCCACGATGTTGGTCAAATAATCCATCAATTCTTGGAAGACAATATTTGTTCTTCACTGTGATCCCATACAGTTCTCTATAATCAATTCATAGATGCATTGATCCATCCTTCTTCTTCACAAAGTGAACTAGTGCTCCCAATGGAAACACACTTAGTCAGATAAACCTATTATCCAAATGATATTGGTGTTGTTTCTTTAATTCCTCATGCTCCACATTTTCCATCTTATTGGGGGACTTTGATATCGGATGGGATCCAAGTACGAGTTCAATGGAGATCTCTACCTCTCTCTCTGGGGGAGGCCTGGGTTACTCCTCAAGAAATAGATCAACATATTCATGGACAATGGAGACATTTTCTAACAGAATAAATACTTCATGAGAAACTTATTTCATTTATGAATCTTTTAACTAAAAATGATTTTATTTCTTAAAACATCATGATTAGACAATTAAACTTTTCTATAATTCCTTCACAATGATTAATGAAAATATCGTGATTAACCAAACATATCCGCCAGGAGTTTCTAACCAAGAGTGCAGAAATTCCCATTGTCATGTACCAGTTTTTGTTCGAGTCTAGTTCAAAGTGGTGTTTTCGGGTTTTACCCCTATGTAGATCTGTGTCAGAGCCACCTCTACCTGCTCGAATCCATTCAGGGATGCATTTTCTTGATAATCCACTTACTCAATACTCACCAAAATATTAGGAAGATTTACTATATATAAACTCTTATATAGGGTTCTTCCTAATGTTTTCATATCATAATTTCAATAAATAACTAAACTATCCTTTGATACCAACTATGGCATCCCGCCTTTTTATTACATAACATTTCATTACATTGTACAAACAAAGGATCTTTAAAATCTAGTGTCTTGGAAATCAGGAACATAAATCATGAGAAAAACATAAAAAATTCTTCTAAACAACTCTTAAGGCGTCATCATAGGTTCATCCTATATAAATTTACTACATCTCATTTCCTGGAGACAGACATCAAAGGAGAGGCTAAGCAGAAGGCCCAGTAAGGGTAAACAGTGGAATCAATGTACTTGTGATATCAATAAGAACATGAATACAAACATAAAGACATGATCAAAGGAAGGATAGGTATATCATAAATAAAAGAACATGGAACATAATTGTAATATGTGGCCACATCATTTCATTTAGACATTCATGAACATATCACCAAGGTCCATCCCTAGGGTGTCATAAAAAAATTACCAATGTTATTCACCAAGGTATCGTGAAACTTGTCATCTCTAGAGATTAAATATTTTCTCAATGAATTGGAGCACTATCAGGGTGAACCCTTAATATTTCTTTATTTTCATGTGAGCCACATAGACCATAATCAAACATTTCATAAATAACCCAAATGGAATCAAAGAAATGGGTTTCATGTCAAAATTGTGACGTTTAAAAAGAGCTTAAAAATAAGATTATTATGTCATTTATAACCCATGGAAAGGGAGTGAGGGTTTTATGTATGTAAATTACAGAATAAAATATATCATTTTTATATATTTATGAATACCCATATAAAAGATATAGGTCTAGGTAACCACATAAATAAACAATAGAATTTCTTGAGAGAAATAGAATGAAAATTTGAGACGAAATTTCCGCAGCATAATGGCTATAAAACATGGTTTTAGAAAACATTGAAAAGAGAGGGGAAAAGGGTCAACCACTATTAAATAACTAATAATACAGTATGGGTACTGAATAAGATCATGGTATGGATATTTTAATGGCATACCACATGAAAAGGAAACATGAAATTAAAGAGAAGATGCGATTTCTCTTACGAAATATTCAGCAGCCTAACCACGTCACTTAAAAATACAGAAAAAAAATTAATGAGAGTGGAAAGGGTCTATCAAAAATTAGACATGAAATGGACATAAATAAGAACATATAAAAACATACCCTCAACATAAATACAAGGAAATTATAAGACACAACATAAAGGAAGTCGTGACTTAAAAGTGGAGGGTGAAAGGATCCCTTACCTTGAAGAGTAACCACGAAAGTTTTAATGTTGGGTCCTTGGGAGGATTGAGAGAACCTTGGGAGGACTCCTTGGGAGGTAACGAGACCAGAAAATAATTGGGGAGGATTTGGAAATGAAACTAATGAGAGAATGACTTGGTATTTATATAAGACGTGAGGGGACAAAGCATTAATTGCCAAGGGACACCTCATCAGTGGTATTGAATAAACCATGCGCTCTCCCATGGTATTTTCCCATGGTATTGGCCACATGGGAAACCTAATACCTTATATTACTATTCATAAGTATACCTGAATTATTTTATAATTATTACATCCGTAATGATGTCATTAAACACCCAAAACTCAAAAACTGTATTTTCACTATTCACCCAAAATTCAACTTTCTCAGAAAAATCCCCAAAATTATCCTTAACCAAATATCAATGCTCTGATTTCAAAAATGAACTCCATTTTATGAAAATAATTTTCTAAATATTTTTAATTTAATTGTTAAATAAAAACATTATTCACTAAAAATCCATCTATTTAAGAAAAATCCCAAAAATTCACCGTAACCAAATATCGATTCCCTGATTTTAAAAATGAACTCTATTTTATGAAAATAATTTGCTAAATATTTTTAATTTAATTTTTCAATAAAAAACACCATTCACCCGAAAAAACTAATACTTAATCATTAATTTTTGAAATAGTTTTTTACCTATTTTATTGAATCACATTTCTAATTCAAGGTGCCTAAATTATATTAATACTTTCTTAAGTAAGGTTACTTAATCCATTTGATCACATTACTAATAATAAGTGTAAAATCACTATTCATAATTTACTATTCATCAAAAATTAAGTTGATCTTATTAGAATCTAAATTACTTACTGAACATAAATGTAGAAGACCATTTTTTGTAAATCATTACACAATATTAATTATTTAAGGTCTACATAAATATTTTTAAAATATCCTTTTTCTAAAATTTATCAATAATATACAACCTATATTTATCCGGACACATGAGATTCATAAACTTCACCATAAGATGAAATGAAAATTTATTTATCTCAATGGATATCATAAAGCAGCAAAGGTCTCATTACATAGCCCCATATAACACCAGCATTGGGCCAAAGTGTAAGGTGTGCTAAGGTGATAGATTCCTTGGGTGGCTCGACCAACATTGCCCGAGTAGTGATTTATATCATCTTGGGATTCTCGCAATGGGGATTCCATTATAGATTTACACGATGAAGTTCAGCTTGGGTTTGGTCCAGAGTAAAGCCCAAAGGTGCTACCTCCTTCCCAAGTTCCTTCATATGGGCTTTGAACGGCCCAAGACTACTGGATGAGGCCATAAAATATTCTTTTTATATTAAATAACCAAGTTCAGTTGTACTTATAGAAAATAATCACAACATTTAGTTTCCAACGGTCATATTGACCAATAGTCATATAACAATCAAAACCCAATGGTATCATTTTAATTAAGCTCATTTTATTAAATGAAATAGTTTTTTGAGTATAAAATAAAATAACACACAATGTTAGGAAAAAAAATTTATTCAAAATTTCGGGTCTTTACAATATCATTATGGAAATCATCAAATTTCCTATCATGTTGTTTTTTGGTATGCTTCCTCATATTTCTCTCCAATAAACAATATAATGAAAAAACACAATGAAAATACTTTAACTAATAAACATATAAAAGGGAAACTATGAACTTAAGAGGAATAACATATAAATGAAATTAAATACTAAATAATGAGTCTCTAGGATTATATCTAGGTTTTACATGAAAGTATTTCCCTTTAGGTTTTCTAACATAACAATCTATTCAAGCCCTTCATAATGGTTCATAAATATTTTTTGAATTTTCTGAAGCATATCCCCTAGGATTGTTAAAATAGGTTTCCAGTAAGGCCTATTTTTTATGAACTCGATAACTCTTTATTTAATACCCAATAAACCCTTTTTTGGTTTATTGCCTATAATTATAACTATGCTAGATCCACATCCACTTGTAGTATCCAAACTTGGATTTAATTTATTGTAATCCACTCTCTCTATACAATACCAAAATTTCATGATATTTTCATATACATAATCATATCCCTATGTTTAATACTAATTTATTCAGTCTTAATACAAAAAAAATAACTAAACAATTCTATTATAAAAATAATAGTGAACCAATCTATTTACACATGTAATTAAATTATTTTTAATATAAATATCCAATAAACACAACCCATAGATTGTGAGGCATAGTGTCATTGTAATACTATGTTCATAATATATAATAAAGAAAATAAAAAACCACATTTTTTTGTTTTAACCTCCATAATCTTAAATTCCTTTGAGATTTTAAAAGTTCATAGGATAACCTTATGAATAAATATATTAAAGGAATGATCTATAATGTTTGGTAAGGGAATAAACATAATAACGAAGCATAACATGTGGTTCAAGCAGAATAATATGATTTCATAAAAAAATATTATCATGGATAGTCACATATGAGTATAATAAAAATAGTATGGTATAATAAGATCATGGAATCATAAGAAGGTGGAATCAACAAAATACATGACATAAAAATAAGTCAAGTCTAACAACTAAGACAACATCACATAGTAGACATAGTTCTATCAGGAATTGTGTTTACTCCCTAATACGAGACACAATGTCTCATTAGTAAAAAAATAACCAATGAATTGGGGATCTATATGGGTACAACCATCATAACAAGTAAATTATTATGTGTTCAAAAAAGGTAAATCAATAATAAATAATATACATATTAATTTCCTATGGAAAGGAATGGGTCGCATAATCAAGCCTCATGTCATAATCAAAGTAGATTTTATAAAGATTCCAAATATAAAAAGGAATTAAATATTTTCAATGTTCTTTCCTAAGTGAATAATACCATGTATTAAAATATGGTGTTCAATTAGAAAAAACTATGATAAAGGGTATAGATTTTTTTATTCAAATATTCTTTCAAGATGGTGTTTTAAGGAATTTATTAAAGACTTTTGGAAAAAGAATAACAATGGAATTTTATTTGAAAATTCAGAGGTAAAAAATGATGGATGCACATAAATTATTTCATTATTTAATGAAATAATTAATGGTAATAAATAATTTATATTAGTGTTATAAAAGTATAATGGGATAGAAAATTTCTCCTTAATCAGGTTTGATTTTAATGAAGGAATTTGATTAATGAACTTAAGGACTATATTACCCCATTTAAGGAAGGTAGATTAAGATATGTATATATTTAAGAGAAATATTTACATAATTTAGATTAATTAAATAATATCAAATATATATAGAAAGAAAATTAGAGAGATAAAGGTCATAATGCAAATAAAAAGTGTTGTTCGGAGAGATACCTTACCTTAGGTTCCAGAATCATTCTACACATGCACTTAACATACTGGATAAGAAAAATAGATTAATTAATTGATTAATTCATAACCTTTAAATATATATTTGATTTAAAATAATTTTGTTTGTTTGTTAATTTATAATCATTTTAATGATACATAAATATTAATTTCATTGTTTTGAGAGCGTTCGTTTCTTGGTTCCAAGGTCGAACCACTTGTGTATAATTATGGAAGTTCTGGTAAAATGGGAATAAAACACCAAAAGTGAAATGAAATGATAAATATGTACTTTTAGATATTAAAATTGTCTTAAAATATCATTTTATTCCAATATATGGAATATTCACTTAGTAAAAAAGGTAATGTTAAGTGGTTAGTTCATTTTGTCGATCTTACCGAACATCACACACTTGTTTTGTATTATTTAGTGTTATTTATATTGATTAATTCTAGAAAATAAAATAAGTTTAATATAATTATTATAATATTATTTAACTATGATAATATTTTTATAACCATCCTTGAAGGAGGTAATGGGAAATGAAAATTCATCATCCATAGAGGCAGTGAACCAATATAGTATTGGATATGGTATTGTTTTTAGAATAAGAGGAGAAAAGAGGAGGATAGATGGTTGATATTACATTATAAATATATAATTATTGTATATATATGATATTGGATTAATTATTCCATGTTTTATGAGGATTTATAAGATAATGAAGAAGAAAAAAAATTTAAAATAGTTAGTGTGATAATAGTAACTCTTGAATGTCGTCTCCATGAAAAACATCTTAAGAAACATAGAATTTATATTTTGGTGAGAAATGTATAACTAGGACATGGGGGGAGATTATTTTAAAGTTTATATTGAAATATATTTTCATTCTCTTAAGGCTTATAAGTTGTAATGAGAAGTGGTGGTATTTATAAAGGGGTGAAAGCAATGTTTTTGAATATTTAATAAATTAGATTATTATTTTAAGTCAAGAATACCAATAGTATTCATTCGTGTGACTATATAAAATAAATGGTTCGTTTTAGTGTGAAATAGGGGGTGAATACATCATTCATGACACACAAATTCAAGTATTAATCTCATATTGTAAAATATCATACATTTCCTTATTTCACTATTCACCAAAAAATCAAATATTTTAGAAAAATACCAAAAAAACACCCCAGTAATTTTTTGATGTGTATATTCCAAAAATGAAATCCATTTTACCTAAATAATTTTCTAAATATGAGAAAAATATTTTATAAATAAAATCCATTTTTATTTGAAAAACCCAATTTTTATATTTTGATAAAATTTATGACCGTTTGAAAATTTAAAAAATGTATCATAAAATCATATTATAAATATAATAAAAGAGAATTTTAATTTATAAAATCGTCATCTGAAGATAAAAAATCTTTAAATAATTATATTTCATATAAAAATACAAATAAATAATAGACATTTTACAAAAAAATACACTTATTTTATCATTTTTGAAACATTTATTTACATGTATAATGATATATATATATTTCATATATTTATTTTTTAGGATTCATAAATATTATTTTACTCTTAAATAAAAGATGATTATATTTTAACATTTAGGTTACTATTACCAATTGTCAAATTATCATTCCAATGGTTAAGTTGTTATTTCAACGGTCAGATTTCAATTTAGAAGGTCAAATTTGCAATGGTCATATGGTTACCTACATCATATAAATACCTAATATTTCAATAATTAAAAATTAAATTCTAGTTTATATCAAGTTTATATACATTTCCATTTTCAGAAGTAATATTGCATTACTAGCATTTTAGTTCATTTCAACAGTTCTGTTTATGAGTGCAATTATTCTGAGGGGGTGATCATATTCAAATTTTTCAATTATTATTATCTTCTTTTCTAATTTTTTTCATTATATTACTTCAATTATTATTTCCTTTTTCATTATAAAAATGTGATTTTTATATTAATATAATTAAATATTGTCAATTGTACTATATGGAGCATCTTCCTTATGAAATATAACACATTTTTTTAATCATACGGGAAATTTTATTGATAAAATTATGGGTCGTTACCAAGGAACCCATGATAAAAATGTTAATGTCGTAACATAAAAAATCACACACAATTGTTAACTATGTAATATAATTCCCTTTTCACAATATCTCATCAAGAAGGTTGGACAACCAAATCACCAACCGATATACTCGATATATATTTCTTTAACTATATGAAATAAATTCATCATTAATACATGGGCATAGAATTTAATATGACTATTCTATTTCAAGAGGAGGTCCAATGTACCAAATTCCAAAAATATGGATGGGACAAATACGTCATTAAATTATTAATTAATAACATTTCATTCGTGTTTCACTCATCATACCCTACTTCCCATGAACATATAATGTCATGGTTTTAGTCAGTACATTAAAGTAAACAATTCATATCATGCAAGAATAATAATTTTAAAACTCTATGAACCATTACACACACTCATGGATTGGAATATTCGATGACACATAGACATGTAGAATTCCAACTGACTAATATGTTCTCATAATTTATCATCTTGGAGACTACCAAGTGATAACTCCATGTGATAAAATCTTATGTACTTATGAGTACTCACACATGATGGAGAATAAACTATATCCCCCATCATATAATGTTATTCGACTACTGAATAAGATTTTATGAATATCATCATAAAATTTCAAGATTCTCATCATATTGGGGAAATGTTATGTTGTTTTCATGCAATAAAGACTCTATGAAATTTTTACATTTATGACTCATAGAACATCGAAATATATGTAATAATATATCTAAATAAATATTCACTTCTTTAAATATACATGAAATATATAGCACAAATAGTTGGTTCTAGAACACTTACTTTAATATAATCAAACATGATGCATGAACCATACCTAGGTATATAACATAATAGTAAAAAAATACCACCTAATTATATTCTATAATCATAGGTTCCTTATGTCATGTCACAAGTGGACCTAATCACTTATGTCCTAGCTGATCTCCCTTTCAAACTTCACACATATGTTGGATGAGGTTTTTTACCTTATAAACCCAAGCAGTCCATACTAATTACTAACAGAAAAATCTATCCTAAATATCAACCAAAATATTTGATAACACTCTTTCATGAAAATTAACCATGGGAACTCCACCTAAACTAGTATTGAAGACAATTATGACTCCCAAATCCAACCTCTAATAGGCATCAGTTTGGAAACTAACACCAAGGGTGAAGAAACCAAATAAGGAAGCCATTACCCTCATAAACCCCAGGTATATCAATAAAACAACCAATAAACTCTATAATATAATATAATAAATCAATCAATCTTATGATTCATGAAAATTGATTCATATAATTTAGTCTCTAAAATACATACCCAAAATGTAACTCCTTCAATAGTGACTCAATGATCAATAATTAATACCAATGACCACAGTGATCTAGGAATGTATATCACATTATCCAAAATTTTCCAACATCATTGAATTTATATATATATATGTGTGTGTGTGTTTTTGTGAAAGAATACTAATATACTCAGTGAGATCCTCTAAAACATATCTCATGAAAATATAAAAGAATTATACTAATGCCTCGGTGAATAAATAGTGAAACTAACTCCATAACTATACCAATTCAACTAGTCACCCTTATTTACAAATTATCACTCATCTAATATAGCATATAAGTATAAAAATATAATAATTATTAGATTATATGAGATGGTCCTTCAAATCTACATCCATAAATAACAATCCCCCCATACCTGAATGACCCACGCCATGTTTTACTATACATTACATACTCACCTAACTGTGTGAACACATGATAACATATCCAAATATCATATACATAACTACATAACCACATAATACAAAATTTTATGGATGTTAAATGAATTACATCAACCTCTTACCCTAAACTTCATATTGTTGGGTCGTAGAGGATGGCAAGAGGGGGGGTGAATTGCCTTTTCAAAAATAATTAACAACTTAAAACAATTATCAATGCAGCGGAAATAAAAAAGGCAAGACACAATTTGATAACGAAGTTCGACTTAATTCCCAAGCCTATGTCTCCGCTCCCAACAAGAACCGTTGAGAGATTAATACGTCAGCTTTCTTTTTAATGGTTGTAGCAAGAAACCCACTAGCCATTTTAAGGTAGGCTAGAACACCTTCTTACAGCTTGCTTTTTTATTATGGTTGTAGCAAGAAACCCACTAGCCGTTTTAAGGTAGGCTAGAACACCTTCGTACAGCTTGATTTTTTATTATGGTTGTAGCAAGAAACCCAATTGAAAGAAACAATGGAAATGAGAGGTTTGTTTTAATCCAAACCCAATGAAGAACTAAACAAATAAAATAATACAAACACACGGAAGCCTTGAGCGCCAAAAGTGTGAGAGCAGTTGATGGAGAGGGAGATCAAGCTTCAAGGATGGAAATGGATCACAAGAGGCCTTGGAGATTTGTCGTTAGAGCGTCAAGACATCGAAATATGTTTCGGTTGTGTTCTCGGCATCCATGGTTTCTTATTTATAGGATAAATACCCATAAACACTTCAATATGGACATTGGAGGGCTTCCGGAGCCGTTGGGGGTCAAAAGTACAAGTCTGGTCAAAGCCCAACGACTAGTTTGACTGGGCACACCGGCTGGCCGGTGGTGTCTCACCAGCTGGCTGGTGGTCCACCGGCTGGCCGGTGCTGAGCTCCCGGCTGACCGGTGATCCAGACAGAGCAGGATTTCTGTCTAGGTTCCACCGGTTGGCCGGTGTCACCAGGCAATGGGCAAGCCTACTGCCTGGGTCCTTCGGCTGGCCGGTGGGCAAGAACCAGTTGGCCGGTGCCCATACCGGCCGGCCGGTGCGCTAACACCGGCTGACCGGTGGCTCTGGCCGAAAGCAATGCTTCTGCCAGAGACCACCGGCTGGCCGGTGGTAATCCACCGGTTGGCCGGTGGACTTAGAGAGTCCACTATCAGCCTTCTTGGGCCAGCTCCTGAGCAACCTTTTCCCTAGCATTAAAACACTTGAAAACAAGTTAGAACACGATGAGAGTGATTGTGATCATTAAAATCCAAGAGAGAGGGGTACAACAATCTCCCCTATTTTGATGATCACAATCACAAAAGAGAAAGCTTTAAAAAGGATATGCCAATTGAAAACTTAAATAAACAATTTTGGACATGAAAATATATTAGAGATCATTTCAAAAAAAAAAATTGAACAGATGTACCATGTATTGAAAATGATCTTAATCTAAAGAGAATGAGTCATTTTGAAATTGTAACCATAGGTCATTTTTTTAAAAGGAACAAAATCAATAACTTACTGTTTTAAAAAAAATTTGAACTTTAATCAATTGAAATATGAAACTAGTAAACAGAGAAATTTCTCCCCCTTTGGGATTATCAAAATAGGAGGGAAAGAGAAAAAAATGAGAAGAAATTAGATAAAAAAAAGAGGTAAGCAATGACAAAAAAATGATAGATAAGACAACTTGAAATTTATAAAAGATAGAACATTACGTACAAAGACAATTCAAAAACAGGAAAGGCTCTATTTAATAGTGCTCATTGACGAATCATTCCTAACTCCCCCTTAATAAAATCAATACGTTCAACCGGGAGCGGTTTGGTAAAAATATCAGCTAATTGGAAATCAGTAGAAATGAAGTCCAAAGTGATATCCCCTTTTTGAAAATGGTCATGAAGGAAATGATGCCTTAATTCTATATGCTTTGTTCTAGAGTGTTGTATTGGATTCTTAGAAATACTAATGGCACTAGTGTTGTCACACCGAATAGGGACATGATCGTAGGAAAGGCCATAATCCAAGAGAGTGTGCTGCATCCAAATAATTTGGGCACAACAATTCCCAGTGGCTACGTACTCGGCCTCGGCAGTAGAAAGAGCAACACCGTTTTGCTTCTTGCTACTCCACGATACAAGGGACTTGCCTAGCAGATGACAGGTTCCACTAGTACTTTTTCGATTTAATTGACATCCGCCAAAATCAGCATCCGAATATGAAGAAAGTTCGAAAGAAGTATTAAAAGGATAAAATAAACCAATGTTTTTGGATCCTCTTAAATACCTAAAAATCCTTTTGACCGATTTAAAATGAGATTATTTGGGATTTTCTTGAAAACGAGCACAAAGGCAAACACTGAACATGATGTCAGGACGGTTCGCAGTTAGGTAAAGTAGACTCCCGATCATACTCCTATAAAGCTTGTTATCAACCGGTTTCCTGACTTCATCAAACGTAAGCTTACAGGAAGTACTCATGGGGGTACTAATTTCCTTTACTTGATCCATACCAAAACGACTTAAGAGCTCGTTTGTGTATTTGCCTTGGCTTAGAAAAATACCTTTTGAATTTTGAAAGATTTGAAAACCGAGAAAAAATTTCAATTCCCCCATAAAGCTCATTTCAAATTCTTTTCTCATTAAATCTGAAAAATCAGTACAAAGTGATTCTTTGGTAGAACCAAAGATAACGTCATCGACGTAGATTTGGACGATTAAAAGATCTTTTGAAGTGTGTTTTAAAAAGAGGGTACAATCAGCTTGACCCATTTTAAAATCATTTTCTAAAAGGAATTTTGTTAACCGCTCATACCAAGCCCGAGGGGCTTGCTTTAAGCCATATAGAGCCTTGGTTAATTTAAAAACATGATTTGGAAATTTTTGATCTTCAAAACCGGGAGGTTGTTCAACAAAGATTTTTTCTGAAATAAAACCATTTAAAAAGGCGCTTTTAACATCCATTTGAAAAAGTTTGAAATTTAAGTGGGCGGCGAAAGACAACAAGATCCTAATGGATTCCAATCTAGCAACGGGCGCAAAGGTTTCACCATAATCAATTTTTTATTCTTGATTATATCCCTTAGCTACTAGGCGAGCCTTGTTCCGGGTTATATTTCCTTGATCATCAAGTTTGTTCCTAAAAACCCATTTAGTGCCAATAATTGGATGATCATTGGGTCTTTCAACAAGAGTCCAAAAATAATTTCTAGAGAATTGATTTAGTTCATCTTGCATTGCAGGAACCCAATTCTCATCATTAATGGCATCATTAATGGTTTGAGGCTCTAGGTGAGAAATGAAGGCTTGATGTTCAACCTCGTTGAGGATTGATCTTCTAGTTTGAGTACTGGCTTGAAGATCACCTATAACATTTTCTAATGGATGGTCTCTAGAAGGTTTCCAAACCTTAGGCAAGGCGGAAGGCAAAGAAGGTGAAGAAGGTTCATGATCATCATCCTCCTTGAGAGGAGAAGAGGAATCATTTAATTCAAGTTTATCAAGCTTATCTTCAACATCTTCAATGACCGGATGGGGTTTTGGAAGATTTTCATCAAACTTTACATGAGATGATTCTTCGATGGTTTTTGAAAGTTTGTTGAAGACACGATAGGCTTTTCGTGAGTTGGAGTACCCAAGAAAAATACCTTCATCGGATTTGACATAAAATTTCCCAAGGTTATCTTTTGTGTTAAGGATAAAGCATTTACAACCAAACACTTTAAAATAACCAACTTTGGGCAATTTTCCTTTCCAATGTTCATAGGGGGTTTTCTTAAGAAGGGGTCTTACAAGGACTCTATTGATAGTATAACAAGCAGTGTTAACTGCCTCGGCCCAGAAAAATTGAGGGAGGTTGAATTCACTGAGGGTTCGAGCAATTTCTTGGAGAGTTCGGTTTCTCCTTTCATCCACTCCATTTTGTTGTGGAGTCCTAGGGGCAGAGAAGGTGTGATTGTATCCTTGAGAGGAACACAATTCATCGAATTCTTTGTTCTCGAATTCACCTCCATGGTCACTGCGGAGTGATATAATTTTATATCCTTTTTCATTTTCTACTTTCCTAGAGAATTTCAAAAAGGTTCTACAAGCATCATTTTTATGAGCTAAAAAGAAAACCCAAGTGAAACGAGAAAAGTCATCTACTAGGACAAATGTATAGGATTTTCCACCTAGACTTGCTACAGGGGTAGGACCAAAAAGATCAAGATGTAGGAGCTCAAGAGATTTTGAAGTGGACACTTCCTTCTTAGATTTGAAAGAAGACTTGTGGTGCTTGCCAAGTTGGCATGGCTCACAAATCAAATTTTTCTTAAACTTAAGTTTAGGAAGGTCACAGATGAGCTTGTTCTTATTAAGCTTTAGAAGTGAATGAGAGCTACAATGCCCCAACCTTCTATGCCAAATCCAAGACTCATTTTCAAGAGCACTTAAACATTTAACATTTTGGCTAGATAAAGACTTTAAATAAATAATGTAAACATTTTGAAAACGGGAAGCAGAAAATATCGATTTGTTTTGAAAATCAAACACATTTCATAAATCATTTTGAAAATTCACCAAAAAACCACTATCACAAAGTTGACTAATGCTAATTAGATTATGTTTTAAACCTTTAACAAATAAAACATCTTTAATTAAAGAGGTGCTACCAAATCCAATGGTACCTATTCCGACGATCTTTCTTTTTGAATTGTCACCGAAGGTGACGTATCCTCCATCGAATTCTTCAAGGAAGTTGAACTCGGAGGGATCGCCACACATGTGCCTCGAGCATCCGCTGTCGAGATACCACAAGACTTTCGAAGTCCTACTTCTTTGGAGTTTATCCTACAAAATCAAGAGAGAATAGATTTTGGTACCCATATAAGTTTGGGTCTGGAAAGATTAGCTAAAAGAGACTTTTGAACCCATATTTTTCTAGAGGGTTGCCATCTAAAATACTCATCCGAGTAGGTAATGGTTTTGGGGCTTCCATACCTTGCATTTTTACAATCACATTCATAAATCATGTGCCTGGTCTTTTTACAATAATTACAAAATTTATATTGAGAGCTCCCCTTTACAAAAGTAGTGGGTTCTCTAGAAGAAGTGGCTTGTTTGTTAAAGCCAAGTCCATGTGTTGTTCTAGCCGAACACTGAGAACCTAGTAATTTGGTCAAAGTTTGTTCAACTTGGGTGAACTTGGAAAGAGACTCCCTTAGATCTTTAATGGTAGAATTCAAAGAATCAACATTTGGAATATCTTGGATCTTAAGGGTAAGTTCCTCATTCTTTTTGAGAAGTTGTTCTTTTTCAGAAATGAGAATTTTCTTTTTCTTTTTCAAAGACATAAATTTAGAGGTAAGTTCGAGAAAACCTTCCTCTAATTGATCTCTCGCATTTTGGAGATCTTCATAGGACATGTCATTATTGAAAGAGGAAGATGAGGAAGAGGAGTCGGAAGAAGATACCTCATCAAATGCCATTAGGCATTGTTCACCTTCATCGCTTGAGTCGCTTGAAGACATGGAGTCATCACTTGCACTCCATGTGGATGCTTTGAAAGCCTTCTTGTTTTTCTTTTCTTTTACCCTTTTCTTGAAAATGGAGCACTCCGGTTTGATGTGGCCTTTATTTCCACATTCAAAGCATGTCACTTTATTCTCCGCTTTGGGCTCTTCCTTTCGTGCCCTTCGAAAGTTCTTCTTTTTCTTCATGAATTTGCTCATTTTTCTTGCTAGTTGAGCAATCTCGGATTCGCTATCAGCGGAGGAGATTTCTTCCTTTACTTTGAAAGCAATTTTCTTTTTCTCCTTGAAGGTTTTACCTTCTTTATCGGCTTGCTTATTCATGGTGATCTCGTAGGTCATGAGTGATCCAATGAGCTCTTGAACCGGCATTTTCTTGACATCTTTTGCTTCTTGAATTGCGGTCACCTTTGGTGCCCATGAGCTTGGTAGGACCCAAAGAATCTTCTTGACCATCATTTCTGCAGAAACATCCTCACCAAGAGATTTTCTTCCATTGAAAATGTCAGTAATACGAGTAAACATTTCAGTAATTGATTCGTGTGGGTGCATGGTGAAACTTTCCAAATCTTGGAGACACATGTCTAATCTAGTGTCTTTGAATTTGTTAGTGCCCTCATGGGTTACTTCTAAAAGTTTCCAAATTTCATAAGAAGAGGAGCAAGTAGAAACACGGTTGAATTCATTAAGGTCTAGCCCACAATGAAGAGCATTCATGGCTTTTCCATCAAGCTCAAAATTGGCAATGTCTTCGGGGGTCCATTTGGACTCATCCTTGTTAGATAAAGTATAGCCTTGCATTACAATCCTATAGATAGGATATCCAATTCTTCTAAGAAAAGTAATCATGAGAGTTTTCCAATAAGTGTAATCGGTGCCATCAAAGAATGGAGCCCAAGTCATAGAATACCCTTCGGGAGCATGCGAGGAATTGGCCATCACTAAGGATCTTAAGTTTGTAACCGGTTAAGGTATTACACAAACGCTCCCTCTGATACCAAATGTTGGGTCGTAGAGGATGGCAAGAGGGGGGGTGAATTTCCTTTTCAAAAATAATTAACAACTTAAAACAATTATCAATGCAGCGGAAATAAAAAAGGCAAGACACAATTTGATAACGAAGTTCGGCTTAATTCCCAAGCCTACGCCTCCGCTCCCAACAAGAACCGTTGAGAGATTAATACGTCAGCTTGCCTTTTAATGGTTGTAGCATGAAACCCACTAGCTGTTTTAAGGTAGGATAGAACACCTTCGTACATCTTGCTTTTTTATTATGGTTGTAGCAAGAAACCCACTAGCCGTTTTAAGGTAGGCTAGAACACCTTCGTACATCTTGATTTTTTATTATGGTTTTAGCAAGAAACCCAATTGAAAGAAAGAATGGAAATGAGAGGTTTGTTTTAATCCAAACCCAATGAAGAACTAAACAAATAAAATAATACAAACACACGGAAGCCTTGAGCGCGAAAAGTGTGAGAGCAGCTGATGGAGAGGGAGCTCAAGCTTCAAGGATGGCAATGGATCACAAGAGGCCTTGGAGATTTGTCGTTAGAGCATAAAGACATCAAAATATGTTTCGGTTGTGTTCCCGGCATCCATGGTTTCTTATTTATAGGAGAAATACCCGTAAACACTTCAATATGGACGTTGGAGGGCTTCCAGAGCCGTTGGGGGTCAAAAGTACAAGTCTGGTCAAAGCCCAACGGCTAGTTTGACTGGGCACACCAGCTGGCCGGTGGTGTCTCACCAGCTGGCTTGTGGTCCACCGACTGGCCGGTGCTGAGCTCCCGGCTGCCCGGTGATCCAAACAGAGCAGGCTTTCTGTCTGGGTTCCACCGGCTGGCCGGTGGTCATCCACCGGTTGGCCGGTGTCACCAGGAAGTGGGCAAGCCTACTACCTGGGTCCTCCGGCTGGCCGGTGGGCAAGAACCGGTTGGCCGGTGCCCATACCGGCCGGCCGGTGCGCTAACACCGGCTAACCGGTGGCTCTGGCAGAAAGAAATGCTTCTTCCAGAGACCACCGGCTGGCCGGTGGTAATCCACCGGTTGGACGGTGGACTCAGAGAGTCCACTATCAGCCTTCTTGGGCCAGCTCCTGGGAAACCTTTCCCTAGCATCAAAACACTTGAAAACAAGTTAGAACACGATGAGAGTGATTGTGATCATTAAAATCCAAGAGAGAGGGGTAAAACACATATTTATTCCCCCATCATGCAACCATAATCACAATTATTTAGTCATAGATGCATCATAGTATTTATATATATAAACACACACAATAAAATCCAACCATTACACCCCATGTATATATATATATGTGTGTGTGTGTGCTCCATAACCCTAATCCATTACATCATGTTCTAGGTATAGAATAAATAAAAGAGAAGATTGAGTTAACATCAATATATATATATATGTGTGTGTGTGTGTGCTCCATAACCCTAATCCATTACATCATGTTCTAGGTATAGAATAAATAAAAGAGAAGATTGAGTTAACATCAATATATAATATTATGAAACTAGATGTTAAGGAAAATTCTTGGAACCCAAAACCTCAAAGATTAATTGAACATATTAACTGATTAGGGTGTTGGTGAATAAGAGAAAAAAGAACATTTAATATAACATATACCCAAATTAAGTATCTAATACCTAATACTCTAACACTACTCTAGATATATCACCACCACACATCAACATCATTATGACCCCAATCTATAACACAACCTACTCCACTATTACACAACAACACTACCACTTCACAGCGATAATCTTCATCCTAAATCACATTTCATAATAACTTTCACAAAGATAAATTACTAACCACTGAAAAATCAATTACTTGAATATCATTTAATAATTTTGAATTAAATAATTTCACTTCATTTGTTAACCACATAAACATTCACCATCCAGAAAACATTCATTATATCATTGAGACTTCCGTGGACATTACCTCATCAAAATTATTATATTTCAATCAAACAATTACCTATATTCAATAATAATTCAGAAATAATAATTTAAATTATATTTTAAAATTCATTTCATACATTATTAACATCATTCAAAGATATGATAATGTATCCCCATTAATAATATTATTAATTTTTTATGGTACTACACTTCTGGGAAATTAAGACATAACTATAACAACCTATAAACACAACATATCTTGAACTAAAACATCATCACCTACACATTATCTCATGTCAATTTAATTAACATCAATATTATCATAACTCAACATCTACCACACTATCCCATCATTAACCTCATCAATCCATCACCACCACCACAACATATCATCAACCCAACCTCCAATACAAAAAATTGACCAAGTAGAAACTACTATAATAAAAAAAAATTATTATTATAATTGTAGTATTAATGAAAATTATTCATATGATAGGAAATTATATTCTATCATACCAAATTCATGTTACGATCATATTGAATAGTTTTATACATATGAATTAATTATTATCAATTCATGATTCAACATCCTTTATTTCTTCATTACCATAATTTTCTTATTATATATCTATAAAAATCATAATAAATCTAAAAAATCCTGATATCTTAGCAAACATATTACCATAAATTTAATTAATAACATAAAATCAATAATATTAAGAATATATAATGAAAAAGTGAACACTTATTCCCTTTATATTCAATAATTTTGTCATAAAAACTTATTATTCTAATTCTATATCTCTAGATAATTATAATAAAGTCATGATAGTTTTATATTAAATTATAATGGTGATCACACCACTAACTATTTCAAATATAACTCCTAAAAACAAATAGAAATTATCCCATTAACAACACCTCAATAAAGTACCATTAAACTAAACCACAATCCCTTCCATGGTCTTAAGATAAATAAGAATGAATAAATAGTGATATAAAGGTGAAAGAGAATATGTAAAAGAGAGGAAAAAACAAATTAAATTAAAATTTATTAGATGTATAAATTAATATCATTATATTCTTATGAAAATAGACAAATAGAGCTCATAATGGGTCAAGATTTTTCTAACGTTTGAGAGTGGATGAGTGAAACAGACCATGGTAAGAGGAATGAAAAAAATTATAATATCTTTTAAGATACCCCACATTAAAATGTATTATACAGATCCATAGGAAAAAATGGGTGTGGTCAAGTGAGATCAATGTTCTCCAACAATTAAAACAACATAAATCCCTCTAATCACTCATTTGTTTCACTACAAGTATGATTCATTAGACTTAAACAAGGAACAATGTCTTCAGAAATTCCCATTTTATACCTATAAAATCATTATTTCCATAAGTGACCATTATATAACTCACATATACATTCCATTTAAAACATGAATTCCCCAAGGAACCACTATAAAAAGACCTATAAGAAATGACCATTTTTCATCTGTATAAAAAATATGAATTTCATCTCCCCATTTTCCATAAAACTCAAATAAATTACCACAAGAGAACTTACCTACCAAAATTCCAAGATTTATCCAACATGTTACATATACTCAATAAAAATTTCCCAAAATGGGAATTTTAGACCCTAGCCCCTCAAACCCAATAAAATGGATAGATGATAATGCGTACTTCTAGACCACACCCTACAAACTAAAATAAGCCTTCTCAAAACAAGTGTTTTTTAACTATAGAAGAGAAAAATAACCTTTACACCCATAAACTTATTTTAATACCTCACCTCAACACCAATAACACCACCAAAACAAAAATTATAGAACCATGGAGGTTCGTGATTCTACATCATAAATTAAAATATATTTTTTATAATTATAAAATTTTATAATTAAAAAAAACTATAAAAAATATTCTACCATATTATAATATATTAAACCTAGTTCATATAAAAAAAATTCATATGGTTCAAGATTCCCCCTAAAATTTTATTATGCATATAGAAGGGTCGGGTCGACAATAATTTTTTTGAATTTTATTTAAAAAAATTCTTTAAAATTCAACATAAGATAATTTGTTTTAACTTCACCATGATGTGGTCCTTACTACTGTGATAAAAATTTCTAAGGAGAAAACCATGATTATTTTATTGTAGGATGTTGTGTGATGGTTTCCTCTATCAAAGAGTAAACCTTCTCAGTTTTAATAAGGAAAATCCATTTTATGTTAACAGTTATAACACAATAATTGTCATTTTATAAAGAACTAATCCCTTTCAGTTCAATGGTCATACCATAAACTATACATTGTAATTATCCACCATGATGCGGTCTATCCTCATGGTAAAAACTACCAAGACATAGTGTTTTTCAATTGAAACATAGTAGTAACAGAAAACAATATACTGGTTTTTTGTATAATTATTCTATACCCATTTTAATAAAACAAAACATTGTCTTATATCTTTTATAAGAATATATAATTTTTCTATAATATTTTATGTCAGGGAAATTGAAAACTCAAAGAAACATATCTATATTCACATCAAACTTGACATTTTTTTATAGATATTATTTATTTAGTTTCATTATTGATTTTAATAAATAAATCCAACCGATATGGAATAATATTTGAAGCCACTAATATATTTTGGAGAGGTTAATGATAATTCAGATATAGTGTAAACCATTAATCAAAATTTATCATTCTATAAGAACTATCAATTAATTTAGAATGAATGAAATAAATGAAGAATGGAATTCCTTTTTCTCTTTCAATTTGAATATATCTATTTCCTTTTATATGGTCATGATTGAAATCATTTTGAAGAAACAAACATATTAATTCCTCTAACGGTATCCATGAGTTTTTAAAATTTCAAAAATCCATATAAGGATTCCCTATTCCCAATATCCTTTAATAGCCTTTGGAATCATATATATATATATATATATATATATAATAAGTGATATTTTTATGGCGGAGCTTCATAGTGTCTGCACACACCCATTACAGAAAGATTGAACCAGTTTATATTTCCACCCAAATATCCACTTTAGAACTCAAATTTTTTTCCATATTATTTATTTTTTTCTCAAATTTTTAAATATTATAAATTTTTAAATGTACATTTTTATTATCATAATGGTCAGGAAAAATTTATCCATTTATTATGGATGTTCAAACTTATGAAATAACAATTACATGATGATATAACTATGTATGATAACTTAAATATATGGAGAATAATTCCACAACATGCATTTTCATATAACACATATGTAACGACCGGAAGTTTTGAATAAATCTTGTTTCCTAATTTTATGTGTTATTTTATTGTTTTATACTCAACAAAACTGTTTCATTTGATAACATGAGTATAATTAAAATGAGACTGTTGGGTTTTGACTGTTATAGGACCATTGGTCAATATGACCGCTGGAAACTAAACGTTTTGATTATTGTCTCTAAATACAAGTGATCTTGGTTAATTAATATAGAAAGAAGATTCGATGACCTCACCCAGTAGTCTTGGACCGATAAAAGCCCATCTAATAGAACTTGGGAAAAAGGTAGCACCATTGGGCTTTGCTCGGGACCAAATCCAAGCCGAACGTCATCATGTGAAGATAGAATGGAATTGCCTTCGCGAGAAGTGCAAACTGATAGAAATTACTACTCGTGTGATGTTGTCCGAGTCTCCCTTGGATTCTCTCACCTTATCACACCTTACACTTAGGTCCTATGCTAGTGTGATAAGGGGCTATGTAAGGAGACCGTAACTACCTTGTGTAATACTTTGTTTTAAAGAAAAATTTTCATTTCTTCTTATGATGAAGTTTATGAATTTTCAAATGTCCGGATAAATATAGTATGCATATTTTTGATGAATTTTAGAGAAAGGATATTTTAAAAATGTTTATGTAAACCTTAAATAATTAAAAATGTGTATTGATTTTCAAAAAATGGTCCTTCTACAATAATGTTCAGTACGAAATTTAGAGTCTAATAAGATCAACTTGATTTTTTTTAATAGTAAATTATGAATAGTGATTTTATGCTTAGGATTAGTAATGTTACCAAATTGATTAGTAATCTCATTTAAATAAAGTATTAATATAATCTAGGCACCTTGATTAAGTAATGTGATTCAATAAAATAGTTAAATAACGGTTTCATAAATAATTAATCAAGTATTAGATTTTTTGGGTGAATAGTGTTTTTCAATTAAAAATTAAATTAAAAATATTTAGAAAATTATTTTTCTAAAATGGATTTCATTTTTGAACTTAGAACATTGATATTATGTTAAGGTAATTTTTGGGGATTTTTCTGAAAAAAATGAATTTTCGGTGAATAGTGTATTTATTTAAAAATTAAATTAAAAATATTTAAAAAATTATTTTTATAAAATGGAGTTTATTTTTTAAATCAGAGCATCTATATTTGGTTAAGGTGAAATTTTGTGATTTTTCTGAGAAAGTTGAATTTTTGATGAATAGTGAAAATACAGTTTTTAGGTTACGGGTGTTAAATGACATCATTAAATGATGTATTAAGTATGTAATCAATATGGTCAACTTATGAATAGTAAGATAAGGTATGGGTTGTCCCATGTGGTCAATACCATTGGAAAATACCATGGGAAAGCCCATGGTTTTTTCAAAACCACTTGTGAGGTGTCCCTTGGCCATTAATGCCTTGGCCCCTCAAATTTCCTATAAATACCCACCCTTTCCTCCTTTAGTTTTCACTCCCAACTCTCCCCAACTAAGATCTGGTCTCATTACCCTCCAAGGAGTCCTCTCAAGGTTCCCCAAAGCCCTCAAGGTCCCAACCTTTCAGTTTTAAGAGTTACGTTTTAAGGTAAGGGATTCGACCTCTATCTTTCTTTTCAAATAATCTCTTTCATGTCATTTCTTTTATGCTCCATGTTCTTATGTTAAAGGATGTTATTTTATATTCATCTTACTTCCCTTTTCATTTTAATGTAAAGATAGATCCCATGTTACTCTCATTGATTCATTTTATGAATGTTTAAGTGGCGCCGTTAGGCTGCCGAAAGTTTTGTAACCGATTCTTTCTCCCTTCTCATTTTTCAAGATCTATTTTCATGTAAAGTATTTCAAGTTCCTTTTTATTATGTTGGGGTATGATATCTAAATCTATCATACTGATATTTTATGATAATATGATGAGAGACCCCATTTGATCTCTGCGATTCAGTATTTTGAAGTTTTAAGTGGCGCCGTTAGGCTGCTGAATTTTTAAGGGGTTCTTTCATCCTTCTCGTTTTCAAGTTCTACTATCATGTCAAGTCTTCCAAGTTCATTTTTATTAGGTTGGGGTATGATATCTATATATATAACACTGATATTTCATTATCATATTATGAGAGACCCCATTTGATCTATTCAGTTCCGTATTTTGATGTTTTAAGTGGCGCTGTTAGGCTGCCAAATTTTTAAGTGGCTCTATCAGCTTTCTCCTTTTTCAAAGTTCTAATTCAATGTCAAGACTTGCAAGTCCTATTTTATTATGCTTTGTTATGATATCTATATCTATCATACTGATATTTTATGTTCATATGATGAGAGACCCTATTTGATATCATCAATTCATTTTTGGTTAAAGTTTATGTGACGCCGTTAGGCTGCCGAATTTTCATAAGAGAAATCTTATTTTTGCCTTCCTTTCATGTTCTTCATTTCATATGGTATATTTTCAAATTTCATTACCATGTTCTTAAATCCCTTATATTATTCCCCTCTACTGTTTTATGGGTCATTTATGAATGCTTGACCCATGTCCCCTCTCTTTTCAACGTTTTCTAAAACCCTATAACGTAGCCGTTGTGCTGTAGAATTTTCATCTCAAAATGCCTCTCTCTTTTTTTCAAAATTATTTTATGTTATTAAGTTAATACTCAAAGATCTTATTTCTAAAGGGGTATTCACATATATATCAAAATGTTCTATTTTAATTTCTGGGATTTACATACATGAAACCTGCTTTCCCTTTCCATGGGTTTAAAGTGACATAAAGATCATGTCTTTAAATCGGTTTTTACAAAGTTATGATTATTAAATGAAACCCATTTCTTTTATTCTATATGGGTTTTTTATGAAATAACTGATGATGACATATGTGGCTCACATGTTAATAAATACATATCAAGGGTGCGCCCAGATAGCACTCCAATGCATTGGGTAAAGACTTAATCTCTAGAGATAACCTTTTAGACTGACACATTGGTGAATAAACATGATAATTTTTAATGACACCTTGGGGATGGACTTTGGTGAAATGAAATGATTGTCAATATTAAATGTTGTAGCCACATATTGAATTTATGAAAAACGTTATTTTTATTATGATATTCCTCGTGATTTCTTTCTCATGCCTTAAAGTTCTTTTCATGACATTGTTGATGTATCTCAAGTTCACTTGTTAAATGTTTCCCCTTGTTTCCCTTACTGGGCCTTATGCTCACCCTTTATTTTGATGTATGTCCCCAGGTTATGAGATACAGTAATGAACCTAGGATGAATATGAGGATAATCCTTTCAAGTGTTT
Organism: Viscum album; assembly: GCA_963277665.1. Lineage (NCBI taxonomy): Eukaryota > Viridiplantae > Streptophyta > Magnoliopsida > Santalales > Viscaceae > Viscum > Viscum album. The sequence goes on from OY728132.1 coordinate 2,060,151,927, forward strand.
AAGAAGAATGTTTTTTATGTTTTCATGTTTTATGTTCCTGGTTTCCAAGACACTAAACCATAAAGATCCTCGGTTTTGTAAAAGTAATGATAGTTTATGTGATGAAAATGCAGGATTCTATAGTTGGTATCAAAGTATGGTTTATTTATTTTTGGAAATTAGGATATGAAAACTCTAGGAATAACCCTATAGAAAAGTTTAAATATAGGAAATCTTCCTGGTATTTTGGTGAGTATTGATTAAGGGGTTGCCAAGAAAATACATCCCTGTCTGGATACGAGCTGGTAAAGGTGGCTCTGGCACAGATGTACATAGGGGTAAAACCCGAACACACTTCTTTGAGCTATACTCGAACGAGAACTAGTACATGATAACGGGCCTTGCTGCACTCTTGGTTATTACACTCCCGAGGGATATGATTTGGTAAATTCATAAGCTTAGTATGAACCATTATTAAAGGAACAAAGATAAAATAAAATAAATATTCACATAAGAATATATGATCATGGATAACCTAGTTTGAAACCTGGGGGATCATAAGTTAGGGTATACATTTCTTCTACAATTTATCCTTATATTCTTTAAGTTCCTTTTCATGATTATTGGTTAAGTATTTAAGCCCCTAATTATACTTTCTCTTCTTAGTTAATGGTTGGAAGTGGAAGAACATGTCCCAACAACTAATGTGATAGGAAATGTGATGATTGTCGTATTAATATTACAGAGATGATTAGGGGATTAAAATATGATTATTATTCTGGAAGACATTCACTATTTTGGGGACCCTATATGATCAAGGTAAAAAGATTACTACGGTATTTTCATTGAGGGGTAAGGTTGAATTATATTTTGAAGAATCGATGGATTTATGGTGGATTTATAGTAATTTAGTTTACTTATGGAAATGATTAACCTATCTTGGGTAAAATATATTTAGGTTAGCTACTTTTGTTATAAGATGTTAGGAGTGGTTGAAGTTTTTTTGGAAACGAATGATGAATATTATTTTGGAAGGCTATGTTATCAAATCCTTCTTGTATTTGGGTTTCAATATTAGATTGGTTTATTTTGAGGAATTTTAAGGACAGTTATTTATAGAATGGTCTATACTGAACTTTTGGTAGTACTGTGGAACATTGAAGATTTAAAGTAGTTTCCCTTCCTCTGGGATTATTTCTTTTTGAAGATTTTTTTTACCTTACCCTTTCTGTTTTTGGGATAATGTTTAATGATAGAAGAAATAGATAGTTAATCTTTTATAGATTATGTGAATCTCTGGAAGATTATTATTGTGATTTTGATTCGACAAAGTGTTTTTGAATTCTCATCGTTTGGAGAAAAGATTATTTTTGGTAGAGAGTTATTAAATGATGAAACTCTACTTGAAGGTAGGTATATTTTTTTTATTTTTTTGTTCTATGTTGTAAATGAATTCCTCAAAATTATGAAAAGGAACGTAAAACAAAAACTTTGTTGGTTTATGTTTCCTACTAGGTAATCAAAGTCTGTTTACATACATCATAAGTTTGGGATTTTCTCATGGTTACCTTTCTCCTAATCATGTTTTCTATCACTCTCCCTCATAACTTGACCCTTTGTTTTCTCCTCAATGTCCATGTTTTCCTACATGGAATCCTAGTGTAGGTTAACTCGAGTGACCTTTGTACTTCCCGTTATTTCTTTTAAATAAATAGAGTTACTGACTCCTTTTCCAATGTGGGACTTTCAATGAAATTTGAAAACCCAATTTTAAAAATTGCGAGGACACAATTTCTTAAGGGGGGAAGATTATAACGATCCAAAATTTTGAATAAATCTTGTTTCCTAATTTTGTGTGTTATATTATTTTTTTATACTCAACAAAACCGTTTCATTTGAAAACATGAGTATAATTAAAATGAGACTGTTGGGTTTTGACTGTTATAGGACCATTGGTCAATATGACCGCTGGAAACTAAACGTTTCGATTATTGTCTCTAAATACAAGTGATCTTGGTTAATTAATATAGAAAGAAGATCTGATGTCTTCAACCAGTAGTCTTGGACCGATCTAATCCTATCTAACCGAACTTGGGAAGGAGGTAGCACCAATGGGCTTCACTCTGGACCAAACCCAAGCCGAACTTCATCGTGTGAAGCTAGAATGGTATCTCCTTCAGGAGAAGTTCAAACTGATAGAAATTACTACTCGTGCGATGTTGGCCGAGCCTCCCTTGGATTATCTCACCTTAGCACACCTTACACTTAGGTCATATGCTGGTGTGATAAGGGGCTATGTAAGGAGACCATATCTGCCTTGTGTAATCCTTTGTTTTAAATAAAAATTTTGATTTCTTCTTATGATGAAGTTTATGAATTTTAAAATGTCCGGATAAATATAGTATGCATATTTTTGATGAATTTTAGAGAAAGGATATTTTAAAAATGTTTATGTAAAACTTAAATAATTAAAAATGTGTATTGATTTTCAAAAATTGGTCTTCTACAATTTTGTTCAGTACAAAATTTAGAGTTTAATAAGATCAACTTGATTTTTCATGAATAGTAAATTATGAATAGTGATTTTAGGCTTAGGATTAGTAATGTAACCAAATGGACTAGTAATCTCATTTAAAGAATGCATTAATATAATCTAGGCACCTTGATTAAGTAATGTGATTCAATAAAATGGTTAAATAATGGTTTCATAAATAATTATTCAAGTATTAGTTTTTTCGAGTGAATAGTGTTTTTTTAATTAAAAATTAAATTAAAAATATTTAGAAAATTATTTTTATAAAATTGATTTCATTTTTGAACTCAGAACATCGATATTACGTTAAGGTAATTTTTGGGGATTTTTCTGAAAAAAATGAATTTTCGGTGAATAGTGTATTTATTTAAAAATTAAATTAAAAATATTTAGAAAATTATTTTTAGAAAATGTAGTTAATTTTTGAAATCAGAGCATCTATATTTGGTTAAGGTGAAATTTTGGTATTTTTCTGAAAAAGTAGAATTTTCGATGAATAGTGAAAATACAGTTTTGAAGTTAAGGGTGTTTAATGACATCATTAAATGATTTATTAAGTATGTAATCAATATGGTCGACTTATGGATAATAATATAAGGTATGAGGTGTCCCAAGTGGCCAATACCATGGGCAAATAACATGGGCAAGCACATGGTTTTGCCAAAACCACTTGTGAGGTGTCCCTTGGCCATTAATGCCTTGTCCCTTCAAATTTCCTATAAATTCCCACCCTTTCCCTCTTTAGTTTTCAATCTCAAACCTCCCCCAACTAAGATCTGCTCTCATTACCTCCCAAGGAGTCCTATCAAGGTTCCTCCAAGCCCTCAAGGTCCCATCCTTTGAGTTTTAAGAGTTACGTTTTAAGTTAGGGGATCAGACCTCTCTCTTTCTTTTCAAGTAATCTCTTTTAGGTCATTTCTTTTATGCCCCATGTTATTATGTTAAAGGATGTTATTTTATATTCCTCTTACTTCCCTTTTCATGTTCATATAATGAGATATCCCCTCTTACTCTCATTATTTCGTTTCATGAATGTTTAAGTGGCGTCGTTAGGCTGCCGAAATTTTTGCAACAGATTCTTCCTCCTTTCTCATTTTTCAAGATCTATTTTCATGTCAAGTCATTAAAGTTCATTTTTATTATATAGGGGTATGATCTCTATATCTATCATACTGATCTCTTATGATAATATTATGATATACCCCATTTTATCTCTTCGATTGAGTATTTTGAAGTTTTAAGTGGCGCCGTTAGGCTGCCGAATTTTTAAGTGGTTCTTTCACCCTTCTCGTTTTCAAGTTCTACTTTCATGTCAAGTATTTCATGTTACTTTTTATTATTTTTGGGTATGATATATATATATATATCTACTTATATTTTGTTATCATATTATAGAGACCCCATTTGATCTCTTCAATTCAGTATTTTGAAGTTTTAAGTGGTGTCGTTAGGCTGCCGAATTTTTAAGTGGTTCTTTCACCTTTCTCCTTTTTCAAAGTTCTAATTCCATGTCAACTCTTCCAAGTACCTTTTTATTTTGTTGTTGTATGATCTCTATATCTATAATACTGATATTTTATGTTCATATTATGAGAGACACTATTTTATCTCATCAATTCATTTTTGGTTAAGGTTTATGTGACATCGTTAGGCTGTCAAATTTTCATAAGAGAAATCTTATTTTTGTCTTCCTTTCATGTTCTTCATTTCATATGGTATATTTTCAAATTTCATTACCATGTTCATAAATCCCTTATATTATGTCCTTATACTGTTTTATGGGTCATTTATGAATGTTTGACCCATGTCCCCTCTCTTTTCAACATTTTCAAAAACCCTATAACGTAGCCATTGTGCTGCAGAATTTTCGTCTCAAAATGCCTCTCTCTTTTTCTCAAAATTATTTTATGTTATTAATTTAATACTCAAAGCTCTTATTTCTAAAGGGTTATTCAAATATATATCAAAATTTTCTATTTTAAATTCTAGGATTTACATACATGAAACCCGCTTTCCCTTTCCGTGGGTTTAAAGTGATATAAAGATAATGTCTTTAAAGCAGTTTTTAAAACGTTATGATTATGAAATGAAACCCATTTCTTTTATGCTATATGGGTTGTTTATTAAATGATTGATGATGATATATGTGTCTCAGATGATAATAAAGACATATCAAGGGTGCGCCAAGATAGCGCTCCAATGCATTGGGTATGGACTTAATCTCTAGAGATGACCTTTTAGACTGATACCTTGGTGAATAACCTTGGTAATTTTTAATGACACCTTGGGGATGGACCTTAGTGAAACGAAATGATTGTCAATATTAAATGTTTTAGCCACATATTCATGTTATGAAAAATGTTATTTTTATTATGTTATGCCTCATGATTTCTTTCTCATGCCTTAAGGCTCTTTTCAGGACATTGTTGATGTATCTCAAGTTCACATGTTAAATGTTTCCCCTTGTTTCCCTTACTGGGCCTTCTGCTCACCCTTTCTTTTGATGTATGTCCCCAAGTTATGAAATGTAGTAATGAACCTAGGATGAACATGAGGAGATGCCTTTCAATTGTTTAATAAAAATGTTTTTATGTTTTCATGTTTTAAGTTCCTAGTTTCCAAGATACTAAACCTTAAAGATCCCCGGTTTTGTAAAATGTAATGAAAGTTTATGTGATGAAAATGCGGGATGCTAAAACATAAGTCACCTAGCATAACAACAATACATAGTTACATTCACCACATCAAGGTCAAACCTAACATAGACTATGAAGTTGTATAAACCAAATGTCAGGGTCTTTCCTTTAATGAAAATTTCTATCAATTGTTTTTTTGATTCATAAGGTCTAAGTTGAAAAAATTACCTCATTCCTTTTAAAAAAGTTCATGTGATAAAAATTGTTTTGAAAAATAAATAAATAAAGATCATTATTATATAACAAATATTAATATGCATTGAATAAAATGAGGGTATTAATAAGAATATTTTTAAAAATGTTTAATACTTCTCAAGATGATAAAATTTATTCAGTATAATTAATCAGGGAAATGATTTCAATAATCAATCAATGTTAATTTATATGGTTCAAAATTAAAATTGATAAATTTTAAAAATAAAAAATATCATTAAAAATTTATAGAATCAAAATTAGAAAAAATTTAAAAATTATTATTTTCTAAAAAATGATATTTACTATTGGACTAAGTAAAGTTCCTTGAAAAAATTCATAAAAAATCCCAAAATAACTAACTAAAAGTAAATAGAAAAAATAGTTCTTTATTATGTAATATATATATATATATCTTTCCCAAGTCTATAACTGTTAACTCATTCTCAGTGTGATCTTAATATATGATTAATGAACATTAAATTCAAAAATATAAATTAGGAATAGTAACTTAAAAATTAGAGGTTTATGAATAGTCTGATGATCAAATGTTTTAATGGGGTTGTGTAGTGTGATGACATAAACATGGTGTGTAACTAATCCCTCAATCCATTTATATAATAATTTCCCAATGAAATTAATCTAGTTCATGTGGCCACATGTGTGATTTTAAAAATACCATAAAGAAATAAATTAGATACAATAAAGGGGTTTAACTATCTATAACAGAACATACCCAATATGAATGTCATCGAAAATATATGTAGATGGTCTTTGTCTCATGTAAGAAATATCCCTTTTTGATTTTTCTTATCTTAGTATTATTTTAATTTATTTTTTAGATCCACAAGTTCTTATATGATAGAAATATGATCACCCCAATCTCTTGAAGTGGAAACATCTTATTTACTTTTATTTGGGCTAAATCCAGGTTTCGTTTTTTATCACCCAATATGTTCAATGATTTTTCTCCAAGAAAAGATTGGATGATTTCTCAAATAAAATTTGATGTTGGAAAATTTTGATGATACCCATTTATATCATCATATATGACTATGTTTAATTATCAGTGTGCATGATAAAATCCATCCTATTAATCAATATAATTGTCTCCAATATTTTATTTAAATCCTCATTAAAAACATCCTCTTAGATATTCATTTAGGGGTTGTGATGTATTGATTATTTGTGCACCTTGATATACTATTGATGAAGGGAACCTAAATTTTAGAAATGAAAGTGTTCCCCTTGGTCGTTAATGATTACATTTAGTATATTTAATTAATAAATAAAATTTCCTTAAAAATCAATTTTATGTTGTGAATTGTTAGACTTAGTGGACTTGAAATAAACCCATTTGATAACATTTTAATTATAAAATTTAATATATATAAATATTAATAAACAAATAAATGAATCTATAAAACTAATTTCTCATGCATAAAAAATTTAGAAAAATAATATGTTATATTAATGGATCATGTGTCTCTTAGAAATATTTATTGCGATCTATAAATGTTCATAAGATATCCCAAACACATGTACATCTAGTAAAAATATTATAAAATATAATCCTGTATATAATACCATCCCAATTTTATTTAGAGGGGGAGTGTCTTCCATAAGAAAGTGTATATTAAAGATTTAAAATAGACTGAAAGTCATGATTAGGTGTATATAACCTGAAGACATTGTCTCAATAGAGCTTCATTGTTATGGGTCATCCAATATATAGTGAATAAACTAACCCCTAATATTTTTTAAATTTTGTTTTTTTAATATTTATTGGAATTTAATTGTTAAAAATAATTTCTTATGGTAAAATAAAAATTATGCATCATTGAGAGTGCCTACAAATGGATTATAAAAAATTATATCTCAAAAATGTATCTTCTTCAAGGTGTCAAACTCCAGTATACAGGTAATCTTGATCAATTGATTTTTTTCAATGTTATATTATCCCTTCATGTTACTACAATAAATTTAAACACCATAAGGAATTATCATTTGTTGAATAATTATAATTTTGTCATTTAAATTTTTCATTATATACCTCAATGTTTCACGGTTAGAAAAAAACATTAAAAACTAAAAATAATTATGGAATTTATCTAAATAAAATATATTATAAATAAACATCATTTCTATTCTTATGTAGTTTGTATAGGAGGAATCAAATTTCTATGTGGAATTTAAAATCACATGTATATGTCTCTATTCTCTATACAATATGATGGTTTTAACTATAGAGTTTATAACATCACATATAAGCTCAAATGGGAGCTCCTATACTATAGAATGTATGATAGGGAGTGGTTATTTTCTTAATAAACTCATATTGGATTCCTTACATCAATATTTAAATACAAAATCTAAATTATTCTAAATTAATTAACATAATATAATAATATTTTTTTAAATTTTTTTTGATAATACATTGATAAAAAATAGGTCCAAGGAATGATATAACATCACATACACATTTAGGACATTATAATTTGGAAATAATGAAAACTGAAGATTTTTACAACTCATAAATATGGAAAACCATAACATCACCTAGGAAAATTAATTTAGTTAAAATTAAAATGAAAATTTCAATGATTAAAACCATTATTTTTCAATATAAAAAAAACATTACCCAAACTTTTGATATAGATATCGAATAAGATTACATTACAGGAAATTAATCCAAGAATACTATAATAAACGTCTCATGTATATTAAAAATTTTATTCTCCCTGAATCTACGGAAGGTACTAGGGGAATTACATCTCCAATTAGCGTCCTTTGGTAGGATAATAAACTAAAGGAATATTTGAATGTCATCATCCACTAGTCGTATAGTGTAATAAAAATATAAAATAACTAAAAACATTATCTAAGAAGCAATAGTTTTTCCTACCAATCAGTCTCTAATAAATTTTTTGAGTGGAAATAAGAGAAATTTATCATTTCAATTGTATTATTTTTCTTTCTATAATCTATACATACACACCAGTTGTCTTCAAACCATAATAGAACTAGAATATACCTATCATGTTTTTTCCCTTTGTAATTAATTTTCATTGGTAAACTACGTTGGATCTAACCCACTATGGGTTAAAAATGGGATTAATGATAACTATATAAAGTAATTTTTTCACTATTTGGTTTACAACTTCTAATTAGATTAGATTAATACTATTTTTTGATTACCTAACCAATTTTTCCACATTATCTAGAAGAACATTATAAATGAAAATAGAGGTTCAAATACCTGTAATGACTAGTATGCAGCCCTTAATAAGTCTAATGTTCTCCCATAAAATATTACTATTCGAGTCTCCAGTTTATGAAATCGATTTGTAAAAAGATAACATAAAAATTTCTTTCACACAATAAGTATTAGTATTTAAAATTTAAGAGAAAAGGATTGAGTTCATATTTGGGTAGGTGATATATGGATGGATAATTGAATTAAAATATAAGTATAATTATAGTAAATATCTTGATCAAAAGTTAGAACACAAATATTAGAGGATAGGGCATAAAATCTATCTTCATAATCAACATCCATGTCATAATCAGAAAGTACATGACCATAATTAAAATAAGAATATATAAAAATAAATAAAAACCTATAGTTTTTTAGTCAAGAGAATTAGGTGAGTAGATATGATTAGATTTTAAACTAACTGATATACTCAAAATATATTTGAGAATAGAATAATCCCTATATTAAACATATTGGAATTACATATCTAAATGACTATTAACAGTATGATAAAAATGGGAGATAAGGAATATAGAATACTTTTCAAAGGGTTATTTTATAAATTAAACAATAATAAGTTTTAAACTTTCATCACCATACTCTAAAAAATAGTACCGTAATATACATTTATGATCATTTTGAAATTTTTTAGGAAGATTCTAACTATGGGAATTTAAATGATCTTATTCCATGTTAAATAAATAAACATCTATAGGAATTATCATGTATCTTACTTGAATAATAACATCCTCAATGATTACTACCTAATACACAATATCCCTTCAGAAAATCCTATTTCATCTTTATCTCTCTAGATTTTAAATAGGAGAAAATAGTAATCCACTACATTAATGGAAGTTCCAATATATAAAAAATCTTAAAAAAATAAAACTTCCCAATATTCTTTGGTATGTTGACCATTATATGGTAATCCTACATTATAGAGATCACAAACATAGGAATAATTAATCTTGACACATTCATCCAATGGTTAATTATCATCTTTTCCTTTATCCTTAACCTATCCATTCATGTATCTTTCAATAATTTTTCATACCTTGAAATTTTCTTGATTGCCTCAAGTATAGGTATGATGATATCATCTAATGTGAATATAAACAAAATCCACATTTTATCACAACTTCAGCTAGATTTTATGATAATATAAATCAATATAGAAATATAAGTGGTTTAGGAACTACCTCATAAATGTTTTACTTTTCTTTATATTTCTCCTTTGGTTTCTCAATAAATGGTATTTAATGGGGTTCCTTTAAAGTTGAGGTAAATCTTGGTTGACTATTATTAGAAGATATCTCATATTTTTCTTCCAAGTCCTCAATATGATGGATCTAATATTCCCTTTTTATTTTGGTAGGTTTGAGAGGTAGTACGTTCAATTTTCTTTTTTACTAATTCTTGGAGGTTGTTGGGAATCCGAAAAATCCATATCTTCAAATCCCTTAATTCCATACATTTACACTTTAACTCATTATATTAATTAACAATAATTTAATTCAAATTATTATTAGTATTAGAATCTATATTGGGTTTTTAAATTCCATGTTATTAATATATAATTGATTCTTAGGTTTTAAATCTCTTTTGGGGTTATTGAAACCTGTCTTGGTAAGGAGTTTGTTAAAAGTTTGGTGTAATATGAGTCCATTTCTTCTACCCTATACCATACCTAAGACTTGGATAGTTTTTCTAGACTAGATTATTAGTTGGTTCAAACTGATTTTACTTCATAAAAGGATGAGACTTTTGTTTCAATTTTTAAAATAATATGACTAGAAATACACTATAATTATAACATGTAATGACCTAGAATTTTTTAATTATAGTTATTTCCTGAAAATGTGTGTTATAGTATATTATACACAATAGCACTATATATATTTAATAATTAAGTGAATATAAATAGAAATTTTATTGCCTTAATTCAATAATTATATGACTATTGGTCAACTATGACAGTTGGTCAATTATGACCATAAGTCATTTTTGAGCTTTGGGAAAAATAATATTGGTAATAATTTAAATGTTACAATTAATTTTTATAAGTAAAAATTAAAAAGGATAACTACTATAGAAAGGAGAAGTGATGGCCTCTACTAGTAGAATCATGTCGTATGAAGCCCATTTGTCTAAACATCGGAGGGAGGTAGCATCACTGGTGTTCACCCTTTAACAAGCCCAAGATGAGCCTGAAAAAGTAAATCTTAAATGATATCACCTTCGGGAAATGTTCAAGTTAGATAAAATTACCACTCAGTTGATGTTAGCTGAGCCACCCCATGAATATATCACCATCACATACCTTACCCTTAGATCAAATATGGGTGTTATAAGGTATTAAATTCCACGAAATTTAATAATTAATGTGTATTTCCTTTCTATAAATACAATTTTGATTTCATATTTTCCATTTTACGAATAGTTTTACTTAATAAAAAATAAGTTTAATTAATATGAAATTTGATAAATTGATTTGGCACACCCAAATTGTACTTTCCAGAAAAGATATAAATATTTATAATAAATTAAGGTATTATTAGTAATAATTATTTTAATGAAATATTATGATAAATAAAATTTATTTAAATATAAATGATAAAATAATTTTATTATGTCCTTAAAAATTTTTAAGTGTTATAAATATTGTTATGAAAATTCAACCCTCTTTTTATAATAAATAATAATCATTATAGTTAAAAGTTAAATGTATCATATTTATATAATTATTATGATTAAATAAACATTATTTCTAAAATTATCCCATCAAATTTAGGTTATGGTAAATTTATGTGAATTTTGAAAATACTTTATTTTTCTAAGAATAGTAAAAACATAGTTTGAGGTTTTTGATATGTTTAATGACTTCATAATTATGTCATAATGATTTAATAAATAGCTAAACACAATAAAAACTAAAAATATTTCATTTTAATAATATAAATTATTTTAATATACTTTAATAAATTTCTAAACTTATAAGTTACTTTCCAAAGTCAAAAATGGAAACTCTGTCTTAAAAAAAATTATTTTATGAAAAAAATAATTTTTCATGCTAAAATAAGTAATATAGTATCACATTTGTTGTTTTTGGGTTTAAATAACATAAAATATGTCTATAATTTCTAAAACCATGGTCAAAAACCATGAGAAATCTCATGGTTTTTCATTTTTCCAAAACCTAGATTTTCAAGGCCTATATTTGGAAATTACTATAAAAATCCTCTACTTTTGCTAAAAATACCCACCCATTTATCCATTTACATTCACTAAAAATAAATAATCCACGAAACTATGCTAGTTTTACCTCACATGGTGTCCCCCAAGGTGTGTTCATGCCCCCATGGTTCCATTTCTCAAGATCTAGAAGTAATGGTTCACGGTAAGGGGCTTATCCTTCTTTTCTTTTCGATTCAAGAACATATTTTATATATGTATTCTAAATGTTATAATTAATCTATTATATTTAAACATTTATCATACCCTTACTACTAAATTATTTTATATCAATGGGATACCCTTGTCCCCACTCATTTTACCCTGTTTTAAAACCATGTTTTATACCCGTTATGCGGTCAAATTTACTTTTCCAATTTTTCCTCTTCTCCTCAAGAAATTATATTTTAAGTTAATTTTTGGAACATACAAGCCTCTTCATTTTCCATGTTTTTTCACCTATATGAAAATTTTATTTATTTTATTATGGTATTAATATACATAAAACCTATATTCCCTTTTTGTGGGCTAAAAATGGAAAAATGATCATGTTTGTAAGCACTATTTAAACACCATGATTTTGATATGAAACTTATAATTGTTATTCTACCTAGGTTTTTTATTAAATAAAATAGTTTTATATATAAGTGTTACATCAAATTATACATCTGTTGGGTGTTCCCTGATAACAATCCAATGTGTTGGGTAAAGAATTTAATCTTTATAAATGACTAGTTTTACGATACATTGGTGAATAACCTTGGTAATTTTTCATTTATGACACATTGGTTATTATCCTTAGTGATTAAACTTGGTGATATTATTTTAAATTTAAAAAATAAATGTTTTAGACACATTTCCGTGTTATTACTCATGTACTTATTATTCTGATATTCCACCTCTTCTATTTCTCAAAGCATAATGATATTACTCATGTTCTTATTGATATTTATCATGAATATATGTAAATGTTTTCCTTAGTTGGCCTTATTCCAACCAATTTCCTTTTATGTATGCCCCTTGGAAATGATATGTAGTAAATTTATATAGTATAAACTTATGAGTAATCCTTTCGAGTGAATTGGAATAATTTTTTATATTTTATTTTCTTATGTTTCAGATTTTCAAGAAAGTAATCTTTAAAAGATCCTCTATTTTGTGCCATATAATTAAAAGTTTATATAATAAAAATTTAGTATTTAATATTTGTTTCAAATTATGTTTTAGTTATTTTTGGAAATTAGGATTTCAAAACATTAGGTAGAACCTTAGGGAAAAGTTTAAATATAGGAAAACATCTTGGTAATTTGGTGAATTATTAAGTTAGTGGTTTCTGGGAAACAAATTCTGCCTGGATACAAAAAAGTTGATGTGGATCTGAAACATAAGTATTTATGGGTTACAACCAAAAAAACACTTTATGTTAGACTCAAAATGCAACTAGTGCATTAATAATAGACTGTATTCACTCATGGTTTGACACTCTTAGAGGATATGTTTGGTTAATCAAAATATTTTTATGAACCATTGTGATGGATTTATAGAAAATTTATTTTCTGCAAAGAATAATTTATTTATGCATGATATTTTTAGACAAAAAATTACTTTATAATTACATTATTATTAAAATAAACATGATTCTCACTACAGTTTTCTTCTTTTAAAAAATTATGAGAAATAAGAGAAACCGTGTAAACTATGAGTGCAATGGACCACACACTGAAGGCCCTCCAATGGAAGACAGAATGAAAAAAATCATGATAATTTTGAACTAACAAACTCGAGTAATGAAAAATAACATCAATCAAGTTGTGAGATATGATTTTCCTTAAAGGGAAAATCATTCCATTGATTCTTTTATGCATCAAAGACCACCTTTTCTCAGTGGTTATATTAACCCATTGATTTTCGAACATTGGATAAGCACTATAGAAAAGATCTTTTATGAACATTGTTGTTCAGAGTAAGAGAATGTCACCCTAGCTATTTATCACTTAGAGGGAGAAGAAAATTAGTGGTGCAAATGGATTAAAAACACTAATCCAAAAGGGAGATTGATATTTTTTAGTTGTAAGAGTTTATGGGATCCTTTTTCAATAAATATTTTCCTAGTTTTATGTAAACAAAAATGGAGAAGGAATTCCTAGATTTGATGTAGAAGGAAAATGAATCTATAGGAATCTATGAGATGAACTTTACAAGACATCCTCATTATACCTATATCTTTGTTATAGATCATAATGGAAATGTTGATAGATTCTTTAGTTGAATAAGACCCCATATGTAGTGGAATATAGCCAATCTAGACTGTGATAGCTAGGAAGAGATAGTGTGGAGTGCTATGAGATTTGATCTAGGGTTTGGAGATATTAAGTGGTCACACAAATTGAATGAAAATAAGATATATTTGGATCCAATCTTAGGTAGTAAATTTGATATGGAATATGAGGAAAGAAATTCCAGCTTACCACATGCAAAAAAATGTGGTAATAAGCATTCAGGGAACATATTTCATAGGAGTGGAAAATGTTATAACTGTGAAAGAGATGGTCATATAGCTTAGAATTGTCATAGTGAGCTGAAACCTAAACTTATCAACACTTATGACAAAGGGAAGATGGTATAGTCCTAGCCTGAATTCCAATGTCATAAGTGTGGAAAACTTGTGCACTATTCCAATCACTTTTTAAATTAGAGGGTAATGGGGGGAATCACCATCATCATCTGCTTAGTAAAAGGGAGAAATGTAGGGAATTTTTTATCACAAAAGTACAAGTATAGGCTCAAAATTATGTGGTGGAATTTACTCTGACTGTTATCTCAAAGATAGTAAGATCTTCATTGGATTATGTTTCTACTCATTTATTTATTTCCTCCATGTTTTCAAAGAATATAGATTCAATCCTGGAATTTCTAGAAGTAGAATTATCCGTCAAGACTCTTGGAGGGATTATCCAAGTATAAAAACTATTTAAAAACAATTGTATAGCTCTAATGAGCACAATATCATTGAAAATATAGTATTCATTCCCATGTTGGAGTTTATCATTATACTAGGGGTGGATTGGATCTCAAAATATAATGCTAAGACCAACTATAAAATAAAGGAAATATCAGTAGTCTTGAATGGAAAACCAGCATTTATTTTCAAGGGAGATATATATCAACCCAATCCTTGTCTATAGGATCCTCCCATAGACATATTTATGGAGATAATCCCTGAAGAGTATGAAGGAAATAGAAATATAAGAATATAGAATTTCCATATCATTTATAAATAAACTGATGTATTTCCTAAAGAGTTACATAGACCTCCCCTATAAAGAGAGGAAGAGTTATCCATTTCACTCATATTTCGATCTAATATAATATCAGATACCCCATATAGAATAGGTAAATTTGAGCTAGAGGAATTAAAGAGACAACTTCATGACCATTTTGAGAAGGGGCTTATTCGATCAAGTATTTCTCCTGGGGGAATACCTATTATCTTTGTAAGGAAAAAGGATGGATCAATGCATCAATGCATTAATTATAGAGAACTTAGCTGGATCATAGTGAAGAGAAAGTAACCTATCCCAAGTATTGTCAATTTATTTGATTAGATTCATGGGGCACAACTATTCCCCAATATTGATCTTCAATCTGATTATCATCAATTGAGGGAGAAAAAAGAAGTTATTTCAAAGACCACCTTCCAATCAAGATATGAGAATTATGAGTTTGTTGTTACGCCCTTCAGATTGACTAATTATCCTAATATATTTATAGATTTTATGAATAGACTCTTTAAGTTATACCTTGAAAAATTGGCGGTAGTTTTTATTTATCATATACTGATATATTCCAAAAGTGATAAGGAGTGTGAAGATCATCTAAGGGTTATATTGAAAACACTGAGGAAGTAAAGGGTATTTGTAAAGTTCATCAAATGTGAATTTTTTTAAAAGATGTTTCATTTATAGGGCACATTGTAACCAATTAAGTAATATTAATTGATCATGCTAAGAAAAAGGTTATGGAGGAGTGGAATCATCTTACAACCATAACTAAGATTCATAGTTTCCTTGGTCTAGTAGTATATTATTCGATGTTTTTGAAAAACTTTTCATGAATTTCTAATCCACCTACCACGTTAACTCAAAAAGGGTATAAGTTCATCTGGAAAAAGGAGTGTGAAGAACATTTTCAAGAGATGAAGAAGGGATTGGTCATTGCACCAGTGTTAACTCTACCCTCTATCGAAGAAGGATTCCTTATTTTTAGTGATGCATCTCAAAAGTTCTTCGGTGTATACTAATACAAAATGATAAAAGAGTTACTTATGCATCTTTATAGTTATGTCCTCATGCGTAGAACTATCCAATGCATGATCGGTAGATAGGTACGATTGTTTTTCTCAAAATATATGGATGCACTATAGTTATGGTGAGAAATGAGGTATATACACAGACCACCAGTGTTTGAAGTATATATTCACACAAAAGGAATTAAACATGAGACAAAGAAGATGGTTGGAATGTATAAAATACTGTGAATATTCAATCCATTATCACCCAATAATATAAAATAAGTCATCGATTCATTAATTAAGAAATACCATGTTGTGCCAGCAAATGATGAGGACATAAGGAGATCCTTTGATCAAAGACCTAGTAAAAATGGACATGGTAATCGTAAGGAAAGGGAAATCATAAACCTTATCCCAAATAATTTATCAACCATAATTAAGAGATATGATCATGAAATATCAAGTATAATATCCCTTTTTAAAAAATAATAAAGAGGATGTAAAGAGAGGGATTTTTTTGAGTTCAATATTGATTAAGAAGGTGTACTGAAATTTTATACAAGACTATGTGTTCCATATATTTTGGAAATAAAGAAGGAGATCAGGGATGAAGCCCGTATCTTATTCCATATACATCTAAGAAAATTTAAAATTTATAGGGACCATGATGATGATTATTGGTTGGATAACATGAAAATAGAGATTTCTGAATACACTGTAAGATTCTTGGTATGCCAAAAGAGAAGGAGGAGTGACAACTTTTTTAAGTTTTATTTAAGACACTACCCATACTAATATAGAAGTGGGAAAAATATCACTATGGAATTTGTCACTACTCTCCCAATAACATCCAATGTAAATAATTTCGTTTGGGTTATAGTGTACTGACTCACTAATACTTCCCATTTTATTGTTATTTGGGATGATTTCACTCTTGACCAACTTACAATTATTTATGTAAATGTAGTGGTGAGATTTCATGTAGTAAAAATTTCTATCATTTATGATTGTGATCCAAGGTTCACATCAAGATTATAGAGAAGTATTAAACATGATCTAACTACTAAATTAAAAATTAGTATGTACTATAACCCCCAACTGATGGCCATTCTAAAAGGACTATTCAAACACTCAAGAAAATTATGAGAACATGCTCAATGGAATTTAATGGTTGGTGGTATCAACTTATCCCATTAGCTGAGTTATCATACAAAAACATCTTATATTCTAGCATTAAAATGAAACCCTATGAAGCTATATATGGGAATAAATGTAGAAATCATACTTTATGGCCTAAATTTGTTGAGAAAAATCTATTTGGTCCAGATCTTGTGAAAGAGATGACAGAAAATGTTCATATTATCGAACAACATATAAAGGTTAATTGGAGTCGAAAAAAGAGCTATGATGACAACCATAAAAAGGACTTATAGTTTCATATTGGCGAAAAAGTATTTCTTTGAATATCAACATGGAAGAGAGTCATTGAATGTGGGAAGAGGAAGAAGCTTATTCTTAGGTACATTGGCCCCTATGAAATCCTTGATCACATAGGATCCATGGCCCATTGGCAAGAACATCCAAAAAATATAGCACAAGTTCATTATGTATTCCATGTATATCTCTTAATGAAGTACATACCTAACCCTTCACATGTACTGAATCAAGAGGTGGTAGAACTGGAACATGACCTCTCTTATGAGGAGCAATCGAAAAGATCTTAGACCGCAGATATAAGTTTCTACACAACAAGACTACCCACCATGTCAAAATGTTATGGAGGAACCATAAATATGAACAAGAAACATGGGAACTATAGGAGACAATGAGAAAAAAGTACCCACAACTTTTCTCAACTGAGATAAAAAGTTGAAAATTTTGGGTACAAAACTTTTTAAGGGGGGTAATATAATGACTCAAACTTTTTAAATGATAGTTTTTTCTAGAAAATGTGTGTTATATATTTTTATACACAAAAAATCATATCTCTAAAATAATTAAGTAGAGATAAATAGAAATCTGACCACCTAGATTTGACCATTATATGATTATTGGTCAATTATGACCGTTGGTAACTATACTCTTTGTAATAATATTAAAGTTATAATTAGTGTTTATATGTAAAAATGAAAAAGAATAATTAATGTAAAAAGGGGAAGCGATGGTCTCAACCAGTTTATTCATGCCGTATGAAGCCCATTTTTTAGATCTTCGGAGGATGGTGGCATCATTGGGGTTCACCATTGACAAAGACCGTGCTGAGATTCATAAGTAAATCTTTAAGGAAATCCCCTTCGGGATAAATTCATGTTATGGGAAATTGCCACATGGTTGTTGTTAGCAAATTTTCCCCATGAATCTATCACCACTGGACACCTTACCCTTAGGTCATACATGGGTGTTATAATGGGTTATGTGTCCCAGACTTAGTTACTTAAAGTGTATTTACTTTTTATAAACAAAATTGTTATTCTATATTTTTCAACTTATTAATTGTTTTACTTAATAAAATATAGGTTCAATTAAATTGGAATTTGATAAATTTACTTTTCAGAGCTAAATTAAACTTTTTAGAAAATATATAATTTTTTTTAATAAAATAAGGTATTATGAATAATACTTATATTAATGAAATATTATTATTAAAAACTTTTATTTAAATAAAAATGATAAAATAATTTTATTATAAGTGTTGAAAATTTTACGATGTATATTCAACTCAAATTTTTTTTAATATATAATTATTTTCATTGTTAAAATATAAATTTATCATATTTTGATAATTATTATGATTAAATAAGCATCATTTTTTGAATTAAAATGTCGAATTTAGGTTATGGTGAATTTATGAGACTTTTCTAAAATACTTTATTTTTTATAAATAGTAAAAATACAGTTTGAGGTTTTCAGTATGTTTAATGAAATAATAGTTATGTAATAATGATGAAATAATTATTTAACCAGAATCCATGACTCAAAATATTTTATTTTATTAATATCAATTATTTTAATATATTTTAATCATTTTCCAAACTATAAGTTACTTTCTATATTCTAAAATAGAAACTTTGTCTTTAAAAACATTATTTTGTGAAAACATTTCTTTTCCTTACCAAAAGAATTAATATAATATCATATTCAGTTATTTTGGGTTAAAATAAAATAAAATATGCCCCAAATTTCCAAAATAATGGTTAAAAACCACGTTCAAGCCCATGGTTCTTCATTTTTCCACAACCTATATTCCCAAGGCCTATATTTGGAAATTATTAATCAAATCCTTCATTTTTGATAAAAAATATTCCCACATTTCATAATTTACTTTGACTCGTAAAACATACTCCATGAATATATGTTTTTTTTACCTCCCATGGATTCCCATAAAGGCTTACACAATCCCCCACGGTTCCATTCCTTAAGATCTATGAGTAACTCTTCACGATAAGGGAATTATCCTTCCTTTCTATTCGAATCAAAAACCTATTTTCATATATGTCTTACATTGTTATTATTAATCTCTTATATTAACATTTTTATCATAAAAATACATATATATTATTTTTTATCAATGAGAGACCCTTTTCTTTTCTCATTTTACCCTACTTTAAAACCATATTTTATACCCATTATGCTGCTTAATTTACTTCTCCAAAATTCCATCTTCTCCTCAATAAATTCTATTTTTTTTGTGAATACCAATGCCACATTGTTTTTTATGGTTATTCAGGTGTATGTAAAAATGATTTATTTTATTGTGTTATTAATATATATTAATCTCTAATTCCCTTTTCATCGGTTGAAAATGATATAATGATCGTGTTATTAAGCACTTTTGAAACATAGTTCTTTTGATATGAAACCCGTTTTTTATTCTCGATGAGTTATTTATGAATTTTTAATTATAATATATATGTATAAAATTAAATAATAAATTCGTATTTTTTCCCCTATTATATATATAATTGATTGGGTAATGAATTTGATCTATAGATAAGACATTTTTTATGATACCTTGATGAATAACCTTGACAATTTTTCATTTACGACACCTTGGTGATTAACCTTAGTGATATTTTATAAATTTCTAAAATATATGTTGTAACCACATTTCCATGTTATTAATAATGTTATTTTTATTTTGATATTCCTATTTTTTAATTTATTATTCCATAATGAGATTTATCATGTTCTTATTGATATTCCTCAAGAATATATGTAAATGGTTTCTTTTACTGAGCATTATGCTCACCCCTTTCCTTTGATGTCTTTCCCCGGGTTATGAGATGTACTAAATATACTTAGGATGAATGTCTAAAGAATAATTTCAAGTATATTAGAATAATATTTATATTTTCATGTTTTGTGATTCTTATTATTAAGAAAAACTGTAAATGATCTACTGTTTTGTATAATGTAATGAAAAGTTTATGTAATAAAAAGGCGGGATGAAATATAACCTATCTATTATAGATGTTTATAGTAATAGATAAGATGGAATAACATAATTAAAATGACAAAAACCATCACTATAGTTGATTGAAATGTATTTTGAGACAATATTACTTGTCTCGTAATAGTATTCAATACTTCCAATTTGTTTTTAATTAAATTAGTGAGATAAGTTTAATGACTTTCTAGGTTTATACCTATCCTAGTTGGGGGTTCCAGTTCACTAAACTATTTGGAATTTTATGCCATATTATCCTTCATTTGTTCAAGTTACTATTATAAGATTTTCAAATGAGGCACCTTCCTATGTAGTAGCCATAGTGATTCTCTCCATGGGTGTAGGACCATTAAAGAATTGTTGGAGAAGAATTTCCCACAAATTTAGTGATTTGGGCAGGTGGAGTAAAAGGTCTCATAACTCTTAATACTTGAATATTGATTATCCTTGTATTATATTCATCCAAAATATATCTTTATTAATTGATATTGTGACAATCCATATAATTTTAATAATAAATCAAATTCATTTCTTATCAATATTCTTGATTAGATTTTATGGTCATTTTCACTATTATAATTTTATGTAATTTTTCAATCCGAATAAAATAAATATTTTAATTCTAACTGAATTTTTTACATGAATTATATAATTTTTTTTAAATTTAAAATAAATACTTTTATAAATTTTTTTTTTTTGAAAAAAGTTAATTTTAAGATTCAGTGTACCTTGTTTTTTATAGGGTGAATTTTTGAGATTTTTCGGAAAAGGTTGATTTTTGGGTGAATTGTGAAAATGTAGATTTTTTTAAATACAATTATGTATTTTAAAGTATTTAAAAAGTTAAATTATTTACTATATTTGTTTAAAATTAAAATAATTCCCCATTGACTAAAAAATCCAATAAATTCTATAGTAATCTACATTATACCTAATTTTTTAATAAAAGCATTTTTAGGCTTAAAAAGAATTTTTCAATAAAAATATTTGTGTTCTTAACTACTTAATTAAAATTAATTTATAGTACATAAATTTGATTCATATTAGTAATTATGAGGTTTGAATTTAGTATTAAGCTTAATCTTAGGTTTTTTTATAATGAATAGGTA
The DNA here is from genome assembly GCA_963277665.1 of Viscum album. Taxonomy (NCBI): domain Eukaryota; kingdom Viridiplantae; phylum Streptophyta; class Magnoliopsida; order Santalales; family Viscaceae; genus Viscum; species Viscum album. The sequence goes on from OY728132.1 coordinate 2,060,173,664, forward strand.
TCGTGGTTATAATTATTTATTGCGGTATAGGGTAAAACATGCTAACTAAGGGAAAAATAATTTATTAAATCACATAATCATAAATTAATTTTTTTTGGATTAAATTAATTTTAACTTAATCACCTTATATTGTAAATGGGGTTGATTTGTTTCAAATTTACAATGATTAATACATTAATAATATTTAAAAGTAGAGTATATTTACAAGTGTTCCACTACCCTCTCTTATAAAAGGGAGCCTCATCTCCTTACTTATTCGCTAACATTAAGAACTATATATTAGTAAATACCTTAAAAAATAACTTCTTAATATATTATTAACATCTTATAGGTACTTGTAACAGAAAAAGGACAACCTAATAAGTCATATGGTTTTATCTAAACGAGGTATTCCAAAGAAGATGAGTACTTATTAACTGAGATCTTTTCTATTTATTTCATCTTCTACCTCCATAAAAACTATCATAAACATGGTTATATAATAACATTAATATCTATAATATACTAAATTTTTTCAATTTTTATATTATATCCCTTTTCCATCTCCTTCCCATCCTATGTAGAATGAAAACATAACATGTTCATATGTGTAGACTACCACCTCCACGAATTGATGTATTTCATTTTCCATCACCACCTCAATTGAGTAGTTACAAATATGGAATAAATGTATATATAATATGTTTTTGAAGTTATTATTATTATAGAAGATGCGATATTACTTACCTTCTTGTTCTTCCAATTGGAAAAAGATTGCATTGCTCATTCATATGGATAGAATACAACCCCCCACAAAGTGATGTGATTTGTTTTTCAATTACACCTTACATGGATAGTATTAGGTGTGAAAATAATGAAAAAATATTACTTTTATAACATATTATGATTCTATAAAATTAATATATTATGTAATTTATTTCCTTTCCACCCTGTAGAAAAATGAATACACCGTCCTTGCATATGTATGGACTACCATCTCAATGAAAATATGTAATTCATTTTTCATTAAAACCATGAATGGATGGTTAAAAAGTATATTAAATGTATAAAAATGATAATTATAAAATTATTAATATTCTATATATGATGGAATCATTTAACTTTTGACCATAGTCAAGACATCAAAATTATTTTGGAGATTATGAACCAAATGACCTCAAATTGTCCGATATAAACTTATCCCGGTCTATTTATAAATAAAACCTAGTAAAAATAAAAGAAATAGAGTCATAATAAGTTAAAATAGTTTAAAAATATTCTTAATAATTTATATAATTAATAAAAAAATAATGGGAAGTAGTATACTTACATAACGAGTCAAAAGATGAGGTAATGGGTTTTCCTTATAAAATTATTTTAATTTTTTAAAATCATTCTCTTCCAAATCCATGTTCATTAAAATGATTCAAGAATAATACTATTTTATAATTAAAATATAATTAAATTTCATTTTCAAATATCCTTTATTTTTTTTAAAATGTATTCAAAATGATTCTTTTCAATTTCTTTCGTACGGATAACATTTGACTCTTTTTACCAATGTGTAGTGAACTGTTTTTTTAATTATTATTGCATAGATGCAATTTTCGTCCATCATAGAAATTATTCATATAAATATTACACTATAATTAGCTATATTTTTTCAAAGAATATCATATTCCAATTATTCTAGTAATTTTTATATTTTTAAATGTTTTCAAGTGAAAAAGATATTTCTTATCATTTTTATGAGATAAGAAAAATTGGATTGTTTTATTGGATATAATGAAAATTTATTAGTTTTATGATGGAAATAGAATATTATATTTTTTATCATGATATAGTTGTTGGATATTTTATATGTTCATGGGTGATACCAATATAGATTAGATGATAGGTGATCCTGATATAGATCTCAAATGCGTTGGGTAAAAGTGATGGAGTTAATCACATATAAGTTACTCCTAAGAGATAAGTTTGAATTAACCATGTTGTTTATTCATTTTTATTGGTTATTTTAAGGGTGATTGAAAGGATAACATCATAGTACACCTATATTCTTTTAAAATTATTTCTATGGGTATTAAAGGAAATATTTTTATTTCATAATGTAATCAAATGAACTCAAATTTTAATAAATATTTATGATCTTCTAAAGGAGAAAGGTTTGTTTTCAAGAGTTCTCATGTTTTCTTAAGTAACTTTATTGATTATTATTTCTTACTTTGTTATTTATTACAAAAGAATTTATTCAAACATTGTTCTTTGATGTTTATTTCATGTGTATGTAATGATTAATTTGAGCTCATATTTTATAATGTTAAAAAGAATAATTTCCTTATGTACTTTCATGAACTCTCAAAGGGACTAACTTCTTTCATTTATTTTTATATCCCTTAATGATATTTTTTATCCCTTTTTTTAAAAAAATTACTAGGATTAAGTATATTTTGGGTTATATAATTTTTAATGGTGAAATTCCTTAAATAAAGATAAAGTGTCATGTATGAAACAAAATGTGTTCAAATAGAAAACTCTTTATTTTGAAAAATGTACACTTTTTGGAAATTTAAACTATTTTATGTAATTATTTTCTAAATAATTTATAACTCTAAACCTAAAATATCCAAGAAAGGTTTGAGAGTGAAAACCATGTTATAAATCATTTAATTATGGGTTGATTGTGTTATGGGGTGTTAAAGATGGTGTCAAGGAAATGTTTAGATAACATTAGAGATTACAATGATACAAAAATATATTTTTAAGAGATTATAAATTATTTTTATATTATCATGGGATAGATTTTGAGTATTTATTTTTTGATTAACCTAAACCATGTCTATTCATAATTATTATTCCCAAAATAAATAGGTTATATAATGTATGATGGAAAATAGGAAATGATAACCTTCCAAATTAACAACTTGAAATGTTTGGAACCATAATTAAGTAGTTTATGTCTATAATAACTCAATTGGAATAGTCTATAAGAGATGTAACCAATGTGATATAGAAAATGAATGTTCATTAGAATAAAATGTAAATTGTGGAAAATTTTAAGAAATAGCACCCTTCAGATTTGGGGGTATCTTCAAACTCGGTTGTAGCTGAAGGATAGATAAATGATTTGGAAAACATATTTAAATTTTTTGTATTTGAAAAAAATTAAAAATAATCTATCATAAATTTTCATTTTTAAGATGAATTCAATGATGGTGGACCCTAATTAAGAATACCAATGAAAAGAAGATGAGAATGATTCCATGGAATAGAAAAATTTTAAGAATATTTTCTGTGATTTTTTTAAAGTTATTTAACATAAAAGTGCAATGAAATTCTTGGAATGGAAGAATCATGGGGTGGAATCAGTCTCATCCTATGAATATTTTTTTTCTAGATTGGATATGTATGTACAAAATTTTCTCTGCCCCATGATAGTAAAGTTGAATGATTTTACTCAGGATTGAAACCATGTTTGTGAAGGGATTTGATTACACATGAGTTTAGAAGCTATGAGGATATTTTTTTTATATGTTGAGATAGTTGAGATAGATTTTATTAAAATGTATTTCAAAAAATAATAAGAATTATTACAGGTATTAATGAATGGGGAATATTTCATTGAATAAATAAAATTTTATAAAAATTAATATTCACTCTTGTGATAAATGTGGTAATAAGGATTCTACGGAAAGTATAATGATGTTTGGAATGTTTTATTGATGTTTTTAACTAGAACACATGGATTAGGACTGTAAATAAATTAAAACTAGTCACATTGAGACTAATTATTATATTCTACATATAAAATGTTTTAAATTTAATGAGATAGGCCATTTTGAGAGGGCATGTATGAAGAAAAATATGAAGGATGGAAATAATAAATATCATAATAATAAGGGTCTGGAAATATAATTTTATAATACCTCATAAAATGTTTGATCATAGAATAAATTAGTGAAAGTTACATTTGTTTTTTTACATAGATTATATTAATGAATTTTTTGATTTGGTGTCTATGCATTCTTTATTTCTATGTAGTTTTCTAGTAAAATAGAAATTTCACCTTAGGAAATAAAAACATATTTTTTTTGAAAAAAATATTTGATGAAATATAAAAGAAAAATATATTTTCTTTTATCATATATTGACTAGTTATTAGAAAAAAAACCAAGTTGTACTAGACATAGTAGAGTTTTATATTATTTTGGGAATGGATTAGATTTTAGTTTATAATGAAAAGATTGATTATACAGGTAAAGAAGTCATATTTAATCCTTATAGTTAATTTCAATTTAAATATAAGAATGAATTAATACCATTGATAACATATCAATAATATGATAAATTTATTAAATATGGGGGTGAAATTTATCATGCGAATTTAATTGAAAAAATGGAAATAATTCATCTAATTGATGTTCTTATAATAAATGATTTTTTGGTGTATTTCTTTATGATTATACTAGTTCTATCCCTTATCAGAAGATTGAATTTACTATTTATTTATTTCCTGATACTATGATTATTTGAAGCCCTCAATATTGAAAGTATTTAGTGCAGAAAATGGAATTGAAAATTTAGTTACACAAACTAATTAATAAGGGTTTCATCCACCCTAGCACTTCACTTGTGGTTCTTCGGTTTTGTTTGTTAAAAGTAAAGATATTTTTATGAGGATTTTTATTGATTATAATGCATTTAATTATATTACTACTTAGATCATGTATCTATTACCTCATATCTACTACTTGTTTGATCAGTTCCGGGGTGCTCAGTATTTTTATATGAATGAACTTCAATATGGATACCATCATCTATAAATGAAGGTGGAGTATATTTTTAAGAAAACATTTTATTCTAGGTATGGCCATTATGAGTTTGTGCTTATAAGTTTTGGGTTAATGAATGTACCCATTGTATTTATGTATCTGATGAATATATATTTTCATGAGTATTTGAATAATTTTGTGGTTTTTTTGTTAATTACATTATGATTTTTTATAAATTTCATCCTAAACATGAGAAACATCTATGGATTAATTTTTAGACATTAAAAGAATATAAGTAATATGGAATGTTTATAAATTTATTATTTTGGTTATAAAATAATTTTTTGGGCATACTGTTTTTAAATATTTCATAACTTTTGATCCTGCTAAAACTAATGTGGTGGAAGAGTGACTGAGACATAAAAATGTCATAGAGAATCATTTTTTTTATTTTTGGGTTACTACCGATGGTGTGTTGAAAAATATGCTCATTTATCAATCCCACTAACTAAGTTAACCTGAAATTGACAAAAATTTATTTAAATAATAGAATGTTATATGTGTTTTTAAGAACTAAAAATAAAATTGGTTAATGCTCTAGTGTTATCCTTTCGATCTAGAAATTGTGAGTTTTTTTATTTGTAGAGATTCCTCATTAAAGGTAATTGGTTGTGTATTGAAGTATGATGATTGAGTAACTTCATATTCATCATGAAAATTGACACTCAATTAGAATAATTTCTCTATGAATGATCATGATAATACTGTTGTGGATTTTTCCCAAATTTGGAGACATCTTTTATATTGTGTAAAATGTGAAATATATAATCACCATAAAAGTTTAATGTTTATATTCACTCAAAAAGATTTTTGCATAAGGTAGAGAATATGATTATAAATTATAAATGATAAATATTGAATGATTGACTATTATCAAGGAAAAGAAATAAATGTAACTAATCATCTGAGTCCAAAATATAATGCATCATTGACCATTATATTTTAGACAATACTTTAATGAATTTTGTACATATAAATTTTTACGCATGAAATCCCTATATATTGGATCTGGTGATATTGTTGTCATCATTGTCAGATATAATTAATCATGAACATAAAGAAGTCCTTGTTTTACATGAAAGATTAAATTTTATTAATAATGGTCTGTTTCTAGAATTTAACAATGAAAAGGATGGTGTTATAATATTTTGAAATAGGTTGTATGTGACATGTTATTCCTAGTTGAAGAATCAATTTTTGAGTGAAGATCACAGATCATTGTTTTTTTAAATCCTATAATCACCAATAGGTATAAATACTTTCTAAAATATTATTTGTGAGATGTAAATAATAATGATATTGGTGGTTTTACCATGAATTTTTTTACTTTAAAAGATTTTAATGACGAGTAAAAATTATATAAGGGGAGGCTTTAGTATTTTCTAGTTCTTAAATGAAAATGGGATAATATTTCCAAGGATTTCAAGGTGGGATTACAAAATAAATCTCTAGGTAATAAAATAATTAGGGTTATTCTTGATCTCTTGAATAAATATAATCATTCTTTTACTTATTTGAGATAATATGTCATTGGATTATCTTTATATACATTATATAAATGAGATATTAAAATTATATAGCGTCCCTTTTTTTTGTTGAATCTGATCGTGATTCCATATTTGTGACTATTTTTTTAAACTGACTTCAAAAGTCATCGGGTGTTTAATTAAATTTTAATATAGTTTTTCATACTCAATATGATGGAAAAGAAAGGAGAATTATGCATAAATTAGAATATATGCTATGACTTACACATTTAATCCCAATGGATTTTGGGATCATCATATTGCCTCAATTTAATGTTCGTATAAAAAAAATCATTCCAATATACAGATGTTTCTTTTTAATGCATTCAATGGTATGTGTTGTCAAACTCCAGCATGATGGGAAACTGTTAGTGATCATATATTTTTAGGACTAGAACTAGTATAGTAAATGTTTTATAAGGTAAATATGATTCAATATCACATGAGGGTTAGAATAGAGTAGTCAGAAGATTTTTGTAGATAATCAATGTTTATATCTCTTGTTTGAGGTTAGAGATCAGGAATCTCCATAGAAAGGTGTAATGTGTTCTCGAAAAAATGGAAGATTAAGTCCATTGTATATTATTCCATCTAAAATTATGGAAAAAATTAATTAATTTTTATATCTATTGGAATTACCTATGTGTATATCTTAGGTACATGTTGTATTTCATTATTTATTGTTAATAAAATATATACCATATGAATATCGTGTTTTAAACCCTAAAGTAATTCAATTAGAAGTGAGTATTTCTCATGAGGAAAATCTAGTTTAGATATGTACACTAAAAGTTTAATGTTTTTTTCATAAGGATACCTATTTGGTTAAGGCTGTATGAAAGAACCGTATTATTGAATAAGTAACATGTGAATCAAAAAAAATTGAAAAGGAAAAATACTCTCACTTGTATAATTGATGAATAAAATTTCTAGGATAAAATTTCCTTAAGGGGGATAATATGACATACTAGGTAATTTTAATAATAAATCAATCTCATGTATTATTAATATTCATGATTAAATTTTATGGGGCTATTTTTTACTATAATAATGTATTTTTTCATTTGAAAAAAGAAATATTTTAATTTTAACTGAATTGTTTTCCACCAGTAATATGGTTTTGTTTAAAATTTAAAATTTAATATTATAATTTCTTTTAAAAAAAATTATTTTACTTCATTATATTCAGTTTTTCATACGGTGAATTTTTTGTGTTTTTTTGGAATGATTGATTTTTGGGTGGATAGTGAAAATACCGATTTTTAAAAAAAAATCATTTCTTTTCATGTATTTAGAAAGTAAAATTATAATATGTATTAGTTTAAAAAAATAGTATCATTTTATTTAACATAATATAATTAATTTCATAAGCATTATAATTATACTTTATTTTGGTATAAATTCATTTTTAGACTTAAAAAACACATTTTTTCAAAAAAAAACTATTTTTCCATAGGTTTTGTGTTAAGTTAAAATTAATTTATACCTCATATAAAAATTTGAACATTGAAAAAATTATTTTGATATTTTTAATCATTATGTTATATTTTTTAAATGATTCTATTTTTCATTTTTTTCATAATGAATAGTTACCATGCTAAAAGTCAGTTATCATAGTTTTGGGTAAAACAGGTCTATTATGGTAAAAAATAAGTGATATGGTCACAAAATAATATGTAATTTATTATTTTATGAGATTATTTAAACCCTTATACCATTATATTTTAAATTTTATTGATTTTTTTAAACATTACCATGATTAATACATATATAATGTTTAAAATTTAAGGATATTTAATTGTGTCCCACTCCCCTCACTTCAAAACCAACACCCCCTCTCCTCGCTTTTTCACAAACATTTAGTACTATTTCTCAACAATACCTAACCAAATGATATATTATCCCCCTTACCAATATATTATATGTCTTATTCACACCAAAATACCAACCTAAGATGGCTTAATGAATAATCCACATGATTTTTTTCAATTAAGATGTATAACTCTTAACCAAGTTCATTCATGTTTATTTCATCTTCTAGAACCATTAAAACTATATTAATATCAATTATATAATAATTTCAGTATATAAAATATACTCAAATGTTATTATGTTAATGTTATAACCTTTTTACATCTCATTTTTATCCTATAGGAAATGAAAACATCACTTGTGTCAATGTGTGGACTACCACCTCTATGAAGTGATATATTTGGTTTTCCATAACCACCTATCACAACTATTAATAAGTAAATAACTAATGAATATATAATATTATTATTAATTTATTATGATTCTATAAATATAAAATATTACTTACCATCTTAGCTTTTCCATTGAAAACTTCACTAGTGTTTATGTGTGGACTGCCACCTCTAAAAAGCGATGTAATTCGTTTTTTCATTTACACCTTACATGGATATAAATAAGGATATAACTAATTAATTTATACTAAATAAATAACATATTAAGGTATCTATAATATTAATATTTTTTATACTTTATTTCATTTCATCTTAAAATAAAAATGAAAATGTCATTCAGGCGTACATATGGACTACCATCTCCATGAAAAGATATGATTCATTTTTTATAACCTCCTTACATAGATTGTTATAAAATTATATTAAATATATTAAATTATAACTTTAATTTAGTTTAGATTCTATATATTATTGGAACCTAACCCATTTGACTATAGTTAATGTCCTAAAGTTATTTTGGACATTATAAACCAAACAACCTCAAAACATCCGACATAAACTTCATTGATTTAGTCACTAAATAGATCATGGTAATAAATAATATAAAATGAATAATAATAATTGAAATTTGATGAAAACGGTTATTATGAAAGTATAAAATTAATAAAATCATATGGTTCATGGAATTAAATGATGTACCTGATGAATTGGGTCATGAGGTAGAAGATTTTATAGGGAAACGTTGTTTTAAAGGTTTTAAAATATTTCAATTATATATCTATGTTGTTTAAAATGTTTCAATATTATTATTATATACACCTAAATTATTTTTAATGGTCATTTTCATCTATCATGTAATTTTTATAAAGGATTTTAAAATTAATTTTTTTTAAAAAATACATGTCACTTTTGACTCTTTTTACCAAAGTATAAAGTAATGTTTTTTTAACATTTACCACATGAATAAATTTTACTACATTAGAAACCATTTTTTTTATTAAAATTACTTTAAAATTATATATGGGTTTTCAATTAATATATTATTACCATTTTATATAAATTTTTATACTTTTAAATATTTTCAAAAGAAAATTATATTTTTTCTAATTTTAATGAGATAACTAAAAGTGGATTTTCTTATGTGTTCTAATGTCAATTTTTATGGTTCTTGTAATAGAAGATTATATGTATATTCTCATTATATGGTTATTTTAAATTATATATGATTATGGGTGATCTTGATATATCTCAGATAAAGGGTAAACCCAATATAGCCCTATAATGCATTGGGTAAAGTGATAGAGTTAACCATATATAAGTCACTCCTAATAGATATGTTGGAATTAACCATGATGTTTATTTATTTTTAAGATTTATTATAAGGGTTATTATTTGGATAATTTCCCAATAAACCTATATGTTTTATCAATACTTTCAATGGATTTTCAAATAAATATTTTCGTTTCATATGGTAAGAAAATTCACTCATGAAAAATTTAAATTTTATGATATTCTAAACGTGAAATTTTTGTGTTCATCAGTCCTCCTTTTTTCATAAGTAACTTTCATGAATATGATTTTACCTTTATGATTCCTTAAAAAATTTATGAAAAAAAATTCTTTGATATTTATGTCATGAGTATGTACTGATTATTACAAGATTAATGTTTATTATGTACAAATGAAATTTTACTAATGAGTTTTCATAAAATTTCAGAAGCACCAATTGGATTTCGTTCTTTTTATATCCCTCAATGAGATTTGTTTTTTTCATCCCAAATTTTCAAAAAAATTTCATAGGGATTAATGATGTGTGATGGAACCATATTTTCATGTTTATTTTGATACAAAAATTATTTTTTCTAACATTAAGTGACTAAACATGCCAATATTTAGTTGTATTTGTGATTTATGGTCGTATACCACAATTTCATAGAAAATGAACAAAAAATATGAATTAAGAATGTAGAGGACACTTCACGATACAATTTGAAGAGGTGAGACATGATATTATATTTTTTTAATTATATTGAAGATGTTGAAAATTCAAGGATAGATAAAAAACAAACTCCCAAACTCAAAAATGAAAAAATAGGTTGAAACAAAGCTAAACTAGCTAGAAAATTCAAATTCATGTCATGAATGATATCCACGATATGAATCTCAATAAATATAGGGTTTTAAAGGAAATATTTTAAAAGTTTATACCCACTCATTACAAATCTTGAAAACACTATTCACTATGTGAATGATTTGACGGATAAAGATACATGCAGATTTAGACATTAATTCACATAAACATCCTCCTTTCGACTTGAAATCCTCTATACAGTGTAGTATTGACCTGGAAGGATTTTATTGATGTAGTAATGGTAAATTAAACATATCTTTTCTTGATAGAGGGAAATAAATAGACGACCTTGGGGAATTAAATAGGTAGAGATCACTCTTCTTGGGTAACCTATGGATGGCGTCATGTTGTAGATTTATTTCCATGATTTCCTTTTGCTTTATTTATTTATTGTGATGTATCCCCTCTCATGAATCAACTCAAACTCCCCATACATGTGGAGTTAATTTATATAATTGATCGAGAAAGTGGTGGATAGACCTATTTTTTGATACTTTAGTTTGAATTCTAAATCGAATAAAAATGAATTCTTTATTCTTCTTTCTAATTTTAATTCATATATAATGTTTTCAATTTTGAATGTGGTTATGTAATGTTTTGATTCATGTGACTAATTATAATGGGAACCGTTGGTAATTAGAAAATCACAATACCCGGTTAGGGATTTCACAAATTAATAAATGGTAACTACATCAACACCCAATAACATAGGAAAGAGTGTATACGAACCTTATCTTTTAGATAGTGATATTCTCACCATCACTCTCTATAAAAGGGGGAGAAGAATCAGTAGGTGACTATATCTCTCATCAGTTGGCCGAAGAAAAATGGTAAGAAATAGAAAATGTGATAGCATCGCATTGGGTCTATCCAAACCTGCATCAATCACCATCTTTCTAAATTATTTTAAAATCAATTAAATCAAACTACTTTTTTCTCTCAATTTGTCTAAATCAATTATCATCCAAATTTTCATAAAATTAGAAAAAAAGGAAAAACATGTTTTTTGAGCACTCTTACTTTGAATACAACTTAAGGGATAACTAACTATACTATAAATATGTAATTAAATTTTTTTTCCATGCCCTATGATAGACATACATCAATGTGTAAGGATTATAGAATGTTCAATGGTGACACATACAGAATGAAGAAAAATGTCATGTTTGAAGAATGAATGTGGATATAGGAACCTGTTTTTATTGGAAAAAAGCTACACTATTTGTAAATTTCAACTATAGTATGTAATAGTTTTTCAAATAATATAAAACACTGAAAATGGTATCCATCCTTTTTGTTACATAACTTTTCATTTACTTGGTACAAACAGAGGATCTTTTAAAGTTTAGTTTCTTGGAAAAAAGATACATAATACATTAAAACATTTAAAATTCATCTAAAAATTTTAAAGGCTTTATAATAGGATTACCCTAAGTGCAATTATTTCATCTAATAACTTGAGGATATGCATATCGGGAAAGGGTGAGAATAAGGCCTAATATGGGAAATAAAGGGAAAAATTTTACATGTGATCTTGAGAAATATCAATAAGAACTTAAGGAATAAAATAAAAATTAAAGGAAAAATGAGGCATATCATAGTAAAAATAATATGAATTATAACACTCAAATGTTTATTAAACATTTAATTGAGTTATTAATAAGAATATCACCAAGTTGTTTCACTAAGGTGTCGTAAAATTTACCAAATTTATTCACCAAGGTATCGCAAAACATGTCTTCTCTAGATGTTAAACTATTTTCCCAATGAATTTGAACACAAATAGGGTTTACCCTTAATACAAATTAATTATTTTGATATGAATTGATAATAATAAAACATTTCAAAAATAACTCCTATAGAATAAAAGAAATGGGTTTCGTATCAAAATCATGATGTTTTTAAGAAGTTCTTAAAGATAAGTTTTTTATGTCTTTAAAAATCCACAAAAGGGAAACAATGTCTATTGTATGATAATCTTAGAATAAAAAAGAAAATTTCGTAATATATATGAATACCTCTATAAAATAATGATGTTTTACAATTAAAAAAAATAAAACATAAAGGTAATTTTCTTCAGAAAAATAACGAAAATTTTATGAATAAAATTTGGTGGCATAATGGTATGAAACATGGTTTTAAAAAATGGTAAAAAGATTGGGAACAAGGGTATCCCATTAATAAAATAATATTTATATATTAAAAGGATATAATAAAAAGGAAATAATAATATTGTTTGGAAACATGAAATATATACTACATAAAAAAGAAATCTTGAAAGGAAAAGAGAAGCTAAGATTTTCCATACCTTAAAGAGTAACTCCTAGAACTCGAAGATTGGGAACTTGAGGGAATGAGGACACCTTGAGAGGAATCTGTGGGAGTAAAAACTATCATATCTTCGTGGAGTATGAATTGGGAGTGCAATATAATGGAGAAATGTGTGGGTATTTATAGAAAAAATGGAGGATTTGATTATTAATTACATTGGACACCTAGGAAGTGGAAAATGAAAAAGCATGGGATTACCCATGATATTTTCCCATGGTATTGGAAATTTGGGACACTTATTGTGATATTTTAATCCTAAATAGTATATCATAGTTTTATATTACTTATTACATTATTAATAAATAATTACTATTTCATTAGAAAAACATAAAAAACTCAAACTGTATTTTGACTATTCATGAAAAAATAATGTATTTTAGAAAATTATTATAAATTCACCCAAACCAAATTTTGACATGATAATTTAAAAAATGATATTTATTTTGTCATATTAATTCTCTAAATTTGGGAATTTTAACTTTAAAATATAAAAAATATGATTTATGAAAAATAATAGTGGATAAAAAATTCATAGTGAAATTTCTTACACTTAAAAAACTATTTTATCATTCAGATTGAAAGAAGAGTGTTTTTATAATGATATTTAATTAAATGAAATAATATTCATAATACCTTAGTTTATTATAATAATTATAACTTTTTTGAAAAGTATAATTTCTGTTTGAAAATTCAATTTATCACATTCATTGTATTTTTAAGAAAAACTAATCTCAAAACAGAAATGATGGAACATAAATTTTATTTTTACAAATGTATTATACATTAAGTTACAATGTAATTGAAATGTAACCCCTTATAACACCTACATACATCCTAAGGGTGAGTTGTGTGACGTTGATAGATTTATTGTGTGGCCCTACTCACATCGCCGATATGTTAATTTCCACTAACTTGAACTTCTCTCGTAAGTGATTCCGTTCAAGACTCACTTATTGAAGCTTGGCTTGGTAATTTTCAATATTTACATATTTTGACCCTACCCCCTCCCATGTTTTGATAAATGGGATTCATACAGTAATACAATACTAGTTTAGGTCATCGTTTCTTTTTTCTATATTAATTATCCTTTGTCATTTATACTTATAAACACTAATTATAACATTTAAATTATTATATAGAGTATATTTACGAATTATAATATTGACTAACGACCATATAATGGTTTAATCTAGATTTTCACATTACCCTTTATATTCACTTCATTAAAAAACATGGTTTTTTTGTGAAAAAAATAATATATCACACATTTTTAGGAAAAAATATCATTCAAAAAGTTATGGTCTTTACATTATTCCCCCTTAAGAAATGTCAACCTCGATATTTCAACTTATTCTCTCAGTTGAGAAAATTTGTGGGTAATTCTGTCTCTTTTTTTCCTCTATTTTCCACATCAATTCATCAAATTTTTTGTTCAACCACAACACTTTGATGAGTTGAGTAGTCTTGTTGCGTAAAACCTTATCTCTACTATCCAAGATCACCATTATAAGATCCTCATAAGATATGTCGTGTTCCAATTGTACCACCTCTAGATTCATTAGATATGAAGGATCAAGTATGTACTTCGTCAAGATAGATACATAGAAAACATCAAAAAAGTGAGCTATATTTGGTGGAAGTTCTAGATGATGGGCCACTACAACTTTGCGATCAAGGATTTCATAGGGGACAATGTACTTGGGGATAAGTTTCCCTTTCTTCCCAAACTATGTGAATCTCCTCCAAGGTGAAAATTGAAGGAAGACTTTGTCTCTAGCATTAAAATAAAAATCCCTTTGATAGTTTTCAACATATCTCATATGAAGACTCTGATCATCCCATATATGTTGTTGGATAGAATGAACCTTTTCCAAAATCTCTTGCACAAGATCAGGAACAAGAATCTTTCTCTCACCAGCTTCATCTCAATAAGTAGGAGTTCTGAAGTTATTTATATATAAATCTTTATAGGGTTCTATTTGAATACTCACATGGAAGTTTTTATTGTATGAAAACCCAAATAAATGGAGATGTCGATCTTATCCACCTTTAAATTCAATTGAGCATGTTATAAGAATATCCTCGAGGTTTTGAATATTCCTTTCAGATTTTCCATCAGTTTGATGTTGATAGGTTGTACTGAAATTCAATTCAATATTAAAAGTGTTTTGAAGAATTCTCCAATATTTTCATCTGATCCTTAGATCACGATCACAAATGATAAAATGTGGTAATCCATGCATCATTAAAACTTCCATCACATATATCTTGGAATTTTGATCCGGAGATAAGTCTTCCCAAATATAGATGAAATGGAATGTCTTGGTGATATGGTCCACAATAACCTATATCACATTGTTTCCTTTGGATTTTCTAAGGAGACCAGTGACAAATAATGTAGTGATATTTTCTCACTTCCATGTTGGTATGGGTTGTGGTTTTAATACCCCACTAGAAAGTTGTCTCTCTACCTTCAATTGTTAACACCCCAATCACCTTGTAGTGTAGTTTTAATTCTCTGTTTTCATATTATCCCATCAATAATAATCACAAAGGAACCAATAAATTTTAGAGCTTCATGGATGTATAAAGATGTAGATCTATGAGATTCACCCCTCAACTCCTTCATTATTTCTATAATAGATGGAACACATATCCTAGTACAAAATTTCAGTACACCTTCTAGAACAATATTGAACTCAAGAAACTTCTCATTCTTCACAGCCTCTATCTTTATCTGTAACGAAGGATCTTCTCTTTGAGATTTCATGGTATCCTATAGTATTTATGGTAGATAAATCATCTGGTATAGGGTTGAGGATACACCTTCCATTATGATTCCCATGTCTAGTTTTACTAGGTCTTTCATCAATGTATCTCCTTGAATCCTTATCATGGACGAATAATAGGGTCTTTTCTACTTAATGCATCAGAGCTTTTTTTTGCTCTTTTGGGATGATAATGAATTTAAAAAACATAGTATTTAAGAAGTTCCAACCATCTCCAATGTTCCATATCCAATTAATTTTGTATGAAAATATACTTTAAACTTTGGTGGTCTATATATATCTCAATTCTCCCAAAAAATATAGTCCCTCTATATCTTCAGAGAAGAATGACTGCAACCAGCTCCAGTTTATGTGTAGGATAGTTATTCTCATGACATTTTAACTATTGGGATACATAAGAAATCACCTTGTCATTTTTCTTGAGGACTCACCAAATCCCTTTCAGATATATGTCACAAATAATAATGAATAATTATCTAATATATTGTAGAGTTAATATGGGTGTAGTAACTAATCTCTTCTTCACCTTTAGGACACTTTCTTGACACTCCTTTTTCTAGATAAACTGGACCCCTTTTTGAGTTAAGTTTGTTATTGTATTAGAAATTCATTAATTTTTTTTCACAAGACAACTATAATATCCTTCAAAACCCATGAAACTAAAAATCTCAATTACTATTATAGGATGTGGCCACTCCTCCAAAACCATTATCTTGGCAGGGTCAACTAAGATTCCTTCATTGGTTACAATAATCCCAAGAATTCAAATTCTTGTAAAACAAATTCACATTTTCTAAACTTTCCAAATAACCTAGTCTTACTCAGAGTACGCAATATAACACTTAGATGACCCTCACTCCCCTTGAAACATTTAGAATATAATAGAATATCATCAATAAAAAATACCAAAAAGTTATCAAGGTAGTCTTTAAAGACACTATTCATCATATTCGTAAAAATATCAGGATAATTAGTCAATCCAAAGGGAATAAAAACAAATTCATAATTCCCATATCTTGATCAGAATATAATCTTTGGTATTTCTTATTTCTTTACCCTCAATTCATGATAACCGGGTTGAAGATCAATCTTGGAGAAGAATTGAGCCCCAGGAAGTTTGTAAAATAAATCATCAATCCATGTAAGTGGTTACTAGTTCCTCACTGTGATATGGTTAAGTTCTCTATAATCAATGCATATACACATTGATCCATCCTTATTATTCAAAAATAGAATAGGTTCTCCCCAAGGAGACATGCTTGGTCAGAAAACCCCTTCTCCAAAAGATCTTGAAGTTATTTATATAATTCCTCTAAATCCACATTTTCTACTCTATATGGGGTCTTTGATATCATCTTGGATCCATGAATTAGTTAAATGGAGAACTATACCTCTATTTATAAGGGTGATCAGGGTATCTCCTCAAGAAATACATCAATATATTCCTGAATTATAGGGATACATTATTTTCATATAATTCTATTTCCATCTTCATCTACATTAGTCATCTTTATAAAGAAGGCTATGAGAGTTGCTTCTAGACAATGATCATGTTAAGATATCTCTCCTTTGAAAACAACTATAGGTTTTCCGTTCAATACCAGTTATATTTCCTTACTCCTACAGTTGATCTTAGAAATATACTTCGAGATCTAATCCACCCATAGTATAATATCAAATTTTATCATGGGAATGACTACTAGATTTGTGATGAAACTATACCCTCCAAAGTTAGTACTAGAGTTTATATACACAATTTATTCTTGGATAATCCATTTAAGAGTCTTGATAGATAACTATACTTCTAGTTGATCAGGGATTGATTCTATATTCTTTGAAAACATTGAGGCAATAAAAGAATGCATAGAACCAGAATCAAAAAATTATGTGGTAGATTTGAGAGAATAGAGAGAGTACCTTCCACTACATCATTTGGTGATTCAACTATAGTTGTCTGGATAGAAAAATCCCAACAATTCTTCCTTGGACTATCCTACGTTTTATTGTTATTACCCTCCATTAAATTAGAATTTGGACAGTGGTTGGAAAATTTCCCGATCTGTACACTATTTAAGCATTGGACTTCAGGCAGGGCCTACACCATCTTCCCTTTTTCATTAGTGCTGAGAAGTTGATGTTTTAACTCACTATGATAGTTCTATGAAATATGGTCAACTCATCCTCATTTTTTACATTTCCCACTCTTGATCGAGCAGTTCCTCAAATGATTTCTCCTATATTTTTTCAGGTGGAATGTTTCACTTTATTTCTTCCTATTTCATCATCAAAGTTACTCCCTATGATTGGATCCAATGATCTATTCCTTTCTTTCTATTTTTGAGACCACTGCATCTCACCAAACTCCAGTTCAACCTTCATACCACTTGACACAATCTCTTCATAACTATCACAGTCTCAATTAGATAGATTTTTCCATAGATGGGGTCTTAGTATACTAAAAAATATATCACCCTTTATAAAATGATACATGAAAAAGATATAGGTGTAGTGTGAAAACCTTGTAAAGTTCATCTCATATCTTCCCATAGATTCATTTTCCTAATACATCACTTCTAGAAATTCCTTCTCCATTTTCATTCTCATTGAATAGGGAAGAATTATTTTTTAAGTTTCCCCTAAACTCTTCCCACTCTTTATCTTTAGTATCCTTTATTGGATTCAGGTTTTTAATCAGTGTCCACCACTGATCAGATTCTCCCTCTAAGCGTTACATAGCCAAAGTGAATTTTTCATATTCTGAACAATAGAGTACAGGAAATATCTATTTTATAGAGCTTATCCATTATTTAGCAATCAAGGATCAATTAATAAACTAAAAGAAGGTGGTCTTTTAGATATAAAGGACTCAAAAAAATTCACTTCAAGAAAAATCTAGTCTCTAAGATTAATTAAAGTCATTTTTAATTAATTGGGTCAGTTGATTCATCATTCTAATGAATTTTTCCATGCTGGATTCCATCGAAGGGTCATCAGCACCTAGTCTACTGTGCTCCACATTTATGATATTCCTCGTATTTTCTACCATTTTCTGAAAGAATAAAATACATTATTGAGAAACATGTTGATTTTAATAATCTTATAATTCTTAAGGATTTTTATATCTTTAACCATTAGTATGTTATTCATTATATTTTCCTCAAATCCTTCATAATCGGTCATAGAAATCATGTGATTAACCAAACATATCCCTTGGGAGGGTCAAACTAGATGTTCTGTAAGGCCCGTTGAAATGTTCTAGGTTACATCAGGTCAGGCCTGACTCACCTTTTCAATGTTGTTACCCCTAAGTACATCTGTGACAGAACCATGTCCACTTGTTCGTATCTAGACATGGATTAATTTATTCAGAAACCACTTACCGAATATTTTAAAAAACTACTGGGATGTTAAAATGATCCCTATAGTTCTTCCTAATGTTTTAAAATACTAATTTTCATAAATAAATAAACTTTCCATTGATACTAACTATGGAACCCCACCTTTTTATTACATAAATTTTCATTTACATGGTACAAATAGAGGATCTTTTAAAGTTTAGATTCCTGGAAAAAGGTATATAATACTTAAAAATATAAAACACTCTTCTAATAAACTTGAAAGGATTAATCATAGGTTCATCTTATGTACATTTACTACATCTCATAACCTGGGGACATACATTAAAGGAAAGGGTGAGCAGAAGTCCTGGTAAGGGAAAGAAATGGAAATAGTTTACAAGTGATCTTGAGAAATATCAATAAGAAGTTGAGGGATAAAGGAATGAGAAAAAGAAAAAGAGACATATCATAGTAAAAATAAAATGAATAATAAAATGTAAATGTGTATATAAAATTTAATTGATTCATTCATAATCATATCACCATGTTTTTCACTGAGGTTTCATAAAAATTAGCATGGTTATTCACTAAGGTATCATATAACATGTCATATCAAGAGATTGAATTCTTTGTCCAATGAATTGGAGAGAAATCAGGGTTAACCATTCATATGTATTAATTTATTTTAGAAACATAGATCATAAAAAACATTTCAGAAATAACCTATGGGGAATAAAATTAATGGGTTTCATATCAAAATCATGATGTTTTTATGTTCTCAAAGACAAGTTCATTATGTATTTTAAACCCCGCGGAAAGGGAAATCCAGTCTCATGTATGTTAATACCTAAATAAAAAATAACAATTTAACATCTAATTGAATCCCATTGGAAAATAATGTGGTTTGGGTATTCTCAAAAAGAAAACAAAAAAGAGAATTTTCTTAAGAAAAATAAATAAATTTTAAGAATAAAATTCGACATTATAATGGTATGAAACATGGTTTTAGAAAATGGTAAAAAGAGAGGGGAAGAGGGTCTCACACTCATTAAATAATCTTAATACATTACTGTTATAGAATAAAATGAACATAAGAACATTGTTTGGAAACTTGAAAGATATACCACATAAAAAAAACATTAAAGGAAATGATAAGTTGATATTTCCCTTACCTTGAAGAGTGACTCATAAAACTCATAGATTTGGACCTTCGGGGAATAAGGACATATTGGTAGGACTCATTGGGAGGAAAACTATCAGATATTCTTATAGGATGAATTTTTAATGAAAGGTAATGGATAAATTGGTGGATATTTGTCACAAAAAATGAGGATTTGTTTTTTTAATTTATTTGTACACCAAGGTAGTGGTTAAAGAAAAACCATGGGCTCATCTATGGTATTTTCCCACGGTATTGGAAAATTGGGACACCTATTATGATATTTTAATATAAAATATTTTACTAAAATTTTATATTAATTATTTCATCATTAATACATAATTATAATTTCTTTAAACATACCGATAAACTCATACTTTATCTTTAATATACATGAAAAAATAATGTATTTTATAAAATTTATATCAAGTCACTCTAACCTAATTTTGACATGCTGATTTCAAAAATTATATTTTTAATCATATTGATGCTCTAAATATGGTAATTTTAACAATTAAATATAAAAATAATTATTTATTAAAAATAATAGCTGATAGAAAATACATACGGAAATGTCTGACACTTGGAAAAAATATATTTTATAATTTATATTTAAAGAAGAGAGTTATTATAATAAAATATCATTAAAATAAAAATTATTCATAATACATTAGTTTACTATAATAATTTTATCTTTACTTAAAAGTAAATTTTTTGTCTGAAAAAATAATTTATCACATTTATCATATTTTTAAGGAAAACATATCTCAAAAATGAAATGATGGAACAAAAGTTCAATTTATTCAAAGGGATTATGCATTATTAAACTAAGGACTTGACACATAACCCCTTATAAGACCTACATATGACCTAAGGGTAAGGTGTATGATGGTGATAGATTTATGGGGAGGCATGACTAACATCTCCCAATTGATAATTTTCACTATCTTGAACTTCTCCCATTAGAGATTACGTTGATGCCTCAATTGTTGAAGCTTGGCTTGGTCTTGATCATGAGTGAATCCTAGTTACGCTACCACCCTCTGAAGTTCTAACAAATGGGCTTCATATGGCATGACTCTATTGGTTGAGGTCATTGTTTCTCCTTTCTGCTTTAATTATCCTTTTTCATTTCTACTTATAAACACTAATTATAACATTAACATTATTATCAATTGTATAATTTGCAACATTAATTTTCACTAATGGTTATATAACATTCTAATCTAGATGGTCACATTTCCCTTAATATTCACTTTATTAAAAAAATTGTTTTGTTGTGAAAAATAATATATCACGCATTTTGAGGAAGTAAATGTCATTAAAAAAGTTAGGGTCGTTACACTAAACCTAAAATATTCTTGAAATGTAAGAAAGTACAACCCTTATTATAAATCATTTAATTGTGGGTTTATTATAAAATATGGTTTTATAGATTTGGTCTTTTATTTTAATAAAAATATTTCAATGAAATAACATTGTAAATAATTCTGATTTGTTTCTCTTTGATTTGCAAGTAGTATATATAGTCTATCTCCACTCCATAATGTTAGAATTGGAAATCCCTCAATTTGATGTGTTATACAAGAATATATTTTTATATAGATAAAACACATTTATTACATTTCTATATAAACATAATTATTCTTCAGAGTGTCTATTTTTTTAAAAAAAATTAGTGTATAAGTATAAATTTTGTGCACAATGTATGATTTGAGAGTTGGGAATTCAATACATTTTAGATGACAGATAATGTCTATTGATTATAATTCCAGAATGTTTTTATCATTTTCATTATTATTATAATGATTATCAGCCATGATATCATATTTTTAGTTTGATTTTATTGCACTACTAATTTCAATTTACATATTGTAATGTAATTATTCAATTTGAAAAATTATAACACTTCATGTACAATGAGATTTCATGATATGTGCCTAAAGAATACATTATAACATAATATCTACTTTGAAAATTACTCCAAGATTGAATTGTTTCATACATAAAAAGTATCAAACAATAATAACAAGAGAATAATATTAAATTGGTGGTTCAAAAAAATATAAAAGGAATAAATAAAATAAAAATAAAGGATGGAAGGAGAAATAGTATTACAAAAAAAAGTGGTAGTCATAAAGATGTGCTGAAATAAGATATAAAATTAATAATGTAAGAAAATAGTGAAAATAAAATGAAATAAAGATGGAAGAAGGAAACAAACTAAAAAACATACCTATAATAATTTTAAGGACACACTTTCCACCCTAAAAACAATGTTAATTTGATAAGATTTGTCACTGTCACTCTCAAATGATGATTTATTATTACTAAGGTTGTCATAGTGGAAACAAAAATTAATTCTCATGATGATGAATTGTATTAAAAACCCACTATGGGGTAAAGAAAACGAAATAAATGAAATAAAATAAAAAAATAAAATTGTTTTGTTTTGTTTGAAATACTTTCAAGTAAAAAAGAAGTGAGAAAGAATAATATTTTAAAAAACTACATTTTTAAGAAGAAATGATAATAAAATTTCACTCAATTATTTTTTAATCATAATCCCTTCATTGATATTATATTTAATTATCATCTACTAATATTATAAAACCATAAACTCTAAGAAAATTAACACCGTCAGAATTATATAATAATTGAAACATATTAAATCAAGGAAAAAAATCTAGGTACCAAACATAGATTATAATTGAAATAAAAAATTTAAGGTATTTTCTAAATTAGGATAGAATAAATAATTTGGAAAAAATTTGACTTTTCAGATTATGTTTGATTCTTACAAATCTATCTGAAGAATATTAGTTTGGATAATTAATGTATCTCTCTCATAATTTTTTCAATCTTAGACTCTCATGTTATGTGTTGTTCAATTGAGATAAATATTATTTAAAAAATCAATCTATAAATCACGTTTTATTAAATTATTGGAATCTCATGTACTAAAAATAAAAAAAATATTTATTTAATAATTAGATCAACTATGAAAGGAATCTACTCTTCTATGGAGTGAGTGCTCATCATAGAAATGACTTACTTAAGAGAAAGTGTTTATAGTGGGAAAAACTATATCTGATATCCAATATAATATTATATCCCTATAAATTAAAATAAAATAGGGTTTCATGTATAATATACAAGAGAAATAGATGAAAAATATAATACCTGGGCTTCAATTATAGTAATCTTTTCATTCTAGAGAAAAAATAGCAAAATTTCACATTGTTTTATCTGACAATACGATTAAAACATAAATTATAAAATTTTATAAATTTTCATTTTCTTAAATTAATTTCCATTTTGAAACCAACATATCAAAATTATCATAGAGTTAAATTTTTAGATATTTCTAAAATGTTTGATTTTTCAGTAAATAGTAACAAAATTCTGATTTTTTAAATACTATCATTTCTTTTCATTCGATTTAGAAGTTCCATTATATTTTGGATTTTATATTAATGTGAAATATGATACATTTTATTTATAATAATATAATTATTTCTATAAATTTTAATGATTTTAATATAACTTGACTTTTTTTTATGCATAGAAACACATTTTTCAGAAAACGTTTTTCCATTACATTCTAGAATATTTATTAAAATTAATTTCTAACATTTCTAGGAATTGATTCTTGAAAAATGTATACCATATTTGGAATTATGAAGTTCAAATTTGGTAAATATTCCACTTATTTTTTTCTTTATAAACATTAACTCTGGTAATTATTTGTCACCTCAGTAATGATGAAATGTGTAAAATAGGGTTAAACCATAAAAATAAAATCTAAAAATCAACCCAAAACATGACTTAATTTCATTTGAAATGATATATTCCAACATATCCATCTCAAATTAGAATATATGTCATTTTGGTTTCATTATCCATTTATAATAAAATTTATATTTTTTTAAGTAATGAAAATTTCAAAATGTCTCCCTTGATTTCAAAATCTCGAAAATTTTTACACAGGGATAAACAGAGGATAAGATTAGTTATAAATATTAATTTGAAATTTGGAATGATTATTTTTGTCATATTAATTTATTTTTAATTTCTAGTGATGATATAATTACCTTAGATGATTACATAACACCGACAAATCACTTGTGCAAACATTAGAAAAACAGTGTAAATAATTTTAAGAATTCTAAAAGTAATATTTTTTGGGTGATTTATAGTGACCCAAGATTTATATAGATTAATATAACATATTAGGGATGTGTAAAAGGTTTATATTCTATTTTAACTTCTATCTCAATTTCATTAAAGTCAAATTAAATGAATAGTGTCAAAATGACGTTAATGATATTTTATGAAAAATAACATTTTATTAAATTATTTAAAATTCTAAAAATCATGAAATAGAAAAATTTGGATGATAAATGGTCTTAAATTTAATAAATTATAAATTTATTATCCAATTTTTATCTTATATGTAAAATTATAACCCTTTAATGTTGAAAAATTATTTTCACGGTTAAGGTCAAAAAAGGTTACTAGGGGGTTAATATAAAAAGATAATAATTAAAATAACCTAAACACTAGATTAAACCTCATTTATTGGTTGGATTTAGACCTTACCCATAAAACTTTCTATAATAATCCATTTTGATCTATTTTTTCTAAGAAAGTGAATTAATTATATTTTAAAACATTAAAAAAATTAAGTGTTCCACTCACCTCATTTATAAAAGGGTGCATACTCCACTCCATTATTCACACTTCTTGAAACATATCCCAAAAAAACGCTCTAAAAATATCTCCCCAAACTCCTTAATCATGTTTTATAATTTATTTTCTACCCAAACGGTCAACCCTAGGGTCCTTAAAAAGATATACAAAGGAGGTTTCTCTATGATAGGGTAATCATGTTTACAACTCTTTCAAAATAATTTCTTCTTATACATCCACTAAATATGATGTAACTATAATAAAATAATAAATATGTGATAATTAATATAATTATATTCTATTATGATTATGGTAAAACCATTTTCCACCTCTTTTATATTTTATTAAAAGAAAAACAATCGCTCGTGCAAACGTAAGGCTTACTGCCTTCACATATCAGTGTAATTCGTTTTTTATCACCACATTACATGGATGGCTATAAATATGGATCTAATTAATATATATGATATTTATTATATAATTATTCTTCTTAAATTATAATACCATTTTTACCTTCTAACATTCAATCTGTTGAAAAAAATAACGTCGCTCGTGCGTATATGTGGATACGACATCCACTGAGCTATATGATTCATTTTTCATATACACTATACATGGATGGTAATAATGATAGATTTAATGAATATATAATATATATATATGATATAATAATTATATTATGAAGGTGATTTATTATATACCTTTCTTTTTTCATCCATTAAATTGTCAAAGCATTGTTCATGCTTACATACAATTACCGTATCCATGAATGTTATAATTCATTTTTAAATATACATTTATCAATGATTATTTAAAATATGTATACAATCAATATATATGATATTTATATCATTATACGCATCCTATAGATGATGATACGACGAAAAGATATAGGGAATGAAACTACAAAACCAAAACAGATGTGAAAAATGAAACAGTTAGCACTCTGAAACAATGATTTTAATAAAGAAATATTGATAAACTGGTATTGAAATGTCATAAGTGGATTATATATGATATTATAATTATTTTTATGGTTATTTTATATAATTATAATAAATTTTAATTTATTATATAGGAGACTAAAAGTACATCAATGAATGTCCAATTTGAGGTAAGGGTTTATTTCACAATCTTGTCATTATTAGGGATTGTTTATATTTAAGACTATTTTAAATAAATTATATGATATTTATTTCATACTCTAAACATATTTTTTTATCCTCTAGTTATTTCTAAAAATTAAAATTTTTTCTTTCATTTCCATCTCTTTAATAACACAAGATACCAAAATAAGTTTTTTAATGAAAACTGACTTTTCTTTTTTACTTGTTTGTAAATATTTCTCATCCATGTCCATATTTTCCATAAAATGTTTCAAATAATGTTTTTAATATTCTCCAATAATTTATTAAAGTAATTTTTAACCATGTTTGACATTTTAGAAAAATTTCAAAGAGTCTTTTTATCATTTTCCAAATGAGTTATTTTTTACTCTTTTTACCTATGTGAAAGTAATGTTTTCATTTAACTTATACAACAAGAATGAAATTTCCTATTGTCATGACCGCTCAAGTAATTGATGATTTATTTACATGTTTCAATGTTTTTAATGAACACTTTTCCTTAATATTTGGGGAAAAAATAGATTTTGAATAAGTAATTTCAAAATGAAAACTGCATTTTCCTTAAGAAAACATTCAGTAATATTTTTAAAGTATTTCAATTTATGTGAACATTATTTGGTGAATATTATGATTTTCTGAGGATTTAATATCTTGATACCATTCTTTATATTAATTTGTGTGGATTATGATTATGTATATATATTTGGGAAACTTTTAACATTTCATACGTTAGTTTTCCAATTAAAATTTTTAAATTGATTATGTTTCACCCCATTAATATGATGAATGAATTGGACTTAGTAAGTGATGGGAGTGACCCATTTTGAACCCTTGACGCATCAGTAGGTCTTTTGAGACAAACTAGTCTTGGTATTTGGCATATTCCTTACATGATTATATATTTGTTCTTGAAAAAATATTTGACGGTAAGATTATGATATCCAATATTATTTATTCTATCACTATGAAACTAGTTATTGTTATCCATGTGATAGTTTATGTTTTCAAGTTATCCATTATTTAGTCTCATTTTGTGGTTTGAGTTATATGAAATATTTTATTATTTTTTATCTCAATAATATTGTTAATGTTTTATTTATTTTATGATAGCTTTAAGTTCTCACAAGAGATATTATGTTAAATTTCATGTTTTCTAATATAATATGAGAATCATGTATATATTTAGTCTCCCTAGACTAATAAAATATTTGTTCCTTCTAAATTTTCTCTTGAAATTTGTGCCAATATAGTAAAATAACCACTAGCTCCAAACTACTATATTTGGGGTGTTACAAAAAATATATATTGTCATTACAAGAGTAAGACACTTCAACATGGGGGATGATGAAGATAATATCAAGGGATAGATCCATGAATTTATGATTTCTTTCTTCTAATTGATAAGATAAATTTAATGTTACCACATATCTTATATTATCAAGCACCTAGTCCATGATTAACCATATCCAAGTATGAAAAATGTGATTTTTTTTATCACAAGGTCCCAATATACACCCTAAGAGGGTGGGAATTAGGGTGTACCAAATTTTCCCCTTGTAAAAATAATATTTGAATCATGTCCTCGTGATTGGAGAAACACATCGAATCAATATAAAAATAACACTATTTTACAACCAAAATGTAGAAATAAAAAGATCCTGTACACTCAGATTTTACTTCATTCGCCTGCACTCAGTACATCTATGTAGTAATATATCAATGATGTCCTTGGCCTCTTCCTATCTTCCAATGACTCTTCCTATGAGGTATACAAATGATAATGTAGATATAATGTTCATTGTAATAAGAGATAATGATGAAACTAAATTCAACACATAACTAAGGGTGTTCTCTATATATCACTCTGATATTATCTTCCATAAATTGACAAGTGTGCATAGAAAAATAATCACTTTTAAAATGGCATTCAAGGATAATATATTAAGTAAAGACTCTCCCTTTCAATCTTAGATATTAAATAAATTATGTGTGGATATCTTCCTTATTTATTCTCTCTAATATTATATGTACTTTCTAACCTCTTATCTATTTTTCCTCTCATCGACATATAGAACTAACTCCCTCTATCGCATTCTAATGAATTTGAATTACAAATTAGAATTATAATTCATCGCCACTTTTAACTTACATTACTGCAAACTCATCCATTAGATTTTCCTTGAAAAAATAATTTACCTGAACTACATTTTAACCATTGAATGTTGAGTCAAAAACATCCATGCATCATCAATAATTCCAACTCCTCATATTAACATATAATATGCATTTTTACATAACTAATGGTGTAAATTTACTGATTTTAGTGTAATGAGTTTGTTCTTAGATCCATTTCCTTGAACAGATAAATCCATTACGGTGTGATGCATTCATTAATGATTCAAACCCCTTAAACTCTTCCAATCCAAAATAGCACAATAAATTCGTAGAGTAGGAATTATAGAATTTACACATCTCTCGTGGTGCATTCAATGTCTTTCAATATAATGTGTTCTTACTCAATTTAAAATCAAAAGTCATTTTATATCATAGACAATCACTTTATAGAAAAGTGATCAATTATTATACATAACTATCCTAGATAGTGTAGCACCAAGATATAATGGTGTTATCACTGTAGCATGTGACCATTCATCACCACATGATCCCAACATCTGTGGTGTGATATACCTACCCCTTATCTATTATGGTTGGTTGACATTTTCCTTTAATGGTGTGATTAATGTGGTTTCACTATGATGGTTATCTTAGACCACAAGGGCACTATCAAAAAATCATTAAACTTCTCCAGCACTATGAAACATCTCCATCGCTTTGTAACTCTAAAAACAACTCCAACTACTGATATCTCCCTAAAACTATGATTATTAACTCTAATTAATAACAAATACAACATTTTAACCTCTAGTTGTAATATTCTCCTCATTTTTTTTCAATTCCTCCATCAATTATTCTTTAAATAGATTATATAATACACCATAAAACTCAAACAAGTTTCATTTCTATCCATGCATCTCTCAACCATAAATTCTTAAAAACTAAAGGTGTATATTATATTTTACAACTTCTGATAAAAAATATAAATGTCACCTTATATAAATTTTTTCATACCACTAACCTCAAAAGCTCCTCATTTTTATGATAATACAAGAATGATAAATCTATAAGGTGTAATATCAAAACCTATTATAATTTCCTTTTATTGTGGCTAAAAAAAGAGTCATTAACATGTTATCTAATCCTACTTCTATGAATGCTCATTATAGGAAACCAGAGAATATATCAATTTATATAATAATGTCTAGATTCTCATATCATAGTGTTCATAACTCTACTTCATCATTTGTAACATCGTTAATTTATTTTTATTTACTTGATCTCTATATCTCCCTTCCTTTACATGATCACCCACATCTATCACATGATTCTGAGTACCAAAAAACCCAAATTTCATAATTCATCACACGAACTTCGGCTTTATAAATTGAAAACGGATCTCAGTGTTTTTGTATGAGAATTCGGTACTAGGTTATTTATTAGCTTGATGGGATAATTGTCATCACACTAAATTATCATATGTTATTGCACCACAAATCAATAATCTTATAATTTTAACATCAGCCACATCATTTGAGCACAAGCCTTAGTAACTCTAATATATTCTACCTATGTTGTGATCAAGGATGTACTTTACTTATTTTTACTCAAAACCCCCACACAATTTCTTCAAATGAAGGATTCTATTTTGCCTATGGATTTGACATCCATAACATATTCAACCCAATTAATATTGAGTAAGCCATTAAATGGATATTTATAGCTACTTAAAGAATTTAATTAATTTTATAATGTTCCATGGATGTACATCATTATACTCATTAAAACTAAGAGATGATATTACTTATGAAAAATATAAACATTAAAAAGAACAAAACTTAAATGATATATCACCTAGTCATGGTGAGATTTAAAAACCATTCAATAATCCTTCTATATAATATGGAGGTCAAGTCTTATTGATATCATGTTTTCCATGTTTATCTCTAACTTCAATTAGAGTAGAAATATTTTTTGAATATTCTATTTCAACATTCTTTAATTTCTCCCTTGCATAGAACACATGTGAGACTACTATGAACACATTAGATCCAAATACATTTTTTGGAATTTTAAAATCCACTTTTTGGATAGATGGTAACCACACATGATCCATGGTCCAAATCAAATAAGACAACTACTAGATGAACAAACTAAAAATCCAAAATTAAACATGTTGGTATTTTACGAAACTCAAAACAAAATAGTGAATAAAATATACCAAAATCCCTGCTTCATTTCTCATCCAACTCAATGCCGTAGATGCACACAGTTGTGAAAACAAACATATGCATAAAACGACCATATTCTTTAGATTGGACTCCTATCAAGCACCAGGAGTTCAATAATGAACCCAAATATCAATATCTACAATCAAACTCGGCCAAATTATCAAATTATTCCTCCACCAGCTGTACTTCCTTCAGCTACCAGTTTTGAAAAAACAATGAGAAAAAACCAACTAGAAAAAAATAGATTTCATTAGTGGAATAAAACAATTCTATCTTCATCAAGAAACCAAAAATCTAGATTATGGATATCTAGTTAGAATAGCGGCTAAAAAAACAAACAATCCCTTCTTCGATGAGCACCAACCACAATCAGATTGAATCTACTCTAGAATGATACACCATGTAGTAAACAAATACTTCTACAATGCCATAGTTTTGAGACACTCTATACATGATTATGATTTAATGGAGACTTTTCAGAATTACTAAAAAATATCCTTGAAATTTAGATTTTGGAATATTCAAAGGTTGTCCTTAATCAGGAAGGTCATGAATTCCACAACCTTAAGGTAATATTAAAAAAAAAGCATTCATCTTCTAATTATAACACTGCAACGTCCAGATGCAAGTCAAACCATAACTTGTACTCATCACTAATACCACAAGGACAACACTCTATCTTCAGTTTATGATCCTCCTCCAGTATTAGCTCTATGGTCATGATCTGTGCTCTAATATGATCTTCTATAGAGGCCCTACCACACCTGTCATATATTTATTTCATCTTTTTCATATATGTGATTAGGGAAGATAAAGAAACTAAGGGATTGGCCTTCCACATTGTTTCCCTTGTCACATGTCTGATGTCTATTAATATCGCAAACTTGCACCAGACCCTCAATTTGATTCAAGGGTCCTTAGTTGATATAAATCTCAGATAATTTGTTATTTTGACCATACTCCTTTAGTCATGTACCATTAGATACTGACCTAGTCATCATTGGTTTAGGAAGAAAGGAGTAATCCTATTAGTGTTTAACCTTCTTCCTTGAAGATAATGGAAAATTCCCTGATTCCATAATTCCTTTTTTCCCTTTACCCAAGCCTATTCTGAAATACTCATCAGCTGTTCTGTCCACTTCATATCCAGAAGAAGCCTGAATACAGTCCCCCTCCTCTATAGTTGTGGTGAAAATACCTTATGATTCATCGTCTAATGAGGTGTCTGAGCTGCTTTTTTAAATTATCCCCCATATAAGGATTTTCCCTTTGTTCCTTCTTCCTATAACTTACTATTTTGCAACCACCACCATCACCACTATTATCAGGGATATCTCTCAAAACACTCAAACTGGTTCTCTAAAGTAATACCTGGTCTTGCTTCCAAATATCCATTTCCTTTCCCTGGTTCAACCTGCTACTATTAAGATCAAGATTGAAACTTAACTCATCCTAATGTTTCCCCTCCTGTTACTATGCATTTCACGTACATTAGTGGAATACACTTCAAGGAAGATATTAACAGAAGATACCCTGAAGCTGGCATTCATCATTGGAATCTTCCACTCACTATAGTGTGGACTGATCTCTCCAACTGCAAATCCTGTGTAATCACCCCTCACCGTATTACCAAACGAATTCCCATTTGATAATCTGCATCATTCCAAATCTATTGAGTTTCCCCCATACCTCTACCCCTTAATCCGGCCTCATTCACGTTCTTAGCAACAACGTGAAGCTAAGGCTGGGAAACCGTCACCACATCCTCATAAGCTTCCGCTGGTGAAACAACGAAGAGAGGTCTTTTGCCCTTATTGTTCAAAGAATGTCCTTGAAAAAGAAACCAATTTCTCTATCTAATATTCAATTTATAAACTATTCTTTTTATTTTACAAAGTTCCCTATAAATGAAAAACCATAAAAATTAAGGGAGAGGATCTGAGATTTTTACATTAATGAAAACTTGAGAAATGATCAGTTGTTTCAACGAGCGTGATTGAGAATTATAACAAAGAAAACATCTCATGGTGTTCCTAAGAAGCTTCAGCACAATTGAATATTCTAATGGTAATGGAATTGAGGGGAACCTAACCCAAACCGCATATGTGAGAGGATCTTTTTTAAGGGAAAAATCAAAGGGGTGTTTCATTAGAAAGAAATGAAATGAGCGAAAAACATGAGAGACTGAGGAACATGCCTTCACAAAGTCTACCTCATCGGAAAGCTTTCTGATAAAGTTCCTAGAGTCCATAAGATCCACCTGAGCTCAGATTTTCAAACCCTAATCCATGTTAACATGATTATCGAAATCAAGGGAAGAGAGATGTTGATGACCAAACCAAACCCCAAGGGAGAGATTGAGGAGATTCAAAACTTCTGAAAATTTGGACGAAGGTATCTCCATTGCTTGTTATTTATCAATTAAGGGGCAGGCTTGAGGGCAGATCACAATACCAGGGAAATTGGGAAGAAGTACTACTGTCGGCCCATCCCGCCAGCGGTCATCATTTAGGGGTTCGATGACTCTGTATACCCTTCCATCAGTTCCTAGAACTCATTCCATTGATTTACTTAAATCCCAAATATGTAATTTAATTATTGTATAATTGACATCTTTAACACTAAATTCACTAAATTAGAAAACTGTTAAATATAATTATACTACTAGTACTCCGCCCGTGCGTTCACATGACACTATAAATTAAATCTTATTATTAATAATAGAATACCATTTTTAAAACATACAAATTCATATTAATATTGAAAATAATTGAAATAATAATGAAAAATACATAATGGGGTAAAAGTTACAGATTTTGAGGAACAAAAGATGCATAATGAGTTGCATTACAAAACAAGTTCATAATAAAGGAACAAAATTTAAATAAAGACAGACTGCCTGGGAATAAAATTGATAGAAATTTAGGAATAAAAGGTGCATAATGAGCAATATCAACTGTAATAAGATGTTACAAAACCCATAACATGATTTTCAATCATGTTTAGAAAAATATTGACTCCATGGAATCATTTACAACCTCCTCTTCCTCCATCAGAACCATCAATTTCTACAAAGGAAAAACATGATTCAATGCTCTAACAAATTATCAAATGGTGAAATACAATACATGATCCAATAGTCAATGAAAATAAAATACCCACTATTGTAAAAAATGATACACTACTCTAAAACATGTCTTGTAATATTTAGTATGTCTAATAACATTTGGATGTTCAATGCTTGACCAATATGAAAACATGTCTAAAAATTAAAGATATTATTGTACCTGAATTTTTAGTATTGTTGAGTTATAATGTTAGAATAAGAGGTAAAAATCGAGGAACATAGCTCCTACACATTCATCCAATATATTTACCTACAGATACAATAATATTTAATATTAAGAATACATAATGTTTATGACTGGTTGGGAAACACTTAAATAAGAAATAGATAAATATGTATAAAATTTATATTAATGAACTAAGTATATGAAATTCCGAAAGACTTGAATAAGAACTCCATAAATATCTATGTATGAATAACAGGGGAAAAAATAAGATAACATTTGGCATGGTTTCTCTAAACCACATGTTACTCAAAGTCAATATTCAGTATTTTCTAAATAAAGCCTCATTACAATCATTTTGTTGTGAACTGTGAACCATTACAAGGGAAATACCATTAAAAAAGATCACAAAAAATTTGAATTACATAATAGTCATTGAACTATTCTAGACAGAGTGTCTTCTTTTCTTATTAAAATCAATCACAAAACTATTCTCAACGAATTTCCTGAATTAAAAAGAAAACAAAAAAATAATAATAAATTAACATCGAACCATTTAACACCAATATGTCACCAAACATGCCATTTTAAAACTCCTTTTATACAAAAGAAAATATTCTCATACCATTAATCTGATTTCTAGAATTAATAATTGTTAATACATAATAAAAAATACAAAACATCACCAAGATTACTTCAAGAATCTGCTGCAGAATTAAATCTTCAAGGGAAGTAGTAACCTCCTCTATAATCACAGTCGGGGGTCTGGAATTGTGAAAAAAAATATAGATCTACTTCCAAAGAACTATTTTTTGATCACTTATCAGCGATTACCTATTATAAGAGAATGCATGGCATAATAAATACATGAAAGATGTCAGCCTAAAAATTAATAATCAGTTATTTTGTGGACAAACCATGCTAGAGGATCCATGAGAAAACTGGGTGAACTATGCATCTATTATGTATTTGAAATTATAAAGTTTTAATATATGGAAAAAACATGTTCAAAGATGGTTTACATAAACTGGAATGTCTAATACACTTCTTACCAAATATAAAAATTCAAAAAACAAATTTTTAAATGAATGAAACAATCAAAATTTAGTATTACCATGCTATTTCACCAGAAAAAACAATTGTATAGTTTTTCTTGTATTAATAAGTCATGTGAATAAAAATATATGAATAAAAAACATTCATATAAAAGAGTTTGTAAGATATAAAAAATAAGATCAACTATATCTTGTGATTGTGGAATCACCAAAATTTTCAAAAGTTCCATAGTTACTTAAATAGAAAATCATCCCTGATGTATAAGCAATTTGGAAACACTTATGCATAACCAATCTATAAAAATTCATATATATGACTAATTGGGAAACAGTTTTGTATAACCATTCAATAAATGAAGGGATATGTAATAATTGACATTCCCAATTATAAAAAATATATGAAAGCAGAAAAAATGTTAGTAATGGATATAAATGGAGTATATAGAGCAAATTTTGTGGACAAGACATACTAGAGGATTAATTACAAAGCAAGGTAAACTAGGTAGTAGTAAAGGACATAAAAAAATATTCATGTAGTCAATAAGTCAAATATTCATGTAAACATTAAGCATAGTACATGAAATATTTCCTGTAAATGCACTCAATATGTTAACTATGCTTGTAGTCAAAGATAGTAATAAAAACATCATTGAAAATTATAGTCAATCTACCTAAATAAAACCATAAATAGTTCTGTATTTAAAGATTTCAGGTAGGCAATTGAATCTTTGCAATGATCTGATGTAGTGGTGGAAATATATAATATCCTAGGTAAAAATTAAAAATTAAGTAACATTAGTTGAGAAAAAGAAATAGAATGCGTAATTGGAGAATAATATATGGAGATATATCTTGTTAATGTTTGAACAAAGCATGTGTAACTGGAAAATCTAATTCATGTCCTGGTGGAAAAAAATACTAATTCATGGAGTGGAGGGAAACAACAATAACCATTAAGTCAACAATGCAATATTTGAATGATTGAAACTATAAAAATTATGTATTGAATGAAACCAAGTAGGCAAAATGAAACTGCATGACACTCAAATGCGGTGGTGGAATTCTTTAACAACCCTGGTAAAAAATATATATGATGTAATATAGGTCAAACAAAATAAGGGCACAATGTAATATTCAACCAAAATTCATAAATTTTTGAGAGAAGGGAATAAATTTCCAAAAATTGAGAAGAACACACATTTTTCTTTCCTCTAGAGCTATAGGGTCTCTGAAGACTCACAATCGTATAAAAATGTTGGAAGACCAAACATCGTGGATCCCGATTTCCTGATTTTTGAATGTAGATGGATCATATTTGGATATGGAAATTTAGTATGAATAGAGTGAAATGTGAAACATTGAAAAAAAGGAAACTATTATGGAGATTTTATCAAAGAAACATTACCATATGTGGGATCCATCTGTAACAGGTTGAAGCTGCAGTTTGGGAAAAAGTTAAAATGTTAGTGAGATCTACAAAGCAAAGAGAATATTTATTGCTTGCACTATATTAGAACATACCTTTTTCACATAACACAACATATATTTCATGTTTATAAATTAATCAAAGGAATTTGAATTTAAATAGAATGGTGTGATAGTTCAACATATCTACATGTATAGATTGGACAACCTCGCAATGAATACAACCTTCAATTTCACAATCATCTTTCGATGACGTCTTGCCTACATGAAGATAATGAAAAGAATACATTAAAAGGATAAGAGTCATGTCCATGAATTCAAACAGCTATGAAGAGATCCATCTCACTTTCCCAAAAATTAATTGCATGATTAAATCAAGAACATAGAGAGGTGAAAATCTAAAACAAATAATATTTCTGGAAGTTTTAATAAGCTAACATAGAAAGAAGTTCAGCTTTTTTGGTACAATCTTGAAGTGAAATGTCACATTCCCATTCAAAAATTTTTTTACTTGGAAACCCATCTCTTGAAATCAATAGAATCTAGACATCGGATACCAGAAAAAGTAATTATACTTAGTAAGTCGATAGATTCTTTTACACTTAAAACCTGGAACAAAGTAAATAGTGGAAGTGGTCAACCGTATCTTCTGAGAGAAGCTCAACAACGGATAAGGGTAGTCGCTGTTGAAATTGAAATCAATCTACGAACCAGTTTAGTACAACAAATATGACGGATGATGAAAAACTAAGATGAAGTTCTCTATATGATTTGATTTCATACAGAACTAGAGTTGCGAATAACTGATATTACGTTTTCTGAGGATGATTTTTCAGAGAATAATTGAACCTATGTTTTTTCAGAAGCATAGAGGAGGTTGAGGCGGAGCAAGTGCAGGTAGAGTTGGTGGGTGTGGAGGAGACAAAGGCGACAAAGGCCGAGCATGTGGAGCCGTATGTGTGGGAGATGGAGGCATGGGAGGAATTTGATAGATGCTTTTACACTTAAAACCATGAACAAAGTAAATAGTGATAGAGGTCAACTGTATATTTTGAGAGAAGATCGAAAATGAATAAGATTCATACTCTATTAAAATGGAAATCAATCTACGGACCAGTTTAGTACAATAAATATAGAAACAGAATTAGGAATAACTGATATTACCTTTTTTGAGGATAATTTTTTATAGATTAATCGAACCTAGGTTTTTTGTTAGGAGCACAGAGGAAGTCGTGGAAGAGAATGTGCAAGTAGAGATGGTGGATGTGGAGAAGCCAGAGGCAATAGAGGCCAAGAATATGGAGTTGTAGGTGTGGGAGCTGAAGGCGTGGGATGAAGTCAGGAACCTAGGATTGTAGGAATGATAATCTGTGGAGGTAGGGGTAGTGAATTGAGGAAAGAAATCGGGAGAGACACATATGAGTGGTGTGGAAGAAAATTCCTGAGCGGGGGATGGATCATGGGTTATTTATTTGGGTTTGTAGGGAGGAATAGAGAAATAAGGGTGACGTGGAATCATGGTAAGTAGACATGTAAGAAAGGGGAATCCATGTTTAATTTAGATAATAGATCACATATTTCCCATCAAACATGATGTCGACCAAGTACATCCTTTTCCATGAATTAATCATCAATCGATACATCCACAAATAGGTTTGGATGAACCCCACCTATTTTGAACTCCAATATTCTCAAATATGTTCCCTCTATGGATATTAATAATTTTGTTCTTAATTAAAACATGTTAAGTCCTTTTTCAGCCTGTTATTTTTTTTTATTATCATCACTGATAAGAAATGTAATACCTCGAAATTATAAAAGTGGAAAATCATGTTTAATATCATATATGACCAGAAAAACCAAACTTAGAAGATAATTTAACACCTTGAGACATTACATCATATATATTTTTTGAAATAAAAACAATTTTTTCATTAACTTTTGTAACTTGCATGTCTAAGTCTTAACAAACCATGTTATATTATTAATATTATTATTTCAAAAAGCCTATTATAACTTAGCTATGAAACTTGGAGTTATAAAAAGAAATAACCACATTTTGAAAAAAATAAGTGTGATGGTCTTAGATAAATAAAATATATTGATGAATGAATATATAATTTTTGGTAAGGTCT
This sequence comes from Viscum album, assembly GCA_963277665.1. Classification (NCBI taxonomy): domain Eukaryota; kingdom Viridiplantae; phylum Streptophyta; class Magnoliopsida; order Santalales; family Viscaceae; genus Viscum; species Viscum album. Next base: position 2,060,212,023 of record OY728132.1, read on the forward strand.
TTATATGCTTCATGAATTCTTTTTTTCTCAAAAATATGATTTAAATGGTTTTTGTGAAAAAATAATAAATTTAATTTTCAAAACTATTAGAAAATCTATTTGACAAAATTCACTTCATTTTTTGAACAAAATTTTAAAAATTACTTTAGAGTGGATTTTTTTAAATTTTCTGAAAAGATTTTTTTTGATGAATAGTAAAAAATACTGGTTTTTATTGAAAACAACCTTGTTGTTTAATGTATTTATAAGGTTAAATTTTGTTTTAAATGGGTTTAAAAGGAAAATTAGTTCAATTATATATTTATTAATACAGTTTTTTTCATTGCAAATAATTTTTTATTTATTTTTATATTAAAACTATTTATAATTATGAAAATATTCTCTTTGGAAACCTCGTTTTTCATCCCGTCTATGAGATTAATTTTAAATTAAATTTTGCCACATATGTGAATTGAATTTGTAAAAATATATTCCATATTTTTTATTATAATATTTATAGTTATAAAATATGTGCAAATTAATTTTTTTCTATAATAAATAGTGAAAATAATAAAAATTATTTACAGCAGTTAAGGTAAAAACGGGCTTACTGATTTGTTAAATTGAAAGGATAAGGGTTAAAAATGAACTAAAACATGTAAAATACTATTGAATGGATATATTTAGACTTTATCGCCTACTAGGTTTGATAATAACCAATTATTTATCCTTATGGCTTGAGAAAAACGTGGGTATCACTTTTTATTTTCAAAAATTCCAAATGTGTCATCTCCCCCACTTATAAAATATCACCCATCCCCTCTCATATTAAAAGACCAAAATCCATATGGTTCATCCAATATGTACCAAAATAAATTCTTCAATCCCCTTAAAATATCCTGGATCCCTTGGTTTGATCATAAATCCATCTTAGAAACTATTTTGGTGCAATCTTAAATAGCTCGTCCGAAGAAGAGGTAATTTTCTTAAATAAGAATTTTTGTATTATTTTTTCTTCCACCTCCTTAAAATATTATTAAATCATGATAATATAATAATATTATTATAGAAAATATACATAGATTTAATTATATTAATTTCATAACCTATATCCATCTCCATATCCATTAAATGGAAAAAAGAAATCATTGATTTTTTGTACAGTGGACTACCATCTTGTGAATCGATGTAATTTTTTTTCCAACACCACCATTAAAGGATGAATATAATGATGGTTTTAACATAAATACATATATATATATATATATATGATATTTATAATATTATTATACTTATATAAATACTATATCACATATACCTTCATACAATCGATTCCATGGGGGGGATACATAACGTCGCTCATGTGTTTGGCGGACTACCCCCTCACGAAACAATGTGATCCATTATTATATTATTCTTTAAATAGATTGTAGTAAGGTTAACTTTAATGAAATATATGTGATATTAATTACATAACCATACATATAAAAATATAATATCACATCTAACTTCTTACCTTCCAATCCATTGGAAAATGATAATATCCCTTATGTGTACTCACGTACCACCTCCTCCACGTAGCGATGGGAAATGTTTTCCATTTTAAATTTACATGTATTGTAATCAGGATATATTTGAGTAATACAAATGATATATGTAACATAATAATGATTGTGGAAGTTTTAAGTATTATTTATTTTCCTTTTGTTCCATCCATTAAGAATCTGGAAACAGAATTCGTTTGTATGTATGACATACCATCTCAATGATCGGTGTAATGCATTTTCAATCTTTAACATTTACAAATTAATATAAATACAAAAATAATGAATATACATTATATTTATATCATGTTTTAAATTATGGATATTATTTTACCATGATCAAATAAAAATGACCAAAATTACTGAACCGAAACACATATGGGAAACAAAGCAATTATCACCCAAAAATAGTGATTTTAACAAAGAAATGTTAATAAATGGATCATAAAATAATATTAATAAATTATATATGGTATAAAATATATGAAAATTATTTTTTAATATATTTATAATAAATCTATATTTTTTATATAGTTTGTACAAACACATACGAAGGAAATTCGATTTGGGGTAAGGGTTTCTCGTCTCACTTTTACTTCCATAAGACATATTCCATTATCACAAATTGTTCATTTTTTGGTCTATATAGATCCCATTTTGATATGTTTTATCATTAATATATTTCTCTTTATGGTATTTAAAGTTTAATTTGATGTTATTTCTTTCAGGGGTCTTATGAATCAACATGTTACCAAATTGGTAAGCGTTTATTTTAGAATAACATCGTTCTTCAGGATTGTTTTTGTTTAAGTCTCCCTTAGGGAAATTATTTTTAATTTATTTCTTAAGACCAATATATTTACTTATCCTTTAGTTATTCATGAATTTTTATGTAATAGTACAATTTTTCCACTCTTTGGTACTGAAAATGATTGATAAAATCACTACTAAAAATAAGCTCATTTGCGACGGGATCCCATCGCAAAAGGGTATTTGCGACGGGGGTCCGTCGAAAAAGACCTGTTGCGGTAAATGGTGTCGTAACTAACACTATTTGTGACGGGTCCAGCGCTAAAAATATTATTTGCGCCGGTAATATGTCCTGTCGCAAATACTAATCTATATATATATTAAAAACTTTAAATAACACTTTTGCGATGGGCCCGTCGCAAATGTTATTTGCGACGGGCCATGAATACCGTCGCGAAAGAGTTAAAATTTTTTTAAAAAAAAAGAAATAAGAAATTGCAACGGGCCTGTCGTAATAGGAAATTTAAAAAAAAAATTAAAAAAAAAATTAATTGCGATGGGATAACGTCCTATCGCAATTACCTATTGCGACAGGATGACTATCCCGTCGCAAATATGTATAAAAAATAAAAATTAAATTAAATTATTAATAAAATTTTTTAATTAATATTATAATAGTAATAATACAATTATAATTCATTCAAATATTATAACAAATAATCATTCACATATTTAAAAAAATATAATTAAATTTAAATATTAAAAAATTTAAATATATATATTTAATTAATATTATAAAATATGAATAATATTATTAATCATATTAATATTGTAATATAAATAATATAATATTATATAAAAATAATAATATACCAAATTCATATTATTATAAATAATTAAATAATTATAATTTTAATTAAATTTTTTTAAAGTTTATATGTATTAAAAATACTGAATATAATATTATTGAAATAATTAGAAAATAAAAATATGAAAATTATCAACATTTTCAAAAATAAATATAAAAAAATAATAAAATACTAAGAGTAATATTATTATTAATAAAATAAACAAACATTAAAATAAATACCAATAATAAATAATAATGTATTAAAAATAAAAAGAAATTAAATAATACAATATTGACACCAGTATAAGAGAGACATAAACTCTGAATATGAAAAATCTCATATTTTAAATTTACAAACTTTATTACATCAAACAATAACTAATCTGAAGGAGGAGGGGGAGGGGGGATCTACTGGTAGAGGAAACTCCATCCCTAAGGCATGAGTGAGTCGACGCATGTACTCCAACTGCTCCTGCTGCTGCTGCTGCCACCGACTCATCTGCTCCTCAAACACCAGCTGTTGTCGTCGGTGCTCCTCCTCCTCCTGCTGTTGCTGCCGATGCATCTCCTCCTACTCCTTTTGGAGACTCTCTATCAACTCAGTCTGAGATCGCAACTGATCCACATTCTATGTAGCAGAAGAAGATGCACGAGCTCCTCTCGAGCTGGACGCCGACATCGTAGCACTGCCATAATAATCTTCGGGAGTCAGTTGAGAGATGATACCAACTACCCGGCCCTTCTCGAAGGCATATTGGGTCGCCTGCATCCATGCTGCCTCATCAAAATGATGGCCACTGGTCTGATCTGATTCCTCGGCCTGACCCTCAGGACAGGTCTGTGACTCTGCGGTCTCATATGACTCCTGTAGTTGTAATTTAAAATTAAAATTGTGAATATATTATATGTAGTTAATTTTTAAAATTGAAAAAAAATAATACTAACCAAGATGTGACGTTGGCGATCACCTCTGAGCTCCCCAGTAGCTGGATAACTGTACATCCTCCGATATTCGTCGTACTCCGTAATATCGGGGGGCTCGACAGCCTATAAGAATATAAAATAAATTGTTAATATTTAAATTTATATAAAATATTTATAAAAAATGTATGTACCAAATGCTATCTATGAGTACTGAAAGTACGACTCCCATCTCGATGAGTCACATGTTGTCTCCCTCGATTCTGCCTCCCCACCGATGATCTCCTCTAAAAGCCACCACTCAACCAGTGTGCACATAATACATCCCATACGTGGGATGAAATGTACTCTGGTCGGTGGGCTCTACATGACTCATCAAAATCTGACACTCCTACTTTCTTCATGGAAGCTCTTCTTAAATTGTGCAAAAACTGACGAAGGAGATCACGCATGGCCACATCCAATGCCTCGTGGATGGCGTCACGCATGGAATCCTCGATCGGATACCAAAAACCCTACAAATAATTCAAAAGATCAAGTTATAAATGAAATAAATTTCAAAATAAAAATTATTTATTTATGTACTTACCAACCAATGACCAAACATGGCCTGCTACACATCAACAGGAATATTCTCCCATGTCGTCCATGGCTGAGAAAAATAGTTGCGCAAAATAGCATTGCCCTGTCCGAATGCTATATGTGGAAAACTGTAAAAATAGTAATCAAACATTTATTATGTAAATAGATTAATGAAATATTAGTAAAATGCACAGGTTATCACACCTCCGGGTGCGTGGATCGAACCCAAGATGTGGACGTCGCTCGGGGATGGGGTCTGGAATCATCAGTCGTGCAAGACCGTGCCCCCTCCGAGTACTCCCTGAAACGCCTTCAGGGTGAGGGTCAGGTGCCAGCAACTCATCCGCATCGTAAGATAGGTCAGCATCCGCCAACTCATGAAATGTGTCATCGTTCATCTGAAACAGAAAATGAATGTTGTTAGAAAATAATTGATAATTATTATTATATATACATATATTTTAGTTATGATTATATATAACTACCATTGAATTGTATCAATGTTCAGCTTCATCATCATCTTCATATCTGTCAATGTCATCTTCATATTCCTCCTCAATATCATTTATATCCATTTGAGTTCCAGTTGCTTCATCTCTTACCATTTCAAATTCATTTGTGACGTCATTACCATCATCATCATTATCACTGACTCTTAATTCAGGGGTGTCATCATCGATACTCATGTCTCTTTGTAACAAAGATTGATTTTAAGTACTCTCTTGAAAAACTTCAATTCCTTGCACTTCAGTGAAAGCACATTCACTTTGACTTAACTGATTGTCTCGATTTCTCATTTTTATTATGCTCCACCAATCAGTTAAGTCTCGTGACGTAGCACAGTACTTTGCATAATAAACTTGATGTGCCTGTTGATCCAGTAAGAATGGTTCATTTAGAGTAAGAAAACTTTTACATTTAAAATCGATGATTCCATGAGTCGGATGAACACGTACGCCGAAATCAGTATCCAACCACCGACATTTGAACATCGTAATGTAATGGTATCCTAGATAACAGAGTTCAATGATTTCATCAAGTATTCCATAAAAGTCTACTTCATTTTCTCTATGATGAGATCCTCTCAAGAAAACTCCACTGTTCAAGTTTTTTTTGATTCCCCATATGCAGGTGTATGAAATCAAAAACCATTCACCACATATGCATTATAAGATTTCACCATTTTGGATGGTGGGTTACTCAATATCCAAAGTCATTTGTTAATTTTGTCAGTATGTCAAGACACCTGAAAATTTGTGAAATAATTATCAATATAGTAAACAATATATTGAAGGAGATGTTAAAGTATGAAAAATTTATGTTACCAGTATTTGAAACCACTGAGAAAATATTTTTTGTCTGCATCCTTTGAGAACAGCTGCTGTAATTTGTGGAAGTTGTTTCTTGATATGATTATCATACAATATATATAAAAAAAAAGTTATTTATTGTAACATAAATATTAGAATAAGTAATAGAAGCACCTACAGTACAAATGATGTCATCTCTTCATAGTTGAGAAGAACATATGTATGAGCTCTGTTATGTTCATCATCTGAAAGCCATCATTCATGAACACCACCAAAACCAAGCTCTGACTGGTTAAAAAAGATAATTGATTGTCAATTTCATCAATATTCCCGTCATTCCATCCCATGTGGTTGTGTTTTGAAGGATACTCAGATTAAAAATAGTGGGAGCAGGAAAAAGATATCTCCTCCTTCAAATAAGCTTCAACAATAGATCCTTCAACAGATGGTTTGTTACGTACTTTTTTTTTCAATTTCTGCATGCATCTTTCGAATGGGTACATCCATCTAAACTGTATCGGACCTCCATATTTTTCTTCATATGGTAAATGTAATATCAAATGTTCCATTGAGTCGAAGAAAGACTACGGGAATATGTTTTCCAGTTTACATATAATTACAACAACATCTTCTTCATGTTTTCATAGAGCATCATAATATGGTGTCACCACACAAATGTCCCGAAAAAAATATGATACGTCTGTTATGGAATCCCATATCACAGAATTCAACAGACCTCTTAATGCAATGGGTAGAAGTATTTCCATTATAACCTGACAATCATTACTTTTTAATCTGGTAATATGACCATTATTTATACATCTAACCAAATTGGAAGCACATCCATCTGTAAGTCTCAAATCTGCAATCCATTGACGAAATAATAAGAGTCTTTCTTGGGACAATGTATAAGCTGATTTTGGTTTCATTTACCTTTTTGTTCTGACATTCTCAAACAGCTCGAGTTCTAGATGCCTGCAAATTTAAGCAAGATCTAATTGTTCATTTACATTATCTTTTCTCTTTCCTGGTGTATCCAAAATTGTATGAAACAAATTATCAAAATAGTTCATCTCAATATGCATGACATCCAACATGTGGCAGACCAGTAAATCAGACCAATATGGAAAATCCCAAAATATGCTACCTTTTTGCCAATGGTGTTTTTTCCCAAAACCATAAATTTTCTGTTGGTTTATTGTGGGTCCAAATGTGATGGGAGGTAATGAATATACAACTGATTTTAACACCATACCTGATAGCATTTTTGGAGGTCCATCCCTTTCAACTGTGCCTTTTCTAAAATGAGATCTGTTTCTGCAAAAAGAATGATCAGCTGGAAGAAATCTGTGATGACAGTCAAAATAGCACAGTTTTTTTCCATGGACGAGCATAAATGCCTTTTTCTCTCCCATTCAGTAAGGACATGATCTCAGCCCATCTGTACTCCAGCCAAATAACATTCCATAAGTCGGGAAGTCACTGATTGTCTGCATCGACACTGCTCTTAGTATGAAATTCTATTTCACAGCAACATCATATGTACTGACACCATTACTCCATAGTATATTTAATTAATCAATCAAGGGGTTTCAAATAAACATAAATATTCTTCATCAGATGTCTTGGGATTAGTAAGGTCTAAAAGATATAGGGTTCATTCATCAACATCCATGGAGGTAAATTTTATGGAGTTAAAAAGACAGGCCAACATGAATACTGACTACCATAAGATCCGAATGGACAAAAACCATCAGTGGAAAAACCCAGTCGCACCTTTCGGGCTTCTAAAGCAAAGGTTGGATGTAATCTATCAAAATGTTTCCATGAGTCACCATTAGCCGGATGATTAAAGCTTTTACCGGTTGAAATATTCGTTTTGTGCCATGACATCATTGTCGTTGTATTCTTAGACATGAATAAACGCTGAAGTCTGGATGTAAAAGGAAAATATCTCAACTGTTTTACAGGAATCAAGCCAGACTTTCCATGTTGAGCTTCTTTATACCTCAATTTCCCACAAGTGGGACAACTACCCAACAACTCATTTTCCCCAAATATAAAATGAAATCATTAGAACATGCATGAATCTTCTGACAACTAAGTCCTAAATTCTTAACCAACCTCTTACTCTCATAGTAATTTGTAGGCAAAACATTTTCTTCGGGTAACAGTGTTTTAACCAATGAAAATATTTGATCAAAACACATGTTTAACATTACATTATATGATTTGATAGCCATAAATTTTGCAACTTCTTTTAATTTTCATAACTTGCAACCAGGATATAACGCATCCTTAGCAGACCTCAACAACTCATAAAATTTAGAGTGTTCCAACTTAGGAGTTGAATCAATATCATCTTGTGTTTTTGTATGTTGAATAGATGGACCTGCAACATCATGTTCTAAATTTTGAAATCGGGATGGATCATGAATCAAGTTAGTATCACCTTCTATAGAACTGTGTTCACCATGTTGATACCAAAAAACATAATCCGGTTGAAAACCAAAATGCAAGAGATGTCCCCCAACTTTGTCAAACATGTCAAATGTTCTCAGTGCACATTTTTTACAAGGAAATTTTATTGTGCCTTCTGAAACAAATTCTGGATTTGATGCCGCAAATGCTAAAAAAGTCTCCACATCCTCTATATATATTGGATTTAAACCAGAACCATTTGGATTTCTACGTTGATTTATCAATATGCGGTCATCTAATAATGACTGATGACGACCTTGTTGTTCCATATTTTTCTATAAAATATAAAATAATTACTGTTTTTGAATAATTAGTTAGAAAAAACACTCAAGCAAGGATAATTATGGAGTTTACATCAGACACGACTGACACAAACTTTTTATTGAGATAGACCTAAAAATTGACCCTTTAAGAATTGAACATGTTAAGAATAAAGCAAAACCTGTTACAAATATTGATAATTTTAATATTTTATAAATATTTTAATATTTTAATAATACTAATATTATTTTTTCATAAATATTAATTATATAATAATAAAATTATTGCATTATTAGTATTTTTTATTATTAATATTAAAATAATACAATTTTCTATATTATGTTACAATTCTCCTTTCATATGTGTGTTTAACATTCTGTCTCCACATGTAATATTCGCATTCACTTTCGCCACTCTATTGGTGAGTAGGTTGATAATTTTGAAAAAGAATGCGAATATTACATATGGAGACAGATGTTTTCCTAAAACCAATACAGGGATGAAAAGATAATTGAGAAAGATAATGATCATGCTAGTTTTTTCCAATTATCTATTTATTATTAATTATTGGTAATTAATGGTAATTATTACTAATTTTTGGTAATTATTGGTAATTATTACTAATTATTACTAATTATTCCTAACTATTTGTAATTATTCCTAATTATTGGTAATTATTGTTAATTATTCCTAATTATTTGTAATTATTGGTAATTATTGGTAATTATTACTAATCATTGGTAATTATTCCTAATTATTGGTAATTATTCCTAATTATTGGCAATTATTCCTAATCATTGGTAATTATTCCTAATTATTGGTAATTATTCCTATTTATTGGTAATTATTCCTAATTATTGGTAAATATTGACAATTATTGGTAATTATTGGTAAATATTGGTAAATATTGGTAATTATTACTAATTATTGGTAATTATTGTTAATTATTACTAATTATTGGTAATTATTGGTAATTATTGGTAAATATTGGTAAATATTGGTAATTATTGGTAAATATTGGTATATATTGGTAATTATTGTTAATTATTGGTAATTATTGTTAATTATTGGTAATTATTGGTAATTATTACTAATTATTCCTAATTATTGGTAATTATTCTTAATTATTATTAACTATTGATAATTATTCCTAATTATTGGTAATTATTCCTAATTATTGGTAATTATTACTAATTGTTGGTAATTATTACTAATTATTTGTAATTATCACTAATTATTTGTAATTATACCAATAATTACTAATTATTGGTAATTATTCCTAATTATTAGTAATTATTCCAAATTATTGGTAATTATTCCTAATTATTGGTAAATATTGACAATTATTGGTAATTATTGGTAAATATTGGTAATTATTGCTAAATATTGGTAAATATTGGTAATTATTGGTAATTATTGGTAATTATTGGTAATTATTTGTAATTATTACTAATTATTGGAAATTATTACTAATTATTGGTAATTATTACTAATTATTGGTAATTATTGGGAATTATTATTAAATATTGGTAATTATTGGTAATTATTATTAATTATTGGTATTTATTCCTAATCATTGTTAATTATTCCTAATTATTGGTAATTATTATTAATCATTGGTAATTATTCCTAATTATTGGTAATTATTCCTATTTATTGGAAATTACTCCTATTTATTGGCAATTATTCCTATTTATTGGAAATTATTCCTAATTATTGGTAATTATTGACAATTATTGGTAATTAGTGGTAATTATTACTAATTATTGGTAATTATTGGTAATTATTTGTAATTATTGGTAATTATTGGTAATTATTACTAATTATTCCCAACTATTGGTAATTATTCCTAATTATTGGTAATTATTATTAATTATTGGTAATTATTGGTAATTATTAATAATTATTGGCAATTATTACTAATTATTGGTAATTATTACTAATTATTGGTAATTATTAGTAATTATTGTTAATTATTACGAATTATTGGTAATTATTCCTAATTATTGGTAATTTTTTCTAATTGTTGGTAATTATTCCTAATTATTGGTAATTATTCCTAATTATTGGTAATTATTCCTAATTATTGATAATTATTCCTAATTATTGGTAATTATTCCTAATTATTAGTAATTAGTCCTAATTATTTGTAATTATTCCTAATTATTGGTAATTATTCCTAATTATTGGTAAATATTGACAATTATTGGTAATTATTGGTAAATATTGGTAATTATTGGTAATTATTGTTAATTATTACTAATTATTGGTAATTATTGTTAATTATTACTAATTATTTGTAATTATTACTAATTATTGGTAATTATTCCTAATTATTGGTAATTATTCCTAATTATTGGTAATTATTACAAATTATTCCTAATTATTGGTAATTATTACTAATTATTGGTAATTATTGGTAATTATTACTAATCATTGGTAATTATTCCTAATTATTGGTAATTATTCCTAATTATTGGTAATTATTCCTAATCATTGGTAATTATTCTTAATGATTGGTAATTATTCCTATTTATTGGTAATTATTCCTAATTATTGGTAAATATTGACAAGTATTGGTAATTATTGGTAAATATTGGTAATTATTGGTAATTATTACTAATTATTGGTAATTATTGTTAATTATTACTAATTATTGGTAATTATTGGTATTTATTACTAAATATTGACAATTATTAGTAAATATTGGTAATTATTTAAAATTATTGGTAATTATTGTTAATTATCGGTAATTATTGTTAATTATAGGTAATTATTGGTAATTATTACTAATTATTCCTAATTATTGGTAATTATTCATAATTATCGGTAATTATTGTTAATTATTATTAATTATTGGTAATTATTCCTAATTATTGGTAATTATTCGTAATTATTGGTAATTATTACTAACTATTGGTAATTATTACTAATTATTGGTAATTATTACTAATTATTGGTAATTATTCCTAATTATTGGTAATTATTACAAATTATTCCTAATTATTGGTAATTATTCCTAATTATTGGTAATTATTCCTAATTATTGGTAATTAATCCTAATTTATGATAATTTTTCCTAATTATTGGTTTTTGCGACGAGATTTTCTTCTCCTTCATCTGTGTGTTTAACATTTTGTCTCCACATGTAATATTTGCATTCACTTTCACCTCTCTATTGTTGAGTAGGTTGATAATTTTGAAAAAGAATGCAAATATTACATGTGGAGACAGAAGTTTTCTTTAAACCAATATAGAGATGAAAAGATAATTGAGAAAGATAATGATCACGCTAGTTTTTTCCAATTAGCTAATTATTACTAATTATTCCTAATTATTGGTAATTATTCCTAATTATTGGTAATTATTCCTAATTATTGGTAATTATTCCTAATTATTCCTAATTATTGGTAATTATTCCTAATTATTGGTAATTATTCCTTATTATTGGTAATTATTCCTAATTATTGGTAAATATTAACAATTATAGTCCATTATTTGTAAATATTGGTAAATATTGGTAAATATTGGAAAATATTGACAATTATTGGCAATTATTGGTAAATATTGGTAAATATTGGTAATTATTGAAAATTATTACAAATTATTACTAATTATTGGTAATTATTGTTAATTATTACTAATTATTACTAATTATTGGTAATTATTGGTAATTATTGTTAATTATTACTAATTAATGTTACTTATTACTAATTATTATTAATTTTTTCTAATTATTACTATTTTTTTGAATTATTCCAATTATTACAAATTATATTCATTAATTACAAATTACATTCATTATCTACAAATTACATTCATTAATTACTAATTACATTCATTAATTACTAATTACTATCTTTAATTAAAATTAAAGTTATTAATTACTAATTACAATCACTTAATTATTAAATATTGTTAATTACTAATAATAAAATCTAACAAATCAAATTTAATACCTTAATACAACATAATTATATCTAATAAGAAATAAAAAAATCTAATGTAAAAATATAAAACAAAAACATTAAATAAATATTAAATTAAAATTCATAAAAAAACATTAAACTGCTTTTCGAGCTTTCGATTTGTTGTACTTGTAGGATGATCCCCGCAACCTCCTTGAAATCGACTTGCAAAACAAAACTCACTCAACACATATAAACTAGTAAAATATAGTTCAGATTCAGAGAACTTGTCAAGGGTGGCTGTATTTATAGGTTAGATTATTTGCGACGGGGTTTACTGCGACGGGAATACCATCACAATTGGTATTAGTTGCGACGGGGCCCGTCGCAAATAACCCCCGACTGCATTTATTATGGGCGGCAATAAAAGGGGTTACTTGCGACGGGCCCCGCCGCCGCCAGGTAATTTGCGACGGGAAGGGGATCCCGTCGCAAATATCTTTCGCGCGATTTGGCGCACAGTCACGCCAAACCATTTGCGACGGGTGAGAATATCCCGTTGCAAATAACTCTTTATTTGTGACGGGGATTATGCCCCATCGCAAATACGCCGATTGCGGGGGTTATTTGCGACGGGACATATTCCCGTCGCAAATAACCCGTTGCTAATACCACTTTTTCCCGTAGTGAATGTTTTAAAAAAACTGACTTCATTTCTCTCTTCGGTCAAAAATCTATTTTCTTCAAAAACAATATTTTCTAAAAATGTTTTCAAAAAAGGTTTAAAAATTCTCAAAATTAATTATTAATGACATTTTAACCCATGTTTTACTTTTTTCAAAGCAGTTTGAATTGAGTCTTGTCATTTTTTGAGAAAGATTCTTTTTACCCTTTTTACAGCAGTGTGAAAGAAATGTTTTTTATGTTATACGACATGTATAGAATTTCCCAAAAAACAAAAAATTTAAATGAATTAAGCATTATTTTAGAATTTTAGATGGTTATTTTCAAAGATAATTTTTTTTAGTTTTTTTTTTGAAATTTTAGTTTTAAATTGATTTTCTAAGTTAAAAGGATATTTTTCTCAAGAAAACATTAATGGAATTTTTTAAGTAATTTCTATTTATAAAATAATGAACTGAATTTTACTAATGCTACATTTTAAACATATTATAACGATATCATATTTATTATTTCTCTGGAGGGGTTGTGGTTAGTTTTAATGGGGATGTAATATTTTGATACATTTTTTCTTATTACTCTTAAAGGATTATGATTATGTATATTGATTAGTGAAAGTATTATCATTTCACATGATAGGATTTAAATATGAATTTTATGTTCATTATGTTACACCTCATTCAAATGAGGAATTTATTGGACTTAGTAAGTGATGGTCAAAGCCTATTATAGCCCCACGATGAATCAGTTGGTCTACTGAGACAAACTAGATTGGGTTCTAGCTGAGGCATTACTCATTTATAGAGATGCATTGACACAATTCTTTAATGTAATATTAGATATATTAGAACAAGGCCTTGATGGTATTTTTCAAATGTCCATCATTTTGGATTCAGTTATTGATTTCCATGTTATTATTTTATTTGTTATGGTATCCATGGACAATAATCTAATTCGTGATATTATTCATATAGATTATTTGATCATCATTTATTCCTACCATATTTTTATTCATGTTCAATTTATTGAGTAAATGTAATGTGTTTTAGTTATTTACCTTTCCATGTTGATTTTTTATTATGTATTCATGATTGATTCCATTGTACGCATAACCATACTGAGAATTAGATCTCACCCCTTGGTTATCTTTCCATTCTTCGGGATTCTATGAAGTGTTTTACGATTGATATTTAGAGAAATGATAAAGAGAATAATAGCGTAATAAATTAAAATACTACATTTTATTTTATGTTTTCAATTGAAATATGATATTCATGTATATATCTAATTTACTAAGATTACTATACTATTCGGCCCTTAATGATGTGATTCTAGGTATCTTATGTTAGTGTAATAATGTATCCAATGAATTTAGGGTACTAGAGTCAGGTATCCAAGGAGATTTAGTAGAAAACTTGAGAACTAGATTTAGTAAAAACATATATTAGGGAACATAACCCTATGATTTACTTTCAGGACATGTATAGAAGAACATCCTAATGTTTTAGTGAGAATGAGATTATGTAGTTTTTCCTAGAAAAACATCACAGCCTAAATACCATAAGTATAAGTTGTTATGAAAAATATTTACCAAGGGGTAATAGCCCCCCAAAAAGGTGTATCGGTCTTAACTTGAGCATTACCTGGTACATGAAAGTAGGCCTTACTGTACGCCTGGTATAATAATCCCAAGGGATATACTTTGATTAATTAACATTTTCATTACAAACTGTTCTGATGCATTTGAATATATAATAACCATGAATGAACTAGATTTAAACATAAGATTTATTAGATTGAAAATACGGTGTCATTATTTAGACATCTTATAAATTGTTGTTCATGATTACGTGGTTTCCATTTCTGATTATTGTTGCTTATACTATGATTTTTTGGTTTTAATCCATGGTGTGAACCCTAAGAAACTCGGTTAACATTTAATGTGATAGACAATGTTTTGATGAGAAACTAAATGGGATGATGAATGAAGTGGAGGATATTGTGACTGGGAAAAATAATTTATCAAGATATATGATTTAGAACTTGGACCTTAACTAACATTAAGACTCATTAAGAAGAGATGTATATAGTTCACTCAGAGCCCGGGTGGTTGAGACTGTGGTGGAAATAAGTTCCAGTTTCGTATAAGTTAATAATATAGGAATAATAACTCAAGTTATGTATTAAAGTAATTTGAAAAGGTTTTATGTGTGGGGAATAAGGGAATAATTTAAGTAGTTTCCACAAAAAAATGACAAGTTCAGTTATTGGTATGCATGAGAATAATTGTTTTCATAATGAATAATTAATAGTTGAATGTTTTAATATGAAAATTATGGGCATTATTAAAATCAATGACCTATGGTGTAATATAAATAATAGGATCTGAATGTTTATATATGTAATGGTTTTCATGTAGATAATGAAGAGACTAGAAATGAAATATGAAAGGAATAAGGTTTTAAGGAATAAGATGTTGAATCATAGATAATTGTTTAAGAATAAAGTGGACTGATTAAAGTGGTTGTGTGTTCAGATTTTATAATTATGTGGTAGATGTAATTTTACCAATGGTATTTTTTTTATAAGAATCCTACAACATATAAGGATTTTACTATTGTTTTTTTCAATTAAGGATTTGAATGAATATATTAAATGGTACCAATGTCTAAAAAAAGTGATTTGATGACCAATGTTATTTTTGAGGATATTCAATATATTTTTGGGAACATTATAGGAATTATATTAATATGGTTTAAAAAAACGAAAACCTACATGTTGGGATACAAACCATCACATATTTCAAGGCTACAAGTAATTGAACCCCCAACCAAAGGCTGACAAGTTTGAAACGCTTACAACAACCTATAATATGTTCTGGTTAATATGAAATAGTTTTTACTTAAACGATTTGATGGATTAATAATTATGTAATGGATTGAGTTGTGCTCTGGGTGTTACTGTTGAGGTTTATAGATTAATGTATAATATTAGACAACTTGTTCTAACCATTTTGTTTTATAAAGATATCCAGATACAAGAGAAAATACATATTATTCTTTTCATGATCTATTTTGAGTTCATCTTAGTGCTTCAGGCAGAAAAATTCATCTTAGATATTCATTTCCTAGAGTAATAAATGAAGTGGGAATTGGTCAAAGAAAAACCAAAGGATGAAATTTTACCTATGAAATTGAAATATTTCATGTAAGTATATTTTATTATTTTGTCAGTTTAGATGGTAAATGTATTCCTCAACACTAGGAAACAGATCTGATAATAATAAACATATCCTAGTACCTTCATTTCCAAGGAATCAAACAATGTTTTTATTTATTATATATTTATGAATTTATTTTTCATTAAATAGTTTATATTGTTCACTTTATTTTGATCAATGATCACCATCACTCTCTATAATTATATATGTTTTCCTTGCATGACCATATCTTCAATTATCACTCATTTTTTCCTATATGGAAACCCAATAATATGGTATTCTAGATGACCTTCATGCTTCCTTTTCTCTCTTATCAAGAAGAAATTTTATTAACACTTTTTACGATATGGGTTTCCAACAAAGGTATTTTCAAATGTCAAACTCTTGATTACCAAGATTAAGATTAAATTGTGAGGATGTAATTTATTTAAGCGGGTTGAATGTAACATCCCAAGATTTTAAAATAGAAACATCATGTTATATAACACATATGAAACACAACCCAAATATTATAAGATAATGTAACACCATGAGACTTTATGATATATTTCTTTTTAAATAATACAATTTCTCCGATAGCCTGCGTAACACGCATCACCGGGTCTTAAAAAACACTTATATAGTCTTAATATTATTATTTAAAAAAGTCTATTTTATCCTAGCCATTAAACTAAGTTGTATGAATATTAATAACCATATTTTGAAAATTTAATTATCAAGGTTTTATATAAATAAAATATTTTGACAAATAAGTAATTAATTTTTTGTAAAGTCTTTATATACTTCAAAAATACTTTTTTTCACAATAAATGATTTTTATTTATTTTTGTAAAAAATAAAAAAGTTAACTTTTTAAAATTTTGTAAACTTTATTTGAAAAAATAAAATTATTTTTTTAAATAATGAGCCAAAATTATCTTAGAGTGAATTTTTGATACTTTTATAGAAACATTAATTTTTCGATGAATAGTGAAAAATACTAGTATTATTGAAAATTGTCTTTTCATTTTAAGAATTCATAATGTTATGTTTTGATTTAAATGATTTTAAATGTTAAATTAGTTAAACTATATATTTAATAATCTAATTTAGTTAATTGGAATCAATTTTATATTGATTATTGATATTAACACTTTCTATACTTCTGAAAATTTTCTCTTCAGAAACTTGTTTATTCATTTTGTCTACGGGTTTAATTTTAAATTGATTTTTTTTTCACTTTTGTGAATTTAATTTGGAAAAATGGATTCAATATTTTTATTTCAGATAATTAATATTATATAATAATGGTAACTTAATTTTTTACCATAATTAATAGTAAAAATAGTAAAAATTAAGTACCACGATTAAGGTAAAAATGGGTTTACCAATGGATTATACAAAGCAGATAAGGTCCAAAATGGCCTAAAACTTGTCCAAATCATATTTATTAGACATATTTACACCTTATAACCTATATGGTTTGATAATACCCTATTTTATATCCTTTTTTTCTGAGAAAAACATAGGTATCACTTTTTCTTTTCAATAATTTCAAGTTTGTCATCTCCCCCACTTCTAAAAGCCCACCCCTTCTCCTCTCCTCTTTGCACTCCCAAATACATATGTTTTAACCAATAACTAATAAAATCACTTTCTAAATACAAATAGAACATCCTAGTTCCCTTTTTTGGATCATAAATCTATTCTAGGAATGCTTTTTCTACAAACCTAATAAGGTCGTCTGAAGAAGAGGTAACATTCTTAAATGAGTGTTTTTTGTTTTATTTATTTTTCAATATCTATAAATAGTATACAATAATGATGACATAATAAAAAAATTATTTCCAATATAATAATAGGTTACTATTTTAATGAAATAACTTATATCCATATCCACCTCTATCAAATAAAAAATGAAATTGTTGATCGTGTGTACAATGAATTATTACCTCATGAAATGATGTAATTTCATTTTCATCACCACCTTTAAAGGTTGGATATAATTATGGATTTAAGATATTTATATTTTATTTATTAATTTATTATAATTATTTTATTATTATATCACATATGCCTCATTACATTCCATTCTTTGGGGGCATACAATAACGATGGTCATGTGTACGACAGACTACCACTTCATGAAGCGATGTGATTTGTTTTTCACTTATGCTTTACATGGAAGGTAGTAAGGATAAATTTAATGAAATATATGATATATTAATGACCTAAAAATACTTCTTAAAAAATAATATCACATCTTAATTCTTACCTTCCGATTTTTTTGTGAATAATAATGTTTTTCAAGGGTACCTGTGGACCACCGCCTACTTGTAGTGATGTGAAATGTTTTTTATTTTTATTTTTACATGGATGGTAATAGAGATGGGTTTGATTAATATATATGATATATATAACATAATAATTATTATATAACTTTAGATTAATATTTATTTTCATTTCTCTCAATCCTTCAAGAAAATGAAAACATCGTTCATGCATACGTATAACCTACCATCTCCATGAATAGTGTAATTCATTTTTTTCTTTAACTTTTATGTATTAATCAAAAAAAACAAATAATGGATATATGTGATATTTATGTCATGTTATACATTTTTTAGATTATGTAAACATGATCACATTAAAAGGCTCTAAATTACCAAACAAAAGAATATATGAAAAACAAAGCTATTATCACCAAAAATAGTGATTTTCAAAAAAAAATTATTAATAAAAGGGTCATAAAAGACTATAATTAAATCATATATTATATTTAATATATTATTATGGTTATTTAAAATATTTATAATGAATATATAATTATAATATCATAGTTAGGAAAATTTATGATGGAAATTAGACTTGAGGTTAGGGTTTCTCATCTTATTTTTACTTTCATTATACATATGGCACTTATGTATTTGTGTAGTGTATATACTACCTATTTTGGTATGTTATATCATTAACCCATTTAAATTACTTGTATTTAAATTTAAATTTTATATTTTTTATTTCATGGGGCTAATGATTCAAAAATTTACCAAAGTGGTAAGGGTTTATTTCATAATCTCTTCATTATTCGAGATTGTTTATGTTTAAGTATCCATTTGGGGAATTATTTTGTATTTATATATTTTCAAAAAAATTCCTTATCATCTATTTATTCAAGAACATTTCATGTAATGTTACACTTTTTTCATATCTTTGGTACATAAATTGATTGGGAATTTCTTTAATTAAAGCTGACTTAATTTATCTCTGGTCGAAAACAATTTTTCTTCCAAAATCATGTTTTATAAAAACATTTTTAATATTCTCCAAAATATTTATTAAAGAAAATTTTACCCATGTTTTAATTTTTATAGAACGGTTTTAATGGAATATTTTTATCGTTTTCTGAATGACGTATTTTTACCATTTTTACAACCATATGAAAGGAATATTTTTTAACTTATATGAAATGGACAGAATTTATCGCCATTCAGACAACTCAATGTTTTAAAACATATTTTACATGTTTGCAAGGTTTTTTTCAAAGAAAATTATATTAAAATGTTTAGTGTTCTTTTAGTTTTAATGCGATTTTATAAGTGAAAATGATATTTTCCTCTAGAAGATCTTTAATGCGTTTTTAAATTATTTATATTCATCAATGATGACAAATCACATTTAAATTATAATTTGTTTGGAAGATGTTATAATGATACCATAATTATTAATTCACTGTATGTTTAATGATTAGATAGATTGGGGATATATTATTTTGATATCATTCATCATATTAATCTAAATGGTTTATAATAGTGTATATTGACTAGGGGAAGTATTAACATTTTGTATTCTAGTTTTTCAATATGAATGTTTATGTTGATTATATTTCACCACTTTAATATGAAGAAAGAATTTAACTTAGTAAGTGATTGGAAGGTCCTGTTATATCCCCCCTATGGACTTGGCGATTTATATAGATGTCATGGCACAAGGGCTTAGTAGTATTTCAGGTGTATTGGAACAAGGACTTGATGATATGTTTTAGATGTCTGATATTATGTGTTCCATCATTATGAATTTAGTTATTGATGTCCATGTGAATATTTTATTTGTAATGATATCCATGGATAAATTTATAGCTAATAATATTATTTATATTTTATTATTTGATCATAATTTATGCCTATTATATTATTCTTCATGTTCATGTTATTGATTAAATTTCATGTGTTTTAGTTATTTACCTTCTTATATTTATTTTTTATTATGTATTCTTGATAGCTTTCACTACATGCATACCGTGACGGAGCATTAGAACTTTCTTATTTATTATGTTTCCTTTAACATTAATATTTGGAAGTGTTTTATAATTGATATAAAGGGATATACTAAAGGGAATATTGGTGTACTCAAAGAAAATAATTTGTTGTATTTTATCTTTTCAATTATAAAATGATATTAAAATATATATCTAGTTTACCAATACTACTATACTATTATATCCTTTGGGATGTGTTTCCTTGTATCTTATGTCAATGTAATAAAGTAACCACTAAATATGGTGTATTTTTCTTAGGGTATTTATATGAAATATTATCACTTGTTGGATGCAGCCCTCCTATTTTAGTACTCAATTTATGATTTCAGTCTTAATATACATTTAATAGAAGTTGAATCTTATTTGAACAAACCACTACTAAAAATAATCTAATCGAATACAGCCCCACTGTTGGTGAAATCACTTACTATATGTAAACTCCTCTGATTCGAGTATACCCATTTCATAGAATCATTCCCTTATATCAAACAACACTTCTTTGTTAATCATGATTCATTTGATATCCTATTTTTTGACAATCTCATTATGATGTTGAGGTTTATCACCAAGCTCCCATGGAAAGTTATTGTCAATTTAGTGAAACTCTTAATTTATGGTGTTCACACTTAAATAATCCTTATCCACCACTTTGAATGTTTCAAGCTACACTTCTCATAATCGAGAAGTGTGCTCTATACTGCTCATACTATGAGTATATATTAGAGCATATTTGTATCTATTAATATTTTTGGGACAACTTCATTTCTCTCACTACTTGTTTGAGTCATAGATTGAATCCATTTAACATAATGTTCATCCCCTTATCCAAATTCAAAATCATAACCATTAATAAGAAATACATAACTTTACATCCCTTTTACATCACTACATTCAATAATATTTTTGATCCTATTTCTTAAACATTTATAGGATTTACTCTTATTTGATATGACTAGAAATATTTCTTTATTAGTAGCATCTCCATACATATCTTTATTACCTTCTTTATTTTTAAGGAAACACTTTCTTATAAAAACTAAAAAGTATTTTAATGGGGGTTTCATACCATGTATCATATCATACAACATCCCATAAACTCCTATGATAATAAATTTTTACCTACAAATGTAATCACTTCCTTCTAATAGTCTATATGGAAACTATGATTAGTCATATTTCTATTTTATATTGTCCATTTTTATAAACATGACTAACATAATTAATACGTTTAAAAAATATTAGTTTAATGAGTCATTTGTAAATGCAATTTCGTTTATAGGTAAACTTAGCTTCCTTTTAAAGAAAAATAGAAAAATATCCCAATGCCTAGAAACGTGTCTAAAACCTAGGTAAGCATTGATTTAATAATTAATAAAATTATTTTTTTAATTTCATATTCCATTTTTTCTCTTGATCACCAACCCTAATTCATCTTCTCGGCCTTGTGCCTTTCTCCACCAGTGTTTCCTCTTATCCCACAGCTTATCCATGCTCATGACCATGTCCATTTCCCAATTGACAAGTCACATATTTATCCCCCTATCCCATGGGCCAATCATAGTCACATCCCCCGTATATACACACCTCCCAACACATAACTCCAACTGGTCCCCCACGCACGTCCTTTATATAAAATTATTTACAAATTCATTTTCATATACATATATGTGTGTGTAATATACTAAAATACGTATAATTATATAGATATCAATTTCAATATTTATAAATATTTTTAATCATTTATTATCAATGATCATTTATTCGGTTGTTTTTAATATTTCTATGCATATATGGGTGTTTATGTGTGTTTTAATTTTATATAAATAAAATTTATTTTTAATATTATTGAACTCAATTATATATATGAAATATATATTGAAATGATTCATTTATGAAATTTTTAATATTTCTATATATTTTTAAATTTAATGTAAATGTTTAATGGCATATTGCGTATTAAAAGACATATTATTTAAATTAATGTTTCAATTTAAAATTCAGTTCAATTTGATTTTACATATATAATATTAGATGTGTGTGTTAATAAGTTCTTAAAATTTGAAAATTTAATTATATAAATATATATCTCTAATAAATAAAATTCAATCTCTTATATAATTTATCCTTTTTTTAAAATGTGGTTATCCTGAAAATTTTCCACGTTTTAAAACATTGTTAAAAAACATATGTAAATTATCTATGTTTTATAAAAACATAGATAAATTAAAAAATATCTATTATTTAAAACATGACTTAAAATGAAAATAAATTATAATTTTTAAAATAAAATGTTTCTAAATAAAAATAATCCATGTCTTAAGGAAACATGGAAAATTGTCTTTTTTCAATGAGTGGTGTGAGATGCTACTATAAATTAAAAAAGTCCTGAACATATTGTTAACCATGTCATTACTTCTTCAAAAAACACAATTTGGTTAGGGAGTTATTATCAAAGAAGCCTCAATATTTGTTCCATGATTTCAGAAATATTTTTTATAATTATATTTGACTGTATTAAGCTCAATTTTCTAACATCACGATATTTATTGTTCTTCATATTTCATTCTCCACTATCTTTTGGAATATTTTGATATAATCTGACACTTCTTTCATAATCGTCATGAACATTGAACATCTCATCTGGTTATATTCATCAACAAATGCATGAAATATTTTCCAAATTGAGTTCTAACATGATTAATTTGTCCACATATAATACCATAGACCAAATCTTATAAATTTCATGCTCACCTCTTCTTTTAGAGATAAGAACTTATCATTATATTCTCCCTCAAACAGGAATCAAATTTGTTTCCTTACTCTTCTTAAAGGTAGAGACACCCACTATAAGATTTAACATTTTTCACTCTCTCTTAATGGATATGGCCAAGGATCTTGTGCAAAAATTAGTTTCCATTTCTACAGTAAGGAGAAAAATGTTCCCCATATTTTCCATATAATATAATTTTCTATTTATTCTCCATCCCTCAATTTTAAAATATCCAACATATTCTTGGATATGATATCATTTAAGATTTAATGAGATTTATAATATTGAGTCACATAATTTATTTTCACTCAAAAATTATGTTATATATCATCCACATATATGAATTTATTATTTTAACTCATTTCTAGATATAACGTTTCCATTAATTTCATATGAAGGGATCTATAATTGGAAAAGAAATCATTCCATACACTTTTCCTACCAAATTCATAATAATATTCAAGTTTCTCATAAAAAAGGATTAACACCCACTAAAACTAATCCACTTAACAATATAATCTATCGCCATCAAAGCTATCTCAACAAATATATCCTTCTCATTTATCATCAAAAAAATTCTTTTCCATGAAATTGTTGTATGAGTTCAGAAAGATTTCATTCACTCTTCTTTCTCTTCAGAAGATGCAACCATGTTATATTATTCCTCTTACAATGGGTAAAATATTTTTCCCAAAGTAATTCTGTTATATTTTTTATTCACCTATCTTTCTATGATATTCATAGAAATAATTATCCCTTATTATTTTTCCACAATCAACAACTTTATGAACAAAATTTTAACAATAACAACAATTCTGATGGAAATGATTCTGTATTTTAGATATAAGATATCTATTTATTCTCCTTTTTTTATTATAAGGTTTCTCTTCTTTTAAGTAAATCTTTGCCTCAACATAACATGACATCATATGGCCCATGTAGCCATAGAATTGGCACATCATCAAAACATCCCTAGATTTTAAATAACTATTTGGTTACTAAAAGGATCTAATATATTGAGAACTCTCTCCAAACCATTGTTTTACATTTTTATTTGTATATTTAATCTATATTTTTCATGTTTTAACATCAAATCCAAGTCTTATTTTACAAATATAATTTTTTATATGAATTTTAAACGACTCTTGTGCCTCACTCTACAATTTCAATTAATTTTTCTTATGAGAATTTTCATAAAGGTAATGTATTCTTTAAAGAAACTTGTTTTATTTCAGAATTAGGATCATTTCTCAAAGATATAACTTCTTCATCCTGTGTTTCAACGTTCTTTAGTTTCTCTTTGACTAAAATATATAGTTCATCAAATACCTTGACCTACTCCTTTATATTTAACTTGTAATTATCCAAATCTTCATTTTCACTTGATAATTTTCATTTTCACCCATATTTTCCCCATTTTCTCATTTTCCACTAAAATAATATCATCACATCTTAATGAATCTTTCAATAATACCATAACCATGTATTTATTTTTTATCTATAATTAATCTTATTTAATAGATCAATCCAAATCCACCTTATAATGAACTACCACCTCTAGTTGATCATTCAATTCTACAAAAATACTATATTTCTCCAATTTTTTTGTCATAAGAAATTTTATTTCTGATATAAATTAAGTTTAAACAACTTCCAGGGGAACTTATTCATCAACATTTTCCTCTTTATTTAACAAAAATTTTCTCTAAAACATATTTCCACTTTCATTTATAGAATTAAAATTTATTTTAAGGGAAGATTTTCTAGGATGAAATTCTGTCTATTAAAATTCCCAATATTTATCATACTTATATGGAAATTTCATAGTAATATTTATATCATTTTTAATATCAAAAATAGGCTAGTGATAGCTTAAATTCAAATATTTCTTTATATTTCTTGAATATTTTCTTCACAAGTGATAATAACTCATTATTTATATATTTTTCTTTATTTTGAGCCACATGAATACCCAAATTATATATAGATTTAAATTACATTTATTTATATGGATGAATAATCTTTTCTTCCTTATTAACACAAATTTCATATGCTATAAATCATCTACTGATAGTTTCACAATATTTTTGTATTCAAATAAAAAAACCTTTGGATTTGATAATAATTGAAATCACAATATTATCTTCATTCCAATATCGATATCCTACATCTCATTACCATGTCTATTGATAACTATAATAAAATAATTATGAAAGTTAAATAAATCATAAACATATCACAAATAGAAAATATTTCAATCATCAAACATTTTTTCAAGAACTAAAATCTCTAGCTAATTAACCTTGATATCACCCCCATAAATGTTTTTGATTTTACCCCAAATTGATTTTTATTGATTATATTTTCATCACCTTCATGTATATTTAATATGGCAATGTATCAGATAATGATTTTTTGGCCTTTTTATTAACATTCAATAATTTTGTATCTTCTTCTATCATCGATAACTTTATGGTACCACTAAAAAGTATTCCATGAATCTTTAACATGAAAAAAACATGTCTGAGATGCCATAAATGAGATCTAATTATATTCCTTCAAATATTATAATTATAGTCACAAAAAAAAGTTACTACAATAAAATTCGTGGTATTTCAATTTTTCTTATCATATCCATTTTTTAGATCTTTCCCCTTTATTTGTAGAAAGAATTATAATATATCGCAATAATTGAAGATTAAAACAACCAAAATGAAAAAATAAAAAGGGAAGGAAAAAGTAATTTTTACTTGGTCAACCTATACTAGGCTACATCGATGGATTAAAATTCAATGTTGTGTTGATATACCTAATAATCAATTCATCACTAATTGGTGATTATAATCTTTAAGATAATACCAATACTCATAAAATATCCATGATAGTTCTCTCTTCTATTCACTGGTTTGCATGTGGGATAAAAAAAATAATGATTATAGGTAGGTTACTCATATATATATAACAGTGAATGAAAAGACTCTAAAAATCTATGTTTTTCTCCATATGTTACTAATCATATCACCCTAATATTTAAAAATGTGCACATAAGAAGCATATATATAAATATGATCATAAATATCAATCCATTTAATAGAGACCTTACCATTCAATATTAGATATTCAATAAATTACTTGTTATTATACTCAATCACTATTCTACTTTATTTTATGTGTCTTTTCTATCTCCTGGTCTCCTATTCCCTCTATTCCAAATAGAAAAATTCTTCAATATCATTACAATCAATCTGAATTTAAATTCTAAATTCAAATTTATATATACTTTTTTCTCCATGTGCTTCAAACTCAACCATCAAAAGTTCCTTGATAAAATCATCAAACATGAACCTCATTTTGACTATTGAAATCCATGCCCAGAACTTCTATTTCTCATCAATAATTCCAAGTACCCATGTCAACATAAAATATTAATTTTTTTATATCACATGAGTTTGGATTACCTATTTTTCCATGATTATTTGGTTCCATATCCAATTTCCATCAACTAACATATCTATTATGATGTGATTTGTTCATTCATAATGAGATACCTTTAAACTTAGCTAATACTGAATATAAATAAAAATCAAGTATTATAAATTTTGGTTCATCAACATATATCATGGAAAAATGAATATCATATTTAATGATTTTTTATTCATCATTTCAAAATTAAAAAAACATTTTTTCAGAATGGATAATTCATTCATAGAATAAATATAGATTATAAACAAATATAGTTTCATAATGAATTAATGGATTTATTGCTTTTGAATTATAATTCCACACAATTAAAACTTTAAAAAAAATTTAATCTTACATATAATTTATTGGAAACATGAATAATTAAATTGTAGTGTTTTATACAAGACAGTCCTAAAATGATCATCACCATGTTTTTATGGGATTCTGACTATGGGGATGGCTATTTTTTTGTAGTGTGGTCCCAATGTTTATGGCATGAAGTACCTACCCATTCTTTAAAAATCTTTTCTTATAGACACCATTCATGAAATGATCAAGGTTGCAATGTGATGGTTACCCTACATTATAAGAAAAACATAAAATAATCACCAAATTTCTTAAGGGATTTATAACATTTCTCCAAATCTCCATAACTCTAATGACCATCTCAAATTGAATAAAACCTCCATAACTCATAATACCTATACTAATTAAAGAGGAAATTTTACACCTTTTACCTTAAATAATACTTAATTACACGATATATAACAAGGGTTTCACGTTCTTACATTTATAGAATAATTTTAGTTTATAATTTTATAGAATTATGAAAAACATTTCATAATAAAGTGAATATTTCCACACAATGTCCATTTTTCTCACAAAACAAGTTCTTTATAATGAAAAACATGCTTTGTTCATGTAAACAACCATATTTAGAACTATTAATATATTAACTTGTATACCCATATTTAATAACTGTGAAAAATCATTTGAAGATTTGGCACACACATTAACCGAGTAAGGGAAATAATAGAAAACATACCTATTAGTTCATTTGTAAACCTGAAAAAGTAGTAATAATGTTTTCAATTTTCACAATAAATATTGGATCGTGAATATTAGTTTACTTTTTCTTAAAAAAAACTTAATTTTTTAATATATTTCCTGAAACATTTCATATTAAATCATAAAGTGAAAATTCTAATCTTAAGGGTATTATGGAAAATATGAAAAATCATTAATATATTTCCTTGAAAAAAATTCTTAGACATTTATAAACAATGGTACTAAAAATAACTTAAAAATATAACCTCATTTCCTCATATTTTTAAATAAAAATATTTTCATTTTAAACTAATTGAAATCATATCATGTAGGTAACATGGGACAATATCCTTACATAAAACCTTACATGAACCCTTACTATGGAATCAACTAACCAGAAAACTACCATTTATTTTAGGATTAAAATATAATCAGTAGACTTCTTCACTTTACCTAATACATTACAGAGATATAGGAGGCTCACCTATCATCTAAGATATATTTCGATCACCCATTATTCATAAAAAATTTACAAGAACCATAACATGAGTAAAAAATATAGGTTTTAATTTAACTATAAAACCCATTTGAATTGTAATTTAATCACGTAATAAATAAAACTTTCAATTATCTCATAAAGATGAGGAAAAATCACTTTTTCCATAGAAATTTTTTTTATAACTAAAAATTCCTAGAATTTTAAGAGAAATATTTTCTTTAAAAATATCTATTCAAGATTTTAGGTTAATATTTATAATGAATAATGCTTATGATGGTGGAAAAATGTGTTCAATTTGTAAATGTTTAAAAAAATTCACTTTTGTAAACAAACGTTGAAACTAGCCCATATGAAAAACCTTAAAATTGATCCTTTTTAAACCATTGTAAATAAAGTCACTTATGGTTGAAAATAACCATTAAAAACCATTGAATCATAAAAAATAATATTGTTGAAATCATTTCAATGAACATGTACGTGGAATAAACTAACTTTAAAACATTTAAAATAATATTTTAAAGGAAAATCTATTACCTTATATCACATCTAGATTCAGACCTTTAAATATGAAATAGTAAAATTATATTAGTTTATTACATTTTTAAGATCCATTATCATGTTCATTTCATTATCAATATTATTTTTTATTTAATTTGTTACCATGTATTATTTAGTTACTAAAATGGTTTAGTTCACATTGGATGTTTTGGGGTTGTTTAGTTTATAACCTAAAAACCACATTGGTATATTGACTATGTTCAAAAGGGTTTAGGGTTAAATAATCAACCAAATCATAAACATGTCATATTTATCATATTTATACATTATTTAGAATTTTAAAACCAACCTTGTTATGAGATTATGGAAAATGAACCTCATTATTTCTTGGAGGCAGTAGTCTAAATGTAATAATGAACATCATTTTCATTTTTTTCCAATCAAGATTAAATGAAATAAAAATGGTAATATTTTACTTTTCAAAAATCATAAATATATTATAAATGTCATATTTTTTCCTTATTTTCATCCTTATTACAATTATTATATGGTGAAAATGAAAAATGAATCACATATCTTAGTGGATGTGGTATTCTATATGTATGGGTAAGTGAAATTATCAATTTCTTGCCATATAATTTAATGAGGGAAAATTAAACACA
The DNA here is from genome assembly GCA_963277665.1 of Viscum album. Lineage (NCBI taxonomy): Eukaryota > Viridiplantae > Streptophyta > Magnoliopsida > Santalales > Viscaceae > Viscum > Viscum album. The sequence continues at coordinate 2,060,241,742 of OY728132.1, forward strand.
TCACTTCATGAAGGTGGTATTTCATACGTACACATGACAAGTGTTTTCATTTCTCATAAGATAGAAAATGAGATGAAAAATGGTTGTAGAAAAATCATAATAAAATTTTAATATATGCATAATATTGATTTTATTATTTCATCAGATTTTGATAAGATTTTAAGGTGTCTAATAACAAATAATCTTGAAATAGTTCGGTTATGACTTATAATTTATCTTAAGATATCTCCCTTTGGATAACACATTAATATTTCTAGTATTAGTATTTGGAGACTACTAGGTCCACTAGAAAATGGTGAGGGGTTTTGGAAAGAGGTTTGGGTAGGGATTGGTTGAAACAAGGAGCTGAAAAGGCATTAAAAAGGGAGGATAATAGGTGACTTTTTATAAGTGAGGGGAGTGACACAAATGTAATTTTTTAAACATTTAAATATTATAACATCTTAATCATCATAATGTGGATCCAAAACTATCCAAAATTAAAGATCAAGTGGTAAGGGTCAATATACCATCATCTATAAAGTATTAATACAATATTTTTTGGAATTATAACTTAGTTTTTAAGATAGTTAATTTGATTTAACATTTTCTATTGTGACATATTTTTAATATCGTTACTATTCATATTGACTGAAAATGAATTTAAATACATTAAAAAAGTTTACCTCTTAATTAAAAATAGGGAAATATTTTTTTCTAGAATCAATTTATATAATTGGATAAAATTATTTTAATATAAAGTTGTTAAATGTGGTAAAAAATACTTTTTAGAAAAATGATTTTTGAATCACAAAAGTAAACATATACAAAAATCAAAGATAATTTTTATTCCAATGAAATTTTATAGATTTAATTTAATAAAATATATTTTATGTTACTGAAAAACCAAATTTGAAATATAATGACACCTTTTAATTAATTTATTTTTCAAAAAAGAAATGGCAGTTGTAAAAATAATGATTTTTACTGTTCATTTGAAAATCATCATTTCCAAAAAAACTCTCAAAAAATCTTCCTCAATTCTATATGATATGTTGATTCCAAAAATTAATTCCTTTTTATCAAATTTAATTTATACAATCAAGAAATTTATATTTTATGTAGAACCATGTAATAAATGGGAAAACAATTTTGTGGAATAAAACTACTATTTTATTCACTAGATACTTTTATAAAATTATTTATAACAAATTAATGAATATAAATATATAAAATGAATACAATAAATCATAATATTATTTTATTATCAGTATTACCAAGGTTTTCATATTCCCCCCCCCCATATGAAGTTATGTCCTCATAATATTATTAATTATATAAACAATTGAGGTTATTTTTCCCTCATAGAATTTTCAGATTTCCATGTTGCTTTCTCAATCATGTGATTATTCCATAAAAAATTACACGTTGTGTCAATTTATTACAATGTACATTCTCTCTATGATCCAAAACCAAAACCAATTTTTTTTATAATGTTGATTCTACACTAATTGTACCAGTTCATGCCACAAAACATGAGATGCATCATGTACGTACTTCCTTACCAGTGACACATGAAACACATCCCGTAATTGAGATAAAACTAGTTGTAAATATACTCTATAAGAAACCGATTCTACATTTTCAAGAATTTCATATTGACCAATAAACATTGTAGTTAAATTTCCTTTTCTACATAAACACATAACTCATTTCCATGGAAATACTTAAAAAAATAAGACTTCCTACCTCATACAAGAGATCATTCCACTTGTGATCAATATAACTCATATACCTACTCTGAGCAATCCTTACGTTCTCTTGAATTATATTTTCTTTATGAAACATGTCTTCTAACAGTTTTTCCCAATACTTTCCTCTAAATAACTGGAGGCCGAAATTATATTCCATATAATTCTTCAAAAGGATCCATCTATATACATGAATGAAAATTATAATTATAAGAAAATCCAACTAATGAAATATGTTAATCCAAAATTCCCTATGAATACAATGGGAAATATTGAAGCTTATTTTCTAACATATGGATTGTATGCTCTAATTTTCCATTAGATTGAATATAAAAATATGTACTAAAATTTTATTTAGTACCCATTTAATTCTAATGTCCTTTCCAAAAAAATGACGTAAACCTATGGTCACAATCAGGTACAATGGAAAGGGGAACTTCATATAACCCATCTACTTACTGACGATAATGTCTTGAAAGCCGATCGAAGGACACTGTATCTCATATAGTTATAAAATTCACAAACATAGTCAAGCGATCAACAATATCCAAAATCAAATTGTTACCTTAACATGTATATGAAAATCCTACCATAAAATCCAGGGATGTATTCTCTCATTTCCATTAATACATTTTAAAATATTGATGCATCCCCTTTGGTAGTTTTTACTCATCTTTAACCTATTGAAAAGTAAAACATTTCATAGTAAAATTAGTTATATCTTCTTTCATAAATTCCAAAAAGTAATCACCAATTATCTGTACATATTATTTCTATTAGGATGAACATAAAATGACATGTTATGAGATTCAAATAAAAATTACTTCTTAATTTGGGAATCAATTCACATACATAAACTCTTTCAAAATCAATTAACACCTTCTTTATCTAATTTAAACAATGTAATCTTACCCTTCTTGACCAATTACACACTTTCATGTAATCTAAAATCTACATTTTGAGCATCCTTAATTCTTTATAAAAAATCTAACTACACAAATACCTAATTAAAAAAGGAATATTTTTTTTATTAAACATTTTCTAGGCCGAAATTTATTAAATCATAAAATAAAATATCAATTTTTAATCATAATATAGTTAATGACGCATTGTATTTTGACTCAAGGAATTAGATACCTTGTTTTCTTCACCTATATGATATTAACTTATGAAATAATAATTCTTAATCAGTTATAGATATTTTCTCTACCTCACGTTCAAAATTTTTGAGTGAATATATAATTTAATATTTTCTAATGATTATAAATTTCACATTTCTCACCTTATAACGTCTGTCTCATTATTTTTAAGAAACAAAATACAACCAAAATAAGATCATGTTTAGTACAATTGTGCTCATGTAATTTTCATTTTATGAGATACATATGTGATACCTCAATCATTTTTCATAAATACATATTCAAGTCCCACTAAAAATTCATCATTAAATAAAAAATTCACCATTTCTTGTATAAAGGCTATTGTTGGACCATTAGAAAATATTATTTTTAACTCCTGAAATAAATCATCAAACTTATTTATCCATATCAATTTAAATTATTTTAGATATAACATAGTTAGTGAGATATATAACCAAGAAAATTTCTTAAAAAACCATCGGTAATAACCCTCTAATATAATAACAATAAAAATATCATTAGAATTTCAAGGACTTAGCCACTCTTCTGCCTCTTTAGTTTTAACCAGATCATCAGTTCCACCATCTTTAGAAACAGTAAGCCAATGAAAAGAAACTTGTTGTTTGAAAATATAAAATTTACTAAATTTTTCATACTAATTAATTTATTTTAACTTTTAATAAATAATATTATGTTTTTTGTCATGATCATTAAAAATTTTAGAGTATACAAAAATATCATCGATAATACAACCCCAAATTTATCCAAATACTCATGGAACATTCTATTATTTATATATATAAATATTGTTGGTATGTTTGTTATCCTGAAATGTTAGAGTTGGTGCCCTAGAACCATCTTATATATACATTATTATAACTCATATTAATTGTTTTGAATATTAGTAGACCACTTATCATATCATGATTGTTCTTCTTGGTAATATAGTATGTGATAATGTCCAAAAAGTAGTTGTCACACTAAAAGGTCATAAAATATCCCTACTATGATGAGAACCCAAAAGTGATATGAAAATATTTTTAGATATATGTTATATAGATGGATTATATCATTTTAGGGACACAAATGATAAAGGACTTTGGTGGAGACTCATATAACTTTGATACACTGTCTTATGACGTATTCCATTAGTAATATCCAGTGTAGGGTATTATGAGTATGAGATCCGCCAGTAGGAAATCCATATTTACATGTGGCATTGGATATTCCTAGTTGAACACGTGTATATCAGTCCTTAGATGTTAAGATTATTATTAATGAGTATTATGATACATGCAATTTTGTGTATTGATGAAAAACGTGAAAACATATGTTTGTGGTGAAGTAGGATATGTTGGGTGAATCATGAGTAATATTACATAAATGAATAGTGTGGGAAATTATTTTTCCCTTATACTACTTAATAGAAGCTGATATCTTAGGTACTTTGATGGAAATGATATAGCCTAAATAAATCCACGTTTGTGGTTTTATATAGGCAAGTTCAATTTCCATAAAGTCAAAGAAAGAGGTATTGAACCCATAGGTTGATGGCATTAGCATGAAACCTTCTTGAATAGAGATATCATAATAAAGGGATTGTATTACATAGCAAGCATCCATATAAGGATATTTTTCATTGAAACATTATCTTATTTCTCTATGGGTGCCATGGCATGTTTCTAGATGCTAACCATGGACTTTAGTCTTCTTTTCCTAATGATGCTGAGAAAGAGGCCTACAGGGTCACACACTATGTGTATCGAGAATCTTAGTTTAAAAAATATTATTATTTATTATTTAACAATTAAATAAATTTTATTCCCACATGTGGTTTAATAATTACCCGTGTTTTCTTTATCACATTTATTTATTCACTTATTATTCGAGAGAATATAAATTGAGTATAATATTTAATAATTTTTTATTTATTATTTAGAAAATATAATATTTACTTATTTATAGAAAATAATGTAGTGATATTTATTTAAAAAATAAATAGTCATTATTCAATGCCCGATAAATATTCGTGGAGGAATGAAGGATCAAGTTTAATGGTCCAGTGAGATATAAAAAATATTGAAATTATTTGATTAAATAATATTTAATTTAATTCTCATGTTAAGAACATGTCAAGAAATAATAATAATAATAATATTTGACATTGAGTTTTTTATGGATTAAAAAATAATAAAGGTAATTTTTCATATAATTTAATTCTCACCCTAGCGATATGTAAACTCAATTATATTATTCTCTCTGAGTTCCAATTCATTTTTTTGGTTGTGCACAAAAAATTTGAAATATCCTCCCAAGACATATAGATATCCCTTTTTCAAGAATGCTACGAAGAATGGGGAGAAATTTTCCTCTACATCCCACACTCATGTTAAGATATATCAAGGAGAATTATTTTGAAGAAGTTTCAAGTTGATCAATATTGGTCAACACAAGTGATATGATATTTTATGATATCACACGAAGATTACTACAATGATATTCAAATATTTATAGAACATGTGTGGATCACTTCTAGAAGGAATTTTCTCTGGATTCCAACAACGTAATGATGATGCAATGCAGATCTTTTATCAGATCCACAATTGATAAAAGAATGCCAATAAGAAAATTCTTTAATTAATTATATTAATTATAAATAATATGTTATCATTTTCTCTATAGTTTTTATGTTATACTCCTTGTATATTTCCCTTCATTCAATTCATTAGATCATAACCTTTATCGTTGTGTAAATCTCATATTGATCATCGACCATGAAAAAAAAGTTGGGCATAACCCATCACAAGCTTCCATTGCTCTCATAACCTACAAGTGGTGTTAGAGGGGTCACGTAATTATTTATAATTATTTAAAGACCATTGATTGATTTATACATTTTTAATTTAGTTTTCAATTCATGTTTAATCTTTTTTTTAATCTGAATTGTGAGATATGCTTCTTCCTCCTTCATTTATCATAGATATAATCAATACAATTAATTTTATGAATGAAATAAAATTGAAGAACTCAGCTAGAGGTGCCATGGATTCTGAAAAAATAAAACAAGAGTACACATCATGTAACCCATGTTACACGCCGTGTACCTGTGAATGAAATAAAATTGAAGAACTTAGCTAGAGGTGCCTTGGATTCTGAAAAAATAAAACAAGAGTATACATCATGTAACCCATGTTACACGTCGTGTACCTGTGTTCAATTCATCAGTAATTAATTTATAAATTAATTCAAACTATGTTCATTGATTACATGTGGTGTATTTATTTCGTATAATGTGTGTTTATCTGGCCTGGGTGGTTCATGGTTACCCAGAGTACACACCGTGTAGCCCAAATAGACGAAATGTAGTCCCTTTGAGTCGTAGATGAGCTATGTATTACTAAACACACCCTACCTGACTGGATAATATGTTACTCGTAGACCATACACCATATAGTCACTTATAAATGTTGTCTACTTTAATTTTTCGGGTCACAATATATACAACAAGTCCCTAAGAGTGTGCCTCAAAAACACGGGGAGATATGTACACACCTTGTAGCTCGAATGTACACACTGTATACTTATACAAAATTATTTATATTTAAAATTTATTTATTATACTATGTAAACCTTATCGACATGTGATTGTGTGTGGTAATTAATTTGATAGGACATGCCATGTGATGGGTTATTGATATATATATTTATAAATTTTTTATTAATTTATGCATAATGTTTAGATTTTCATACCATGTATGAGTTTTATTATAGTTGTTACACTATGGGAAATGAAGCATAAAAAATGATCGTAATATCATGTAATTAGTGTGATCATTAAGTTGATAGAACATGTCATTAAAGTACATGATGTGTTGTGTATTCCATAAATCACATGAGTAAATAATGTACGATTATAATACATGTTGGGTAGATTCGAATGGGTATTCCTCGTGTTACCTACAAGGTATATTTATCTACATAGTAAATTTAAAATAAATTTATTTAATTTGTTTAAAATTATAATGGAAGACAATCTCAATAAAATTTAGATGAAAATTAAATAAAAGAATTGATAAATTAAATATGATAATTAATTGATTTATTCACCATTTATCTTAAATAAGAATTATTAATTATCGAATTATAGTGTTATTAAATGTGTAATTCATTTCATTCATGTGGATGACCATGAGTATAGACAATAAATTAGTATTTGATTGGTTTCATTTAATTTTTTAATAAAATAAATTGCTGGCATGCATGCCTTCTCTCCACTTATTATATAAGGGCTTGTGTTCCCATGGTTTATTTTATGTAAACCCTATTCACTTCACCTAAATGTGAGTAAAATAATATATAATGTATGGAGCACCCAAGCTAGTGGAGGCAATTTAATTTTGGAGCTGAGGTGAAACCAATCCAAGAGAGATACATTAGTGGATAGCTGGAAAGATGTAACACAAATGTTAATTGTTTCAAGGTGCTTCCCCCTAGGTCAATATTTAGTTTATTAACTTGTAGATAAACGAACCATAAATATAATCTCATGATCATACCACTTTATTATTTTATTTCTACCAATATTCATGGTTATTTTATTATGGATGTTTTTTCATGATCACATAAATTAATGAAACTAACGATCATGCAATATAGAATGAAAATAAGTTATCTTACATGTAAAAATTATATAAGGCATGGTTAATCACTTAGGAAAATCTTATTAATATTTAAAATCATGTAATGAAGATAATAATTGTAAATTTATGCATAAAAGGATAAAATCCATCAATTATATATATTATGTCAGTATAGACTTCCACTACTTCAGTTAAAATCAAATAATAGTTCAAAGTGGTTGAACAACCAAATTTGGGGTGATTTCATTTATTAGGGAATAAAAAATTGATTTTTGGGGTTGATTTAACATAGTTCACATGAAGTTTTGATTACAAAATTAGGACTATGTGTACTTTAGAGGAAAGCTTTAATTAAATTAAATTTACGGATTTTAGGATTTGGGAGTCCAATAAATAGATCAAGGAACTGTGAGTTAAAGCATTTGGCATTTGTAATGGCTTCCTAAAACCATTCAAGTTACTTGACCAACAAAATTTGGGGTAATGAGAAGGGGAATATGGATCCTTGACAGTATTATTTCTAAGAAAAATGATATTCTGAAGCTAATGTTGTGGGATAATAGTTTTCAATAAAATAGTGAGAGACTAATAAATTTAATAGTTATTTATTTTTCTTATTTTTATCAGTTAAATACTATAACTATGATCATCATATTTGTGGAAACAATATTAAAATTAATTCAAACATATTGATTCAATCTGTACAGACCCGAAGCATGACATACATGGAAATTACATTACTTTTGCGGAATACTTAATACATAACAAAAATAGATACACAAGGACCGTAATAGTTTAGTGTCTTTGGAAACTTGGAACGTAATCCTCTAATCGTGGTAAAAGATCTTCAACATCTCCTATAAAGATCTTACCCTTTTTTTTCTTACCTAAAACCTTTCTTTATATCCTGGGAAAAGAAAACATAAAAAGGGTGAGCTCAAATGCTCAGTAAGGGTAAGCATGGATAAAATAAAACATACCATATACATTTGAACTTAAAAAAAACATGAACATTAAAAATCTTGAGAAACGACATAAAACAAGGAAGTACATAAGGCATAGATCATAATGGAACATAAATCATGATAAAATATCATGGGAATAAAACATGTAATTGTGGCATCCATTAAGCACATGTAATGATTTCTATAGTAGCTAAGGCATTGCTGCTAAGACCATCTTAGTGGACAAAGTCCCTTTCTGAATCGAGTTCACTCCTTGTTTCAGTCCTATTTTACTGAACCGGTTTAACCAACCATTCCAGCCATGTCTATCTCAGGAGATATAAATCTTTACCCAATGAATTTGAGGGAGATATAGGTCCCACCCATCTCATAATGAAATCATTCTTACTTGTGCCACAAAATAAACATACATCATTCATAATAACCCAACGAATAAAATGGGTTTCATAAACATCATCCCATCATCAAATAATCCATATAAAAGAAATGGATATCATTTCATAATAAGAAAAGTGAAACCATGTAAATCATAGAGACATTACACTTGAAAAAAACACATATGAAATAATTTCATCTTAGATGGAAAATGGTTTTGATAAAACACTTGAAATGAATTCTTGAGGAAAATATCCTTTCTTCTTAAAAATCAATTTCTTTTTACAAAACGTCATGAAATTTTAAAAGAAAGATATTTTGTTGAAAATAGTGATGAAATATTTTGGAGGAAGCTTCATGAAAATAAGGCTTTATAAAACTGTAAAAATCCATTCGTTCCGTATAAGTTAAAAAAACATTTTTTTTGTACTTTTGCCGGAAAAGTCAAAAAGTACCTCGTAACGTAAACAAAAGAAGTTTTCCTTACATAACATGTATTAAAAGTCAAAAATGGGTAAAAAGGACTTTAAAAATACATAAAAACACCTTTATAAAACATATACATGGATGATAGAAATAACCCCAGTAAATACTTACGAATATGCAATCTCGGATAAAAATGAGATTTGCAAAATTATCCCTTACCTTAGGTCCGATTTTCTTCGTATGTGTCCAAAACTCCTGTATAATGATTTAATTAATGTTATTGACTTATTACAGAATCATATTAATTGTTATGATATCATATATGGTTCACTTATGACTTTATATTACCCGTTCTTTTGTAAATTCCATGTTAAAGAGCGTTTTGGGTAAAATCGTTTCATTTGTCGTCCGTGTTTTGACTTGTAATTATTAATATGATTACTTAAATCCAGAATGTAAAACATGGTTTATATATAATATATATTCGGAATATTCATATATATAATAGATCGATAAATGGAAAGAAATACACCGTTCATGGAGACGGTAGACCGTACGTACGCATGAACGTTGTTTTCGTTTCCTCATTGAATTGAATGGAATTAATTGGATGACATACATACATATATATATACATAAATCCAGTATTATTATGTCATATATTTCATGATTACTTATTATATATACTTTATAATCATTTATTAATGGTTAATCATTGAGAATGAATCTCATCGCATCGTGGAGATGGTATTCCGTAAGTACGCACGAGCGATGATATTGATCCCATGATCGTGGAATTTTATTGGAGCGTATGTATACTATTAAAAAATCAATATAACTTTATAATAATCATATATAGTTATTATTTACACCATTATACCCATCCAAGTAAGGTGGTGGTGGAAGATAGATTACACCACAGCGTGGAGACGGTATTCTGTACGTACGCATGCGCGGTGATTTCTCTTTCCGTAGGATGTAGAGATGGTGAAATAGATTTGTTTCATACATATAATAACATATCATTATATGAGTGATACTGATGTTATTACTTCATAATGAAACAACCTAAGAAGAAGAAGTGGAAGAAGAAATAAAGTTGAAATAATCAGTAACAGACATTACCTCTTCTTTGAAGCGCCTCTTTGAGACCTTCTCTTAGGGCACTAAAATTGGTCTTTGAAGAAGACCAGGACCTCTAGGATGTTTCTAGGGAATTGTAGAAGATAATTGGTCAGGTTTTGGCTGATCTTGAAGGCTCAAAGTGGTGTGTGGAAGAGAGGTAGGAGGTGCTCTTTTATAAGGGAGGAGAGGGGCACCTTTGGAATTCTTAAAAATATTAATTTATAATAAATCTAACCCCACTTAAAAACCTCCAAAAACGACTCATATTCAAAGATTAGATGATATAGGGTTGTAATATCATCAAAAAATCAAATTTAGACATGTTTGGATCTTATTTTAAACCTTATCAGTTTGATTTATCCTTATTTAATCTATTTAAGTTTATTTGTGGTAATAAAATTCTAAATTTAACATTATAACAAATAATTACTTATTTGTTGTAATTTTCCATAATTGTTTAATTTATAACATTATAGACCATATAAATTTAAATTTATAATTTTTAAATTTTTTTGTGATTTTTAAACAATTTTATAATATGTTATTTTTATAAAATAACAATAGTGTCAATTTTGACACTATTCATTTATTTTAATTTAAATAAAATATATACAGAAGATATGTTCAAAATAAAAGCATTAATAGATTCATAATAGGTCATATGTATCTATAAAATTAGTGGATCACATTAAATAGTTCATATAATATTTATTTTATTATTTTTAAAACCATTTATTTGGTTTATCTCTTAATAAAATAATTACTAGAACATTTTGGAATAAAAATTTAATAGACTGATTTTTCCATAAAAATTAAAAATAAAATCATATGATGAAGATAAATCTATTAAATTTTACAATAATAATTTTACTAGAATTTATCATCTTAAAATCACAATATTTAAATTGTTATATTTATTAAATTATGAAGGTGACAACTTTGGCATCATTTAAAATAAAAAAATATAAGTGTCATAATCACTTTTATAAGGCTCTAAACGTTTATATATTAGGTCATTGGATGATTAAGGTGTATATATACACTACCAATAAGTTTTTTTAATGTTTTTGGTCCTTTTAATGGGTATTATTATTTCAATAAAAACTATATTACTTATTTTCCACTTAATAAATAATTTCTATATCATTAATGTATCACCATTAATGAAAATTATTTAATCCCTAAAAATTATAAATAAATTATCATGATGTAGATAATTTTATTATATTTTTGGACACTATTCATGTTCGATGTTTTATGATTTTTATCACTAAATTAAAATTATTATACTTATAAGATTTAAGAGAGTGACATGTTGTCACTTTCTTTGGTTTTAATAATAATTAAATTATTTTCACGGTCAAAAGTCCATAAAATGAATCTAATAAAACCCTTAGGTTATATGAGTCTACTTTTAGCCATCCAATTGAATTTTGGCATGTTTTAGGGTAATTTTATAATATTATATTTACCCTTAATTACACGATTTACCTTTAACTACGGTAAATAAAATTTACCGTAGTTACTATTCATAATTCCAAAAAATGAAAAGTATCTTATTAACATAATTTGGACCCAATGATTCCAAATATGGAATCCATTTTTCAAAATTCAATACACAATTGTTTCAGAAATTAAATTAAAATTAATCCCATTGTCGAAAGAGAACGAGTTTTTCTTTAAAACATTGCAAAAAATTGAATTGATTTAACCTAAGAATTTAATATAAAATCAATGATAATGACATACATTATATTAAATGGTAAAAATATATTCTATTTATTCTTTAAAACCATTCAATATTATAATTTAACCATATAAATTATTGCAATGAAAAAATTTGTTTTTAATTAAAATATGGCGTGTTTTTACTATTCATCAAAATATGAAAGTTACTAGAACAATATGAAAAATTTATCCAAAGTAAATTTTTATTTCTTGATTCCAAAGAAAAATTTTATTTTGTCAAATTAAAATTATAAACATGTCAAAAACTATATTTAAAGTTGGTGCGCCATCAAAAGGCGGAAAAACTGCATTTTTTTTAAAATACTTATTTTTCCCAAAACATTTATTTTGTTCTTATACCATGTTCTCGAAAATGTGTAAGATGAATAATAATGTTATAAAATTCAAATTTTAGTTAATAGTATTCATAACATCTAGTTCATAATAATATTATAATAATATATCATTGTTTAGTAAAACCCGGTATTGCGTACAACACACGCTATCGAGGAAGGTCGTGATTGCGTGTAATGCAAGCCAAGTCCGGGTTGCGTGTTGTGCAAGAATACTTCGTTGTTTCATATAACAGAATCCAACCATATTTCATTTATACATTGAATATATATATATATATATATATAATCAATGTTGCGTAGAATAACTATTATCAAAATTGTGTGTAACACGATCCAAGAATAGTGTTGCGTATACTGCAAGCTAATACGGTGTTGCGTATAGCGCAAGGTAATATTGGTGTAGCATACAAAACAAGACATTAATTAAATTAAAAGAATATTTTTCATAAAATCTCGGGGTGTTACATTCTACCCCCCTTAAAATGAATTTCGCCCTCGAAATTCGTCGGGGTTATAAATGGTTTACTACTCGAAATTTTGTTTAATAGAAACCCACATCGTAAAAAGGAATACCAAAACATGGCTTTTAAAAACTAAAGTATGAAATGTAACGGTTACCCAAATTAACTCATCACGGGGTTTCCACGTAGGAGAATATAGGTTAAAATATGGATATGGAAGAAAAATCATACCATCAAGTTCTAATGGAGAGTGGTAGAGAACATGGCTATGAAAAAGCCAACAATCACAAAGCTATTGATTTGCGATGATCCAAGGTACCATCTGATTAATCGGATATAAGGGAACTAGGACAACATTTTTGGTTTTCAAGATCATTTCCCTAAAGTTGATGAATTAAAAGAAATACTTGCATGATTTTGGTACAATCTCACTATTGTTCTTGAATTGAACAATTTCCACTTCATCCCTTAAATAAATGAAGTTGAATTTGTTATTCGTGATGTGTTAGAAGATCATGTGATAGAATGATGGGTCATTCCATCTCTTTCAAACAAAAGGTTAGCAAAAGTTATAAGTCCATCTTATGGTTAGATTAATCGTATATGGTTCCAAAAATGAACTTATACTTCATATATCATACCACTTAATAAAATAAAACTAGTTTCTACTAACCAGGGAATTCCTGTAGGCCAGTGGTAGGCGATAAAGGCCAATCGCACTTCGGTTGTGGTTTCGATTCCCACAGCCTTGTCCGACGCGATGGGATGTCGCCCGTCCTGCAGGTTGTCCTTTTTCTAAAACTATATTACTATAACATCCCATCAATAATATCGAAAAAACTTCTATCCTTAAACAATACTAACTTATTTCCAACATAATCCATTCCATTTTTTAGGCTTATCCATAATACTACAGTCCACTCTCATAATATAGTGAAAACGATTACTAGTGATTTAATACAATCATTGATCCCCATATATCAAAAGATATGTTTTGTTGGTCACATTCCAAACATTCGAAGGCCTTAATCATGTATTCTCTTGAAAAATAAATACCCATTGAACCTTAGTGAAAACATGAATGGAGTTAAAAGTTAACACTTTCCACATACCAAAATCCTCAAAATTCTATATACTCAAACCATGATATCACTTAGTCCTTATATCAATCATGAGCTCATGAATACAATCAAACATCTCATTATCATCTTATTCATTCATTATGCGCATATCATCTACTTTATAAAAATATCTGAATAACCTTCCATGGTTATTGGTACCATTCAACATATACTTTCAAATACTTTTAGTAAAAACAATAGTTTAACAATCCTTACACGATTCTTTATTCCATAGTACCATTAACTATACAACATAACTCTCGATAAACATACAATCATTCCACTACCTTCTAAAACAACCGACTGAGCTTCAACACTTCTTTCAGCTCATATATCATTTGTATTCTCCTCATCATCATCCACATAAATACTACCCATATGACCATGCTTATTCTCTTCATGAGATTTTCCATTAGGGCATTGGTTTGCATAATGCCCGTACATTCCACATTTAAAACATCTAATCATTGTTGATGTCGTAGCAATACCATTATCCTTGTCCATGGTGTTAACTGAACCTTTCCCTTTTCACTTACTGGCTTTGTGTCCTTCTTTTCCACACCCAAAGCATCTTCTAGTTCCTTTGAAACAATATCCCTGATGTCTCTTCCCATATGATTTACATGAGGGAAATTGAACTTTCTTTCCTCTATGATCATCATGAAACTCCATCTTTCTCTTATTATCTGTGTCGGGAAACTTACCAATGTTGAGATTATTGATCATATTATGAGATTGCGGATTAAGGATAATAACGATGTTTGGACTTCCAGATCTCGTTTCATTTGGTTTCTCATGAATAAAATCATTCCATTGTCTATCATCTCCTCTATTATCGTGAATCTTCCTGTTTCCAGCCATTTTCTAAAACCCAAAAAGAATAGTGTGAGAGGAAAAAATCATTCTAGGGAAAACAACATAGTAAAGGGGGAGTACACTCAATATCTAACATCTTAGGTTAAATTATAATATCTTTACTGTGGTTCTAGGACTATATCCTATACGTATACTTATCCTTAGGTACATCCCTAGACATACCTTAGAAATATCTCTAGGGATCTCACTAATGTTTTCGCACCCTAGTTTCCAAAGGTTGACTAAACCTTTCCTCTGATACCAACTATAGAGACCCGAAGCTTGACGTACATGGACATTACATTAATTTTTCGGAATACTTCATACATAACAAAAATAGATGCACAAGGATCGTAATAGTTTAGTGTCTTTGGAAACTTGGAACGTAATCCTCTAACCGTGGGGAAAGATCTTCAACATCTCCCATAAAGATCTTACCCTTTTTTTTCTTACCTAAAACCTTTCTTTATATCCTGGGAAAAGAAAACATAAAAAGGGTGAGCTCAAATGCTCAGTAAGGGTAAGCATGGATAAAATAAAACATACCATATACATTTGAACTTAAAAAAACATGAACTTTAAAAATCTTGAACAACGACATAAAACATGGAAGTACATAAGGCATAGATCATAAT
The DNA here is from genome assembly GCA_963277665.1 of Viscum album. Taxonomy (NCBI): domain Eukaryota; kingdom Viridiplantae; phylum Streptophyta; class Magnoliopsida; order Santalales; family Viscaceae; genus Viscum; species Viscum album. The sequence continues at coordinate 2,060,257,298 of OY728132.1, forward strand.
GGAATATAAATCATGATAAAATAGAATGGGAATAAAACATGTAATTGTAGAATCCATTAAGCACACGTAATGATTTATATAGTAACCAAGGCATTGCTGCCAAGACCATCTTAGTGGAAAAAGTCCCTTTCTGAATCGAGTTCACTCCTCGTTTCAGTCCTGTTTTACTGAACCGGTTTAACCAACCGTTCCAGCCATGTCTATCTCATGAGATATAAATCTTTAACCCATGGCATTGGAGGGAGATATAGGTCCCACCCATCTCATAATGAAATCATTCTTACTTGTGCCACAAAATAAACATACATCATTCATAATAACCCAACGAATAAAATGGGTTTCATAAACATCATCTCATCATCACATAATCCTTATAAAAGAAATAGATATCATTTCATAATAAGAAAAGTGAAACCATGTAAATCATAGAGTATTTAAACTTGAAACATACACATATGAAATAATTTCATCTTAGATGGAAAATGGTATTGATAAAACACTTGAAATGAATTCTTGAGGAAAATATCCTTTCTTCTTCAAAATAAATTTCTTTTCACAAAACTTCATGCAATTTCAAAAGAAAGAGATTTTGTTTAAAATAGTCATGAAATCTTTTGGAGGAAGATTCATGAAAATAAGGCTTTATAAAACCGTAATAATCCATTCGTGCCGTATAAGTTAAAAAAACATTCTTTTCATACTTTTTCCAGAAAAGTAAAAAAGTACCTCGTAACGTAAACAAAAGAAAGATTCCTTACATACCATGTAGTAAAAGTAAAAAATGGGTAAAAAGTACTCTAAACATACATGAAAACACTTTTATAAAACATGGACATGGATGATAGAAATAACCCCAGTAAATACTTATGAATATGCAATCTCGGATAAAAATGAGATTTGCAAAATTATCCCTTACCTTAGGTCCGATTTTCTTTGTAAGTGTCCAAAACTCCTGTATAATGAATTAAATAATGTTATTGACTTATTACAGAATCATATTAATTGTTATGATATCATATATAGTTCGATAAATGGAAAGAAATACACCGTTCATGGAGACGGTAGGCCGTACGTACGGATGAACGTTGTTTTCATTTTCTCATTGAATTGAATGGAATTAATTGGATGACATACATATATATATATACATAAATCCAGTATTATTATGTCATATATTTCATGATTACTTATTATATATACTTTATAATCATTTATGAATGATTAATCATTGAGAATGAATCGCATCGCGTCGTGGAGACGGTATTCCGTACGTACGCACGAGCGATGACATCGTTCCCATGATCGTGGAATTTTATTGGAGTGTATGTATAATATTATAGAATCAATATCACTTTATAATAATCATATATAGTTATTATTTACACCATTATACCCATCCAAGTAAGGTGGTGGTGGAAAATAGATTACACCACGGCGTGGAGACGGTATTCCGTACGTACGCACGCGCGGTGATTTCTTTTTCCGTAGGATGGATAGATGGTGAAATAGATTTGTTTCATACATATAATAACATATAATTATATGAGTGATAATTATGTTATTACTTCATAATGAAAAAACCTAAGATGAAAAAGTGGAATAAGAAATAAAGTTGAAAGAATCGGTAACAGACATTACCTCTTCTTTGAAGCGCCTCTTTGAGACCTCCTCTTAGGGCACTAAAATTGGTCTTTGAAGAATACCATTACCTCTAGGATGTTTCTAGGAATGTGGAGAAGAGAATTGGGTAGGGGTGGGCCGAGATTGAAGGCTCAAAGTGGTGTGTGGAAGAGAGGGAGGAGGTGCCCTTTTATAAGGGAGGAGAGGGGCACCTTTGGAATTCTTAAAAATATTAAATTATAATAAATCTAACCCCACTTAAAAACCACCAAAAACAACTCATATTCGAATATTAGATGATATAGGGTTGTAATGGAATAAAAAAAATCAAATTTAGACATGTTTGGATCTTATTTTAAACCTTATCATTTTGATTTATCCTTATTTAATCTATTTAAGTTTTTTTATGGTAATAAAATTATAAATTTAAAATTATAACAAATAATTACTTATTTGTTGTGAATTTTACATAATTAAATTATAGACCATATAAATTTAAATTTATAATTTTTAAATATTTTTGTGATTTTTAATCAATTTTATAATATGTTATTTTTATAAAATAACAACAGTGTCAATTTTGACACTATTCATTTATTTTAATTTAAATAAAATATATACAGAACATATGTTCGAACTAAAAGCTTTAATAGATTCATAATAGTTCATATGTGTCTATAAAATTAGTGTATCACATTAAATAGTTCATATAATATTTATTTTATTATTTTTAAAACCGTTTATTTGGTTTATCTCTTAATAAAATAATTACTACAATATTGTTGAATAATTATTTAATATACAGATTTTTTGCATAAAAAATAAAAATAAAATACTATTATGAATTTAAATCTATTAAAGTTCACAATAATACTTTTACTAGAATTTATCATCTTAAAATCACAATATTTAAATTGTTATATTTATTAAATTACGAAGGTGACCACTTTGGCATCATTTAAAATAAAATAATATAAGTGTCATAATCACTTTTATAAGGCTCCTAACGTTTATATATTAGGTAATTGGATGATTAAGGAGTAGATATACACTACCAATATGTTTTGGTAATGTTTGTGGGACTTTTAATGGGTATTATTATTTCAATAAAAAGTATATTACTTATTTTCCACTTAATAAATAATTTCTGTATCATTAATGTATCACCATTAATGACAATTATTTAATCCCTAAAAATTCTAAATAAATTATCATGATGTATATAATTTTATTAGATTTCTGGAAACTATTCATTTTCGAAGTTTTATGATGTTTATCACTAAATTAAAATTATTATTCTTATAAGATTTAAGAGAGTGACATGTTGTCAGTTTCTTTGGTTTTAATAATAATTAAATTATTTTCATGGTCAAAAGTCCATAAAATGAATCAAATCCGACCCTTAGGTTATATGGCTCTACTTTTATCCATCCAATATAATTTCGGCATGTGTTAGGGTAATTTTATAATATTATATTTACCCTTAATTACCAGATTTATCTTTAACTATGGTAAATAAAACTTACCGTAGTTACTATTCATAATTCCCAAAAATGAAAAGTAGCTTATTAAAATAATTTGGACCCACTGATTCCAAATATAAAATCAATTTTCCAAATTCAATACACAAAGGTTGCAGAAATTAAATTAAAATTAATCCCGTTGTCGAAAGAAAACATGGTTTTCTTTAAAACATTGCAAAAGATTGAATTGATTTAACCTACGAATTTAATATAAAATCAATGCTAATGACATAAATTATATTAAATGGTAAAAATATATTATATTTATACATTAAAACCATTCAATATTATAATTTAACCATATAAATTATTGCGATGAAAAAAGTTGTTTTTAATTAAAATATAGCGTGTTTTTACTATTCATCAAAATATGAAAGTTGCCAGAATAATATGAAAAATTTATCCAATGTAAATTTTTATTTCTTGATTCCAAACAAGAATTTTGTTTTGTCAAATTTAACTTATAAACATGTCAAAAACTAGATTTAATGTGGGTGCGCCATCAAAAGGCGGCAAAACTGCATTTTTTGAAAAATACTTATTTTACCCGAAAATTTTATTTTTTTCTTATACCATGTTCTAGAAAATGTGTAAGATGAATAATAATGTTATAAAAGTAAAAAGTTAGTTAATACTATTCATAACAGCTAGTTCATAATAATATTATAATAATATATCGTTGTTTAGTAAAACTCGGTATTGCGTACAACACACGCTATTGAGGAAGGTCGCGATTGCGTGTAATGCAAGCCAAGTCAGGGTTGCGTGTTGTGCAAGAATCCTTCGTTGTTTCATATAACATAATCCAACCATATTTCATTTATACATTGAATATATATATATATATATACTCAATGTTGCGTAGAATAACTATTATCAAAATTGTGTGTAACACGATCCAAGAATAGTGTTGCGTATACTGCAAGCTAATACGGTGTTGCGTATAGTGCAAGGTAATCTTGGTGTAGCATACAACACAAGACATTAATGAAATTAAAAGAATATTTTTCATAAAATCTCGGGGTGTTACACAATCCCTACTTGATAAGGATAAACTTCTTATCAGAACGAATTTCCAAGAGTGGTAAAGACGTTTACACATTATCCTTCACCATGAAACAAAATTGTTTGTGTAGGAAGAACCTATTCCTGGTGTGCCAGGTAAGGAGGCAAGTGAAGAAGAGTTATCACTATATGAGAAACATTTGAATGATTCCAAAGACATTCAATTTTTCTTTCTATCATCTATAACCAATTATATTTTAATGCAACATGAGCATATAGATGCGTATAACATGATGTTTCACCTTCGGGATCTCTATCACAAGAAGTTGAGAAAAGAGAGGTACAAGATCTCCATTGATTTGTTTAAAACTATGATTGAAGAGTTTGTAGCATCCTGGATTCATGTAGTCAAGATTATTGGATACATTGAGTGCTTAGACATCTTGGGGATTAAATTACCAGATGAGTTGCATATAGATCTCATACTATCATCACTTCCCAAGACATCTACAGTTTTATTGTAAATTACACTATGAGAAATAAAGAGAAGAGTCTTTATGAACATCTTACATTTATTCTATAAGTGGATAATACATGGATCATGATAAACCCATGGTCTTTATAGTGAAATGAAAAAGAAGAACAAGGAAAAGAGGCCAAAAATCATTACATGTCTAAAGCTTCAAATTACCATCCTTCCAAAAAGAGAAAGATATAGAGGTACGGAAAGGAAAATGAGGATGTTTTTTTTCATGTGGAAATCCAGGCCACTAGAAGAGGGAATTTCCCCAAAATATAGGGAAAGTTAAATGTGTATTCTCTATTGAGTGTAATATTTAAATATATGCACATTGGGTATTAGTTACATCTTATGATGCTCACATTTATATCTAAATGTAGGACCCAAGTAGATTCTGAATGATTTCTATAGTAGAGGTTGAACTGAATGTTTCTAATAGTGTGATATTGGATGCTCTAGCCATTCGTTACTACCACCTTTCATTACCAATGAGAATTATTTTTGTTTTAAAATATTGTTATTATGCATCAACTCTTACCAAGAATATAATTTCTATATCATACCTTGATTAAAATGGGTTTTTTTCATGTATGGAATAAAAAGTTGTTTATTTTATAAGGATAACATATGTTATAGTATGTCACATTTAAATAAAAGTCATTATGTTTTAAATTACAAAAAACAAGTATTGGAAATTGATAATAAATCTTGTTCACATGACCCGTATAACACCCAACTATGGAATTAATGTCATGGTCCTGTGAACATGAATAGTTTGATAAATCAATATCCATATGGTTATTTAGATTAATCGGAACTAAAACCACTTGAAAGATGTTATGCTTGTTTACAAGGAAAAATGACCAAACCACTATTGGGTGGATAGGGTAAAATAGCCATAGCGATTCTAGGATTGTTACAAAATGATGTGTGTGGACCATTTATATTAGATTCTAGATGTGGTTGTTTGTAAATGAAGACTTGTACTAATGACTTCAGAAGATATGGTTATATCTACATGATGAGGTATAAGTATGAATCCTTTGAGAAATTCATGGAAATAATGAATGAAGTTGAGAAAAAACATGGAAAGAAGATAAATAAACTTCAATCAGATGTAGGTGGTGAATATCTTAACTAATAGTTTATCAAATTCTTATGGGAGTTTGAGATTATATCTTAACTCACTCCACCTTATACACCACAATGGAATGGTGTTAGTGAAAAGATGAACCATAACTTTTTAGATATGGTGAGATTGATAATGAGTCATGAAGATCTTCTGTTATCATTTTGGGGGAATTCATTACAAACTATAGAATACAAATTAAACCGAGTAATAACTAAAGTGGAAAATATAATTCCCTTTAATCTATGGAGTGGAAAGAAAAATATTTTATTGCTTACATGTTTATGAGCTTTCAAGGAATTTTTTAAGGCCTTCATAGGAAACAAACTAGCACCCTAGGGAATAAAGTGTATCTTTATTGGGTATCCCAAGGAAACATATGGATACTACATATATGACCCCTCAGAAAAGTATGGGATTATCTCCAGACAAGGTCCCTTTCTTGAGAGGGAGTATATCCTCAAAAAATGATAGTGGGGAAATATTGACTTTGATGAAGTTGATACTCAAGATAAAAAAGAGTTGGTATATGACCATATTCTATATGTCCTCATGGAAGAAGTTGTTCATAAAACACAAGTACTTCATATGAGCATAATAGAGGTAAGAGAATCATAGAGATATGGTTTTCTAGTCACCAAAGATGGAGACTCATTATTGATTGATAATAATGAACCACTCTCTTACAAAGAGGCAATAGAGATCTCAGAGGCTGAAAATGGAAAGAAACGATGAATTATGAAATAAATTCCATGTATCAAAACCAATTTTGGGTTATGGTCGATGGTCAAGTTGATGTAAATATTGTTGGATGAATCTGGGTATTGAAGAGTAAAATAGACATTAAAGGTAAATTAAATACCTATAAAGAAAGGATAATGGCTAAAGGGATTAAAAACGACATGTAATTGACTATCATGAAACCATTTCACCAGTTTCTATGTTAAAATCTGTCATAATTCTACTTACTATAGCATCTTACCTTGACTATGTGATTTGGAAGATGGACGTCAAAACTACATTACTTAATGTGAACCTTTATGAAGATGTCTATATAACACAACCAAAAAGTTTTGTGACTCCAGGTGACTCCAAAAATATTTATAAGTTTAATATATCCATTTACGGATTGAAGAAAGAATCCATGTCATGGAACATTCGATTCAATGAATCCATAAAATAATTTGGTTTAATTAATAAGAAATCCGATCTGTGTGTTTATAAAAGGATTAGCAGGAATACAGTCCTTATCCTAGTAGTGTATGCTGATGACATATTACTTAATGGAAATGACATACCAGTCTTACAGTCTATTAAGGACTGGTTAAACAAGTATTTCTCTATGAAGGACTTAGGTGAATCAGCCTATATTCTACGGATCAAGATCATTATTGAAAGATCTAATAGTATTCTTACACTAAGTCAAAGTACATATGTTGAAAATATAATAAATAGCATTGGTGTAAAACAATCTTATAGGGGATTGGTTCTAGTGTGACATGGTTTAGATCTTTCTAAGAAAATGTGTCCTAAGACATAACATGAGAAAAAGAGATTGAGTAAGATCCAATATGCTTATATGATAGGATCTATCATTTATTCCATGTTCTGTACTATTCATGATATTACCTATGCATTTAATATAGTGGGAAGATACCACGATGGTCTATGAGAACAAAATTGGTTTGTTGTTAAGTTTATCTTTAAGTATCTATGAAAAAATAAGGATATATTTCTGATGTATGGAGAAGACAAGAAGATGTTTATCATGGGTTATACTAATGATATTTTTTAGAAGGATCATAATGATTTTAAGCTGTAGTCAGGATATGTTTTCTATCTCAACAGAGGAGCTGTGAGCTGTAAGAGTTCAAAGCAGCAGGTTATTGCTACTTCTACAGTGGAATATGAGTGTATAGAGGGCTTTTGTGAATCCATAGAATCTATTTGGATATAAAACATTGTCCAAGATCTTGATGGGGTACCTAACAGTAAAGACCCATTCACATTTTATTGTGATAATAATGCAACAGTGTCTCTTAAAAAAGTGCCAGAGTCACACCAACAGACAAAGAATATACTCTGATATTATCATCTCTTGATGGATTTTTATCAAAGTGGTGATGTTGTAGTGAGAAGAGTACCCATGAAATAGAACGTAGTCCGCCAATTTACTAAAGGTCTATCTCAGTAGAAGCATGATTATCATGTGAGACCTAGTAGACTGAAGGTTATTAGTAGTTAACTCTATTTCAAGTAGGAGTCTGTTGGAGTTAATGTCCTAGAACAAACTTTTGTGTAATTTAAGATAACATTTATTAGTAGTTTTGAATATTAATAAACTACTTACCACGTAATTATTGGTCTTTTTCATAACATATTTTGTGATAATGACCCAATAGAAGTAATCACACTAAAATGGCATAGTAGATCTCTTCTATGATGAGAACTCAAAATTGATACAACACTATTCTTAAATATATGTTCTATAGCCATATGATATCACTTGAGGGACACAAATGATACAAACTATCATGGGTGGTGATATATAAGACTTTAAGGCACATTCTCATGGTGTACACCCTCTGTAATATCCAATGTATGATATTATGAGAATGATACCCACCAATAAGAAATCCACATTTACATGTCCCATTGTAGGATCCTATCTACAGACATGTGTATTGAACCTTATACATTAATATTATTATTAATGAGTATTATGAGTTACTTACTTTGATATATTGATGAAAACGGTGACTACATTTGTTCATATTATGGTAGGATACATTGGGTGAGTCACAAGTAATATTGCATTTATGAATAACAAGATAATACTTTTGTCCCTTATATTCATTAATATAATTTGATATCTATAGCCCTTTGATGGAAATGATATAGCCTAAATATATCCATGACCATGGTGTTCTATAGGCAAGTTAAATTTTTAGAAATTCAATGAATGAGACATCAAACACATAGGTTGATGGAACTAGTATGCAACCTACTTGATTAGAGATATTGTAATAAATGTATTATATTACATAATAAGTGTTTGTATGTGGTTTTATGTCCTTATTACATTAACTCATTTCTCTATGGATACCGTAAAATGTTGCTAGATGCTAGCCTTATACTTTAGGCTACTTCACCTAGTGCCACTAAGAAAGAGGCCCAGAGGATCCCACACTAAGTGTATCCAGAATCTCAGATAAATAATAATAATATTATTTATTATTTAACAAGTTGAATAAATATTATTCCCACATGTGGATAAATAATTAATCATTTCATGGTCCCATTTAACCCATCACTAGTTATTTGAGAGAATATAATGTGAGCGGAATATTTAATAAATATTTATTTACTATTTATGAATATAATATTTATTTATTTATTGGTGAATAATTAATTGATATTTATTTAATAAGTAAATTATCATTATTAATGGCCTGATAAATATTTTTGGAGGAATGACAGACCGAGTTTAACAGTCTGGTAAAAACTAATAAATATTGAATATAATTTGATTAAATAATATTTATTTTAATTCTCATGTTAAGTGCATGTTAAGAAATAATAATAGTACTATTATTATTTTTTGACATGGGGTTTCATAGGGATTAAAAAAATAATAAAGGGCACTTGTGGAATAATTTACTTATAACCCTAACATTTTATAAACTCAACTATATTATTTTATCTGATAGCTAATTCATTTTTTTGGTTGTGCACAACAGATTTGGAGAATACTCTCAAGTCCTATAAAGATTCCTTCTCCAAAAATGCTCGCAAGAATAGATAGGGATCTTCCTCCACCTCCCACTCTCAAGTCAGTAAAGATCAAGAAGAACGATTTGGATGCGTTTTGGACTAAATCAATGGAAAATGACATATGTGATAGGATCTTCCATTCCAGCAACCAAATATTCCTACATCGACATTCAGAGATTTTTGGAACACATGTGGAACATCTCTAGAGGGAATATTATATTGATTCCTATAATGAAACGGCGATACAATGAAGATCTGTAGTCATATCCATCATTGAAGAAATAACTCGAATAATGTAATTCTTTAATGAATTATATTAATTATAAATATTATGTGATGATACTCTCTCTATTTTTGACATTACATCCCTTGTATCTTTTCATTCATCCAACTCCATAGATCATGACATTTATCATTGTGTAAATCTTTGATTGATCATTAATTGTGATAAAAAGGAATGTTGGGCACGAATCATTTCATGCTTCTTCTACACCCCAAACCTACAAAAAAGACCTAAATAAAAGTCTAAATGGAAGTACATAGTATAGAATGAAATCCTCCAAATGTATTCCTCCTTCACCTTCATCTGGGGATACCCCAACCTAAGATCAAACTTCTATAAATATTGTGCACCATGGATGTGATCAAACAAGTAATCAATACAAGGTAATGATTACTTTGTCTTAACATAGATGTCATTGAGTGCACTATAATCAATTAATAATCTCATATAACCATCTATCTTTGAAAAATAAATAAAAATAAACCCATGGTGAAGTGCTAGGGTAAATAAAACCCTTATCAAGAAAATTATAAAATTACTTTTTCAATTATAACAAATTTACAAAATCCATTTGATACCAAGGTTTTGAAATTGGATTATAATTAGTAACTAATACAGAATTATACTCAACCTCCCAATCAATAACAATGCTAGAAAAATAATTAATAAATTTATACATATATTCATTTTCTGCTGACACATTACAAATTTGAATAGTTTATATCTTATCAATAATATTTGTAAGAAAAATTTAATATCCATATTTTATCTATAACTTAGTTTCATGATATATTATCAAATTTTTTAATTCATTCATATATATAGATAAAAACTCATTTAAAAAAATTACATCTTTAGATCTATAATCTATCTTAGCATGATAAACTAAAAGACAATCCTTACCTATAATAAAATCAAACTCTACAATGATAAATATAATACAGTTTGTAAGAAAAAACATTCCATAGATGGAAATATGAAGATTTTTATAAATTATTGTTTCCTTTAAATTACCCCTAGATGTTTTTACCAATAGTTATGATTTTATTTCATGAGTATCTATTACTATTTAAAATAAATAATTGAAAAATATAATAGAATATGTGGATCCTAAATGAGAAGATAGATTGTTATAATCATAAAAAAAAGTAATGTACCTATCACTACTTCATTTTAGGGTCCCAAATTTTCTATAGTATTAGAAAAAGTATTTTTTGTACTGTCATTATACATTCTCTCGAATGCTTCATTACATACATATCAGAAGAGGGTAAATGAATTTTCATAACTTCGTATTTCTTGGATGAATTCTTCCATTTTTCCCGACACTTGGATTACTTCTTATATTTATTTTTGTAAAAGAAAACAATATCTTTATCAACGTCTTTAGAACATTTCCTAATTTTATCATAACTTTTGAACTCACGAGTAAATGGTCCCATCCATAAGCATAACATAAATCCTAAGAAAAATCAATCAATTTTAGTATCATGGTATAAAATGAAATGTGGTGCATAACCAAAAAATCTAGTAATATTAGATTCATAGGTGATAGCATATTCCTCCCAGTTTTTCAATAGTTCTATGTACTTTATTTAAATTTTTTGTTGATTAACATTAGGGAAGTAGTTTTCAAGGATGATATATTTAAATATCATACATTACATGGCATCAATATCACATTTTTCCTTAAATTTTTTAATCAAAGACCACTATTGATCTACATCACCTTAAAAATTATAAATAAAAAAGGGATACCTTTAGATGTTATGATAATACCATAACTTTAAATATCTTCTCCATTACATTGATCCATAGTCCATATTTCACTGGGTTTAAAGTTCCACTGAATTCCAGAGGGTGTTGTTTCATGAAATGCTCAACTATAAACATGTTCTCATAAAAATGATTCGATTGGTATCTTTATTGGGTTATACCATTAATATCATTTATCAAATATATAAATAATAAAACTAAATTCTCCATTCCGACCATTTTATGTGTCTAGTTCTGATGGTTATTATCCCCTTAATGTATTTCTATTTCAGCAACCATATTTCCTATATAGAAAAAAAATTCAGAACATACAAGGATTAGATGAAGAAACATGAAAATATTCAACATCTATCTCATTATAACATAAAAAACTAGAGTACATTTAATGTATCTTTTATGATTATTATAACCAACAATGTTATCTAATTCTTTTCTCTGATGTCAACTGTAACACCATTTTCCTTAAACAAACCATTATTATATTATTTATAACATAGGTTATACTTTCTTATATTCTTATGATTTTTCAGTTAATTTTTTAAAATAATTTGGGAAAAAATTATGTAAAAAGGTAAAAATTTCCAAATAGTACCCTTTTTGTTTCACAAAACATGTTCTTCATAAAGACACATTTCCACATTCAAGGTAATTTTTATATCAATTATTGTAACACAACTAAATTTTCTAACAAACCTTAATCCCTATAGAAAATAATTCTAACGAATTAGATGTGAAGAAAAATAAAGTATTAAGAGATATAAAACAAAAGAAACCCATTTTTCTATTTGTAATCCTAAAAACACTATAATAAAGTTTTACTTTCTCACAACAAAAACATTTGATCTCAAATCTCCTTTTACTTTTCTATGAAAACAAATTAATTTCTTAATAGCGTCCATGAAACATTTCATATAAAATTATAAAGGAAAAAATCATAGTAATAAGGGTTAATTTGGAAACATGAAAACTCATGAATACCTTTCCATGAAAAATAATCCTTTTAACTTTATAATAAAATGGTTATAATCTTTTCATATAAACATAAGCTCATTTCCAATCCATTTAAAAGAAACAAAAATTCCTTTATAAACCATTCTAAACATATCATATAGGTATCTTAGGATACTATCCTCACATTAATCCTCACAATAATCCCTATAATAGAATCACCTAATTGGAAAATTCTCATATCTCTTAGGATAAAACTATAACTGGTAAACATCATGATTTTACCCAATGCAATGGAGAGCTATATTAGTCTCTCCTATCATCGGAGTTATATAGGGATCAGTCGACATTCATATAAAATATAAAAGAACTAGTTATTAAATAAAACACATATATCTTGAAATTTAATCATGGAACCCATTTGATTTTTCATTAAAGTCCATAAACAATCTCACTTTTAGTTATCTTATAGATACAATAAAAGGATTTTTTTCACTAGATTTTTTATAAAACTAAAAATTTATAGAATATTTAGTGAAACAGTTTCATTGAAACTAAACATGGAATATTTTATTAGATACTTGCTAATTAATAATGGATATCATAAAGATAAAATATTGTCAGGATTTATATGTTTTAAAAAATATTATTGTCACTTCTATAAAAAAATTGAAATGAACCCTCAGGGAAAACATTAAAACGGTTACTTTTTTAACCATTGTAAAAATGAAAAATTTCATAAAAATACCCATTATCAACCATTTAATCATAATTAATAATATTAAAAAAGATATTGGAAAGAACATGTAAATGGAGTAAAAAGAGTTTAAAACATTTACAAAAATGTTTTAAAGAAAATCCATTACCTTATGTCTTGTCTAACTTCATTCATTATCTATCTCCAAAATATAAAAATTATATTAGTTTTATAATTTTATAAGAGCCTTTATCAAGTTCATATGACTATCAATATTCAAATTATATCATTTATTACCATGTTTTATTTATTTATTAGAAATTATAAGATGATGTTGGATATTTTAGGGTCATTCGGTTTATAATCTCAAAACCACATTGGTGTGTTGTCCATCATAAAAATGTGTTATTGTTACATTACCAATAGAATATTAAACCTATTATATTTATAATATTTATAAATTATATAAAATATTAAATCCAACCATGTACATAATATACAAAAAATGAACCATGTCATTTCATGGAGATAGTAGACTGTACATACAAATAAATGTCCTTCTCATTTTTTTCTAATCAGATATATTTGAGAAAAATATATAATATTTTAATTTTAAATAATAATAAAAATATTATAAATGTCATATTTATTCATTAGTTATATTCTAATTAATATATTTATAAGGGGAAAATAAAAAATGAAAGACATCACATTGTGGCGGTTGTATTCCACATGTATATGCGAGCGACATTATCAATTTCAAACGAATGAGAAGTGCAAGAATATAGATAATATATTATTTTAATAGAATAAATATTATGTCATAAAAATCATAAATATTAATTATTAAATTTATTATGACTAAAAATATGATCTAGTGATGACAAATGAAACACATCGCTTCGTGGAGGTAAAATTTCACACATACACGTGGGTGACATTTTCATTTCTCATAAGATGAATAAAAATATGAAAAATGAGTTTTAAAATAATAATAATAACATTTAATTATATTTAATATCCTAATTTTATTATTTCGTCATATTTTATTAAGATTTAAAGGAGGTATACGAATAAATAAAATTGAAATAGGTTGGATAAAACTTATACCTTCTCCACAGATACCTCCCTTTGTTCTACACGTTAAGCCTTCTCGGATTGGTATTAAGCGAAAAAAAACGACCTATTATACATTGGGATATATTTTTGGGAAATTTTTTTGCATGAATTTTCTAAACTATAGTTTTCAAAAGGTATGAGGAATTGGTGTGGGGATAAGAGGTTTTCTTTTATAAGTAGGGGAAGTGGCACACCTATCATATTTTTAAATATTTAAATTTTATATATGATTGATATTGAGAAAGTGTATCCAAAAAAATAAAATAAAAAATAAGTTGATATAGTTCAAAATAATATCATAAAATAATAATTAAGATAAAATTATCTAGCCTTATAACTTTGCATTAACCTTAAATAAATAAATTTACTCTTTACCATAATGACACATTTTTACCATGGTTATTATTCATAAAGACCTAAAATGAAATGAAACTCATTAATATATTTGAAACATATAATTATGAATATGGAATAAAATTTTAATGATTCAATTTTCATATGTTTTAGAAAATTATTTTAACATAAATGTTTAAATCTAAATGAAAAATAGTTTTCAGAAAATTTGTTTTATTCCAAAAAAATGAACTTATACCAAAATAAAATATAATTTTGATTTCTATTCAATTATTTAGATATTTTTTATAAAATTGAAATTATTTTACATTAAAATGAAATCCATAATAAAATGATAATTTTAATTTAATTGATTTAATGAAAAGAAAAGATAGTTTCCAAAATCATCATATTTATTATACATTCAAAATTAAATATTTTTCTGAAAAATCACTAAAATTATTCCTAAATTATGTTAGATTTTTTGAAAAAAATGATTTAATATTTAAAAAACTGAATTTATGAAATCAAGAAATTGATCTGTTAAAACAAAACCATTTAATTCATGAAATAAAAGTCTATTCAAATATTACTATTCATTTTTTTGATTGAAAACATTTATATGTTTTTTATAAAACTATGATGAATATAAATATATAAAATGAATAATTCCAAAACATAATATTTATTTATATCTCATATTTTATAGGTTTTCACAATTTTTTAAAAAAATTTCATTCCAAAATTTATTGATTTAATAGGTAGATAGGGTTCCAAGTGGTTCCAAGTGTGAATATGAAGATTTGAGAAACCATTATACTCATACTCACACTGACTATCTTGCTCACTTATTTTTTTAAATAACTAGAAATCAAGGGGTATGTAATGATTAGTTTGGATTCCTATAATATATTATCAGATTTAATCTCATACTAATCTTGGAAGAGGTTATTATTTCCCAAATTGTATAGTTTTTTTCCATATTGATGAGTTTACTAGAACATCATCTTTAGGGATCAATTTATCCCATAAAATGAATGATTGAATAAAAATTTCACAAATAAAAATTCTATCCTGATGAGTGGTTAATAATTTAAATAAATTTATTTTTTATATAATACTAATCTATTTTTTATAACAAGAAAATATGAGTGTAGCTGAAAGGGTCAAAACTGTTATTTTCATGAGTTTTCAAAATATATGATCTAATTTGAAATTATAAATAAATAAAAAAATAGGCCAATTTAAGGAAATTATATAATTTTTTATCTTAAGAATATAAATATAAATTTTTTATAAATATTGGGTAAAAAATTTAGTGGTATACATGAAATGATTTCATTTAATACTCAAGTAAGTGTAATCCCAAAACATTCAATTTAAATACTCCACTAAAAGACATCTAAATATTCAAAAATAAGTATTTTATCAAAAAAACATTAAAATATATATGTATCACAGAATATTTGAATTGATTTATTTTATCAATAACGTAGTTTAAACTCATACTAGACCCATAGTTTCTCATATGGATACTCATTTTAGAAAATGAACTATTTAAATTCAAAACATATATTGTAAAACCCAAAATTTTCATCCAAATTACCAAATGGAATACCCAAAACTTTTCCAACACAAAATCTAAAGTTATACATAATGAAAATCCTAATATACATATATTATTAGGCCTATATTATTCATATAAATGAATTGGGGAATATAGTAGTTAGCGATCCAATTTCAACTAGTATTATTCATCACATGCCCATCTAACCATAAATTTCATGTCATCAACTATATCTGTATACACCCTCAATCATTTCCACATCAAAGACCAACAATGAAAAATATAGATTTTTTAAAATAAAATTCACTTATATAAATTCAAATTCAAATAAAACACTCATTAAAATTAATATCCAAATATAAATCATAACTCACCTTTAGAACCATAAATTTAAAATATAACACATAATTAAATTATTTTATCTAAATAATTGTTTAAATGAAAATACTTGAAAGAATTTGAATATTTTATACCATTGGAAATAGTTTTTCATGTTCATCATTTAAGAAATAAATTTTCATATTTAAAAAAATCATCAATTTGAATAAATACATAATTCTTATCAAAAAATTAATTTTTAATAAATTATAAAAAATAATGATTTTTCACCCACAAGAAATTACATAAGACAAATTGTACTTAATAAAAAACATTATATTTTAAATTCATTAACAAATCATATTCATATTAGGCATAATATAATAATAAATCAAATACATCATTTAAGATTTGTAATCCATGAATTTTACATTTTCATATATTAAGATCTCAATGATGAGAATGAATCATTAATACTTATTAAAAAAACCTAAAATAATTTTAAATATATCCTTCCATATAGATATAAATTTCCATAACTACATTTAAAATATAAATAAGAAATATATATAGAAATATGATTTTGATTAGGCTCATTTCACCATTGATTTAGTGATTAATCAATCAGATGATAACTATATCATTTTAATTCATGGAAGAGATACACCATTTCCACCCAAGAGAATACCACAAATTCAACTAGGAATTTTTATGGTGTTTCCAAAAATTAAATTATATTATCTCGTATTTCATTGAGGTAAATTATTGTTTATGTTTTAGTTTAAAACCATTTAATATGGTCAATAAAAAGTTTACTGAGTTGATGAGGAGGCATGGGTGTGAGAGTTTCAGACATGAAATGTGAGGAAAAGTGCCCATCCACTATATGATTCAGGATTGATGCATAGTTATTAGTAACTATGAACCCTAAGCATGCTTTCATGGAGGAATGAAACATGGTTGATGAAACCAAGAAAGGGAAGAGGTGAAACAATGTAGAGATAGATAGAGCCAATCTACATGGTTAATTCATGGTTTGTCAAAATATGTGGGATACCTAGGAAACCATGCAACCTAGCCTCCTCTTGGAGAGAGGGTGGAGTATGGTTGGTGCACAATTGGCCAACCGTGTGGCCAAACCGTGGACCCAAATAAAATTGGTAAATTTACTATTTCCCCTTAGTAAATAAGTGTTATTACCCAAATTTTTTTTCTATCATCCTCTAAAGGACAAGGGTGATGAACTCATCCTCCAAAACTTCCCAAGGATTGAAATCCCTCTTTTCATATCCGTTTGGAGCACTGTTGGGTACATATCAAAGCTCAGGCTGATTCTAACACTCCTCTTTGTTTTATTTTCATGATTATGGATTGTGGAACTGCTCTTGTTCTTATGAATCTCTATAACCAAATTTTTCTAGTGGTTTGTAGGTTAAAGGTTTAAAGGTGGCTTATATTTGAATCAAAGTCCACCGTTAAGCAGGTTTTCATCTTTGTAATTGAGGTAGTTGGTCTACAAGTTTTAACCCATATTCTTGTTGATATATTTATGTGTCTCTGGTTGTGATATTTTGATGTTGTGATATTTTTTTTGGTTTTTCATGGTAGAAATGATGAATTAGTTTGTTATTCAATGAATTGGAAACCACATGAACCCCGTGGGTTGTATTGAGTTTTATTAGACCGATTAAGGGAAACATGTGGGGTGTTTCACTTCTTGAACATGGAAATTGATGTGTTAAGGGTAGATTTTTTTTATAAGATATATCCCATGATAAATATGTTGGCATGATTTCTTGATTTATGATATTAAACTAATGTAAATGATGTTTAGTAGTTGATATGGCATAAGGGGTTGTTTAATATAATGTAAATTGGATAAATGAAATAAAGAGAACATGTTAAGTGATTTACGGGGTAAAATGGAAATGTGTAAATGGATTATGGTGTGTAAATAAAAAACATGTTAATGGGATATGACTTGTAAATGAAAAGTGTGTTAATGAGTTAAGTAATGAAAATAGATTATGCATTGAATGTGTTATGGTTGTTATTGGTAAATTTGTTTAATGTTGATGTTCTGTGTTTGGTAAATGTGTTATGGTTAAAGATGCATGTTCACATGACTTGGTGATATATGGGGTATTTTAATTGAGGCTCTATGCCCATAGGTTGGGTTAGACAGATTCTCTAAACCCTCACCCCTATAATTCATGGATTAAGGATTTAGACTCAGGGCGATATGCCCCCTTACAGTTTCATTTGATGAGACTATCTAGAATAAGTCTACAAGGTAATTGTTATGCATAATTTTGTGTATTGTTTTACCTAGTGTTATGGGGAACTTGAATTTCCCCCTAATGCATAGTTTATAAGATCAAAATAGGCTGATTTGTTTTGATGAAATGCCTAACCCACAGGAAAAATGAGGAATATGTCTAAAGTGATTCTTGTTAACTAATGGAACCTGGTTTTATCTTTTTTATATTTCTATCAATTAATGTATCTGTATATACTATCTATTTAGAATGGATATTTTGTAGAAACTATTTTTGGTTTCATAGTATGTTCTACTCACACCCTGCCCAAGCTACCATTTGGTACCCGAACAGACTTCTTGGTTACAGGCCATGAAAAGTGGAAACGACATATGCTAGATGGTTCATTTGGGTAGGATATTTTCTTGGATGAGGGATCCCAAACATGGATTTGAGACCCATTTTGGGGATTCTTCAGCTTGTATTTATTTTGGGATTCCTTTACACATGACACATTCTAACATGACATGTCATATTTACTATTTAGTTGCTGGGTTGTACCCAGTTTTGGGAAATGGATTGTGATGCATGTTTATTGGTTACACTATTTCGTTTATTTCTCATTGTTATCTACAGTGGATTACTCTTATAAAGAGCGTATAGTATCAACACATATTTCATCATAACCTCACTATTATTCTTCAACCTCTGGTGTATGGGGAGACATGCATGAGGTCATGTAATGACCCAGCTCAAGGCACTGGATAAAATGGCATCCAGGTCGTGGATGTTACATAAATAGTGGAACAAGAGAATTTAAAAACAAAAATATAGAATTTTAATTTTCATGCAATGTTATCATACATAATTATTTACTTTTGAACATTAATCATGAGTAAACCTTACCCAAATTCCTAAAATATAATAGTTACCTTACACTATTATCTAACCATGTACCAACCATGGATTCCTCTAGTTCATGAAAAATTTTAAATTTATTGTAATGCTACATTATTATTTAGTCATTCACAAAACTTATTATTTTCCTCTACATAAATATATTTTGGATGAATTTTGTTTACTATATGTTTATGTAACCATTAACTTAAATAATGAATTTTCTATAAAAAATATCCCACAACCTCGATTTTTAACGCAAAATTGACTAAAATTCAAAAGAAGGTGTACATAATAGAATATGGGTGTTACCTTAAGGTCCCAATGAAATATAAAATATATTTTAATAATATATAATTTGTTTTTAGAATCATTATAATCTATAAATATTAACATTTACTGATTTGGTATCATGTTTTATAAAAATTTTCTATAATGAATTTTAGTTAATATAATCCCACTTATACAATAACCCAAGTGATCATATCTATCAATGTTCCAATATCCATATTTCATCATGAAATAAATTTTCTAAGATAATATCTTATGTTAATATTGTTTAGGTTGAATCAATTTTAACATATTGAACTATTGTAGAGTTGATTGGAAAATATATTTGAAGAATTTTTCTAAGGAATTATCCTATTATTGTTCCTATAGGAACCTAATAGTTTGGGCCACCGTCCCAAATATAAATTGAATCATATAGTTAGATAATAATATCTATGATTAAATTAGTTACCTTTTTCTAGTAAACAATGATTGATAACATTCATAAATTACAAAAGATATTCCATGAGTACTTGGAAAAGTACAACCTGGAAATTTTGATGGAATTTGATAAGTGAGATTTCATACATTTAATTAGGTAATTATAACTCAAATTATATGTAATTTTAACATATATTAATATAAAAATTATTAATATTATTAGTATTTAGAAATAATTACATTTTAAATATAACTATAATATATATATATATATATAATATTATAAAGTTATGATTTAACAATTATAACATTTTATCAATGTTTTAATATATATTTTAACTTTTTAACACTTTATATCCAAATATAATATGTAAAGTGTGATGGATTTTATTTAAAATTGTGATCTAATTTTGTCACATGTTTCATCAAGTCAAAAAGAAATAATCATGGGTTGTTATTGAAACCACATTCTAGCATATAAGGATGAAGTGAGAGATATGATACAATGGGTTTCTATATGTTATATATATTAGAATAAATTAAATATAATTGAAATAAAAACCATGAAAAATGAATCACAAGAGGAGGTGTAAAACCACATAATGGTTCCTATATGCATGTCATTTTGTCCATTAGAAATGGAAGAAGAATAAGTAACAACGTTATTTTACTTTTTGTGGTGATTGAATGAATCTATTTTAATGAAAGGAATTAAATACATTTAATAAAAATCTATTCATGGTTATGATTGACTACATTATTATTATTCGGGGTTAATGACAATGAATAGCGGAAACAAGAAATTATTTAATACTAAATTAATGGTTAATTGTTTGTTTGATTCAACCTGAGTAATGATCAGTGTGGTATTATGTTATAACATGCCATGTTGATTAAGGGTGAAAAGTTGGGTCATCTTAGGTCGACCCATTTAATATTCATGAGGAAATGATCAACCCTAAATTAACAATGCTTTTAATGAGTTATCATGCCAATTATCTAGTCACATATTATTTATATATTTAACTAATTACTATTTAAATACACATAATTTAACAAATTTATAGATTTATATGATGTAAAATTCATTATAAAATGAAAATAATTATTTATTAGATAATTCATTCGTGTATATATGTATGTGTTAATTTATATAACAAATATTTTATTCAATAGTATATAAATAAAATATTTTAAAATTTAAATGATATGGTCATTAATTAATTTTCATGTTAGTCACCCTCAACTCTAACTTGGACAATTTATATATTCTATCAAAGGTTCATGTAATTTTCATGTTATGTTCTCATGTGATGTAAACAATATCCACCTCTAACAGTGATGGAGAAAAAGATAAATCATGTATCTCAATAAAGAGAACTATTACATAAAAATATAGAGACATGTTTTAATTTTTTGAATATAATGAAAATTCTTAAATATTCAACACTTATTTCTGATAAACCATGCCATTTGTTATGTATCTAAAATCAAAAAATTGAGAAACAATGAGAAATATCCAAGTATCATGTAGACATGTGTTGTGTATTTAAGGCCAAATTGATACGGGGTTTGAATTAATCATGAACTTGGGTTTTTATGGTAAAAAATATTCTATAAAATATCATGTGTGTATAATGGAAAAACAAAAAAAAATTAGTTATTGAATGCCAAAAAGATAACATCTTTTTGAATAAATTATTTGTTTTGTTTTTAATTGTTTTATTTTCATTTTCATACATGATTGGTGTAGTTATTATTAGCATAGTTTAACCACAATTCATGGAAGACTTATTAGTTTTTGATGAAAATATAATCGGATAATAATTTATCAATTTAGTTTTTTAATTTAAATGGTATTATTTTTTGTTTCATGTTAATTTAGTTGTTTCCTTTAATACTCATGAACATTTACTTATGTGTGGAGAATTTCCATAAAATATTTCAACTATATTTTTTGAGTCTTATCACATAAATTGAATCAATTAATGTTATCTATTAAAAAATATGGTATTGAGATACCTAGGTTTGGAGTTTGTTTAGTACTAGACTGAGGGAAAAAAATGTAATTTTAATAATTAGATATTGACTGAAGTAATGATTTCTTAGACTCAATTCATTATTTAATGAATTATTATTTTAAATATGGGATATTTTTTTATTTAAATTTGCAAGAGAATATAAATTTTCTGATATTTTACATGTTTTTAGATATCTTATTAAGTTTTAGATCTATTTTTTTTAATAATTATCACTGTAAATAAATTATTTTGAAATTTGATTAAAAGTAATAATATAGAGATCAATTTTTTTGGGTTAGAAAAAAATCATTCCACTATAACACAAATCATTATATTAGAATATTATTGGTTTAATAAAAATTTATTAATTAACATACCTATAGGAATTAACAATGCATGCAAAAATATCATATTTTCGGAATCCTTGTCAGAGAGAATTTAAACAAAACGGAACCAATGATTTCATAGAAAATGAAATTTTTTTTGTTATGATATTATATTTTTTTTAATTTTAATTCTTTTTTTACTAAAATATTATGATGTGAAGTAAATAATTATGTAGTGACTTGGGTTTTTCTCTGTCAAACATTAGAATATTACTATAAACATTTCCAGAGTTCAGAACAAATACAACATGCGATTGTGAGTCCCGATGTGACCCAAATTAAATTTATAAAAATATTAAATATTTTTATACTAATAACATAGTGGAAATGTGTCATCTCTTAAATAGTAGATCAGATCAGAAATACGAGTCCACAGTAGCTTCAAGAGCATGTCGTTTACCCTAGGCGGGGTATAATTTTTGTGAGTGTGGACCTTCTATGGGAAATGTTATCAAGGGAGTTTTTGTAAATAAAATAAATTAATTTTTTTGGACACTGGATGAAATAAATTTTGAATTGTGTTTTGGATTGAATTTTTGAGACCACGGTTGAGTTCAGAATGTTGGGTTTACCCTAGGTGTGACATAATCTTTTTTAGCAACGAGTGTCAGGTCGGAGGCGAGTTGGGTTGGGCTGTTAAGTGAATATCTTGTTTCAATGAAAAGAAATACAAAATATCACCCCTTCCCCTTCTCTTTTTTGTGCATGTAGGATGAACTGTAACAGCTCCCCCTTCCTCTTACATTAATGAAAAAAGCCACAGAGGTGCTGCCAAAGGCCGTTTTCGATGTTGATCATCGCCAGAACAAGAATTAACACGTCATAGGTGTCGTTCTATACCCAAAGCTTTAGAATTTCTCCCTCGAGGTATGAGGATTGATTTTTAATCCCATTTCACATTTTTATGTGTTTTTTGGTTCGATTCTTCCATGTATATTCGATCTGAGACTGTGTCTATGTAGATCGTACTCTGAGCTGTCCAGATTTGGTCTCAGATATTTTTTTCGACCATCAGTGTGGTTTCAGTGTTCCGTGGAAGCTGACGGTGGTGTGGGTATAACAGGTAAAGGCTCTGCAGGAGGTGGAAGTGGATTCCGACAACTTCTAGGGGCAGTGGCAGCTTTCAAAAGAAGGGTCGCGCATTCTGGCGGCGGTGTGGTCAGGTGAGGCGGTGTGAAGTCTGGGTGTGGTGAGGCAGCATAGGGGTCAGGATCCGGTGAGGCATGGGGTGGAGCATGCCACAATTTTGGCAAGCCACACGAATATTATGGGATCAGATGGGCCATGGTTTTGGGAATAATGTCGGGCCGGACGGAGGAGGCCAGCCTGGGCTATGTGGATTGGCTAGAGCACAGCGGTCTATCCAGATTGGTCTGAGGGAGATTTAGACCCCTATATCACTCAAACCAGACATCTGATTTACATGTAATTTATGGAGACATGGCCCTTTATTTGCAGAGAACCCTTTGGGACTATTTGGAGAAAGTTTTTGTTTCTGAATTGATGCTCGGTGGCACAAAATGTCTAATTTTAATAATAATAATAATATAATTAATATTATTTTATGAATCTTGTATCAGACGTATCTCATGCGTGCGATGTCCGTTTGACATGCCATCAGCAGAATTAAGACCATTAATTTGATGCATTTGTTTTAAAATAAATTTCAGGTAAATCAACTGAAATTGAGGACCAGGACCCTCGAGGCATCGTTTGGTCATTTTCAGTGAAGTGTGTCATTTTCATTGGGAGTCTGTTTTGAATGAATGAATTGTTTATCCCATGTGTGTTTCCACAGAGATCAAAATAATGTGATCCATTTGATACATTACAAGATCAAGGATTGGGCCCCACAATTACTCCTTCAGGCTTGTTGTTGGGGAATGTGCCATTTTCCCCAGTTATTTATTTTGGGTTAGTAAATAGCTTATCCTACATGTTTTTCCACATTGAACGTGTTGGTGGCCTTGGTTTGGTAATAGGAAACATGATGTGCAGGTGATGTTGTGTGATTTTCTTGTGATAGTGACTCCTTTACCATTAACGTTGAGTGGGTCCCCCTCATCCATGTTTGTGACATTTCAATCAGCTGGGTAGAGTGATTCCCCCTTGTCCTTAAGTTATGAGGGTTTTTGATAGCACATCCCCTTCATCGGACTATAACCCCTATTCAGCTAATATGAGGGTTTTCAGTATCACATCCTCGTTACTGGATAGTGACCCCTCTTCAGCTGGTTAGCTTGTGTGCAGTGTAGGTTTCCCACTTTCTGGAGTGATTTGTCTTAGTCTGATTTGATAGAAGGCTTGGCGGATTTAGAGCATGTATCAAGAGGCTCGGCGCTATACTCACATACCTTCATGTTTCCCTAGTAGGGTTTTTGGAATCGGCCTGACCAATATTTAACCGAGATCTGATCTTCTGCCCAAGATGTTCTAGTAGCGTATGGATCCCCCAGAAAGCCCTAGGCGTAGATTCTCTGTCTGTGTATCGAGATTCATTTCTTCTAGATAAATTGTGACATTTTACTCAGTGGAGTTCTCAGAATCGGTGTGACAAACAATACAAGGGTGTTGGACCTCTTCTAAATGAGTTATTCTATATTTATGTTATTTCACAATACCCTTTTCTCTCTTCAGTGTTTCTGCATGGGGTTTAGTGTCCCCCAGTAGACCCTAGGTGTGATCCCCTACCTAAGGAGTTGGATTTGGTTTATTCAATGTTTGACCTCATCCGTGGTTCTATTCATCTAGTATGTCATCATGGATAAACACCATGAGGGTCGACCGGGTTGTGCTGTTAGTTCATTTTACCGATAGAGTGGCATCTCTTAGACAAGAGTCATCTGGTATGACTCGACTCTTGGAGTGTTATTTCAGCGGTTTTCTTTAGAGCCTCGTGTAGTAAACTATCGCTGACGTTGAAGTTAGGAACCTCATGTGGCTTGGTGCCTGATACAATAATATGTGGTGTTATTTCATGGTTTATTTGCAGTGTTTTCAATTATGGGTTGACACATTGTGTGGTTTGATATGACTAGTTGTGTTTAGCCGAGTATGGTCTCGAGATAGAGTTTTTGTATCCTTTGGGTTCCATTTAGCTGGGATGAGTGGAATGTTTCCTTTCAGTTTATCCCATTTCTTTTTGTGTTTTGGGGTGCCTACTATGTAACTTCATACTCACCCCTGCACGAGCTTTTCCTGCACATGTCTTCTGTCTTGTGTAGACCACAATCCTTTCGACGGAGTACCACGAGGAATCAGAAAAGGTGAGGGATAGTGAGCTAGACCAGTGTTTACTAGTGTTTGTCCATGGAGATTTTTTGTGGGTGAATTTCATACAGATCCCCTCCTTTTGGGCAGGATGGACATTTTTTTTCAGTTTTCTTTTGGTGGGCCCTATATTTTCCTTTTTTGTAATTTCATTGTACACTGGTTGGTATAGATGTATGCATGCATTTATTTTCAGTTTTATATATCCCTACACTATTTCATGGAGGTGTGTGTGGGCACTTGTGAATATGTACTTTTTTCGAAGGCCTCCTTAAGTGTGATAGCCTACTCAACACTAGATGCCAACCCTTGGACTATTGGAGGTGGGATTGTGGAGTTTCATCTCAAGCCCTGTTGGGTCGGGTCAGGACGGAGTGCTATCATAGCTTTTTCCACTTTGGGACCAGAGTCGAGAGCTTGGTTTGGGTTACATAGTGTTGGTGTTATAGTGTTTCATGTTTATATTTCAGGCCAGGGACTCTAGTGTTTGTGCAGCATCTGACCTATCCATTCACCAGGACATGGATAACCTTTCATTTTTACTTGTTACATTAAGACACTGGTCTTATGGAAATAATTTTATATGCATCATATAGGACTGAGTTTTGGATTTTTTTATCCTTCATGAGTCATCTCCCTTAATTTATTATTTGATCGTGGTGCATCTTGAATTTGTTTTAAGATGTTTCCACGACAATAACATTCATGGTTTCCGCTGAGAAGTTTACAGTATGACCCAATGAGTGCTGAGGTTTCCTTGTAGGGGCCTAAGAATGAGGAAGGTTCTTCTTTAGTTGTATAGCTAGTGGATCCACCACCTATTGAACATCACGTAGACCCACCTCTGAGAGTTCAGGTGGGTAGATCCTATCAGAATGAGCCATGTATGGATCTATTGGTGTTGGATGATGATGCGATGGGGTTGCGCACATACCACGAGCTTCAGAGAAAATGTTTTCCCAAGGTATAGGTTGAGTTGGACCAGTAGACAAAACCCATTCAAAGTATGAGGCACCATCGTTTTCAGAGGTATACCCATTCCTGGAATCAAGATCAATGCCAAGGTTCTGGTTAGTAGGAAGAGAGGTGTCGCATTGCTTTTTACAGCTGATGAAATATTACGAGAATTTTTCCTACCCTTCATGCTGCTGAAGGAGTGCCGGTTGATAGACCATATTAGTAGTGGAAACAATAGTTTCAGTGAGGTTTTCTGAGTAGAATATGGTGCTTCAGGGATATAGAATCTAGAGGCTTCAGATTAATAGAGGTATACTCTGTGTCCTTTATAATTTTGCAGCAGGATTTTTATACACTTGTATGAGGTACTCTTTTCTTTATGTTTCATGACCGAGGTTTGTTGAGGAAATTGGTAAGAACCTGTGTTGGTGATGTTCGATGTAGTTTCTAATATATGAGGAAGAGGGATCCTTCTCCCACCGATATTCATTTTTGTGAAGCAATGAAAACCATGAAGTCGAGTCAGTTCAGCCCAAATCAAACTGTATCAAGGTGTAGTGGTTGAGTCCCCGTGACTTATGTTCATAAGTATTGGTAGTGTGTTGGTAGCTAGAGGTCCTGGTAAGACCCATTGTGAGCACCTGGGAAGGCCTTTGTTGTTTTTTAGGTACATCGCATGCTCGAAATCAACTCATATTTTGGATGCTCAAAGAGGTTGTAGTGTGGTTCATGGAGACTTGAATTCACATTAAGGGTGGACAATTCCCCCAATTAGATGCTTCCTTGAGGTGCGAAACAAAACCATGCGAGTGAGTCACTACCGCCCAATGTGGATAGTGTTGAGGTGTGGTGGATGAGTTTTATCAACCTCTGATATTGACGTCTGTTTTGTGTGTTAGTAGTGGTTTCATAAGGGCTTGTATGACCCAATGCTTAGACTTGGGAAAATCTATTCATTCTCCAAGTGGAAGAGACATTTTTCTTGATTTGTTGGGGTTTGTGGTGAGGACTCGCATGACGGAATATCCAATGGGCGTGGTGGGTATTCCTTAAGGCAGGGAGTGCATCAACCTTCTATGCTTTGGCATTGGAACCAGTCATGTGGAAAGACAGGGTGCTTATGTGGTCTTTTCACGGCATCATGTTGGCATTGGAATAGTCTGTTTGGAGCTGGTTTAGGTATTTTGGGTCTCATTTTGGGTGGTTTTAGACCGATGAGGATGGCCATGGGTGTTTGGTGATGGTGTATTGTGTTTAGTTAGATCTCTTCAAGGGTTCAGAGTGTTAGCTGGGGCGTTAGGCTACCTTGGAGGATTGTGAACCCTCTATATCATTATTAGTGTTGTGGTTCTTCCTTATGCATGTTTGTTACATCACAAGAACCTCTAAAAATATCTCTATCATTGGAGTCCTAGTGGATAGATTAGGTCCTTTCCAATATTCCAAGGATATTTATTTTCAGAGATGAAAAGGATTAATGTGGGGAGGATTTATAGATTCTTGTTTTCCCTTCTAGACTTCTGAATATTCTTAAGAATATTTCCAGACATAGTTACTGAGACAACATGTAATTATGATGGACAGTGTGCCTAAAATTAATTTCATAAAAATATGAAGTATTTTTATACTTTTCACATTGAATAAAAGGGTTATATCTTAAATGGTAGATCAGTTCATAAATTCAAGGCCATGGTTGCGTTTGAAGAATTCTGTTTACCCTAGGTGGGAAATAAGTTTTGTGGGCACATACCTTCTGTGGAAAAAATTATCAAGATAATTTTCATAAATAAAATAAAATAATTTATCTTGGATGTTATATCTAATATCATTTAAATGGAGACTCAGATATAATTTCTGAGACCTTGGTTGAGTGTAGAACTTCTCATTTACCATTGGAGCGACATAAACTTCGTCGACTCGTGGTGTCAGGTCGGAGGCGAGTTGGTCCAGGCTATTAAGTGAATATTTTGTTTCAATAAAAATTAAAACCAAATAACCCCCCTCCCTCTTCCTTTTTTTGTGAATGTAGGAGGAGCCACAAAATCTCCCCTTCCTCTCCTTTAATGAACCAAGTCCATAAGGTGCTGCTGAAGGTCATTTTCAACACCAATCATCTCCAGGTCTAGATTTAGCGCATCACAGGTGTCATTCTACACTCGAAGTACGATGTGTCTCCCTCATGGTAGGTGTTTGATTTTTAATCCCCATTCCCCTTGTTTATGAATTTATTGGTTTGAATCGTCAATAGGTCTTCTATTGGACACCATCTATTTGTATATCGCGTTCTGAGATATCTATATCTAGTATTAGATATTTTTTCTGAACACCAAAGTGGCTCTGGTGGTCTGTGGAAGGTGGCGTTGACGCGGGTCTGGCTCCGATGGAAGAGGTGTCTTTCAGTGGTGGCGGCAGAGGTGTGTCACGTTCCTTCGTTGGAGCATTCAGGTGTGGCGATGAGGAGGCTGGGTGTATCCAGGCGGTGTGGTGGTTGGGAGCCAACAAGGTGCAGGATGATGCGGGTCACAGTTTGTCGAGCTGTCAAAATGGGCCTAATGTAGCTGGGCTGCAGGCTAGTGAAGAAGACCATGTAACATTCTGTTACCTTGAATAGGTAATTTCCCCCTTTTTCAAAGTCCCTCTGTTGTCAAAAATCCTTAAAAACAGTTTTTCGAGGTTCACTACAGGTTTCAAGATCGGCACACGTTGTGTAACTGAAGAAAACGCCATGTACCTGAAGTACACGTTGTGTACCAAAATTACACACCATATACATGGGGAAAAAATCAAGTAACGAAGAGGGGGTCACACCGTGAGATGGTACTCATCATGTAGTTTTTAAATATAAAATTTTTAACTCAAGGTGATAGGTTTTTCACTGTACTTATCCAGCGTGGCCTACACATCGTGACCCCAAGGTAGACGTCGTGACTTGGCCCATAACCAGCTTAACATCATGTGTTTGGCTATTTTCCTTAGTCCTTTTTATTCCAGACTTTTTGTCTCTCGACCTAGAGAAGTTTTTGTGTGTTTTTGAAAGACTCAACTCCTTCTGAATCGAACCAAACAACTTGGGATATTCATTCTTCTTGTGGTGAAATTCTCGACTAGGTGTTCCCCCTCATTATTCAAGTTTATCTATTTCTCTCCACTTAGATTTTAAATAAATTATCTTGGTATTGATAGATCCATGTCTTTTAGTGTTGTATCTTTCTACTGGGTATAGATTCAAGGTATTATATACCTTCGTCCTCATTGATGGGTGTCGTTGCGAGTGTCGTTCTTCGGAAAAGAGGTAGGTGCACTAGTGCAGAAAACATTTTTTACGTCGGTTATTTTTTATTATTTACGTCGGTTTTTAGGCGACGTTAATACGGACGACGTTATAAATAACGTTTTTTACGTCGGTTATTTAAAACCCAACGTAATATCCCTAACATCACGGTGGTTATCACGTCGGTTCATATACTAACCGACGTGATAAATATGCGCGGGGGGGATTTATCACGTCGGTTATTCCCTAAACCGACGTGATAAAACGCCTGGGATATCGTTTATCACGTCGGTTATGACATAACCGACGTGATACACCCTGCCCCTGGCCTATTATCACGTCGGTTATTTAAGAAACCGACGTGATAAAAAGGCCTGGGAAACGTTTTAGCACGTCGGTTATCCAATAACCGACGTGGTAAATCGATTCCCAGGCCTTTTAGCACGTCGGTTATATTAGGAACCGACGTGATAAAAGCCCCGGGAACGGTTTATCACGTCGGTTTTAGAAACACCCGACGTGATAAACCCCTGGCGATTTATTTACCACGTCGGTTATAAAATAACCGACGTGAAAGAAATTTTTTTTTTTTAAATAATTGCACTGCTCTCACCAAAAAGCAACCAGAAACCAAACAAAAATAACAATGCCAGCCCTCCCCCAAGCCCCAACTGAACCCCACCCTCATCTATACCAACCTAACAACCTGGCCAGCCCTCCCCCACCACATTGGAGCCCCACCACAACCCTTGGACACCCCCACCCCTTGGACAGCCCCCCACCCTCATTTACACCCCCACGACCCCTAGTACAGCCTCAAACACCCATTGGAAACCCCTCCCATATCCCTTGGACACCCTCCACCCCTTGGACACCCCCCACCCCTTGGACAACCCCCCACCCTCATTTACACCCCCAAGACCCCTAGTACAGCCTCAAACACCCATTGGACACCCCCCACACCTTGGCAGCCCTCCCAGACCCCTTGGACACCCCTCCCATATCCCTTGGACACCCCCCCATCCTGGGACACCCCCCACCCCTTGGACAGCCCCCCACCCTCATTTACACCCAACCGGCCCCTTGGACAGAACTCCCAGACACCTTGGACACCACTCCCATATCCCTTGGACACCCCCCACCCCTTGGACACCCCCCCACCCCTTCGACAGCCCCCCCACCCTCATTTACACCCCCCGAACACCCCTTGGACACCCCTCCCATATCCCTTGGACACCCCCCACCCCTTGGACACCCCCCCACCCCTTGGACAGCCCCCCACCCCCTGGACACCCCCCCGACCCCTTGGAAACCCCCCTACCCCTTGGAAACCCCCCCATCCCTTGGACAACCCCAAACACCCCTCCTATATCCCTTGGACACCCCCCCACCACTTGGACACCCCCACCCTCATTTACACCCAACCGACTCCTTGGACAGCCCCAAACACACCTTGGACACCCCTCCCATATCCCTTGGACACCCCCACCCCTTGGAAACCCCCCACCCTCATTTACACCCCCCCCCCCCCCCCCCGACCCCTAGGACAGCCCCAAACACACCTTGGACACCCCTCCCATATCCCTTGGACACCCCCAAACACCCACCCACCCCCTTGGAACCTCTCCCCCCATACCAAAATCCAGACCAGAAAAACCATCAACAGTAGACCAAAACAAGAAGTAGAGAAAAATTAAACATTCACTTATATAACATTCAAAACTTACACTGTCAACTTCAAAAAAAAACTAAATCCAACCTAAACGACTACGAAATACACAATTACATTGACAATATTCAAAATTACATTTTACATTACAAACAACTAAAAGTCAATCAAACCTGTAAAATAATTTGACCACTCCACTTGTAAGTGTTTGATATCTTCAGCAGTAAAGGGTTGAGGGTCATCAAAAAGCTACAAAGGAAAAGGATAGTAGTCAACGTGTATAATGAATAAATCAAATTGAAATATTATGAGAAAGAGGAAATCTTACCAGGTCAAAACTCAGAACTGTCCCAGTTGTTATTATTTCATACATAAATCTTAACATGTAATATCCGCATTCGATGATGCCTTGTTGCTCATGACATTTCTGTTTGAATGAGTGTAAATTCAATATATTATTTTTATGTAATAAATCAAAATGTACAAATTATAAATGGATATTTACCTTCGCATGTACATATTTGATCTTGAAATTCCTTTTCATTGCGCTTTTTCGAAAGTGGACCCATGCCCTGTTAGAAAATAACACGAATGTGGTAAATTTAAAATTCATTATAATATATAAAACTATTGTGAAATTGAAACTTACGTTTCCAATATATTCTTAAAACTTTCTCGCACATCATCATGGAGAGAGCATATCCAATAAAGTGTTTTCTCCCTAGGGCAAAAAACCCCTAACATCCAATGATCCCTGATAAAAGGAAATTTAACATTAGTGGTTTTTTATGTTAAAAGATAATTAACTCTTTGAGAGGGATGTGTTTCATACCTCTCACAAAAAGGCATCATCCAACACTGTGTGATTACATTCTTTTCAAATCTATCAGCAATATAAAGCATTCTTTGTTCCTCATCCAATGCACATGCTTCAGGGGAAATCAATTGTGGGTCCACGAATCCATATACATCTGTCAGCTCATTCCTCTCACAAATTTTATACAGATACCTAATACAAAGCAGACATAAGTATACATTTTTAATAAATATAACGCAAGGAAAAGGTGTTAAGACTTACATGATAAAAATTTTCACCACGTTGATGCCCAACTTATCTCCAGTGACAAACTCCATGATATCAGTTTTCAAAATCCCCACACATAGTTCACATCCACAGACATGAGCTTCCATTGTAAAGTCATAATGATCCGCCAACAAATTTGAATATCTTGACAATTTGTCAAGACTGCTAGTATCTGCATCTGATGTCATAGCTATCTGTCTTTGTTGTTGTCTATACAGTATTTCTTTACCTTTGAAGTATTCCTGTAAAAATAAATTTGAAAAATATATTAGTTTTCAAATGATAAAACATTAATAAAAATATAAAATAAAAGATATAACATTCATACCTCTATGGTAATGAGTCGAAGAAGTCTGGATGGCCAAAGTAAAAAATGGCCGATACTATGTCCAACTGTCGTCACCTCATCTGTAGGTAATGGTATCCGAGCTGATCTATCTATATTATCCTGTACAGTGACCCTCTGATTCTCTACCTCTAACTGTTGATGATGAACTGTATCTCCTATACAATATACCATCCCATATGCAACTATAT
Source organism: Viscum album (assembly GCA_963277665.1). Taxonomy (NCBI): domain Eukaryota; kingdom Viridiplantae; phylum Streptophyta; class Magnoliopsida; order Santalales; family Viscaceae; genus Viscum; species Viscum album. Next base: position 2,060,290,971 of record OY728132.1, read on the forward strand.
GATGTTGAGGATCATCAACATACAACTCACAATAAGTAGGTAGCTGCGGCGGAGGAGGAGGATCAAAAATGGGGTCCGCAGGCTGAGGTGGGGGAGTGGGAGCTACTGGGAGAGGTGGAGTGGGAGCTGCACCCTGAAATTGTCTTTGCAAGTCTGCAAACATTAACTGCACCGATGCTCTAATCTTGTCCTCCATTGTCGCATTAATATTATGGACTTCAGCCTCCAAGGATTCTATTTTTTTTTATAAACTCCCTCAACGTTAGAAGTTGAGGAACGTGGCAACACTTTTCTTACCGATACACCTGCCGGATATCCTCTTACACGGCCAGGATGTTCGGGCTTTCCCAATGCCACAGATAAAATATCTTCCCTCCCAGATGGTGTAAATGTCCCCTGTGAACTCTGCTCCTCAAGAGAGTCCTGTAATAATTAATTGAACATTTCTATAATGATTGGAAATATATGACGAAAATAGTAAACTTAAATAAATAAAATAGATATCTTACAATCCTCTCAACTACGAGTCTCGATTCTTCCGAAAGATATTGTCCTTTTTTGCCCTTCCGAGCTCTTTTCCATTTCTCATGTCTAGATGGAGGGGATGGAGGGGCCACCTCTCCAGAGCTTGAAGACTCAGCTCTTAGTTGTTGAAATTTTTCTTCCATCATTTGTTCTTCCAATAATGCATACCCTCCCCGAGATAAACTATGAGGGTATACATTTTTAGATTGGATCTCTTGATGAGCTTTCCTTGTTTGCTGTAAATTAAGAATAAGTAATCATTAACAAAACAATAATAAGATCATTTATATAAGAAAGCTTATAAAAGTTTACATTGCCCTTACCAAAAATGATTCTTTTCTTCTACTTTCAAAAAATTGTCTCCATGTGTCTTCATCTATAAAAGGATATATACGACATGGATTCTCACGACTCCTATGACCATAAATGAAATCAGATGAGAGGGTTGATTTGAAATCCCTCCATCTCCTAGCAGCCAACGATAAGCATTTCTTCCTGACTCCTCCAGTGTCAGGAATATCAAATGTCATCTGATAAAAAAGAGGTTAAAAATATTATATATACTAGAAACATTTAAAGAACAGTCAAACAATAGCAAAAGATCTTACCAAAATGGTCTCCCACAGCTGAGAAATTATCGCCTTATCCACACTTCTCCAATCATCATAGAGAATGCTTACTTTGCTCTTAGCCTGAGTTGCTACAAAACCCTTAAAATCTTTAGCATTTGGACGTCTAGGAAGATCATCATCATCAAACTCCACGACTATCCTCTCCTCCTTCGTACGGGCAAGTGATAATTTTGGTAAACGTGTGCACCCACGCTTACCAACCTTTGAACTCTTTTTCGTAATAGGAGCATGTGAATGTTCCTCCCCAGATGTATGACCAATATTCTCATCTCCAGAATCATGTGGCTGATCAACTGATTGATCTGTCATTTTCCTTCAAATCAAAAAAACAAACATTAGTTCACAAATAGAAAAGTGTACTAAATTACATAATAGTAAACATTGGTAATATGGTAAGCATGTTAAACAATGATAAACATGGTAAACACAGGCAAAAGGTTGCCAAAGTGTTGGCCCAAGAAAGCTGAAACGTGGACTCACTGAGTCCACCGGTCCGCCGGTGTGAGCACACCGGCCAGCCGGAGGACCCAGGCAGTAGACTTTCCCACTGCCTGGTACCACCGGCCGGCCGCTGGCTCACCACCGGCCTGCCGGTGGACCAGACAGCCTTCCTCTGTCTGGACCACCGGCCGGCCGCTGGATCACCACCGGCCGGCCGGTGGACCAGACAGAGAGCCTTCCTCTGTCTGGACCACCGGCCGGCCGCTGGCTCAACACCGGCCGGCCGCTGGTGATCCAGACAGAGAGGAAGGCTCTCTGTCTGGTCCACCGGCCAACAGGTGATCCACCACCGGCCAGCCGGTGCGCCCAGGACTTCTCCTCTTTACGGTTTTTATTGTTTTATCGTTTTGGTTTGATACATGTTTTAATAAGTAAAAAATTTACAGTATCTAACATTATATGAAAAAACTAAATGTAAACAAGAAATAAACTTGTGTTACCTGTAATTTTAGGAATGTACAGTTGGATTGTTTTCCCAAATTCCTTCGTCGTGATCGTTCCTTATGGCACAAACCATGTCTTCAACATACTCATCATTATGTTCTGTTAATATTTCCATGGAAGTAGGGATCTCACATAAATCAGCATCTTCATCAAATTCATCCTCACCAACATATTGGTTTTTCCCTTGTAAAACAACAGCCCACTGCATATCTGACTGATCTACTACATAGAAAATTTGTTTGGCATGTGTTGCCATTATAAAAGAATCAGCTGTGTCTTCCAATCTATTCAGATTAACAAGTGTCATTCCAAATTCATCGTGTCTGACACTGTTGTTACCGATAAACCATTTACAGTTAAAAACGGGAACTTTAATTTTAAAGTAATCAGCCTCCCATATGTCTTCAATCACTCCATAATATGCAGTTGATGCCGAAATTGGGTTTCTGTCCTTAGCACTCGAAAAATGCATTGCTTCTGCAAACACCAATACACCACTATTCTGAACTGCACTTCTGTTGTCCTGAGCTTTCGTATGAAATGTATAGCCATTAATGTCATAAGCGGACCATGTTATCACATTTAAAGATGGACCACCCACTATCCATTTTAATGTCTCTGATACATCTGATCTACCAAGCAAGGTCTTTTTAAACCATGGCAAAAAAGTTTTGTTGTGCTCATTCAAAATCCACATTTCTTTATTCTTTGGATGACATTGTTTCAACTCATTAATATGCAATGTGATATACGGCTGAACATCAGCTATGTTATTCAAGATGTATGATTCTAACTTCTTCATATGTTCAGCTGACAGTGATTTGACTTTCAAGCCACGAATCCCCTTTCCCTCATTATTAACCCGTTCATGGAGAGATGGAGGCAAACCTATGTGTTGCGCCGTAGCCAAGTAGCTCGTACAAAACTCTGCTACCTCCTCAGAAATATACTTTTCAATAATGGAGGCTTCAGGTCGATATGGATTTTTAACATATCCCTTTAATATTTTCATATACCTTTCAAAAGGATACATCCAACGAAGATATACAGGTCCACAAAGTCTTATTTCTCGAACCAGATGAATCATTAAATGCACCATCATATCAAAAAAAGTTGGAGGAAAATACATTTCCAAATGACAAAGTATAAAAATTGCATCCTTTTCCAAAATGTTCAAAGCATTCACATCAATCGCCTTGTTGAAAATTGAATTGAAAAAATAACACAACCTCATTATAGTCTTTTTGACACGGATGGGCAATATTCCACGCAGTGCAACTGGTAGAATTTGTTGCATCATGACATGACAATCATGTGATTTCATACCTATCAACTTCAAGTCTTTCAATGAGACAAAATTTTTTACATTTGAAGAATAACCTTGAGGCACTTTGATATCATGAAGACACTGACAGAAGCTACTTTTCTCCCTCTTCGATAATGTATGACAAGCCGGGGGAAGAAATGTTCGTCTTCCTTTAGGAGTGGGAGCTAACTCCAAACGTATTCCCATTGACAGTAGGTCTAACCTTGCATTCAACCCATCTTTTGTCTTTCCTTTAATATCTAGCAATGTTCCGATCAAAGAATCACAGATATTCTTCTCCACGTGCATGACATCAATATTATGTTTGACTTCATGATACCTCCAATATGGTAGCTCAAAAAATATTGACCTTTTCTTCCAAATATGTCTATCATTACCAGATTTCTGTGTCTTTCCCAATGTCACATCAAGGTTTTTCACCCTCTCAAAATACAATTCTGGGGATAAAGATTGAGGAGCAGTATCAAATTCTTGTGAGCCATTGAATGCCTTTTTTAGTCTTCTATAAGGGTGATCCATAGGCAAAAACTTTCGATGACCCATGTACACTGTTTTCCTCCCATGATGCAATTGACAATATGACGTCTGTTGTTCGCAAATTGGACATGCTTTATGCCCTTTAACACTGTATCCAGACAAATTTCCATATGCTGGGAAGTCATTTATAGTGAATAGAAGCATTGCATGCAGTTGAAAATATTCCATTTTATAAGAATCATACACCCTAATACCATCAGCCCATAACAGTTTCAAATCATCAATCAGCGGTGAAAAGTATACATCAATATCATTGCCGGGTTGCTTTGGACCAGAGATCATGATACTCAACATGACATATTTGCGCTTCATACAAACTTCAGGAGAGAGGTTGTAAATTACCAATAAAACAGGCCATGAACTATGTGTGCTACTGAGGGTTCGGTATGGATTCATTCCATCTGTGCACAAGCCTAGTCTCAGATTTCTAATTTCATTTCCAAATGTAGGGTACTGGGCATCAATTTTCTTCCATTGTGGACAATCAGCTGGATGACGTATTTTTCCATCACATACCCGCTCATCAGCATGCCATCTTAACCTTTTTGCATCATGTGAATTAGCAAATAAACGTTTGAAACGAGGAATTATAGGAAGATACCAAAATACCTTTGAAGGGAGCTTTGTAATCTCTACATCAGCTTGTGATTTTTCTTTCACCTTATACCGTGATGTCCCACATTTAGGACACTCTTTCAGAAATTCATATTCCTTCCTATATATAATGCAGTCATTCGGACAGGCATGTATTTTCCTGTATCCCAATCCCATCGGGCATAATATTTTTTTGGCCTTATAATGTGAATCTGGAAGATCGTTATCTTTTGGAAGAATGTCTTTCATCAATTGTAGCAGCTCTGTAAAACTTCTGTCACTCCATCCATGTTTCGCCTTCAGGTTAATCAATCTTAACACCGCCGACAAAACCGTAAAATCTGTACAACCAGGATATAATGGTTTTTCGGCATCACCATATAGACGTGCAACTGTCGGTTCTATCTCAATTTGTTCTGCTACAATATCGCGAATCATTTCTTCAATTCCATCGGAGTTACCATCTTGCGATTCATTATCATCAGTGACATTCTGTCCAGTTTCGCCATGCCAAATCCAAGGGTTGTAACTCGGATTGAAACCATGACAAATCAGATGATCTTTTATCTCTCTACTTTTCATCTTCTTCATATTCAGACATTTCAGGCATGGACAGAAAAAAATGTCACTACTTGGAACATTTCATTTAGAAAATTCCAAAAAGGCATCAACACCTTCCTCATATTCATTGCTCATTCGATGTGCCGTAATCCAACTTCGACTCATTATTACCTATAACAAATAGCAAAAATATATATATTTTTTAGATAAGACAAATATATTTTTATATGAAAAAAATCATAATTTGAATGTAAACAATTTTGAAATATAAAACAAATCGATGTGTAAACCCCCCTCGACACCCCCCGACCCCTCTGGACAGCCCCCCACCCCTCCTGGACACCACCCCCCACCCCTACCCCCTTGGACACCCCCCTGGACATCCCCCAACCCTCTGGACAGCCCCCCACCCACCCGGACAACCCCAAATACCCTCTGGAGAGGCCGCCACCCACTTGGACAGCCCCCCACACCCATCCACCCCCTTGGACACCCCCCTGGACACCCCACCGACCCCTCTGGACAGGCCGCCACCCCCTTGGACAGCCCCCCACACCCACCCATCCCCTTGGACACCACCCTGGACACCCCCCGACCCCTCTGGACAGCCCCCGACCCCTCTAGAAAGCACCCCCACCCCTCCTGGACACAACCCCCCACCCCCGACCTGCTTGGACACCCCCCTGGACACCCCCCAACCCTCTAGACAGCCCCCACCCCTCCTAAACACCACCACCCACCCCCTACCCCCTTGGACACCCCCCTGGACACCCCCCAACACCCACCCACACCCTTGGACAACCCCCCACACCCACCCACCCCCTTGTAAACCCCCCTGGACAGCCCCCCGCCCCTCCTGGACACCACCCCCCACCCCCTACCCCCTTGGACACCCCCCTGGACATCCCCCAACCCTCTGGGCAGCCCCCCCCCCCACCCACCCGGACAACCCCAAATACCCTCTGGAGAGGCCGCCACCCACTTGGACAGCCCCCCACACCCATCCACCCCCTTGGACACCCCCCTGGACACTCCACCGACCCCTCTGGACAGGCCGCCACCCCCTTGGACAGCCCCCCACACCCACCCATCCCCTTGGACACCACCCTGGACACCCCCAACCCCTCTAGACAGCCCCCGACCCCTCTAGAAAGCACCCCCACCCCTCCTGGACACAACCCCCCACCCCCGACCTGCTTGGACACCACCCTGGACACCCCCCGACCCCTCTGGACAGCCCCCGACCCCTCTAGAAAGCACCCCCACCCCTCCTGGACACAACCCCCCACCCCCGACCTGCTTGGACACCCCCCTGGACACCCCCCAACCCTCTAGACAGCCCCCCCACCCCTCCTAAACACCACCACCCACCCCCTACCCCCTTGGACACCCCCCTGGACACCCCCCAACACCCACCCACACCCTTGGACAGCCCCCCACACCCACCCACCCCCTTGTAAACCCCCCTGGACAGCCCCCCGCCCCTCCTGGACACCACCCCCACCCCCTACCCCCTTGGACACCCCCTGGACATCCCCCAACCCTCTGGGCAGCCCCCCCACCCACCCGGACAACCCCAAATACCCTCTGGAGAGGCCTCCACCCACTTGGACCGCCCCCCACACCCATCCACCCCCTTGGACACCCCCCTGGACACTCCACCGACCCCTCTGGACAGGCCGCCACCCCCTTGGACAACCCCCCACACCCACCCATCCCCTTGGACACCACCATGGACACCCCCCAACCCCTCTGGACAGCCCCCTACCCCTCTAGAAAGCACCCCCACCCCTCCTGGACACAACCCCCCACCCCCGACCTGCTTGGACACCCCCCTGGACACCCCCCAACCCTCTGGACAACCCCCCACCCCTCCTAAACACCACCCCCCCACCCCCTACCCCCTTGGACACCCCCCTGGACACCCCCCAACACCCACCCACACCCTTGGACAGCCCCCCACACCCACCCACCCCATTGTAAACCCCCCTGGACACCCCCCGACCCCAAATCCATGCACCTATGCCATGGTTGTGTGTGAATAAAGTAGTAACAACTGTAAAAGGGCAACCCATCCAAATGGACACGCCCCAACCCTCTCGGGGATTTATAGAAAACGATGAAAAATTAGTGAAATCATAAAATTACTCAATATTGCAAGGCGAACAAATAGATCTAGGGATGATAAATAAGATTATGGTGCCAAAACGAGTTAAAAGGGTTCGCAATCGAAGAATCTTAGCTAGTTTCAACAAAAAAATCACAACACATATATATATACTATCCCCGAAAAAAAACGAACGAGTGGGAGGATTACCTGAGTGCTGCGAGTTTAGATGATTGATCCGAGGATATTAAATATGAGAAACGATGATCGCAAAACGAATCTAAACCAACGAAATGGACGAGCCGATTCGGGTTTACGCGCGAGAGAGACGAGTCGCGACTGTCGAAGGTAAACTTGCGAATGACAATCCACGGGTCTGGGTAAATTTTTAAATGAGTTATCACGTCGGTTATTAAATAACCGACGTGATAATTGTTTTAAAAACATTTATAACGTCGGTTATTTCAATAACCGACGTAAAAACCTTCCTCCGATTCATTTGTTACGTCGGTTAGTTTATAACCGACGTTATAAAGGGCTCAAAATCCGCGTTTTTTTACGTCGGTTATGGAATAACCGACGTCAAGAACATCTGCGGATTCTTTTTTTACGTCGGTTATAAAATAACCGACGTAAAAAAGCCTTCAAAAACCGCGTTTGTTACGTCGGTTATTCAATAACCGACGTAAAAAAGCCTTCGGAAACCGCGTTTTTTACGTCGGTTATTGTTATAACCGACGTGAAAAACGAAGCCGCGCGATTAATAACGTCAGTTATAATAATAACCGATGTTAAAGGTGTACCGAATACAAATATTTACGTCGGTTAATAAATAACCGACGTAAAAAACCTCGTTTTACATATTATGACGTCGGTTTTATATAACCGACGTAAAAAATGGTGACGTAAAAAACGTTTTCTGCACTAGTGGTGGTTCTGTCCCGATTTTCCAAATTTATTACCATCAAATTGCTTTATTTATTTCAGTTGCTGATTTAAATTCAATTGCTTAATCATGCTTTAAATTTCTTTGATAAAAATGCAATTACAATGAATTTGAGGATTTGAAATGGTTTTGGCACGAAAATTTGGAAAACCCCCAATTCCATTGAATTGGGGTGGGTTTATGGAATTGGATGATTTAAATTGTTGAATTTAAATTATATATTTGATGGAAATGTTTTCAATTAAATTGTTTAATTTAAATGTGGAAATTAATTGTGAAGATGATGTAATTAATTTGGAATGGATTTCCAACTAATGAAAATGGATTAAAATGATTTGATAGAAACCCGATGATTTTATTTTGTGAAAAAGGAATGTTTTTGAATAAAACCTATTTTTATTTTAAATATAAAGAAATTGGAATTTTTGAAAATCGAATAATGAGATTGATCATATTTTATTCAGTCTTAAAATATTCTACCCATCATATATGAGTGTATTCAAGACTTAGGTAGTTAGTGAGTTATTTGGATACACTTTACATTATGAAAAAATTCTAAAACATACTTGCAGAGGGTCACATCCTTGACGGGTTGGTGACAAGTATCAGTTGGAGAATGTCATAGGGACATGTGTATACACAATAGCTGAGTTCACATAGAGAGTGGGGAAACCTATAGCTATTTAATACTATCGCATCTCTTGGAATATGACCATGTTGTTCACTTGTTGATTTATATTATAAATATAAATTTATGCCAATGGTTGATAGAACTATTTTACGTTCTTGATAAATTTATACCAACTGTTTTATATAATTGTTTTACTTAAGCTATTGTTTTAGAAATATTCTATCTCTTGTAAAGTAAATCATCTGCTTTGATGGCATTTTCCATCATCTTGAACCATATAGAACTATTCATTTAATTATGATGTTGAATTTCCAAACCTGTATACTTTAAAATAGAAAGATATTGTTTGGATAGTCTATATTAAGAATCTATTCTGGAATATTTGGTGGTATCCTACCAGGCTTAGGCTCACACCCTACTTTTTTACTTTGGGTGTTTGCAGACTTTCTTCTTCCAAGATCGAGCAAAGGGAAGGGATCTCTTGGAGGAGGATATAACTATTGAGATATGAATGTGGTGAGTTGTGTCCTTAGGGACCTTTGGGATGTTTTCCTGTTTAGTACTTTGGTTTGTAGTACTTTGTATTTTATTCCTATTTGTGTTCTGGTACTTTTAATCACAATGGATTTTTCTATTGATATACATACTGTCTTTTGTCTTTCTCTTCTACATTCTTATGCCAAAATGAATGTTTTACCCTATCAGAAACATAAATAATTTTGGTATAAGATTTTTTGTTGAGATTTAGTAACAGGGGAAATATTAAATGTAATTAATTAATTAATTTGTTTGTTATTAAATTGATGCAACCAAGACCCCCTCTATTTAAAAACTGTTATTCTCCAATCCTAGGGTTACCTGCACAACATTAGGGAATTTAAAAGAGATAATAGAGGAGATTTTGGTGAATAATAATGGGATCAAGGAGTGGATCATCACCACTATGATTGTATTTTACTATATAGATTTTATCATTGTGTGTACACACTTCATGGGAGTAAATTATTAACAAAACCTAGTGTTCATATTTTGATTCAAATAAAACTATACAATATATTAAATTTTATCATTTTATGTATCTCATGATTCATTATTATTTTGAATCATGATGTTAAAAAAATTACATGAAAACTATATCCATAAAATAATTCACATTTCAAATGCATCGAATATCATTACAACCTAAAATAATAAATATCACCAAAGTCATTTCTACCTTTTAAATAGTGAAAACAATAAATTAAAATAATATATATCCTGAATATTATCATAAATTAATAATCAGACCCAAAATCCCACAATTTCATCATGTATAAAAACATCCCTACAATAATTATATTCCCATATTGATATCCAATAAACCTATATCAATTTATTTTATTGATTTGGGTATAAAATCATTTGAAACTGGATAATAATTTTAAATCAAAAATCAATTTGAATAAACTAGAACAAAATAAAGGAAGTCAAGATATTTAAAGATAGTGTAAAACAATGGATTATGATGCTATGTATGCAAGTAAGACTTCATAATGTTATGGTGTTGTTGATGCTCCTTTTCGTCACATTGTCTAAAAGAATGGAAAAGGAAAATACTTAGCACAAATTGATTCATCCTTTCAAGAAAACATCAATAATCGACAAAGGCATGAAAAAGGATTCAAATGAACATGCGCCGAGAAAGTTCCCTTACTGTCGTGCAAGTACACTCACGTGCCGCAGTTGGTCCCGCAAGTACACTTGCGTGCCGAAGTTAGTCGCGCAAGTGACTTGCGCGCCCTAAGTGATAACTGCTCGGGGTCTTCTCTAGCCTATAAATACCCTCGCTGGGCCCCCCATTTTGGGAGGAATTTTTCCTGAATTCAGATATAGAGCTCTGAACGCCCAAGTCTCTTCTTCAGCTCTTCCGAACACTTATAAGGTAATTATTTACCTAGAATGGAAGGTCTAAACAAGAGGAGTATGTTCCATGTGTTAGAATTCACTAACACTTTCATACCTAAGGTGTTTTACCCTTAAGGGAAATGAACATACTTGCGCACCGCCTTACTTATTCACAAAAACTTGCGCACCTCTCTTCTGGAAGTACCTCAGGATAATTCTAAAGGCTTTGGTCAAGGATCTCCCAAGTGTTACCCTACTGGATAACAATCACACAAGTACCCATGTGGCGCACAAGTATACCAGCGCGACCAGGACTTGCGCACCCACGCAGTACCTGCGCGCCTGCCAGGACTTGCGCGCCCCTGCCTTTTTGGGCGCCCTTTTTTCCCATTGAACCCCCCTTATACCATTCCACCTCTCCTATTCATGATTCAGTCTTCAAGACATTATTTAAATCCATTTATGGAATTTTTTCTTGATTAACTTCCTTATCTGAAAAGAATTATATGGAATATCTCTCAAAACCTAGTGATTTACACATCTTTATGTCACTAAAGATTGAGATTTAATTCATTCAACCTCCTCCTTTACGATTAGAGAACCCCTTAACATGGGCCTCCTTCTCAAGAGTATGTCCCGGTCATAATTCCCATTAACATTGGGCATACTCTTTAGGAGTAAGCCCTGAGTCCCCTAATCTGGGCATCCTTTTCAGGAGTAATCCCCAATCTTAAAATTCCAAAATATGGGAATCCTCCTAAGGAGTAATCCCCAACCATAATTCTCTTAACCTGGGCGTCTTTTTTGGAGTAATTCCTAATTACTTTAATTTTCTCTTAACCAATCCTAATTTGATTTTTATTTGGGATTCCTTCTTAGGAGTAAAACCTAATAATAAGTTCCCCCCTAATTTGGTCCTCCTTTTCAGGATTAATCCCCGTGTTAGAGTATCAAATCTCCATAAAGTACATATATCTTTATGGACCCTATTCCTTGATTTCTTCCCAGAAGTAAATCTTAATCTTCATCTTTTTGGGTAGTCATACATACATAAGCCCCATATCATTTCTTATGATTTCATATTTCATGGCACAATTTTTTGGTTTTTTACCAATACCTCTTGCTTCTCACACCGAGCATGCCTCACGTGAGCTTAGAGTGTAAAAGTAATTATGACATCTTTCTTTGACCCATCAATTATAAACATAATACCCCCTTACTTGAACTACGTGGGTTATGATTCCTTTTCCAAAATAAAGGATACATAGGCACCCCATCTACGGGTATGATCCCATCTTTGAAATAATTCATGTCTTTCTGAAGGACAATAAACTTAAATTTCCCCACTGAGTGGCTTTAAAACCAGTATGGTCATCATAATGACCAAGAGACTTTTTATGTATCAAAAGATACCATTGACTAAGAATCTCTAAAACATATAGATGATTCTCTATCAATGAAGAACCTAGAATACATATAAAAGATTATCTAAATTTATTATATATCAATCATTGATTTTTAGATCTAAAGGAAAACTCATTTTATACTTGGTAATGAAATAATGATTCAAAAACATAACCTAAATCTATAAATAGAGTCCCGGAGTAGACAATAATTTCCCTAAAAAAGGTGTGATGAGTCCGACCTCCCATCCTCTCGACCAATGCAAATTCCTAAGCCTCATCAGTCCACAACTACTGAGCACCTACCTTTGGAAAGTAGGTTCAAATGGATATGGAATCATTGGATGTTTTTGGTACTACGAACAAACCCGTTAGAAACCTCTTGGAATGTTTGAATCTTAAATCAATGAGATCATCCCCAATTCCAGAGGGAAATTAAAAATGGTGAACCCGACGTGAATACTTAACCATGTTAAAATGATGTTTTACTTATTTGTTAGGCCCCTATTTAAAACTCAATGAGAGGGCCAACAAAAACAATAATTGAAGTATGTGCTCATCCAAAAGATGTAGTGGCTGAATTAATCTTGGTTACTTCTGTTATATCAAACAGATACTCTTTTCCAAGATTTTATGCATTCTAAGATGGCTGCTCTCAAGTTCACACCTGTGAATACCGCTGCTGCGAATGCCACAACTACTACTCCTGCTAGATCATCGTCCACACTGAGGACGACATCACCTACTCAGCGTCTTCAACGCTGGGTATCAAACGCCCTGGTTAAGGAGTACCATCAACATAGTACTATTCCATCTCTGGAGGCTGCCCGACAAGCCCTCCAAGTAAAAAACTCACACCAGTCATCCGAACAATGACGACCAGTGATAAAGAAGTAGGCGGTACTAACCACCGTCTCCAACCGTTTCGGGTCATTATCCCTGGAACGCAGTCACCATTATCTCCCTTATTATGGGGAGGTGAATGAGCAGGTCCCTCTGGACCTTAATTCATGCAGACATGAGTCTTTTCTGAGGGCTCCCGCCAACAATCTCTGCCAGACTCATGCGACAGTGTGCCCTTAACATGATGAGGGTAACGACTCCAGGCATTCTGCTCAGGTTCATCGAACCTGAGCAGGCAAAACGAATCTCCAGAGGCGAAATCCAGTTAACAGTGAGCAGGTTCTCATCTCTGCCATCTCCGGAGAAGTCCACCAACCTAACTTGGTGGCAAGCAACGAGTGGGCACACACACCTGCCCGTTTTAATTCCGCTGTCTAGCAGACTTGTCCGGTAGCATCACGCCAATCCCGCCATGAAATTCCAGTGGAGTATTATAGGCAGGAACACACACCTGTTTATATGTCATCAGCTAGTCAGTAGGCTCGTCTAACTACATATGATGGATTTCGTCAACCAACTTTGGTGAAGTGCAATCACCAGGAACATACACCTGCTTGTACTGATCAAGCATACCAACAGTCTCACTTGGTAGCATTCAGAGAAGTCAATCGGAATGCTCTGGTGACAAACAAGAGGCAGACTCAACTCTATTCCCCTACACTTGAGTACTGTCAGGATTCACTGATAGGAAAAGGAGGACAGGAGCAGGCACATACACCTAATCCAAGCACAGAATGGATGTATATCCTCATTCCGGCAGCTAAATTCACCAAGAACATTCTTCCAATGGTGAAAGAGCAGAAGAAAATTCCTTCTCATATTTTGGATTCTTGCCAGAATATTATAATAGCTTCAGCAACATCTCAGGGAAAGACACACAAATCTGTCCCTAGCAGTGGAGTGACACATCATCAGTTCACTCTGAAACAGACACACACCTCTATTCCAATCCAAGAGGGTTGTGGGGCATACTCCCCCATATCATACAGACAACCAAGTCAGGAACATTAACCTGATTTGAGTAGGGATCGTCAGCCTAACCTGGCCATCTCTTCTAATTAGGCACATACTCCTTCTCAGAGCATCCACTTTCGTCAACAAGTGGTTTCCAAGGCGAGTAAGAAGGCATCTAAAAAGAAGACCCGCCCAGGACATTCAAGAGATCAAGAGCCAATCTGTAACAAGGCCTTGCTCGATGATGAAATTCTTGAATCCCTTAGACAGTTATCTGTTGGAATTCATGATTTTACTCCCTCATTTCCCAATAGTGGGAACATTAATTCCGAAGGTCTTCAACAGAAACTTCCCCATGAAGGCTTGATTCATTACAATTCGGTCGATCTTGAAGTTTCATCTTCAGATGAGAGCCACATGAACCCTCTATGTGGTCAGAAGACCAAGGAGCAAGAGATCTCATCTTTTGCTATAATCCACCATGGTGGTCCTCCCCATTATGATGAATTTTTCTGCGAAATACCTCTCTGCAATTGTGATTCACATTGCCCAAAAAATGCTCTAGTGGACAATGTAGTACCGAGAAATTCCTCTTATCTTGAGGCACTTACAAATGTGAAACCAGTCATGTTTGATGCTTTATCTCTAGTAGGTGAAATACTTTTTCAATTGGAAGATAGCCCAGGGTGTAGGTCATTCTCCAAACCACCCCTAAGTAATACATCTTCTAGTTTGATCAGTGATTTCTCTACCGATACTGTTGAATCCAATGAATCAACAAGGAAGAACCAGCTCTGGTCAAAACAGGTAGAAGAATTGTCATTGAATGATAATGAGGAAATTCTTAACATGAGAAAAAAACTGGCGAAAGGTGAAGTTCCACTCATATTTTGGCCACTGGATGACTCTCACTGTGATAGTCCAGAGATGTTAATGGAAGATGGGATTCATGATATTCATCTCAACATAGGGAAAACTCTTTGTCAGTTACAAAAGAAAGTATTATCTTATGATAAATATGAAAATCATGTTAAGATAATAGAAGGGTTACAACATCAAATTGACTTGTCATATCTATCAGTCTCTCGATATCCTAAGGCTGAAAAGTAGCAGAGAGCCTTTCAGTGTTCATACCTTGGCGCACTAAGAAGATTGCGCCAGTTAATTGCCAATGCCCCATCTGGTATTCATGTCAGAGGATGGGGTGTTCACGGAGCACTGCATTTCTCGGGGCTCTCCAATCAGCAAAGAACATCAAAAATGGTCTCATGTAATGTTATTTCCCATGGACGGCCACAGTCAATGGGTATTGTTTGTAATCAAAGGTTTTCCCAAGAACGGGCTTCTACTAGTTCCTCTCAAAATCAAGAATACAGAGAACAAGTTGTTGAATTACTCCTGCATCAACAAATGATAATATTGAAAAGGCCTCTTGTATGGAGCAAACACATCATCAAGTGACAGAAGTGTCAAAAATCATCCAACGGTCTTTCGAGCCGGGTGATAAAATTGGATGTCGATTGATGGATCCAGCTAATTCTTGGACCAAGGCCTGCAAGATCAGGATAGCTTTTAATAAAGTCTCAGACATAGCATGTAAAGAGCCACCCTAGCTTGCAAGACTGGGGACTCTTTTAGACCAACCCTCAGAATCGTCAAATAGGATTCGAGGAGTTGAGCAAGAACAGCAGGAACAGCCCTAGTCCACCAGACTAGGGAATTTTTCAAATCATCAACCCCCTCCTCCGAGAATGTCGGTATTTTCTCGATTGGGGAATAAGGCTCAAGAGGAAAGAAGAGACATATTATCAGGAGATTCTCTCCAAATTATGGTTCATCAAGAAGTTCATGAGGGATCGAATCAACAAAAGGAAATGTCTCATCAAAGACATAGAAGGGGACAATATCGCAGGAATGCCTATAGGAGTGATGGAATGCATTATGCATCAATCAATGTCATCAATGCCATTATTGCTGATCCACCAGATGAGGCTCACTCAGAGGGATCAGATGAAGAGGTTCCTGCTCCAGAAGTTGTACGCACAGACCCAAATGAAGAAGGTGTGGATACACGAAATCAATGGATTACTCAGAACATAGGTAATCTTTCAAGTAACCAACATCCCCCTCTCCGAAAGGGATCAAACAAAGGGAAGGGAAAGAATCAGGTTACATATCGTTCCTTTGAAGAAGGCCAATCGCTCTCACTAGAGCAAGGATTTTACCAACAGGAGGAAGAAATGAAAGAATTTCGGAGGTTGAACGCAGAACTACTTCAGGGTAGTCTTCCTCCTAAACGTGCTGGGGCCAGCCAGTCAAGGGAGTTTGTTGCAGCTACTAAGATGGATCAAGAATATCCTCCTTTATTAGTACACCATCATAGGTCTAATCCTATGGGTCAAGTGCAACCAAAATAGGCAGTGCTTCCATCAGTTGCAGTATCAGCTGCCATACCTGTCCAAGCTCTAGTTAGTGCACCTGTTCAAGTCCAAACTCAACCGGATGTTTCTCAAAAGTTAATAACTACTATTGAGTCATTAATAGCTCGTTTGGAAGCTATAGAGGGAAAGCGTGCTCAGTTTCAACCGGAAAAGAGAGCTTACCCTGAATGGGTAGATGCGATCCCTCCCCCATCAAATTTTGGGAACCCTGTATTCCCGATTTTCAATGGATCAGGCGATCATGAATAGCATTTGATGCATTATGTGTCTTGTTGTGATCCTATGATGGGAACTCCGGAGCAGCAAGAAGTAGTGAAACTCAGATGCTTAGTGAAAACCATGCAAGGACCATCCTTTGTCTGGTACAAAAGCTTGAAATCCCGGTCAATTAACGGATGAGAAGATCTCCATCAATGATTTCTTCATCAATTCAGCTCAACTTTGTCAAAGACAATAGTTTTCGATATTACAAACTTTAAGCAAAGGGAGGATGAAAGGGTCTCATATTTCATTGGTCGTTGGAAGGTATTTACATATTCCCTGAGCTTAGCACTCCCTCAAGAGGAACTATTGCCAATCTGTGTGGAAAATCTGCATGACGAATTACGCAGACCAGTGATCCTTGTGAAATAAACAGGAGTGTTTTGAGACCACACTTCAACCGCTCAACAGATTGAAGATTATCATATACAGACTAAGGCTAAATCTTGTGTAATTCCATCAACTCTAGGAAGAAGAATGTTTAAAGCGGAGACTGCTATAGTTATGCTTAAGCAAGCACCTATACCTGCTTCTACTTCAAACTCCACCTCCTAAGCGTCAACAACAAAGGCCATTTCGTCAATATAATCAAAGAGATCAAAGGCGAAAACAATTTTAGGATTTGAAAAGCAATGTTTACTCTTCCCAAAATGAACAAGTTCCCAGTTATTTTATTTTGGCTCTGGAAAATAATTTGGTTCAATTGCCAAGGCCCAAGAGGCCAAACAAGGAAGGAGATGAAGACCATCCCAATTATTTTCCATTTCATCATATGTTGGGGCATCCCATCCAAGAGGTTTTTTCCTTCAATGACCTCCTGCAAAAGATTTTCAACTCGGGACAAGTCAAACTAAAAGGTTCATCAGCTCAGGTATAATGTGTTAATGCTACAGTTCCAGAGGAGGAAGGCGAGTGGCAAGAAGTCAAAAGCAAAAAATGCACAAAAATATGATGATTGGATGGTCAGAAAAATGATCAACCGATGTCATTCTATTTTGAGAACACAATTGAAGAAACCAATTGTGCCTTCTACCATGAATGCTGCAGCAAAACCCTCTTTATCAGAGGGAAAATCCTCAATGAAACGGCACAATTCCAAGAAAGGGGAACAATCAGAAGAAGAAGAGTATGTGATAAAGCCTAAGTTGTCTTTGGCTCTGGTAGATTTCATGCCATCTACTTCAAAGCAATGGGCACCGCCCCACCAAATGGCACAGCTTAAATTGGATAGTCAGGTATAGTCTTCATCGGATGAAGAGTTGATTTTTGGTTCTGTTAATATGATTCAATTAACAAATCCATATTCCAGTTGAAGTTTCGATAGTGATGAGCCTGAATTCCCTATATCAAATAGAGGAATCAGAGGATGTTTCAGAGGATCAGGATATAGGGAAAGACATGGATCTTTCAGAAGCCACTATTCCAATTCTAGCCCTGCTAGAACTGTGTACATAGTAGAAACTCATGGAAGAGACCTTCAGCGAGCTCATCAAGAACAAGAAAGTTCTTCTACCAATACCAAATTCAGTCCTAGAACAGTTATTCTAGAATACTGGTTGAAGGTTACATCTTATTCCTCTCAGCAAGTAAATGGATCTAATCAGTCTAATCTTCCAAAACTAGGAATATTGCCAACTCCAATCCCTATACAAGATGCATCAACTTCCAAAGCATCTACTTCCAAGGGACCTACTAAACCACATGTTCCTGCTAGGAAACGTAGTCCTCTGGATCAAAATAATGATGTATTGAAACACATGGCCCAAGTACCGGCCATGTTATCAATTCTGGATGCTTTGAATCTGTCAAAGGATCTCCGGGAGGCACTCATCGTGGCTTTGTCAAGTCCTCAGTAGTTTGAAACTGAAATTGCTGTAGCTGAATTCTATCACGTAGAGAATAATCTTGCAGAATGCCATGCAGTAATATATTTTACTAATGAAGATGAATATGATGTCGTGCATGGACATATTAGACCTTTGTACTTCTCTGGCAAGGTCAATGGCATAGACGTTCAAAGATATTTCATTTATAATGGTTCAGGAGTCAACCTCATGACCATTCGTACACTTCGGTGATTGGGCCTCACAGAATCTAATATATCTCCTTCTACCCTGATGTTACATGGATGTGAAAAAATGAACAAGAACCACTAGGTGAAGTTACACTTAGAACTCAGTTTAGAGATCTTGTATCCAATTCAGATTTCATGGTTGTTGATCAAGACTCAGCATTCAACATCTTTTTCTGAAGACCTTGGCTACATCAACATGCCGATATCTATTGATCATACCATAAATGTCTCAAGTATTGTTTCGATGGTCATGTTGGGACATTGTATGGTGATAAGGCCCCGTTCAAGACATGTGAGTCTCAATACATTGTGACAGAATTATATCACATGAAGGGAAATGAGAAATCCACAACCAGGGAGATTACCAAAGTTAATGATCCGTATGGTTTGGAAAAGATTCTAGTAAATCCATTTGCGCATGTGAGTAAATATTTTGTGTTACCTATCAGTAAAATTGATAGGGTAGAACCCAATCAAAATACTCTTATAGAAAGATCCATAATGTCAATTATGGCAGTAGAGTCAGAAAACATGGGAGAAATCGGCGATCCACTATGCAATATTGAAATCTCAAATGGTGACGTCTTCATTTCATCTGCTGAAATAAAACAAGTCTATACTTCTCCAATCAGGCCAGAAGAAGTTATAGAAACATCAGGGGTGAATAGTGATGCTGATTCTCAATCCATCATTTCCTCTTTATTTCCCAAGGAAGACCCTTCATCATCAATTAGGTCAGAAATGGATGCCTCTTCTTTAAGATGTTCAAATTTTAACATCTCTCTTAATAATGGAAATTCTACTTCATCATCTAGTATGCAAGTAGAAACGGAAGAAGTAACACATGTTGAAGAAGAAAAGAAAGATCTCAAAGTTGCTCCTCCAGTATTTGAAGAGGGTATCTCTACCACTGTGGATGAACTCAGTGAAATAAATCCGGGTACAAAAGAAGATCCACACCCCACTTTAATCAGTGTGGCCATCACTCTTGAAGAGAAAGAGATTTATATTTCCTTTCTAAAGAAAAATAGAGATATATTTTCTTGGAACTATAGAGAGATGCCTAGGATTTATCCTGATGTTGCTACTCATCATTTGGGTTTACCAGAAGAACATCGAGGATTTAAGAAAGCCACGAGAACAACAAACCCAACTTATGCTTCCAAAATTGAAGCTGAAGCCGATAAGATTTTAAAGATAACTTCTTCAAAGAAGTTCAATATCCAAAGTGGTTGGCTAATATTGTCCTTGTGAAGAATAATAAGAGACAAATTAGAGTTTGCATCAATTTCAGAGATCTTAATTGGCATTTTCCTAAAGATGATTTCCCAGTTCTAATTACAGAACTTTTAATTGATGAAACAACTGGATATGATTCACTTTCCTTCATGGATGGATATTCTGGATATAATCAAATCTGAATGGCTCCAGAAGATGAGGAATCCACAACTTTCCGAGCCCCTTAGGGTGTGTTTTTCTACTGGGTAATGCCCTTTGGCTTAAAGAATGCAGGTGCAACATATCAGTGTTCCATGCATCGTATCTTCAAACACTTTTTAGGGATGTTTGTTGAATGCTATGTGGACGATTTGGTGGTCAAATCCAAACAACTTTCTAATCACTTGGCTGATTTGGAAGTCATATTCCACAAGCTTCGACAACATAATTTGAAGATGAACCCCTTAAAATGTGCTTTTGGGGTAACCTCAGGAAAATTTCTTGGCATTATTGTACGCCATCGTGGTATTGAAGTCGATCCTGAGAAGACCAAGTCAATCCTTGGTATGTCACCTCCTCAAAATTTGAATGAATTAAGAGGACTTCAAGGACACTTATCTTATATTTGGAGTTTCATGACCAATTTGGCGTGAAAAAGTTTACCCATCACCAAATTGATGAATAAGGGAGTCACTTACCAGTGGAATGAAGAATGTCAATAATCATTCGATATTCTCAAGAAATACCTCTTGAGTCCACCGGTACTCATGCCACCTATTTAAGGAAGGCCACTTATCCTTTACATGAAAGCCTTAGAGAGATCATTGGGTGCCTTTATTGCTCCGAAGAATGATGCAGGGAATGAAAACAGCCTCTACTACCTCAGTCGGACTATGCATGAAGCAGAAACTCGATATTCAAGTATTGAGAAGTGCTTCCTGGAATTAATATTTTCAGTTAAAAAGTTGAGACACTACCTGCAACATCATGAGGTCCAATTGGTATCTCCCAATAACCCGCTCAAATTCATCTTTAGTCGTCCAATGCTTACAGGACGTCTGGCAAGATGTGAAGTTATTTTGCAGCAATTCAACATTTAGTATGTGTCTCAGAAGGAAATAAAGGGCCAAGCTCTGGCTGATTTCCTTGCTGAACACCCTTCAGTGGAAGACACATCTTTAGATATTGAACTCCCAGATGAGGAAGTCTTCTCTATTCAAGAAAATACTTAGGCATGGGAAATGTTTTTTGATGGTTCTTCTAGAAGTCCAACAGAGGAAAATGGAAAATATTAAATTCAACAAAATTGTCTTAGGAGTTGTGCTCATTTATCCATAAACGGAAGTGTTACCTTATCCCTTATTATTGTGGGAAGGTGGTACCAATAATGACGCAGAATACCAAGCTCTCATTGCTGGCTTGGAATTGGCGCTTCAAGCACAAGTGAATCCCTTAAAGGTGAAAGGTGATTCAAAACTGGTAATCAAACAATTCAATGGGGATTATTCCATCAGAAAAGAAGAGCTAATCCCTTTGTATGATTATGTCAAAGAGTTAATTGCGGAATTCCCTTCAGAACCGACATTTTCTAATGTCCCGTGATCACAAAATGCTCAAGCTGATGCACTGGCTAATATAGCCACATCTCTGGGAAATCCAAATCGGTATGAGACAACCATCAATATTTACCACCGTCATGAAATTTCACCTTATGTTTGAATCATAATAGAGGAAATTAATGAAATCAGTCCAATTCCTGAACTGTATGGTCATACTACAGGATAGATGTCACCTATTATGGAATACCTTCAAAATGGAACACTTCCACCTGATAGAGCCGAGAAAGAACAAATCTGGCGACGTGTGGTCAATTTTACTCTTTATGATAGCCTAGATCACTTAGAGAATATTCTCTAATAACATGGTTTTGATGGAGTTCTCTTCAGATTCATTGATGGTGAAGAGATAATGGCTGTTATGAAAGTAGTGCATGCAGGTGACTATGGTGCCCACCAGTCTGGACATAGACAGTCTGATCAGATTCGAAGGCTTCGATACTTTTGGACTTCAATGATTCAAGATTGTGTTGATTTCACAAAGAAGTTTCATTCATTCCATGTACATGCCAATTTAATTCATCAACCTCCAGAGTTTCTTCATACAGCTAAATACTCGCGGCCATTTTCCACATGGGGAATGGATGTGGTGGGACTTTACCCTTCAGCTACGACCAAGCAGTTTAAGTATATTCTTACTGCTACTGATTTCTTTTCCAAACGGGAAGAGGAAATACCTATTAGGGAATTCAGTTCTAAATGCATTGTTAGGTTCATCAATCCTAACATCATTACTAGATTTGGTGTCCCTCATACCATATTGATAGACAATGGCACCAACTTCTGTTCATCCGAGATGAAGAAGTTGTATCATGAATACAACATCAAATCCAACCATTCATCTCGGTATCATGTAGAAGCCAATGGCCATATAGTAGCCTTCAACAAGACTCTTTCAAATATACTGAAAAATATGGTGGATAATGATAAGAATTCATGGCCTGATAAACTCTTTCATGCTTTATGGGATTATCAGACTACCACCCACACTGCAACGCAGTCAACTCCATATTCACTAGTATATGGAACAAAATCCGTCTTTCCCATTGAAGTTCAACTACCCTCGCTCAGAGTATCCATTTTTGATCAGTCATCTATAGATGAAAAATATAAAAATCAATTGAACGAAGTGGAAAAGTAAAATGAGAAAAAATTGTGCACCTTGCACCACCTGGAAGTCTATCAGAATCGAATAGCACAAGCCTTAAACAAAAATGTTCATCTTCATTCATTCACTCGGGGTGAATTGGTATTTGTTCTTAGAACTCCAATGATACTAGGAAAGAAACCTCCCAAGCTTGAGCCAAAATGGGAAGGACCTTACTCAATACATAGGGTCTACTCCAATAGAGCTTATTCATTAATCTCGATGGATGGAGAAGTCATCACTACTCCAACCAATGCCATATTTTTTAAGAAGTAATTTGTATAAACACAAAATATATCATCATTGGTCTGTTATGACCTTAAACTGCACCACCGTCCTGCATGACATTAAAACTGCTCATCATTTCCATAAAACATGCCATTAAACTATATCCCCTTCATTGTCCTTGATATATGACGTCAAACTATACAGTAACGGTCTATGCATATAACCTTAAACTATTCGCACTTTCATCCAACATGACGTTAAACTGTGCCCCCCTTCATCGTCCTTGCTATATGACATTAAACTATACAGCAATGGTCCATGCATATGACCTTAAACTATTCACGCTTTCATCCATCATGACGTTAAACTGTGTCCCCCTTCATCGTCCTTGCTCAATGAAGTTAAACTATATTGAAGTCCCTTACGTCCAGCAAGATGTTAAACTGCATAACCAATGGTCCATGCAAACGACCTTAACCAATTATCACTTACATCCAAAATGATGCTAAACTGTATCATCCCTTTTTCATCCAACATGGTGTTAATCTGTGAAAAAGTCCCTAATACGTCCAACATGATGTTGAATGGTGTACTCTTTTGTCCTCAATGCATGACATTAAACTGCACAGTCCCCCTTTTTTGTCCAACATGACATTAAATTGTATTGTCCTCATCGTCCTAACTACATGATGCTAAACTGTATAGAAAGTCCTTTAATACTTCCTACATGACATTAAACTGTATTTTTTCCCTGCTACATGACACTAAACCATGCAACACCAATAGTCTTAACTACAAGACCTTAAACTGCATAGTCCCTTTATATATCCTACATGACATTAAACATTGCATCATTAGGGTTGTTGATACCTCTTGTTTCTCACACCGAGTATGACTCATGTAATCTTAGATAAAACTTCAACCAAACACTCTCTCTAGGCTACTAACCATGTGTAAGTCCCAATACTATTTTTTAGGTCGTTGTCCCCAAGAAGAACTTGATCACTAATTCATTCTTTAATTAAACTACGTGGACTTTGATCCTTTCCTTCTATGCTGGGTACGTAGGAAACCTCCTAAGGTTCAAGACCAAAACCAATTTCTTCACATCAGTTCACCTCCATCTCATACGATGTTGATTCGTGAAACCGCCTCTAGAATCAATATCTTTACATTGGTTCACTTTCTTCCTTGATATATGACGTTATACTATACAACACTTTTGTCCATTATGAAAATAAACTACAATATTCTTTGATACCCTCACCTGAGAGGGAATCATTATTTACGTTGTTTTTCAATCATGTTTCATTTTAAAGACGACATGTGTACATGGAAATACCTGAACCTTTTATCTTGGGTTAAAGCATAATTGCACTAAAGTCCCCTTTCACCCTTCACATGTACGAACCAAATCTGTATAGAGGGTATTTCTAGAACTACGTGGGCTTGATTCCCATTCTTATGGGACACGTAGGAACGTTCGAGTGTCCCTCGAATCAAGCCCCAAGTCTTTTTGGGTCTAACCCCAAATTCCTCTTTCAGTCCCCTGGCTGAAAAATCCCCATGAAAACACACACTGTGTATTTCTTATAATGGTCCAAGCTCTATGACCCTAAACTAAGATCTCCAATAATTTTCTCCCACATGATGTTAAACTGTAGTTCAAGAACAATGTTTGGATTAATTCCCATCCTTACAGGATTCGTAGTGAAGTCCAACATTTCCATTCAGGACCAAATCACAACATGATTATGGTTCGCATTAATGTGTGTATTTATGCATACATTGGAAAATACCCTTATCTATGTGTCATAATCCTCGCCTTAAATATTTTCATATCTTCATAATCCTTTTGTTGACTTCTAGTCACAAAAATGTCAAAGTTCTTGAGAGTTCTTTTTCCTGACCGTGATGTGTGTGCCCTTAGGTAGCCTTGCATAAATAGTCTCCATAACAGATTTTTCAGCCAAAAGATACTATTATTTGACGATGTAGCCAGTGCCCTTAGGTGGCCCTGCATAATTCAACATCCAAACGGTTTAGTCGAATACTGGTAACTTCATTCTTGGAAAGAAATCCACTTTTGTCCTTATTTGTATTAATGACAATATGTAGGGATCTACAAAAATATACATCCTTAACATACTTGTCCCATATCCTTTTTCATGATCTAAAAGTATTCAAGTCCATGGTTTATATTATTCTCCCCTATGTTTGGGTAAGACCTTTGTAGGAGTGATATCCATCCAGTTCTTCAATAATCATGTTTGGAAGTATCTTCTCCATATTCAAGTACCCCTTTCCATACAACAAACTCTATACTTTGGAAAATTTGAATCTCCATAAAATTTCACTGGATTTTTAGCACTAGGAAAGTAAATTTATGAGAGTTCTTTTGCCTGACTATGCTGCACGTGCCTTTAGGTGGCATTGCATAAGTAGTTTACATAACTGACCTGTCAGCCAAAAGATGCTATTTATTTGACTATGTAGTCAATGCCCTTAGGTGGACATGCATAATTGAACCCCCTAACATGTTTGTTAAATAATGGTAACTTCATTCTTGGGAACTACTTATTCTAATGCCTTTTTAGCTCTTTTTTCATATCATTTCTCATATTCAAATTTTCATAAGTCATAGTTTACATATTTTCCCTCATACTTGAGTATGGTAATATGTTTTCAGATGAATTGTCAAGGAATTGAGTCGATTCTAATTCATTCGGTCAAAGCTATTTTGACCTTAAACATTAGCCACTTTATGTCTGACGTGCATGAATTTAAACTTCCCACAAAATACAAAAGAACTCTGAATAAAATCCAAGTTCCATCTCACTAAACATACATTTTATAAGATTTAGGTAATATTGAGAAATTAAGAGATTCAAAGTTTGTAGGGTTATTTATATTAATCCTAGTAAAAATAAAACTATGCTCACTGGGCCCATTGGCATAGGTAAAATATAAAGTAGGGAGAAAAAGAGAATAAAAGCATAAATGATTGGAGGTAAAAGTACTCTCCATTGATGTACAAGAATTAGAAGGACATCCATAGATTGGAGTCTCTTCTCTTTTTCAGGAAATTACAAAAGACTGTCAACATATGTCTTTATTTGATGTACAGCATCCCGAGCTTCATCAGCATCCACCTGGAATTCATTCATTCAACTGGATACCATAAGAGATGCAGTGATTCTAGCTCTTCTTGGAACAATTATAAAAGATTATTCTTGAGTGCAGTTTGTGAATATTTTCTACTGATCAAAAAATGAATCTATTTCTGTCCAAGAGACTTGAATGATGGATACATGGATTTGAGAATGAAGAAATGGAAGTAAAGATCCATCTGGAGAGAGTAATCTTTTCATATATTGTTCTAATAACATATTTCTCTTCTCTCCACCAAACATTAGTGGAAAACATTTCAGCCCATGGTTTTTCCATTTTCATATATGCAAGGAAATGGAATGCAGGAAAAATCTGAAAGTTAACACCAATGTTGTTTCTGTTAATGCATAGAATAACCGAAATAAGTGGAGTAGCAGTGCAGCTGCATCTCAGGAATATAGTTCTTTGCATCTGGAACATTGAATCCTTGTAGATGATCATGACCATATAGAGACAGGTAGATGCTCTGTGGGAAATTAAGATGATATTTCTTCAAGTACTTAGCCAAATCTGGGAGAGTGTTGTCCCAGATATCATCGTAATCATGGATAAAAATGTTAATCATCTCATCAATATGCTTGCTAGCCAGTTCATCAGCTATTCCGGTTCTAAGAGCCATTTATTCTACACAAAATTTAAATAAATTAACTCTTAAGTAAGTTGATTTTTCATAAAATTTGTGAAGGAATTTTAGAAAAATGGGAATGGCATTATGGCGCACAAGTATGGATGTGTCACACTAGTATGGATGTTTAACGCATGTGTTAATATGCCTCACATGTTTTTTGCGCACATGTATCACCGCACAAGTCCTATTACCTTGACAACAGTGCAACAACGAAGAAATAGCGGAAAACGAGAAACTTGCGCGGCGAAGGTGACCTGCGCGGTGAGAGCTCGAAAATCGGGAAATCAGGTGCTATGTGCGATAAATGATCACATATTTATAGGCCAAGTGGCCCAACTATGAACCTATAGCTAGCGCTCTCCATCCCATGCACTCCAGCCCTGCGCGACTCGCACCTGCACGAGGATAGTTGCGCGGTGAACACCTGCGTGCCTCTTTCCCTTTGGTTTTCTTCTTTTCCTCAGAGTCACATCCTTATTCTTTCGGATCCAACTATGAGGGGGGACTTTTGTTGACGCTCATTTTTGCCACATTGTCTGAAATAATGGAAAAGGAAAAGATTTAGCACAAATTGATTCATCCTTTGAAGAAAACATCAATAATCGATAAAGGCATGAACAAGGCTTCAAATGCACATGCGCCACGCAAGTTCCCTTACTGTCATGCAAGTACACTTGCGCACCCCAGTTGGTCATGCAAGTACACTTGAGTGCCGAAGTTGGTCGCGCAAGTGACTTGTGCGCCCTAAGTGATAATTTCCTGGGGTCTTCTCTAGCCTATAAATACCCCTGGTGGGCCCCCATTTCCGGAGGAATTTTTCCAGAATTCAGATATAGAGCTCTAAACGCCCAAGTCTCTTCTTCAGGTCTTCCGAACACTTCTAAGGTAATTATTTACCTATAATAGAAGGTCTAAACAAGAGGAGTAAGGTATAACTATTAGAATTCACAAACACTTGTGCGCCTAAGGTGTTTTACCCTTAAGGGAAATGAACATACTTGTGCGCCGCCTTACTTATTCACCAAATTTGTGCACCTCTCTTCTGGAAGTACCTCAGGATAATTCTAAAGGCTTTGTTCAAGGATCTCCCAAGTGTTACCCTACTGGTTAACAATCTCCCAAGTACCCATGTGTCGTGCAGGTATACCTGCGTGACTAGGAAATGCGCGCCCACGCAGTACTTGCGCGCCTGCCAGGACATGCGTGCCCCTTCCTTTTTGGGTGCCCTTCTTTCACATTTAACCCATCTTATACCATTTCACATCTCCTATTCAATATTCCGTCTTTCAGAAATTCTTCAAATCCATTTATGGAATGTTTTCTTGATTAACTTCCTTATCTGAAAGGAATTCTGTGGAATATCTCTCAAAAACTAGTGATTTACACATCTTTATGTCACTAAAGATTGATATTTCATTCATTAAACCTCATCCATTATGATTAGATAACCCCTTAACATGGGCCTCCTTCTCAAGAGTAAGTCCTAGTCATAATTCCCATTCACATTGGGCATTCTCCTTAGGAGTAAGCCCCTTGTCCACTAATGTTGGCATCCTTTTCAGGAGTAAGACCAAATCATAAAATTCCCAAATATGGGCATCCTCTTTAGGAGTAAGCCCCAACCATAATTCTCTTAACCTGGGCCTCCTTTTCAAGAGTAAGTCCCAACTCCTTTAATTTTATCTTAAGCTGTCCTAATTTACTTTTGATTTGGGCTTCCTTCTTAGGAGTAAAACCCAATAATAAGTCCCCTCCTAATTTGGGTCTCCTTTTCAGGAGTAAGCCCCAAGTTAGAGTATCCAAATCTCCATAATGTACATATACCTTTATGGACCCTATTCCTGGATTTCTTCCCATACGTAAATCTTAATCTTCATCTGTTTGCGTAGTCATACATACATAAGCCCCAAATAATTTCTTATGATTTCATCTTTCATCGCACAATTGTCTGGTTTTTTACCAATACCGCTTGTTTCTCACACCGAGAATGCCTCACGTGAGCTTAGAGTGTAAAAGTAATTATGACATCTTTATTTGAGCCATCAATCATAAACATCATACTCCCTTACTTGAACTACGTGGGTTATGATTCCTTTTACAAAATAAAGGATATGTAGGCAACCCATTCTGTGGGTACGATCCCCACTTTCAAATAATTCATGTTCTTCTGAATTAGAATAAACTTCAAGTTCCCCACTGAGTGGATTTAAAACAAGTATGGTCATCATAATGACCAAGAGACTATTTATGTATCAAAGGATACAATTGACTAAGAATCTCTAACAAATACAGTTGATTCTATATCAATGAAGAACCTCGAATACACATAAAAGATTCTCTAAATTTCCTACATATCAATAATTAATTGTCAGATCTAAAGGAAACCTCATTTTATACATGGTAATGTAATAAGGATTCATGTACATAACTTAAATCTATAAATAGAGTCCCAAAGTAGACAATAATGCCCCAAAAAAGGTGTGATGATTCTGACCTGCCATCCTCTCGACCAATACAAATTCCTAAGCCTCATCAGTCCACAACTAATGAGCGCCTACCTTTGGAAAGAAGGTTCAAATGGATATAGAATCATTGGAAGTTTCTAGTTCTACAAACAAAACTGTTAGAAACTTCTTGGAATGTTTGAATCTTAAATCTATGAGGTCATCCCATAATCCAGAGGAAAATAGGTGTCTTATTAGAGTATGTTTGGATGGTGGTTGATATTGTATTGGACTCTCAATGTTACACTAACCCTGAAGGAACTTGTGTTGGATAACACTGCATAATGTTCCACTGATGATGTAATGTGAGTGTCCACCAAGTGTTATGTTGAGTCATATCATAATATCATCTTCTAGTCATATGGTCCATTGATATATGATATAGAATGAAGGATTATTATCTGTGTTCATTTTACATGTGATGTATTATATTCTCCTAATGTGATCCATGATCTATTTATATCTAAATGTGTAGTTCTACCATGAGTGAGAATTATGAATTTAACATAGTATGGTTTAGGACTAGATGTTTTTTATGTGAGTAGTAATTCAAATTCATGTGGTAGTGTTATTCAATCTTTGTATGGATTATGTAAAGTCCTGGAATTATTCCATGTATTTTTTTTAATTATATAGATATATTACAAGTCTGTAAAATTTGAAGGCACATGATTTAGAGGCCCGGAGTGGCCAAAATGAATTTCCAAACATTCTTTAAGAACATTTAGTTAACATGTGAGCAGGAATTCATAACTTCTGAACTAGGGCTCAGAATTGAAATCTGAGGACACCGTTGAACTTGCAGCGCCGATTTTCGCATAAGGAGGCATTCACCTCGACCACAGTGGGTCGAGGGTGGATGATAGAAATCTCATTTTTTTTTGTGGTGGAATAAAAAATAAAAAATTAGTTTTAGTTTTATTTGAAATCTCTCCACCACTTTTTGAATTCGGTGGTGGGGACCACCTAACCTTGAAACCCCTATTTTAATGTGGTGTAACTCTTGGAAACCCTCAACCAATTAATGATCCATAATTAATGGAACAATTAATGGAATCTTAAAAATAATTAGGGGGAATGGATACCCACTTCTACTGGAATTGAGAATTGTTGGAAAACGCTTTTGTTGGAGAACTCTTGGTGGAAGAACATCCTCCAATGAAAAACATCCTCCAACGAATAATGAATATCTGGATCAAGAACGTTGAACCAATGTTGAGCACAGATCGTAAGCGTATTGCGGGTGTGATGGGATTTGACATCTCTTTCATTGTTTTCATCTTCTTCCTCATTCCATCTCCAAATAACAGTCGAGGTAGGGTTTTTTAGTGATTTTTTTCATTAATTTATATTGATTCAATCTTCTTGAACCACAAGTTATTGGTTTAACTCAGAGGGTGTGGGACAAATGAACACAGCTCGATCCCTCCGCTACTTCTTTGTTTGACATGTTCTTCATGAGAGAATCTTTAGGTTGAGTGGAACTCGACCTTCATAGACTTAATATGACGACGACGTCCGGATATGAACAATGATGCCTTCGAAATGAAGAATGGGCCACCAGACCTCACTCGGTTACCTGTGAAAGCCTACCAGCATGACGACACCGGTGCCCAGCGCAGGTGACTGGAACTGGCAGGGTATAAGGCGGTGGCTAGCACACCGGCCGACAGTAATGGTGGAGGCGGAAAAATCGCACCGCCGATGGAGGCCATGGACCATCGGCCGCAGTATTGGAGGGTGTGGCTGACATGCCAACTGGTAGCCTGGAAGCCGGGGTGGCACACATCCACGCCTCCAGTGTTAGAGTTTGCGGCTATTGAGCAATGACGATGCGCCTGGAGGGAGTCAGAAACTCGACCATCCGTGGAGGCAACAACGGTGCACATTGACACTGTTGGAAGGGGAGCTGTCCGGAACCCTGGCCGACCGCGTCACTCCGACCAGGACCAACTCCAACGGGTCCTGCATGCTAGTAGGAGGAACCATGTGGTGCTTCCAGGGTGTCCAGAACTGAACGACACTCATGAAGTTCGGAAATCCTATGGGTGCTCCTCCCCTAGGTGGCGGCTAGGGCAAGCCACCGCGGTCATGGGCCGCCCCCTTTGTTGGTCGGGCTGGACCGCGACCCTATGGGATGGGACCACTATGGTCCTGCCCATCTGTACTGGATCTGGACCGGGTTGGGTTGACTTGTACCAGGTCGGGTCGGCCCAAGACGGGTCGGTCCATGTGAGTCCAATCTAGACCAAGATACGCCTTTTAGCCATATCTTGAGAACCGGGAATCCGTTTGACAAACCGTTTGTGGCACTAGAATCCTTGAATCGAGACGGTTCTTTTGTTATATTCCGATTGAGTTTGGGATAATGGTGAAGTATGGCTATGTTGGATTGATCCAGAATCCAACTGGGCCATCGGAAGGCAAACACTAATAACTTACAAATCAGGTGTTTGATTGACACGTCATCTGTCGAATTGGGTCCCTTATGACATGAAAGACCTTCTTGATACTTCTTCATGGGACTTAGTGTTAGTTTAAGTATCATCCAATGGCTTGAGGAGTAGATCCTCCTTAAATCAATCATGCTTAGTGCGGGAACCTTGTGGCAGGCTATACTTGAAGAACCTTCAGATACTATGTGGGTCATCTTTGGATCCTATGTGGGTCAGCATATACCGATCCTATGTGGGTCATCTATAGATCTTGTGTGGGTAATCATCAGATCCCGTCTGGGTCATCTTCAGATCCTATGTGGGTCAGCATATACGGTTCTTTTGTGGGTCCTATTTAAATCCTTTGTGGGTCATCTTCGAATCCTATGTGGGTCATCATCGATTATGTGTAGGTCAACCGCAGAGATTCTCGACGAAGTAATATGATCTAGAAATACAGCTAGTCATCTATACTTCCATACTTATGTTATAATAGTGTGGGCTATGTCTTTAACTTTGTGGTATTCTTATTTTTAGTGCTACCAATGTGACATTCTTACCTTTTTGGAATGGTTGTGCTTTTGGCTAATGATATGGGCTATGTGTTCCTCTTGAATGAGTTGGGTTACTTGATAATGTAGGTATATATATGGGATATAACAAAGTATGGTTGATTGTTTCTTCGTGCTTTTTAATTGTGGTATTTCTTTGTGGATTATCCTCTATGGATTCTAAGAGATCCTCGGGGGTCTTGGGGTCCCTACTATGTGTTGTTATACTCACCCCTACATGGGCTATGCCCATACCTTGTTGTGTATTGTGTAGATGATAGGAATCATTGATCAAGGATGAGGGTTCCAGGACTGGAGGCTGCACAGAGGTGGACCATTAGATGAGACGAACCACAGAGACGACTATTTGAGAGCTGTACCTACCCTTCAGGTAAGTTCTTTGGTGGGTGTTCACATGAGCTGTTTTCAGCTTTACTTGTACATTCTAGTTGGGCTTGTATTCCACCCCCTTTACTTACAATACTCATCCGATTTAATTTATAGTTTATGTCGTGCTTGTAGCTTGCTGTGTGCTTGGATTGTGTTATTTTTCAGGTTATAAGGAAATGCCTTCCCAGATTTAGGGATATGCCTTTCTGGTGCCAGTCTCCAGCCCCTGTCCAATGAAAGGCGGTCTAAGGGTAGTCATGGAATAGACCCCTAATGATGGTTCATGAAAAATTGGTATCAGAGAATTCGGTTCTACTGAATAACTAGGACTCTGATCTTTTCTATGTAGAAATAATGTTAATTGTTATGAGTGGGGTTCTCAGTTTTGGGAATCCAGTGTTTCTGCAGTGGCCGACGTATCCATACACGAGGACCCTGACTTCTGATTTCCGACTCAGTGCTTGAAAACATTGTTTGCATATGTTTTTTTGGAAATGTTATCTTTGCAGCCTCTTTGAGTCAGCTCACCAGGTATAAATTATTGACTGTGGCGCATCTGTTTCTTTTTAGGATGCCTCCACCCAGAAAGTCTTCCAGGGTTCCAGGTAGAGTATGCAATGACAGTCTACCATGCAATGAGGCTTTAGTATAGGCCCCCATTTGGTAGTTGTACCAAAGGGTGGTGTACCGGCAACCCCACTAACCATTGGACAACCTATGCCACCAGCCCCAACAAGAGTGGGTGAACGCTGATTGAGCACATTTCACGAGTTCATGCACCAGAGGCCACTAAGGATCGAGGGTGAGATGGATCCATAGGCGATTGAGGACTGGCTGGAGGTCGTGGTCATAGTTTTCCAACTGGTAGGGACACCAATTGATCTTAAGGTTATCCTTGCAGCTAGTATTCTTCAAAAAGGAGCAGGGAGATGGTAGAGCTTGATTATCCAGGTTCACAAAGAGGAGACTCTCTTCATGGTAGACTTCGAGAGCCTTTTCGGGGCAGAGGTCATCCCAGCGACCTTACACTCTGTTCTTATATAGGAGCTTCTCCACTTGTAGCAAGGAAACATGACCGTGGCTTAGTATTCTGTGAGTTTCCATGACCACTCGCACTACTCGACTGACATGGTGTGTGACCCTTTCTTCAGGGCCCGGAACTTCGAGAAGGGGCTCACATGGGAGATTAGATCTTCGATGGCATCTCTCAGAATCTCGACGCAGGAAGTGGTGTTTGAGCGAGCACTCTTGGTGGAGAGCTTCCTGGGTGAGCAGTCGCCAATATTGAGACCCAGCACGAGACGTCACGTAGTAGAGTCATCTGTAGCTGGCAGTAGACAGATGATGTAGAGGTCCAAGTGTAACAAACCTACAGGTGTATGACCACATGACACATGGTCGGTTGTGCAGGTCTCTTGAGATAGAGTAGGAAAGGAAAGGAGAAGGTAGTGTTACTCGTGCGGCGGGTAGGGTCACATGGCTCACACCTGCTAGACCCTCCATATGGACGACCAATAGACAGTCGAAAAACCACATGGGAAGAGGAGATGATCTGATTGAGGAGGTCTGCAGGCTATAGGTGGAAATGGTAATGGATCTGTCCATGCAGAAGGTGGTGGGTGGCGATTCGAGGTTCTACTGCCACCTCCTCCAGGTGATCCACCCCAACCATGGGGAGCAGGTGGACAGGGACGAGCTCAACTCTATGAATATAGGGGCTACGACCCCAAAACACCAGATATGATATGAGGTATAAAATTTGTCTACTCCACCTTAGCTGTAGTACTTATAGACATAGGTGCCAATCACTCTTTTATTTCCACAACCCTCGTTCAGAGCTCATATATTCCAGTGGAGCCATTGGCTCGATCCTTATGGCTAGCGACTCCTACGGGAAATTATTCAATAATTAAAAACTGGTGACGGAAGTGTAAGCTTACTCTAGGTGGAGAGAGCTTCGACTGGGATCTCCTAGTAGTGGAATCATGGCCTTACAACATCATCTTGGGTATTGACTGCTAATCCACAATCCATGCTACGATTGACTATATTAAGATCAAAGTGCGGTTTGTCCACATGGATGGGACATGGTATTCCTTCACCAACGAGAATGGAACCTTTTTAGTATAGGATGGACTAACCCGAAGAAGTGTGAAGCCAATCACTCATCAGTTATCTATCCTTACCCATGGAGAAGTTGATTTTGAGAGTTCGAGTTATCCTGTAGTGGTGGACCTATACACTGATGCTTTCCCTGATGATGTTTCTGGTTTACCTACTCGCATAGAGGTGAACTATCATATCTACTTGTACCTCAGGAAAACACTGATTTCTACACCACCATATCAGATGGCTCCCACAGATCTTTGAAAGTTGTGAGTATAGCTGGAGGACTTATAGAGGGAGGGGTTCATTACGCCTTGTGTCTCCCCTTGGAAAACCCCGATTTTGTTCTCCAGTAAGGATAATGGGAGTTTGAAACACTTTTTGGACTATCGGTTCTTGAACCAAGTGATTGTGAAGAACAAGTACCCACTACTGATGATTGAAAATATCTTTGATCGGCTGAAGGGAGAGCGGTGGTTTTCGAAGATAGACCTCAGATCAGGCTATCACCAGATCAGCGTATGAGATAAGGATGTGCAGAAGACGACCTTCAGATGTCATTATGGACACTATGAGTTCTTGTTTATGCCATTAGGAATGAACAACGCTCCAATAGTGTTCATGGGACTAATGAACAGGATCTTACATTCATACCTCAATCACTTTGTGGTAGTCTTCATCGATGAAATCCGGGTATAATTAGATACAGAGGAGGAGCATGCCTATCATATGCAGATATTTCTATACACAATCTGAGAGCACCATCTTTATGGTAAGATCTCGAAGTTCCAGTTCTGGATATGAGAGGTTCACTTCCTAGGACACATCATCTTAGAGGCTGGAGTTGTGATAGATCTGGTGAGGACTAAGGCTGTGCTTTCTTGGGAGCCACCTAGCTATATGAAGGTGGTGCGGAGTTTCTTGGGTCTAGCCGGTTACTACTGGACGATTGTGCATGACTTTACCAAAGTTGCGGCACCCTTATCAGTGTTGATGAAGAAGGGGAAACCCTTTGTGTAGTCATAGAGATGCTAGCGGAGTTTCTTGGAGCTGAGGTAGAGACTGATGAGTGCCCTCATCTTGAGGATATCGGAGGGGGGTGTGGGTACATAGTCTACTGTGACAGATCAGGGACCGATCTTGGATGTGTCTTGGTGTAGGAGTGAGCAGTGATCGCTTATGGTTCTCGATAGATAAGACAACACGAGAAGAAAAACGCTACCCATGACCTGGAGTTAGCGTCAACGGTCTTCTACTTGAAGATGTGGAAACATTACATGATGAGCTAATGTTTTGCAGTTTACTCTGATCACAAGAGTCTTAGGTACATCTTCTATCAGAAGGACCTGAACCTGAGACATCAATGTTAGCTTGAGTTCCTCCAGGACTATGACTTCGAGATAGTCTATACTCCTAGGAAGGGGAATATAGTAGAAAATGAACTCAGTAAGAGATCTGGAATACAGTTGCTGAGTGAGGCGATGAAGAAGCTGGCTACTTTTTGGATATCCTATGTGAATCGAGATGGAGAAACTTATATTCAGTCTCTAACAGTCACTCCCCCACTCCATCAGCAAGTTAGGGAGGTGCATCTTGGAGACACTGATTGTGAGCCTTGGTGTGATTAGATATCCATAGGACAGACACCTG
Source organism: Viscum album (assembly GCA_963277665.1). NCBI lineage: Eukaryota > Viridiplantae > Streptophyta > Magnoliopsida > Santalales > Viscaceae > Viscum > Viscum album. Next base: position 2,060,327,340 of record OY728132.1, read on the forward strand.
ATGGATTTTCTGATGGTGGGGATCATGTCATCTTCTTCAGAGGATGTACTATGGTACTAGTAGCACTACAGGAAGAATTATTGAGGGAGTTCAATATGCCCCCTCTAACGATACATCCAGGAGTGGCGAAGATATACCACGACCTCCGACGTTAGCACTGGTAGTTAAGAATGAATAAATCTATGGTAGAGTTTGTCTCAAAGTGCCTCACTTGTTAGCAAGTGAAAGTATAGCATCATGTTCTATTGGGTTTAGCTCAGCCACTTGAGGTACCAGAGTGGATGTGGGATGGAATTTACATGGACTTCATGATAGTACTTCCACACACATCTAAGGGACATGATTGCATCTAGGTGATCGTTAAACGGCTTACCAAGTCGGTCCACTTCCTACCTATTACAGAGAAGGGATCAGTAGAGAGCTTGGAAATCCTCTACATATAGAAGATTGTATGACATCATGGAGTGCCCTTGGTGATTTTCTTCGATGATGATGGACATTTTACTTCTTTCTATGGAAGGGGTTGCAGGAGGTGTTACGATCTTATCTTCGATTAAGCATCGCCTTTCATCCTCAAATGGATGGTAAAATATAGAGGACCATTCAGACCCTCGAGGACATTTTGCGTTCTTGCATCCTTGATTTCAACCGTAGTTGGGAGGATCACTTTCCCTTGTTGGAGTTCGTGTACAACAAAAACTATCACTCCTCCATAGGTATGATCACATTTCAGTCATTGTACGGTCGACCTTGAAGATCATCTCTTTGATAAAATGACCCAGGGGAGTCAACCCTCATATGAATATAGATGGTAAGAGATACCACGAGGAAGGTTGAGATCATTCATGAGTGGATGAAGACTGCACAGAGCAAGCATAAGTCTTTGGATGATAGGATACAAAGACCTATGGAGTTCGAGGATGGTGACCATGTCTTTCTATGGGTCTAACCACAATGAGGTTTGTAGAGATTTGAATCGGGTGGAAATTTATCTCAGAGGATCATAGGACCCTTTTAAGTCATCAGTAGAGTTGTAAAGGTGGCATACTACCTAGACCTTCCCCCACAGTTGCAACGGGTGCATGGCGTTTTCCACATATCCCAACTGAGGAGGTATGGGAATGATCCTTCACATATCATTGACTGGGGAATGCTGGACAATAAGGATGGGGCGACGTTTTCAAAGGTTCTAGTAGAGATTGACGATTGACAAGAGAGATTCCTTCATGAGAGATTAATATATATGGTATGCGTACATTGCAGCATGAAAACCTCTAATAGAGGACATGGGAGAGGGATGCTCATATTCGTGCTCATTATCACCACTTGTTTCCCTAGTTTGTGTTTTGGATTTTAGGGACGGAAATCCATGAGGTGGGGAGAATGTAAAGACCTATAATTTTTCCATGTAATTTTTTCTAATTATATGGAAATATTGAGAGTCTTTGAAATTTGACGACACATGATTCCAAGGCCCGGAGTGGCCGAAATGAATTTGCGAACTTTTTTTAAGTATTTTCAGTTAACATGAAAGTGGAAATTCATAACTTTTGAACCGTTGCATGGAATTGAAATCCGAGGACACTGTTGAACTCGTAACACCAATTTTCTCTTAAAGAGGCCTTCACCTCGACCATAGTGGGTCGAGCGTGGAAGATGGAAATCTCAGTTTTTGTGGAGGAATAAAAAATAAAACAACACTTTTATTTTTAATTGAAATCTCTCCCCCATTTTTTGAATTTCATGGTGGGGACCACACGACCTTGAAACCCCTATTTTAATATGGTGTAACTCTTGGAAACCCTCCCCCAATTAATGATCCATCATTAGTTGAACAATTAAGGGACTCTTAAACTTAATTTGGGGGATTGACACCTCACTTCTCCTGGAATTAAAAATTGTTGGCAAAAGATTTTGTTTGAGAAATCTTAGTTGAAGAACATCCTCCAAAAAAGATCATCCTCCAGTAAGGAATGAATATCTGGGTTAGGAAAGTTGAACCAACATTGCATCACGAATCAGAAGCATATTGCGGGAGTGACGAATGTCGGTGTCTACTTCATCATCTTCATCTTCTTCCTCACGACATCTCCAAAGAATGGTCAAGGAAGGGTTTGTTCATGACTGTTCTTCATTAATTTATGTTGATTCAATATTCTTGAGCTACATGCTATCAGTCTAATGCGGAGGGTGTAGGAAAAATGAATGTTTCCCAATCCCTTCACGACTTCATTGATTGATGTGTTCTTCGTGGGTGAAACATCAGGTTGAGAGAAACTCAACCATGATAGACTTGATGCGACGACGACGTCCTGAGACGAACATTGATGCCTTAGTAATGAAGAACGAGCCACCAGATCTCACCCAGGGACCCGCGGAAGCCCACTCGCGCAACGACACTGGTGACTGGCACTGGTAGGGTAAAAGGTGGTGGATGGAACACCGACCAACCGTGATGTTGGCAGCAGTGCAACCGCACTGCCAAAGGATGCCGACGCCAATTAGCCGCAGCGGTAGAGGCTGGAGACCGGCATGCCGACCGGCTGCATGGAAGCTGGTGCGGCGCGCTTCCATGCCACCTATATTAGAGGCCACGACTTTTGAGCTACGACGGCATGCCTGAAGGGTGGCCCGCACCCGGCTGACCGCAGAGGTAACATCGGCGCACGCTGGAGCCGTTGGAAGGGGAGTCGGCTGGAACCCCAGCCAGCCATGTCACGCCAAGTAGGACCCGCTCTAGTGGGTCCCGCATGCTATCAAGAGGTGCCATGTGGTGCCACCGATTTGTCCAGAACCGAACGGCCCTCAGGCCGTTCGAGAATAGGTGGGGGTGCCTCCCCCGGGTGGCGGCTAGGTGGGCCCTACCACGGTGGGCCACCCCGGCAGCGGGCTGCACCACGGGCCGCCCCCTTTGCGAGTTAGGCCTTACCACAGCTTAGTGGTTCGGGCCCGCTGTGGTCCAGCCCATCTGGGATAGACCCTGACCGGGTTGGTTCGGCCTAGGCAAGGTCGGTTAGATCGGTTTGGACAAGACCCAAGCTCATTTGGACCTAGATTCGCCCTTTTGGTCATATCTTGTGAACCAGGAGTCCGTTTGATGAACTGCCTACAGAGCCAGAATCTTTGGATCGATACAGATCTTTTTTTATACTCAATTTGAGTATTGGATAATGATGGAGTACAACCGGGTTGTATTGAACCCAAATCCAACCGGACCTTCGGAACGGAAACACTAATAACTTACAGAACGGGCGTCCTATTGACACACCGTCTATCGCATTGGGCCCCTTATGGCATGATAGACCTTCATGATACTTTTTAATGGGACTTCATGGTAGTTTATGTATATACCGATTTATTGATGAGAGGATCCTCTTGGAATCGCGCGTGATTAGTGCAGGAACAATGTGGCTGGATGTACTTGAAGAATATTCAGATCCTGTGTGGGTCATATTCGAATCCTATGTCGGTAAGAATCTACCGATCCTATGCAGGTCATCTAGATATCCTATGTGGGTAATCTTTAGATCCTTTGTGGGTCAACTTTGGATCCTATGTGTATCAACATCTACGGATCCTGTGTGGGTTATCTTCCGATCCTGTGTGGATCATCTTCAGATCCTATGTGGGTCATATTCAATCCTATGTAGGTTCAGATATTCTCTATGAAGTAAGATGATCTAGAAATAATGATAATCATCTATACTTCTTTACATAATTTATACAGGTGTGAGCTGAGTCTTTACCTTTGTGGTATTCTTCTGTGTGGTGATACCAAGGTGGTATTCTATCCTTCGTGTAATAGTTGTTCTTTGGGATAAATAGTTGGGCTTTGTTTTTTTCTTGAATTAGTTGGGTTAGTTGATAAATTAGGTATATGCATGGGCATATACCTTTGTAGGGTTGATTGTTTCTTCATGCTTTGTAATTGTGGTCTCGCATTTTGGATTATCCTATGTGGATTCAGAGAGATCTTTGAGGGTCTTGGTATCCTTACTGAGAATTGTTATACTCACCCCTAAACGGGGTACACCTGGACCTTGTTGTGTCTTGTGTAGAATACATACAACATTGATCAATGATGAGGGTTTTAGGTCTAGAATTTCCTCGGAGGTGGACCATTAGACAAGATGAACTATAGATACGACCATTTGTGAGTTGTACCTTCCCTTCTAGTAGGATAATTGGAGGGTGTTCACATGAGCTATTTTCAGTTTTACTAGTACTATCCAGTAGGGCTTGAATTCCAGCCTCTTTACTTACTGTACTCAACCTATTTACTATATAGTTTACTTTTTTGCTTGTATCTTGCTGCGTGCTTGGATTGTGTGAGTTTGCAAGTTCAAAGGCAATGTTGTCCCGATTTTAGGGATATGCCTTTCCGTTGCTAGTCGCTTTCCCCTGACCTATGGAAGGAAAGCTTCGGGTAGTCACATCACGGGCCCTAGGGGAAGGTTCTTGACAGATTCCCTTATGTGCATTACAAGTTATCCATGCATTTATATCATTCATCCAATTTCATATACTATTGATCACACATTGTGTAAGTTTTTTTGCTGTCAGCAAACATTAATTTGTAGAAGATTTTTTAGATGTTTTATCCAAATGAACCAAAGAATATTATGAAGAGATCCCAAGAATATGTTTCATGATTATAAATTATCTAGGATGATTGTATTTTTATGTTTTTATTAAAGCATGTGATTTTACATGGATTTGTTATAATATAGATTTTTTTGACTGAAAATAATGGTTAAAAATTTATAGTGTCATCCATTGGTGTTCGATAAAGAATCAGAATGAAGAACAGATTGATCTTGGAAGATTATTTATATTGAATCCAAGTTTATTGAATAAATCATTGTTAAATAATACATTACATAGATATTTTATAATGATTATATTTTTAAATCTAGGATGAAGTTTTTTTAATGGATCTTTTTAAATCTCAAATAACTAAAGACTAGAAGGCTTGACTAAATTGGAATTATAATTCATTTGAGTTATCCTGAAATTTATGTACAATAACATAAAAATGAAAAAAACATAATCTATGTAAAGGTAGATATATAATACATATAGTTATGTAGAGGTATTGTTTTTGCGTAGGTAGTTACATAAGGGTAATGTCCAATATATTTAAAGATAACTCAAATATTTAAATACATATGTAAGGGTGGTTCATACTGTAAATCCTTTATATATAGGTAGGTCCAAAAAATCACTACCTATGTAATGGTATATTTGAATGAAATTATTATTCTTATATAAAGGTAGTTCATTTTTTTTCATTTCACATATAAAGGGTACCCAGAATGAATCTTTTATGTCTTTCAATGGATTTTTTATCTTATTTATTCATTACATAAAGGTAACCCAGACACCATTGAAGTTATGTAAGGTTAAATTAAAGGACATGTAAAGGTAATTACCCTTGTTTTAATAGTCCTCATAATATTATGCTTCTGTAATTATGAGATTTAAATTCATGCATGAAGATGAAAAAATAAACAATAAGGGGATTATAGAGTGATCTCATAGTAGATATAGAACTATTCCATGATTGAAAGAAGATTAATGTATCATGGGGAGTAGAAGAGATATTGTCAACTAATGGATTGTATGAATAACACCAGATTAAGGGACTGTGAGATTATCATGGTAGGTATACCGACCACATGGTATCAAACACATGACGATTGAGTTCATACCTTGTGGTAGATCAAGTAACCTCATGACTTATTGTAGATAAAGTGAATATAATTTCATGGTCAATCTAGTGGTTTGAGATTCCAGATTTCTATAAATGAAAAAAACAAGAAAATATAATATGGCTTGATTTTATGAAAGAAAAAAACATTTAATTTTCATATTAATATATGAATAAGAGGTATTCAATGAACAATAAAGAATATAGAAAGATTCACTACTGAAAAAATACCCTATACCAACGGTTTGGAGGACCATGGCCAAGTAAGCCATGAGGATAGGTCTATACCAACGGTTTTGGGAAAACTATTGGTATAGACCTATACCAATGGTTTTAAAAACCATTGGTATAAGTAATATGAAAATCTATTCCAACGGTTCTATAATACTGTTTGTATATGTATTTCAAAAAAAACATTCGGTGGGATTTGATCCCAGGACATCTAGTTTATATTTGAACCACCTAACCACTAACCTAACATGAATTTTGTGAACATAATTTCATAAATATATATATGTATTATCATAATTATTTTAAATTTTGATTTATATAATGTTCTCGATAGGAAGATTCGACGATAAATCAAAGGACCTATACCAACGGTTTTGAGAACCGTTGGTATAGGTCCTTTGATTTTGGGACCTATAACAATGGTTTTGGTCAAACCATTGGAAATGGGGGGACATATACCAATGGTTTGGCCAAAACTTTGGTATAGGGTATCTATAATGGACCTATACAAACGGTTTGGCCAAAAACGTTGGTATATGTCCTCTATAATGGAACTATACCAACGGTTTGGCCAAAACCGTTGGTATAGGTCCATATAAGTGACCTATACCAACGGTTTTGGCCCAACCGTTGGTATATGTCCAAATTAATGAACTATACCAACGGTTGGGCCAAAACTGTTGGTATAAGTCATATTTCTGGTAGTGATTATGTGAAGATACGAAATGAGTGGATGATATTAGTCTCTGATATTTCCATTAGTGATATTCCTTAAATGTAAATATATATCTCTATACTCTATTTTTATCCTGAATCAATCTATATAATTAAGAAATAATAACCATGTACTCAAATATCATGTTTTACTACAAATCAGGATACCATAATAAAAGGGTTTTTAATGAATGAAAAAATTATTGGTATAAGAAGAAAAATGATATATTTATGGAATTATTATTCATTTAAAATGAATAGAATTAAGGGAATTTGTTTCCTGTATGAATATATTTATATGTATTTTAAAATATATTTTTTCATGGGATGAGATGTATAATAATAAAGAATAGAAAAAATCATGATCATATCACTGTATAATTTAGGTATTCATGCATATATGGTGATTTTAATTGCATGCAGAGTGGATTGATAATGAATTAATACTATAAGATTTATATAATTCTATATGTAGTTATTATATATACTTATTATGTGGTTATGAAGATGGTGTAACATGAATTTAATATTATATATTCTAGGTGTTTTTGAAATACTGATATATATATATATATATATATATTTGAATTAATGTATTCATGTTGTATTATGTATAAAGAAATAAAAAAAAGAAGGGAAAATAAAAATAAACACTAATACATAATATTATTCTAGATACAGACACACATATATGTATATTTCCTGGCCGAATAAGTGTGTGAGAGATGTAATCAACACTATTATTCAAAAACAATACATTCCTATATTCCAGAAGAGAGGATATCTAATAATAGATTCAAGAAGAGAAATTATTTATTATTGAAAAAGAGAAATAACTGGTTAAATTCAGTTTATGAACTAAATTATAAGAAGGATAGAATAAGAGGAAGAAGATGAAGATACTAAGTTTGTCATAAACATCATCATTAGTAGAATAGATATGTGTACCCAAGTTTTCATAGAATAATAGAAGTGAGTAAGGATGATATGAATGTCATTTTTCATAATAAAAATGATGGATAAGAGATAGTAACGTATCCGTTTGGTATAATTATGAAGAAGATTAATTTATATGAAATTTTTTGTGTAGAATCAAAATAAGTGACTTTCTATTTTGCAAGGGAAGAAGAATACTGAAGAGTAAGAACATATATAACCTGTTAGTATTCTAAATTGGTGTTAGACTATATTTTTTTTACCCATACAATTCACTATAAAGGCATGTGATGTACATGAGTATATGATGCCCTAAAAAAGTGTGTGGGATGAACACTCTATATTTTCTAGAGACTATAGTCTAAAACCAAATGGTTGTTACTATTGGGTAGTTTGATCATGGAGGAATGCAATTCACTACAAGGAATAGACATCACACAATGAGTGGAACATTTATAATATTGTTCATATTTTATTTGTGTGTTTGGTTGTACTATAAGATATATCGAATGCAAGGAAGGAGAACAATAGTAATCCATACACCTAAAAATTTTATAGAGATAAAAAAGGATAAAAAATATTTTATATCACCAACAATGATTTAACCACCCTCTTAGTGTCTATTATATACCAATTGATCCATTAAATTGGTATCAGATCTTGATTCATAATTTATTGGTTTCTATTTTGAATATTTGAAGTTTCTTTCGTGATTTATAATTAAGTTATATTTTGGTTAATAATTATCTATCTCAGATCAAAATAAAATTTGAACCAATAATTTAATAAATATGAAAAATAAAGAGAATAAAAATTCTATGTTGATGTACCTCTTATTTAAAGAAGAATATATTTTAGTTACTCAAAGTAAAAAAATAAAGAAGATAGACCAGACCTTGATGGAGAAGAACAAGTGATCCAGTCTTCCACTAATGTATTATAAAACCCTTTTATCTCAATAAGATCAAATAAGTCAAGTGATCATGATGTTTTTGAATGTTATTTTGAAATATGTCCATAATAAGATGACATAAGTGTGAGGGATCATATGTCAACAAATGGATCTATTGATAAATTTAAAAAATTAATAAGAATGGACTCCCGAAAAAATTACTTTATGTTAATTGTGGGATCCTTTAAATCATGTAGAATGAAGATGCCCATCTAGAACAAGTGGTATATAACTTGATGATATATTTAAGAGAAATATCTCTAACTTGTATAAATATATCTAAACAAGTTACTGTTAAATAAGATATGAATGAGGAGAATGATTATAAGTTCACTAAGTTTGATAATGAGTGGTTTAGTATGATATAATAAAAGTATACTTTCAATAAATAATTTTAGAATAATATTTAAACATTGAATAAAGCTATAGAATTTCTAATTGATATAACAAGTGTACAATTAGATATAAAATATAAGATGATCAATGGGTGTGTTGACACCCATTACTTACACATATATCTTTATTCCAATTAGGGATGTATATGGACCTAGAATTGTGGATTTATAAATATTTTTTCGTTATATTATATGGAGATTTCATTTTAATGTGCAATGAGAGCCTCACAATCATCATCAAATGGGTGGATCTAAAGAGCGATAGGTGTGATGGAACTTATCATCTAGTCCTCCTGCAAATGCCAGTGAGGGATAAAGGGGTTCCATGCCACACTATTTCATAAAAACATGAAACAACATATAAAATTTGTGTAGTGAATCATCTTTGACCCCCAACAGAATTGTAGTTCTATGCTTGGGGGTCGATGATACATCTTATAGGTTTTTATCATGAATTGTGCTTCCTCTTGTGCTTTTGGGTCATATATTTTATGGGATGAATTTTTTCCTTCTGGTTCACTTGGTCTTTTAGAACATTTTTGGACCTTTGATCCATTTATTCATAGACGCATGTGCCTTTAGGACTATGACCCAAGTTTTGGGTTCCCTCTTTACCATGTTTAATTGTGGGGTTCCTTTAATATTTTAATAATATAGGGATTGACCCTCTACCTATTCAAAAAGAACATTGAAACATAATAATATAATAATGTATGATGAAGAATTTGAAATAATAAGAAATTAACATGAATACAAGCTTAAGGTTGTCAATAATGAAAAATAAATTCTCAATATGAGACTGCATGAGCATGATATTAAATTGATAGATCAAAATAAAACACAAGTTATCTATTTAAAAAATATTGATTGAAGAATAACTACTACCAAATATTGTTTAATGTAGTATTCTTATGTTATATGAACTTTATTACAATTCAATCTATTCATTATAATATATTATGATCCTTCTCAAGTTGCAACGAAGAATGAGGTACCATGAATAATATATTATAATGGTTTTTCTAAATATGTTTTCATGAATAGTGTAGGTTAGAAAACAAAATCAATAAAATTTTGCGTGAATAAAAATGAATAGAATATTTCCACCATGTTTATGGTGGATAAAAGAATGAGTTTAGAAGTTTGTTCTCTAGAAAATGCACAACTACAGATAAAATATTTCTAAAATAGTTTTATCTAAAATCTAGAAATTTTAGACAATATATTGTAAGGAATATAATATCAACTTTTCTTGGAAAATTTTGGTGGTGTATCAGGTTTGGGCCTTGTGAATTATATTTTTATTATATTCTATAAACACCGAAATAACAAAGGAATAAAATTTCAATGGGGAGAAAGTTAGATAAGAATAAACCTTAATAGATTAAAATAAAATTTTCTAGTTCCAATATATTTGAAAATCATAATGAAATATGAAATACTTTCAATGGTGTTTGTCACAGAATTGGTTCATAATCAGCTCATCATATATCAAATTAATGAAATTATTGAATACCACTTGATAAAAATGATGTTTGATCCTTGTTTATGAATATAAAAATGGTTTTAAACAAGATTACTCCTAATATGTTTTAGAATAAGGAAGTGTTTTCCTTGGACAAAATTAATAAAGAAAAACAGATCTAATGAAATTCCAAGAAGTTAAGATTGAGTGAATCCTTAAAAATAATATATTAGAATAATAAAACTCAATACCTCTCTTATGGGGAAATAAAACAATTTATCAATGTACCTAATTATATTATACTGATTTGGCCAAAAAACATGGACAAGGAAAAGAAGATGGAAGTATCATAAGAAAAATATAGTGCTAATGTGAAAGAAAATAATACACATGAAGAACCTAAATTCCATGATAGTTTATAAATAAAAGGTAACCATTGTGTTGAATAATGACAATGTGGTAGATATATTTTTTAGAAAAAATGAAAATGTTTATTTAACTAACATTTCAAAACAAAAATATTCAATAAATTTGATTGGAGTTTTTTTTGGCATGATGTTATATAAGATGAAAAACTATACACATAACGAAGAAGAATATATCAAGATAAACATGATATGTACAGCTAAATAATATATTAATATTAGACGTGGATGAAAGAATAGTGGAATAACATGGTAGAGAAAATCACCCCAACCATGCTATTTAGATTGAACAATAATAAGATCCACCTAATTGGAATAAATTATGTGTTTTATTTTTGTGATTACAATGAAAGGAAATAAATTTTAGGTATGGTAACAGGGATATAACTATAAGTGATGTGTTTGTTGTCAAAGAGTTTTTTATAGAAAGGATAATGAATAAACCATTCTAGATTAATTCCACAAAGTGGTATTATAAAATAATTCTTGTAAATGTTCATCCGTGATAATGATGTGAATGTTTTAAAATATGGAAAACTACATGAATAAATTACATATTGGTGTATATTAAATACGAAAAACCATGTGATTCAACCTTTGAATAGATCTACCATAATAATGATCTTGAGGGGTGTCTCCATGAGGGAGATAAAAGTGAATGATAATGATTAAGCTACCAAAATTATCGTTTCATGAATATATGAATTTATTGGAATGATCTCTAGGAAGCTATCATTGAAGAGGTGTGCCTTCAAAATCTCCCATATTTGGTAACTATGACTAAAATACTATCATTATAGGGTATAATGTAATTTAAATCTATGAAATAAATGTAAATTATTAAAGATGTTACAAGGATATTTTAATATATTCTATGTTTTAATGTTATAATTAGAGTATAAAAATAAATATGGGAAATGATGGTTGATATATTTCATAATAACTTATATCTAAATTGGTATATATAACCTGTTTCAGCTTGAAAATATTTGAACATACCTTGATGTCAATTTTTATTTTGATTCATTTCTGATTGGTATATAATTATTTGTGGAATTGAAAATATATATATTCTATATAAAAACCTTTGTTTTATAAATTTATCATGGCCCATGTAGACTTAGAGTGTAATGGTTTATGGAAGTTTTCTTAAGAATTAATTGATACTTCCCTCTAAGGTAATTTGTATTTCTTATCAATAAGAAGTATAAAATTGAGTTGGGTGTTTGATAAAAAAGTAATTTCAGAACAAATGGATAGAAGAGCATATATTGACATCTTATTTATATGATATTTCGAAAAAATAAAAAGTGAGATTTTTTTTAGCCCAATTTTTAAAAGTTGTATTTTTTTCAATTAATTTTAATATATTGAAGAAGTAACTTAGCTATTTTAGTATAGAGAACACAAGAATGTTATGAAGAGATACAAAGATGATTTTCACGTTTATTATATATATTAGATAATTTTTGTTTGGTTTTTATATGAAAAAATGAGTTACTTCCATGAAAGTCCTATAATATTCACTATTACTAAAGGAAAAAAGTTGTTTTATGACCTAATCATCCATCCATAGGTGTAACATGAATAATCAGAATGAAGAAGAGTTGGAGCTAAGAAGATTGGTTATGTTGATTACGATATTATTAAATAATAATTTATTGAAGTAGAATTTATATATATATTTTATAATTATGATATTTATATCTCTATGAAAAATTATTTTTGATGAATCTTTTTGAATTAAGAAGAAAAATATAGTTTAAGATAATAGTAGTTTTGAATAAGAAGGAATGAAGTTATTCTGAAATTTATGTATTGGTGCGTGAAAATATATTAACAATGATTTTGATAAGGCCAATTGAATTATTATATATTTTTATAATGATATTACTATTTTACATGAAGTTTTATAATGGTAAAACCTTTCATGTATAAAGGTAAATCATGGAATTAAATACCTATGTAAGGGTAATTCACACTACACTTAGTTTTTGTAAGGGAAAGTCTTAAAAAACTCTATGTATGTAATGGTATGATGGACTAAATTGGTGTAACATGCATAAATTTTGTTCAGGTTTCACTTTTCAAATTTAAAGGTAAACCTGAGAGAAATATTTTTTACTATGTAATGGTCTTACAACTATTTAATTTTGTAGGAAATGGTTACAAAAAATCATTGATGTTTTTTAAGTTTAATTTCAAGAAAATAAATAATAATTCCCCTTATTATTGTGAAACATAAAAATAAAATCTTATATTAATAAAAGATTTTAATGAATCCTATAAGATAAAATAATGAATATTAGGGAACTAAAATTATGATCTCATATTATATCTAGATGTTTTCCAAGATTAAAAGAATATTACTACATGCAAGGAGTAGAGAAGAGCTATATTGATCAAGTTCCGATGTGGTTATTGATAGATCATTTGACCATGATATTTTCATACTAGTTATAATGATCACATGGTATCGACCATACAATGATTGACCGCATGCCAAATGCTATATCGGGTGACTACATACCTTGTAGTGGATAATTTGTTCTCAAATTTGAGGTTAATCTAGTGGTTTTAGTTTCTTTAATTCAACTGATGAAAAGAAAAATATTAAAATTTGAGATTTATCAAATCAAATTATGAAAATATTTAAATTTAATTATCATTTCTATTTTTGAAGAAGGGGTGTTTTAATAAAAATAATAAAGATAGAACGATTCTGGGAAAATAGGGATAAAGAGGAGGATATATTTCTTATAAGTTTACAAGTGTGATGTTATTTAAATGAAAACATATATCACATTAATTTTTATGTATCATGATTATTGATGTACAGTGAATATAGAATAAGGAAGAAATCATGGAGCATGTTTAATTGTGAATGAGGTTGCAATGATTTTAGGATTTTAAATTCATGAAATTATCATTGGTTGGAGAAGGAAAAATATTTATTGGTGGAATTATCCTTAAAATCAAATGAATTTAAATAATAGATGTTTATGAATTTGTGAATATATTTATATTAACTTCTAAATTCATGTGATTATTTGTGGGATGATATGAGAATGAAATCAATAACGAAGAATCCATGACTGTGTCATTATATCATGCCAATATTAATGCATATGAAATGATTTTAATGGAATATGTTATGGATTGAAAAAGAATAAAGCTCATGTATTTGATATATATAAAAATGATGTTATTAAATTTAGTTATCAAATAGTTATTAATATAATGATGTAAGAATACAATATATGTTATTCCATGTGTTTTTGAAATGATGAACTATATAGGGATTATAATTAAATATATAGTTGACATTGTAAATAAATAACTGTGATAAATAAGGAATAATTAAGATAATTGAAACTTCAAAATTTTGTTTTAGGGATATATACATATTTTTATATATAGGCTAAAAAAGTATGTGAGAGAGGAGATCGACAAAATTATTCCAAAATAATACTTTTTTGTGTTCCGAAAGTGAAGATATCTGATAGTAGATACAACCAAATAAATCATTTAATATCAAAGAAGATAATGAAATTTAAAAATTATATTTGCACACTGAAGTTGAATAAGAAGAGAATAAGTACAATAAGAAGAATGTTTTGAGTTTTTCATGAAGCTCTTTAGAAGAAGAAGAGATCGATGGACCCCATTTTTCATTGAATAATAAAATAGAGTAAGGGTGAATTTAATTTTAGTTTCATAATAAAATAGAAGTATAAGATATAGTAAAAAATTATTTTTCTACTATAAAAATTAATAATAAACTATATATAGAGTTTTTCATAAAAATAGATGAAGTGACTTGCTATTCTATAGGGGAAGAATAAAAAGAATGGGGCAACACATCAACAGAAATTTATAATTATAAATTTGTGTCATAATATCATATTATTACCCCTAAAATCAATTGTATGTTATTATGTGTACATTTTTTTAGTATTTTATAATTAAGTGTGAAGAATTAACACTCTACAATGTTGATAAACAATAGTGTAAAGATCATATGTTGATAATAGTGGGTTGTGTGACTATTGAGGAATCCAATTCCCACCAATGACTTGCCATATCAAGCTGAGTGGTGATCCTTTTAAATTTTTGTGCCTCTTGTGTGTGTGAGTTTGGTTATGTTGTATCAAAGATAAAAGTTGAGGAAATAGAATAATAATAATCCATTCACCTTAATAAGTGACAGAGGTAAACTAAAAGGATAAAAAGATTTAACATCACCAACATTGATTCACCCTTCCTCTCATTGTGGTTCATATCCTATCCAAACTCTTCACATTCACTACAAACCATCATCTTGTACCCATCATTGAATTAATATCACATGAATTTATATTTCTCCAAGCATTTCATATTGTATCGTGTATTTACATCTTGCATATTATACCTATATTAAATTATCATATGAAATGACCTATAATATATATATATATATAACTATTAAATTATACACATACATAATATATTTTCACTAAAATAAAACAATATAATATTATCACATATAATAATGATAAATCATAAAAATTGTTTAACTAAATTATTTCATATGAATTTAAAATAAATGAATGAAGTTTTACATATTAAATATAAGTGAAACAAATAAATTTAAAATATATCAACATATAATGTGTTGAATTTCTAACTATTAAAAAAATTCTATTCAATGGAGGAGCCAATATACATTATCCCCCCTTTTGATAATTAAAAACCATAACTAACTCTCCACCTTTGTAAGGATAAAAAGGTAAGACTGTAATGTAAATATCATTCTTGGATAAAACTAATAGTATATTTTGATGATTAAATAAATTGAACATGAAAAATATGGAAACTAGACTTATTACTTTATATAAGACACTTAATTATAGTAAAAAAACTAAAAATACATGAAAAAATAGTGAATGATTATAAATCGTGATTAATAAAGTAAAACACACCCTTCAAGAATTATATTGAGCAATAATAAAAGTCATTATTTCTAACTCCCCCAAAATATATTCATTAAAAATAGATACAATGTATTCAAAGATAAAGGTTAGATAGTAAATTATACTCTCCCTTAATCCAATCATTACTTATTGAATAAAAAAATATTACTTTCTGTTCCAACCCTATTGATCCCCCCATTATAAAACAATAACTACATAGAGTTCCAAAACGTATTAAAGATATTCAATAAATCGATAAAACATGTTCAATGATGTAAACATAATAATATGCACGTATGTTATGTATAATAAATATAAATAATGATATATAGAAGACAACATGACTAAAATATCTTCACTAAAGAAAATTCTATAAAACTATTATATATAAAAATTAATGTATGTATGATAGAAAAAATAATTATATAAAATGGAAATGTGGATCGGTTTAGCTCTAATATAATTTGTATATGATCCTTTTGGAACAAAAACTGTAAAAATTTCTCACATAGTAAAATTAAAGGAGACATGGAAATGAAATCATTATTGAGAACAATAGACTGAATAAACAGTAAATAACATTCATATGCATAATGAAAAAATGATCCACATTTCAAACAAGTAATAATAGAAATAAATATATGTTTACCTTTAAAAAAGTGGACCATGTAAAGCTTTGGTTCCTAAGCAATATATCTAACTAGTTAATCTTTTTAGAAACCCATTGTATTGTCATAAACCCACCAATACATTCCTTTATATTATTTAATGTATAAAAATATTCATTCTATATTTCAATTTCAAATTTGAGCCACCCATTCTATTTCGGTATAGTTTCTAGATCATCACAAACCTTATCACTAGTGTTAGAAGTAGGGTTTATCAACTTGTCATTCTCATCATTTATTTAAGATATTTTATTAGAACAACCACTCATTATCTTTTCATCCTTAAAAATTATATACTTAATACCATTGACATCCATTTTTTTCCTTTATTCAATTTCATATATAAATGTCATAAATCTTTATAATATCACTTTCAAGAATCTGAACCGTATCATTTATGTCCTTTACATTGGGATTATCATAATTAGAACTATGATTAAAAACCAAATTAATATCAAAATAAAAATCAATAAAACTATTAAATATATCCATTAGACAAATGTTTCTTGATTTCTTTTTTAGTTATAGAATCACTCCTGAGTTTGAGTCATTAATAAAACTCCATGTCACATTAATTTCAAGTTTCTCATTTTTATTGTACTGCTTATTTTTATTTTATTTTTGAATCATAGACCATTAGTGTTTATATAACATGGATTCATACACTCTAAATAAGTAATATCTATATTGATATTTCATCATGAGATTCATTTCATTACTCATCTTTTGAAATCCCTTATATAATTCCATTTTTCACATTTTATTTTACTTATTTTATACCTCATAGTTTTTAAAATCATGGATAATTCATTTTTAATGACATGAATTACCTTCATTAACATATTATGAACATGAATAAGTAACATTATTTTATTTAAAAGAAAATCCTTTTAGCTATTGTAACTACATATGATTTTAATATATGTTTCCCTACAATTAAGTTATATATGTTCAATAGCATTATCTACAATTAACATGAAACTAATAAAATTGTTATATATATATATATAATAAATATTAAATATGGCCTCTAAAATGTTTTGATATTTTTTCTAAAAGGATATATTTTTAACTAAATTGTGAAAAACACTGTTTTTAAAAATAATATGACTATAATGACATTATTAGTTTATAAATATAAACCAAAAAATCATAAAACATTTATATAAGATGAAATATAAATTTTATTATAGAATTTATAATTTCAAAAATGTTTGTTTTAATTTTCAAATCCATATTTTTCAATTTATAACTTATGTTATATTTCTAAAGGAATGTATTTTCTCATATTATACATTTTGTTTTTTAAAATTAATTTTTTTACTTTTTAAAATTGAATTGAAAGAAATAAAATTTAAATTTTGAATATTTATTTAAAAATTATGTGTTCAATTATATTTTATTTTCATACATAAATGATAAGTTACATTAGTTAAAAACTAGTTACTGTGATAAAAGATAAAATTGTAACCGTAAAACAATGGCTAATGGAAATGAGTTGAAAACACATCTAAAACATGTGTAGAAATAGGTTTTTGAGGATTATATACACCGTATATATTTCCATATATATTATTTATGAATTTTGGAGCCACATTACATGAGAGTGACTTCCCATTATTGAAACAATTTGGGTATTTACAAAAATGTCACCCCTTTTCTCTTATAAATGAGGAACTCGTCTCCTCACTTCCCCTCACAACAAAACCCACAAATTTCATCCCAAACTATATATATAATACTCCTTAACATTTCTATCCACCATAAAGATGTTATGGTATTCTCAAAATACCATATCTTAAAGGATTAACCCCCTTAACAAAGGAGATAATCTATGTAACGAGGAATAAATCTATAACCACTCATTTCTCATTTATATTTATTTAAATGCACTTATTCGTACTCAAATTTAATTACCCCATATAAAAATTATAGTATATCTATCAAAAATTTTAAGTACTCGAATCTTCATTTTTAGGTATGTTTTCCCTTTTTTGGTGTTTTTTAGAAAAAAAGGAGTTTTTGAAAATTTTTGGAGTACATGCCATGTACTTTCTGAGTACACGCTATGTACTCGGTTATTGCAGGTAGCCGTGTGGTGGCCGTGCAGCGGCCAGGCACACTGGCATGTGGGGGTGACCTGTAGGCTGCCTAAAGAGGAGTACCGATAAGGAAAGTACATGTCATGTACTTAAAAAGTAAACGTCTTGTATTTTATTTCTTTTTCATTAAACGTACTGAGGTCACATCGAATTGCCTGAATCTTTATCTAGGTTTTTTTTGGACGATAGCTCCCGTACGACCGCGATCTTCCTCTTAGCCCCCGACCGAGAATCCGAACTCCAATTCGACCACCGTCAATGGCTTTGAGATCGCCTCAGTATGCTCTATATTCTTCTTGAGCGTCATTTCCAAATTCCTCCTCCTAAATTTTTCCTCTGTTGAACGTTTAGATGTTTTTTTAGATCCTCTATTCTTTAAGGTGATTCAACCCTTGATAATCAAGTATATCGATCTCCCAATGCCGAGGTAGGTGGTTTGTGCCTTTTTTAATTTATTTGAGTATTATGTGTAATTTTGTGCAATAACCTTGAATGTGGTATTGCGTGTTTACCGTTTTAACCCTGTTGATTGCCTACTATGCTGGTATGCATAAATAGTGGTTGTTTGGATGTGAATAGGTTTGTTTTCTATGATTTGGATGTGTTTTCCCATGAATGTTCTGTTTACAGCCATTTGGTCTTGTTTAGCTGCTTGGCTTCCTTGATTCTTCCAATGACTAGTACTGTAGGATGGAGTGATTATTTTATATAACATGCTTTAGATGCTGTAAACTGTTTAGCCAAGTAGTTCATGAGGTTTACTTGGGCTGTATTTCATTGCTCAGCTTGTTTGACTTACACAGGTCTGTGAGAACCTGGTGTAGTAGTCTATAAGAGGAATTTACTATGTAAGCTTCCTTAGAGAGTCTTTATCACTTTTTACTATATGGGGAATTGACCGTGTGAGTATCCTCAGATAATCTTCATCACTTTTGACTATAAGGGGAATTGACCGTATGAGCTTTCTCAAAGAGTCTTTAATGCTTGGGACTATAAGGGGAATTGACTGAGAGAGGTTCCATAGAGATTCATGTAGTATCCTTGTTTTATTGAACCACAAGGGGTTAGTCTGAGAGAACTACCCATAGGGTTCCCAGCTTGTTTGCTATTATTGGTGTATAGAACTGATTGCATTGAAACTGTGAGACTGGTTACTACTGAGTACTTCCTTGTTTACATCTTTCTTTTAATATTACCTTCCATATATATATTCACTCAATGTTTGGAACATATCTTATGATAAATTCCTACTAGGATTTAGTCTCTCACCCTGTTTTGCCTATGCATTTAAGCCCAAACAGATTATATTGCTACAGGTATAGACAAAGGAAAACACCCTTATACTTCAGGTACTTGATATGCTGTGGAGTTGGAGAGCATGGGACCAAGATGAGGCTTACGATGCCGAGGAGCAATTTATCTGTTTTCTTTTGTACTTTGGATTTTTACTGTTCTCTATTCCAACATTTAATGTGTTTTTCTATTTTACTAGACATATGTACCATGCATCATTTTTATATATATACACTCCAACAGTTTATTTCTTCAGACTTCAGTTGTTTACTTTCGTATGGATTGTTTCTTCTTCTGATATAGTTATCTTTTTTTTTCTTCTGTTGTGTTACTCTGCCAATGATGGAATAGTTTTCCCACTATCACACCCATGACCCTCGCTTCTAGTCGGCAGCCTCTAGCATTAGGGAAAATGCGCTTGAGGTTATGTGACCAATCGGGTATGGGGTGCCTCTGCATGGTTTCTAGAACCGGGATGTTACAAAGTGGTATCAAAGGGGTTTCATTTTGTTGGCTTACTATTTGGAGCCTATAGTCTGGGATTGGAAGGAATAGGTACTTGGTAATAAGCTATTCCTGGGAGTAGCTAACCCGTGTACAGGGAAATGAAAATTTTCCTCGTGTTGCGATTTTTAAGGTATTGTAATTATTAAAGTTGATTAGATTTTACCTTGAGTGATTCACATGTTTTTTCTATTATTTTTGATGTTATTGAGGTTCTATGGGATGAGGGTATTCCATCTCATTAATCATATAGGCACTTGAAATAAATCACATGTCATGCATTATTGTCATTCCATTTAGGGTTCATTAGTGATTGCATGTTATTGTGATAGGTGTTGTGCTAGATATGCATGATGTTGTGATAGATTCCATGATAAAAATACTATCTATTTGATAGGGTATTGATTGGGTGAGGTTTTGTTTGACTGAACACCAAGAATTGGTTGTTGATGTGTTATGGGCCCTCATGGACTGGAATTTGGTGGTTCATTGCCCTGTTTTTCTTTTTATAACTTGTATAAGATGCCAAGCATTGATTCATAGGGAGTTTGGGCGCTCATGGATCCGAATTTGGCACTTTGATGTCTGTTTCAGAGATTTTCTAAGCTCTGGAGTATTTTTTAAGGTTTACTATCTTAAAAAACCTAGAATACACACCGTGTTGTTTTGACTACATGCCATGTGTTCTTCTGTTCAGGAAGAAATTGTTTTCCTTGAGTACATGCCTTGTCCCTTATGAACATGTCGTGTAGTCTCTAACCGTTTCATAGGCTGTGTGGGAAGAGCCACGGGATTGGGAAGTTCTTCTGGGAACATGCCATGTACCGGTTGTACCCTCCGTGTAGGGTTGACCCCGTGTATGCTAGTGTGACTAAAAACACATATGGAGAAATATTAGCTTATACATGCCATTTTAGTTCTAAACATGTCATGTAGTGTAATCATGGAATCCTACCATGTAACTAACAACACGGGTCGGTGTTATCCTTTCTAGTACACGACATGTCTGTATGGAGCACGCTGTGTAGTGTAAACCGTGTATCTAGCCGGGTCACTAACAACACAGGCAGTTGAAACCTAAGTTGTACAAACAAGGCCCACCTTAAACACACTATGTTGGGTGAGACATGTAATTAGACGTGTGACTAATAACACGGGTTGGTGAAGCTCTACTAGTACACGCCATGTCTGGCACAAACAAGCCATGTAATCTCGTTCTAAAAAGAACAGTGTGTCTTATCCATGTTGAAGGACTCAAGCAAGGGGAGAAAATTCAAGTACACACCGTCTGTAAGGACAAAACGCTGTGTGTTTCAGGTGTTACACGACCATTTCTGGCTGAATTACACTCCCATTTGAAATAATTAAGGGAACACACCATGTAGTTATTATAGACGCTGTGTAGTCTTGTTTTGTAAAACATGTTTGTTTTCTTTCTCAGATTCCCTTCTTACGCTTCCAGTTTTTAGTCGTTGATAATCATAATCTAAGGTGTGAGATTGTCCTTTTAAAGTCATGCCACCGAGACGTCCTCTGGTTTTCCACCAGTTGCAAGGCGATGATCAGACAGTAGATATGGCAGATCAGAGACAGCCGGCAGATCCTCTAGTTGTGCCAGTCTTGGTACCAGTAGTTATACCTGACACAGGTTTCGATGCACAGTTCAGGGAGGGATTTCTGAGGATGATGCAGGCCTTCTAAGGAGTGATGCCTCCTTCCACATCGATGGATGAATTTACGTGAGTCTTTGTGCAGTAGAATCCTTCCACTTTCACAGAGGAAGGAGGACCTCAGGCTACAGAGTCATGGCTAGAAGCCACGTTGATGGTCTGTGAACATCTAGAGATGCCTCTATAGTGGAGGGTCATGCTTTCTTCGTACATGCTTCGGGATTCCACCAAGAGATGGTGGGATGTGATCTCACAGGCAGGACGCTCGTAGAATATGGATTGGGATGAGTTTCAGTGCACTTTCTACGATTACTTCAATCCAGATATGTTGGGGGCCGATCAAGCCCAAGAGTTTATGAGTTTGGAGCAGGGTAATATTTATGTTTTCGAGTACACCTATCGCTTCAACGAGCTGCAGAAATTTACACCTTTTCAAAGAAGAGATGATTTATTATTGGAAAGGAAGTTTTAGGATGGTCAAATTCATGACATTCAATATCAGGTGAATTTTTTCACGATGAATTATATCTCTTCTATAGTCAACCAAGAGCTAATCACCGAGTGAAATCTGAGGGCTTCTAGAGCTGTGATCTAGGGCGGTTCGACATCCAAAGTTAGTGCTCTTCCAGTTGATAGCAGGAAGCGCCGTAGGGATATTTCACGAAAAGATCATAGTATGAAAGATGAATCTTCTAGAAGCCAGGTGGTATGCTACATGTGTGGGAGGAGCAAGCACATGAAGTCACATTGCCCGAGAGACCTAGTGAAGCACCGATCTTACGGCAATATGGGTCATCTTCAGTGATTTTGTCAGATCTTCTCCCCAATAACTGATGACCAGGGTTCATCTATGACTCCTCGTTCAGGGAATCACCACCAGTTTCTCACTAGTCTGGGGACTAGAGGTCTTCTGGCCGTTCAGGCTGAGGTGGAGGTCATGGCCATGGTAGCCAGTCACAAGGTTTTCAGTGACATCTTGGAGGATCCACTCAGGGTGGTCAGGATGGGTCACAAGGACATGGTACAGGCCAGACCATTGCATTCGAGTAGACCTAGTAGGATTAGGATCCTAGACCTTCAACAGTTCGAGGTACAATCTTAGTTTCCTCAGTTTTAGCTTTTAATCTTTTCGATTTACGGTCTTCCCATAGTTTTATATCTGTTGCGGTTGTGGAGATCCTTGGGCTCTACATCTTATCTTCTATTAACATTTTTACACTAGACAATATGTTGGGGACTAGAACGGTGATTGTACATTTGTGCTATGAGTTCCCTCTTGAGGTTGGTGGGTGTCACTTTTTATGGGACCTTTATGTCCTAGAGATGAAAGACTATGATGTCATTCTCAGAATGGACTGGTGAGTTTCCTTCTAGGTAGTCGTCAATTCGTATCACCATAGGGTGAGTTTCACCTCACCAGAGGGTGGATATTTTCGTCATAAGGGCTTGTGGGATGTCTAGGCGAGCAGAGCGAGACCCGAGCATCATGGGTTTGGAGGAGTTAAATCCCATGTTGTTAGTCTTTATCTGGATGACCAGGGGATTTCACCGATAGACTTTCCTCCAATGGTGGATCCTTTCTGAGATGTCTTTCCACAATACTTTTCAGGTTTTCCTTCCGAGACTGAGGTAATCTTTTCTATTGATCTTGTGCCAGGGACGCCACCGATGTCCATTCCTCCTTATAGGATGGCTACACCAGAGTTACAGGAGCTCAATAAGCAGTTGGAGGAGTTGCATGCTAATGGTTTCATCCAACCCAATACTTCTCCTTAGGTTTCACCTATTCTTTTTGCAATGAAGGCAGATGACACCCCCAGGCTTTGGGTGGATTATCAGATGTTTAACTAGTTGACGGTCAATAACTGATATCCATTAATGAGGATTGATGACCTCTTTGATGAGAATCGAGGATCCCAGGTTTTCTCAAAGATTGACTTGAGATCCAGTTATCATCAGTTTCACGTTAGACCATCTGATATATCTCTCACAGTCTTCTAGAGTAGGTATGATCTGTATGAGTATATGGTTATGTCGTTCGGTCTCATGAATGTGCCAGTTTTCAAGGCATTGATGAACCGAGTGTTCCATCCATACTTGGATTCATTCATGGTAGTCTTCATGGACGATATATTGGTGTACTCTCACACTCAACACAACAATGCCACACATCTTGAGATCGTTTCCAGTACACTGATAGAGCATTAGTTATATGATGAGATCTCAAAATGCCACTTTTGGATGGACCAGATTCACCTCTTGGGTCATGTTACCTCATAGACAAGAGTATCAGTAGACCCAAAGAAAGTGAGAGTAGTAGTTTCTTGGGAGTAGCTGAAGAATGACTTTGAGGTAAGGAGTTTTCTAGGGCTGGCTAGAAACTAAAGACGTTTCATTCTAGACTTTTAATGCTTAGCAACACCACTGATGGGTCTGACTAAGAAGGGTGCAATGTTCTTGTGGTAAGGTTCTTATGAGTCAGCCTTTTAGGAGCTGAAAGGGAGGTTGGATTCAGTACTAATACTAGTCTTCTTAGAGCCAAGAATATTCTATATTATGTACTATGCTGTTTTAGGTATCGTACTGGGAGCTGTGCTTATGCAGGGAGAAGGAGTCGTTTCATACGAGTCTCGGCAGTTGAGGCCACATGAGGGGAATTACCTGATGCATGATATCAAGTTAGCTGTTATTGTTCATTCCTTTCTCTATTGGAGACATTTTTTTTCTAGGAGTGCATTTTGTGGTTTTCACAGACCACAAGAGTCTCAAGTAAATATCACTCAAAGTGATCTGAATTTCAGACAATGAAGGTGGGTTGAGTACCTTCAGTCCTTTGAATTTGATCTTGCATATACAATTGGGAAAGGCAACACAATGGATGATGTATTGAGAAGGAGGACACAGATACAAGCAGTTCGGGAGGCCAGTAGTGAGTGGAAGCTTATGGATCTATTCTCTGAGATGTATTAGGAGATGCATGACAGACAAGGGCAGAAATTTCTTTCCAATGTGGCTATTACCTCTACTCTTCTGGGTCAAGTGCGAATGAGGCAACTATCAGATTCTGAAGGCCTAGTCCTACGGGAAAGCGTGTCAGGAGAGGACCCTATTCCTGTATGGACCTTAGGTGAGGATGTGACCTTTTGTTTCCAGGTGTGCATATGGGTTCCAATAGATATACGCGAGGAGCTGATGCGGGACTTCCATTCCTCAATGTGGGATTTTCATCCTGGTGTCACTAAGAGGTATTGTAATCTACACCGTCAGTATTGGTGGCCAGGTATGAAGAGAGATGTCCCTGGTTTTATCATGAGGTGTTCCACTTGTCACTAGTGAAGGCAGAGAATCAGTGACCAGTATGGCTTTTTGGCAGTGGTTACCCATTCCCGAGTATAATTGGAACGATGTCGTGATAGATTTTTTGATAGGTTTACTATGGTCGCCTCGAGGGAATGATGATGTTTGGGTTGTCATTGATAGACTCATAATGGTTTCTCACTTCTTTCTGATCAAGGAGACCTTCAGTGTTGATGAGTAGGGATAGTTGTACATCTGTGATATCGTACGTCTACATGGAGTTCCACACTCCATCATTTCAGACATGGATGCACGTTTTACTGATCAGGTCTGGAAGGGGAATCATAAAGATTTTGGTACACATTTACTTTTGAGTACAACATACTGACCATGACAGAAGGCCAGTCCGAGCAAACAATTTAGGTGCTTGAGGACATTCTTTGTGCATGCATCCTAGATTTTGGTGGTTCTTTGGGATAAGCGTATACCTCTTGTGGAGTTTTCCTAAAAAAATAGTTTTCAAGAAAATATTCATATAGAACCTTATGAGGATTGTAAGATTGGCCATGCCGATCACCCTAATGTTGGTTGGAGGTAGGAGAGGCAACTATGATGGGAACTTGTGTTGTCCGGGAAAACACTGAGCTGATAGAGTTGATTTAGAAGAGGATGGATACTGAACAGTCTCGACAGAAGTCTAATGTTGATCAGCGGAGATGACCTCTGGAGTTTGAGGTGGGAGATTAGGTTTTCTGACATGTCACATAGAGGTTGGGGCACAAGAGGATTAGAAGATAAGGAATGCTTTTTTCGAGGTATGTTAGACCGTTTGATTCTTTGGTGAGAGTTGGGCTGGTTGCCTATCGGTTGTAGTTGCCTCATAGGTACCAGGCTATGGACAATGTCTTTCACATTTCTCAGCTTCGACATTAATTCTCAAACCCGCGTCATGTTTTCCAACCCGAGGAGGTTGATTTGGAATTGGATGCATCGTTCAAGGAGCATCTTATCTGGATTATCGATGGAAGTACAAATGTTCTTCGTGGCGGGTATATTCCTCTAGTTTTACTTCTATGAAAGCACGAGCGAGTATAGAACGAGGCTTGGGAGAGGGAGGCAGACATACAATCATAGTGGACTGAGCTATTTGGGGTTTCTTCTTCTATTCCACCTTTCTAGGGAAATTCTAGGACGAATTTCTTTATGGGGGAAGTTTGTAAGAACCCGAATCTTATTTTTTTAGTTATGTTTTTTCTTTTCTGGTGTTTTTGAGAAAAAAGAGTAGTTTTTGTCAATTTTCTAAGTACATGCCATGTAATCAGTTACCGTAGGTATCTGTGTGCTGACTGTCTAGCGGTCATGTACATGACCTTTTGGGGGTAACCCAGAGGTCGCCCAAAATGGAGTACGAAAAAGGAAAGTACATGTCGTGTACTTCAAAATTACACGCTGCGTATTTTTTTCATTAAACGTACTGGGGTCGCGCCTAATTGCTAGAACGACCTTATACTAGGTTTCGTTCAGCCAAGATCTCCCGTACGACCACATTCTTCCTCCGAGCCCCCAACCGAGCATCTGGAATCATATTTGACCTCAATCAATTTCATTGGGATCGCCACTGTAAGCTCTCTCTTCTGGTTGAGCTTTGTTTCCCA
This sequence comes from Viscum album, assembly GCA_963277665.1. Classification (NCBI taxonomy): domain Eukaryota; kingdom Viridiplantae; phylum Streptophyta; class Magnoliopsida; order Santalales; family Viscaceae; genus Viscum; species Viscum album. The sequence goes on from OY728132.1 coordinate 2,060,354,309, forward strand.
ATTCCTCCTCATTCTCATGTTTTCCTCTATTGATAGTTTTAGACGTTTTTGTATATCTTCAGAATTTTAAGGTGATTAAATCCCTGAGACTCAAGTATATCGATCTCCAAACACTGAGGTAGGTGGTTTATGCCTTTCTATTGAATGTTTTTGAGTATTATTTGCAATACTCATGAATGGGGTATTGCGTGTTTACTCTTTTAACCCTGTTGATTGCCTGATATGAGCGTATGTGTAAATAGAGGTTGTTTGGATGTGAATAGGGTTGTTTTCTATACTTTGGATGGGTTTTCCCATGCGTGTTCTATTTATGGCCGTTTGGTCCATTTTAGCCATTATGCTTCCTTGATGCCTCCCATGCCTAGTACTGTAGGATGGACTGATTATTTTATCTAACCTGGTTGAGAAGCTGTAGACTATTTAGCCATGTAGTTCTTGAGTTTTACATTAGCCGTATTGCATTTCTATGCTCGTTTTACTTACATAGGGCTGTGAGAACCTGGTGTAGTAGAATATAAGGTGAATTGACCATGTGAGCTTGCTCAGAGAGTCTTTATAACATTTGAATATATAGGGAATTGACTGTTTGAGCTTCCTCAACGAGTCTTCACCACTTTTGACTATAAGGGGAATTGACCATGTGAGCTTCTTGAGAGAGTCTTTAACGATTGAGATATTAAGGGGAATTTTCTGAGAGAACTTTCTCAGAGAGTCTTGTAGTTTCCATGTTTTGATTGAACTAGAGGGGTTAGTCTGAGATAACTAACAATAGGGTTCCCTTCTAGTTCTCTATTATTGATGTATAGAACTGATTAAATTGAAACTGTAGGACTAGTTACTACTGAGTACTTCCTTGTTTACTGCATTATTTTTCTTATTACCTTCCATATATATTCACCAATTGTTAGGCACCGATCTTATGGTGATTTCCTATTGGGATTTAGTCTCACACCCAGTTTAGGCTATGCATTTAGGCCCAAACAGATTATATTGCTGCAGGTATGGTTAAGGGAAAATACACTTCTACATTATGTACTTGATATGTTGGTAAGCTGGAGATCATGTGACCAAGTTGAGGCTTGCGATGCTGAGGATCTGTTTATCTGTTTTGTTTTGTACTTTGGCTTAGCAGTGTTATGTATTCCGTCATTGTGATGTGTTTGTTTGTTTTCCTAGACATATGTACCATGCATCATTTTTATATATATACACTCCAGTTATTTATTTATTTCGACTTCCACTATTTACTTTCATATGGATTATTACTGCTTCTGCTTTTGTTATCTTTTTTTCTCTTCCAATGAGTTACTCTGTCAATGAGGGCATAGTTTCCCCACTATCACACCCAAGGCCATCACTTCTAGTCGGCAGCCTCTGGCGTTAGGTGAATTGCACTTGAGGCCATGTAACCAACTGGGTACGGGACGCCTCTCTGTGGCTTCTAGAACTGGGATGTTACACTATTATACTGATATTTTATTATAATTAATTTACCATAATGAACCACCATGCCCTTTTCTATTTAATAAAAACGAAAATGTGAATCATGATTTTGTGTACGGAATGTCGCATCCTTGAAGTAACCTGTTAGATTTCTATCACCACCTAACATGAATAGTTAAAAATGAAAAGAAATTTATAATAATTTTATTTATTAATTATTTAATATACCAAAATGATAAATTATTGTACACCTTTCTCCCGTTCTATGAAAATGATATCATCATCCATGAATATGTGTGTACTACCATCTCCAAGGATCAATGTATTATAATTTTTAGTTTACCTTTAATGGATCTTTATAAGAAAGGTTTAAAAGTATAAAAGTTATTTTTATTTTATGAATAAGTTTCTATAAACTAAATTTTTAAAAAATATTAATTATATTAATGATAAATGACCATTATAAAAATAACTATCTTTAACATGCGAACTAATAAAGGAAAAATAGTGTATCCATATTATGAAATATTTTCATATCTATTAAATAATATGATAAATCTTTAAAATTCTTATATATCAGAATAATAAATACTAAATATGATCCTTATAGTTTTGGTATAATTATATTACTATATAATCACGCAATAATCATCCATTAATCATGTCATCTTCATGTTTATGTCAATTTAACCACCTACTTGATGGATGCTATGGATTTACATCATGGGTGACTATAATAACATAAATACTTCTATAATATTATATAAATTTTAAAATAATGGTTTTTTGGTTATTTAATGATAACATTTTTATTAAACTCTTTAATAAGTAAAATACTTTTCATTCACCAAAAATAACAATTTTTTTTATTGATTTCAACTTCAATGATAATGATTGAAACAATAATTAAATGAATTTGAAACATCATAAATTATTATAAATCATCACTAAAAGTAAATTTAATGATCTCTTAAATATAAAAAGTGATAATAAGAATTATTATGACCAATGTTATTATGAATCTAGTATAAACGATCAAACTATGAACGCTCAATATGTGTAAATAAGTAAAAATAAATCTAAGTAGAATTCATAAAAATGATGAATTCATATGAATTGTTTAAATGAATTTCAATATAACTAATTTTTTAATTATGTGATTCATATATATATGGTTTTGATACATCAATTTATGCTCTGGGAATTCATGAGAAGAGGTAAGGGCTTGTTTGTCTCGTTTTCAAATTCAAAAGATATATTTGATATTGAATACAATAATTTATTTTATGTGTTGTGATTACTACATAATGAATTTAATTTTTATATATTAATTAAATTCATCAGTTTATAATAGACATATCATTTTCTTTAATTACATGTCCTTCAATTTAAATGATACTAAATTTTAAGGGTTTTTGTTGGTTTGAATTCTAAATCATCGAGATATGTTACATGTTATGAACCATGAATCGATTTTATGGTGTTATATTGATTTAATTTCCCATTAATGATATATAATTTAATTCCTTATAATTCATGGGAAATACTGTGCTAAATTTAGATCTTTTATTGAAATTTATTTTTATTCAAATGTCTCCCAAGTCATAGTGTTTTTAGTAACTAAATATTCATTTATTTAGTTATGATAATTATCTTGAAATTATTTCATATAATTTGGGTAAATTATTCCTTTTGATTAAATTATGTAGTATCCTATAAGTATTTATACATTTTCTATATACACCCCTTTTAAAATATTTCAGTATCCTTGGAGTATGTTTCTCATAAGAGATATTAGTAAATCAAATCTTTCTTCTTTGATTTATAATGTTTTATCTTAAAACTTGTTCCTCCATTATTTGGTTCTCCCACCCAAATATTTTGTTAAATATAATATTATATAATTCATTGGTGAAATTATTTTTTAATAAAAACATTGTTTTATATATCATTTTATAATGTGAGTTTTTAACAATTGTAATTTCAATTTATTGGCAAGGTTCCTTTCATAATCAAATGTTTTATCCATGGATACATATTTCCTATAGAAAACTTGATATCAAATTCTAGGATCCATTATTATAGATTATTTTTAAAATTATATGTAGTATCAAAAATTAAATTCACATTTTTAAAATATACTTTTGAGGTGACACTTATGTTTGAATTTTACATCAATGTGAAATTAATTTTCGAAAATCTCTTTAAGGTTTCAACATTATTTTTCATTACATATTAAATATTATTTACCCTCATGAGATTTATGTTAAATTATTTATTCTCTCTATCTCTATATATATATTTATAGTTTGGGGGATTTAATTTGTGGTATCAAAAAATTTGATTCTTAATCCCTTCTTCAATGATACTATTTGAAGTATTCTTGTAAAAGGATGTTTTTAAAATATATTGACATTCACATGAGTATCCATTGTTACATTGGGAACATTTTGTTTTGTATCCATCGGAATTATAGATCTTGATATATTTTTTAATGTTACTTTATATCAAATATATGACCCATCACTATATTTTTCTTACATAACCATCCACCATGAATAATAATAATTCTTTATCTAATTCCATTCCTTTGTGAATACCCTATTTTTAAATCCATTGATTGAAGGGTTTTCACTTTTATGTAATTCATTGATTGATTGGGAAAACTATTTACTTAATTGTACATCATTTATCTATATGGCGTACACACCATATTAATTATTACATTGATTGAATGGTATTTACCTATAAAGTTACAAAATATCATTGGATATCGATTTATTTTCTCATGGGTTGATCACGCTATTATTATTTATGGATTTTTTAATGATTTAATTATGTAAATCCATTTTAAAAGGATATGACACCCATTTTATTTTCATGTATTTTTTTAACGTGTTGAATGAAAATCATTTTCATTACACGGGTTCATTATGTAGTAAAAAGTTAATTATTTTCATTTGAAATTTTTATAAACGCTATTCTTAAACATGGGTTTCAATTTTGTGATGGTTAGATGTTTTATTGTGGAAAACATGTGTATAGATGATATTTAAGTGTGCGTGAGACCTATATATCCCTCCAATGCATTGTGGAATGTTTTACATCACATGAGATAATAGAAAAATTAGTAGTGTTGCTCAATCCAATATGTTAAACAAGGTGTGATACTCGATACACTATATGAGAAATGTGAGTGAAGTATGATCCACCCATTGAAATAAGGGAGTAAATCCTAATACACTAATGAAACATGTTGTGACAACTGATCCAATATGTTCTAATTTCTATAATTATGGATTATTCACAATTCTCAAGTGCATCTTGTTTTTATGATATGATAAATTTTAATGATTTATTATTATTTTATTATATGATATACGATCTATTATTTCTTAGTTATAAATTTCTTATGTATCCTTATTATACACATATTCTTATCTTAGGCTCACTTAACATATTTGATTTTTATAATTTATATTTAACCTTAATAATATTCTTATCTCACCTGTTTCTTGTATTTTTATTTCCCTAGGTTGTTAAGGTAATAAAATTATGGTACTTTTATAAGATTAACTTTTTGTATATAAGTAGTGGGATATGTTAAAGACCTGTTATTTATTAAGAATTTTCTTATATAGAGGAAAAATTGTCAATTTGTTTAAAATTCCTTGAGTTTGTTAGCTAATATTTTGTCATAATCCACTAAAACTCTGATCTTAAAATATCTTAAAAATATATTATAATGAAATATTTTCTTTAGGTAATATAATTAAAAGGTCACATCAACAGGTTTTTATAGTTGGTATTAGAGAAGGGTTTAGATAACTTTAGAGATTATGATTTTATTGGTCAAGGATAATTTGGGAGTTGAAAATTTCACTAATGTTTGATAGGATAATATTTATCCTAATTTTATAGGTGCATATAAACCTTTACGTTAGTTGAGTTTAAGATTTTGGGGATTAGAATTAGAAAAAATTAGCAAAGAACCTAGGGATATGCCTAAGGGGTAAGTCTAAGTATATTGTAACATCTTGATGTTTTTTCATGGTAGATATTATATAGTTCTCTAAGATATTTCATCCCCATATGGATAGTGCTATGTTGATGTAGTTATGAAATAGAGTCAAATTAGAATAATCACCCCCAAAAAGTATAATTGAGAATCAATTTGATTTTCAATATGGTTAATGATTATTAATCCAAATACTAAACATCTAACTAGAAACTCATCGGTGATATGTTTTGTTCAATACCATTATCATTAAGAGAAATTATAAATATTTACTTCCTCATTAATTTAAGATATTAGGATCAAAATTATGATATAACACAACTTAGTGTAATCAATGTAGAACTGAGAGAGTTATATAATAGACAAAGTGTGACATTGTTAAAATAAAAGTATCATAAGTTGAAATGAATGTATTATTAGAGAAGAAATATTTTTATGTGAGTTTATATTCATATAATCATTTACTATGATTTTATAGATTTTTTTGGGTTCTAGTATTTGGTTTAAATAGTATCACAAAAATTAAACAAAGAATGGTATGTATCTCAAAATAACTTCTTCTTATAAATGAATAAGGAAAAATAATTAAATAGTTTATTTTTTTTATTATTGAAAATGTTGAGTATCCTTATATTAACTAATGTTGTGAGGTTGATATAATAATTTAAATTAATTCTTGATTATCCTAGCTAATTTATTTAGTGATTCATATATATTAATGATATTCTGGAATATTTTAAAAGTTATTAGGATTATGTGAAACTTCTAATTATGGTTATCTATTATTTTTGTTTTAATGGTATGCTATAACTATTAAACAATATTAATAAACATAATTTTTTTAATGAAAAGGTTATATTTTTAAGGATAACTATTGAAGAAGATAATATTGAAGTATGAATAAATCTTTGGAATAATATGTTCTTAATTTTGAGGAAATATAGGGTTAATTTATTTTCAGAAAATTGAGTAATTTTTTTTGAAATTATTATTTATTTAAATAAATATTAATCCATTATATTTTGGGTGATCATTATATAATATTTGGGATTATGATATATATTTAATAGTTTGTGAATTTTTGTGCTAGTGATAGATACATTTGAGAGTTAAGGAAAGAGTTATTTTACGAATAAATATGTAATCAAATTGTGGTTTAGTGTCATTGATATTCAAATGGTTTGGGAATAGTATGTTTTTGAGAATATATGATTAGGTTATATACCTACATGGGTACATGATTATAAGAATAGATAATCTTGTTTGAGGAATGATAAGTAACTTGTTATAGATTAAGAGAGTATGGTAAATGTTATATTAAAAGTTATATCATAAATTATGAATATGTTAATAATAACCTCACCCAATTTCATTAGTTTTGAATAATTAAAATTACATGGAGATAATTTTTTTATTTGGGAGAAGGCAGTTACCCGATATTTTAATATATGTTTTCCTCTAATTAACTCAATAACATTTGATAGCTTTCTCTACACGCGAAAATAAACTAAAATGAAATATATTTATCTATATATTTTATAAATATTAAACATGGAAACTAAAACTATTCATTCAATTCATTTGTATAAATATGAGAAACTAAATTTCAAAATATAATAATATATATATATAAAGGCTATTTTATATAATGTTACTTAATTCATTATTATGTTTATGAATTTATATTTTTTTTCTCATGCACATTCTAAAATAAAATCCATTATATTATTGACAAATGTTTTTATTTATAAGATATAATACTGATTGATTATTTCATTATTTATTAGTGTTTTAAAGAAATTAAGAATAAGAATGACTAATATTTTAAAATCATATTTTTCTATAAAATCTTTTTTCACTATCTATTTATTTCAAAGAAAAGTTTTTATATTTCAAAATGTTATATTAAAAAAACAAAATTACTTTTTTGGATTCAATATAATAAAATTTTCATAGGATAAATTTCTTATATATTTTTTAAAATATAGTTTTTTAGGTGAACCATGAAAAATACCATTTTTAAAAATAACAAGACTTTCATAAAGTTATTAGTATATAAATATGAATTAGAAATTCATGAATCCTTTTTACAATACCAAATATAAAATTTATAATTGATTTTATAAATTTAAAAATGTTGGTTTTCATATAAAAACCCATATTTTACATTTTAAATCTTAAGTTATATTTTTCAATTTTTTTGATACATTATAAATATAGTATTTTAAAATTAATTTTTATATCATTAGAAATATAAAAAAGTATAATTTATTTAAAATTTAGAATCATAAGTTATAAACTATGAAATAATGGTAAATTGTATTTTTCATAAAGGATAAGGAACCTTTGGTAATGATTATTTACCATAGAAAAAGACAAAAAGGAATGAGTAAAAAACCTTATGGTAGTGAGTTGAAAACAAATTAAAACATGTGTTCATAAAATTATACTAATATTTTATTAATTATGGTACATCTATTTTACACCCTCAACTTTTTTAATTAATAAAAACATAAAAATAGAATCCTGTGTGTGTGCGGACTACTGCCTCAATAAAGTAAGATGTTCATTTTTATTTCACCACCTAAAATGGATAGTGAAAATGGTATTCAATGGATCAAAATTATATTTATGAATTATTTAATATTCTTAAGGGATAAATAATATTACCCCTCTCTCCCTTACTATGAAAATGAAATCACCACTCATGCGTACATGCAGACTACTGCCCCAATAGATCAATGTATTCCACTTTTCATTACTTCATTTAACATATGGTTCTAAGAGTGGGTTTAAATTATAAATATTTTTTTTATGATAATACTATGTTTATTTTAATAAAAATTGAAAAAAATATTTTTATAGGAATTATATACAATATTTAAATAATTAATTTTTTCAAATAAAAAAATATGAATAAATAAAAATTTATTCATATTATGTAATATTTTTATATCAGTTAATTAATTTTATAGTTCATTAAAATGATGATATATCCTAGTAATAAAATATAATTATATTCATTATGCTATTATTATAATTATATTACAACTAAACCACTGAATAATCATCCATTAATAATGTCATGTTCATATTTGGGTTTTTTTAACCACCAACATGAACAATACTATAAATTTATATCATTTTTGAAAATGAGAACTTAATTACATGTATTATATGATATAAATACATAAATAATGAAATTTTGTTTTTTGTGAAATAATAAAATTATTATTAAACTAGTTAATTAATAAAAACCTTCCATTCATCAAGAATCATTAAAACGTGCTTGTTATCAATTTCATCTTCCACAAAAAATAATAAAAAACTCATGGAATAAATTTAAAATAACTTAAATTATTACAAATAATCCCGAACAATAACTTCAATAACTTAGTGATTATTAAAATTTTAATTATAATGAATAAAATCAGTTCTATTATGAGTCCAATATAAAATATCAAACTATAAACACCCGATGTGTGAAATAGGTAAAAAACTAACTAGAAATCATATCGAGAATGACTATATATGAAGAGTATAAATAAAAATAGATATGATTAAGGTTATGAATTATGTTATTAATATAGTTAATTTTTGTTAAATATTATGGTTAACGTAGGCTCTTCAAATTCATTGAAATATGTTACTGTTTTCTTTTTATCATTTTCAAATTCATGATACATGTTTGATTTTTTGCACCACCGTAACACCCCAAGATTTTATAATATGAACATCAAGTTCGATAACATATATGACATGAAAAACATTGATTAGAAGAGAACGTAACATCATTGTAGTTTATGATATATTTATTTCTATATAAATTCGATCTTTTTGATAGCTTGTGATGCACAGAACAATGGGTTTAAATGAAATGCAAAACCCCATTAAAATATTATTATTTAAACATGATGATTATGATGTATCCCTTAAACTAGATGCTGTTAATAAGAATAAATAAATTATAAATATTATATATTTTACAATTGTATAAAATAAATTCAATGTTAATATATTAATGTGAAAAAAAATATGAACCATTTGAAAGAGATGAAATATTTTCTGAAAAATAGTATTTTTAATAGTAGACTGATTAGTTTCTCTTCACACACAAATTTTAAAAGTAATTTTTACCACTTATAGAAACTTTATTTGAAAAAATTAACTTAATTTCTGAAATCATCTTATCAAAATTATCTTATGGTGGTTTTTTTTGAAATTTTTCAAAAATGTTTCATTTTTTTGTTAAATAGTGAAAAAATATTGGTCTTTATTGAATAATTCCTTTTACATTAAATAATTTGAAGGATCAATTTTAATTTTATTTTTTAAGAAAAATTACATAAATTATATTATAATAAATACAATTTATTTTAGTGAAATTAATTTCATATTTAATTTTTATAATAAAACGTTCTATACTAATGAGAATTTCCCTTTTAGAAAACCGATTTTTCACTGCGTATATGAGATTAATTTTAAATTAAAAATTGGAAATAATGAGTGTTTAATTTAATAAAATGGATTCATTTTTTTGAATAATAATAATTATTATCGTTTAAAAATGATATATTTATTTTTTATTTTAATTAATCGTAAAAAAAGTAGAAAATAATTACCACATTTAAGGTTAAATCATGTTCACTATAGGGTTAAACTAAAAAGATAATGGTTAATATGACCTAAATACTAATCCAATTCTTATTTTAGGCCTATATATATACCCTTAACACCTTAATCTAGTTTTTATCAGTTTTTGGAATGAATTTACAATTAATTGACACATATAAAAATTTAATTAATGAAAAATACAAAATATCACCCTCTTTTATTTAAATTTCAATTATGTTTTCACATATGGAAAAAATACATAAGTAAATTAGTATGGATGGTAATTTTTTTAATTATAACATTAATTTTTTGAGGGTAATTTATTTTTAATTTATAGTAATCATATAATTAATTTAAATTCTTATGTAGCACCAACACATTAATTATTTAATTAATAGAAATTTAAAATAAATAATATTATATATATTAAAAGTAAAATAAATTTAATGGATTATTTTGTTCAATTTTATTTTCATAAAAATATCTCATTTTATATTAGTTTTAAAATAATATATTATAATTTCATCATGGTCTATAAATATTTAAAATAACATTAAATAAATAATGTCAAAATTGTCATTAATATTATTTTATAATAAATGAAATTTTATTAAATGATTTAATTTTTTCAATCATATAATATTCCAAGAGATTATTTAATGTTTAATAATATCAAATATGTTCCATTAATAGACTAATTTTTCTTTTATAGTGAATATATTGACCCATAAAGAGTAAAAACTTCATTACCATGGTAATGGTTAAAACAATGTTTTTGCATGTAACATGCGCTTGTGTTAAAATTATTATTTTTGTACACAAAGGATTTTTATTTGATAAATTTGATTTTATATGTAGAATAATTTGTTAAAAATTTTCTAATAAGTATCATTTTATTTTAGGATTAAATAATAAATTTTAAAATTTAAAAAGACTAGTTATTGTAATGGAAAATTAAAATGGTAAAAGGTATCTTATAAATTAAGGAACATCAGGTTTAAAACATGTGTTTCTTTTTGTTTTGGAGGTGATACCCGAACATATAATCCATCCAACACATTAATCATCATTTATTTAGACACTTGGTGCAATAAGTACTTCCCATTATTGAATAGTTTTGGGTATTTAAAAAAATGCTACTCCTCCTTAATTATAAAAGAGAACTCACTCCGATAACTTTATCACACATTTCGAGCCATTTTTCTCAACCAAACCCTAGAAAATACATCCAAAACATTATTATCCACATTATATATCTTATATTATTCCCAAAGGATAAACCATAAATTTTTTATAAAGATATCAAGGGGGGTTTCTCTAAGAGAATGTAATTGTCTTCACAAAGCTCATTATTTTTCATTCTTGCATTACATATTATTTTCTTTACACATAACATATAATGAAGCTAGTATATATTCATATAATATATTTTATTATTTTTATCACATAATATTTTTCCATTTCCACTTCCATTAAATGGGAAAAAAGTCATCATTCGTGTGTATGGAATACTACTAGCACACGAACTGATGTAACTAATTTTCCATCAACTATTATCATCATTGGATATAATTATGGATTTAATATTTTTATAAATACATTAAATTTATGATATAAATATACTTATTGAGTTATAATATCATATAAAAATTCTTTAATTTCTATTCCATTTAAAATATGGTAATTTTGAAACTGTCTACGATGGACTATCGTCTAGTGAAGCATTGTTATTTGTTTGTAACATACTACTTATATGGAATGTAATAATGGTAAAATTAATTAATATATATGATATATAATACATTACGTAAATTCTGAAAAATTAATATATCATTAAATTACTTAAACTTTCACCCATTAACAGAATGATACCATCACTCGTGCGTACGTACAACCTACCATCTCCATGAAGAGATGTGATTAATTTTCTATGTTCAATTTTCAAGAATGATTATAAGTATGTATATAGTGAATAAAAAAATATTTAAAACATTAATAAAGAATTTGATATGATTTAACTATATTCTATATATATCAACTAAAACATTCATGACAAAACAGGCATGAGAAGACATGGCAATTAACACCCAAAATAATGATAATATTGAAATATTATAAATAATGGTTGGTAAATTTTTTTAAGAGGATCATATATGGTATAATATTTATGATTATTATTCCTAAATATATTTATAATAAACTTATATTTATAATATATGAGATTCATACACACATGAATTTTGTCGAACCTAAGGTTAGAGTTTCTCACCTCACTTTTACTTCCGTGAAACACATGACATTTTCACCACATATTACTTTATATTGTGTATATAATGACCATTTTGATATGTTATATAATGAACATATTTATATTAATGATATTTAATGTTTCATTTGAAATTATTTAATTCATTTATATTATGATCAAATGTTACCATAGTGGGAAGTTTTTTTATTACAAACACATCATTATTAAATATTATTATTATTTAAGTCTCACTTGGACGAATTATTTAATATTTATATCTTAAACTCAATATATTTTATTTTCATATGATTATTCATAAATTTGTTTAGTAATAGTACCATTTTTACACTCTTAGGTACTTTTAATTATTGATAAAATATTGTTAAGAAAACCTGAATTTATTTCTTTCATCAATAAAAATTCATTTTCCATCAAAATCCATGTTTTCTAAAGTGTTATAAAAAATGTTTTTAACATTTTAAAAATGATTTATTAATGAAATTTTTACCAACTTTGACCTTATTAATTTTTTTGAAAAGGATATGCATGTCTTTTTAAAAATAATACCCATTTGGATTTTACCAAAAATGTGAAAGTAATCTTTATTTTTGAATTATGGGATTAACAAAATTTTCAACCATCATTACCATTCATTTCATTTAAATAAGTTGAGGGTCAAGACCCGTTTATTAAAAATAAAACCTCTTTTGAAAAATGGTGGAAGAGGGAACCATTTACAATAACCCTATGAAAATACCACTAAGAATAAATCCTTATGTACAAAGGGACCAGTACATCAAATAAAATAAAGAAGAAAAGATAAAAAAACTGGAGTAGGTATCAACGCCCCCAAACCAAAAATGCAATAGTGGAGCCAGTCAATGATAAGTATCACCCTCTACTAAAAATTGCATTTGGTTGGAAATACAATGATATAGAGAAACCCCCCCCCCAACACTAAGAAGTGAAATAATGACCAGATGTTACATCCCAACAAACCTATCTCTCTTACATGTCACCCACCAAACATAGCTTGTGAGAGAATCACCACCAGTCAACAGGATGCAATGTAAATCAAGAAAAACCCCACTATGAAAAAATCAAGTCAGGATACCCTCCATTCAAAAATAAGAATAGATGGATGATGATGAGTTCCAACACACTCATCCCTCAAATGAGGGTTCCCACCTAGTAGTACCTGCGCAAATCAATACCCCACTAAATGCAGAGAAACCATGTCCAAAAATAAAAATGTCACCTACACCTTCATCAGACTTCCAAATTCAAAATACCAAATTCATTCAAGGAAACCTCATCCAGAAAACTCGAAAAATTCTACATAATGACCATTCATGGTTTTAAAGAAATTTGATAAGTTTTCAAAGATTATTTTCAATAAAAATTCTTTCTAAAATATTTTTTGAACATCTTTTTCCAAAAATATTTTCAAAACGAAAAGGTTGGTATCCTAAAAATTGTATTAAAGACATTTTTATGGTATTTCTATTTATCAATGAATTTTTTTTAAATTCTGATAAAATATGGATATGTTGTATTGATATCATCCTTATTATTTATTTGGATGTTTATAGTTAGTTTTACTAAGGATATACAATTTTATTACCATTAAAAATATTACTCTAGATGGGTTAGGATTATGTTTATTTGATTGGGGTAAGAATTACAATTTTATATGTTAGTTTTTTAATATGAATTTTTATATTGATTATGTTTCACAAAATTAATATGAGTAATTAATTAGTATTAATTAGTGATGGGTAGGTATTGGTTATAGATAGCCCAACCATGTTTTGACATATCTCATGAGACAAATAAATTGGCTAAATTAGACAGGTTTCTACACACTGATTTATATTTTCTAATGAAATTACTTAATATAAAGTTTTATATGTTTTGTATTATGTATTCCATTATTATGAGGTTTTTTATTTACATGTGATTATTTGATTAGTTAAAATATCTAAAGATATGTTTCAATTTTATGTGATAATTTATATGTATTTATTTGTTAATTATTTATATCTACTACATTAAGATCATTTTAATTATTAAATGGAATTTATTTTAGTAATTTACTTTTCTATATTGATTATACTTATTTATTCATGATATATTCATATATACACTTACCCTTATAATCATTTGAGATAACCCATTTCTTATGTTTTATTTTCCCTAGAATACCAATAACTGTTTTTTAATTGATATTTTGGGATATGATAAGGGGAAATAAGGAATTCTTAAAAAAAAATTTATTGTATTTTATTTTTTCAATTGTAATGATAATTTCAAGTATGTGTGTATTTTACCAAGACCATTAAACTATTTGGTTTTTCAAGATGTGATTCATTATATCAAATTCCAATATAATAAATTAGAAATAACTTTTGGGCACCTATGGTTAGGGTATTTACAGTTTTTATTAGAGTAAGTTTAGTATAATACTTGGGAACTAGATTTCGGAAAAATATATTAGGGAACATATACCTGTGATATACATTGAGGATATGTATATATGAACATGTTAAAGGTTTGGAAAGGATGATATTATGTGATTTTCATTGAAATACATCCCTGAATGGATACTACAAGTAGACATGGTTCTAGAAAAGATATACCTAGGGGTGTTAACTCCGAAAAATGTATGTTAGGATTGACTCATGCAATACCTAGATCATGAAAACGACCCTGACTATGTATCTAGTTTGACACTACCTAGGTATATTCTTAAGATAGTTTACATTTCATTACAAATAATTATGAATGGTTTGAAAATTTGTTTATGTTTTGAATACTTTCCCAAACAAACCATGATTATAATTATAAGATGATCTATACATAAATTTTTCAATTTATGTTTTGTATTTCAATAGTACTGTGATTGTAAATTATCTTTCATAATATTATCAACTAATATAGTGTATCAATTTATTTTTAAATGATATGTAGTTTAAGGAATCATCAACATATCAATGCATTTACCTCATATAGGGATTTACCTCATGGGAAAGATAATAATGCTGAAGCTATAACTATAGCTAGAACTGAAAAAATTATAACCACATTGGGGAAGCTGGCTCAATTTATGATAACTTAACCTTACCATAAGGAGAATCATACTGATCCACCATGTAGTGTAACAAAATTAGACTACATCATGTGTCATAAAAGCTCATCATTCAAAGGGACTATAATTGAATTTTTCCCCTCAAATAGATAATTTCCTTAAAGAATATATTTATCTCTTTGGGAGGAAATAAGTGGAGAAACATTTGAAATTGAATTTCATCATCTCTTAGGATATGCGAATAAATAGTTGTCATTAATTCAAGAAACTAAGGATGAATAAGAAATATAAAACATAGAATGGAAATATTTTATGTTAGACATATTGGAAAAGTTTTTTCCTGTGAGATACTAGTTGATATGGAGAGACAATTTATGAATTTAAGAAAAAAAATAAGATGAAAATGTTGAAAATTATGAAGGAAAAATTACAAGGTTAATAAGGCATACTAAAAACTGCAAACGTAATAAAAAGAATATGATTTACCATTTTTTTTATATGCTTAAGAAAATTCATCTAAGGGTATTTGTCTAACAAAATTTCTTATCATAAGAGGAAATAATATCTTGTTGTATGATGATATAGAAATAATTCTATACAATATATGTATTTCAAGGTAATAAAAATAATTAGAAAATGGGAGACCAAAACTTGGATAAACTAAAGAAGGAAATGAATGATTTTACTCTATGTGATAATTCTGGAAAGAAACACCCTAGTACTTGCTTGAAGGGAATACGAGTTTTCTACAACTATGGAGAGAAATTACACCATGAATGTGAATAAAAGGAAAAAATATGTTTTCAATGTTCAATAATTCAACTATATAAAGATAGGTAACTATGCAAATGATTATGTCAAGTGTCAAGAGAATATTCTTTATTAACGCTAAGGGATCAATGTTAATATTATGTTATTACTACAGAAAAAGTGGAATGATTAATGATATTTTTCTTGGATTCAAGAATTATTTTATAGGATAATTTTTTCATTGATATTCTTGTTATATAAATAATGAAATTTATAAGGATTGTACTATGAAAATTTCTCTTTATGGATTTTAGAACACATGTTAAAGGGTACTGATAACCAAGAAAAGTGATTTATTGGAACATTGAACTTATTAAAAAACACATGATTATGGGAAGATAACCCATAATATATGCTCGATTTTGAGATAATAATGTAAATTTATTTTTTGGGATAATATTTTTGACCATGAAATTGGTTATTTAATTGATAGTTTATGTCATATTTTATAGATTTTACTGCATGTTTCATTACTACAAAATTGGCCATTAACAGCACTGGATTTTTTGAGTGCCATAAAAAAGCGCAAAAAAAGGATACCTTTATAAGCGCTAAAGAAAGCACTGATAAATGGTTCCTTTTACCAGCTCATTATTTCGAGCATTGATAAAGACACCCTTTATAAAAGCTTTATTTTTTAGTAGTGATAAGTGGTACACTTTATGAGCGCATTATTATTAGCACTAATAAAGGGCGCCATTTCTCAGTGTTTGCTTTTTAGCACTCATAAAGGGATCCTTTATCGTATCTTTTTTATCACTTGTAATAGTCTGAATAAAATGAAATAATTGAATAAATAAAAAATAAATAATGATTTTATTACAGAAATATAAAAAATTATATTAATTAAATAATTATTAAAAAAAATTAATAAATTTATTATACTATATAAATATTATAAATACCAATAAATAAAATATATTAAATATATAGATATATGAAAAATGAAAATTAAACAAATAAAAATTAAAAATAATAAAATTGAGAAAAATATAAAAAAAATTACTAATTAGACAATTATTGATAATATTAATAATTAATATTATATATATATATATATATAAGAATTAATATGAATATGATTTATATAACACAAATATTGATTTATGAATAGAGCAATGGACATAATTGAATGTCAGTTGATTTCTAAATTTAATAGAGATCGAAAGTGTGTTATATTGATTTCAAAAATACGTAATTAATGCATTTTTATATACAACACACACACACACACATAAATCTTATTCATTTTTTCAAAATGTAGTTATTTTTAATTTATTCAATTTCAGTCATTTTTATCATGCATGAACTTATGATTAAATATTCATTAATAATGTTAAAAATATATTTGTAATCAAATATTTATAAAATTATATTTTATAAATTAACATTTACTATATTTATACATTTATATATTATAATTTTAAATAAATAATATTATTTTTTAAAAAAATTATTCAAATATTTATAAATAAATATTTATAAATAAATAATTATATATTTTTAAATAATTATTAAATTTACAATAAATTAATTTAAATAATGAATATATTTACTATATATATATATATTAAATAAATATATATATAATTATATAATTTTATATGATGTTATAAATATCATTTTTGTAAAAATATTTATATAATTTATCATTATAGTTATAAATCCTTTATTAATGCTTAAGTAAAAGCAATGATGAAAAAGAACATTTAAGAGTGCTAAAAAAGTGCTGCTAAAGATGTATTTTATCAGTGCTTATTACTTAATCACTGATAAAAGGAAACCTTATCAGAACTATTTACAGAAGCAAAAATAAAATTATTTTGATCTAATGTAAATAATCATAACTAGTAGCGAACCCATCACGATATCAGATGTTTTTCATGGAATCAACCCCCTCCTGATCCTCCTCCTTGGAGAATCAAAGTTTGAATCAAGCCTCGAACAAATCGAATGCTCAAATTCAAGCCTCGAACTATTCAAGGGTCGAACTAAACAAATGCATGAATGTAATCCATTATCTACATTCTCTTGAATGTTAGTCTTTCTATAATTTTTCTTGGGGAACTCGAAGTTTAAAACAACAATGGTTCTTGAAACTGGTTAGAAGATTTATGAATTAATGTAGGGGATTTGTGAGCTGCTCTTTTTTTATATGAATGTTTAGATGAATCATGCTATATTCTAATTGGATAAATAGTGGAATTAACCATATGGTATAAGTATCATCCTATTTTACATCGCCTATATAATTTTGTATTTTCCAATTTATCTGATGGTGGTTGGGTACCCTATGAGACTACTTTCTAGTGTCTTAAACCGACTAGTTATTTTTATATTTGTGTAGTAGAGAATTCAGATGGGGGTGATGTTTTACAGATCTGTTCATTTTTTTATTCCAGTTTGATCTTCGAGTGAGGTAAGTGTAGTCCACTTAGAAAATGTGACATCATGGGAGTCATTCTGTCCTGGTTGATTCTAGTGTGTATGGGATAACTATTTCAAGTGTGGTGTGTTTTTCTCCCTTGATTGTGATATATTTTGTCGATGTGTGTTATTTATTTATTCCAAATTCTTTGTGAAACTCCATAGAATATCAAGGATGGGTCAAAGTGAATTATATGGCCTCATTATAATCCTTTAAATTGGAACATCTGATGTGACCACCTCCATAGAATCCTTTGGATTGGTCGGTGCAGTGATAATACATCCCAAGATTCTTTATATGTTTTGAAATATTTTCTATACCATTAATATTAAATGTAATATTTCCATAGGTTGTTACCCCACTTGTTCAAAAAAATATAATGGAGTTCATAAAATTATATATTTTAGAAATCATTTTAGGTATTTTTCATATTAGGTATACATGTATTGGTTCCACCCCTAGGAATCTATGATTACCATCTATGTATATGAACTAACTCTTTATTTATTAAATTTATTATCCATAAATTTTTATATATTATAGTTTATTGAATGGGAGTTTATTATTCTTTATTACCATATTTGGGTTTCATATTACTCTTTAATTTATGATATTGTATTTTCAATTGACTAGGTTATTTAAGAAA
Source organism: Viscum album (assembly GCA_963277665.1). NCBI lineage: Eukaryota > Viridiplantae > Streptophyta > Magnoliopsida > Santalales > Viscaceae > Viscum > Viscum album. Next base: position 2,060,373,604 of record OY728132.1, read on the forward strand.
AACATGATGTGTGTCACACAAAAGTTATTATTGAAATATATTGCCTAAGACTCATCCCCCAAATCTTTTATAAAAAAATGTCATTCTCATCAATTTCATCTCTCAAATAGTTATTGAATTTTGTTTCTTGAGACTCACCCCATATTTTTTTATGTTTCTTATATTAATCTAAGTAATATTCATCCCATGGATGATTACAACTTCGATTATTTCAAGTAACATAGATTCATTCCCATAAGAGACAGAGGAAGTGTGTCATCAAAAAAAAATCAACAATAAATATTATAGAGATGAGATGATAATTATTATAGTTGTATATAACATTAACCATTTAATTAATTCATAGTATAACACATTCTATAGTGGAGTAATTATTATCTTAAACTCAATTACCCATTTTCTTGATAACGTACTAAAATTATTTGAAACAATAAAATTTTGGGTTCCCCTTCATAGAATTATCTATAACATTCACATTTGATAATGAATATCATATGGGTATTTATTTATTAATTGTAAAAACTTTTTATTTTATGAATCCAATAGAATGAATATTAACTGAAAATGGATTCATGATAATCATTTGAAAAAAGAGTATGAATTTGGAGTTAAAGAGTTCATCCTGTTTTCAAGAGAGCATGCATGTGACGCTTATCAAATCTTTCTTCCATGTTTTCATTATTGTTAATAATGATAAATTGGTCTAGAATATTTTAAATAAAATTTGATTTGTCACGGAATATATTATAGCTATGAATGTTTGACTAAAATGGTGGAAAACTGAATGTGCACACCGATTAACATGATACTATAGTTTAAAAATAATTTGATATGAATCAAAGTGTAAAGAATGGTAGAGATTGCATGAATTAAAGGACAATGAAAAATGAATATGAACTTCATTATTTTTAAAAAAAAATTGACGAGTTAAATATATTTTCCAAGATACTATTGTATACCGGTTGTACTAAATACACAACATTTTTAGATGTATTGAATTTGTATCATTTAAATGTAAATAGTAGATGGAGTGACATCAGCTTTATAAAACTAGTTGTTCTCCTAAATTATATGCTACAAGAGGAAAATGATTTTCCATGTCGAACATATGAATTTAAAATAATGATAAGTTCAATGGGAATGATCTCTAAAAAATACACTCTTGTCCAAATGTTTCGTATTGTTTCTCAAGGAAAATGAAATACTCATAAAATGACATATGCTTCGTGCAGATCAATAAAAGAAAAAATGAATCATGTATTTAGAATTATGTATGGAACTTTAATATCATTAAAAAGTTTAAAAAACTATATCGATTTCAGGAAAGCATGAGACAATTGACATGGCATGCAGATATAAGAATTAAATATGGGGACTTACTTCATCTAGTAGATTCTCCTCAGTGGAACAAGATTTATTACCAGTATTCTGAGTTTGTAAATAAGCCTGGAAACATTTTTCTTTCATTATATACAGATGGAATAAATCATTTTGGTGTATAGAGTAGTACAATCTGTACATGGCCCATATTTTTAGTAATTTAGAACTTTCCCCTATGGTTATTCATGAAACACAAATTCATTATGTTGTCTCCTCTTATATCTCGACCAAAAAAACCAATAATGATATAGATATCTATGTTTATCCATAAATATAATATCTAAAATTGATGTGGGATACAATTGTTACAATGAATGATGATCATAGAAGTGAAGAATTCACATTGTGGTCTACTTTATAAATGATGATAAATGACTTCCCCACATATGGAAATTTATCAGGTTATAGCATTAAAGGGATGTTGTGGTCTCTCATTTGTGAAAAATTCACATACTCAGTTAGGTTGAAACATTTCTTAGAGACTACATTTTTAGGTCGTTGGAAATTTTTACCTAGAAGACATAAATACCACTCCCAGACGATTACATTTGATGGTAAAATCAAACAACTTACGAAAAAAACTCCAATAACTAGTGGTAAACTATTTAATAATGTAAAATATATTAACACTATTTTCGGTAAAAAAATTTATAAAAAAACTTACAAAATTAATTTATAATAATAGATCAATATTCTTTGAATGATCATATTTGAATTGTTTATATGTTAGACATTTTCTTGATTTCATACATGTAGAAAAATTATATTTGATTATGTTATCAACACATTACTAAATTTTCATATAAAAATGAAATATGACATTAAGGCTAGGTTGGACTTGATTGAAATGGGGATAAGGGAAGAGTTGGCACCAGTGAAGGGTAAAATGTGTGCTTTTCTTCCTCTAGTAGATTATATTCTATTCAGACAAGAAAAATTTTAATTTTTTCCTTTTCCATAATATTGTAAAAGTTTCAAAGGGAATTCATCAAATATCAATAATTTCATGACAATGATTAATTTTATGTTAAAAGGACTAAAATAACATAAATTTCATATTTTGATGATATATTTCTTTCATATAACATTGCATTGAATTCTACCTCAAAATTTATAGCATAAAATAACCAGGATCTACCTCTTTTTCAAAGACATAAACAGTAAAGGTATAGAACAAAAAAAATTTTCAATCACGAATAAAGAGGTTGCAGTTATATTATGTGTATTATAGATGTTCTTACCACCATAAATATTTTTTATAATGGTCCACCAGATGGTTCACTTGGTTAGATAGGTTTAACTATGTGGTTATGTCCATTATAGATGCATGTACCCCATTTAATGGTTTATTGAAAGGGTATGTCAAGAATTGAATTCATCCAAAAGGTTATATTGTAGAATGAAATATTATTGAAGAATATTTTGAATTTTGTACCAATTACCTATCATATGTTGTCAACTTTAGTCTCCCATAGTATCATCATAACGAACTCTTTATGGGTGAAGGGATTTCTGAAAGAGATGTTGTTATAATTGCCTTTACATAGCAGGGGAAATGATGCCTTTACATTTTATATAATAGTGAAGATATTGATCATTACATTTAATCCCCAAAACAAATTCTTAAAGATTTGAATCTATTATGGGATGAAGGATGGATATCAAATACACATAATAAATAATTTATAGGATGGTTTCAAAATTAATGTCATAAGTTGTTATCTGAAAATAAAAAATCAATTGATGTATGATCTCAATGGCTAGCCAGGGGACCAAATGAAAATGTTATATCTTACACTATTTTTTTAAAAGGTTATATGTTCTGTAAAAAGTAAAAAAATGACTAAAGTGTGATGAAAAATTATGGTGTTATGCTTATCGCTAAATAAATGCACATATTTGGTTCTAAGGATAGAAATCCAAATTATGAAAATATGTCATATTTTGGCATTATCGAACAGATATATGAATTGTATTATAAAATATTGCAAGTGATAATTTTCAATTTCAAATTGGTTTGACAATATGAGTGCAGTGAAAGTTGAGAAAATGGGCTTTAAGAAGGTGAATTTCTGTGTGGAGAGATAAAAATATAAGGCATTGAAAATGGAATTATAAGAAGTGCATGTATTTTATGTCTTAGATTAAGAAAATAAGAATTAGTTGATTGGAATGTTGATTACAAATTTTTTTTCAGTCTGTTGAAACTTCAATCGAGAATGATGCCTTCATTGGGAGATCATAACTCATTCATATCGGTCCCAATGTTGAAAATGTCTTGCATGTTAGAGGGGACAATAAAGAGGGCATTTGGACTCGCAATAGAGGAACCAAATCCCTATAACTGTAAAAAAATAAAGATAATTCAATGGGAATGTAAAAGTGTTTTTTAATATAATATTTCATTCCTCAAAATATTTTATATACTATACTGCATTATTATAATAAAAATTAAAATTTTCACTACTATGAAGACAATTTATTCTACACAAGATTATGTTACAGATCCCTCATTAGAACAAACTATAATGTAAGAAACCCTTTGGGAAGATATAATTGTAATGTTATGATATATGTTCTCAATTTTTCCAAAATATTATATAATGGAAATTGGATTTACTTTTCATAATTCAGTGTAGAGTTAATTCATTTTAGAAGATTTCTATAAATATTTTATGCATTTGAAGGAAGAGCAATGACACTTTCTCAGCTCAATCATAGAGGTAGTCTTGATGTTTTCACAGTAAAATAATTGTCCATAAAATTAATGTATTGTTTCATTTTTATGTTTAATTTACTTCATTTTAGTATTAATCACATAATAATTGTTTTCTTATACGTGTGAATTATTTTTTTTAAGTTTGGGTTAATTGTTTGAAGCTACTCATGATCATGAGACATTGAAATTCATGCCACCTACTGAGACAATGACAATGAGGAACTACATTTAGAATGAATACAACTAGCATCAAAAGGTTAATCCCTATTACTTATTTAATTAAATATTTAATCATTTTCTATAATAGTTTTAACTTAATATACTTATCATTTTTTCTAATACTTATTTAGTTTCTCTCATACATATTTTGGGAAGTCATATTGATTCGATGTTCTTAGTAGAAGAAGAAAATTTCTCATTAAAATCTAGAAGAGTACTTGAATCTCAAGTGGTCATTTTTGTCAGTTCTTGTGATATAATGGGCACATGAGATTCCTCTACTCTTCTAAATATCAAAAATAAGAAAATGTTTTCTTCTAAGAACATAATGTCAATATATAGTGTTGAAATTTCAAAAAATAAATGAAATGGAAATAATTATAACATTAAAAGTTATGATTTTTTGATACTTTTGGATGTTTATGAGTCAAATTCAGCTCAATCTGACACATGGTGTGACTGGTTATAAGGCCCCAGCCTTAATCCTTACTTAATATTGAATTAAATGAGAAATTCACATTGAGGATCTTTTCAGGTTTAGAGTTTTAGAGAATTAGGACATAACTATTACATCTCAAAAGATTACAAAGTAGTCGCTTCTACTAAACTTCCATAAAATAAAAGAAACTCTTAAAAAGAAACATGTATAGTTCCATGTTTTAGGTAGAATGACTTTCCCTTGATCCCATCCTTGACCCTATTCCACGCTATGTCCTGTAAAAAACATTTCAAAAACATGGGATGAGCATAAGAAGCTCAGTAAGGGATACACAAAGAATGAAAACTGTTAGTTTTTCAAAACAACAAGAAAACCATGGATACTTTATCAATTTAATACTTTCCACCTTCATGAAGTAGTAAAAACTCTTCAACGAAAAAGAAGTATCATTACTTACCTTTTTTTAACCAAAGGATTACCATAAAACCCATATAAAGAACACATAACATATATAAAGGTAACTTGGGACATAAACATACTTAAGTGGAATAACCATACGGTCGTCTTCCACACATATCACTTAATGGAATATCCATAAGCACAATTTCCATACATACTTAATGGAATAGCCATACTGCCGACTTCCATACCCAATGCATTGGAGGTTATAACGTAACCACCCGTCCTGGTATTCACGGCACCACCCGTCATATGGTTTATAACATAACCACCCATTAAAATGTCCAAGTACCATAATAAAATCATAAAACATAAAACCAATATAAAGGAATGATAACATTTCCACATTTCAAACATAATAGAATCTTTTATCAAAACCATTTTCAATACCAAAATACATAAAAGAGTATATGGTATTTATTTTATTTTAAAAACATTATGGCTTGTTGAGGAAGCCAAAGACCAAATAATACTCGCGGCGGCGGAAAAGGTCGTTGTCACTACGTACGTTAAAAGAAACATTCCTTTTTGTCGTTTTGTAAAACGCTTCGTAGAAAAAGATTCCTTTTGTATAAAATTAAAAGTCAAAGGGGTTTATACACCGTATAAATGAAAGTTGTGTATAAAACGAAATATGCCTCAATGAAAGGAGATTGAGACGAAGTCCCTTACAAAGACGGTATCCTTGGTTTAAGGATAAATCGATTAAATAATTATGTGTGAAAAACGAATACACCAAATATAATTGGATATTAAGTGTAAAATAATCAAAGGTCATTCACACATATTCAAAGGATGACATATTCAATAACTACGTGTCGAACCAAAAGAAATCGAAATTGCGTTAAGAAGTTCCCTTGACAGCCTAACGGCGTCACATCAAAATGAGTTGATGAGAGATAAAAAGTGTATCTCATCACTTGGACATAAAATTTACATCAATAAGGATATATGAGAACAAATCCCAACATAATAATATGTAAATTAAAAGACCCAACAAAAGAAGTCTTTTAAAAAAAAGGAGTGTGAAAGGTTCCCTTATCGACTTGGGTATCTTTCGAAACATACGTCCCGTGAAAGAAGGACAATACATCATTGATGTAAATACTCATAAATGAAGGAATATTACACAATGAGTAAAATAATGGTCAGTACATACACCACTCAAAGGAAATTGTGGCAAATGTAGCATAAATCTCACGGGAATAAAAGTGAGATGAAAAATCACTTACGAAAACTCGGCAGCCTAACTGCTCCGCTTAAAACTTCCAAAAATGGATTGATGAGATCAAATAGGGTATATAATCACATTACAACAAAATTTACAGCAAGAGAAATATTAAATAACATCCCCTGTCATAACAAATAGGAGCTTAAAAGAAGTGACATAAAGGGGAGTACATAAAAAGAAAGAGAGAGGTTAGATCTCTTACGAAAATTCGGCAGCCTAACAGCGCCACTCAAAACGTCCAAAATGGATTGATGAGAGAGAATAAGGTCTATAATAATTTAAAAATTACAGTAATAGTAATATAAAATAACATCCCAATAACAATAAAGTTGAGCTTTAAAAGGAACGACATAAAAGAGCGTACTTAAAAAGAAAGAGAGGAGTAGGATCCCTTACCTCGGGTCCGACTTGACTCGATCGTTCTTTAATCTCCTGAATAATAAACTTGAGTTAATTTATACTTTCTTAAGAACCTTTTTCATGTTCATTATTCCTTTTATATCACTTATTACCATGTCATAAACATTATGTAATCATTTAAGTTAATAATATTTGTTTTGCCGATATTTGGTTCTTAAGTCGAAAGTGGACTTCTTACAATTACATGTTGTTCGTGTGGCCAAATGTTTATTATATCCAGAATTGTATTCATGATGTAGATATTATATATGTCATATATATCCAGTACATTCATGCGTTTATAACATTACATAATCATTTAGAGGTAAGAAATGAAATGCACCGTTCATGGAGACGGTAAGCCGTACGTACGCATGAACGCTACTTTCATTTCTATTTCGTATTTTATAGAATGGAATAATAATGATATAAAGGTATATTATAATTAAAATATAATATCATATATAATATCATAGTTCCATCCTTTATACGTCCCACATATGGTATTTAACAAATCAAATCACTTTGAGGGGGCGGTAGTCCGCACTTCCTTAAATGAAGATATCGCGTTTACCCATAATGGAAACCATAAAGGTATTCCCAAAATAAAAAAAAGAAGCTTAAGGAAAACATAAACATATTATATATCATATATAAAAATAGTGACATCATAATGGCCACATTTGAAGGTGTTAAATGAGTATTGAAAAATCATCGTTTCGGGAGGCAGAATTTCGCCATCCACGGAAACTGTATGTTCTTTGACCATTTGATATAGTTGTGTGAGAGTGTAGATTGAATAAATCTTATAACAACATCCTAGTATATTGAAGATAATTGTGTTTTTACAAAATAAGTAAATAAAAAGAGTTTATGGGGTTGGAGAAGCAAAAGAAAACAAATTAACATGAGAGAATGAATTACCTTTAAAAGTGTAACTACTTTTGATTTGAGCCTAAAGGCTTCCTTTGAAAAAATTCTGCCCAAAGGGAATCCTCTAGGATGAGGAGAGGGATGTGGAGAGAGTAAATGGGCAGGGTTTGGCCGAGCCAAAGGCTTGAGCAGTGTGTGAAATGAGGTAGAGGTGGGGGCCTTTTATAAGAGGAGAGGAGGGGCACTTTTGGAAAGTAAAGAAATATTACTTTATTTGAAAATGTATTTCGGTTTTAAAAGGTCCCACATTGATATAATTCGTGTATAAGGTGATAAGGGTTCGACATACACCCATCCAATATGTTTTGGACATGTGTAGTTCATATATTTTACATTATCTTTCCATTTTATTTAAATCGTCAAATAATGATGTCATTGCTGGATCATTATTATGTCATAAATAATTTAATTTATTTAATGTCTAAAAATTATAAAAAAATTACTATGATTTATGAAATCTGTTTATCTTTCCAATGAATATTTATAATAAAAAATCTGACTTTTATAACCGCATTAAAAAATTGTTTTAGTAAAACATATCATGTTTGTGCCATTTTTTACATTAACATTAAATGAAAGGTATTTATGCCATTTTCCAACCAAAGTGGCTCCATGGGGTCCCCAGGTTGAAAAATGGCTTGTCTTGGTCGGCCATGACACATCCAATAAGTGTAGGACATGTGTCAAGGTATTTTCATTTTATTATAATATCATTTTTGCCTTAAACTACACTAAATACCTCTAATCGCGAATAAAAACATAATAAGATACTATTCACCGAAAAATTATTTTTATCCCATTGAACCACATTTTACTTCTTAATTACAACCATGTATGTAGGATTTTTGAAATTAAAAACAGAATGATGGAAAAATTTCATTTAAATGGAAAAATCAGTTTTTATAAGTACCACTTAGTGGCTTCACTATTCATCAAAAATTGAAGTTTTTCAGAAAATTCCCAAAAATTCACCCTAAGCTATATTTGATATTATGAATTCAAAAATTAAGTCTATTTTAAAAAATTAAAAACATATAAGTCACATTAATTAATTCAATAATTAATTCCCGCTGTCAGAGAAAATAACGTGTTTTTATGAAACAATAAGTATCAAAAGATTGACACTAGTTTAAGTTTGATTTCAAAGTGAAATTAATTCCAACGACCACTATTGGATTTAATGGTAAAAATATATTATAATTTCACTTTAAAACCAATTCAAAATATAATCTAATCATATAAATAAATTAGATTAAAAAGCGGTTTTGAATTAAAATACAACATTTTACGCTATTCATTAAAAAAATGAACTTTATCAGAAAGATACCAAAAATTTACAAAAAGTAAATTTTGATGTCCCAATTATTAAGAAGAGATTTATTTGGTCCAAAATAATGTATAAGAGTGAACAAAACTATATTTAATGATGGTTCAACATCAAAAGGTGATAAGTGAACCTTTAGTGAAAACTAGGGCATATACGCCTAAAATTGAATTCTTTCCGTATTTTAAGCCTCTATCCTTTATTGGATAAATGTAAAAACATTTAAAAACATATATAATCATATTTTAGTTATTTATATCCATTACTTCTATTACAACGGCTACATGTTAACTACCATTTAAAATAACATTATTTTATTATTAGAGTGCAATGTAAGATTCCCAAGAAACTCGTTGTTGTGTGTTGGGTACGCCATCGAGCATAGCGTCCCGTTTAAAGTCATATCAATATTTTTATTCACAAATATGGATAAATAAGAAAATTTCATATTCTTTATTTACTTGGGGTGTTACATTCTTCCCCCCTTTTGGGAATTGCATCCTCGCAATTTTTAAAATTGAGCTTGGAAACATCCTTGAAAATCCCACATCGGAACAAGATTCGGTAAAACAATCACTTTAAAATAAATAAAGATAAGTACAAAGGACACCCGAGTTAACCCATAATAGGATTCTGTGTAAGAAAACATGGACATTGAAGAAAAAGAAAAGGGTCATGTTCTGATGGAGAGTGATAGAAAACATGTTTAGGAGAAAGTTAACAATAAGAAAATCACAAACTTGTGACGGGTTAAAAGGTGTTGGGTTCCATGGTAGGAAAAGTTAATAGACAACATTTTTGTTTTAAGTTACTTTTTATTGAGGAATTTATTCATATGGAAACATAATCACTTATCATGTTGACTTTCAACTTTTACTAGATTCCTTAATCAAACTCATATTTTTTTTCCAAAAGACGAGTATTTAGGGAGACTTGTTCACATTAAGAGTACTATAATCAACTTCTAGAGAATCACCTAATCCACCAAAGAGAACTATATACATCCCATGTCTTTAGGCTTTAACCAAAACCAAAACCAAAATGGTTAGTACAAGGTCAGATAATCCAGAAAAGGATAACCCTTTATAAAAAGAAAATCTATTCTTAATCTCCAAAATTTGTCCAACAAAACCCAAAGATCAACGAGAACCATTCCATAATCAATTTGTCCATAAAATTATTCAAAGTAAACCAATCTAAGATTGAAACCCAAAAATTTGAAGGATTTAGTCACATAGTCTTCCAAATTAAATTGTAACACTTATCTCCAAACAAAATCAGTTGCTCTTAAAGTCTCGCATTGAAAAGTAATTATCCTAATCACATATCCTCCATGATAGGTTAATAATTTTCATAAATAACCCAAAATCAACTTACTCTAAAAAAAGAATTAGTCAAACTAACCAGGGACTTCACGTAGTCCAGTGGTAGGCGATAAATACCAGTCGCACTTTGGTTGTGGGTTCGATTCCCGCAGCTTTGTCCGACGCGACAAGTTGTCACATGGTCTGCGTGTTGTCCTTTTTCCAAAACTATATAATTCATAAAACATTCCCCAAAAAGGGATAAAATCATCAAAAATAATCATAACATATTTTAACCTCAAGTTTATCTCATTCCTTTCATTTTCCAGCATATCATAGAGTAACCCATAATCACCTAAAAATTAAGGATCATATAAACTCTAATGGTTACCTTTATAATTATTACCTGAACTTCCATATTGATTGGTCATCTTGTACATTATGCATTACAGAACACACCAAGGTTCAAGTGGTTGATCATGACTCCTTGATAGTTGGTTTAGAACAACTATGAGATTCCTCATTGAATCCCCCATCTCATCCAGTATCTTAATCAGAGAACCACCATAGTTTCCTTCAAACCCATTGTCACTTTGGTGCCTGCTAGATCCAGCCATTTACTAAAACCAAAAAGGTCAGTGTGAGTATATCAACATAACCATCATGTAATAATGAGGAATATAAACACTAAGATATACTTACTCATTCACTTTATCTAAAACTAGGACTCTTTTTGAAATCCTAACCATTATGGTAATGTCACTTATGCTTAGAGAATACCCTGACCTCTAAAGTTATCTAAACCGACCTTTGATACCAACTATAAGGCCCCAACCTTAAACCTTACTTAATATTGAATTAAATGAGTAATTCACATTGAAGATCTTTTCAGGTTTAGAGTTTTAGAGAATTAGGACATAACTATTACATCTCAAAAGATTACAAAGTAGTCGCTTCTACTAAACATCCATAAAATAAAAGAAACTCTTAAAAAGAAACATGTATAGTTCCATGTTTTAGGTAGCATGACTTTCCCTTGATCCCATCCTTGACCCTATTCCACGCTAAGTCCTGTGAAAAACATTTCAAAAACTTGGGATGAGCATAAGAAGCTCAGTAAGGGATACACAAAGAATGAAAACTATTAGTTTTTCAAAACAACAAGTAAACCATGGATACTTTATCAATTTAATACTTTTCACCTTCATGAAGTAGTAAAAACTCTTCACCGAAAAAAATTATCATTACTTACCTTTTTGTATCCAAAGGATTACCATAAAACCCATATAAAGAACACATAACATATATAAAGGTAACTTGGGACATAAACATACTTAAGTGGAATAACCATACGGTCGTCTTCCACACATATCACTTAATGGAATAGCCATACGTCCAATTTCCATAATTACTTAATGGAATAGCCATACGGCCGACTTCCATACCCAATGCATTGGAGGTTATAACGTAACCACCCGTCCTGGTATTCACGGCACCACCCTTCACATGGCTTATAACGTAACCACCCGTTAAAATGTCCAAGTACCATAATAAAATCATAAAACATAAAACCAATATAAAGGAATGATAACATTTACACATTTCAATCATAATAGAATCCTTTATCAAAACCATTTTAAATACCAAAATACATAAAAGTGTATATGGTATTTATTTTATTTTAAAAACATTACGGCTTGTTGAGGAAGCCAAAGACCAAATAATACTCGTGGCGGCGGAAAAGGTCATTGTCACTGCGTACGATAAAAGAAACATTCCTTTTTTTCGTTTTGTAAAACGCTTCATAGAAAAAGATTTCTTTTGTATAAAGGTAAAAGTCAAAGGGGTTTATACACCGTATAAAAGAAAGTTGTGTATAAAACAAAATATTCCTCAATGAAAGGAGATTGAGGCAAAGTCCCTTACAAAGATGGTATCCTTGGTTTAAGGATAAATCAATTACATAATTATGTGTGACAAACGAATACACCAAATATAAGTGGATATTAAGTGTAAAATAATCAAAGGTCATTCACACATATTCAAAGGATGACATATTCAATAACTACGTGTCGAACCCAAAGAAATCGAAATTGGGTTAAGAAGTTCCCTTGACAGCCTAACGGCGTGACATCAAAATGAGTTGATGAGAGATAAAAAGTGTATCTCATCACTTGGACATAAAATTTACATCAATAAGGATATATGAGAACAAATCCCAACATAATAATATGTAAATTAAAAGACCCAGCAAAAGAAGTCTTAAAAAAAATGAGGGTGAAAGGTTCCCTTACCGACTTGGGTATCTTTCGAAACATACGACCCGTGAAAGAAGGACAATACATCATTGATGTAAATACTCATAAATGAAGGAATATTACACAATGAGTAAAATAATGGTCATTACATACACCACTCAAAGGAAATTGTGGAAAATGTAGCATAAATCTCACGGGAATAAAAGTGAGATGAAAAATCACTTACGAAAACTCGGCTGCCTAACAGCTCCACTTAAAACTTCCAAAAATGGATTGATGAGATCAAATAGGGTATCTCATCACATTACAACAAAATTTACAGCAAGAGGAATATGAAATAACATCCCCAATCATAACAAATAGGAGATCAAAAGAAGTGACATAAAGGTGAGTACTTAAAAATAAAGAGAGAGGTTAGATCTCTTACGAAAATTCGGCAGCCTAACGGCGCCACTAAAAACGTCCAAAATGGATTGATGAGAGAGAATAGGGTCTCTAATAATTTAAAAATTACAGTAATATTAATATAAAATAACATCCCAATAACAATAAAGTTGAGCTTTAAAAGGAACGACATAAAAGAGCGTACTTAAAAAGAAATAGAGGAGTAGGATCCGTTACCTCGGGTCCGACTTGACTCGATCGTTCTTTAATCTCCTGAATAATAAACTTGAGTTAATTTATACTTACTTAAGAACCTTAGTCATGTTCATTATTCCTTTTATATCACTTATTACCATGTCATAAACATTATGTAATCATTTAAGTTAATAATATTTTTTTTGCCGATATTTGGTTCTTAAGTCGAAAGTGGACTTCTTACAATTACATGTTGTTCGTGTGGCCAAATGTTTATTATATCCAGAATTGTATTCATGATGTAGATATTATATATGTCATATATATCCAGTACATTCATGCATTTATAACATTACATAATCATTTAGAGGTAAGAAATGAAATGCACCGTTCATGGAGACGGTAAGCCGTACGTACGCATGAACGCTACTTTCATTTCTATTTCGTATTTCATAGAATGGAATAATAATTATATAAAGGTATATTATAATTACAATATAATATCATATATAATATCATAGTTCCATCCTTTATATGTCCCACATATGGTATTTAACAAATCAAATCACTTTGAGGGGGCGGTAGTCCGCACTTCCTTAAATGAAGATATCGCGTTTACCCATAATGGAAACCATAAAGGTATGACCAAAATGAAAAAAAAAACAGAAGCTTAAGGAAAACATAAACATATTATATATCATATATAAAAATATTGACATCATAATGTCCAGCTTTGAAGGTGTAAAATGAGTATTGAACAATCATCGTTTCGGGAGGCAGAATTTCGCCATCCACGGAAACCGTATGTTCTTTAACCATTTGATGTAGTTGTGTGAGAGTGTAGCTCGAATAAATCTTATAAAAACATACTAGTATATTTAAGATATTGGTGTTGTTACAAAAGAAGTAAATAAAAAGAGTTTAGGGGGTTGGAGAAGAAAAATAAAACAAATGAACATGAGAGAATGAATTACCTTTAAAAGTGTAACTCCTTTTGATTTGAGCCTAAACGTTTTCCTTTGAAAGGATTCTGCCCAAAGGGAATCATTTAGGATTAGTAGAGGGATGTGGAGAGAGTAAATGGGCAGGGGTTGGCCGAGCCAAAGGCTTGAGGAGTGTGTGAAATGAGGTAGAGGTGGGAGCCTTTTATAAGAGGTGAGGAGGGGCACTTTTGGAAAGTAAAGAAATATTACTTTATTGGAAAATGTATTTCGGTTTTAAAAGGTCCCACATTGATATAATTCGTGGATAAGGTGATAAGGGTTCGAAATCCACCCATCCAATAAGTTTTTGACATGTGTAGTTCATAGATTTTACATTATATTTCCATTTTATTTAAATCGTCAAATAATGATGTCATCGCTGCATCATTATTATGTCATAAATAATTTATTTTATTTAATGTCTAAAAATTATAAATAAATTACTATGATGTAGGAAATAATTTTATCTTTCCAATGAATATTTATAATAAAAAATCTGACTTGTATAAACCCATTAAACAATTGTTTTAGTAAAACATATCATGTTTGTGCCATTTTTTACATTAACATTAAATAAAAGGTATTTATGTCATTTTCCAACCAAAGTGGCTCCATGGGGTCCCCAAGTTGACCCATGGCTTGTATTGGTCGGCCATTACAAATCCAATAAGGGTAGGACATGTGTCAAGGTATTTTAATTTTATTATAATGTCATTTTTTCCTTAAACTACACTAATTACCTCTAATCGCGATTAAAAACTTAATAAGTTACTATTCACCAAAAAATTATTTTTATCCCATTGAACCAAATTTTACTTATTAATGGCAACCATGTATGTCGGATTTTTGAAATTCAAAACACAAATATGGAAAAATTTCATTTAAATGGAAAAATCAGTTTTTATAAGTACCACTTAGTGGTTTCACTATTCATCAAAAATTGAAGTTTTTCAGAAAATTCCCAAAAATTCACCCTAAGCTATATTTGATATTCCGAATTCAAAAATGAAGTCTATTTTAAAAAATTCAAAACATATAAGTCACATTAATTAATTTAATAATTAATTCCCGATGTCAGAGCAAATAGCGTGTTTTTATCAAACACTAATTATCAAAAGATTGACACTAGTTTAAGTCTGATTTCAAAGTGAAATTAATTTCAATGACCACTATTGGATTTAATGGTAAAAATATATTATAATTTCACTTTAAAACCAATTCAAAATATAATCTAATCATATAAATAAATTAGATTAAAAATAGGTTTTGAATTAAAATACAACATTTTACACTATTCATTAAAAAAATGAACTTTATCAGAAAGATACCAAAAATTTACACAAAGTAAATTTTGATGTCCCAATTATTAAGAAGATATTTTTTGGTCCAAAATAATGTATAAGAGTGAAAAAACTATATTTAATGATGGTTCAACATCAAAAGGTGATAAGTGAACCTTTCGTGATAACTAGGGCATATACGCCTAAAATTGAATTCTTTCCGTATTTTAAGCCTCTATCCTTTATTGGATAAATGTAAAAACATTTAAAAACATATATAATCATATTTTAGTTATTTATATCCATTCCCTCTATTACAACGGCTACATGTTAACTACCATTTAAAATAACATTATTTTGTTATTAGAGTGCAACGTAAGATTCCCAAGAAACTCGTTGTTGTGTGTTGGGTACGCCATCGAGCATAGCATCCCCTTTAAAGTCATATCAATATTTTTATTCACAAATATGGATAAATAAGAAAATGTCATATTCTTTATTTACCTGGGGTGTTACACTGGTATAACTCAATGTTCTTTTTTTATAAAAAATACATGTTTTTTTTGTAAAAAAGGAAGCTTATATACCCAAAATTGAGCAAACACATTCCAATTGTTTTGATACATTAGAAAAATAATCCCTAAGTCATTTCTAATGTTTAAAAATATGAAACACCATAATCGGATACATGATGTTTCAATGTATGACTCAAAGTGTCTGTTATTAGTTTAAAATCGATAATTTAATTAAAAGGTGTTACTCATTAAAAAATAAGAAAATGAGTTTGGATATTATTAATAATTTTGTAAAAAAATATATAAGTCATTTTTTATATGTATTAAATATTTTTACATCAATCTGATATATGATGTGATTAAAATGAGTCAATTTTTGTGTTTCAAGTTTAAAATGACATTTTAGTAAAAAATACAAGTGACATAATAAAAATTGAGATAAATAATATGGTTTCTTTTGGTAATTCATGAAAAATAACCATAAGTAATTTTCCATGTGTATAAATCAACCTCACCATAATCTGACACATGATGTGACCAATATGGCTCAATGTACATCTTTTTAAATAAAATTGTCATCAATTTTAGTAAAATGGACAACTAACATACTCAAAACCTAGAAAATGAATTCAAATTGTTTTTATACTTTTCTATAACGATCCATAATTAATTTTTGACATGTAGGAATCTCCCTCACCTCTATCCGACACATGGTGTGATGAGTATGACTAAATGTGCATCTTTTTACTTAAAATTGACATCAATTACTGTAAAATAGAAAAATTACCCACTCAAAATGAAGAAAATTAATTTGGATTGTTTTGATACTTTTTGAAAATGATCCATAAGTCATTTTTAAAATATATGAATCATTATCACCTCAATCGGATACATAATGTTCCTAATATAACTCAAAGTGTTCATTATCAGTTTTAAATCAACATTTTAGGTCAAAAAGTCCTAATGAATAAAAACTGATAAAAACTCATTTATTTTCTCGATAAAATTTTAAAATGATTCATAAGTAATTTTTGATGTGTAGGAATTAGTTTCATTTCAAACCAATACATCATGTGACCATAATGATTCAAAGTGCATGTTTCTAGTTTAAAATGACATTTAAAAAAAAATACATTTGACATACTCAAAACTAAGAAAACAAATTCATATTATTTTAAAATTTTTTGAAAACAATCCATAAGTAATTTATGATGTCTATAAATCATCCAAACATGAATATGATTCCTTGTATAACAGATATGAATGAATGTGTGTCTTTTTACAGAAAATTAACATCCATTTTAGTAAAATAGACAACTAAACTACTCAAAAATGAGAAAAAACATTTGTGTTATTTTGATAATTTAAGAAAATGATCCAAAAATCATTTTTTATGTATAGGAATTAAGACAACATCAATCTGATTCATGATGTGTCTGATATGACTCAAAGTGTCCATTACTAGTTTAAAACCAACATTTTAGTTCAAACTGTTTCCCTCATTGAAAACTGATCAAATACACACAAATTTACATTATAATTTAATAAAATTATTCAAAATTCATTTTTTACATGTAGGAATTAGTTTCATATCAAACTGATACACAATGTGATCATAATGAGTCAAAGTACATGTTTCGAGTTTAAAATGACATTTAATAAAAAATAAAAGTGACATACTCAAAACTAGGAAAACATATTCTAAATGTTTTTATAATATACGAAAATTATATATAATTAAATTTAGATGTTAATTAATTAGTTGAACCTGAATCAGATACACGTGGTGATGGGTATGACTCAATGTGCATTTTTTTACTTAAAATTGACATCAATTTTAGTAAAATGGACAACTGACCTACTCAAAACCAAAGAAACACATTAAAACTATTTTTATACTATAAAAAATGATCTCAAATTCATTTTTAATGTTTTGGTATTAGTCACACCTCAATCTGATACCCAATGTTCCAAGTATGACTGATAGTGTCTGTTATCAATTTAATATCAAAATTTTAGTTCAAAAAGTGTATCTCACTAAAAACCACTCAAACATGCTAAAATTTTATTAATAATTTATGAAACTATTAATAAGTCATTTTTTATGTACATGAATATTTTTCACATTCAAAAGATATATGATGCGAACATAATGAGTCAATGTTCTTATTTATAGTTTAAAATGACATTTTAGTAAAAAATTCCAAAAACTTACTCAAAACCAATAAAATTCATTCATAATGTTTTGATAAATAATTTCAAAAATACATAAGTCATTTAAGATATTTATAAATCAACAACACCTGAATATGATGCCTGGTGTGACTGGTATGACTCAATGTGCGTCTTTTTACATAAAACTGACATCAATTTTATTAAAATAGACAAATCACCTACTCAAAACATAGAATACACATGAATATTATTTTTATACATTACAAAAACAATCCATAAGTAATTTTTGTGGGTGTCTGATTACCCTCATCACAATCTGATACACGATGATTCCAGTATGACTCAATACTTATGTAATCTATTTCAAATGAACATTTTATTTCAAAAAGTGTCACTTGCTAAAAACTGATCAAACCTGATCATATTTTCATGATAATTTAGGAAAATTATTAATAATACATTTTTGACATGTTGGAATCAGTTTCACGTCAAACTGATAAATGATGTGATTATATGAAGTCAATGTGCCTGTTTCTAGTTTAAAATGTCATTTTAGTAAAAAAACAATTTACATACTCAAAACCATGAAAACAAATACATATTGGTTTGATACTTTAGTGAAATGATCCAAAATTCATTTAACACATGTAAGGATCATGCTCACCTGATTCTAAATAACATTATGACCGATATAACTCAATGTGTGTATTTTTACTTTAAATTGACATCAATTTTACTAAAATGGACAACTGGCCTACTAAAAACAGAGAAAACACCTTCATATTATTTTGATACTTTATGAAAACAATACATAAATCATTTTTGATGTGTATTAACCAGAGTCACACTAATCTGATACATGATATTCCCATTATGACTAAAAGTTTCTGTTATCATTTTAAAATCGACATTTTAGATCAAAAAGAGTCACTCACTGAAAACCAATCAATCATTATCATGCTTATCTTATAATTATTTAATTAATATTGAAAGAGATAATTATTGAAAACAAATAAGAAATGGCATGACATGAAATAATCAACAACAACTCAATATGATACACAATGTTCCCGGTATGAATAAAGTTTTATTTTAAAATTTACACATTCTTTTAATTTATTTTATATATTATTACTAAAACGAGATTTTATTCTTTTACAAGTGTGTTATTATGAGAAAGTAGGGGTGGTTTGTTCATAAATAACATGATTTGGCGTCATGATCAAAATACTAAGGAACATTGATGTTTTGGAATGTATATAATAATTTCTACTTTTGTAATTGTATACAAAAATGATTGAAATGTCTATAATATATAGTTTTTTTCTTGTATTTGTGCTGTAAATTTCATTTCATTTAAATTCTGTATTGGTACATTATTTCGTTAATATGGTGGTGTTTTTATTAATTGGAGTGATTTTATAGCACATTGCACTGGTGCTGTAGTGTGTGGTTATAACACACTATAGTATAACCCTTTATCAGTGCTTTTGAAAGCACCGAAAAATGAGTCCTTTATTAGCACTATTGAATGTTTTGATAAATGGATATTTTATCCGCAGTTTAGAAAGATCTTTTAAATGGTCCTTTACTGGGGATTTAAAATTTTCTGATAAATGTACCCTTTATCAGTGCTAAATAGAAGCACTGATAAAAGACACAATTATCAACTATTTTTTTTGGAACTGATAAAAGACATGGGCCTTTAATCTCACTTCGGTTGTCAGTGCTTCTATATTACTAATTGAGGCTATTTTAGCACTATTAAATGCCTATTTTGTAGTATTTTTTTGATTCATAGAATATATTTTACAACTTTAGATTTTATTTTTGAAAATATTCTTGTTTTAAATAGGGTTTTATGGCGACCAAGGTATTCAAAAATTTGAAATTTAACATTAAAATACACTCTATATGTTTTTAGTAATATAATTTTGATTTAGTGATCTTCCATATAAATTTGGTCAAACTTATTTCAAATGAACCTTGAGGTTAACTATTTATGGAACGGATTAAGCTAGACATTGGGTATTATAAGAAATATTATGCTAACAATTTTGGCCTTGTAAAATATCTAGAGACAAGAGGATTGAATTTTTATTCTTTTATTGATCTAACAATCCATTAAAAGTTAATTTTAATGCTTCAATTATAAAAAAACTAATTTTGGAAACTCATTTAATCAAGTAAAAAATGATGTGAAAAATGATCAAAGCACAATAAAAAGTTGGAATTTTTCTCTTCAAATCGAACGATATGAAGCAAGTATATTTCCTAATATTCTTAGTCTAGATAGTAAAAGAATCAACAAACTTTAGGAAAAGGACATTAAAATGAAAATTTTATCCTATAACCATAATTCCATAATACATATATGTATTTTTTATTATTAACTATCTCTTTATCATATACATTCTTTTGATGAGTGACTTCTATCACTCTCCAGTTTTTATGCTCTTCTTCCATGTCCATGTCATTACATTCCACTAATGTTCTCATATTTTCAAATCTAGTATGTGTTATTTTAGTTGAAATTTGTACATAACTTTCTCTCTTATCATGATGAAATTTCATCAGCGCTTTTTATGATGTGGGTCTCTAACTAAAGTGTTATCAATTGTAAAACCCTTGATTACCAAGATCAATATTAAATTATGATGTCACAATTTATTTAAGGGGGCAGAATGTAATATCATAAGATTCTTAAAGAGGAACATCATGTTTAATAATTTATGCGACATAGAAAATTAATATTAGAATATAATGAAAAAACAAAAGACATTATTATATATTTATTTTTAAATAAATTAAACCACTTTGATAGCTTATGTTGCTTGAAACTCTAGGTTCAAATGAAATGTGATACCTGTTTAAAATATTATTATTTAAACATGAACATTATAACCTTTCGATTAAATTAGAATTTATGAATATGAATAAATTAATTATTAAAATTATATGGTTTACACATGTATAAATTAAATTCAATGGTTATATATTGATTAAAAATAAAAATAATCATTTTAAAGAGAGAAATATTTTTTGATAAAACTACAATTTTTCTAATAGGTGAATTAATTGAGCTTCTATACATAATTTGAAATTCATATTTACCACTTTTAGAGAATTTATTTTAAGAAAATAACTTAAATTTTAAAAACACAATATCAAAATTATCTTTGGATGAATTTTTAAATTTTTTTTGACAGGATTCATTTTTTGTTAAATAGTGAAAAATACTGTTTTTTGTAGAAAAATTATTTTTCTATTAAATAATATAAATGTTCAATTTTTATATAAATTTTTTTTAATATAAAAATTGTTCAATTATATTATAACATATACAATTTATTTAAGTTGAAATCAATTTCATATTGAGTTTATATGGTAAAACATTCTATAATTATAAGAATTTTCTCTTTGAAAAAAATGATTTTCTACCACATCTAGAGGTTTAATTTTAAATTAATTATTCCCACTAATGTGGGTTTAATTTTATAAAATATATTCATAATTTCTAATTATAATAATTCATATTATATAATAATGTCAAAATAATTTATCCTCTTAATGAATTGCAAAAAAAAAAAAATTTATATCCATGTTTAAGGATAAAATGAGATTACCAAGAGGTTAAACTAAAAATATAAGGTTTAAAATGACATAAAAACTTGTCCAATTTCAATTATATTTCCATATTTCGACACTTATCCCATTATTATTTATTTTTATGATTTTTGGGACACTTCTTAATGAAATTGAACTATATAGTAATCTAAGTAAAGAAAAAGTCAAAATGTAACCCTCTTGATTTTAAAAATCAATTATGTGTTCCCTTAGGGGGAAAATATATTAATGAATACGGATGGTAATATTGAGAATAATGAAATTAATTTTATATAGTAAATATATTTCTACTTTTTAGTAATCTTGTAATTACTTTAATTTCTTACGAGTCACCAACATAAAAATTATTAAATTAATTGAAAAATAAAATAAATTGAATGAATTATTATACTCCAAAAAAAATTTAGATAAAAATAACATTTTATACAAATATGAAAATATTATTTTTGAATTCAATAACTATCTAGATATTTTTAATTTCAAATTATACGAATATCGTCAAAATTATCCTTAATGTTATATTATAATAAATGATATTTTATTCAATGATTTAAGATTCCAAAAATTCATATCAGTTATGAATATATTTTTAAATGTTTTAAAAAATAAACTATGGCCCCTTCATGGACCAATTTTTCTTTTATATTGACTATATTTACCCCTAATTAGTATAATCATTGTTTCCATATTTATGTTTAAAATTGTATTTTTTTTTCATGTTACATGTGGTTATATTTAAATTAACTTTCAACACACATATGATTTTTTTGATAAATTGGATTTTATATTTAGAATAAATTAGTAAAAATTATCAAATAGTATCGTTATATTTTAGGATTAAAGGATAAATTAACTCAGTTAAAAATACTATTTAATATAATAAAGAAATAAAATAGTAAAAGTAAGGAAACATATATGTTAAGGAAAAATATGTTTAAGACATGTGTTTTTTTTTGTGTGGTGGAGGTGTCACTCAAACATGTTATCAGTCCACTACTTTAATTATAAATTTTAAAGTCATATGGGGTGAGGGTAAATTCCCATTAGTGAATAGTTTTTGTATTTATAAAAATGAAAATCATCCGCAATTATAAAAGGGAACTCACTCTACTCAATTATATACAAGTATGAAATGAAATTTCCAATTGTGTGAACAATGGACTACTACCTAACAAAAAATTATAACTTATTTTACATTGACTCTTCTCATAGATAGATATAATTATGGATTTAATATATATATATATATATATATCATTTAGGATATAATTATCTTTTTGGAGATATAATATGAACTATTCCTTCTAACTTTTCATTCTGTTTAAAATAAGATAATGAAGGTCGTGGGTGCGGCATACTACCGCCTCACAAATCGATGCGATTCATTTTTCACATACATTTTACATTGAAATTAATAATTATAAATTGAATGAATATATGTTATATATAAAATTAAATAAATTCTTTAAAATTAACAAATCATACACTTCCTTACCCTTTTACCCTTTAAGGTAATCATATCATCACTCATGCGTATTTACGACCTACAGTCTCCATGATGTGATGCGAGTCTTTTTATGTGTACAATTTTCAATAATGCTTATAAACATACATCTTGGAAATAAAAACTATAAATAAAACATTAATATCATTATAAGGATGATGTAATTATATCTTATGTATAATAACTGAAACATTCATAATAAAACATGTATGATGAAACAAGATAATTAACACTCAAAACAATGAAAATAATTAAATAATACTAACAAAAAGGTGGTAAAATTTTATAATAGGTTCATATATGGTCTGATATAAATGATAATGGTTATTTAATATATGTATAATAAACCTATATTTATAATAAATGAGGTTCATACACATATAGGGGATGTCAAACTAAGTTAAGGATTTCACATCTCTTTTTTACTTCCTTGAGACATATTCCATATTCACAACTAATTATTTTGTGTGGGGTATATACTACCTATTTATATATGTTATATCATGAAAAAATTTCTCTTCATGGTATTTTAATTTCTATTTTAATTTATTTCATTCATGGGCCTTATGATTCAAAAGTTACAAATGTGGTAATAGTTAATTTCACAGTCTCATCATTATTCCAGATTATATTTATTTAAGTATCCCATGTTGGAATTGTTTTATCTTTATGTATTCACCTCAATATATTTTATTATAATCCGGTTAGACATGAAATTTTTCATGCAATATTACCATTTTCCTACTCTTTGGTACATATAATGATCGATAAATTGTATTTATGAAAACCTAACATTATTTCACACTTCGGTCGAAAAATCTTTTTCATCAATATCAGTTATTTCTAAATATGTTTTTAAAATTTTTCCAAAATTTTAAAAATTATTTCTAAAATAAATTTTTACCCATTTAGACTTTCTAATTTTTTTGAAAATAATATTCATGTAATTTTCAAAACAAGGCTCGTTGGGATTTTACGGAACACATAAAATAAATATTTTTTTATATGTATGACATGAGGTAATTTTCCACCATAATGACCACTCAATGGTTTAATTATTATTTTAGAAGTGTTCCAATGTTATTTTTAAGGAAAATTATCTTCAAAATGTTTTGTAAATGTTATTATTTAAAAATATTTTCAATGTGAAAAGGTTATTTTTCTAAAAAATATTTTTTATGACATTTTTATAGAATTTCTATTCCTCAATGACATCATACATTAATATTACTTATGATACACATGGGAAACCTTGTATTGGTATCATCCATATTATTTCATTGGATGGTTTTTGATTAATTGGTCTACTAATATAAAATTTAATTACCATTCACTATATTACTCTAGAAGGTTTATGATCATGTTTAATAGATTGAGGTAAGTATTAAAATTTCCTATGTTAAATTTTCAATATGAATATTTTTTTTTATGTTTCACCCATTTCATATGAGGAATGAATCAAAATAATTAATTTATGGGTGGGGTATAATTATTGATATCCCTTCGATGCATCTATAGGTCTTGGGAGACAAATCAGTTTGCCAAATTATATAGTTTTATACCAATAGATTTAAAATATCTTATGAAAGGTATGGAAAGTATGTTTTAGATCTCTACAATTATACATTCCCTAATTATGATATTAGTTATTTCCATGTTATTTTCCAATTATATAGAATATCCAGGGATAAGTTTCAAGAATATTTGATTATTTATATGAATTTACTTGGTCATAATTTATTTATGCCATACTATTCTCACTTCATTGATTACATGTAACACTTTTTTGTTATTTAACATTCCAAATATATTATTATTATTAGTGATGATAGATTTTTTTTACAATTACAATACAGGGCATCTGAGATCACCCCTTTATTATGTTTTTCCCTAGGATACCTGGAAGTGTTTCATAATTAATATGTAGATATACAATAAGGGGAAATACATTTTTCTCAAAGAAAAAATTTGTGTATTTTATGATTTCATTTTTAAAATTAATTTCATGTATTTATCACGTCTACTTATATGAATAAACTATTAGGTCTTTCGAGATGTGATTACTTATATCTAGTGAATATTTAATAATGTAGACAACGACTTCAAACTAAAGTGGTCAAAGTCTTTACAAACACCATTTCATTTTTTTGTGGTGTTATTACTATTTAAAGAACGTATTTTTCCTAATTCAAGATATTCATTGGGTTTAATGATCCAAATAGATTTCTTTTATTACATGACCTTATATTAAAAATATATCAATGTTGTAAGGGGTTTTTTAGACTCAGTTATTATTCATTGAGGAATGTT
Organism: Viscum album; assembly: GCA_963277665.1. NCBI lineage: Eukaryota > Viridiplantae > Streptophyta > Magnoliopsida > Santalales > Viscaceae > Viscum > Viscum album. The sequence goes on from OY728132.1 coordinate 2,060,399,242, forward strand.
AAATGTTTTGCACTGTGTCACCTTTTTATGTTGTTTTATTGATTTACCATCTCATGAGTTTTCTATAAATAATTTTATTTCAATTATCAGGATATAGTATTCCAAATCAATTTATTTTCATCAAAATTTTGGACTCAAGTTTTAAACTAGTCATAAGATTTTTTGGTAACTCGGTTTTAATCGATTGATTTGTGATTAATAACATGAAATTATTTCATATAATCTAGATAAATTATACCATTTTATTTTATTATGTGGTATTATATCAGTATTTATATTTTTACCAGAAAAAATCTCTTTTAAAATATTTTATTTATCATGGGGTATGCTTCTTATAAGTGATATTGATAACTCAAATCTCACTTCTTTAATTTAAAATGCTTTATATTGAACCATTATCTCCCATAAAATGTTTATACCAACCTAATATTTTATTATATTTTATTTAATAATAATTTTTGAAAAATTATGTTATAGTACTAATATGTTTTTATTACTCTTTTTAGAATATGGTGTTTAATTAAATGTAATTTCAATGTTATAAAATGGTTTCTTTTATAATCAAATGTTTTATATTTTCCTTCAAATATCATATTAAAATCATTATTAATTTTCAAGGAATAATTATTAGAGATTAATTTTAAAATTCAATGTTTTCAAAATATTTTACTTTACCTTTACAAAAGGTACTTTTGAAAGTGATATGCATGTTTTTATTTTACATAAATGTTAAAAATGTTTTTTAAAATATATTTAATGTTTTCATATGAATTTTTCCATTTCATATTAAAGATTATTTTACACTCATGATATTTATGCTACATGATTAACTCTATAAAAAATTATATTTATAATTTTGATGATTGAACTAATAATATAAATAAATTAGATTCTAGATAAATTAATTTGTGATATCATTCAAGGATGTATTTTGAAATGATGTATTTTATCTATGTTGATAGCTATTTTACTTTCCATTTTTAAATTAGGGATATGTTTTTTTAACTATACAGAATCTTTTTATTGATGAATTATATAATGTTTTTTTCTATCAATGATATAATTTATCCCTATATTTTCTTACTTAACTATCTTGTATTTCTAGTTATAACTTGTTTTTCCAATTCCTTTTATTGGTGAATACCCTAGTTTACATTCCTTTGATTATAGGGTGTTCACCAAGACTTCATTTGTCAATTTATTATGGAAATTATTATCTTGACCACAAACCCTTTATCTATATGGTGAAAATTAAATATTCTTTATTATCTTAAATTAAATGGTATTTAAATGTAACGTTATTGAATATTATTGGATTCCCATTTATTTTCTATGTGTTTATCTTGTTATGATTATATATATATATATATATTTATTTGTGATTTTTCTTATATAAATCTATTTAAAAAGTATATAAAACCCATTTTATTTCCAGTTGTTCTTTATGATATATTGAATGAAACCCATTTTATTTTCATGGGTCCTTTCTACTATAAAAAGTGAATGATTTTCATCTAAATGATTTATGAAAGTAAATATTATTTTTGGGATTCAATTAATTGATGGTTAGATGTTTTCATGTAGATCAAATGTCTATAGATAATCATTAAGTGACAGGGGTATCTAATATCCCTCCAATATAATTGGTTTATCTTTAAATCATATAATATAATGGTAAAATGAGTAGTTATGATTAACAAAAAAATGGCAAACAAGTTGTGATACCTTATTTACTGTGGGAATCAAGTGAGTGAAGAGATATCCACCGAGGAAAATAGGTGAGTGAAGCCTAATTCACTAAGGGATATATTTTATGTTACCCAATACATTATGTTATGATTTCTATTCTTATTAAAGTAATTTTTTTAATTATTCCTTGTCTCCATGATATGAATCATTTTCATGATGTATTATTTTGTTATTCTATGATTTATTATATATGTTTTGTTGGGTAGAAATTTATTATGTATCATGATTACACCCATATTCTCATCTTATTATCACTCAAGATATTTGTTTGTTATCACTAATTTTTACCCTTACTGAAAATCTATTCTCACTCCTTTCTTAGGTTTTCATTTCCTTGGGTTATTGATATAATAAAATAATGAATCATTTATAAGAGTAACTTCTATGAAGAATTAGGGGGAGATATTTTATCTTGTTATAGATTAAGTAGTTTCTTTATAGTGGAAAAGATATCTCATAGTTTAGAAAGTCATTAATTTTCTTATTTAGTGTTTTTTCCTAATTTTTTAAAAAACAAAACCTAAAAGCTCTGGGGAGTTTATTGTAATGGACATTTTTTCCTAATTTAAGTAATTATAAGGTCATGTTTGTGGGAAGTAATACTTATAATTAGCCACATTATCAAAATTTATCAATTCAAGACCATTATATAAGGGTGTTCTAATAAGCTCATCTACTTTATATTCATAAAAATCATTTATTTCCTCCATTACATTCTTATTTGAACCTCACTTCATGGTTTGGGACTATACAATTCATCAAACTAGAACATCATTCTTCATGGTCACTTTAAGAGAAATTAGGTTGTCCATAATATTTTGGAATCCATGACACATATTATTAACACTTCCATTCTCTATCATTTTTATCTCTTGAAAATATGCCATGTATATGATAAGATTAATTCATTGAATCTTTTTAGCATGTTGACTAGTGACTTGAAGGTCCTCTAAATGTGATAAATAGTTTTTCAAGCATATATATGATTATAACTATTTATACTAGTTTAATTTTAAAGATAATTTTTGACTTTTTTAATTCATAATGTTTTTTCACAACAACTTTACTATCTAATAAATCTAACACACATTCTAGAAACCTGTAACATATTAAAATAATAACTCAATATTCATAAATAATTTTTTTTTCAAAAAATACCTCAATCTAGTACATCCAATAACCATATCCAGTAACATTGAGATTTGGTGGTTTTAGTGTATTAGATTTATCAATCACATCTAACTTGAGATAACAAAAAAACAATGTTTCCATTAGTCTTGTTATAAACTAAATACAAGTAATCATGAAATAGATAAAATTATTAAAATAAATGTCAACATTGAAAAATATATCTAAATAATATTTATACATTGATAGTAAATATTGGTAACAAATAGGGTATAAATAGATCATAAAGATCATAAAAGGTAAATATAATGTACAAACTGTTAGATACCATAATAGTAAAAGAACGAGACAAGAGTTTAGTGAATTTTATATCTCAGAAAATATTAAAATTTAAAAGTAATGTTGAATTCAATTGATATAAATATAATTTTTTTAATAAACCAAATTAATGTTGTGGTAGTATAAAGAGTATGTGGTAATGAAATAATTAGGATAGAAGAATGATTTTATATAATTTTATATCAAACAATCCTACATATACCCTTCAAAACATAAAATAGAGAGCATGCATTTCCTCTTGATATAACATTTTATAATGGGTGTATACTAAACCATAAATTTTTAAAGATAATTTATAACATATAATATTACATATGAGTATTCATAATCAATTATACCTTTAGTAAAGAGTAGAGCAAATCACCTTTAATTTTTTACGATGGAGGCACAACATTTGTTCATGGGTTTTGGTCAGGAAAGAATTACCTAAAACATACATTTTAATAGAGGAATAGAAAATGTGTGGATTATGTTACTACATGATTTTAAATTATAGAAATATATATATAATAAAAATATAATGAATGAATAAAATAATGAAATCAAGGATTTTTAAAAGAGTGGGGTACTGGTATAGATCATTGAGACCTATAGCCTTCAATATGTTTTTTAATAATGAAGATTTGGGAAACTAGAAACTATTTTGGCCATTATTATTTTACTTTCAATGGAAACATATTGTATCATAATGTTTTGACTCTTATATATTTTTAATATTAGAATTATATTATATTGTTAAAGGATTTAAAATTCATTTTAAGAAAAATCTCCAACTGCTCTTTTTCCTCTAATGAAACTATAGGATACTTCATATTTATCTTAATAAAATGTTCACTTTATGTAGAGATCCTCAAATCTCTTAGTGATCTAATAATAAAAAAAATAGTTAGAATAAAAAAGTAAAGTAATTTTTACCTAATTTGAAATTACTATGTATCAACTAATTTTTGTGATCATATTATATTCATTAATTCATAGTTATATTCTCAATTTAGTCTTGCATTATATCATAAGATTAAATTTTTTTCCATTAAGTGTTACATTCCTAATTAATGTTAAATTAGGGGATTAACATAGTATCTCAATGCTTCATTATAATTTTTTTATACTTTGTATAGTCTCATGATATTCCTCATGATGTTTAGTTTTCAAAATCTTATAAGTGTGTCAGCTACACGTACTAATTTGATTATATCTAAGTGTAACCACAGTTTATGGTATTTTGTTATTCACATAATTTAGTGGTATTAGTGTGATTTAAATAACACACTACCTATTTATTCCATGCTAAAAATTCCTGAAATTCATGATTCTTTATTATTTTAATGCATGTGGAATAGAAAATTTCATGAAAACTATAAATATCATGGGGAGAACATTTCACATTCATTAAAATTATTTATGATACAAGGAAATAACATATTTCCAAATTAGCTTCAGCATTTAGTATAGTTACATCGGTTGGCTGAAGAAATATACATAAAACTAACTTCATAAATTCATAATTTGATAGAATATCGCTCCATTGCAACCTGTATACATATATTAGCAGGATGATCCATAGAAAAACTATAGAAATTATTTTCAAACTACATTCCATATAAAATAATTATATTAAAGAATAATATTATGAAATATATATTTAAATAGGGAGTGATGATACTTAGTATGTCACAAAGGGTTTTTAATCTCATGTTGTCTCATTATAGTATATTGGGATGGTTGCATGCATTATGTTGTATAGTGATAACAAGACCTATGTTGGTTAAATCTACAATATGTTACATTAACGATGTAATATGATAGTCCATTATGATTTTTTGAGTCATAATTTAGAGTCATATCTTTGTTAAAAATTTCATTTTGTTGTGATAAGGTGTGGATTATTATTGTTAGGGAGAGTTCTGCAAGTTACATGACTCACAATAAGATTACAATATAAATCACATTTTTATCATGATAGATAATTTTAGACATAACATAGTATGTGTATGAGTCATGTACAACATTTATCAATGCTATAATTTGGTTCATGTATGTATCATTTCTCATGATTTGTTGAGATTTTTATACACATATAAAAACTTCTCTGACAATGTATATTATGAAATTATAATCATGCATATTATACATATATCAGAACCTCATATATAATTACATATAAATAAACACAGATATATATTACTATATTAAATTATACATACAATTAATATATCATTAACAAAAGAAAAAAAATATAATATTTATAAAGTTATGAAAAAAAGTGTTTTTTATGGGACCCATATCTTAGGTTGTGTGGATTGATGAGGTAAAAACACTTTTGGAAGACCACATTAAAAATGGGATATAAATCTCACTGCTTCATTATTATAAAAAGGGTTTTGAGAAGTACCTTTTACATAAAATGATATATATACCAAAAATAATTTCAAAAGTATTTTAAAAATATATATTTTTAGTAAAATGTTTTATTATATATGTTATATATAAAAAAAATTAAATAAAAAATAAAATAAAAAATATTTTTTATATAAAATTGACTAATGTCAAGATTAGTAGTGATGATTTAAATTTGAAATTCAAAATCTGATCGGTTACCTCCAACCAAAAGTTTTATTATTTTGAGAAAATAAAATTTTCTTTTGATCACTATAGTGAGATAAAATCGGTGTGAATTTTAGTATATTTAATTTATAAATAAGTGGGTTATCAATATCATTGAATATGAATATCCTTAAACCAAAATTTTTATGATATATTCTTCCAATATCATCACCATAGGGATTATGACCTTTTTTTATGAAATTTTAGTGATATTGGTAAAATCATCAAGGTAAATTTCTACTAATAACCCTATAACAAGAAGTGGGTGTGGATCAAGACCTTTTAGATATTGAACCTCAATCACTCACCATGATTCAAAAATCCACCATCTTATCTATACACCTTCATATTCATTCATCAATCAAATGGGTTTGATCAAAGAAGAACCTATAAGATGGATTTTGAATCCCTTAAAGATTCAAATCAATACATGGTAATGATTGACAATTTATTTGGAAAAAAATAACCTCAGTTAAATGAAAAGATGAATTTCTTCCTTACTATGTTAAATATTTTTATTACCTTTTGTAACCAAAACATCATCCCATTCCTATCAAGCCATCTCCAAATCCCGAAGACACTCCTGTTGATGTAACCCAAGATGAAAAAATATTAATGAGAAAAAATTGATGATGATGAGGTTCAATGTCAAGAAAATATTCTCAATACATTATCAAATCATCTTTATGAATACTTTCACCAAATGATGTCCAGTCTAGAAATATGGTATACACTCAAATTAAATTAAAATTCAAATGAACAAGCTACCAAAAAAATTTCTTATTTAAAATTATCTTAAATTCAACATGGTTGATAACAATTTAGCATTAGAGTAGCTTCATGAGATTCATGTAATAGTAAAAAATATTATTTGTTATAAAATCAACATACTACAAACATTCCATGTTGGCGTAATAATTTATAAATTTTCACTTATGCTGAAATAATTTGGAAAATACATCATTAAAAAAGTGAGGATGTTTATTAAGAAAAATTGAAAAGGTTCCTTCAATTTGAATAATAATACTTGTTTGGAGACATGTTTTCCAATTCTCAATTTTATACTAGGTTAATATCATTGATGGAAAGTCACAACTTAACACTTACTTACATGTCAAGAAGAAATGTCAAAATTTAAATAATAAAGGAAATCCTTCAAAAAAGGGAAATGCGTAGACTATATAAAACCATGAAAATTTAAAAGGTAATTTTTCTATAGAAGGAAAATGAACAAACTCACTACAAAAATATTGACCGATGAAAATCTCGTTGCGATGATATCTAAAGTTTATACGAATTCTATGAATGTGGGATGTTGGATTGATTTTGGGGAAACAATGAATGTGTTCAAGTATCATTTAATTTTAAAAAAAATTGGAAAAATTACTATATAAATAAATTACACCTTGGAAATAACACATACATCAATGTCTCTACTCAAGGAAGTATGGAACTATAATTTACTTCTGGGAAGAAGTTGATCTTCTAAATGTTTTATATGTACCCAAGATTCAAACTAATTTATTCTCTAATGATCTTTAATATAAGAAGGTATTTTGGGTTTCATTTGAATCCAACAAGGTAATCTTGTCACATAGTGGCACGTTATTGGGTAAGGGGTACTCAAATGATAGAATTCATCAAAAACCTATTACTAATATGAATGAATACCAAGATTACTTGATTGATGCCTCTAATTTATTAAATGTTCATTTAAAACATGATAATTATATTTCACTAAAATTAATAAAATTTTAAAATTATTTAACATTGGAAATTAATTTAAGAAGTTTGAAACATTTATAAAATCTAAAATAGAAGAAAATTCATTTAAATGTGCTGAGATAAGTTTTGATATATTAGAATTGTTGCATTCTGATATTTTTCAAATACATGGTTTTTAATCTCATAGAGGAAAATAAATTTAATTAAATTTGTTTATTATGGTAGTATATAATTACAAATATATCTTTTCAGAACAAAATATGAATCCTTTAATATGTTTTAGAAGTATAAATATTAATTTGAAAACCAATTAGACAAAATTATTCAATTATTAAAATCATATAATGGTTTTGAATACTTATTGAATGAATTTTCTGAGTTCAATGGAGAAAATTGTATAATTCATCAAGGTAATACTCCTTATACACCTCAGAAATATAGCTTAGCTGAAAAGAAAAATCAAACTTTTGTATAAATGGTAAAGTGTGTTATTAATTAGTACATTTCAACATGAAATTTATGTGGTGAAGCTTTATTGGATGCATGTAATATTCATTATATGATTACTTCTAGGAAAAACTATGTAATCCAGTTAAAAAATTTGGAAAGGTAAAAGACCTAATCATAAATATTTAAAAGTGTGTGGGGTGAGGTGTTTATCTTACCATATTGTTCCAAATCCTAAAAGAACTAAAATTAATCCTTAAGACACTAAAGATGTTTTTCTTGGATCCGGTGAAAATAGTTATGTATATGGAGTTAAGTATTTTGGATTAAATGTCATTTTTAATCAATGAATGTAGTGTCTTTTGAAATAAATTTTATAATGATGATGTGGAGGAGGGTATTCCACATACCCCTATCTCTTCTACTTTATGTAGTTTGAATACAACAGTATAGAATAATTATTTTTATTAATTAGAGCCTAAACGGTTTACAAGACCAATGAAGAAGAAACACATATATCCATACTTTAGTTTTCTCTATTATATTTTTTCATTATTGAAGGTGGTAAAAAAATATTTTGAATAGGTATCCTAATGTACTAACTATAGAAGAGGACCCATCAATGGATAAAATAATCTATGACTTCTAGAGATGTTAGTTTATAGAAATAATCAATTAATGATTAAATAGATTCCATTAGGGGGAATATTAATTGGTCTATTATTGATTTACCAAGAGGTTCAAATCCTATTGGTCTTAAATGTATTTTTATAAATAAGTATGATTCCAATGGTAAAATTCAATATTATTAAGTAAAATTTTTTCCCATAATTTAAAGAAAACAATGGATTTATTATTTTGATACTTATTGTCTTATAGATCGAATTACATTAATATTGATTTTTTCATTACCTTAAAAAAATTATTTCCCTCAAATGGATGTTTAAAACACTTTTATAAATGGTTATTTTAATGAATATATTTAAATTGAATAAACAAAATGGTTTATTTTGTAAGTTAATGAAAATAATGTTTGTATAGTAGAAAAAAATATTTACAGACTTAAATAATATCTGAATCAATGGCATGAAAAAAAAATTTCTATTATTTTATATCATTTATTTACTCATAAAAATGATGATATATTTTTTAATTAAATGTTTAAAAAAGAATATGGAGTTATTGTGCGTCAATATGTGGATGATATTTTAGTTTTTGGAACTAGTAGGGTTTTTGTTAATAAGTCAATGAATTGTTTATCCTATATATTTAAAATGAATGATCCTGGAATAATGGATACTATTCTAGTTATTAAATTTAGAATAAATTGAGCGGGATATTCATTAATTCAGTGTGATCACATAGAATTTTTTTTTCTTAATTTAATTATTATGGTTTTAAGGATGATAGTAATTAATTTGATTCTATTGTCAAACTATTTATGAATGTGGATAGATCCCTAAAAAAACATGAGTATGCTAGTGAGATTGGTTCTTTAATGTATGAAATTAAATATATGATATATTATATTTGTTTTTTAGAATGGAAAATGAGTATATATACTAGTAATCCTATTTTGTATCATTGTAAATATAAAACAAGAATATTTGGAAACATGATAAAGACTAAAGATTAAAGTTCTTAAAATAATGATTATCCATCTGTATTATATGGACACACTAATGAGAGTTAGATTAAAAATATTTGTGATAATAAATACACATATTTTTAGTTTTTTACTCTTGGAGTTTTTATTTTTTATTTGGTGAACAAGAAATAAACATGTATTTCACATTTGAAAATGGATTCAGATTTTATCTTCATAGCGACATGTTGAAAGGAAGCTAAATGTATTGGGAATATTTTATTAGATATTAGATTTTATCATAGTATAATGTATCATACATCTATATATTACAATAGTGGAAACAAATTATTAGAATCATATAATATCATGTAAAATGGAAAGTTTAGACATATATATTTGAGACATGATTATGTGAGAAAATTATTATGATATCGAACTATAAAAATTGTCACTATTTTATCATGTTTAAAAATTGTGCATCCATGATCAAAATCATTGTAGAAAGAGTTAATTTGTGAAATTAATAAATATATGGGAGTTAAAACCAATAGAATAAATATTTTCTATAACGAAAACTCAATATATTTTTTATGAAGATTCTAATCAAAGTGTTTAATATGTAAAAAATATTAAAAAGAAGATTATTGATATTGACTATTATAACACCATCTATATTGTTTCAATATTTTTCGTTATGACTAGAGGTTGAGTGATAAACTCTTAACAAAATATTATGACTCGATGAGTTGTGTGATTTAATAATGCAAACACAGTGTTATATTTTTCCTATATAAATGTAAAAGTGGTGTCGCTTCTTAATAGAGAAAATGAGTTTACTCTTTAGAGAGTTTATGAAATGGATATAAACACATGGTAATAAAATTCATGAAAAATGATATTATTGATGTAAAATTAATTTTATTTATGATATATATAGTTTATCTTAAATATCAACAATTTTAATGTTTCAAATACCTATAAATTCGGTTAATACTTTGAGATATTTATACTATGTAAAGGATTATATAGAATGATAAATTTATGAAGTATAATGATTCGTTTTTGTTTTGGAGAGTTAATATTTATGAATAAAATTATAGGATTGTTACACTTTTATTCATAAAAAATAAAAAAATGTTTTTTTTGTGACCCTCATTTTTTTGGTGTGGATTGATGTGGTGAATAAAATATATGGGATCCCTCATTGGAAATAGGATTAAACTCTCAAGAATTATCCCTTATAGAAAAGGGACTTGGGATGTGTTTTTTCCATAATATATATATATATATATATGCCGAAATTCTTTTGAAATTATTTTATATATATTAATTTTTAGTAAAATGTTTTATGATAAATATATATAACAAAAAATAATATAAAATATTTTATAAAATTGACTAAATTGTAGATTAGTCATGAAGATAGTATTTCTAAATTTAGAATCCGATCAGTTGCCTCCCACTAAAATTTCACTTCTTTTAATCAAATAAATGCATCTTTTGATCAAAATGGTGAAACCTAATAAGTGTGAATCACACCGGTTTTAATAAATAAATAAGTGAGATTTTGAGATCATTTAAGACTAATGTACACTATCTAAAATTCTTTAGAAATATTATTCCAACATAGTAAGTATGTGTCTTTTTATTTTTGTTTTATTTCATCCAAAAATCATGGTGATATAATATAAGGAATTTATACTGAGAAAAATAAACCAAAAGATGGGGTGGATGAAACCCTTTTGTATATTAAAATTCATTCACATATCAATATTCAAAAATCCAATATATTCTCTTCCTGATTATATATTTTTATAACATCATATCATCATAAATAAACATGAATATGTATAAATATTATTTAAAGAAATTACTACATAGGAACATAAAAAATTAATGAAAACATTCTACAATAATTTATGTAAAACAATAAACTAAAAATATAATGAAAAATAAATATGGGGATTTATAATTAATAAAAATATCATAAGAAAGGGTGGATACACTCAGTAGGTTTAATCTCTAAAATTAGGGATCATGTTATGGTATGGAACATTACATCAAATTGAATTTACCAAATCTATATCTGTACTAAATATTCATGGTTACCCATTTATGATGTTATGGAAGGAATAACAGCACAACCGACCACATTGTGACATGGCCCTTTTGCAAGCTCAAAAATTTATTCTTATATAGAGCACACACTACATTTTTCTATGGTGTGACACACAACCTTGATCCAAAATATTTTAATATATATCCTATATTCCATGTCCAATTACTATTTCTATGTCATGATCATCCACTTATACCAATAATTCAATTACACATTAAAAATTAAAATTCACCCTGGCTATAAATTCCACTGATGTTTGGTCCACCTTTGGGTTCAACAACACTTAAATACTTGTTTTATTAAAAACAACCCTCTATAATGCCTCTAAACATTGATGATTCATGGTGTTCATTTGACTATAAATTGTAATACACATTTTTTATCAATTCACTATTAAATCATCATGTTCTACCTCAGAATAGAAATATTTCTTGTGATGCAAAACTAAAATACTCAAAATCACTATTAACAAAACAATACACCATCCATTGAATAACAATCCCCATAATATTCTATGATCACCATCACATGAGTTATGTCATTTTACTACAATATATCTATAAATGTCCCTGGATCCTAAAATATATCTATTGGGGAACCTACTTGTAACCATCAGAAAAACACTAAGACAATTAATTAACTCACTCTTCAATATCAAAACACATATGAACCATTCAAATTTAGTATAAAGGAACACCCCAAAATATAAATTAACAAATAATTATTGATTTTAGCTAATGTTTCTATACACTAATGGGATATCTAATTGAGAATAAATCATTAATTTTATAACCCATAAAATCCTCAATCTAATATATAGTTATCAAATAATAACAAAAAACACCATTTTTATTATCTAAAACATACAACTCTATAAAAATTATCATTGAATAATAATAAAATAATACAATCCGAAAAAATAAGACACAAATCATCTAATATTTAAAAATACCATAACCTGGTCATACCCATTGGTATCCCAATTTTCTAACCCAGTCAAAACATCCAACAGACAACTAAAACCACTTAAGCTTTATTAGACCACATTTTTATCAAAATAGTTTTCTTCAAACCTAAAATCTAAAAATATATTGAATAATGATTTTTTTCCTAGTAAAAATATTATATTTTAAAAATACACATTGAAATCCATCTATTAAACTACTTTCTTTTAAATTTACAAAACATGTAAATATTGAACTGTCTTACCCATGACTCATTCCACTACATGAGTTTAATTTTTAAAACATCGGTTTTCTAAAAATTCATAAACCCTAAAGAAACATTCCCCATGGTAGATGAAAAAACATATTTAACAGTTAATCTATAATCCCCATAGATACATATTATTATAATAACCTCTTATAAGGTATAAAATAAAATATTAAATTGTGAAAATGTTGCTTTAACTAATAGTGAATCACTATGAAGAAATATTTCAAACACTTACTATATAAATGAGTATAATTCCATAATAATACTATGTTCATGATCCAAAAAATATTAGTCGATCCAGTTTTATCCCTATAAATCATCTGAAGTCACATTCACTCCACACTGGGATTCATCTTCCAACACCTCACTCATAACAAGAAGTCATAGTCCAAGCACTAGACATCGCATGCTAACTTATGTTTTAACTAAATCCATTCTGGCCCTGAATACTCATGGTATACCTCCCAAGTTTTGAAATCCCATATGCACCAATAAATAATGTTGTTTAAAACAACAATCTCTCTAATACCCCTTTGTAATACCTCATCCTAGTCCAATTTAATGATGATAAAATAGCGGGGATGCAAGAATATTTGTTTTTATACCCATATGACATAGAATAACAACTAATAGTGAAGGCCTCAAATAGTTTTGTGGTGACTATTCCCTCAAATCTATAATATAATATTTATTCCTAAATAGAATTTAATTTTTTATAACCTTAATTTAGAATAGATAAACCTAAATCCAATGTAATGGCATATAAATCTATAGTAATATAGAAAATAATTATAAAATTTTCTCTAACCAATCTAACTTGATACATTTGTTCTAAATCCTCAACCTATAATTTGATGATAAACCTAATACAAGTGTATAAATCCAAGGTGATACATGTTCTAGAAGAAGGCACGAATTTATACCATTATACATCCGAACCCATGCCTCAAGAATAGATATTAGTGAGTTTACTAAACCAATAGGATACCCTCAATCAATTTTAATACACTGAGTGAAAGTGAAAAAATTGAAGTATATGAAAATATTAACAGTGTGAATGTTAGTTCCAAATGTTACTCACCCACTGAAAAATATAACAAAAACTTGTACCTAAAATTATTACATATTCTTACATGGATATAAGAAACACTCACTTTGAAGACTCATATTTAAACTACCCAAATTATGACACGAACCATCTACATGTGTTCAATGACTCATATACCAACCTAACCCAAAGATATAAAAATCAATATCCTTAATATAAATATATATAAACCATACATGATTTAAATACATCCACTAGACACACACATATGAGTCCCACATAATCCACTAGTCACCTCACTAACAATAGAAAAACAAAACCTAAAAATATCATCATAAATCATGATTAAATAAGAATCTCAAAAAATTGGTATCAAAAGAGGGCCCAACAATTAATGTCAAACATCATATGATAAAAAATTATAAAGGTAAATAATACGTGGTCCAAATAATGAAATAAAAAAAATACTAGGCAAAAAGAAAAGGTCACCCTAAATATTGAAGCTAAAATCCAAAAAACGTCAATCTTGGAAGTCATCCAATTCCCTATATCATCTAACTACTCCCCATTTTATCTATCTACTAGGATACCCAATGAGATCCTCTATATCTATCTTATATATAATCTATTATTATAAGGTATAGCTCCCACTATATAAAGATACATATCTCAAGATTAATCTTGATCACATAGATCTAATGAAAAAAACATAATAATTTACAAGAAACAATGGTTTTTTCATATCCACACTTTTACCTTATATGGGTGTTTGGAATGATGTAAATCAATTCTATTTTATAAACCTTAATAACCCCTCCCTCAGTTATACCACCATTATTCTTAAAGAATTATCACTGATCACTCTATATCTATATAATAATGGGGTAGAATATGCCTTGAGAAATTCATACCCCAACTATACAGATCAAGAACATAAACACCGTCACTACCGTATTTCACATTCTCTATTATCAAAACATCAATCCCAAATGTTATTCGATATTTCACCTCCCATGGTTACCAATACACTATCACGATGTCTATAATAAAAATTACAGTAACTCTCAAGATATATTCATAGTTGATCTTTCTCATATATAGAATAAGATTGTTTTTTCAAGAGGTAAACCCATCCTCCACTAATCAGCAACATAAAGAAGGCACATCACATCAATTAAATTATAAAACCCAATAATATTTTAGGATGTGAAATTCATATTGAAATATATTTATTTGGTGGATGGTTTGTTTGGAGAACTCAAATTGAAAACAAGTTTTAGACATTTTAAACATCCATTAGTGATTTTTTAAAACATTTATTAAGGTTATGTTGATTCCTCGAGGGTTCAGGTTGACATGGGAGAAGTGAATAGGGACCATATTGCTAAAAAGTGTAGTAGTATGCCTTTCATGAATTTAGTGGAAATTTCATGTCACAAAAGAGTTTCATGGGACGTGTTCTTGGAATTCATGTTGTGGAAGGGGGATTTATGAGGGATAAGGATAAAATTCTCAAAAATTCTAGTAAATAACCTTATAGACACATCGTAAAAGTTTCCCAGGGGAATAGTTTTTTAACATAGATTTTTCAGTGTTTTTGGGGTTGGGCTTTTTTACATTTTAGCAGGGTTTGTCTTTTAGAGAGACATCTTGGATGGAAAATTATCCATAATCCTCCACTCAGATCCTAGTGGGATCAACCATTATTTATGGTTTTTTTCTATAGTCTAGTGAGAGGGTATCTCAAGTCAACATTTTGACACTGTTTAAATTCTTTTATTGAAGGTTCATCATCATTTTAATTATTCATGGGTTTTACCCCAAAATAATTTGTTTTCAATGAATTAGACTTCTTAATTGAGGATTATTTGTTTTTAGACTACGGGGTGAATCAATAGTGGGATACAAATTGTCTTAGTTTATTTTGGTGTGACGAGTTGACCCAATATGATTTTAGAGATTATCTTTATGTTTTAGAAATGGTTAAATTAATTAAAAAAATTTACAATCAATTGTTTGATGATATTTGGTGTAATATTGGTCCTTTGGAGATTTGATGATGACTATTTGGACTTATACGTGACATGTTAGGGCTTGTGAAAATCTGTTATTCTATTATTTATAATGGAAGTTGATACATGATTGTGGTATATGGTCCCTTTTATGTGCCTAATGATATTTATATTTATTATTTAGGAATACAGTTTAATGTGTGGCCTCACACCTAAGGGTGGCTAAATCCTTTTAATTTAAGTAACTTATTTATTTATAGATAAATGCTTAGATAAACTAAAAAATGTCCCAAGGGCCATAAAAAACCATTAATCATTGCTTTTATTGCCTCAAATATTCAAGGTTTTGTTCTTGATTTTATTTGTACTATTGAGTGTAATGCAACCAAGGGGAGTAAAATTAGTTAAATGTAATCAATGATATGTGATGGACATAGTGTGATATCCTTGTACATATTATTTGAGATGATTGTATCGCGCAGGTCATGTGAGAACATTAAGATTCCTTATATCCCATTGGATGTTTAGATTATTGTGGGAAGGGAGTTCCACCCCCACTGATATGTGGTTACCTCGATTGGTAGAACATGGGTGGTTTGCTGATAGGTTTAGAGTTCAGACTAACCTTGATATGATTTTGAGTTCTCAAAATTTCTATGAGACCTCTCTTTAGTAAGGTGGATAAATTTTAAGGAGGTTTTGTGATGAGTCTTTGATGATGTCGATAGATTCTATTCCTATTGAGGGATGGATGCTATTATATGATTCATATTTGAGATGAGGGAATCCACGAAGGTTTCTTATGATTGATGAGATCGAGTGGATCCTGGGGGTACCCCAATGATATTTTTACAATAGGGAGAGGGTTCATTTGTAAAATGAGTAGTTAGGATTGTGGATTTGAACTTAGAGCCTATTGAGCCTAGAAAATTATGGACTCCCAATGATACATGATACATATCCTCTAAGCACGACATTCATACACTGTATTTCCTTGGATTATATGGAATTATTCATGTGGCATAATATAGATACTACAATAATTTCTTATATGCTATATAAACTACTATTAGTCTTGATACATACACATGTGATTTCTTAGGAAGCCTATTAATTATCTATCTAGCATATATTACTATATTTTTTGGGATTCTAGGAATCAAATGTAGGTCCATAGATTCATATGTACTATAATTACAAAGATTCATAGGATTCACATTATATGTGATGATTTATTACAATATATTATATGTAAATAGTTTTTGTTCTAGACAAAAACACACACTTTATTACCTAGGACATGTAAAAATCATCCATGAGACCTAAAATACACGATTTCCATAAATACTAGGGAATTGGCTATTTAGTTTGATACATACAAAGTGGACTCCTAGGACACCATGGAATCAATAGTATAACCTAGCACCATTATATTTTATATGAAACATGGAAATAATTCAATAATTGGTGATGCTATATTTTCTATAAACTACTCATAAGAATCATCAATGAGCCTAAAACTGGTAAGAATTGTTGTATGATATGCCTAGAGTCACCTTGGGACTAAACAAAGTAGGTTTGGGTCAATCATGGGTTGAATCGTATAACCTGATGATTAATAATGATAATTTTCAAACACTTATGCACACTATTTTTTTATTTTGATGATATCACATGTATATACTACATATTCTGGTTATTTACAAGACTATATAAGTGATTTCATACTGGGTTATACTCACACCCTGCTCGGGTGTCCATGACACTTAGTTACTCAACCAGTCTTTAATTATTTTAGGTTCAAGTTGGGTAGACGTCCATGATAGAGTGGTCAAGTGGGATAACTCAGTCGAGTCTAGAGATTAGGATTTAGGTATGGCTTGAGAATATAGTGAAACCTCCTTCTTTTATTTCTATCTTTTATTTATATATGTGACTGTCTTGTTGGATGATCTTGTCTATATTACTATACAAGTATGTATTCAATATTAATTTTTGTTCTATTTATTTATTCCATATATTCTATTGTATATTTTTATTGATGGTTTTTTTTATTTACTTGTGATTTAACACTCTATTATGATGGTATAGTCCCTCCATGTTATTACCCTAAAACTTCAATGCTAGTTATTATCCTATGTAATATTTAGATATTTTTCTGATGTCACATGGTGACTCTCATTAGGATGTGAATTATTGTTCATAACATCTTAATTTTAGAGAACCATAAGTTTGATCCTCAGATTTGATGTAAATTCTACCAGTGGCATGTATAGTCTTGATGTTAGTTCTTTGAAAGTTCATCTATTCAGTGGTAGTATGTTCATCAAAAGATAATAACTTCCAATGAAATCAAGAGAGGTCCATAATATTTTAGAATGTTAAAAAAACAATTATCTAGAAAGAAGAATCTTTAAGTTTTTATTGGGGTAGGTGGTTGACATAAATAGTGTTATAGATGATCATAAAATACTTTCCATAGAGAGGACTCTCCACTAATATGGGATGTCGGTGTGACCAGAACAACCACTAAAAATTTCATATAAAAGGATGTAGAGAATGACCCTAAATAGCACACACTATATGCGGAATAGTGAATTTGACACATGTACAATGTACTAGGGGAATACATAATTCCTTATAGTCTTCATAGAGTGTTATTAATTCGATGATGAATATTTCTATTTGTTTTTATAATTTCAATGATTTTTTACATCCAATAATTTATGTAATTCATTTTAGATCCTCTCATGCCTATATTATAGAAGTATAAAATGCTTTAATCTACTCAATTATTTTACTACATTATGTACAATTATTGTAGGTATTACGATTTATTAAAATTCCAATTCATGTATGATTGTGACCAGGTGTGTGAACTAAATAAACAGTGTTCTGGGTAGCGTGTAATGACATCTTACTTAAAGTGGAACTAATAGAGGGGAAACAATGTATTGGAGGCTTATTTTTTCACTACACTAATCTACATAATGAATTTATGTCTGATTGTCATTTCGACGGTGGCGTGGTGGTGAAGGTAGGTGGCCTAAATCAGTTTCCATTTAGGAGGTTCAGGGCTCGAATCCTGGGAGTCAACATTTGGGGTGACCCTCTCCCCTAGGATCCACCCATATTTCTGGGTCACCCAGTCTTTGACCAGGTGGGTGTGAGGTGCGACCCACCTATGATAATGGATTTTTGTGATCAATCATCACTAATTAGGCTATAATCCTTGGGGTTTCTATTTTTTCATCTTGGATGGCATCAGATCCATCCTAGTTGGGGCCTCTCCCGAGTAATCCCTTCATTTGGAGGGTTTTTTTCTAGTGTGGAGAGTTCGAAAAGACCATACCTAGGGGATTCCATTTTTAGTAAGAATAAATTTATTATTGATCGATTAAGAAGAAGTTATAGTTTTATTACCCATAACTCAACTGATCAATTATTTAGGTGTATATTCTCCTAAAAATATGAATTGGATTAATTTATAATTCATAGGTTCAATACAACGATTGAATAATAGTAATGGAATTAGATTAAAGAACTAACTGGATTTAGAAATTTTATGCAACATATTTTTTACTTTTAGAGAATGAAAATTGTACACCTTCTCCTTCATAATGAATTAAAAGTCATTTTTCTGGGGAAAATCATATGAAAATGGAGAAATATGTTTGGTAATTATTTGATATAAATGTTTTAGAAATTGTATGGAATTATCTCAAATGAGATTATTTATTTAACTCTAGAGAGTGGAAACCCATAAAAGATATTATAATGACATTGACATATATGTATTAAAAAGTTGAGAGAACATAACATATTATTCATGTTAAGATAGTTCTTCAGATGAAGTTTTTTGATTTTTTACTAGTGGTAGATAATTTAAATGACTTCAAAATGATTCATGGGATGCTACAATCAGTAAATTATTTTTTAAATTATTTACTGGAATTACTGCATCTATTTTAACTTATATATAGTTGGGATTGTTTTGTTACAATAGTTAATAAAACTAGTGAAGAAAATTATATCTTATTTTAGTATATTCAAAAAATAGTATTAAATGAATAGATACGGTAGAGGGAAGTTTATATGTTGACTAATAGTGCCTTAAATAATGATAGAACGGGATGGTCACTCCATTAGAAGAAATTCTATGGGAAAGAAACAATGGAAGAATGTTTTTGTAAATGAATCTAAAATACATTTATTGGTACAAGTCCTTTATGTTTTAAATTTTAAAAGATAGCAAATATCACGTAGTTTTTCTGGATTCACATAAAGAACATTATAAATGAGACATATTCTGGTAGTTTTGATTCTATTAACACAATGAAATAAACTAAAGGGTATTTACGACGTGTGAATACATTGGAAGAATAATTGGTGATTAACTCTAGACCACCCTATAATTCAATGGGTGATGAAAGATTCATAGTCAATTAAGTTTCATGGATGTTTTTGGAAAGTACATCTAGTTGATGTTGAATCAAAAAATAATAGTTTGAAAAGGAGTGGTTAACTGGGTAATGAATAATAAATTATTTTTAAAGTTAATAGAAGTTATTAATATTCTTGGAATTAAAATAAATATAATTTCATTCGGGAAACTTGATGATTTTAGATATGGAACTAGATTTAATGATGGGGGTATGGAATGTTACCTAAGGAGAAATTATAGTTTTATGAGAATAAAATATGGGACCCTTTACATGACTTGAAATTTAAATGGTATGGTCATTTTGTTCGTATAAATTTTTATGATATGGGGCTGTGACACTGTAGGTTCGATCAAATCAGTGAGAAAAACCTGAAAGTTATGAATTCCAAGGAAATATTGATTCTTGATGAAACAAAAAGTATAATTTTTTAAATTTGTGTGTTTAGGTTAGTGAAAAGAGGGTATCTTAACTTAGATAGTTGAAAACCTAGAAACGAGTAGATGGAACACGTACACTCATATGTTTGGGGACCCTTACTTGTTCATTAATATGATTGTTGACTCTACTTTATTTTTTTATTAATTATACTACTTAAAAAGTATATATTTACTTCTTGAAGAATAATTATGATGTATTTTGGTTGTATATTTAGTGTAAAGAACTTACATAAAAAATAATAAAGAAGGAGATTGAAGTGCATTTTCAATGAAAATGGGTTTTAGTACACTAGATGAAATTTCAAGAATTTATACAAGAATGAAGGAATATAGAAAAAGAATATGTTCTTAAAACTCCATAATAGAATAATATATCTAAAATAATGAATCCAAGATTGATGGATAGGCCAAGAAGAAAGACAATTCACTTGGGAATTATTATGGTGGTTTGGGTAAAAGAACCCAACACAGTTGCATATAACACCAAGAGAAGCCTAGTATTGGTAGTTGGGTAGGAACTTCTAAAATTGTTATGGTCTAGAAAATGATACAAATATTAACATGTTATTGTTTTTGGTAGTTTAGAATATATACATGCAAAGAATATAAACTATGATAATCCTAAATCAAAATCCAAAACATGTTTTTCCTTTGGCTATGGAGAAGAAAATGTTGGATATCAGTTACAAGATGGTGAAGGAAAAAAATAATCAAAAGTAGGGATGTTTTCATAAATTTGAAAATTATATGGAAAGACTATGAAATGTAGGATCATGGTGTTAAGGATTAATAAACTTGTAAATTACAGGTTGATCAGAGTACCAATGATGTATAAAAACTGCATAACTTAGATGTAGATTCTCAAAAAACAAGAATTCTAGGAGTAAGACCATCGAATGTATTAGGAAGTTTAAGAGCACCAAATGCTTTGGTGGGAGCATCAGAAGCATGGGATTGAAAATTAAGAGTATCAAAAGTTATGATACCTACAGAATGATAAGATCCAGAAGGACCAGAGTATCCAATTTTGTTAAATATATTAATTATAATAAAGATTCTAGTGTATAGGTTTTGGGAATGATTTATACTTCCACATCTAATATATGTAAAAGAACCTAAAAATTAATAGGAATTATCTTCTCTAAGTTACTCAAAATGGTGGGGTCAAGCCATGAATTAAGAGATAGATTCATTAATTTTCAATTTAACTTTGGATTTATCATAAATTATAATGGTTAAAAAGGCTTGAGAAATATTTTTTACCATATTATGGAGTAAGCTGATAGAAATAAAAGGTACATATCTTGGATGTTAGTTAAGATGATACTAAAAATAATGGTGTATATTTCTCAAAAATATTCACACTAGTAGTTAAAAATTATGCCATTTGAATATTGTTATGTATGGTGGAATTAAAATATATTTGTCTAGAACATATATATGTGAAGATAAATTTACTCGATGATGATTTGGAGTAAGAAATATACATGAGGTAATGAATAGGCATAAAAAACATTGGTGACCAAAATTTGGTTTATAGATTGAAGAAAATCTGGTTTGGATTAAAGTAAGAACCATGATAATAGAAATAGAAGTTTGACGAATTTATGGAAGAAGAAAGCTTGAGTAGGTGGAATTCTTATAATTGTTGTTATTTGATGTAATTAGATGATAAATACTTTATCATTTTACTATTTTTTTTAAATAATATATTTTTATTTGAACTAGTTGTTAAAAAGATCTAAAAATTTAAATATTTTGGGTTTCGAATTATTGCGATGAAATATATTTGGCAGGATAAGATGATAATAGGAATTTGGAGAGAAAGAGATAATAAGACTTTAACTTTGGTTATATGTCAGAAAGAGTTGATTCAGAAATTAATTGAACGTTTTGGCATGTTTTAATGAAAAACATTTACTACTCATCTTTATTCATGTATAAAATTATCCAATGCACAGCCCCCTGTAATAGAATGTGAGAATAGATAAATGGAGAATGTTCCTTATGATTATAATTTGGGAAGTATAATGTATGCAATAATTTTTACATGATCAGATATTTCATTTGAAGTTGGATTTTTACGCATATTTATGTATAACCCTTGAATGGAAAATTAAGAGGGTGTTAAATATGTCCTTATATATTTGAAAGGATCAGAATATCAAATAGTATGTTTTGGTTGGAAGACCCATTAAATTCTTCTTGGAATTATATTTTACTGAATATTTAGAAAATTAAAATAGGAAAAACATTTTCATATTTACATAAAGAGGAATAACAATATTTTGGATGTTTAATGTGTAGAAAATTGTTACATTATGAATAATGGAAGATGATTATATTGTGAAAGAATAATATGGGAAGGATATTGTTTAGTTGAAGTAGTTTCTAATGAAATTGGGAAGAAGTCAGGAAGGATGGATTCTTTTCTATGTTTTCCAATGTGACATTCACATGGATAAAAATATAGTATTCCATGAAATAAAAAAATACATCATCCTAAAATTAACACTTTATTATAAATATTTTAGAGGATAATTTTTAATATATTTGGATGATCACTAGTATCCAAAAATATGATGGACATGTTCACTAAGAAATGTTTTCACGAAACTCTGAGGCAACACCATGGATTAGTGGGGCTTTGGTCTATAGAAGAAGGGAGGAGGAAAACCATTTATTATGGTGGTACGATGTTTCCGAAAGAGGGGAATTATAAGAGTTTTATTATTTTAAATGGAACATGTCTTCAAGTAGGATAATTTTTGTGATTTGAATCATT
Organism: Viscum album; assembly: GCA_963277665.1. Classification (NCBI taxonomy): domain Eukaryota; kingdom Viridiplantae; phylum Streptophyta; class Magnoliopsida; order Santalales; family Viscaceae; genus Viscum; species Viscum album. The sequence continues at coordinate 2,060,422,883 of OY728132.1, forward strand.
GATCAGTCCATCAAGAGTTAAGAACATTAAATGTTCAAGCATCATATTTTTGTTTACTAGAAATGAAAATAGTTGAAGGTGGATGAGATTGATTTATAGGAAGTGGAAGTATTTTCTCCAGTGGTAGTAGTTTAATACCCTACAATTTAATGATATATTTCTCATTAAATAAACTTAATTACTTTAATTGTGTGCTTTAAATACAAAGATTGAGTTTAAATGAACTATGATAAACTATTAAAAAAGTATTAATTAATGTGATAGTTATCACCAAGTTATTGTATTAATGGGTATGAATAAGAATAAATAAATTATGAAAAACTATTTGTTACATATTTATAAAAAAACAATTTGTTATTAATTGGATAGATATTAAAGTAAAAATATTTGAGTGTGAAAAAAACGTTTTTACATTCTAAAAAACTATTTTTATACGCACAATGTGTTTTTATATTTATATATTAAATTAGTCACTATTGATGATTATTTTTAATGAAAATATTAGATAATATTTTCAATAAAATATTTTAATTTTTATCCAATAGTTTTTATAATTATTTGAATGATGGTAAACACAGTTTTATGATTAAAATGAATTTTGATAAAAATGGTTTTATTACATAATGAGTAATTATTTTAAAATGAATATATTCTACTTATGGATATTTAATATTTTAAATTTGATTCCATATTTTGTATTAGTATAATTAATATAATTTAATATTGTCAATTGTTTCATAATGGGAAGAAAAAATAGTAAACATGTGTCACCTCGGTTAGGGTTAAAGCTGGTTTACCATTGGGTTATCCAATCATATAACGTTTACAATAACCCAAAAACACTTCATTTAATTGTATTTTTCAATGGTATATATAACTTATACGTCATATAATTGAATCACTATAATTATTGATCCATATAACTTGGGTAGTATTTTATTATATTTTAATATTTTAAAAAATTCCATATGTGTAATCTTCATCTCTTATAAAAGGATACACCATATCCTCTCTTACTCACACAATATGAGCTTTCTAGATTAAAAAATAACCAACAAAAATAAATTCTTACCATCCCTACTTCTATCCTAGAAGTCTTATTTTGGTCATAATACCATCATTTCAATGGTTAAAGTTTAAGGAAAATGATTTTTCTCAATGAAGAGGTATAAATCTTAACCAAGTAATTTTAATTTTATTTCTACCTCAACCTCCTCTAAATAAGTTTTATAAATTATAAAATTGGAGATTAAGTATCTTAAATATAATTAATTATTAGGATAATTTTTAAACCATTTTCCACCTCCTTTCCATCAAATGAGAAATGAAAATAAAGATCATACGCATGTGTGGACTGCCGCCTCAATATAGCGATATGATTCATTTTACATCATTATCATTCATGGTTGGTTATAATAATTGAATTATTTTTTTAATATGATATTAATTCAATAATTTTTATTATAAATTTTTAATTTATTATATACCTTCTTACCTTTTCATTCATTGGAAAATGATAATGTTTCTCATACGCGTGTGTGGACTACCACCTCCACACAACAAATTGATTCATTTTTCATCACTAAATTATATATTTATCTATGAAATTTTATATAATGAATAGATATTATACCTGATTCATGATTAATATTTTGGATATAATTAAACTATGACCAATGTGCATGTATTGGACACATCAAACTGAAACATGCATGGAAAACAAACAATTTTCAGTAGAATGTTCATTTTAATGATGAAATTAATAAAAAAGGAAAATTTGAAATTATATTGTAATGATAAATTGTATGTTATGCAAGAATAATTTTATGGAATATCATAATAGTAAATGTATATTTGTAATAAATGATATTTGGACATGTGTGTGGTGGGACAAAGCTTTAAGCAAGAAATTTTTGTTTCAAACTCATTTTAATCCGTATTGTTTATGATTGAATTTACATTGAAAAAAATTATATCGATCATATCTTTTAAAAGCCACGTATATTACTATCCTCTAGTAATTTATGGATTTTTATATATTTTATCAATTTTCATCTCTTAGGTATTTAAAATTATAATAAAATGTTACTAAATAAAATTTGACCTTATATTCACTTTGTTCAATGATTTTTTTCATTCATGTCTATATTACTAAAAATTGTTTCATGAAATTTATTAAATATAATTTATTTAAAAAATAATAACTTTCAAGACCTTTGAGTTTATTACAATGATTTAAAATGTAATATTTTTATTTTTTTTAGAATAATTCAATTTTTGACTTTTTACAAAATATCAAAAAGATTGTTTATTTTAACATATATAAAATGGATCAATTTTTCTAACATAATGAGAATTATTTAATTTAAATCTTACTATAAAAGTTTCTATTAGTATTTTTAAATAAAAAATATTTTCCCAATAATTAGGTAACTTTTAGATAAAATGATGTCAACAGAAAAGGATATTTGTCTCCATAGACCAGAACCTCCTTATTTTAACGAACATAAATCATGTATATATTCTTATAAAATATTTTTTTATATTATTTTTTAAAATGGTTCACTTAAAAAAATTGAAAATATGGGTAAGTATATAGATTTTTGTGACATGATGTAGTGTGAAGGTCAAGTTACCGTATCACCTTACCGCATGATGAAGACATAGCTTACCATGTGATAAGAACCACCTTACTACATGAAAGATATTCCTACCATGAAAATCAGTGCAACTTAATATATAAAACACACTATAATACTTGATGAAGGAAACCACCTTATCGCATGAATCAAACTACCTACCACATGATGAAATCAACTTGCCATTCTATGGAAGGTGTTAATTTACATAAAGTAAAATAGTGAGTATTTTATTTTTCTAATGTAGTGTCCACATGAAGTCAAATATTTCCACATAATGTCATAAATTTACCAAATAAAAAAATGAGATGACCACATTAAGTGATTAACTGACCACATCACCTTACCGCATCAGTTGACCGTGTCAAGTTTCCATGGGCTTAGCTGACCATACTTCATGTGAAGATAGCTTTCCACGTCTAAATTAGTATATGAGCATTTCAAATATGAAATGGACATTTTTTTGACATAATAAATAAAGATTTAGAGAATTTAATGATGTATTATTATTCTCCAATTACTTCTTCTGATGAATATCTCTTCAGAGAGAATTATTCGATCGTGAGAAAAAAAGTGATGATCCACTACTAGAAATTTTGGAAGAAACAGAACGAATAACAAATGATTTCATGATAGTTCCTTCTACAAAAAAATATTTTTTATTAATTTACATTAATACTTGTTTGACTCCATAAAAATACAACCTCAAGGACTCAGAACAACTGACGCATCACAGATCAAGTTACATCAGACTTTTTGTATACCTATCTCTTTCTGTTTCTATTTTATGTTTTACTTTGGAGTAGTGTATTAAATAAATATTCTTATCTATAAACACTATCTCTTATGAATAAATTGGAGTGTGCTCAACACATTTTATCAAATAAATTTTATTGTATTCTAGCAGAAAACTGTGGAAGTGGTCCTATGTGACCTTGTATTGTTTTCATCCAACGTAAAACTATAGAAGAAGATTTATGACTAGATATCCTTGTGCACAATTGGTTTTAAAACCAATCTCGTTTGTGGATATATTTATTATTATATTAAACTACTTGGAATTCGGTGATTTCCATGTGGGGGTTATTAACTCTATTATTGAAATCTAACCCCTTGTTTTATTTCCACTATGTATTTTGTTATGTTTTGTTTATTTAAACTGAAAATCATTTTCAATTTTAAAAGCTATAAACAAATCATTACTTTGATTGTTACTCTTAATCCGTGTTGAAATAATGTTTTTTATCAAGTAAAACAGTTTCAAAAGTTAATTTATTTATAAGATATTTCTACTAATCCTTTATAATGCTTCTAAGAATTTATTTGAAAGATCAAATTAAGACAAATCTACAACTTTTATTAGATTTCTATTTTTATTATATTATAGATTTTTGTTTTATAATATTTTTCAATAGAAATTTTTATATGAACTAAATTCCAACCTATTAAGTTACTCATTCAAATCAAAATTTCATATTAGATAATTTTTAAATATTTATTAAATGTGATTTAGTTATAGTTTAAATATCTTAAATTTCTATCATTTCTAAATTTAATTATTTATGGATAATAATAAACAGGAATGAATTTCCACTAATCAGATTCCATATTTTAAGGGCACTAACAATTCCCATTGAAATATTAAAATGAAAATTCATTTATAGAGTATGAGTTTTTATATTAGAAAAGTTATTGTATATAAATATAAAAAACCTAAAACTAATGCAACTATGTGGATCGATGCTACTAAAACTATATATGAAAATAACTGTAAAGATATTAATGTATTATACTATTCTTTTGGTGAATATTAACTTCACATAACATTATCTTATTATACAACCATTCCTATTTGGGAGACACCATCTATTTATCAAGATGAATCCCCTAATTTTAAATAAATGTGCTTAAAACCCCACACTATTAAATATGATACATTAAATATTAATACATATACATCTATATCTAACATGTATCTCAGGTTCAATGATATAGTGAACATGATTCATGCACTGGGAAATAAAATCACTCATAAAGATCAAGTCATGCAACTTCTCAAGATATTACCAGAAACACTGAGGGGAACACCTATTTAAATTAGAGAATAATGTGATATTATTACACTTTTAGTAATTGAACTTATTGTAAACATAAATATGCATGAATAATAACTTCAAGTAAAAAAGAAAAAAGTGGATGAACAAAAAAATATAAACTTTCTTTCAGAACTACTAATTTTAAAAAAGGGAAGGTCATTGCTGACATCTCAAGCAATGAAAAGCCACCTACAGATAGTGATGAGGAAAAAGAACATCTGAATATGAATTTAAAAAATTTATAAAAGGGAATATGTTCTTCCTGAATCCTAATTACCGAGGAAATAATAAAAAATGAAATTTGAGAAAATATTTGAAGAAGGGTGACTCAACTAATGAAATAGTTTTCAATGAATATAAGAGAAAAATACACATCAAATCTAATTGTACTAAGATAAATAATAATAAAAGTATACAGATTAGGAAAAAATAATAATAATTCTATAAAAGAAACATGGGGTGATTTAGAAGATATTTTTAGTGAATTAAACTCAAATAGAGAGGATATGAATAATAAATCCAATATTCGTTTTATGAAAAACACACCAGAGGTGTTGAATGATTTTCCCGAATATCCTAATCACATTTCAAAACTTTTTGTGACTGAGAATAATGAATAAAATATGTCCAATGATGAAATATTTTAATACTGTATTATACTAGAATAATCCTTTAATTATTTTGAATATAAATATTTTTTAAAGAAACAACAAGCTCTGTATCTTACTATAGATAGTAAAAAAGGTTCAATTACTAGAAGAAAATACTGAGCTAAATTTATCCAATGAAAAATTAAAAAAAGATATAAATAAATTTACCAATCTAAGAAAACCTATTACCCATTTTCATAGAAAGAAAATAGGTCCAAAATATATAACTCAAATAGGATATTAGCCAGGTCAACAAAATATTATTAAAAATAAATTTATTCTTAGGACAACTTCTACTAATTATGTTAATAACTTTTATTCCACAAAAATTAATTATGTTTTTATTTCTAAATATCTAAAATCTACATATATAATCCTATTAAATAGTTATGAAACCATAAATATATTATTATTAACATTTATGTACTAAAGAATATATGGGTTACAATTCATTTTTGGTTTCAATATTTTTTTGGAATCCTAATTAAAGAGTTCTAATAAACACCTATGGTATTTGGGTAGTGGATACTCTAGACACATGACTTGGGATTATTCAAGTTTCAATGACCTAATCAAGGATGATTGTGTAAGTTTCACCTTCAGTGATAATTCTACAATTAAGACAATTGTACTTCGTCAAATCAATAATAATAATATTTTTTTGATTTACAATGTTTTATTTGTAAATAGATTGAAATATAATTTTATTAGAATTTATAAATTATGTGCTGATGGTTTTCATGTTAAATTTGAAAATAATGTATATAATGTATTTTATTATAAAAAAAGTTTTATTTTAAACTACTTTCAGAAATGATAATGTTTACCTTGTTAACTAAGATAAATTGTTTTCTCAAAAAATTTCATGTTTATTTACCTTTACATAGAATCTTGGATTTGACATTAGAGACTATTCCATTGAAATATTAATTCACATTGAAATCTACATATGAAAGGATTAGTCGAGGAACTTCCTAAACTATAATTACTATATGATAAATTCTTTATCCCATGTTAAAAAGAGAAACAACAAAAAAAATATTCTAAACTAAAAAAAGTATCAATTTATCAACACCAAGATATGGTTCACAGAGACTTTTTTAGACCATATAGTATTTTTATTTTAAATTGATGCAATATTTATATGTTCTAATGGATGAATTTTCTATATATACCAGGGATTCTTTTTAGTTCAAAAAATTGAATCTTATACCGATTTCTTAGGATTTCCAAATCTGATGAAAATATTAGTGTGCTTAGAATTAATACCTTAAGAAGTGATCATGGATATGAGTTTTAAAATAAATATTTTGAATCATTATACTCAAAACATGTCTATAATCATAATTTTTATACTCATAAAACATTATAGTAGAATGGTGTTATATAAAATAGAATTACCACCATTTATGAAATCTCTCATAGCATGCTCAATGAGTATGTTTTACCTATTTATTATTGGGAAGAAGTTGTGAATACAAGTTGTTATATAATAAATAAGGGTTTAATTATAACTAACTTTAAATGAACCCATTTTGAATTATGATATAAAAGAAAACCAAAGGTTAATTACTTTTCTGTTTTCGGTTGTAAAGTATATATCATTAATAAAAAGTATAATCTTGAAAAAATTTCTTCTATGACTGATAAAAGAATTTTCATTAGTATTTTTCAACTAGTAAGTTATATATGTTGTTTAACCAAGGGGATAATATTGTTGAATAATATATACATGTAAAATTTTATGAAATAAATCCATATGATCCTAAAAACTCTTTATAAAGACCTTAGGATAATCATTCTCATATATACTTATATTCTAAAGATGGTGAAAATTATATTATACCTTCTATAAAGAACTCATCCAGTTGTGATTAAAAACCAAAACATAAACCTATAAAAGATAATTAAATATCCAAAATTTATTTTTCTAGAACCATTAAGACTCATGGATATCAACCATTATATTATGTAGTTAATGTTTTAGATAGAATAATAAATATTATATCTTCTTTTAGAAATCAGGTTGAACATCAAGAATTCATATCACATCTTAAACCTAAGATCAAAAATAATGTAACTAATGATGAATTTTGGGTATGGGAAATTTAATAAGAACTTAATAAATTTGAAAGGAAACAATTTTTTGAACTAGTGGATAGGCCTAAAGAATACCTAACTATTAGATCTAAATGGGTGCATAGAAAAAAAGATTTATGGGCCATGAACAATATTTAGAAATAAAGCTAGATTGGTTACAAAAGTATATAGTCTAGAGGAAGGTATTTACATTGATAATTCATTTTCTCAAGAATATATACTTGAAGCCATTATAATATATCTTTCTTTGATGACACATTTGGATATATGGAATTATCCACTATTGAAGCTAATTACATAGCTACGTGCAATTTTTGTGTATAGATTCCATGGATAAAACACATACTTCAAGATTATGGATATTATTATAAACATGAACCTATTAATTTATATAATGAAAGTGATAAAAATAATTCTAATAATTCAATATTCATTCTATAATTTAGCATATTGATATAATACCTCACTTTCTGTGAGATCATTACTAGAAAAGTGATATAAATATTTAATTTATCGGTAATGAACATTATATTACAAATATATCTACAAAGATTTTCAATATTGAGAGAATAAACTATATTAGAAATGAATTAGGCATGAAAAATTATGCATAATTTTCTTAATTTAGTGATTAGTTATTATTATAGATGGAAAAATGGTTTGGCTTCTGTTTTCAAGACTCGACCCATGTCGGGGCTCAGGCAACAACTACCCCAAGCCGACCTCCATAGGCCAATGGGGGTGTTAACAAGTTCTAACGGTAAAAATAAACACATGGAGGTATTTTCCTAAGATATTATATGCACAGACATAACCAACTCAATGAAAAAGTGAAGAGGAAAAGGGGAAATAATAATTCACTACTATAAAATTAACTAGGAAATCATGAACCTCTAGAAAGTGCAAAATTACAGTAGTGTAAATTGAGAGTAAAGGGGAAAAATACATGCCCGTCCAGAAATGTGTCCCAGCCTGACAAAACATGAAAAAGAATAATAGTTTAGAGAGCCCAACTCTTGTATCCCAAGATATTATCATTGTATTTGGTCTAAGGAACAAATATTCCTAAGATCCGATGATATCACGATTTACCTATCCTTCATTTTCAAAAGACACGCCACGTGTAGAAAAATCCCATTCAGGGGTGAGTATATGCATACCTTGTAAAACAACTCAAAATGGTTGTAGGGGGATTAGTACGAGATACTACTTAAGTGAAAAGCATTAGATAGAATAAGGTACAATAAAAAAGTACAATTAAACACAATAAGAGAGTGAATGTATAGTTGTCTAAGAAAAATGGGCTAAACATGGTGCGTAGACGAACTATCTGTCAAGCCTTCACCACCTATAATAGGATTGTACACTCATCCAACCATGAGAATCTAGACATGGAATGCACGTGACATACCCCATGCATCATTTAATCTTCTAAAAGAAGAGTATCCAAACCCATATCATGTATCCAGAAGAAATAATATATATATATATATATATATATTAGTCAAATAATACATGTGATTAAAGGTATCTCTATCTCATAGCTCAGAAAAAGTTTAACAGTCGCAAATAGTTCCAAAATAAATCCATAAATGATGCCTAGTGACCCACATGTTTTTCGCAAACACATATGTCTAATATACTCAATCACCACACCTTACTACTATAAGATTTTTATGGAGATGACTCGCCCACATGGTTTTAGGTTGCATTATAAGAACATTTCTTTGTGGGGGAAATCATCCCTCTTACTTGTGAGTCGAACACCACATCAAACCACATATATTAATTATTCTCCACAGCTGATGGAACAAAAATTATAGTTAGATACCCCATTCCTTGGTATTACATGACAGTTATAACATTATAGTCACCAAGGAACTACATTGCTTAGTCCTACTAGAGGTTACCACTCAGGAAGGTCATCAAGGAACTCATCTAACCAGTCCTTCTGGAGGATAAACCTAATAAGGTCCTCAATGAACTCCACAGCCCTACCCGACTGGAGGGATTGCCAAGAACATCAAAGAACCCCACTTCCCAGCCCTGATATAGGGTAACTATGAAATATAATCAAGGAACACCACTTCCCATCCCTCCTAGAGGGTAAGCCTAAAATATTGAGGAAATCCAGTACCAAACCCTTCTAGAGGGTAACATAGAAAGATCATAAGGGAACATCACTGCCAATACCTAGTAGAGGGTAAGACTAAAAAGATATGGTGATCTTGTATGATCACTTCCATCATTGGGTTTCACCTAAAGAGTCTCTATGAATGGAACATCTGACATCATATCAAAAAATCTACCACAGAGGGAAGTATCACTCTATGTAGAAAAACACTCATTATATGATACTCATGGGAAAAAATACTAGTCTAAATGAAAGAGATACATAATCTTGAAGATTTATAAAGAAGTGTGTGATATGTAAGGGACCCAAAAAAACATGTGGTTCTTCTCTACTTTCAGGCCATATCCTTTCCAAGGCACATATTGATGACCATGTAGTGTTACATGATGTGTAAGGGTATAACATAGCATGTATGGACCAAAAGCATGATGAAAACATAGGTTTTTTCATCGGTTTGAAGGGGGAAATTTTAATTAAAATAATATTCCCCTTCTAACAAACTTGGATGGAAAAAAATATCACACTATTTTGATCCTTATATAAAAGTTCTTGGGATATGCTATTAGAGTGCCTCAATCAAACACTCGGTGAAAAGGTTTCATTTCACTACATCTTTCCCGAATGGCATAAGGTGGGATCGAGTCATGAGTCAAAATTAAATACTTGATATTGGTATTAAAAAATCTATCTAAATTTCAGTCTCACAACATCATAGTTAGTTCATCATTCTGACATCATATGAGAGAGATATGTAAGATATATTATTTCGAAATAATAATAATTTTATTATTATGGGGGGTTTTATTGACCTAAGTCACAAGTACAAAAAAGGTACACAACATCAACCTTAAAATTATCATCTCAATTCTTGGATCACATTGTTACTGACAATTTGTCAAATAGATGACTCATTTTAAATATATAATCAATATATGATTATTTATCCATAATTTATATCTTATATCACAAATCTTATATCTCATATCTCATATCTCACATATTTTATCTTATATCTCATATCTCATATATCATATATCGTATCTTATATCTTATATCTCATATATCATATATTATTTCGTATGTCTAATATATCAAACCAACAGATTGAGCATACCTGTACTGCAATGATTCTAGATATATGATTCACTCACAAAACCTGTGTGGCATTATCAATCCACCACAAATTTAAAAGGATAATCGAGCTCGGTGTTTCTTGAAAATTTTGAGTTGGGGCCATGGGGATTCAACCGGAAAAAACGTAATGAATTTTGGGAGAAAAGTACCATAAACCAGTGTTTTAAACATAACTAGCCAAGAGTTCTTGGCCGGTGATCAAAAATGGGGAACTAGGGTTAGAACATTGACGAAACAAAATGAAATCTTGTACTTGGTATCATACACAGGACAAAACAAGATTCATATCGAAGAAAGAATAATGATCTACTTAGTATTTAAAAAAATGCATAAAAAACAAAAATATGAGTCCTACCTCTATTTTGGATCAATATTTTGTGAAGAATGTGCTCACAAAATGATTGGAAGAAGATGATGTATTAGTTACATCCTGATCTGATCTTATCAAATATTTTTTCTCTAATCATCTTGATTCGTCAAAGGGAGGATTGATGCGATCTCACTAGTGGATTCCAAAAATTGAGAGTCCAACCCTAGAAAATTTCAATTGATGATATATTTATAGAATTATCTATTTCACACTAACATAAAATAATTAATTATTTAATTAAATTTATTTATCCATTAAAAGAACCACTAATGATAATGGTATATGAATGTATCATGCTGACTCATTTCAAATCATATCTAGGGAAAACACTGTATTCCAGATGCAAAAGTGGTCTCATATTTAAAATCCAATCAACTATTTAAGAGTAATCCTATTTTCATTAACTAAACCAACACACACAATATATAATATACTTAATAGTTTTATAAAAATAATTCCAAGAACACTGAGCCACATAATCTCATACCTTCTTAGTTCCTAACTCTATAAATATATATAGAAATATTTCAATGTATTATAAGGGAAAAAATTGGATTCTATATCATTCCCTCCTTCAATATTCTTATCCCCCAAAAAAACATGGAAAATAACTCAGGATTTTGAGGCCACACTTGGCTCTCCCGCTCCTTTGAACACTCCTACACACTTCTATTTTACCACAATACATGAGCCAAAGGTATGGTTGATCCATGTAGTATCCTCTCTTTGTAATCATCAATTGCTACCAGGTGCTTCTTAAAGGTGGCTCCATCCATGATGTCAAGATTTCCCCTGTAACAAGATAAGTTTATTTCCACTTTTAGAATATCTATCTGGTGCATTTCCTATATATATCTGAACTCATAATATATTTTATTCGATGTCTCCAAGATGATATTCTCTCACATGCACAAAAATAGTAGGAATAAAAATGATTGAATGGAGAAAAGTTAACCCCCACCTTCACCAGGGTCGGTGACAAGAAAGCTAACTATTCTAAAGCTTCCTATACATAGAGATCCAAATACATCATGCTAAGGTCATATACTACAATGTTTCCCTTATATAGAGTATTGACTATCTAAAAGTCACAGTCTTTTAGGAACCCCAAATAGCATCGATGTCTCTGGTTTATATCTCTTCGAGTGAAGACATAACTGAGACTCTAGTGGTCAGAGTAAACCACAATGTGATCTCCTAGAAGATAGTGTCTTCACATCCTCAGGGTGAGGAGTAGAATTTCCTCCTCTAGGTCCTGAGTTGTGTTGTTCTTCTAATGGGGTTTCAACTACCTTTACTTGTATACAATAATATCCTATTTCTATATTGTCATGAAACTGATCCCAGCTCCCAAGGAATCACAATACAAGATTAATTCCACAACATCCTCTGGTAGTCTCTACCATGGAGAACTAGATAGCCTCTACCTCAACTCATCAAAGTCACTCTTACACTTCTCAGACAAGGTAAATAGATTCCTTTTCCACATTAGGGTGGTTAAAGGGGCTATGATTTTATAAAAGTCTTCTAAAAACCTCCTATAGGATCCTACCAAACCAAAGAAGCTCTGTGCCTTCGAAAAATACATAGGTGTATCCCATGAAATCACTGCTTTAATTGTTGATGGATCCAACACTAAAAATTATTTATAAGTGACATGAACTAGAAAGTGAACCTCATATATCCAGAATAGGAACATTGAGAACTATTTTTAAAGATGATTCTCTTGATGAAAGTCTAGGACCATCATTAAGTTCCCTACATTCTACTCCTCTATTTTATTGTAGACAAGTATTTCATTGATGAAGAAAGGAACAAACCGGTCCAAGTATGGCTAAAATAATTGGTTCATAAAATCTCGAAACATGATGGGTGTATTCATCACATAAAATGGAATCACTCAAAACTCATAATGTCTATATCGATATCAAAATTCCATATTCAGAATATCAATATTGTAAACCCTCAACTTGTGGTAGTCAGATGTGAGATCGATCTTAAAGAAACATATTAAAACTCAAAACTAGTCAAAGAGGTCATCAATCCCTAGCAAGGTGAAATTGTTCATTATTTTGTTCTGATTTAGGGGATGATAATCCATGAAAATTCATAAGCTCCTATACTCATTTTTACAAAAAAAAAATTGGAGTTTTATAGAGGGATACACTGGGATTGATGAATCCTTTCTCACAATGTTCCTCCAACAACAATCAGAACTCCCAAATTTAGGTATGCACCGTTTGATATAATGAAAACGATATCAGAGTGGTTGTAGGATCCAATTCAATTTAAAATGGAATCTCTATCCTTAGAGGTAGTTCTAGGATATCCTCAAGGAAGACTTACATGTAAACATCCATGACTGAAAGAAACTAGATTCCTAAAGAGCCTATAATACCATAGAATACAATTTCTAACTGATTGACGATAGGATACAACCACCTGCTCACATCATTCACTTGTCCTACCAAGAGATATATCTTGCTAGAAAAAGAGAATCTCGTCACATTATCACATTTTCATCTTCCATATCTGTGATGAAAATCAATTTGGGATTGAACAATGGGAATCCAATCCATTCCCATGATTATTTCATAAGGGTTCATTGCGATGAACAAAAAATTCCATGTGAACCTCTATCCTCCAAGTGATAAATCGTAATACCGGAATATGAAAGATACAAAATAAGTCTTCCCTATAAGAACCTCAATGTGAGGATGCTTTGTTAGAACCTCTACTGGGAGATTCCGCAACCACACCAGGATTATCAAGATAAAATAACGGTTATCACATATTTCTACTAATACCGAGGAAATATTAGAATAAACATATAATGTAACTCTAATCATATCATGTGATATGGGATCATAGACATCCAAAGAATTCCGCTTTCTATGAACCTGACTACCAGTTCCTTGAGCGTGACTTGGGCTGCCTGGTGGTGTATGTGGAAGGACCTCATAACATTGTCAACCACATATAGGTCATCATTCTCCTCTTCCATCTTCACCTCTCTGGGGACAACCCTATCCACATCTGGAAGATCCCTAATCATGGCACTTCTTATGCCGTGGTGGTCCATCAACTATCTTCTTAGGCTGCTCAGCATGTATGGTCGGGTATTCTAATCCCATGTGACCTTGACTATCACAAGTATAACACCATCCCTCCTTGGGATATTCTGGTGCTCTATATTTTCCCTACACTATATGAACACATACGGAATCCTACTCATTAAAGGGTCTCTTGCACCAAGATCCCATCGACTAGCCCTTGCAAGCTACAGAAGACAAAAAAACTCCATGATGCCCACTACTAGCTCTAGATACTTGGTGTCCCTATGATAGAAATATCTCCATCACATATGCTCACTTGAGCATTTTGACATTGTTGGGGATTCACACAGTCATAATGCTAGCATGAATCTCTTGACAGAGTCCCTACTCATACTTCTGTGCTTAGAAGTAGTCATCTCTGATCCTGTCAATATAGTAGCATGGAAGGTATGTGAACCTCACCAGATAATAAAATACCATGACCCCCCTTTAATTAGTTAGTATCTCCTAGATTTAGACAGATCATAAGAATGTGGGGTATTAATCCTCATGGAACAATCGTTGGAAGTCATTCTAAGCGAGTGAAGACTCATCATGTAACTATGTAAGGAGGCTCCACTAACGCCCAACATCTATATATGAGAGTTTAGCTTCCAAATTCACCACCTGATCCATTGGGTTCTGAATAAACCTGAATATATAGACCATCAAATCTAGGAAATCTTCTACTGGATGGGGATCTGGGTCACTGTAGAAGCTTAGCGGTATCTGACATTGGAACTCATATAGTGTACTAAGAATGTTCATTTCCTTAACCAACTATGTTGGGATGATCTTCTACTTGATATGTTGAAGTGATAATACCTACCTACCTAAAGAATGGGGATCATGGCATGGACCCTAAACTGAGGCCTTATTGCTCATATGATAATTGTCACAAACCAGAGGTGGTATTTGGGCTGGTTGATTTTGTGGAGGCATCCAGAAAGTTATAAAGGAGTACCACAATTAGATGATCATATATATATACATCAACAATAATGGGATATGAGTCAACAATTATAGACAAAGGATCAATCGTTTTTTATTCATGTATCATTGATCGCTACAACAATTTTTTCGGTATTCTGAGTCAAAAAGTAGGTAGTCAAGGTCCTAGTGAACAAATACAAAAACTTCCCACACCATCATTAGACTCCCTAGCTAGAGATCCACACTCAAGACAATTTGACACTATTTCTATAAACCCAAAAAATCATCTTAAGGATATATATCCAAACAACATCTCACGGAATTAACTTGACCTGATACAAATCTTTCATGACCCAACCCATGATGGGGCTCAAGCTTCAACTAATCCAACCCCACCTCCATAGGCTAAGGGGTAGAGACAAGAAGTAAAGGAACAAATTAACTTGAGGAGGCCTTTTCCTAAGTAACTGTATGCACAAACACACCCCACTCAATGATAAAGTGTAGAGGAAAATGGGAAAAGATGCAACGATGCAATAAAATAAACTAAACATACATGAACCTCTAGATAGTAAAATAGTGTTGTTAATGTATTACCTCAATAATAAACTACACTTATTATTGATTTTGATGCTTATAAATACCCTGGTTTTCTTTAACTATAATATTAATTTAAGTGTATTTTAGAAAATTAAATTTAATTTTCTTAATTGTTTTGTAATTATATTCAAGCTATTAATTCACTTAGAATATTTTTTATATTGTTCATAATTCTATTCTGTGTATTCTAGAAATGCTATTCACATCCTATGTTCAGAATGTAATGTATGGAATACAACCTACAACTGGTACTACGTGTATGGATCATGAACCATAAGTTTATATTCAAAACATACAATGGAATAAGCTATATATAGATCATCAACCCCACACTAAAAGAAACATATAAATAAAGAACATTACATTTGAATGAAACCTTGTGTTTGTAAAGAGATGAATGTATGGTTAAAGAACCCTACATAAGTAAGGAACACTACTTTTGAGAACACAAATGTATGGTTAATCAACCTTGATTTTATGATCAACCTTAAATTTTCAACCTTATGCTCAAAGAATGAACTCTACATAGTTAAACCCTATGTTTGGCATTTCAACATCGTAGATTTAATTCTTGCATTTTATCTGTGATTTTCGCAAAAGTATAATATAGAATTCTAGGCTATTTTAAAGCTCATTTTTGACTGATTCAATTTTCATTACGATTTTTTCAGAAAACCATATTCAATGGATAAAATATCTCTTATTCTAAAGGGAAGTCACAACTCCCAAGGTAAGTTAATATTTGAATTTCCATGATCTATTAGGATACTTTTTTCGATCTAGAATTATGAAGCAGGTTATTTGATTTATATATTCTACAAATGTATCCTTTTACTATAAGGGATATATATATCATTTTTTTATTTAGGTGAACATATTCTACAGTGCTTCTGAAATGAATTGACATTTATGAAAGAAGCTACACTTTAGAGACATACATGTTCAATCATTTACTATGGTAAGTTTTTGCTGCTATTTTGTTGTTTCTTTTTTATCGATGATCTATTTATAATTGGGATCACATTAGACCTATGATTTCATGAGGAATTTCTTTTCTAAAGAGAACGATTCATCTACATTCAGTTGCTACTGCTAGAATTGTGACGTTCAACCTAATCCATATTCGAATAAATATCTTCTGATTTGTTGGAGTTTAAACTATTCAGACTTAGTTTTGGTGGAGTATCAGCTTGTCAATCTAAGATGTGGATAATCAGTTCCCTGTTAAAGAACTAGAGAGCCTTGTTCAGACTTATTTTTAAGGGTGTAAAATGACTACACTCAATTGTGGATTTATGGTCTTATGATAAGAGGACATTGCTAGTGAAATTAATCATGTTCATAGAGAGAGTAATTGGTGGAGTGGACTAGGAGACTTTTGTTTCCTGACCCACTATAAAATGTTGTGTTATTTTTTTCTTTTGCTGCTTATACTAATTACATATGTAAACACTACATATCCATATTAATCATAGAGGGCGTCAAAATCCAGAATTTTGGATTTTTTTTTGAAAATACACATTTCACCCCCTCTTGTGTTACTATGTATTATTCCGATATAAAATTGGTATCAGTGGAGAGATTTTGGATAAAGATATATCAAGATAAAAATATGAAGTCTATAAAAAGATGATGATGGATGATCTGAGAGAAGGAATGTATATTGTACATGATCCATACATTAATGGTCCAAATTATGGGTCTTGGAAATCATATATGATTATCTTTCTGATGAATCGTAGCTTCAAGTCCTATTTGAAAATCATTACTCCATATAAAATTCTTGAGAAACCAGAGAATTAGACTACTAATACAGAAGTTGAATATGATATAAATTCAAAAGAAATGAATGATATTATTTTAGGTCTTGGATTGGATGAGTTCAATCGTATATCATAATATAGTACTAACTATAAGGTGTGGAAAACTATTTCAGTTTTCTATTAAGGAATGCACAATGTTATATAGATGAGGTAGGATACTTCAAAGCTAAAATTTGACGCCTTTAAGATGTTTGGTAGAGAAAGGATCACATAGATGAATGGAAGGATTACAAAAAATTTCAATAATGTTAATTCCTTAGGATAACCCATCAAATAATATGATCATGCTTTTAAAGTACTTAGATTACTGCCTTCAAAAG
Source organism: Viscum album (assembly GCA_963277665.1). Taxonomy (NCBI): domain Eukaryota; kingdom Viridiplantae; phylum Streptophyta; class Magnoliopsida; order Santalales; family Viscaceae; genus Viscum; species Viscum album. The sequence goes on from OY728132.1 coordinate 2,060,440,777, forward strand.
GGAATAGAATATCTGTTGTTATTTTCCAATCATCACCTGTAAGGGATATGAAAATTAATGAACTAATTGAGGCACTGATGATATATGAAGTTTAGATACAATCTTATTATCAATATCATAAAATTATAGTGAAGAAGTAAAATACTACTCTAAATGTAACATCTCAGATGCTTATAAGAAAAAAAGATGAAAAATAGAGAAAAATTCATATTCCTCTGATTTAGAAATGGAACTGAATCATATAACTAGAATGTTCTACAAATTTTACAAAAAATAAAAGATGTTTTAATAATTACATTAAGAAGGATGAAAAAGAACATGAAGAAGTTTGATGTTATGAATGTAAAAAATTGGGTAATATTAGATGTAGTTGTATGTGATTGAAAGATGAAAGAAAAAGGATAGAAAATAAATGTCAAAATAATAATGAATATGAACACAAAGGAAAAAAAGAAAAATTAAGGAAGTGTGGAGTGTTTATAAAGAATCCAGTAAATCCTCACAATCTAATTCAGAGAAAGATCAACAAAAATTAGAAGCCAAAATGTGTTTTATGAATAACGAAGAAATGGTACAAAATTATTATTCTTTTGATTTTGATACTGTTAGTTTCTCAAATGATAAATTTGATGATTATTGTTCTATGTTAGAATTGAAATATGATTCATTAATAATGAATCAAAAATCAATGAAAAATATTCTAATTGTTGTTTTAGATGAAATAGATACTCTTTTAAAATTACATAACGAGTTATTTTACAAATTTAACTTATTTATAGAATACTATATTGAACATGAAAAAAGGATTAATTAATTAAAAGATGAAGTAAAATCACATAAGAGTAATGCAATCACTTTTACCAAAGGATATTTTTTAAATGAATTTTTTTAAATAATTGTAATAAAAAAGAAATATTTTGAATAAGAATTAAGGGTGAAAAATCAAAACTATATAAGAATTATTTTGTTCCCAATTAAAAAAATGACACCTTTTATTATTGTGGAATAAAAGGTCATTTCACTAATAATTATTATTTAAAAAATCCTTAAATTAGTGTTATTAAAATATTATTTATTTCAAAACTTTTTTTAAAGATAGTAATATGAATTATAGAAAAATAAAGAAGATCTGGATTCTCATATCATTACTAGTTAACATTAAATGTCCCATGATGATATGGGTACCAAAACAAACACATGTTTAATTTCTTTTGTAGGAAATAGGAAACATGAACAAAAATTATTTATGGTACATGAAAAGTGGATGTTATGTGAAAATTATTGGTGACTCAATGAATTTTCAAAAATTAACTCTAATGAATTGAGGTTTAGTCAGTTTTAGTCACAATTTAAAAGGAATAATCCTTGGAGTTGGAACTATTAGATATCCAAAAACTATATCAATAAAAAAGTACTGTATGTGAAAAGGCTTAAGAATAGTATGATAATTATCTCTTAACTATTTGATGAGGGATTTTATGTTGTTTTTTTAACAATTCCATCTCAGTTTTTAATATTAAACTGCTTAAGATTAGAGCACCTCGAAGTGATAGTGTTTATACATTGAATTTAAATTCCTTGTGTAAATTGAGAGTGAATTGTATAACTATCAAGGGAAAGGAGTCTTGGATCTGGAAAAAGAGACTTTGTCATTGTAATATTTAGGCATTACATAAATTATCTAATAAATATTTAGTTATAAATTTTCTTAGTCTTAAATTTGATAATGATAGATTCAGTGATGCATTACAAATTGGAAAACAACACAAATATTCTTTCAAATATATAAACAAAAGTTCTACATATAAACTATTAAAAATTATAAATATGGATTTGTTTGGACTATATAGTGTTGAAATTATTGATAGTAAATTTTATATTTATGTTTTAGTTGATGAATATTCTTGATTTACTTGGGTATATTTTCTAAATATCAAAAGTGAGGTTTTTACTTTTTTGAATGTTTTTTTCAAAATTGCTCCGAAAAAAATGTTTAAAAATACTATAATTAAGAAGAAATCATGGTGGAGAATTTTAGAATCAATAATTTAATTCTTTTTTCTCAAATATAGGTATTAATCACACCCTCTCTACACCAATAACACCTAAAATTGGAATTGTTTAAAAATTAACAGAACTATTCAAAAAATGACAAGGAATATGCTAAAAAAATATATTCTTCATACCTACTATTAGTTAGAATCTATAAAAATAAACTTCTATATCATAATTAGAGTTTTAATAAGGACTATTTTTAAAAGGACACCCTATTTACTTTTTAATAAAAAAACCGAAAGTAAAGTTCTGTAATGTTTTTGGATGGAAGGTTTATATCTCGAATAATAAGGAAAATCTTTGTAAGTTTGATCCAAAATCTAACGAAGGAATATTTTTTGGATATGTTTCTACTTCTAAATATTATAGAGTGTTTAATAAAAAGTCAATTTTTTATGAATTAGCTATTGTGATTTCTGATGAAACTGAAATTTGATTAAAGAGAAAGATCAAACAAATGAAGATACTGATTTATTTGATAATATGAGAGTTGAAATCCATAAATATAATTTTGAAAATGATATTACTAAAATTATGCCTAGTTTAGAAGAGTATGATAAAAAAGAACATAAAGTTGTCTTTCATAGACAATATAGAACCCAAAAGAATCATCCCCTAGAAACTATAATAGGATATATAGATATATGAATTATAACTAAAAGAAATATAAAAAATCTAGATGAATTTTCTTCATTTCTATCTCAATTAAAACCTATTAATATTGAGGAATCCTTAAAATATGAGAGTTAGATGCTAGAAATTCATGAAGAGCTAAACCATTTCAAAAGGAATGTGGTTTGCGAACTTGTAGAGAGACCAACCAATTATACTATAATTGGAACCAATTGGGTATTTAGAAATAAATAGGATGATTGAGGGATCATAACCATTAATAAATCTAGATTATTATCTAAATGATATATTCACGAAGAAGGTATAGAATAGGATGAGACCTTTGCTTCAGTATCTATATTAGAAGCTTTTAAAATCCTTTTAGCTTATGAATATAATTTGGATTTTAAATTATATCATATGGTTGTTAAATATGAATTTTTAAAATGTTATTTATTGGAATAATTTTATGTTAAAAAAAATCCTTGTTTTGAAAATACTCAAAAAAAATCTATTTTTAAATAAACTAAATCTACCTATACACTTAAACAATCACCTAGAGCTTGGTACGAGAAAACTGAGTTATTTTCTTTTGAAAAATAGATTTACTATTGAATTATAAGATCCGACACCTTTTAGTAAAACCATTTATTCTAACATTTTTTAGTTCCAATATATGTTGATGATGTTATCTTTGGTTCAAAAATTAAAAATCATTGTCATGTTTTTTCAAAAATAATTCAAAAAGAATTTGAAATGAGTGTGATGAGAGAACTGAATTTTTTTTAGGACTTCGATTTTGTGGAAAATATTTTTGAAATATTTAATATCAATGTAAATATATTTTTGATTTACTCTAAAATTTTGGACTTGAGACCATCAATACATATAAAACTCATACATGTACCAACAAAAAACATTATTTGGATGAAGTTGGAAAACTAGTGTAAAACATGTTATATAGAGGTAAGATTGGTAGATTGTTATGTCTTACTACTAGCATACCTGACATTATATTTTCTTTAGGATTATGTGCTAGATTTCAATGATCACCAAAATAATCCCATCTTACTACTATTAAAATTTCTTAGATATTTAAACGGATATATTTTCAATCTAATTTTTACTTCGAATCTTCTGATTTGAATTTAATTTCATATTCAGATACAAATTTTGGAGGTTGAAAATTAGATAGAAAGGAACCTTTGGAAACTTTCACTTTTAGGAAAATACTTAGTATAATGGTTGTGTAAGAGACAACACTTAGTTACCTTATCAATAGATGTAGCAGAATATGTGTCTGCTAGCAGTTGTTGTACACAAGTTTTATGAATGAAAAACACCCAACTAAACGTTGGAATAAATTTTAATAGTAGATACAACATCCTCTCATATAGAAGATGATGAATTTTTAATTTTTTTAATAGAAATAGCTCAAATTCTAAAATTCTTTCATTAAGGATTGTTACACTTTGATCGCAGATTAATTGGAAATCTATATCATAAGTATGAAGATATAATTTCATTTTTATTTGGATTGAATAATATAAGGAAATTTTTTGTTAAGAATCTTGAGGTAGATCAAGAGGGTTTAGTTAAGATTATTCAAACTACAATTGCATCAAGAGTAGCTGAGATGGGGAAAATCTTATACCCGGATATGTATGTCATGTTTTTGTTCATTGCGGACATCAAGATGCATTTTCCTAGATAAATGTTGAGGTATCTAAGTTAATATTGTCATTCAGAGGTTAAGATATTGTTTTATCCTTACGAAATTATTCTTTATATAATTCTATTTTAGAATAACATGATTCATCTTTTTGATACTAGAGTTAAATTTCATCACAAAAATGTGTTGAATGATGGGACTCTATGAATTTTTAGTATTTGTTGGAGTTCTGTGAAATGAAATATTATGCCAGTTGATGCAGACAAACAATAAATTTCTATATCTTTTTCTCAGGAAAAATAAATTTCATTAGGAAATGATGGTGTTGAATAATCTAGAAAAGATGGTGTTGTAAAATAAACTAGATAAAAAAAATGAATTTATATTGTAGACCATGCTGAAGAAAATGACGAATAATAATAAGTTCAATATGAACATGTTTTTTAAATCAAGTAATAGATAAGAACAATAGATTGATGAACCAATTTAATGACATAGAGAAGAAACTTGTTTAGTTCATTTAGAATAAATACATCATGTTGAGGAAAAACCAAAAGAGATCCAACCCCAAGAACAGGTTATTGTTCAAAAAATTATATAGAAATAAGTTGTTCAAGAAATTATTCAAGATCATCATTCAGTTTTTTGACTTCCAAGTTATAATATATCTCTATAATTGATTATTATTTAGTGAAACCAGCATCTGTCTTAGGAGAAAATATAGAAGTCCATGATGGTGTATCATGTTAAGTGATAAATCTGTGGAAAAATCATCTGCATCTCCCATAGATATCATTGCTATTGAGAAATCAAAGAATCTAGAAGATGGTACACCTGATTCCCAGAAAAATAGATTAAGGATCTTGTAATCATGTTTAATAAGGTTTAGGAGGAAAATTCAAATCCTAGGAACGAGTTAAAAACTTCAATAAAATCATATGATGGTTTGAAAAATCCAACTACTCCAAGGATAGAGTTTGAGGCTATTTAGACTTAGCTTCATGAGATTAAATATAATTCTTTGTCAAAAATAGATTTTTATTCTTCTAAGAGAGAAATTTTAGATGATATTTGGAGGATAAAATTTGAATCTATTTCTAAAACAGATATTCAAGATCTGAAATGGTATTGGGGAGCCATTTTGAATCCATCTAAAGAACTGTCATTCAGGAAAGTACATCTACCTCTACACCTCCACCCTGTCTGGATCTAATTTGAATATTTCAGGCTATCACATATATAATGGATGATATGAATGACCATATTCAAAGTCTTTAGTGAAATAGTGAACTTTTTTCAGTGTTGTTGGACCAGTAAAGATAACTTTTTCATCAACCCAATTATTTTGAACTATGTTGGGGTGAATATATACATCCCTAGTATAATTCCCCGATAGGGGTGATGGGGGATAAGTAAGATATGCAACAAAATAGGGAATCATTATATAGAATAAGGTACAATAAAAGATGACACATTAACCCAACAAGAGAGTGAAAGTAATATCGTTCAAGCACAAGGGGATAAACACGTAGAGTAAATGAACTACTGATCGACCCTTCTCCGCTTATAATAGGAGATTATAATAATCCAACCATGAAAATATATTCACAAAAAGAATGTGGAATACCATGTTCCTATTTTCCTCTCCTATAATTAGAGTATCCATGAACCAAGTGTGAATCCCGAAGAAAGAAAAAATATATATTCAAAGTCAAATAATTCCATATGAGAGAGTAAGGGATATCCATCTAACACATCTGAAAAAGAATAAGACTTTACAAATATTCCAAAATAAGTCTTTCAATGATGAAAAACATCTCATGTGTCTTCCCTAAACACACAAGACCATGGGACTAAATCACCACACCTTAATACCATAAACTTTAGGCGACACTGACTCACCATAATGGTTTAGGTTATGTCACAAGAATTCTTCTAGGTAGGTTAAGAATACATATTATTTGTGGGTCCAAATACACATCAAACCATATCTCATTACTATGACTCATAGTCGAAGGGGCACAAATTCTAGGTAAGGATCACATTCCCTAGTATGACAGGAGGGTCCTACTCTGCTAGTCACTAAGGAAATCCTCTACCCAGTCCTTCTAGTGGGTACCATTCAAGAAGGACATCAAGGAATTACACTACCCAATCCTACTTGAGGGTAAGCCTGATAAGGTTTTAAGGGAACTCCACTACCATGCCCTACTGAAGGGTAATCTCGAAACATTGAGAAATTAGACTTCCCAACCCTAGAGAGGGTGAATTAGAAATATCATAGGGGAACAAAACTGCCTAACCCTACTGGTGGGTAACCCTAGAATATTGATAAACCCCACTGCACAACCCTATTATAGGGTTACTTGGAATGGTCATTAGGGAACCCCACTTCGTCGCCCTATTGGAGGGTAAGCACGAAAATCTATGTTGATCCCCTATGATCACTAACATCATCAGGTGATTCCTCATGAAGTGACATGATCAGAATGTCTCAAATCATATCTAAAAATCCATGATGGGTGGAACAATGACATTTTATGTTAAAAAATACTCAGGATAGGCTACTCATAGGCCACAGTCTAAGTCCAAATGAAAGAGATACATAATCTTGAAGATTCATAAAGGAGTGTGTGACATGTAATGGATAAATAATCTTGAAGATTCCTATTGGGTTGTTATATTTTTCCCATTAAGAAATTTCATCCCTCAAATTTAAACTTTTTTCACTCGGTTGAAAAATGTTTAGGGTACTGCTGCCACTTTATTTCCACTGGTTCCCACATCTCTTCTTTATACATGTGGTTCTTCGATAATGATTCGTTGGGGTGGGTAGACTTGATGCATAGAACCTTGTCCCCACTATCCAATATCTCTAATAGATAATCCTCATAAGAGAGATCATGTTCCATTTGTTCCACTTCTAGATTCAGTCAATGTGAATAGTCATGTATGTACTTAATCAAGAGAGATATAGGGAAAACATCATAAACATGAGATAGATTTGGTGGATGTTCTAGATAATAGGAAAATGCTCCTATGTGATCAAGGATTTCATAGGGGCCAGTTTACATAGGGATAATCTTCGCTTTCTTCCCAAATAACATGATTATACTCCATGGTAAAATTCAAGGGAATACTTTATCCAACATCACGGACTAATCCCCTTAGATAGTTGTCAGCATAGCTCTTTTGGTGAATCTGAGCATCCTTAATGCATTGTTGAATAGCATGAACCTTTTTCATCATATATTTCCCAAGATGGGGCCCAAGAAGATTTCTCTCACCATCTTCATCCCATGATATATGAGTTATGCATCACTTACTATATAGTGTTTTACCAAGATCCGTTTGAATACTTGAATGGAAGATATTATTGTATGAGAACTCAACTAACGGGGTATGTTGATCCCATCCATTAAATTATATTGATAATTTTATTAGCATGCCCACAAGTTTCTGAATTATCTTTTCAGATTATCCATTAGTTTGAGGGTGATATGATGTACTGAAATTCAGTTCGATACCCAAATCATGTTGCATAATTATCTAGAATTTTGATGTGAACCATGGATCATGATCAGATATGATAGAAAGTGGAACTCCATGCAGCCTTATCACTTTCTACATGTACATCATGGAGAGTTGGTCAAAAGAAAAATATTCCCAAATAGATATAAAATAGGAATTCTTGGTGATATGGTCCACTATAACTCATATCGCATTGTTTCCTTTGGTTGTTTTTGAGTGAACAGTGTGGAAATCCATAGTGATATTACCCAATTCCATGACGGTATGGGTAGTGGTTGTAATACCCATTTAGAAAGTTGCCACTATTCCTTCACTTGTTGACACACCAGACACCATTCAATGTTGTCAACAATATCCTTTTCATGTCATACCACAAATAATGATCACAATGGTCCCTATACATTTTAGCGCCTCCAGGATGTATAGAGAATGTAGACCTATGAGATTTATCCATCATTGCCTTCTTTATTTCTAGAGTATATGGAACTCATAGCCTTGTACAAAATTTCCATACACCTTATTGATTTATATAGATCTTATTAAAAATCCCATCCATCGCAGCCTCAATCTTCTTCTACAAAAAGGATTATATCTTTGAGATTTCATGATATTCTCTAGTAATGATGGTTGAGAAATCCATTAGGATAGGGTTGATGATGTCCCTTCCCTTATAATTACCATGTCCAGTTTTAGTAGGTCATTGATAAAAGGTTCTCCTTGAATATCATCATTGATAGAACAACAGGGTCATTTCTACAAAATGAATCAGCAACTTTTATTGCTTTTTTGGGTGATAATGAGTTGAACAATCACTGTCTTTAAGAAGATCCAAACATCTCATCTATCTCATGATTAATTATTTTTTCATGAACATTTTTTATAAACATTGGTGGTATCTGTATATATCACATTTCTCCACACGAATATAGTGCCTCCATATCTTCAAAGAAAAAACAACCACAACTAGCTCCATATAATACATAGTATAATTCCGCTCAAGAGAATTTAATTGTGAAGATGAGAAATCAATAGCATTTTAATTTTACATGAGGGTGAAACCAATCCCATTAAGAGATTAATCAATAAAAATAATGAATCCTTCTACAGTAGAGGGTAGAGTTAACATAGGTGCAGTAACCAATCTCTTCATCGGATATTAAAATCATTCCTCACAATCCTTTATCCAGATGGACTTAACCCCTTTACAAGTTAACTTGGTCAGAGGGATATAAAGTCATGGATATTTTTTCAAAAACCTTATATAATATCCCAATAAACAAAGGAATCTATGAGTCTCAATTACTAATGTATGATGAGGCAACTCCTCCATAACCATTGTCTTTTCTAGGTCAACTAAGATTCCTTTATTGGTTACAATGTTCCCTAAGAAAGAAACTTGTTGTAACCAAAACTCACACATGTTGAACTTTCCCAATAACCTATCCTTTATTATAGTTTTTATTATCACCATTATATGATTCTCATAATCCTGAGGAATTTTGGAAAATATCATAATGTCATCAATAAAATCTTCCACAAAGTTATCAAGGAAGTCCTTAAAGACTAAATTAATCAAATCTATAAAAATAGATGGTGCATTATTCAATCCAAATGGAATAACAAAAAACTCATAATGAACTTATATTTATTAGAAAAAGGTCCACATAATATCTTCTTTCTTCACCTTCGATTTATGATAACTAGATAAAAGGTCAATCTTGGAGATGAATTAATCCCCACAAAGCTGGTCAAATAAACAATCAATTCTTTGATGAGGGTACTTGTTCTACAATTTGATCCCATTAATTTGTCTATAATAAATTCATAACTACATTGATCTATCATTATTATTCACAAAGATAAATTTTTCTACCAAAGGAGTCACACTTGGCCAGATACGCCCCTTGTCCAAAAGATCTTGGAGTTGTTTTTTTAATTCATCCAGTACCATATTATCTGTTATATACGGGGTTATTCATATTGTATTTGAACCCGACATGAGTTAAATGGAGAACTCTATCACTCTTTTTTGGGATATGTCTAGGTAATTCCAATGGAAATAAGTCATTGTATTCTTTAACAACGTGTACATTCTCTATTCATACACTTTAATTTCCTTCTTCATCTTCACCAATCATCTATTTAAATAAGGCTATGGGTGGTGATTTTAGAAAAAACTCAGGTCGATATATCTCTCATTTGAAAACAAATATAGGTTTTCCATTAAAGACTATTAAGATATTCATTATTCCATATTTTATCTTTTCATTATTCATTGATATCAAATCTATCCCTAGTATAATTTCGAATTCTTACATGGAAATGACTACTATATTTGCGATGAGATTATTCTCACCAAAGTGAATACTAGAGTTTCTAAACAATGTTCAGTCATGGATAATCCCTCCAAGAGTCATGACTAATAAATCAACTTATAGTAGTTTAGGTATGGATTATATATTCATTGTAAATTTGGAAGAAATAAAGTAATGCGTAGAACCATAATCAAAGCAATGTACTTTCTAGATTTTATAGAATAACAAGAGTACCTTTCACCACATCATTTGGGGATTCAACATTATCCATAATGATAGAATAATCATGAACGTTCTCCCATGGCCTAAATTAATGATTATGGTGATTCCCCTCCACTTCCCTTGGATTGGAATAGTGATCGGAAATGTGCAAGATCTATCCACACTTGAAGAAAAGGACATCAGGTATTTCATGTACCATCTTTCCCTTTTCATTTGTCTGGAGAAGTTTAGGCTTCACATCACTACGATAGTTTCAAGTGATATGGCTATATCTTCCACATTTGTAACACTTCCCGATGTGAAGCTGGAGGTTCCCTAAATTCTTCTTCACACTTTTATTACATTTGGAATGTTGAACTTTTTATCTTCCTCTTCCTTGATCAATGATCCTCCCCAGGTTTATCTCTAGATATCTCTTCTTCTCATTTGATTTGTGAGACCATTGCATCTCAATGAAATCCAATTAGACCTTTATAGTAATCTGCATGATTTCTTTAGAGCTTTCATAACATTGATCGACTAAATTCTTCTATAGAAGAGGTCTTAGTTCACCAAATAATTTATGAATTTTCCAATTAGGATACAAGAGAATGCTAGAGGTATAATGAGAAAGTGTTTTGATGTTCATCTCATAACTTCTAATAGATTCATACTCCTTCTATGTCAGATCATAAAATTCCTTCTAAATTTTAATTCTCATGGATTAAGGGAAATACTTATTAATGAAAATTCACCCGAACTCTTCCCATTCCAAAGATTCAATATCTCATCTTGGCCACATGTTTTAATCAGTTCCCACCATTGATCAACCTCTTCTTCAAAATAGTACACAACCAGGGTGAGTTTCTCTTATTCTAAATAACTAATTACAGAAAATATCATTTCTATAAACCTTATCCACTGTTCTAGAATCAATGGGATAGTAGATCCACTAAATGCTGGTGGTATTTTAAGAATAATTGACTAATTGTAAAGTTGTTCCCTTCATGGTGAAACTATTCTCTTAGATTGATTCAATTTATTACCCAAAACATGAGTTAGTTTATTCATCCATCTTATGATGGTTTCCATTTAGGATTCCATCATAGGGTCGTCATCGCATGGTCTATTTCACTCACCATTTGAATTATTCCTCCTATTTCCAACCATTTTCTAAAATAAGAAAAATATAGTGAGATATATACTACTTTTTAAAATATTATAACACTAGAATAATTTTATGTCTTAAAACATCATTCTTAAATGTTTTTATTCATTAAAAACAATTATGTTTTCTATAAATCCTTCATAATAGTTTATAATAATCTTGTGATTAACAAAAAAAATCCCTCGAGAGTGTCAAACCAAGAGTGTGTCAAGACCCCTTTTCATGAACTAATTCCCATTCAAGTCTATATAAAAGTGCTGTTTTTGGTTTTTACCCCTAGATACATTTATTCTAGATCCACATCCACTTGTTCACATCTAGACATAGATTTCATTGTTCGGAAATCACTTTCTTAATATTTCACCAAACTATCATGATATTTTATTATATTTAAATATTTATGTAATGTTATTTATAAATTTTTCAAATACTGATTTTCATAAATAACTAAACCATCCTTTGATACCAACTATATAATCCTTAATTTGTATTACAAAACATTACATATAATTTAAAAATAGAGGATCTTTTAATGTTTAGTGTCATAAAAAGGTACAAAATACATGAAAACATAAAACATTATTATATTACACTTGAAAGGATTCTTAATGTTTTATACTATGTATATTTATTTCATCTCACATCATGGGGACATACATTAGTTGAAATGGTGAGTAGAAGGCCTAGTAAGGGAAAACAACTGAAACAATGTACATTTGATCTTGAGAAATATTGACAAGAACATAAAGAATATCTATATGGAATGAAAAAGAGAACATGGTGAATATAATAAATAAAATAACAAGAATAATATCTTGGTAATGTGGCTATAAAATTTAATTGAGTCTTTTATAAGCATATCACCACGTTTTTTCACCGAGGGGCCATAAAAATTACCAAGTTCTTCACCAAGGTATCTTAAAAATTGTCATCTCTAGAGATTAAATTCATTACACACTATTAGGTAAAACACTTAATATGTTATAATTATTGTGATCCATATCGATATTAATAATACACCTCATTAATAACCTTTGGAGAATAAAATAAATGAGATTCATTTCAAAATAATTGTGTTTTAGAAAGTTCTTAAAAACAAATCCTTTTATTATTTTAAACCCATGGAAAAGAAAATTGGTTTTCATATTGGTTAATACTATAATTAAATAGAAATTTTTGACATATATATGAAAACTTGTAGTGGGAAAATATGATTGGGTATTCAATAAAATAAAAAAATGCATTTTTTTATAAAAAGAGAGAAATTTTAAGACGAAAATCTAGCAGTATAATGGCTATAAAAATAGTTTTATAAATTAATAAAAAGATAGAGGACAAGGGTATAACATTCATAAAAGACTTTTAATACAATCAAGGGATATAAAAAACCGTATAGAAGAAAATAATATTGAAATTTTAATTGCATTCCACATAAAAAGACTATTTAGGACTTTAAAGGCATTCCACATGTCTATGATTTCATTAAACAAACCGAGAACATAAAATTATATGTTTACTATTCACAAAAAGTTCCACAATTTCATAAAAAACCAAAAAATTCACGGTGATCATTTTTTGATGTGTAAAATTCAAACATGAACTCCATTTTATGAAATAGAATTTTATTTTATTTATAAATTTGTAAGTAATCTTTTTATAAAAATATTATTACTTAACAAATAATTTCTGAAATATTTATTTATTTACATTAAGATATAATTATAACAAAATTACCATTTAAGATGTCTAAATTACATTTATACATCCTTAAGTGAGGTTACTATTCCATTGTTCATATTAATATTTATAAGGGTAACATTAATATTACAAATGGTCAAGTAACTATTCATCAAAAATATGAAGTTGATATTATCACACTATAAATAGCATAAGGATTGTAAATTTGTATATCATTTTTTTGAAAATAATTTCACAGAATCAATTATTTATTGTATAATAATGATTTTAAAGAAAAAAAATATATTTCACTATTCATCAAAAAATTATCAAACCAATTTTAAAAATACTAAATACCCACCATATTTTAATTTTGATATTATAAATTCAAAAATGATGTTTATTTTACCATAATAATTATCTAAGTACAATAAATCATTTAAAAGTTAATTTTTCAACCAAAAAATAAATTAATCAAATTTAATTTCACTATTTAAGAAAAACCATTTTTACAATAGAAATGATAAATATAAATATTATTAAAACAAAGGGATTACAATTTATGTGACTAAGGCCTTGAAACATAACCCAATATAACACACTCATACAACATAAGGGTAAGGTGTGAGATGGTGATAAACTCTTGGGCGGACCAGAAAATATCATTCTAGTGGTTATCCCCACTAACTTGAACTTATCCAATATGTGATTTCGTTAAAGATTTACATGTTGAGGCTTGGCTTGGGTTCAATAAAAAATGAAGACTAGTGATTCTACCTCCTTCCAAAGCATCAAAAAATGGGATTTGTATGACACGATTCTACTGGATGCTGCCATTGAATCTTCTTTCTTCACTAATTAACCATTATAGTTTCTATTTATAATACTAATTATAACATTAAAAATATTATTAAGAGTATTGTTTCCTATGGTCATATTGACCAAAAGTAAAATAATATTTATAACCCAAATGTCACCTTTCATTTATACTCACTTTATTATTATAGAGATATAGTTTGGATGTGCAATAATATAACACAAATTTCTAGGAAATAGAAATAATTTAAAAATATTGGGTCACTATAGAGTTGTCCCTAGTTCTTTTTGAGTGGTTTTAGAATATCCTAGTTCAAAAGATGAAGATCATGGAGGCAGTACACTTCGATATGGTGGACCTTCCACTCATTCTATTCATAGAACATTAGAATGATCTTTGATTTCTGAGGTTGTTATTTGGAAGAGATTTGAAACTTGTGAGTTTTTTTATCATGTGGACGTTCTTGAGGATATTGATAATGATTTAGTTAAATTTAATACTAGAATTGAGGATTAGACTACGAGGGATGGTTTTATGGATGATTTACATGCATTAGATGGTAGGATTTCATCTAGATATCAATCTACTTCTACTCCTTCTATTCTGTCATAATCATATGTTATAAAAATGAATTGGTCTTTTTTAAATCTGATATGATGGAGATACTCAAACGAGAATTTGATAACTTTAAAAAATATTTATATATTATGAGACAAGAGTATATTTATAAATCTTTTATCTTTGTTATTAATCTTATCAAACCCATATTTAATTTCTGAATAAAAATGAAGGAAAATGATATTAATGATATGAGAGCTCAGATGGGTGATCTTCTAGATGATCTATTAGATATGATGATTCAGTTAGAACATAGGTTCAAGAATTAAATTTTTATCCAAATCCTATGTCTTTATCTCCTCCAATTTATGAATACATGATCGAATTGTTCATTTAGGATTAGATGCATGTTTTGTTTGAGTAATTCAACAAGGCTCATGAAGACTTGTATGATGGGTTTCAAACCCAAGATTCTAAGGCCCTTTCATACTTAAGGATTATAAAAAATATTTTCAGGAATGAGAAGTAATAAAAATGGAAATTTATTGTTATCTACATGTGATCTTTCCAAATTCATATATAATGGGGTTGTTTACGAATCTTAATTTATATTTGATGATTACTCCACTGACTTAATATTTTAAATATCGACTTGACAATCTTAGATATATGAATCCAGTTTTGGAATTTTGTATAGAGAATCAATATGATTTCCTTCAGGATTTGGATCATGGTTCAAAGGAAATCAATGAGTATACATGGTTGATGGAACCTTCCCTTTATACCTCATATGATTCTATCTTAGCTCTCTGAGGCATTCCTTTATCACATCATACTACCATGCCTCTAGTCAATCCTTCTTTTCCTAACTTGTTCCCATGAATTTTAGTAGCTTAGAACAGTTTCTAGGTGTGTAGTTATTGGGGCCCCTCCCTCTTCATCTACTTAAAAGACTATTTATTCACCTATCGCTTCTTAAAAATTAAAGGATATTATCCTTCATATAGATATGAGAAATGACCCTCATTCTAATTCAAATTAGGATTTATAATAAGGATTTTCCATACACTTTTTGTACTCATTATTTGTAATATATTTTTTATATGAATTTTATATGAATTTTATTATTTTTATTTTACATTCTTCTTTATTTTGTTTCATTTTGGTAATATCAAAAGGGTTAGAATAATGTGAAAGGGGGTAATGTGATAAATTAAAATTCATTTAATTATATGGAAACCCATTGAATGATTTCAGAAACCAATTACTATTATTTAAATCCTTTTAATATATACTTTTGATGCATTCAATTTATTTCAATTTACATTTTATGATTTTTATCATAAAAATGGGGATATTGTTGGACTAGACGATCACCTCTTTATTTCAATGATCTCAAATGTTTTATATCTTTTTTTAATGGTTTTATGTTTTTTTTTGAAAATAGTTAACTATAAAAATTTGAAAAAATAGATATGTATAGAGATTACCATGAATCCTTATAGTGTGAAGGAGAAATGATCATAAAACTATATTGAATGCAGAAGAATAAACTTACCATGAAACAAGAATCACCATACCACAAAAACTATCAATATACCAAGAAAATTAGCGCACCTTACTAGATGACAAAAACTACTTTACTGCATTAATGAATACACCTTAACACAGGAAGGAAAATACCTACTGCATGAAGATATCAACTTACCTTGCTAAGGTCTGTGTAAATTATCATAAAGTAACATATATCATATTTTATTTTTCTATTGTTGTGATAACATGAATAATAAACTTATTGCATAAAGTCATCAAATTACCACATATTCAAATGAGATGACCCCATAAAATGTTGAATTGACTATGCCAGCTTTACTCGTCACCTAACTGTGTCAAGTTTTCATGATTTTAGCTAAAATTAAATCATGTGAAGACATCTTAACCTGTCTGATATAGCTGTATAGAATTTTAAATCTATAATGGCTAGTTTTTTGTTGACACATTAAGTGATGTTTTAGTGAATTTAATGAAGGATAATTATTCTCCAATGAATGATTTTGATAATGATATATTTAAAGTGACTTATTTAATTATGAGAAAAAAAGTTATTATCCACTATATAAAACAATGGATGACACACATAGAATACTAGATGATTACTATGGGAGCACAATCTATGAAAATGTTTTTTTAAACTTATTGAAAACTTTTTCAAGCTCCATCCAACGAAAAACATAAGGTTGAAAAACTAATGATGAATCAGATATTGAGTTGCATCACCCTATATATCTATCAATTTGAGGATCTTTCCATTTCATGCTTGACTGTTGAGATGTGTGCTTAAGTACTTTTTTTATCTAAAAAAACTGTCCCCAGTGCTTAAACTAGACTATTCTCAACACTTTCTATAAAAAATCATTTATTGTATTCCTAAAAATATCTTTGGAAGAGGCCTTGTGTAGCCTTGTATTATTTTAATCCCATGTAAAATATTGTATGTTTTTTTGTGTCTAAACAAACTTATGCATTGTTGACTTTAATAAATAATCGAGGATTTGGAAATATTTATTTATTATTAAATATCTTGGTAGAAGGTGATTTCCAGGTGGAGGGAATTATGTATCGTCTTTAGTCAAAAACCATTGTTTTATTTTTTCTTGTATTTTGTTATGTTTTAGTATGTTAAATTTAAAATATATTTCTATTTTCAAAACTATAAATAAATACATTACTTTGATAGTTAGTATTAATTTACATTTATATAATGTTTTTGATCAAATAAATTAGTTTATAAAGTTTAAGTATTTTTAATATACTTTAATTGATCCTTAATCGTGATTCTAATAGATTATTTGTAAGATAAAATTTAAATATTTATTTTGTTTTTATTAATTTGTAATTTTTATTAAATTGGGGATTTATGTATTAAATTATTTTTAAATATATATTTTATTGGGAAATCAATTCAATCCCTTAGGAGCTACTTATTATAACCAAAAATATTTACTCATGTTTTAACAAATGGTTTTAATGATCCATTTAAGGTATTTTTATTTTATTTTAACAAACATTAATGATTTTTAAGGCTCACCTAGGATTTGAACTAATGATACCATTTATTTTCTTTCGATAGATGTATTATAATGGTTATAAGTTAAAAATGTTTATAAAAACTCGTTTATTTATCACGTGTAAATTAAATTATGATGAATCATTTAGAAAACCCATTTCTTTTATTAGGATTATACTATTACGAAATGATAAAATATTTATAAAACCTATTTTCTACCCAAAAAATATGATATTATGACATGATGATTTTTTATTATCTTTTATTACATATAAATTTGAATTTCATTCTATGATGGTTGGAACTTAATTGTATTTCCCTCAAATGCATCAGTTAATGATAGATATCTCATGAGATTATAAATGATAGGAACGGGGAGTAAAAAAAATTCATTAAGGGACTCTATCGATTAGGATAGTCATGGGAGTGAACCTTGGGTAATGAAATAATGGGGAGTGAACCCAATTCAGTTTGACATCCTTAGATGTGATCATTGACTAATGGTATGATTTTATATGCTTATGTGTATGATAAAAAATTATTTCATATACTTATGATATAATCTCTTGGAACATGATTAATTATTTATGATTCTACACACTCAAGACTTATGATTTTTCAAAGAAACCTTATCCCATGATTCTTGATTAATTATGTTTAAATAATTAGGGATTAATATTAAAAGATATAGTCATATTATCATACCCTTATTCTCACTCATGGTCATCAATTTATATCACTTATTTTTACCCTTAATGAGTATCTGAGGTCACCCTTTCTTGCATTTCCATTACCTAGGTTATGAAGAAATGTTTTTAGTAGGGTATATCAAATAAGGGTACTATGTGAAAAGGTATTTTTGGGATATGTTTAATATATTTCATAAAATAATATGATCTATGTATCTATCATCAAAATAATTTAAAACTCTAAGGTTATGGAGAATGTTTTTATGCGATGTATTGAACACCCATCTAAAATGAAACAATATATATGTATGATTTTTTGGGGTCACCTTATTTGGTATCATAGAAGGTTTTATCTCTCCTTTGGAGATTAGGATTATAGAACTTTGTTGAAAACCCTTGGTAATAGTCTATTTATATTATAACATCGAAAATATGTGAAATGGTTTAGATTAATTGGTTTTTCTAGAAAATAAATCTCTTTTTAGATAATGGGATGTCAATATTCCAATGAAAACAATTCACCTAGGGTAACTATAATAATCATGAACCTACACTTATAGATCTAGTGTTAAAACAAATACTTTAAATTTATAGATTTGACATCGATAAATGCGACCTAATTTTTTCAATCTAAAACATACAAAATCAAAAGGAAAAATTGGATTACTTACACACCCAATGAACTTTTAGGTTTAATGTTTTCGATAATTAGGGAAAAATCTTACATAAAAAACTCTTGAATTCAAGTGAGTATTTTCACCCATACATAGCCTTTTAGATTTTATATTAATACATCAACAACTCAATAAAATTTCTTCACATATGAAAAATTCATAAACTCAAATTATTTATCAGCATTATGTATAACCAGGGGAAACATAAACAAAATGTGGGTGATCTCAAATGTTTAGTAAGGGTAATAAAAATAATTTACTATTTAATGTAATCATTTAGAGTAATATGATCATAATATTATGATACAGTAGTCAAAATTTATGATAATAACATTATAAAATTAATACCCATCAATTTTTGGATCATCAATTATGGGGTAAATATTTAACAAAGGAAAGAGTTATTAGAATAAATAATCGTGTGAAATATTATATCAACCATGATCAAAGGAAAAATCTATAACCCATAGAAGTCATAGAGAATAAATGTTTGTACCATTGGAAAAAATCATCCTATACCCTTATAGAACCCTTATAATTGGAATAACCATACAAATAACACTTAATGAAATTATCTAGATAATATAATTATTACCTAATGAATTGGAGTTCTTTAATGGTGACCTAATCATATAGGTTATATCATTCACACCTATTATAAACAATGGGGCTCAACCCATCATAAAAAATGTATGAGGACCATATCATTAATAAGAACATTGAAAATATCTCTTAAATGCACGTGCGAAAACACATTTAAATATCAAAATAACCTTTTATTTTAAAATATTATCATCAAAAAATAAATTACCAAGAATGATATAAGTATTTTTTCATGAAATAATATAAGTGAATTGAAACATCAAATAATGGTTATGATTGTGGGAAAATTCAGTGTTTATGTATATTTTAAAATTGATATTTCCTTTCATATCTTGATTAACCGTTAGAAAAGAAACATGTTCCATGAAAATATCATTTAAATAATGATAATCAATCTAGAAAACGAATGTGGATGGTATATTTAAAAAATATTCCTAGTGAATCATAGTTAAAATCAAGGTATGTTGGTGTTGGTGAATATTAATTCCATTAAATGATCATAAAAATATTATTGAGGAAAACATCTATTTCAATATGAAAATCAATTTTAAAAACTAATAATTCATAAAATATTGTGAAAATAATTTTCCTTGAAGATATTATGGGATAATTTTAAGGGAATATTATATGTAAATAGTTATCATGATAGTGGGAAAATCTATTCATGTTTTATATTTTGAAAATAAAAATTCTTTTCAATTTTTTTTAAAGGAACTCTAAACTGAACCGTTTGGAAAATATTAAGAAAATTATTTTTTTAAAATATTTAAAATAATGTGGAAAACATGTTAAATAGATTTAATAAATAATTTTTTTTATAATATAAAATTTTTATTTTTTTGAAAACATGGAAATGGAAGAGAAATATTCCCGATCTAAAAGGAAAAACAAGATCAATATCCCATAAAAAAGATTATTTTTGATTTTCCATTATTCAATAATAAGGAAAATAGAAACAAACAACGTAATGAAAATTAAAAACAAAGGTATAACATAATATCTCTCATTTAATAAAATAATATCATATGTTTTACCACTAAGGAACCTTAATCATAAAAAATACGAGTACGAAAACGAGATTGTAACAAAAATCATTTGCCACGTTGGTAACACTTCAATCATAAGTCCCATAAAAGAATAACATAAAATAAAACTTTATATATCATGAATATAAAGATTATTATGATATATTATTTAAAAGGGGTAGTATATACACCTTATAAAAGAAGATAGATGCATATGATAAATGTATATCCCAAAGGAAGGGAATTTGAAATTAATGACCCTGATAAGGATCATATCATTGAAATGAGAATTAATCAATGGATAAATTATGTGTAAAAAATATAAATCCAAGAAAAATAGGATTTAATATATAATAAAGTAATTTATAGATAAATCACAAACAATAATTTAATAACAAATTCAATGAAAATGAGTTATAACCCAATCAAAGAAAATTGAGTTTAAGAAACCGTTTACAACTTGGTAACATTCGATTCAAATTACCGTTGAAAATATATTTAAAATTTCATCTTAAAATATCATTATAAGTGAATTATTTCTGATATAATACATAAAATGGGTATTATATACACCATATAAACAAAATTTAGGCGCATAATAATAAAATATTCTTCAATAAAAAGTATTTGAGACAAAATTCCTTACCTCAAATCCAGACTTTTCTTGTATGTCCTCTAACTACTACATTATAAGATCATATAAATTATTTTATTTAACAAATAAAATTTCCATGTTTAATAAATTTTCCAAAAACTATTTATTTTATTTATCTAAACAGTATTGGTAATTACTTAATCAGTTAAGTCCACATCATGTTTTTTAAGGATGCTCTATTCATAAGTTCAAAATGACTTCTATAGTTTGATTGGGGACAAAAAAGTTACTATTACATGATATTCAGAATAATATTCATGATATAATAATAATTTTTACACAAATTATTATTTTAAAACCAATCAATAAATATGGTTATGATAAATGAACTATATTAGAATCAGGGAGATAGTAGGTTGTATGTACACAGTAGTTGCATTTCCATTTTTCAATGATAATTATAGAAAGAAAGAAATTATTATATTATATTATCTTAATGATAATTATATCACAAATATAATATAAATTATTTTAATATTATTTTATATATCATCCATTTTATGTAGTAGTGATAAATGAATCACATGGCTTTGTAGAGGTTGTAGTTTACATATATGCAAAAATGATGTTATAATTTTTCCATGAATTGAAATGTATAAAATTAAATGATATAGTATATGTTAATAATAAAACATAATTGGGATTATAATATTTAAACATTAATTACATAATTACAACTATATGTGATATGGGTGATGGAAAATGAATTACATCGATCAGTGAGGCAGTAGTCCATCATACAAACGAATGGTGAATTCCTTTCCCATTTGCTTAAGGTTAGAGATGTATATAGGATATTAAAAAAAATTATAATCTAAAATTAGTTATAATACAATTATGGGATGATATAATCATCTTTAAGGAATATTTTAAGGAGGTTGGAGAAAAAAAATACAACAATGCTCTGTTAAGAATGTAACCACTTCTTCAGACAACCTCATTTTCTTAACACCTTATGAACAATAAGTTGGTATTATTTCTTAAATAAAGCCTCTAAAATGTGGGAAAAAATTTTAGGAACAGATTTGGGTAAATATTTTTTAAACCAAATTGGTATTGAATCATTAAACAAAGATATGAAGAAAGTTATACTTTCCTTAAGATACAAATTGCAGCGGAATAAAAACAAGTAGTAAAACTACTAGTAACAAGATAATAGTATTTTAACCCAAAGAGAAGGGTATCCAACAACCTTGGATAAAGGTCCCTTGATTTAAACTTTCATGAAAGTCTGTCTTACCCACACCAGGGTAAGCCCTCGATACAAAGATCGGAGTCTCTGTCTTGCTATCCCCGCAAGCCCTCAACTTCAAGGTAGTTGGCAACCTCTGTCCTCCTCAGCAAGGAATCCATCGAACTTTAAGGTAGTCTACACCTCTGTCTTCCTATCCCCAGAAGCCCTCGAATGTAATCACCAACATTCGGAGTCGCACGAAGCTTTGAGAGTTAATAAGAGTCTCTCTCTCTAGAAATCACTTCAACGGCATGTATGCACAAAGTCCAAATTGTTCATCCATCCGTTGCGAGCTTTTTTTAAATGAGCTCCTATTTATAGGTAAGGTCGGCTCCTTCTCCAACGGTCATATTTTTCTTAAAGATCGGAGGGACCTGTACACGTGTCACTTAGACAACGGTTAGTTTATAACAAAACAGACGACATTGTTTTAATCTCTAACATAAAGGTTCGTAATGAAAACTTCAGAGTGAAGGTTCGGAGTGAATAAATTCAGAGTATATAAAACAAAGATAATCAGATTCTGTTTAATAGGTGAATTCGGAATGAGAATTCAGAATAGGAATTTGTCATCAGAAATCGTAGTGAGAATTCATCATCAGAATTCATAATGAGAATTTGTCATCAGAATTCGTAATGAGAATTCTTTATCAGAATTCGTAATGAGAATTCGGAAGAAGATTTATTCATTAGAATTCGTAATGGGAATTCTTCATTTGAATTCGTAATGAGAATTCGGAATGGGATTTCTTCATTAGAATTCGTAATGAGAATTCTTCTTCAGAATTCGTATTCTGAATCTGGAATAGAACTTAGTCAGAGTTCATATCCGGAATTCGGAATGAAATTTCCTTATAGTTCTTGTCCAGAATCCGAACCCTAAAACAGAATGCTTTATATCAAAGTTTCAATGATTCTGAGAAAATGAATCTGAAACTTATACTTAAGAAAAATATGGATGAAAATATGATAAGGGTAATTTTTCTTATAAAAGCGATTTTCCTTAAGAAAGCAATTTTTCTTATAAAATCAATTTTCCTTATAAAAGAAATTTTCCTTAAGATAATATGTTTGTGATTTTCAAAACAAGAAGGAATGGAGAAGTCATAAGGAAAACCTTATTGACTCAACAATCTCCCCCTTTTTGGAAAGCACAAACATCCTTACGAAAAACAATGATTCTAAGAAGAAAGAAACATATTAATGCTTATCTCCCTTGTTTTAAGGATATAGATTAATACGACTAACTCCCCCTTAGGCTTTGAAACTCTAAGGATCGTATTCATATTTTCGGAGTGACATTTCATAAGAAGGTCTTCTTTAAGAAAAACTCCCCCTTAAACAAACTCTTATTAGAGTTATTTTTCCTTGGGTATTTTTTCTTTCTCCCCCTTTGATAAACTCTTATTAGAGTTCCTCTTTTTCTTAAGGATCTTTTCCTTATCCACCTTTGTGATTTTCAAAAAGAATTGGAGGGAATGGAAAAAAAATAACGAAGTACCTGAAATATTAGTAATGACAACAATAGAAACAACAAGAACGACTTTCATTAAATTTGAAATCTCGACAACAAAGAAAAAATTACAACAAAAAGATCGGATTAGGTTATTTCGGATCTTTCTCCTTCGACATGAGGCCCTTTAGAATAGTCTTGATTTTCTTGAGGTCTTTATGATCTTCTTCGGCTTGCTTCTCTAAGACCACTATTCTTGCGGATTGAGCTTCAATTGTTTCTTCCTGAGCCTTCAACTTTTCTTCATGAGCTTTCTTTTTCTCTTCCTGAGCCTTCATTCTTTCTTCAAAATCTATCCGATGATCTCTTTCAAATTTCCAATTTTGAGAAACAGAATTGAGCTTCCCATTCAGATCTCTCACTTCCTGAATCCAAAAGTTCTTTTCCTCTGTCAACTTTTCATCAAAGGATGCAGTCAGCTCATTAAACTTCTTGTCCTCGGTTTCAAAGGCATCCTTAACATTATCTTGAAACTCATCGAAAATCCTCATCTCTTCCACAGTCTTCTTAGATCAGCTTTTCATCCTCTTGCAAGATCATTTATGAGCTTCGTAACCAATAAAGATGTTTTTGAACTGGGCTTCAATCTCAACACACTTATCCATAACCATGGATACGGAGTCTGTTTTCAGATTCAACGCATGTTGGAGCATCTGGCATCGTGAATCAATACTTGAGAAGGTCGGAATGGTTCCTACCAACTTCTTCAAAGACTGAACAACAATGTCATGCCCCAGAGAGGATGACTCTGAATCCGAAAGTTTTCTAAGAGAATTTTCTTCCTCAATAAGCTCCAATGTTCTTTTTGAAGAACTGCCAGTTTCATTCCTCTTTCTTACTTCTGAGCTCGGAGTCTCAGTAAGAATTTTCTTTCCCTTATCTTTTTCCGGAATTGAAACCTGTTCCGGAGATCTCTTCTCACTATCAGAGACTTGAACAATATTATCTTCCTCATCAGCAACTTCCTGAACAGTATCCTCTACATTTTCCATCTGAGCAATATCATGTAAAAGTTGTTCTTCTTCTCCATGATAGGCAACTTCTTCTTCCCATTTCTCTTCTTCCATTGCAGGAGTGACAAGCTTCGATGATTCACCTTCTGAAGTCCGGAGTGATAAGTGTTCCGAAGGAGGTCCCTTATACTCATCTACTGGTTTTAGCACATCTCCTGTCTCACCACTTCCTTCCGCAGCCTCTTCAACTTGTTCCACTTGCTCTACTTCCTCTGTATTCGTAGCAACAGCCTCTTCCGGAGCAACAAGATTTCTTCCTGGAGTCTCAAGTAGAGATTCCAGGGAGAAAGATCTCGGAACTGGGATAGTTGCTGAAACCATTTCGTTGAACTTCAACAACGCTTGAACAACCTCGGCTTCTGACATCTTCTTCTTAAGCTTTTTTTCCTTAGCTTGTTTCTCAAGCTCATCAGCAGCTTTCTCCTTCAAAGCTTTAGCTTCCGCAGGGTCCAATCCAAACTGCGGATCGCCTTCTTTCCTCTTCTCTTTGTCAGCTCTCCACTTTGTAACAATCTCGTCAGGATAGGATTTCTTCTTCTTTGACTTTGGTGGTGCGGAGTGGACTTCCTTAGACTTGGGTTCCTCGGCTTCGACTACCACTTCTTTCAGCTCTCCCTTTCTTACTGGCTTGGATGATTCCGGATCAGCAGATTTCGGAGCTACTTCTTCTTGAGGAGGTAGATCAATAAACTTTCCAGACTTCTTGTCAAAAGCTATATTCATTCTTTTAAGCGTGCCATCACTAAGCAGCATGATCTTGCAAACTCTCGGCTTAGATTTGCTAGCCTCCTTGAAAGACTCAAAACATCGAACAATAAACTTGGAGAGGATTGATGGATACATAATAATCTGAGCTCTCAGATTCCCCTTCTTCAAATTCTCAATATTAAGAAGAATATGCTTCATCAAGTTAAACTTCCTTAGATTTATCAGGAAATCTAAGATATATATCTCACTCTTCTTCAAGCTATCCTTATCACCTTTTCTCGGTACGATAAGTCCTTGCAACCATAATTCCAGAATCTGGAAGTTTGTTGATAGAGTTGCAATATTCGGAGCTTTGTCATCAGCCAATCCGAGAGTTTCTAAGGCCTTTTCCTTGTTGAAACTACCCATAGAGTCTGGAAATAAGTGAGAAATAAACTCAGCTTCACCTTCATAACTTAACCCTACCAAGCTTGCAGCCTTGGTGTAAGAAAGTTTATATGTCTTGCCATACGATTTGAAAGAAAACTTCTCTCTATCATCTTCCTTAAAGAAAGAAACGGATTCATAAAATTCGACAAGCAAATCAGAATATACTTCATCTTGATTCCCGGTTTTAGATACCGCAACATCCTCCCAGCCATTCAACTTGATGTTCTTTGAGATGATAGAATCGTAGTTGCTGAAGAAAGTCGGATGAACTAACCTTTCTCTGTAAACTAACCACTGAGATATAGGCTTGGTTGAAGACATTTCTTGAGATACTAACTCTGCAGACATTCGGATTAGAAGTTCTCTGGGAAGTTCGGAATGGAGAAGACTGAAATTCGGAACGACCTTAAATCAGAGGGGCAGAGCTTCAGCACGCGAAAGCTTGAAACCGATGTGGGACTAGAAATTTGGTCCCCTTTATATAGGCAACGAGATGACGGTTGACATTCCATAGTTGATCTAACGGTTGGAATGAGCTGCGATCAGATCTGACGGTTGAAAACTTGAATCCGATCTTTTTGAGGTTTTTATTAAAGTAAAGAATTAATAAAACTATAATTCTGAAAACATAATACAAGAAACTACCAGCAAGTAAAATATGAATACGAAAACTTGAGTAAGGAAATCATACCTTTCGGATTAGCTTAGAAAAGTTATTCGTAATGGGTAATATAAAGATGACTACGAAAAACTCAATACGAAAAACTAAATATGAAAAACTCAATACGAAAAAGTAAATATTAAAAAAACTTGGTACGAAAATCAGGTTATGAAAGTACCAGTACGAAATTTTCCATTCCGGATATTTTCAATACGAATACTTTCATTCCAGAAGTATTTTGTGCGAAAATATCCATTCTATAAAATTGTAGTTCCGGAAGTTCCATTCCGGAAATCTTCGTTCCGAAAAGTTTGAAAACAAATTTTAAAAAAAACTTTGTTAACCAAACAATCAAATGTACTCCCCCTATGAAAAGGAGTTTATTACTGTAAGGAGACTTTTTTAACAGAATGTTAATTAAGGAAGATTACCTTATAGTTATCATTCATAACTTCTGTTTAATATATTCAAATCTATCAGAAGGCAAAGACTTTGTGAACATATCACCAAGTTGATCTTGCATTCCGATAAACTGAAGAGTAATATCTCCTTTAAGTGTGTGATCCCTAAGAAAGTGATGCATAATATCTATGTGTTTTGCACGGGAGTGATGTGCAAAGTTTTTAATTAGGGAAATGGAACTTGTGTTATCACACAAAATTTGAGTTTTAGTAAAACACAAGCCATAGTCTGTGAGTGTGTGTTGCATCCACAACACTTGTGCACAACAACTTCCAGCTGCTACATATTCAGCTTCAGCAGTGGAGAGTGCAACTGAATGTTGCTTCTTGCAGGACCAAGAAACTAATGAATCTCCTAAGAAATGACAAGTTCCAGATGTACTTTTTCTATCCATTCTACATCCACCAAAGTCAGCATCAGAAAATCTTTTTAGAACAAAATCATTTCCAGAAGTATAAAATAATCCTAGATCCATGGTTCCCTTAAGGTAGCGAAAAATTCTTTTTACTGCCTTTAAGTGAGATTTCTTAGGATTGGGTTGATATCTTGCACATAAGCATACTGAAAACATTAAGTCTGGTCGAATAACTGTTAAGTAAAGTAGGCTTCCTATCATACCTCTAAAAGATGTTTGATCTACTGGTTTCCCAGCTTCGTCAAGATCTAAATAGTTTGAGGTACCAATGGGAGTACTTATACTCTTAGTGTTGTCATAACCATACTTTTTAAGAAGATCTTTAATATACTTATGTTGAGATATGTAAGTTCCTTCTGGTTTTTGAGAAATTTGAAAACCAAGGAAAAATGTTAACTCACCCATCATACTCATTTCAAACTCAGATTTCATTAGACTAGCAAAAGAGTCAGTCAAAGATTGTTGAGTTGAACCAAATATAATGTCATCAACATAAATTTGAACAATCAAAACATTTTTCTTATCTTTCTTTATAAAAAGGGTTGGATCTACATTTCCCTTATCATAGTTATTTTGAAGCAAAAATCCAGTGAGTCTATCATACCATGCTCGTGGGGCTTGTTTAAGGCCATACAAAGCTTTGGTAAGTCTAAAAACATGATCTGGATGTTTTGTATCTTCAAAGCCAGTAGGTTGTTCAACAAAAACTTCCTCTTGAACATAACCATTAAGAAAAGCACATTTCATATCCATTTGATATAGTTTGAAATTAAATAATGCTGCAAAAGCAAGTAGAATACGGATAGATTCAAGTCTAGCTACTGGAGCATAGGTTTCTTAATAGTCTATTCCTTCTTGTTGATTATAACCTTTAGCAACAAGTCTAGATTTTTTTCTAACAATGACTCCATTTTCATCACATTTATTTTTGAAAACCCATTTTACACCAATAACAGAAGTTTCCTTGGGTCTTTCAACCAAGGTCCAGACTTTATTCCTTTTGAATTCATTTAGTTCATCTTGCATTGCTTTGATCCAATCATCATCACCTAAAGCTTCATCAGTGCTCTTAGGCACTAATTGGGAAAGAAATGCTAGATGTTCTACTTCATTTCGTAAGGAACTTATAGTCCTTACAGGTTGATTTACATCACCAATGATACTATCACTGGGATAATTCTTAAGAAACACCTGATTTGGGTTTTGTAAAACCTGTTCATCAACATAGGGTAGAAAGTCTTCTGGGGTAAATGTTTCAGAAGTATCTTCTAGAAAAATTTCCTTATCAGAAGGTTCTTCTATCAAAGGTTGACAATCAGTTTTTGAAAACACATCCGAAGATGTAAGTTGGGATTTTTTAAAAACAAAACGATCTGACTCATCAAATTTTACATGTACTGTTTCCTCAACAGTGCAAGTATTTTTATTAAAAACTCTATAAGCCTTAGAGGTTGTGGAATAACCTAAGAAAATCCCTTCATCTGATTTTGGTGCGAATTTATGTAAGTTATCTTTTGTATTCAAAATGAATACTTTGCAACCAAAAACCTTGAAGTAGGAAAGTCTAGGTTTTCTACCATTCCATAACTCATAAGGAGTTTTATTAAGAAAAGGTCTAATCAAAACTCGATTTATAGTATAACAAGCAGTACTTACAGCTTCAGCCCAGAAATGTCTAGCAATAGAATATTCACACAACATTGTTCTAGTTATCTCTTGAAGAATTATATTTCTTCTTTTAACTACACCATTCTGTTGAGGAGTTCTAGGTGCGGACAAATTGTGAGTAATACCTTTCTTACTACAAAAAGTTTCAAAATCAGAATTTTGAAATTCTCCTCCATGATCACTATGAATAGTTTTCAATGGAAGGTTTTTCTCATTTTTAACTTGAGCTCTAAAACTTTTGAAATAAGAAAAAGCTTTAGATTTCTTTGCTAGAAAATAGACCCAAGTAAATCTAGTGTAATCATCAACTAGAACAAACACATAGTATTTGCCTCCAATACTTCCAGTTTGTGTTGGACCAAAAAGATCCATGTGCACCAACTGTAATGCATCAGTTGTTGAGACTTCACCGATTGACTTAAAACTAGATTTATGTTGCTTTCCATAGTGACAAGGATCACAAACTTTAGAAGAATCAAATCTAAGCTCCGGTAGATCCTTAACAAGTTTCTTCTTAGAGAGTTTACATAGGTTTCTTATATTACAGTGTCCTAATCTTCTATGCCATAACCAAGAGTGATCTTCCATTGCACTTAGGCAAGGTAAATCTTGGCTTCTTAGGTCTTCTAAGTTTAAGGTGTAAA
Source organism: Viscum album (assembly GCA_963277665.1). Taxonomy (NCBI): domain Eukaryota; kingdom Viridiplantae; phylum Streptophyta; class Magnoliopsida; order Santalales; family Viscaceae; genus Viscum; species Viscum album. Next base: position 2,060,470,843 of record OY728132.1, read on the forward strand.
CATTCTCTTTCCTGTTGGCTGAGAGAATAAATTCTTCCTTGGAATTGTGTACTAAACACTTGTCATTCCTAAAATTCACAAGGTAACCTTCATCACATAACTGACTTATGCTAATGAGGTTGTACTTAAGACCTTTAACAAAAAGAACATTTGAAATTAAGGTTTTACCTAAAAGAACAATATTACCAATACCAACAATCTCTCCCTTAGCATTGTCTCCGAAAGTTTCCTTTCCTCCTTTCGTTTTGATAATCTTTTCGAAAAAACTTTTGTTACCAGTCATGTGCCGGGAACATCCATTATCCATGTACCATATATTGTTGCTGGAACTTTCTTTATTTTCCTGAAATTAAGAACAAAGTTAGATTTTCGGAATCCAAACATGCTTGGATCCGAGATTTCCAGACAACAAAATTTTAGGTATCCACATTTTCTTAGAAAAGTAGGCTTTGTGGAATCCTATAGATTGGGTTTTATTTAAGGAACAATTATTTGCCCAGTGACCACCACATTGACACTTGGTACAAAATGGGGCACTTTGAGGAGAAAAATAATTGTTACTGAAAACTGGTTTTGCATGGGTATAACCAAATCCGGATTTATTTCTTAAAGGTCGTATTTGAGAATGCATTTTATCAAAATTTTCCTTACCATGGGTAAAGTTTGATAAACACATCTTTAAGGAAAAAATTTCGGACTTGAGTTTTACAACCAAGTTTTTATCCTCAAAATCATTAGTTTTAGAACTAGAGTTAGGCTCGAAAATATTTTTATTAGAAATTACTTTTTCTAATTCTTTAGAAAGTTTATTCTTCTCAGAACTTACTTCCTCAAGATTTTTTGAAATACTTTCAAAATCAGCATTTTTCTTATCAAGATCATTAGAAAGATCTGATATCTCTTTTGTAAGAATAGAATTCCTAGAGTTTTCCTTATCAAGTTTCTTACTGAGTTTGGAATTCTGAATCTCAAGAAGTTCAGCAAACCTAGAGACTTCTTCAAAAGTAGGTAAAGTATTTTTCTCATCAGAAGATGATTCTTCATCAGAAGAGTTATAATACTTACTATCATTAGTATTTAAAGAAACATTGGTCAATGATTCAACATTTCGTACCTTAGCCATAAGACAATGATTATCAATAGGTAATCTGGCTATAAGACCAAGATTCTCTTGTCCTGAAGATTCATAATCAGAAGATTCATCTGAAGAGTCACCACCACTGGCACTCCAAGTGTCATTAGCTTTCAGAACTTTCTTAGCTTTGGATTTATAATAATTCTTCATGTTCCTGTTTGAATGCCTTTCCTTTCTTTATTTCTTTTTGATCATAGGGCAATCCGGTCTAATATGTCCAACTCTTTTGCATTCATAACAAGTTACTTCTCCATCTTTCTTATCTTTCCTGTCCTTCTTCTTATACTTGGATTGAAAGTTTCTCTGTCCAACTATCTTGTTCATCCTTCGAGCAAGATTGGCTAATTCATTTTCTGAAACTTCACTCTCACTAGATTCAGATTGGAAAATGACTTTCTTAGATTTGGATCTCGTTACTCTCTCAGGAGTCTTAGCTTTCATATGATTCGACGTTGTAGTAAATGCAACATTACCATTTCCATTCTTTTTCTTGATGTTGTCAGCATCTCTCTTCATTCTTGTTTCATGTTGTAGAAGAGTTCCAAATAATTCATCAAGAGTAATTTGAGTGACCTTCCTGTTCTCATCTATAGCTGTTCTCTTGGATTACCACTCATTGGGCATAATGTCAATTATATTGTCCACAAGAGCTTCATCATCTAAAACTTTCTCTCCCATAGACTGCAGACTGTTGACAATAGTCATAAACCTTTGTTGAACTTTACAGATAGGTTCTCCATAAGGAAAATTGAAGCCATGATATTCAGCTCTAAGCATAGCTCTTCTAGTCTCAATCACCTTAGAAGTACCAAAGTGTGTAACCTCTAACTTCTTCCATATACAGTTAGCTGCTTCACAAGAAGAAATTTGGCTATATATATTTCTGGTCATTGAACATAGTAAAGTATTGCGTACCTTATAGTTGAGTTGATATTCTTGCTTTTCCTGGTTAGTAAAGGTTCTGACTTCCTTGTCAGGAATTTTATAATCACCAGTAAGCATGACAAAGTTGTCTACTCCAGTATTAATAACAAATGTCTTCATACGATCTCTCCAGTATTCATAATCATTACCATCAAATATAGGTGGTCTTGTCGGATTCAGATTGTCAATTGATCCAACATTAATTCCTGCCATACTAGAAATAACTTTGCACACAAACTTGTTAGTAGCTCAGAATCGTAATCACAAAGTTCAGAATGAGAAAAGTTCGGAATGGATAAATCAGAATGACAAAGTTCGGAATGGAAAAGTGAGCAAGAAAAACATGTATGTGAGTACAAGTATTTCAGTAACCGTCTCTGATACCAAATGTAAGATTGGTATAGAGTAAGAGGTTTCCAACCTCTGATACCAATTGTAGGATCGAAATATAATATGAGATGATCAATATACAAGAGGGGGGGGGGTGAATTGTATACTTTAAAAATTCCTTTGGAACCTTTAAAGTTAGTTATGAATAACTAAAGTTTCCTTAAAAAGGAAAGGGCTAAGTTTAACAAAGTTAAACAAAGTAAATTCACAACACCTCTAACACCGAACTAAACTTGGAAAGAGATTCCAAAAGTAGGTTCCGGAAATATGGTTCCGGAATTTGAAACTTAACAAAAGTTACAATATGTGATTCTACCTTAAAGCGTATAGAATCTAAATGAATCAGAGTAAGTAAGGAAGTATAAGAAAGTTATACTTTCCTTAAGATACAAATTGCAGCGGAATAAAAACAAGTAGTAAAACTACTAGTAACAAGATAATAGTATTTTAACCCAAAGAGAAGGGTATCCAACAACCTTGGATAAAGGTCCCTTGATTTAAACTTTCATGAAAGTCTGTCTTACCCACACCAGGGTAAGCCCTCGATACAAAGATCGGAGTCTCTGTCTTGCTATCCCCGCAAGCCCTCAACTTCAAGGTAGTTGGCAACCTCTGTCCTCCTCAGCAAGGAATCCCTCGAACTTTAAGGTAGTCTACACCTCTGTCTTCCTATCCCCAGAAGCCCTCGAATGTAATCACCAACATTCAGAGTCGCACGAAGCTTTGAGAGTTAATAAGAGTCTCTCTCTCTAGAAATCACTTCAACGGCATGTATGCACAAAGTCCAAATTGTTCATCCATCCGTTGCGAGCTTTTTTTAAATGAGCTCCTATTTATAGGTAAGGTCGGCTCCTTCTCCAACGGTCATATTTTCCTTAAAGATCGGAGGGACCTGTACACGTGTCACTTAGACAACGGTTAGTTTATAACAAAACAGAAGACATTGTTTTAATCTCTAACATAAAGGTTCGGAATGAAAACTTCAGAGTGAAGGTTCGGAGTGAATAAATTCAGAGTGTATAAAACAAAGATAATCAGATTCTGTTTAATAGGTGAATTCGGAATGAGAATTCGGAATATGAATTTGTCATCAGAAATCGTAGTGAGAATTCATCATCAGAATTCATAATGAGAATTTGTCATCAGAATTCGTAATGAGAATTATTTATCAAAATTCATAATGAGAATTCGGAATGAGATTTCTTCATTAGAATTTGTAATGGGAATTCTTCATTTGAATTCGTAATGAGAATTCAGAATGGGATTTCTTCATTAGAATTCGTAATGAGAATTCTTCTTCAGAATTCGTATCCTGAATCTGGAATAGAACTTAGTCAGAGTTCATATCCGGAATTCGGAATGAAACTTCCTTATAGTTCTTGTCCAGAATCCGAACCCTAAAACAGAATGCTTTATATCAAAGTTTCAATGATTCCGAGAAAATGAATCCGAAACTTATACTTAAGAAAAATATGGATGAAAATATGATAAGGGTAATTTTTCTTATAAAAGCGATTTTCCTTAAGAAAGTAATTTTTCTTATAAAAGCAATTTCCCTTATAAAAGAAATTTTCCTTATAAAATCAATTTTCCTTATAAAAGAAATTTTCCTTATAAAAGCAATTTTCCTTAAGATAAGATGTTTGTGATTTTCAAAACAAGAAGGAATGGAAAAGTCATAAGGAAAACCTTATTGACTCAACACATACATACCATATAGTAAACATAAAAAATGGGCAAAAAGGACATTAAACATACATGAATCCATATTTACAAAACATGGACACAGATGATAAAAATAACCCCAGTAAATACTTACGAATAAACAATCTCTGATAAAAACGAGATTGGAAAATTTGTCCCTTACCTTATGTCTGATATGCTTCAAATGTATGAAAACCTCCTATATAATGATTTAAATAACGTCATTGAATTATTTTAGAATCATATTCATTGTTATGATATCATATATGGTTCACTTATGACTTTATATTACCCGTTCTTTTGTAAATTCCATGTTAAAGCAGCATTTTGGGTAAAATCGTTTCATTTATCGTACTTGTTTCAATTTGTTGTTCATGATATTATTACTAATATCTTGATTTAATTAATTCTATAATGTAAAACATTATTTATATATAATATATATTCAGTATATAAATATATATGATAGATCGATAAATGGAATGAAATACACCATTCATGGATACTGTAGGCCGTACGTACGCATAAACGCTGTTTTTATTTCCTTATTGAATTAAATCAAATTAAGTAAATGAAACATATGTGTATATAAATCAAGTATAATTATTATGTAATAAATTTAATTATTATTTATTATATATAATTTATAATCATACTTGATTGGTTAAACATGGAAAGTGAATCTCATCGCGTTCATGGAGACGGTAGTCCGTACGTACGCATGAGCGATGATATCATTCCCATAATTATTTAATAGAATTGGAGTGGATGATATAATATCTCATAATAATTATTATGTTATTATAACCATATATATAGTTATTCTTTAAACCATTATACCCATCCAAGTAAGGTGGTGGTGGAAAAACAAATTACACCACGACGTGGAGACGGTATTCTGTATGTAAGCACGCACGGTGATTTCATTTTCCGTATGATTGATAGAAGGTAAAATGGGTTTGTTTCATATTTATAAAAACATATCAGTATATAAGTGATACTTATGTTATTACATTATAATGAAACAACTAAAGAAGAAGAATTTGAAGAAGAATGAAGCTTGAAATTATCGGTAGAATATATTACCTCTTCTTTGACACACCTCTTTTAAGATTCCTCTTAAGGCACTACAGTTGGACTTTTAAGGAGAAAAGAACCTCTAAAACGATTCTAGAAAAGTTTCTAATAGAAATTGGCAGGGTTTGTCCTGTCTTGAAGGCTCAAAATTTTGTAAAGAGAAGAGGTAGGAGGTTCCCTTTTATAAGGGAGGAGAGGGGCACTTTAAGAAAAACATAAAATGTTATTTTATAATTAAGTCATATTTGGTTTTTAATAGATCCAAATTGATTAATTTTGAAGATAATGTGGATATGGGTCGAAATCCCCTTATCCAAAAGGTTTTAGACAATTTTAGGTCACTATTTTAACCATATCATTTAGATTTAACTCTAAGTTAAATAATTTATCTTTTACCGCGCCTTGTTGTTTTCTTACACTATATGGTTAATAAACTTTCTATAACAAGATAAACGAACCTAAAGTGGTTAATTATTAAGATATATAACCTTATCTAAGTCATTTGGCCAAAACATAGATTTTTAGGAATATAATGACAATTAATAATATAATATTTGTTTTAAAAACTATTATATGTCAATTTTGACACTATTTGGTAATTGATTTTGGTATAAATTATAACAGCATGATTAGTTCGAAAAAATTTAATTAAATAAATAATAACATGTCCTATTAACCTATGAAATTATTTTATTTTATAAATAGTCTCAAATTACATTTATTTGGGTATTTATAATGTTAATTATGTTATTATTATATTAATAAGACAATTAATGCATCATCATTGTGTCATATATAAATTAACATATTTTATTTCTAAAAATTATAAATAAAATACCATTATATAGGAAATATTATTATCTTAGTAATGAATATTTATAGTAGAATTTATCTTATATATAACCCTATATTAAAAATGTTTTAGTTATTAAACATTGATTTTAACTATTTTAACTCTTTAAATAAAATAATAATAAATGTTTTAATCTATTCCAGGTGGACGTAAAGGGTAATATTTTATTCATATGGTTGTTTTTGTTGAAATTACCCTTATCCAATAGAATTAGGACATGTTTTAGGGTAACAATAATATCATTTTTACCCTTAATTACCCTATTTACTTTTAACTGTGGTAAATAAAAGTTAAAAGTTACTATTCACCGAAAATTATTTTTATATTATTGAACAACATTTTACTCCTTGATATTAATAGTGTCTCTTGATTTTTAGAAATTCCACTCACAGAAGCTGTAAAATTATGTTTTATGTAAATTTTCAAATTCTTCTAGGAGGTTGGTAAAAGACGGTTAAAAGTTCAATAAAATTTTTATATATATTAAACTATTATAAAATGACTCTATTGAATTACATTGAACTTATATAGGTATTATGTATCAGTTTTTACCTAAAATAAATTTAAATAAAATAAATAATTATTTAAATAAGAAGTTGTTTTTAACCAATAACTCAGTGTTTTCACAATTCATAAAAATTGAAAGTTTTCAGAAAAATACAAAAAATCCACCCTAGGATAATTTTTATTTTCAAGATCCAAAAATGAAGTCCATTTTGAAAGATAAAATTTATAAAATTTCAAAAATTGGGTATTATTATTCATAACAACAATTTTAAATAATATTTTTATAACATATCCTTGTTTATTGAAACCCGTTATTGCGTACTACACACGCTATCGAGGAAGGATGTGATTGCGTGTAATGAAAGCCAAGTCAGGGATGCATGTATTGAAAGCTCCATTTGGTGTTTAATATTACATAATCAAAACCTATTTCAATTATACATTAAAAAAATAAATACTTAGTGTTGCGTAAAATAATTTCTATAAAACAAACATGACATTGTGTGTAACACGAGCCAAGAATAGTGTTGTGTATACTGGAAGCTAATACGGTGTTGTGTATAGCACAAGCTAATTTTTCTGTTTCATACAACACAAGACATCAATGAAATTAAAAAATAATAATTCTCATAAAATCTCGGGTTGTTACATTCTACCCCCCTTAAAATGAATTTCGACCTCGAAATTTGTTGGGGTTATAAATGGTTTACTACTTGAAAGTTTCATTCAAAGAAACCCACATCGTAAAAAGGAATACTAAAACATAATTTTAAAAATTGATGTATGAAACATAATGGTTACCGAAATTAACTCATCACTGGGTTTCCACAAAGGAGAACATAGTTTAAAATATGGATATGGAAGGGAAATCTAACCATCATGTTCTGATGGAGAGTGGTAGAGAACATGGCTATAAAAAACCAATAATCACAAAGCCATAAATTTGTGATGATCTAAGGTACCATCTGATTCAACGGATATGAGGACATTTAGAAAAAAAAAATTGGTTTTCAAGATCATTTCCCTAAAGTTGAAGAATTTGAATTAGATGAAATACTTATTTATTTCGGTACAATCGCACTGTTGTTCATTCCATGAACAATTTCCACTTCACCTCTTAATGAAATGATGTTGAATTTTTCATTCATGATGTGTTAGCAGATCATGTGATAGTATGATGTGTCATTCCATCTATCTAAAACAAAATAATTCCCAAAGTTATCAAATATACATAAGTCCATCAATGGTGAGGTTAATCATATATGATTTTAAAAATGGACTTATACTTCATCTATCATACCCCTTATCAAAATAAAACTAGTTTCTACTAACCAGAGACTTCTTGTAGGACAATGGTATGTGATAAAGGCCTGCTGAACTTCAGTTGTGAGTTCAATTCCCGCAACCTTGTCCGACACGATGGGTTTCCGCTCGTCCAGCTGGTTGTCCCTTTTTCTAAAACTACAACATTATAACATTCTATAAATAATATTGAAAAAAAGTTTTTCCTTATACAATACTATTTTATGTCCAATATAATCCATTCCAATCTTTAGGCTTATCCAAAATACATATGTCCAATCTCATAGTATATTAAAAACAATTACTTGAAAGGTTAAATAAAAAGCATGTAAATACCATCATTTATCCACCATATATCATAAGATATATGTTGTTGGTCACATTCCAAACATGTGAATACCTTAATCGTGTAATATTTTGAAGCATGATTTACCATATAACCTTAGTGAAAACATGAATGCTATCAAAAGTGAACTCTTTCCACATACCAAAATCCCATAATTTCTATATACTCAAACCATGACATCACATTTTCATTATATCAGTCATGAGCTCATGAATACTACTAAACATTTCATTTTCACCTTATCCCTTCATTATGCGCATATCATCTGGTTTCCAAAAATATCAATAACCTTTAAGGGTTAACGATACCATTCAATGTATACATTCAAATACTCAAGGAAAAAAAATAGCATAAAAATCCATAGATGTTTCATTATTCCATAGTACCATTAAATTACCTGTACAACATTACTCTTGATTAATATAAAATCATTCGACTTCCTTGTTAAACCATCGACCGTGCAGAATCTTGTTATTCCTCAACACTTATTTCATATCATATATCATTTTTAGTCTCCTCATCATCATCAACATAAATACTACCCATAAGACCATGTTGATTCTCTTAATTAAACTTTCCCTTAGGGTATGGGATTGTATAATGCCCACACATTCCACATTTAAAACATTTAACTGTTGTTAATGTCTTAGAAATACAATTATCCTTATCCATAGTGTTAACTGAACCCTTTCCTTTGCAATTTCTGGATTTGTGTCCTTATTTTCCACAATCAAAGCATCGTCTAGTTCCATTGAAAAATTCACCTTGATATCTCTTCCCACATGATTTTCATGAGGGAAATTGAACATTCTTTCCTCTATGATCATTAGGAAACTCCATCTTTCTCTTATTAGTTGAGAAAGGAAACTTACCAAACATGAGATTATTGATCATATTATGAGATTGCTGATTAGGAATAATAACGATGTTTGGACTTCCAAATCTGGTTTCATTTGGCTACTCATGAAGAATATCATTCCATTGTCCATCATATTCTCCATTAACATGAATCATCCTATTTCCTCCCATTTCGTAATACCCAAAAAGAATAGTATGAGATTAAAAACTCCTACATGAAAAAAAACATAATCAAGAGGGGAGTAAATTCAATCTCTAACATCTTAGGATTAATTATAATATCATTACCATAATTCTAGGACTATAACCCTTTCTTATACTTAACATTAGGGACATCCCTAGACATACCATAAAAATATCACTCATGATTTCCAAAATGTTTTCATATCCTAGTTTCCAAAGGTTAACTAAGCCTTTCCTCTGATACCAACTGTAGAGACCCCAAACATGAAGTACAAATACATTACATTAATTTTGCAGAATACTTATTACATAGAAAAAACCAACACTCAAGGATCATAATAGTTTAGTGTCTTTGGAAACTCAGAACATAATCTTCTAATTATGGGGAAAGATCTTCAACATCTCCCATAAAGATCTTCCCCTTTTTTTCTTACCTAAAACCTTTCTTTATATCCTGGGTAAAAGAAAAAATATAAAAGATGAGCTCAAATGCTATGTAAGGGTAAACATGGAGAAAATATAACAAACCATATACATTTGAACTAAAAAACATGAAAAAAATGTTTAAACATTAAAATCTTGAGCAATGACATAAAACATAGAAGTACATAAGTAATAGATCATAAAGAAACATTAATAATGATAAAATATAATGGGAATAAACCATCTAATTGTGGAAAACCATTAAGCACTTGATATGATTTCCATAGTATCCAAGGCATTCTTGCTAAGACCGACTTTGTGGACAAAGTCCCTTTCTGAATCGAGTTCACTCCTCCTTCCAGTCTTGTATCACTGAACCGGAATAACATGTTGTTCCAGCCATGTCTATATAATGAGATATAAATCTTTACCCAATAAATTGGAGGGAGATATAGGTCCCTCCCATATCATAATGAAATAATTCTTTCTTGTGCCACAATATAAACATAAACCATTCATTCTAACCCAATAAATAAAATGGTTTTCATAAACATCATCCCATCATAACATAATACATATAAAACAATGGATATCATTTCATCATAAACAAAATAAAACTATGTAAATAACCAGAACATTATACTTGAACCATAACAATATTAATGAATGTAATCTTAGATAGAAAATAGTTTTGAATAAACACTTGAAATGAATTCATGAGGAAAATATCTTTTCTTCATCAAAATCATTTTCTTCTCAAAAAATTCCATGCGATAATAAAAGAAAAGGATTTTCATGAAAATAAAAATGAAATCATGTAGAGGAATAATCATGAAAAGTAGGCATTATGAAACCTTAAAAATCCATTCATGCTGTATAAGTTAAAAAACATTTTCCTCGTACTTTTGACGGAAAAGTCAAAAAGTACCTCGTATGGTAAAAAAAGAAAGATTAATTACATACCATGTAGTAAATGTAAAAAATGGTTAAAAATGACTTTAAAAATACATGAAACTATTTTTATAAAATAGGGACATGGATGATAAATATAACCCCAGTAAATACTTATGAATAAACAATCTCAGATAAAAACGAGATTGGAAAAGTTATCCCTAACCTTATGTGTGATATGCTTCTTATGTATCAGAACCTCCCGTATGACGATTTAGATAATGTCATTGAATTATTTCAGAATCATATTCATTGTTATGATATCATTTATGGTTCACTTATAACTTTATATTTCCCGTTATTTTGTAAATTCCATGTTAAAGAAGCGTTTTGGGTAAAATCCTTTCATTTATCATACATGTTTTGATTTGTTGTTCTTGATATTATTACTCATATACTGATTTACTTAATTACTGAATTTAAAACATGATTTATATATAATATATATTTAGTATATAAATATATGTGATAGATCGATAAATGGAATGAAATACGCCGTTCGTGGAGATGGTAGGCTGTACGTACGCATGAACGTTGTTTTCATTTCCTTATTGAATTGAATGGAATTAAGTAAATGAAACATAAATGTAAATAAATCTAGTATCATTATTATGTAATATCTTTCATCATTATTTGTTATATATACTTTATAATCATACTTGAATGGTTAATCATGGAAAATGAATCTCATCACGTTAATGGAGACGGTAGTCCGTACGTACGCACAAGCGATGATATCATTCCCATAATTATTGAATAGAATTGGAGTGGATGATATAATATCTCAGAATAAGTATGATGTTATAATAACCATATATAGTTATTATTTACAGCATTATACCCATCCAAGTAAGGTGGTGGTGGAAAAACATATTACACCACAGAGTGGAGACGGTATTCCATACATACTAATGCACGGTGATTTTTTTTTCTGTAGGATGGATAGAAGGTGAAATGGGGCTGTTTCATATTTATAATAACATATCATTATATTATTTATACTGATGTTTTTACTTTATAACGAAACAACTATTGAAGAAGAAGTTGAAGAAGAAAATAACTTGAAATAATCGGTAGAATATATTACCTCTTCTTCGATACACATCTTTTAAGCTTCCTCTTAAGGCACTATAGTTGGTATTTTGAGGATACTAGAACCACTATAATGTTTCTATGTAAGTTGAGAAGAGAAATGGTCTAGGGTTTCCATGCATGAAGGCTCAAAATTGTGTGAAGAGAAGAGGGATGAGGTGCCCTTTTATAAGGGAGGAGAGGGTAACTTTAGAAAAAACTTAAAATATTATTGTATAATAAAGTCATATTCTATTTCTAATAGATCCAAAATGATTTATATCGAAGGTAAAGTGGTTATGGGTCTAAATCCCCTCAATCAATAGTTTTTTGACATGTTTAGGTTACTATTTTAACCTTATCATTTAGATTTAACTCTAAGTTAAACAATATAACTTTTACCGTGTCTTCTTGTTTTCTTACACTATATGGTTAATAAAAAAACTATAAAAATGAAAAATAACCCCAAGTGGTTCATTATTAATATATATGACCTTATCTAAGTCATTTGGACAAACAATATATTTTTAGGAATATAATAACAATAAATATTATAATATTTGTTTTAAAAACTAGTTTAGGTCAATTTTGACACTATTTGGTAATTGATTTTTGTAAAAATCACAGCAGCGTGATTAGTTCGAAAAACATTAATTAAATCAATACTAACACGTCATATTAACCAATAAAATTAATTTAATTCATAAAAATTCTAAAATTACTTTTATTTTGGTATTTATAATATCAATTATTATAATATTTCATTAATATGGTAATTACTGCATCATCATTGTGTCATAAATAAATTTACTTATTGAATGAATAAAAAATAAAAATAAACTAATATTATTTTGGAAAGATTTTTTATCTATCTTATGAATATTTATAGTCTAATTTATCTTATTTATATCCCTATATTAAAAATGTTTTAGTTATTAAACTTTGATTTTTACTATTTTAACTATTCTTTAAATAAAATAATATTAAATGTTCTAATCTAATCCATGTGGACCTAAAGGGAAATATTTTATTCCTAAGGTTGTATTTGGTTGAATTAAACTTATCCAATAGAATTAGGACATGTTTTTCGGTAATAATAATATCATTTTTACCCTTAATTTCCCTATTTACTTTTAACTATGGTATATAAAAGTAAAAAAGTTACTATTCACCAAATATTACTTTTATCTTATTGAACCACATTTTACTCCTTGATATTAACCGTGTCTCTCATATTTTCAAAATTCCACTCACAAAAGTGATAAAATTATGTTTTATGTAAGTTTTCAAATTCTCCGAGGTGGTGGGAAAAAGACGGTGAAAAGTTCAAAAAAATGTTTCTATATCTAAAATTTTTATAAAATGACTCTAATGAATTAAATTGAACTTATATAGGTATTATGTATCAATTTTGACCTAAAATAAATTTATATTAAATAAATAATTATTTAAATAAAAAGTCGGTTTTAACCAATAACTCGGTGTTATTACTATTCATCAAAAATCAAAAGTTTTCAGAAAAATACAAAAAATTCTCCCTAGGCTAATTTCGATATTCCGAATCCCAAAATGAAGTCCATTTTGAAAGATAAAATTTATAAAATTTCAAAAGTAGGTATTTCTATTCATAACGGCTAGTTTATATAATATTTTAATAACATTTCGATGTTTGGTGAAACACGATATTGCGTACTACACACACTATCGAGGAAGGTCATGATTGCATGTAATGAAATCCAATTCAGGGATGCGTGTAGTGCAAGCTCCCTTTGGTGTTTCTTATAACATAATAAAAAAATATTTCATTTATACATTAAACAAAATATATACTTAATGTTACGTGGAATAATTTCTTCAAAACGAACTTGAAATTATGTGTAACACGAGCCAAGAATAGTGTTGTGTATACTGCAGGCTAATATGGTGTTGTGTATAGAAAATGCTAATTTTGGTGTAGCGTACAACACAAGACATCAATGAAATTAAAAAATACTAATTCTCATAAAATCTCGGGTTGTTACAATATAATTAATTTATATTTCAAATTAGTATTTATAATAGAAATTATATTGTATTTAACCCCTTGGTCAGGTCTTATTGTAATTAAAAACAAGACAGTGAGATTTTTTTACTATTCTTTCCATATAATATTAAAAATGTAATAATTCCCCAAAAATAGAAAATAAAGCTATATAACCAAATAGTTTATGAGTATGGAAGATATGGAATCATAAAATAAAATTAATGTAACTGTTCGGGTCATTTTATTGTCCTTATTATATTATTTTTAACAATTAATTATCACATTTACCCTTTACCATGGTAACAAATATTATTATAGTTACTATTAATAATGAAAAAATAAAATAGAACTATTTAAATCTTTTAAACCAAATGATTAAAAATATTGAATCCATTTTCCAAAATTTTAAATAAATAAGTGGCCTGATTTTATTTGAAATTATACTAGTGAAATGCGATGGGAAAAGGTTTTTTAGAAAAATGTATTTTTACAGATAATTTTTTAATAACAAATTCATGTAAAAAATAAATTCAAAAATAATAATAATTGGATTATTTTAAATAAATTTTAACTAATGAAAATTTAAAAATAATCCAATATATAATTGTATGTTTTAAATACATAAAAAGATGATATATTTTCAATAAAAATCGGGTTTGTCATTATTCACATTGAAATTAATATTTTCATTAAGATACAAAAATATCACCAGAAAATAATTTTGAAATGATGATTTTAAAAAATGTTATTTATTTCATCAAATAAAATTTATATGTTTCCAAAAATTAATTATATTATTCACGTACAAAAATCAATAAAAATAACTCTTGAAGAAGACATATTTTTGAAGAATAAAAAGACTTTACTAAAAATTAAGTTCATATTTCCAATTAATTAATATATATATATATATATATATTATTAATTTGAACATATATATATATATATTTAAAAAAGTAGTTAATTCTATTCAAACTCTCCAATTTAATGGTGAGATTATAATTTTAAAATTTAAAGAATGATATTTCATTGTTCAATTATTCTAAATTTTGCATATTTTTTATGCTATCAATCATAGTCATTATTTTTAAAATCATGGAATATTTCATGATATCCCTTTAAGAAATTACATATTTTCCATTTTTAACTTGATCTCATTAATCAAATGTGATTATTTTAAAATACATTTTTTGAATATCCACATCATAAAAAGGGTTAATTAAACTTCTTATTGAAAGGAGAGAATGGGAAGTATGAATGTCATCTTGGATAATAGAAACTAGGTTTATAAATTATAAAAAAATTAGTATAAAGTGAAAATATGGACAATGATGATAACCCAATAATGATAAAGAGAGATGTATATCATTGATCACAAGAAATTAAATGATAATGTGAATATAAACGACCATAAAAACATAAACTAGAGAGGTGTCAAAAATAAAATCATTTAATTGTAAGAGAAAATAATAGGAAAACATTTTTATTTTAAGATCCTTTTCACTATAGTTGTGGAATCTATTTAAAATCTAGACTAAAATAAGAATGAATAAATACATAATTGAAAAATATAAATTTACCCTATAATCAATTTATAAAAATGATGAGTATTTAAGATGGTTTTTTTCCTGAAGCACAAGATTAAACTTATAATGGATCACATAATTCTAAAAAATATAACATGTTATTCCTCCTATATTTAGAAAATAACCAAAATAAAAATAGTTATTACAAGGTATTATAATTTCAAAATTTATAAAACATATATTAAGATATAATTCCTTAGTCCCTAAAATCATATAACAAATCTAATGTTCAATCTAAATCATTCCCAAAATTTATTTATTAAAAAATCCACAACCATAAATAGGAAAGGTATTTATTGATGAAGAGGAAAGTTATTAGAGTCAAAAAATTGGAAATTTATTACAATCTCTATTACAATGTGATATCAAATCAGTTGTAATAGAATCCAACCAAGTGATTTATATATCATCTCCTTTGTTAGAAAGACCATATTTCACCATATTTGCCTCCCGGTAGACATGAATTATAATAAGATTGAGGCTCATTGGGGAATCCATGCAATATATCCATCAAGGCATGAGACTCCAATAAATTTTCAATGTACCATTTCATATATCATTCATGATAACAAAAGAGTCAATTTCCAACAAAATATTATTCCACCATTTCAAGTTAACAAAATTTATGAAATGAATGATTCCTTGTGTCTCTACTTCTTGTGATGTAGCCACCCACATGAACCATAAAAGCATCCCAAATTTTTTTAGTTATGATCTCGAAAGACTACACCACACCACAATGGTCCTGGGTTCCATTATGAATCACCATCTAAATTTATTTTGATCCAATAAAAGAGATGGGGTTATAAGAAAACCTCAATGAATAAAACTATTGGTTTATCATTCCCAAATACTCATGATATTCTTAAAATCAAGAAATGATGAACAGTATTATGAAAATATAACTTATGTACTGTGTTTGAATCCTTAACTTTGAAAAGAACTCTTGATAGCATCATTCTTGAAAAAAGATGCTTTAAATCTTGGATCAGGGCCTTGCAGCCATACCAGATAGAATATAGTAGATCTATCACTATAACCTGGAACATGTTCTGAATCTGGGGAGAGAGATCTATGCTCGTGAAAAATTTAGAAAAAAATTGCAGGTAGTTGAATCACGAATCATAGATTCCAAATACGGTGAGGACCTTATTTCATAATGTTGAACTAGTCAAACAATTTTCCAAGAATCATTAAAAATGATAACGAGGTTCTATGTGAAACTCCCCTACTTCAACCATTTAATAAATCTGACCTTAAGGAATCCAAATGAATATGAGTTAACATTAATGAGGTTCTATGTGAACCCTTAATTAACAGAATCATTAAAAATGTTAATGTCAAAGATTTATATATCTCAATTGGATAAATCTTTTCAAAACGTTTCCAAGGTATAGTAACCAAATTCTTATCTTGAATACTTCCACTCCATATAAAAATCAGTATGATGGAATTTAAAATATTTATTAACACCTTGGTCCATTTTCCGACCATAAAAGAGTATAACATCTTAGAGATAGTAATAAATATCTCTTAAATTATTCTTTCATCCATAGAATGGATTTTACACTTCCCAGTTGAGAGTTGATATCTGATACGATCATCAATATCTATAAACTAACTAGCCCTCAGCCTACCCTAGAATAAAGGAACTCCATGATAGTTGAAGGGTATTGACTCTTCTCTAATTCCCATATCTGAAAGGATATATTTTCTTCATGAAAGAGAGAACCTCCTTCCAAATAAAATAAAAAATTTGTCCTAATTGAAAATTTTCCAAGAGATACTCTCATAATGTTGCAGATCTTATTAAAAGACTCTAATATTATATTTTACACCCCTAAAGAAAAAGTATTATATCATCAACATTAATGAGGTGAGTTGTATCAACAAGGGACTTAGAAGCTTAAATAGGATCGATATTTCCTTACACAACCAATTGTGATAGAAGCTTCCTAATATAATCCTCTAGAATAGATAAAATCATTACCGAAAGAGGATCACCTTTTCTAATCCTACTATAGCACTTAAAATATACCATGAGATAGCCATTTATAATAACTGATATGTTTGAAAATCCAAATAGATATTTAACCTAGTTGAAAAAAGTGATAATGAAACCAAATCTACTAATAACCTGGTATAATAAATTCTAATACATTGAATCATATTCCTTCTTAATATCAATATTTGAATAAATGATACCCCTCTTACTAGCCTTCTGAGAGAATTAAAACTATCTAAAACCATTCTAATGAACTCATATATAGATCTTCTATTGATGAAGCCAAATTGATTCCATGCGACTATTTTGGAAGTGATGCAAGAAATCCAATTTGAACGAATCTTACTAGTCACTTTATAAATAGTATTAAAAAATGAAATGGTCTTAAAGATATGTATTTCACAAGAACTCTCAATTTTTTTAATCAAGGTGATAAATTTTTTATTAAGTAATTGAGGAAGATTCCCATAATAAAGAAATATGTAACAAACTTGAAAACATCCACCTATATCACATCCCAATATCTTTAAAAAAATATGTTCAATCTATGTAGAACATGAAAACTACTTGCATTGAGGATGAAAACTAGCTCTTTTATCCCAAATTATAAAATCATACTAGTGAAAAAATGATTATCATAAGAGGTAAAAATAAAAGTAATAGTACCTTTAATAACATCTCCCTCCATACCAGATCTATTGAACCTATACCAAGAGATCTAGTGTTAGAAACATAAACATTAAATTTATGGATTTCAAAAAAATAAAAATGAGTCAATTTTTTCCATCCAAAACAAACAATTTTAAAAGTAAATATTGGATCACTTACATACCCAAATAAGATTTATGTTTAGAATTTTATAGAATGTGGAAGAAATATTACATAAAAAACTCTCATGACTTCAAGTGAGTATTTTTTTCCACTATACCCAATATTTCATATTCCTTATAAATTCTTCTACATCTCCATAAATTTGCATCATATATGAAATATTTAAATACTCAAGTCATTTATCATTAGTCAACATAACATTCATACATAGAAGCATAAAAAGGGTGATATAAAATGCTTAGTAAGGGTAAAAATGACCATTAATAATTGAATATTATTAGTGAGAGTAATATGAACGTAATGGTATGTTGACATAATCATAGTATATGAGGATAAAATAACTGGATTCATCCCCATTAATACATGGATAATCAATCATGGAAGAAATCTTTAACAAATACAAGTGTTACTAAAATCAATAATTATGAGAAATTTGTTATCAGTCTTCATCAAACGGAATGTTTATAACCCATATAAAGTATAAAAAACATGTTGGTACCTTGGGAAATCATCATCATATAACCCTTACAAAACCCTTATAATTTGAATAACCATATAGAGAACATCCAATATAATTCTCTAGAGAACATAATAATTACCCAATGCATTAGCGAATTATATTTGTGAACTAATTATATAGGCTGTATCGGGATCACTCGTGAGATATAATGGGGATCAAACCTTTTTTAATAATATTTATTGACCATATAATGTATAATAATTTTGAAAAATTATTTTAAACACGTTTAAAAAAAAGTGATATAAAAATTCCTTAATATTTTAAAAATCCATTTTCAAAACTTAAATCATCTAGAATAAGGGAAGAATGATTTTTCATGAAATATTATTTGGGAATAAAAAAATAATATTCATTTTATAGTGGTGGGAAAAGTTATTGTTGTTGTATACGTTAAAACAGAACATTCCTTCAATAGGATAATTAACCCTGAGAAAACAGATTTGTTCCGTGAAAATATATTTTAAACCATAATAATCCACCCATAGAAATAATGAGAGTGGAATCATTAAAAAATATCAATAGTAGGGAATAGGAAACATCAAGTTTTGTTGGATTTTATTAATGGAAATTCCATTAAAAGATCCTCAAAAAAATTAATGAGTAAAACATCCTTTTCACCTTGAAAATCACTTTATAAATCTAATAATTGATGAAATTTTAGGAAATTTTTTTATTGAAAAAGAATTTGAAACAAATAATGTAATATTAAAAATAAATAATGGTCATGATGATGGAAATATCTGTTCATGTTATAAATATTAAAAACAAACATTCTTTTAAAGTATTGCATTAATGGTGTATAAATACAACTGTTTGGAAATCCTTTAAAAACAACAGTTTTTATAAACATTTCATTTAAGGTAAAATAACATGGGAAATATATTTAGGAAATAATTTATTTTAAAAAAAGAAAATATTGAAAAACATAGAAATAGAAGAGAAAAATTCTTACTCTATAAGAATATATAAGATCGGTATCACACATAAAGAACATTATTGATGTGTTTTTATTAAATAAGTGGGAAAATGGAAACTAAAAATGTAAAATACATTAATAAATAAAGGATAATAAAATATATTGGGTTAAAAAATAAGATTATATTATTTTCCCCCAAGAAAACTTGAATATAAACATTCATGGAATGAAAAGATATTGTAACATAAATACTTTACCACATTGGTAACTCTTAAATCGTAATCACTAAGAAATAATAACATAGAAAAAATATTAAATATTATGAATATATAAAAAATCATGATATATAATTTAAAGTAGCTAGTATATACACAATGTCAATGAAAATTATTCAAAACCGAATGGAAGGAAATCGAGGTAAAAATCCTTTAGCACTTGGTAACTTTCAGTTCATATCCTATTTGATAAAATAATTCAAAGTGAAACATAAAATAACATAATTTACAAATTATTAATGACATAACATGTAAAATTTAAGTTATATACATCATATAAAATAAATTATGTGTATAGATATAAAATATTTTACAATGAAAGGAAATTGAGATGAAATCCCTTACCTAGTGTCTAAAGTTTCCATGTATGTCCTTTAACTGCTATATAATAATATTATTTAAAATATTTTATTTTTAATAAAATATGTTTTATTTAATACCTTATCCTTGATCTATTTATTTTAATTCTCTTAAGGACATAGTTTATTACATTATCAGTTAAGTCCACATTAGGAGTTTTGAAGACCATTAGTTCATAAGTTCCAAATGAATTCGGTAGGTTCACTAAGGTCAAAGATTTCATTATTACATATTATCAAAAATAATAATCGTGAAATAATAATAATTTTTTACATAATATATAATTTTAAATGAATTATTAAAAATGGTTTCGAAAAATTAACTACATTACTATGTAGGAGACGAAAGGTCATATATATGAGTGAGTAACATTTCTATTTTTCGATGAATAATATGGAAATAAGGTAAGTATTATCTTATATATAAATAATTATAATTATATAAAAATATCATATTTTTTTAAATATACACAAATATATATATATATCATTCATGTGATATTGTTTTGAAAAACATACCACATCTCTACATGGAGGTGGCAGTCCACACCTATGCACAAATGCAGTTATATTTTTTCTGCGAGTGGGAAGGTATGAAATTAAAATAAATATTATATATTCATAATTATAAATATTTTATTAATATAATATATAAAAATTAATTCCATAATTTTAAACAGTCATGATGGGTGGTGATGGAAAATAAATTACATCAGAAAAGAGGTCGGTAGTCTACCATACACTTGAATGCTAAATTAATTTCCCATTTGATGGAGGGTGAGAAATTTATTGTTTATTAAATTAACTTAATAATATTTAATTATATTTAAGATACTTGTGTCACTGTATAATAATTTTTAAGTAATATTGGAAGGAGGTGTAAGAATAAATAAAAGGGGAATGCTAAGTTAAGAAAGATGCCCCCTTTTCAGACAACTTCAATTTCATAACACCTTTGGACCACTAAGGTTGGTATTATGAATTAAATAAGGAATATAAATTGTGGTTAGTTATGATAGTAAGTAATCTAGGTATATATTTTCTAAAAAAATGGCTTTTTAAGTGTGAATTAAAGAGAATGATATATTCTCTTTTATAAGAGATAGGAGGGTAACTCTTGGAATTTATTAAATGTGTAAATTAATATAAATTATGTTCAATTTATAAATGTGTAGAAAAATTTAGTATTCAAATGAAATATTATTATTAGTTCATATCATCTCATAAAAATAATTTTTTTCTTGTTTTGACTATGTTTTTACCCTTATATTTATGTGTTATCCATTTGTGATCCCTTTTCAGACTTACTGTGATAAGTTTTTTTTTACATTTTAAGGGTCATTATAGTCTATATAAATGGAAAAAATCGCTTAAATGGACCATTATTGATATTATAGACCACATCCTTATATATTTTTTTATTTAAATATTTTCATTAATTTTATATCATTTAATAAAATATTATTTATTATAAAAATCATTAATGTCACTTTTTAGAACTATTCATTAATTTGAAATTAATAAAATCAATATAACAAATTAAATTACAAAAATTATTATACTAAATTAATAACCTGCTATATTATTATATAAAATTAATGTATCAAGTTAATTATCTCAAATTATATTTCTTTTAACATTTTTAATATCATTTATTTTGTTTTCCCATTAATTGAATAATTACTACGCCAAAATTGTTTAGGAATTTAAGGAAAATTTATCTTCATTAAAAGTAAAAAATAAATTCTGATATTGAATATAAACCACTTATATTTCAAATTAATGTTTATAATTTGACATATATTTTTTTATCCCCATGATAATAACATTAGAGTTATTAAAAACAACAGTGTGACATTTTTAAACATTTTTTACATAAAATATTATAAAGGACATTAAAATGTATAAATATTGGAAAAAGTCCATAGGAAAAAAAATGGATGAGTATGGATGATATGAAACCATAAAATAAAATTAATAAAATTTTTATGATCATTTTATATTTCTTATCATATTATTTTGAACCCTTAATTACTAGATATACCATTTACTATGACAATAAAAATTTTAACGCTTAATATTCATATTGGCTGAAAATAAGACTTTAATATTTACAAAATTTAGACCTATTGATTACAAATTATTAAACAATATTTAAAAATTGAAAACATTTAAGTGTAAGAATTTAATTTAAAATCAAAAAGTTAAAATATAACTAAATATGTTTTTTTAGAAAAATTTCCTTTTAAAAATATGAAATGTTTTTATAGTAAATTCAAGTATAAATTTGTTTCAAAAAACCATAATTAGAAAATTTAAACTAAAATTATACAATTAAATTTTAAAACTAATCCAAAATGAAATTTTAATTTCAAAATAATATAATAGAAAATATGTTTCAATAAAATTTACTATTTTTCAAAATTCATTGAAAAATAATTCTTTACAAAAAGATACAAAAAATTTAACCCAACATAATTATAATATGATGAATAATTTTTTTTTCTAATTAAATACAATTTGTAATATTTAAAAAAATTAGTTATTACATTCTCCCAAAAAATTAAGGATAATCATTTCTGATGAAAAAATATTTTTGAAGAATAAAATTAATTTACTAAAAATTGTGTGCTTATTTAATAACAATTAATAAATAAATTTGCCTACATTAGAAAAATTATATATATATATATATATATATATTTAGTCCAAATCATATCCACCAATTTAATGGGTAAATTATAACGACCATATTTAAATTATAATATGTCACAATTCGATTATGTTGAGTGTTTCATATTTCTTACACCATCAAGAATTATAGTTATTTTTAAAATACTGGGATTTTACATTATCCCCCTTTTAAGAAATTTCAACCACATAATTTTGAACATGATCTTAGTAATCAGTGGTTTTAATTTTAAAATACCATTATTAAATTCCCACTTCATAAAAAGGGTTAATAAAACATCCCCTTAAAAAGAGAGAAAGTGAAGTAAGAAGGTCATCTAGGATAACACATTATTGGTATCCACGTAAGAAAAAATTATTTGAATTTGAAAATATGGAAATGGAATAAAAGAATAATGTCTAAATAGTTAGGTGTATTGACTCAAATCATTGATCATAAAAAAGTGAATGATCATGATAAATTAGATTACCACAAAACCATAGAACAAAGATGTCTGAACAAATCCATCAATTCGTTGGAAGAGAAAGTAATAAATATTTTTTTTACTATAATTTTTCCTATAGTTGAGGGATACGTTTACTATCTAGACTAAAATTATAAGGGAATATACTTAATTGACAAGTAATTTTTTTCCTCTCAAAAATTTATATAACAATATCATATTTTTCACCAAATAAAATTATTCAATATGATATTTTCAAGCATGATGCATTTGAATCAAAATCTAATGGATCACAGAATTCCAAAAAATTATAAAAGTTATTCCCTATTGTCTTTAAGAATTAACCAAAACTGACATGGATAGAACAATGTATGATAATTACCAAATTAATATAGCTTTATATGAATATATAATGCATTAATATGTAAAATTCAATAACAACACCAATGTTCAAACTAAATCATTCCAAAAATAAATATCCTTAAAATTATTGAATATAATTCTCAACAATATTGAAACCCCAAATTTAGAAGGATTTGATCACACATTCTTCCAAGATAAATTTAACATTTCTCTCCAAATTTAAATAGACACTCATAAATTTATATACCTAAAATTTATATGTTCTAATAATATAATATCCAAAATATGAAATTCATTTACATAAATAACCTAAATCACTGTAAATCCACATTATGATAATAAATTATTTCAAAATATAATTTAACATTGAATCTGTAATTAATACTTCATGTTAAAACTATGAGCCACATATAACTCAACACAATAAAAAGGCTCCCAATAAATCATTAGAAACCTTAAAATTTCATCACAAAAAACCTCAAAAAGGGTGTCTAAGACTTTTTAATTATGAAAACCCATAAAATTTAATACCCATTATGGAATACGATACTATTAATATGACCTCACAATAAAAAAAACATAATACCCTAAGTTATATAAAACCAGATAGGATTGCAATAGTAACATCCATGAACCAGCTCTCATGGATTCAGTGAAAAACATAAACTTTATATTTTTGGCTTTTACACCAATAAATGTGACCTATATTTTTCCATTCAAAACATAAAAATTAAATATTGGATCATTTATATACCAAAATAACTTTTAGGTTTTGTGTTTCCTATAATTATAAATAACTCATATATAATAACACTCATGACTTCAAGAGATTATGTTTCCAAATATACCCATCCTTTCATATTCTATATTATGTCTTCAAAATCTCCCACAAATGTCCTCAACGTCGAAAGATTTCCATTATAAAATAATTTACCATCATTATTCATAACTTGTGGAAAAATAAACATTAGATGTGATGGATAAAATTATTAGTAAGGATAAAAATAAACATTAATAATTTAATTTCACTAGTTAGATTAAGATGAGAATAAGGGTATGGGGGCATATTCATAGTGCATGAGTAAAACATTTTAGAATTCATACCCATAAATAAATAGATCATGAATCATGGAATAAATAATTAAAAAAATAAAAAATTCAATGAAATACATAATTTTGAGAAATGTGATATCAAAAATGATTGAAGGAATCATTTATAACCCATAGTAAGAATAAAGAAAACCTATTGGTAACTTGGGTCCTCATCATCATATAACCCTTACAGAACCCTTACAATTGGAATTATGATATAATTGAATTCTAATATAATTATCTTGAGAACATAATAATTACCCATTTAATTGGAGTGATATATGGGCACACACATTTTATAAGCTCTATCAGGCTCACCAGTAATCTATAACGGTTCACAGCCCTCAGTAAACAAATTATGTGGACAATATCATAAACAAAACCCTTGAAAAACTCTTTTAATCCTTTGTACAAAAAGTTGAAATATCAAAATAACATTTTCTTTAAAAAAACATTTTCAACGCATAAATGGAGCATAATTATATAATGAGGGTTTTTATGAAATCTTTTATGGAAAATCAAAAATAAAATAAAGGTTATAATAATGGGAAAAGAAATTGTCTCAATATATATTAAAATAGTGCATTCCTTTCATAACTTTAATCACCCTTGTAAAATAAATGAGTTTCATAATAATATACATTAAAAAAATAATATATATAGTTAATTAATAAGGATTATATCTTTATAAAATATACCTAGTGGATTATAATTAACATCAAGGGTTGTTGGTACTGATAAATGGAAATTCTAATAAAATATCATCAAAAAAATTATTGATGAAAATATCATTTTCACTTTAAAAATCAATTTTATATAAAAAAAATTCATAAAATATTAGGATAATCCATTTATTTTAATATTACATTGGAAACTTATAATGTAATATTAAAAATAATAATAATTTTTATGATGGTGAGAAAATTTTTTCATATTGTAATTGTTAAAAATAAACACACTTTTCAAACATTTTGTAAAAGGAGTCTAAAGTGACCCACTTAAAAACCCATAATAAATTTACCCTTTTAAACCATTTCAAATAAATAAAAATACCATTTTAATAGATTTATGATTTAATTTTTTTTATAGAAGAATATTTTTGAAAACATGGATATGGAAGAGAAAAATTCTTGGTTTAAATGTTGATATAAGATCAATAACACATAAAAATAAAATTCATTATGTTTATTTATTAAATATATGGTAAAATGGAGGCCAATAATGTAAAAAACATTCTCAACAAGAGGATAATAAAATAAATTTGTTTCAATAAAATAATATCGTATGATTTCTCCCAATGGAACCATAAACAAAAAAAATCCTAGACAGAAAAGAGATTATAACAAAAATCCACTTCCACTTTGGTAACACATAAATCACAATCCCCACGAAATAAAAACATTAAATATATTTAATAAAATTTTAATAATGATATATTATTTCAAGGTGTAGTATATGAAGCTCAATAAATAAGATTAGTCCATATCACGAATGTATGTCCCAAGGAAAGAAAATTTGAGATGAGTAAACCATAAAGGATTATATCATTGAATGGATAATTAATAATTGGATATATTATGTGTAACAAATTTAAATTCACAAAAAATAGTTTTAAATAATTAATTAAAAAAATAGAGATCAATTCACACATAATCATTGAATAAAAATGTTACTGAAAAAGAGTTATAACACAATGAATGTAAATTTAGTTAATAAACACTTTATAACTTGGTAACTTTCAATCCAAATAACATTGGATGAAATAATTAAAATTGAAACATAAAATATAATTATGTATGAAATATTTCTGATATAAAATTTTAAATTTCAGTATATAAACTATATAAAATAAATTAGGAGAAAAATAAAAAAAAATGCTTCAATGAAAGTAAATTGACACAAATTCCCTAACCCTAAGTCCAGGCGTTCCATGTATATCATTTAATATCATTATAATAAGGTAATAGAGATCATTTTATTTATTAATAACATTTTTCGGTATATTCCTCTATACATAAACAATTTATATCATTTATATTAAGGATGTAGTTAATTACTTAATCAGTTAAGTCAATGTCAGGTGTTTTCAGGGCCTTTGGTTTATAAGTTAAAAATGACTTCTCTAGGTTGACTGAGGTGAATGAGGTAATTACTAAATCATATAATAAATAATTATCATGAAATATTTACAATTTTCATACATAAATGTTTCTTTTAAAAACAATCATGAATGGTTGTTTTAAGAAATTTACTATGTCACAATCATAGAGATGGTAGGTCGTACACACACATGAGTAGCCATTCCATTTTTAAATGATAATTATAGGTATTTAATAAATATAATATTAATTATTTAAATATACTTATTTATATCATACATGGTATTTATGGATGAAAAAATAATCTCATTGCTTCATGCAGGTGGTACTCTACACATACGCACGAACGATGTAATCATTTTTCAGTGAATGGAAAGGTAATAAAGTAAATGATATATAATATTTTAAGAATTATAAATATATAATTAATATCATATATATATATACATTAATTACATCATTATAACCATTAATGAGAGGCGGTTATGAAAAAACAATTACACTGGTATGTGAGATGGTAGTCTGCCATACACATGAATGATTAATTTATTTTTCATTTGATGGAGGTTGAAGATGGATATAAGTTGTGATATTAATATAATAACATATATGTATATGTAATATAATTATGTTAAAATATAATTATGGTGGAGGAATATTTTAAGGATATATTATAAGTAATAAAACAGAAACATTCGGTTAAGAACGATACCTCTTCTTCGGACAACCTTCTTTTCTTAAAACCTCACGACCGCTATGATAGGTAATATAAAATAAACAATGACTCTATAACATGGGTGGAGATTTTATTAATTGATCTAGGAATACATTTTAATTTTTTTTATGATTAATGTAAATAGAATTATAGATGCACTTTTGTAAGAGGGGAGGGGTAGTCGTGGAATTTCATAAAATATTAAATTAATATAAATTATGTGTGATTATCAAATGGATTAAAATTGATAATATATAAATATAATACTACTAAGAGTATAAATATTCTCAAAAAATATTTTTTTATAATTTTTTACTATGTTAATACCCAAGTATTCTGATTTTAATACATGTTAAGCCTTTTTACACATACAGTGACAAAACAGTTTTTTTACTTCTTGAGGGTCATTATAGATACTATAATTGGAAAAAATGCACATAAATAGAGTATGATCGATATTAAAAATAATATCATATTCAATTTTTGGAATAAAATATTTTTAGGAATTTTATTTTATTTAATAAATTATTATTTAATATAAAATATAATTAAAGTCATCTTTTTTGTACTATACATTACGTTGATTTTAATAACATCCTAACAATGAATAATATTCCAAAAAAATATTTTATTTCCTAAATAAATTTTATATTCCTATGTAAAATATATAAATCATATTAATTATCTCAAACAAAATTTATTTTTAATATATTTAATATAATTAATTTTATTTTTCCATTAATTGTATAATTATTGCATCATATTTTTGTATGAATTTAATATAAATATTTATTCAATATAAATTTAAAATATATTATCAAAAATAATATACAACATTTGTTTTAAAAATTAGTATTTATAACCTAAAAATATTCTATTTATCACCATGTAAAAAATATTATAGTTATTAAAAAAACAGTAAATTTTTAAAATTTTCTTTACATAAAATATTATCAAGGTCAAAATCATTAATAAGGAGAAAAAATCCATATAAAAGAAAATTGGTTGTTTATGGATGATATTTAACAATATAATAATATTTATCCATGTGTCAGGGTCATTTTATAGTACTTTTAATATTAATTTTAACCCTAAATTAACTGATTAACCTATTATCATGGTAAAAAATTACCATAGTTTCTATTTATATTGAATAAAAACAAAATGGACATATTTACAAAATTTTATACTTTCTAATTCAAAAATATTTAATAAATTTTCCAAAACATAAAATGTAGATGATGCATATTTTAATTAGAAATCAAACAGAAAAAACGTGATGAAAAACTGTTTTTCAAAAAAATACATTTTTAAAATATAAAATGATTTCATACTAAATTCAAGTATAAAATTTTGTTAAATCCCTATAATTGGATTATCTAAAATAATAATTAAGTTATAATATTTTAAAACGCTTCCAAAATATAATTTTACATTGTAATAAATTTAAAATAAGACATTGTATTCGTTAAAAATTAATATTTCTCAATATTAACTGAAAAATAATTTTTTTAGAAAAACCCAAAATTTATCCAAATATTATTTTAATATAATGATTTAAAAAACATATTTATTTTATTAAACAAATTTTCTAAAATTTACTAAGAATTTATTATAATATTTATTTAGAAAAATTAATAAAAATCATTTTTGATGAAAAACTATTTTTGAAGAATAAAATAGATTTAAAAAAAATTGAGTAATTATTTTATAAGAATTATTAAATAAATTCATATTGATTTGAATTATATATATATATGTTTCATTAATTATTTAATCTTATTTTTACCCATCCATTTAATGGTAAGTTTATAATGATAATATTAAAAAAATAATATTTCACAGTTCAATTACACTCAGTATTGTGTATTTTGCATGCTATAGAACATAATTATTTTAAAAAAAAATATATAGATATTATATCAAAAAATTTGAAAGGGGATATTGAGTATTAAATCAATTGTTACCTATGTATGATGAGTGGGACTAAGACTACACTATTGATGTATTTTCTTTGGTAAATGAAAAAATTATTTATGAATAGTTATGAAGGATTTGAATAGATGACGAATATGAATGAACTAGGTTCATAATATGTTTTCATATAATTTAATGATGTTTAGTTTTTTTAGATAGCATAAGGATGTCTTTTCATCATTAGATTATTACTCAATCTGATAATTGTTGCATAAAAAATGCTTTTTGGTCTTAGTCAATGGAAGGAACTCGGAGGAATCATGTTAACATTGAATGTGATGGAAACTTCAACGAACATTCAACATAATGAACCAAATGAAATAAAATCACTAATGTGAATTCTTGAATCAATGATCAAAAAAATTTCTCATGCTATGAATGGTTATATGAATCATGATAATATTCCAAACAAACAAAGGAATTAACAACTCACTATTAATTATTTTATGTTGAAACATCCACCTTCATTTACTAGTTCTTGTAATACAAAAATAATTTAGAAATATATTTGTACCACTAAAAATATATTTTAAGTTTTTTATTTTTTATAAAATGAAAAAAATTATAGCAGTATATTATTTGGATGACGAATTAGATCAATGATGGACTCTTTCCAAGAATATGAGACAATATAAGGAAATTCACAATATGATTTTGGAATAGTTTAATAAGATATTTTTAATCAGTATTTTATCTAAATTGTGAATTTGATTTATTAATTGAACACATACCTGGTGCTATATCTATTTCAAAAACTCTATATAGAATATCCCTGATTGATTTTTAGAATTTGAAGAAATTGCTTTTATATAATCTTTATAGGGGATCAATACACCCTAGTGCATCACCATGGGGGTAAACATGTTATTTTTTTAATAAGAAAAAATGGGTTGATACTTCAATGCATTCATTATCAAGAATTTAACAAGATCACTAACAATAATAAGTATCATCTACCCTATATTTATTCCTTATTTAATCAAGTGTTCCAAGACTAATAATTGTCTATAATTGAACTTCTTTATAGATATCATAAATTTAGGGTCAAGAGGTTGGATATATCTAATGTATCCTTTTGTATGAGGTATTATCATTATGAATTTATATATTTTGCATTTTTACATAAAAATTCCCCTATTCTCTTCTTGTATCTAATGAATTCTAACTTTAGAGATTACCTTGATTAGTTTGTAATAATATTTATAGATGAAGTTATTATATTAAAAATTGAAGGAATAGAATGACAATTATTTGATAATTGTATTGAATACCATGATGAAGGGAAATATTTATTCTACATTTACAAGTGTTAATTTTGGAAATATATATTCACATTCTTAGTTCATATAATCTCATGGGAGGGTATATTGGTAGATTTCTTAGAGATGAATGTTATTGAAAAATAGACTATAGTTTCCATGGTAACCGAGATCTATAGAAATATTTGGTTGGTAAGATACTACCAATCATTTTTTAGATATTTATTATGGATATATAATTCATTGATCATATTTACTTATAAGTGATCCATGTTTCATTCAATAGATGAATGTGATGAAACGTTAAAAGAGTTGAAAAAAATCTTGGTCAGAAAACCTATACTCACACTAATCTATAATAGAAAATGGTTTTTTATATTTAACAAATAATCAAATAAGGGTATGTGAATTTTACTTATAAAGAATTATATGATGATCTTTTATGCCTCGCGTCAATTTAGAATTCATGATCAAATTTACTTTACTCTAGATTTGGAGTTATCCATAGTATTTTTCCACTAAAAATATAGTGGAATTATCATTATAGGTAGTGCTGTGATATATATATTGATCATAAAAGATTTAATTATATATTAACATAGAATTATTTGAATATGTTCCCAAGGATATGGTTGGATTTGACTACTTATTACGAATACTCAACACATTTCCACCTTACTAAAGAGAACAAGGTGGATGATGATCTAACTAGAATGACCATATGAATTTTTCCATGATTAGGATTGAAATAGAACAAATATTTATGGGTTTATAGATAATATACCTTGAAATAATTTTTAAATGGGTTAGATCATATCTTTCTAAGATGAATGTTCAACAATCCATCAATGTGAGGATTAATGTGGTGTAGAAAGAGGTTGTATAATTTTTGAAAAAGGTGAAAAATGTTCCAAATTTCAACCATGACTGTGTTGAACTTATAAAGTTCTTAAAAAAGTATGTGTACCATTAATAAAATACTTGAATAAATATATTTTGGATCAATATCATAGTTTATCATTCTCTATTCATCCCAGAATAATGAATATATATAATGATATGAAGAGTATTTATTATGGGATGTCAGGAAAAGATATTTTTTAGAGTATGTATCTTAATGCCTAGTATGTCAATATACTAATTCCGAGTGATTAAATTATATGGGGATGGTAAAACCATTAACAATTATGTAATGGTAATGGGAAAAACAATATAATGGATTTCATCATTAGACACTAGAAAATAGATAAAGGGAACTAACCTATTTAGGTTGTAGTTGATCACCTTATAGAGTATTAAAACTTATTTTCCATGAAATAATATTTCTTTATTGATTATATTTAATAGTTTTAATTAAATATGTTTTTATATTTCATGTATTTTCTCAATCAGTTGTATCTGATTGTGATCTGTGGTTTACCTCAATATTTTGAAGAAATATTCAACTGGCTTTGGATAAAATGTTTAGGTATTTCACTAGAAATCATCCTCAAATAGTTTGTAATCATAAGAGGACCATTAAAATATCAAAATATATGTTTATAACTGGTTAAATAGGTTTTAAATATGGATGGGGTCAACACCTTTCTTTGTATGAACTTTCTAAAAAGAACAACATTCACCTGAGAATAGAAATGGATCATTATAAAGCCTTGTATGGATGGATGTTTAGAAATAAAATATAATGGGTTGGTGATGGAGAATTAAAGATATTTGGACTTGAGTAATATAAGTAAATAAAATTGGTTATAAAAAAAATTGGGAAAACATTAGGGAATCTCAATGTCAATAGGAAAGAAATATTGATAATCTTTAGTGAGGTCTAGAGTTCAAAGTTGGTAATTAGGTATTTCAATGAATTTATAGATAGAAAAGGTTTATGTTATATAGAAACAATTAAAAAATAACTCCTAGATATATCAACCCTTTAAAATTATTTATTGTGTTGGGAAAATTACTTATAAGTTGTAACATCCACAGAATATCTCTTAAGCTCAGGATGTGTTCCATGTATCTATCTTATGGAAGTACATACATGATAATTCACATATTATAAACTCGTATGTCATAAAATTAGAGAATGATCTATCTTTTATCAAAAAACTTTTGGAGATTTTATATTTAAGATAGGGAGTGTTATGTAAAAATACTATTTCTCTTGTCAATTCATTTTTTAGAAGAAATTAGTTTGAGAAAGTTATGTGGGAACCTATAAATGTGATGATGAAGAATTATACCAATTTTTTTGTATCAGAGTGATAAAATTTCTAGGCTGAAATTATTATAATGAGGTATAATATAATATTCTAAAATTTTATTATATTTTTCTCTTTAAGTAAATTTTATTTCTTGGATATTTTACTTTACACACAACATCGAGATTAAATGAACTATGTTATACTAACATAATATGATTATTTAATGTAATAGATATCACCTAGAAATTATATTTTAATGTATAAATATTACTAACTATATTATAATAAAATATTTTTTACAAATTCTTTAAATTAATTCTTTATTTTTTAATTGGTTATAAATTAAAATAATTTCATTTAATGGTAAAAGAAAATTTGTTTCTACAAAACTATTTTTATGCTAAAAATTTGTTTTTATCTTAATAAATAAAATTAATTTCTATTTTTAAATTATTTTAATTAAATTTTTATATTATATATTAAATCAAATATTTTAACATTCATCCAATAGTTTTTATATGGCATGAAATTATGGTAAACTTAGATTTATGCTTAAAATGCATTTTCCTAAAATAGTTTTGTTATGTTTTACACACTTATTACAAAATCAAGTTTTAAATTATTAAAATTTTAATTTCATAAAATGTAATTTATATATTTTATTTTAATAATTAATACAAATTAATAATTTCATCTTAATCTTTTGTTATAATTAATAGTAAGAATAGCTAAATTGTGTTACCACAGTTAAGGATAAAATGGGTTTACTAGGGGGTTATCCTAATAGAAACGGTTTTAAATATAAAAAAAACTTACATAATTTAACTGTTTGATGGAATTAAAAAATCATTTATATATAATAATAATTTTCATTTTGGATCCATATGACTTGTGTAAGACATTATTACATTTTAATCTTTCAAAAAATACCATGTGTATCATCTCCCTCATAACAAGATAACATCAATCCTATATTCATCATAGTTCATAAGACTTATAACATATCCAATAACAACCCTAAAGTCGTTATAACATCCCTACAAATGTTCTATATTTTTTGGTTTTATTATAATACCATAATTTTATTTCTTATCGTGTAAGATAAATGTGTTTTACCAACAAAGAGATATATCACTTTACCGAGTATGTTATATTTTATTTCTTATTCAAAATCCTCCAAATATATGGTAAACATTATAAGATAATAATTTATAAAATTGAACATACTGAATTTTTATTAAGATTATTTAATAATTATTTTACACCTCCTTTCTATAAAATCATAAATGAAAGCATCCCACGTTCATAAGTGTGGACTACCGCTTCAACATAATGATATGATTCATTTTCCATCACTATAATTCTTTGTTAATTACTATGATATTTGTATTGAATATATATTTATATGATATTTATGGAATAATTACCCTTTTTAATTATAATATATCATCTACCTTTTTACATTTCAATTCATTGGAAAATGATAATGTCACTCGTGTGTATGTGTGAACTACCACCTCGACACATTGATTTGATTTATTTTTCACCACTATTTTATATAAATAATTTTAAATGTGAATAAGATTAATAAATATGATATTTATTTCATTATTAATATTTTGTATATTATGAAACCATTATCAAGGTGTAAGTACAAGAACCATCAAACAGAAACATTCATAGAAAACATATCAGTTTTCACTTGAATGTTTGTATTAATGAAGAATTTATTAATGAAAAGATAATTAATAATTATATTAATGAATACTAAATTATAATTTATATGTTAATATGATTATGTAATATATTTATAATAAATATATATTTATTATATAGGTTTTTGTACATGTATGAAGTAAATAGTAAACTTAAGGTAAGGGATTTATTTTTTAATATCATTTTAATCAATATTTTTTATACTATAATTTACATGATGGGAAATATTATTGATATTTTACTTCAAAAACAATAAATTTTCTTCTCATATGGGTATTTCTATATTTTTTATGTTAGTACAATTTCCCCATATCTGGTACTTGAAATTATGAAGAAAATGTTTTCAAAGAAAGGATGAAAATATTTCCTTTTAGGTCCATAGAATTTTTTTTCCATGTCCATAGTCTTAAAAATTATTTTATAAATATTCATT
Source organism: Viscum album (assembly GCA_963277665.1). Lineage (NCBI taxonomy): Eukaryota > Viridiplantae > Streptophyta > Magnoliopsida > Santalales > Viscaceae > Viscum > Viscum album. The sequence goes on from OY728132.1 coordinate 2,060,506,068, forward strand.
CCTATAATGTAAATGTTTTAATTTTTTCACTATTATTCAATTTATTTATGAAGGTCTAAAAAGTAATAATTCTTATTGTTTTCAAAATTAGTCACTTTATGACTTTACACATAAGTGTGAATGGAATGTTTTATTTTAACAAATACTGAATGAACTTATTTTTATTCCCTGATGACCATTATTTTATTTGAATATCACATTACATTTTTTCTTTATTATTTTTAATTAATTTTTTTTCAACATTTTTGAATTATTGTATAAAATTTTTTTCAAAGAAAAAGATATCATCTCTTGTTTGAAAATAATGGTTTCAAAGGACTTTTAAATATATTTTTACCATTGAAAACATCATTTAAGTATTTTTATTCTTCAATGGGGATTTTGTATTATGAAACCAAACACTTTCATTCGATGGATGGATTATCATGATGATGATTTAAGGATGATTCTATTAAACCCATTTTATTCTCATGAGTTAATTATGTTATGATGAAACCATTATAAAACTCATTTATTTTCAAAAGGGTATAATTTGAAAAAAATGATGAAATGTTTTCTAAACCCATTTTTTTCATGGGCTATGATATGATGATATTTTGAATGTTTTATGATCTTGTGAAAAACATATGTCTATTTTCATTATGTGATGGGTGGAATCGAAATTATACAGATTTCTAAGGAATTTTTTAAATATGGATATCTCATGGGATAATAAAGACTATAATTAGGAGTGAACATAGTTTGGTAATGGAATCTTTACGCTATTATAATCTTAGGAGCGAATCATTACTAAGTAAATTATTGATTAGGGGGTGATCCCAATCCACTATGATAAACCTGGTCAGAATCCTTGAGTATGGAAATGATTATTTTATATAATATCTATGTCTCAAGCTTATTCCTTATAATTATTATATAATATCGTAGCTCATGAATTTTTATTAATTATTTGTAAAAATTTAGACATATATATTTTTCTACGATCGAGCTTTATGCCATGAATTATGATTAATGATATTTGACTGATTGGGTATGGTTATTATAATTTATTATCACTTTATCATACCCTTATTATTACTTTATACTCCTTTATGATCATTAATTGAATCCATTATGTTTACCCTTACAAAGAATATAATCTCACATAATTTTATTTTTCCTTTCCCGAGGCTCTAAATAAATGTTTTAATTATCGTATGTCGATGAACTGTACAATGTAAAAAGATAATTGGGGGAGTATGTTAAATATTTTTCAATAAATATTATGATATCTATATCGTGTCTAAAAATACTCTAAAACATTATGGTTCGGGGATGTATTTTTTATGAGATATATTGAATAATTGTGTTAAATGATGTAATATATATGTATCAATGATTGGATCACCTCATATATATTCATTGAAAGTTAACATGTTTTGGTGAAATCAAGGGCTATGTAGAATATTATAAAACTATCATTAAGTATTTTTATATAATACAAGATACAAAGTTGAAAAATATTATCAATGGTAAATAGTGACATTCAATATGGATGATTATCTATGAATATGTTAAGGTGGTGTGATCAGAGTAACTAAATTAATTTTTCTATAAAGGGTTGTGGGGAAGAACCTAGAATAGTGTATTATAAGCATGTAATAGTGAATCTGACCCATTCCCAATGTACTAGTGGAATATAAAATTCATCATCATTTTAATAGAATGTTAATACTTATTTGATGAATCTTACTAATAGTCTCATAAATTTCTCAAAATATTTTTAATTACAATAATATAAATATATCATAGTGGTTCTACTCATTCACAAAGGAAAAACATTCAATGAATGATAATCTACTACGTTCATTATGGAATTGTGAACTTCTATTTTTTATATTATAGTTACCAAAATTTATGTTTCTTTTATGATTTTGATGTGGTTTCTAATAGGATGACATAATGGATTGGGTTGCATTCAATGACTTCATATATCTGATAAAACTAGTAAGTGGGAATAGAAATTCTAGATGTTCAGTTTTACATGGTACTGATATGTAAAATTAATTCTTAGTTTATTGATAAAGATTAAGTTTTGGTGGTTTTTTCATCATCTCAGTTGATAAGTTTCTTAGGTGCGTCTTCTACAACAACTCACCTAGTTCGTGCACCACACATTATCCATTGACTATGGGTATGCCATTACTGAGAATCTATATTGGCAAGTTGGATTAATAGGCAGTTCAGGTGATTGTATGATTTTTATAATAGATAAGAGAGGGTTCATGTGTTTAAAATTCTAGTAACAACTTATATAGTGTTTCCCAATATGACATGGTACAAAATTATACTTAACTATACCCTGATATATATTTATTTTGATAATAGGTCTTGGGGATCTATGATAATATGGATTTGGATGATGACTATATAGTCCCTTAGTATACGAGATGTAAAAAAATATTATTTATTTTGTACAAGAATATGATGCCTTAGTGATTAACCACTTGTGGTTAATTTTTATATTTGAATTGGAAAAAAAATGGGTTTGGTTATTTAATATTTTAGTGAAAACCTATATGATGTTTCCTATATAGCTTATAAATATATTCTACATAATCGAACCATCTAACATTCGAGTAATTGAAATGGACCATGTTTTGGAGATGATATTATATAAGTATACTCTAACAAATGAGAATGTGATCCTCAAGGGGGGGCCATATGATGGGATTAGTGGGGATCAACCTGAGATTTCATATTCCTGAAGGGTTAGTCTCGTATGTGGGTACCAGTTGAGAATTGGTGGCATAGAGGGGTGGTGGTTTTATCATATTATGCTTGATGTTTATGGATACATATATGATACTCTAGGATGGGTGTTTCGTCACATGAGTTGACACATGATATTGGTATTTTGACAGAAAATCTTTTCATGAGCTATGAATTATATATGATATAGCCAGTGGGTTAGGCAGGCGTTCAAAGTGTCTAGAGATACAAATTAGTATGTAAGTGATCATGGTGATATATAATAGATGTGATTTGATTCAAATTATGGTAAATTGAGTGATGTTTTACCTCATCTTGTTAGTACCCTAGATATGCTAAAACTGAATATATGCATTGGTTTATAATACTGATTCACCTGATATGATATTGGGTATGGGATGCATACATAGTGATTAATTAGATGTTGTGGATGTAGAAGGCATGTGAGGCTCTTTTCTTTGATTTCAAATCATAAGATTTGTTGATGTATATGATATATGTATATATATTCCATGAAATATTTTTGAGTAATACACCATGAGTGTTAGTGTTTTCTTCATATTGGAGGGTTTCAAAGGGAATGGCCAATAAAATTTGGGGAACTATATATTTTTGATTCATTTTAGAGTGGTGAAATAGTTTTTGCACAGATATATGCTAGTAGTTTTGTAATGATGATTGTTAGTGGGAGATTGTGTATTTTTTCTCAACATGTGAAATTTTTGGGATTTTTTGAAAATATTATAGAGGTTATGCAGTAGGATTATTGACGTAACATAGAGATTTGTTATTTGGATAGACGTGTGAGACATTTTTTTGTGATATACGACCCATGTGATCAGAAGTTGTGTTTTTCACAAGATTTTAAAAGAGAATATACCCATTACTTTATGATTTGTTTAATGTATTATGTGTTGGATACACATGACACTGTTGAGTTTGAATCAATGTGAAACCATTTATCGGGATGAGGATCAATGGTTTTTATGAAATTATAGTGTTCTTGATAACCTAAGATATTTAATGAGAATAGAAAATTTCCCTCTATAGAATTGAAGGCATCAGAAATAGATTGAGTTCAGTATAATGGTTGATCTAGGTTTTGGAAAAAGGTTGATGTTCTTGGAAAGAGTTGTCCATGGATCCAGTTGAGCGACATGAATATGATGATGAAACTAGTTAATTAGGTGATCATGGAATGGTATAAGGTGAGTAATATATAGAGGATTGATCCATTAGAATTTTAAGGGTGTGTCTCTTATTATGTTTAAATTTGGGTTGGTGTTTCCTGTGAGGTGGTAATATACAACAATTTATGTATCATTTTGGTAGTTAGTTTTAATAAGTTAGGTAAAATCCATAAATTACATGAATTAATTCATGGATTATGAACACTAGATATATGAATCTATTCTATTATGGTTTAGATATCGAATGGACTTGTCATTTTATAGCCTATATCCCATCTGGATACCGATGGTTAGGTGAATCTAACATATCTATTCTTATGTCAATACCATATTTATGATTTTTTTATTTTTATGGTTAGATTTGTTGCATAGGATTAAATATTAGGATGATCTTGATTTGATCATAGGGTAATTCATGAAGTGAATCATTATTGTTCATGTAATTAAGGGGTGCATGATTTTGGGGGTGAACCGTTTTGTCACTGGGTTCATGGGTTGAATCATGGGGTGAAACATAGTGATGGTTCTTATATAGTAGGTAGTATAAAGTATATTATACACCACATAGAGTATATTTTATTTAGTTTAATTGGTTTATTCATATGTTTGGCCGTTGTTTTTCAAGAAAAAAAACAACATATTTGGGGCCAATGAATGTGCAGAAGATACTCATCTAATTTAGTTATAAATCAGATACAATAGGTAGTTCTATTTTTTAATATGTTTGTTGATTTTTTTTAAAACAACATACATCTATTTTTTTAATAATACACCTCAAAAAGAAAAATCTGTGATGTCTTCTTTTCAATAAAACAGTAATTTTTTATTTTAGATTTTTTTATATATTTAAAATTTTAATGTTTTATTATTATTTTTTAATGGATATATATATTAATAAAAAAAATGTTTCAAAATAATGTATGTTTTACTCAATTACATGACTTTTCTAACCTATAAAATATAAAGTATAAGACCGATATTAATCAAATTAAAAAAATTATTAAACATTTAACAAGTTTTCTAAAATAAAATGAATTTCTTAAAAAATGTTGATGAAAAATAATTTATTTGAATTATAATCCAACTACTTGATGCCTAAAAATGTTTCAAGTACCTTAGTTTTCTAGCCTATAATATATAAAATATATGACTGATATGATTGAAATTTTAAACATTGATTAAACATATAATAAGTAGCCTAAAATAAAAATAATTTCTTAAAAAATATTGATGAAAAATAATTTATAAACTTCTAATCCACCTACTTGAATCTTAATTTTTTTGAAGTACGTGAATTTGAAGTCTTATAAAATATAAACTATAAGACCAATATGAATTAAATTTTAATCATTGATTAACCATATAACAAGTTGTCAAAAATAAAAATAATTTCTTAAAAAATATTAATGCAAAATAATTTATAAGCTTTCTAATCCACCTACATGAATCTTAAAAATGTTTCAAGTGCGTGACTTTGCTGGCCTCAAAAATGTAAACAATAAGACCGATATGAATAAAATTTTAAACATTTATTAAAAATATAACAAGTAGTATAAAATAAAAAAAATCTTAGAAAATGTTGATGAAAAATAATTTATAATCTTTCTAATCGACCTACTTGATACATAGAAATGTTTCAAGTATGTGACTATTCTAGCTGATAAAATATAAACTATAAGACCAATATTAATGAAATTTTAAAATTTTTTTAAACACATAAAAAGAAGTTTAATTTTTAATTTTAATTTATATGGTTCTTATAGGTTCAATTTTATAGGCTTTCAAAATCAAGTAGGTGGCTTAGGATCCTCCTTGACATTTATTATATTCGATCTCACTTCCGAGTTACTTTTCTTACATTCTTTTCATTTTCATTTGTATATTTTAATTATAAAACTCTTTATTTTCAACCCATTTTTAGATGTTTAGGCTATATTTTAACTTTTATTTACATTATTTTTTATAATGTATATTTTATAATATTTAAAAGTTATCTACTAGAAATTTAATAATTTTCTCTATGTTTCAAGTATTCGACTTTAAAAAATGTCAAATATAAAATGTGCCAAAAATATATATGAAAACTGTAATACTGGATAAAAATGTAAGAAGGGATGATAATAATATTATTATTTTCATTTCAATAGACATAAAACATATAAATGAACATGTACAATCATTGTCTATGTCTATAGCGAGGAGATTCTGTCCCACATGGTGGTTTGCCAATAGGATGTCTACTCCGAGTTCGCAGTGGAGTATGATGACCTGGAGAGGGCTGATCCTTAGGCACTGAAACATTGTCTGTCGCATCCTACTTCTATGTGTCAGTGGGAGGAGCGGTCAAGTGTATCTCATACTTCCCTCTTGATCATTCTCCCACTAGGGTGGTAGAAGGACATGACATCATCACAGTGGGGAACCAAGCCTGAAATGGAGATATACCCCAAGACTGTGATGGATCTGGACCCCAAGAAAGAAATAGATCTAGACCCCCTGGATGTGATGGATTTGTACACCATGGTTGTGATTGATATGGACCCCAAAATGGAGAGAACTATGGATATCTCGTCACGAAGTATGGATCACATGCCACTTGAGGCACATTCTGAATCGGATGAGACTGGACTACTAGAGGGATGACCTCTACCTATGGAATATGTGAGGCCTCACATGCATCATGATGTTTTCTACGTCATAGTGTTCATGGCTCATTAACACCACCAGCAGCTGCAAGATGTTCATCTAGGCCAGGAACCCCATATTTCTAGGATAGATGCTCAAAGATGATATCAAAAAGCACACAGAAAGATTCCCTTGACTCCAGTACTACAACATGGATGACTACCCAGCTAAGGACACCATCCTTTTCATCACCACTCTTACGAACAAGCTGCTCTGTGTATCTTCCCTGAAAAGAGATTCAAAAAGAATTTTAAAATTGTTTAATAAAAAAAAAGTGGAAATGTATTGACTTTACATGCAATTCATTTATATTCCATGTCGTGTAAGATATAGTATAGACTTCAGTATATACAATGGATCATACTCAACGTGCTCTGAAGGAATCGATTCATAGGTACACCCTGAATATGAAACTCTACACATCTATGCTAGCAGTCAACAATTCATGAATGTACTCAGTACTAGTCCACATCTTTTCATCCTGTCAACTACATCCCATGATACTGTTATACCTATATTGGCGATAATGGAATTGGCTGAGCATAGAAAAACTAGCGCATGAATCTGTCAGGATGCTTCCACTCAATAATATAAAACATAATGAGGGGAACTATGACCATATTATCCTCAAGCCCAACAGTGCAGTATGTTTGCAACTAGTCCATAATACTCATGTATGGAAGCCATGCAATCTGAAATGACATGTGAGTTTGTCAAAAAATCTCATACTTAAAAACCAAAATTGATGCTATTATAAATTTTTTTAGACAGTGATAGATTTTATATACATACTTAGCCAGGTAAGAGACTGTCAAACTGGAGCTAAAATATTCCCAAATGGAGTCTTGGAACTACGTTGAAATTGTGTCGCTGACAACACCTGTAAAATACAACATCGATAGTGATAAATAATGATAAATTAATGTCAATAACTCTTAGTAGCATTAGAAACCAATAGAAATGACTGATTATACAAGCGTCTAGACAGAGCGTAATGTAGCACCTCCATATCGATCGACAGACCAACAATATCATGACGGAATGCAAGGATATGCTCTCATGCCCACATATGAATAAGGATGAAGCATCCCACGAGACATGTGTAGTCCATGTGGGATAGCGTACATAATGTCATGTATGTGTATTCCAATAATAATGATCCCCAAATGTATATCCCTACCTAATCATGGTCTTCTAGTAGGGGTAGATACATCATGTGCACGTGAATCCCTGAGTGATCAATACACATGGTGCCTCTAATGAGACGTAATATATATGAACGGGAATAACACATGATAGTCTGCTAGTCAGTTTTATCTTATAAATGTGGAATCTGCACCTCCAACCAAGGCATATATATGTACTCTCCATCTATATCCCTACTGTCAGATAAAATTTCAACACCTTAAAAGTACTGAGAAAGGTCAGGCTATGATGAAAGAGTGGGTCCAATAATGGGTCTCCCCTAGATAGGAAGAACGAGAAGCACTGGCACATCTTGAAGGGTGATGGTCATATCTCCCTCAGGCAGGTGTATTGTATGTGTCACTCTGATATACATTTTTGGATTATTGGTATTCTGATTTTCAGAATTGTAGGGATAATATTTCTAAATATTTGGGTCTTGAATTTTGTTAGACATATTTTAAAGGAGTTTTATGATTAACTATTTATGGATTCGATTAAGATCTACAATTGGAATTACTAATTATGTTTTATGAATTTATCTAATTAGCTATATTGAATAACTTATTCTAATCATTACGATATTATTATTTTGTTATATAAAGGATTATTAAAATTTCAGACACATATTGTTATCCAAAACTGTGGTAAAGGAAAGATGTTTTTGGGTTTATAATTCATATTTTTGGTTTTAGGATTTAGATATAAGGGTTTAAGATATTGTGTTTTGGGTCTAGGTTTTTGGTGTTTTTATACTATTTTAGGGGTTAGGATTATGAATTTTTGGTTAGGGTTTAGGTTTTAAGGTTTATGGTTTAGAATTTTGATATTGATGTTTATAAAATATATTTTTGGGTTTACTGCTCTTTTTTGGGATTTGGGGTCTATAAAACTAAGAAAAAAAGAAGATGTAACAACATATAATTTAAAATATGTGAATGTAACAATTAAGAAAATACATCATTTTGGATGAGACCATGAACTCGACCCAACAATGTTAGGGAATCATTTCCGGTTATGACATTCTTGATGACATATGACTCATGTCAAACTCTGCCCTTGTTATTTAGTCTAGTCCATCTCATTATGCATTCTACTGGACTTAGGTCTCCAATGAGGACACAAACGATTAATGTTAGGTATCACTATCTGCAGGCCTTCATGCATTGGGAAATAACGAAACTTCCCAATATGCATCCATGGTGCTACATAAAAGGTAGAAATGGTGTTCATCTAGTACAATGGATAAACATATTCTTCCCATGATATGTATAAAGAGGCACATACTAGAAATTGAGTGTGTGCATGGAAACTGTATGGCCTGAAAGTTTCGACATTGACATAGCCTCATTTCAAGTAATACCTCCATTTTTCACCGACGTGATTCGTGATGGGCTCTAAACACTCTTGAAGATAAAATAGAGAGTCTTCTCATCAAAAAGGTATACATGATAACCAGGAGCTCCTTCAATATTATTTTCAATCTCTCATTGAAAGTTTCTTATATTCCTTAACTCCTGCAGTATTCCATTTAATGCTAGTTTTTTTCTATCGACAAAGTACATCAAACATCGATATAATGTCTCTTGAACTAGGGAATTTATAGGTAGCTTGTGAATCCCATTGAAGACACCATTGATTCACTCCCCAGTGTTTGTGGTCATGTGTCCATACCTTTTCCCCCCATTATATGGAAATGTCCATTTTTCTTTTGGAATCTGCATCATATAATCATAAAATTCTTAATTATCTTAGAATATTTGTTCAAAATATTCTTCAAACTATTATTGATGTAACTCATATTCTACATAGAATAGATTATATTTCACATAATTTTATTTTATCTCTATGTTGAAATAGTAAAAAAAAAACAAATACAATGTTTACCAAGCCTCGTGATTTTATTATTCATCGATTCATAGTTTAATTTGTTATGCACATTTCTAGAAATGTGTCTAATGCAGAACCGATGATGTGCATTTGGGTATATCCATGTATCAGGATCCACATTGATTTACTCATTAATTTACTAATGGAGATCGGATACCAAACAAACACACCAAATGTTGGTGAAATGGTTACTGATACATTCCAGAAACCAGCTCCACGATTCATAGTATTATTTCGCTACAATGGAAAAGGAAAGCAGAAGAGGTGAACGGTTTCCATCTTGGGTTACTGCAATAAAAAATACGACCTTTTATTTTCCATATAGAAACATTCCATCAATCTAAATAAACTATTTGCTGAAACGAAATGTGGAGATACAGGGGAGGAGTGCCGAGTACAACCAATGAAATTGAACACGAAATGAATCAAGTCGATTATCAGGAGACACATGTTTGTTTGTATCAGGATGGAAGAAAAACAAGGTTATGATGCCTCACTATGGATAATAATTATGGAAACACTCGATATGAGTCATCCCAATCTTCACAAACATTCAGAATTGCCTTCTATTTCACCAACCTTTTCTTATTATAGGAAATCTTATAAATGAATGTCTATTGTATCCTCTCTTGAACAACAGATATTAGAACATCTTGGCATATCCTAATCATCTCAATAGTAATGGATGACAAACATTCTGCATCCAATGAGGTATGATCTTTTGTTAGGCTTGGATGAAAGCAAGTATGAGCAACCTTAATCCTCAAGATTCATTAACCAACAAATGCAATGTACGGAATCAACCTCAAGAGAAATCTACAATAATCCCCATACTTCTCGCACCATATTAAATATTTACTATGACCTGATTCATGACCTTTATTTTTGTAGTGCCTCTTAATGTGAAATCTCTTTAGCATGCTTTTTAATGCATCTTTACTTGGATAATTTTTTCCAACATATAAGGTTTTCTCTATCTCACTAATCCTATCTGGTACGACTCCATGGAACTCAGTTTTCGGTGTGAGAAAATTATTTTCAAATTCAAGAACTCGTGCCATTGATTTTGACCAGGATACAAGGAGTGGTGGATGATTTATTGTAGTTCTAAGATTCTGTACAACTAATGAATTACTAAAAACCTCTTCCATAACTTCCGCTGGTCCCACCTCATCCGTAATTTTTTCACCAATTGTTCCATCATTACAAAACTCCTCATCAGAAGTTTGATTAACATGTTTATCTGAGAGATCACTTAGGTTGTCCTATTCGGCATGATTTGGAATATGCTCGATTTCATGTGTTGGACTATCTCCAACCACTCTTGTAATTCATCATCTTCATACAATTAGACAATGTTGTTGTAAATTATAAACATCAAAATATAACTCCATCATGGTACCATCTTACCATTGAGAAAATAAATTAATTTCTTGGACCCACTGTGCATCAGTAACTAATGGACAAGCTTGATGCCAGTGTGTTTATGGAAATTCAAAATGTCTATAACTCATAGACTTGATCTCTTGATTTGGTCTCAGATTTATGAAACCACAAATACTCTCTTGAAAGTCACTTAGGGTTACACAACTAGTTGTACTAACCACTATAATTGGTTATGTACTGTAAGAATCTCCTTACTCAATTTGAATTACTTCCCCATTACAGTACACATAGGAAAAACATGAATCTCAACATCAAAAAGGTTTCTTTCATCAAAATTATTATAGTGTAACGAATATTAACAATGATGGTTGACCGTGTAAAATTTATTAGAATTTCAATTTAGGACAACTTCTTATACACTAAAATGTTCTATATATTATATGGATTCATTTTTTAATCCTATGTTATTTATTAATTAATCTATAATTAATCATTGCTAATAATAACTATTATTTATAAACTATATAATTTTTATGATACTAACATTATAAAACATTTTATTCTCCATTTCAATTCATATAATTATAATCATCATTTTATCAACTAATTATCTTAGCACATTTTTAATTAATCAATCATTCCTTAATCACTAGTTAATCATTATGAAGTTATTCTTTAATTATTTATTCTTTAGTCATTAATCTTATTATATTCATTAGTTAATTACATTTAAATAATCATATGTATTAATTGTTAATACTAATTTATCATTAATATATCTATAATTAGTCATTACTAATAGTAATTATTATTTCTAAACTATATATAAATAATTAAACTAATTAATAAATATAATCTTTAAAAAATAGATTAAAAAACATTTAATTACTTATAATAACTTTCATTCTTTAATTATTTTTTCTTTATCCATTTCATTATATAACATCATAATTTTTATTTTATCATTGATAAATATACTGATTCAATTTTCTCTTCTATCTATATTTTAGTTGTTTATATATAAAATATGAATCATTTTAAGTATATCCCCTAAGAGTGTCAAAATAGAAGTATAGAAAGGCTCGTTTTTGTGCACCATTTTCCATTCAAGTCTAGATCAATACCCTTTTTTTGGGGTTTTACCCATAGGTATATATTTTCTAGAGCCACATCCACTTGTTTCTATCCATACATTTATTTTATTTCATAGATAACCACAAAATCATTATTCTACCAAAATTTCACAATACTTAATCCTGAGTATTAATCAATACTTAATCTACAATTAATCATTACTAATAAAAATTATTATTCCAAACAATATATAACTAATTAAATAACCTAATAAACAAAATATTTAGAACTAAATAAACAACTTAAGAAATGAAATATTAAAAACTAAAAAGAATTCAATTTAATAAATAAAAAACATTAAATTAAATAAAAAATACCACTAAATGATGCTTTGAAAAAAACGTCATTCTTTTGGACCACCGACTCCACTGCACAGAAAAGGAATTTCATAGAGATGGAAGACGTTGATTTAGGAGAGATGAGGGAAAAATTATGTGAGTTGAATTGGAGAGGGTTTCCCTTTTATAGGGAGCTGTGAAAAAGGTGGCATCGTCGATACTGCCTTTCGCAATTGTTTGGGGCCAAAGGAAACTTTGGTGGTGCTGCCTTCACCTCACCCAGTGGCTAAAGGCAGCACCCAACAAACCGCATTTTCCATTTCATAGATCCGATCCAAATATAATGCATGATATGGATGGCGGCATCAATGATTCCACCATTGAAATGTATTTTAAAAACGAATTTAATCATATGCTATTTTTTAATTTGTTTTTTCAGGAAAAATATTAAAAATAATTCTTAGGTAGTAAATTAATTTTTCTACTATTTTAAATGTTATTGGGTGTGGTGATATAGGAACCAAATCAAACAGTTCATTAGACAACTAAAAATATGTTTGGTTCTGATATTGAAGAGAATTATGGATAAAAAACAACCATTATGAGTTGAAGCGTATGGTGGGGGGAAACACAACCTGTGTGATGAGTAAAATTGTGGAACAATGAAGTTTTAGGTAAAAAGGGAGATTTTAAGCCCTGTCATGGTGTTTTAGTGGTGGTAGTCTGTGGTGGATTGGTTTTGGATGGATAATGTGCCTCATAGTTGTAGTTATATAGATAATATTTGTTTGAAATTAAAATATGGATCACAGCGACCTAAGAAAGAATTTATAACCATGATATGTCAAGATTAATGGTTTATGAGACTTAGTAGAGACTGTAAGTGTTATGGTGGGGTGGTTGTAAAATCATATACCTTTTTAGGATGTGAAATTCCAAGTGAATTTGAATTTTGTTTATATTTTTGTGGATGGTTTGTTCTTAGATCAGAGACTTACAATGAGAATATGAGATTTCAAACACCTAAAAATGATGTTTTGGAGGTGTATAATGGATTGGTGGATGTATAAAAAAATTTTATGGATGATAGATAAGTTTTCGAGGTCTTGGGTGATGGAAAAGTGTATTAGTGGGCCTTTGACGATGTGAATGGGCCACTCATATATTGAAATTTTTACATAGGATGTGTTCCATGAATTTACAATTTAAAAGGGGGATAAAAGAGGGAGAAGGGGTAACTACATAAAAAATCATGGCATGAAACATATGGAAGAATCATGATAAAATCCCAGTTGATTGAATTTTAACATGGGAACTTTAATCATTTTTTGGCCAAATTGTTTTAGTGTTTAGGGGGTTTGGTATTATAGAGGCTATTTTGTTCATCCACTTTCCCATAAATCTCTAACTTCAATTACCCTTACATTGGGGTGGATCTTGGTGCCTTTGGGTAGAAATCATTGGTACATTATTCAGATTTCTCATTCATCTTTTGTTCTCCTTGGATGGATGAGGATTTCAGTTGAAATAGTCTATCATTTATCACTAATTATCCTATATCAATATGGATTTAGACATTTCATGGTAATTTTTTCAATCATAATGATGGGGAGTCTCATGAATAAATATTCATGTTGTTTCAGGTTGTTTTAGAAAAGGAATATCACTATTTCAATTTTTGAAGGGTTCTGGTCCTAACTAATATTATTTAGTCCCTGACTCAATGTTTTTAATTAGCGATTTAATGTTAATTAATTCTGGTGTTGTGTCCGTAGTGGGATGAACCTCACTGTTGGAAATTTGGGAATGACATGATTACTTGGATAGATTTTATACATTATTTTCTTTAAAGTTATTTGATTAATTATAATATATAATAATTAATTTTTAGAAATTACTGGTTCTATACAGGGCCTTGGAAGAATGGATGATGGTCGAATGGACATGAATAGAACTACCCGGATTTGAGTAATGAAGTGGATAAATGATTTAGGTAGGTGGTCCCTTGTACATTCGTAATGGTATTTGTTATTATTATTTAGGCTTGGAACGTGATTTAATGTTTCTCAACTAAGGGTGATTGACCCATTTAAATTTAATTAAATATTTTATTTAAATTTGTATTCCTGTAAACACTATATAATGTTACAAAGGACATAATTGAAGATTGGGAACTTGCCTGATTACCTCGAACATGGAGGGTTGATGCCTTCATTGTAATTTTATGCTTGAGTCTTATGGAACCTAAGCGGTGTTAATTGACTGGAATATAATCAATGAGATACATTTACCTCAGTGTTTAAACCTAAGATAACTCCATATAATGAATAGTATTAGGTTGAGATGATTGGACGTTGTAGTCCATCTGAGATCCTTGATATGCTTTAGAGCAATTTCAGTAGTGATATGATAGTAGGGTGACATTTCCTTCCCTAATTAGATTTTGTAACCGGGGTAGGTAGAAATGGGTAGTTAAATGATACATTGGGTATTCAAAAATACCTTAGGGTGAATTGGGCACTATAAAGGGATTTGATCACTCTCTATATAGACCCATTCCTTTAGCACAATATATTTCATGATTTAGAACATACATTTCCAAGGATCTAGAGGTCTTGTGTGTATGAAATATTAGATACATAAGTATATCATCTTAAACTTTTAAACAAAATCCTTTTTTAAAACTCAAAAATGTAATCCAAAATTCCATAGATCTTAAAAAATATCATAGGATATTCTGTTAAAAATTCACAAGGAAAATGGTGAGCTAGAAAGGCCAAAAAGTGAATAAATATGGTAGTAAAGCATTAAATGAGAGTAAAGAAGCATAAAATGACATCATAAAGAAAATAATCATAATTATGAAGACATTGAATAAATAAATTAAGTCATAAAATCTTGGAAACATTGAATATGTGGAATCAACTTAAGACATGACATTATAAAAATAACTTAAGGGTCACACTAAAGATCGCATTTATAATGCAAAAAATATCCCATGATGGGTCAGGTTTTCTTTTCCATTCACATAAAAATAGTGTAAAATTTCCATGGTAGACTATATTCACTCCCTAATTCCATAAAAATATCTAATATGATATAAATATTTATCAAATTCATTGAAGAGCTATATATTTTTGGGCCCACCCCTTATATTAAATATTGTTCTTAGGCTTACCAGTCATGCACCATACATAGTATCTAATGAGATATGAACATTAACCATTTAATTAGAGGCATATTAGATTATTTTACCCCCAATATATTAATAAATATCATTAATATATGTTCCACAGAAAAAATTAACGATGTATAATTCGTAATCCTGATCAGACCAATGAGCAAAAAGTAGGTTTTAGAATTATTATTTATGTCATAAATAAATGAAAAAATCATAAGTTTTTTCTGGGAATTAAATGATATTAAACATTAATAATGGAAAAATATACATATATATTTAAAATTGAGTTATAATGTAGAAAAGTTATTACCGGGATTTTGGTGAATAATGAATAAAAACAATGCACTTTGGAAATGATTTAGAAAAAAAATAATGCTATTTTAAATAAGGTAAGAGAATATTGTTTTCCACGAAACTAAAAGTCTAAAAATAAAGGGTTATTCTTAAAATAATTAATATATATAAAGGAAATTCATGATTTAAAATCTTCTTATTGGAGATATTCTTCACATTTGACATGAAATAGGATAATTCCCTTAAATCGACTTAAATTAAATATGTGAATTTCAAATTGAAATAAAAACATGTATAACCCCATACATTAAAGAAAATTTATCTAGGTATATATGTAAGGGACATATATATAAAAATATAAGTGGTACATGGGTATAATACGACATAAAAAGGAAAAAAAAGAATGAAAACATGTAACCAAAAAAAGGGGGTGGTATAAAAGATCATTTTTATGTTTGAAAAAACATTTATTGAAATCCAAAATCATACAATAAGATAATAGAACTATATTTTGTAAATTTGGAGAAGTTAAATGTGATGTTAACATGATAATGAAATTAACAAGGATTATAATTAAAAAGGATAACAATGGTGGGAAGGGATATTATGGACAAGGATAAAAACCGTCGTTGAATTTCAATTTTAAATACCATGAATAAATTTAACAGTTGATATTATATATAAAATTATTAGTATATACACCATTTAATATAAATTACGTTAAAAAGTAAAAAAAATCTCAAATAAGGAAATTTTGAGACAAAACCCTTACCCCATGACTAATAGTGATCTTAAATTTTACATAACTCAATTAATGAAAAAATAATGTTCATTAGATATATATCCAATAATAATATTTATCTATATATATATAAGTCATGTTTATTATCGTTTGATACTTGTTATTACCATTGTTTTCTATTACATCAGTTAATTGGGATTATTTGGTTAATTTCTTTATAAAAATTTCAGTTTATTTATAGTGGTCAAAGGTGTTGAAAAATAACTTTATGATCTCTAGAATTTTGGAATATTATTTTCATTATTATTCAATTTGGATAATTCATATAAAGATCCAAATAATAACCCAAAATATATCAAAATTAAGAATAGTTCCTTGATAAGACCATTTAAGGATATTAAAGTAACTAAGATAATTTGATCTTAATCACATATATAAAAAACTGAATATTATTCTTCCAAAATATTCATATTGTGAAAAATATAATATAATAAAATAAATAATATTTTTGAACCTACAATTTCAGGTTATGATGTAAAATTTAGAATTTCATTCATGGAGGTGGTAGTCCACAAACATACAAATGACTGTATTTTCATTATTTAAATGATTTTTAAAGAGAATATAAAATGGATATATAATTATTATAAAAGATCTTAGATTGAATGCCATGAAGGCCATAATTTTTATTTTATTTTTGATAATACACATTTAGAGGGTTGTGGGGGACCCCTTACAATTCCTGAAGGCTTAAGTGACAAATTACATGACCCGTAGGTCATAGAGAAAATCATCCCAAACAAGAAAAAATGGAACTAATCGTCCCTAGCTAATATCATGATGTCATCTATCCACCTTCGTATGGATTTAAGACTAGAAATCCAATATAAAGCTTTATAGTACTAGAACCGATGTCAATTCCATACCCTCTCATTCATCCAATTATGGTTAGATATAATCTGGTGAATGTGAATCCTCTAAAACCTCATCAAAGGTGTTGTTCCTTGAAATATTTCTAGTAATATATGTCTTCATCATGTTTCCTGAGGGCCTTAAGGTGGAATATAGGCCATGAGGTTTCCATAACGCCTTTTGGTGGACCTAAATCCTTACTAGACCATTTTCCTTGGGTAGCAGAAAGTCCTTAATGAACCATATGACCTAATTAGTGGACTAAATTCCCAAATAGATGAATAGTTCTAGCTACTACAGTACAAAAAATACCTTCTACAGTTCTACTATAGTTACTTAGAAATTATTCTATACTCTGATTTGATCTTGGGGATCTTGGATGCACTTGCTGAGTCCTCACCAACCAGGTTAAGGCTCAAGTTCTTATAATAGCTCATAATAATATTAAAATTTATGGAATTATCATACCATCCTGGATAGAAGGCATTTTTTGGGTGTAGAAGATGAAAAGATCTATAGAATTAGGATTGAGAGTATTTTATCTTCATTACATGTTCTCCCTTTGGTAAATCCTTAATGATCCATAGATTAGAATTTTCATAAAACCAAGTCATTAAAGGCTTAGGGATTGTATTTAGGAGATACTGGTGATGTTTTTTGATTTATCCAAATCTGTGGAATGGTTGGAGAAATGGGGAATATGTGGTCTCCTTTTATAAGTTAAGAAAAAAGAAACTT
The DNA here is from genome assembly GCA_963277665.1 of Viscum album. Classification (NCBI taxonomy): domain Eukaryota; kingdom Viridiplantae; phylum Streptophyta; class Magnoliopsida; order Santalales; family Viscaceae; genus Viscum; species Viscum album. The sequence goes on from OY728132.1 coordinate 2,060,524,434, forward strand.
GGGTAAAAACTAATTATTTATCAATAATATAAACCCCTTATTCCATTTAAAAGCCTCAAATTATGGCCAATAATAGTTTCGGGATGGAAATAAGGTTTATACTCCCATGACCATCAAATATTTAACAAGTTTCCACCTTCTATATCTTTTTTTCACTATGTTAAACAAATTTAAAGCAAATTTACCCATATTCTGGTAACACCAATTTCACTGTTGGAAACTTATTTTAAAATCCAGAATTATTATATAATTTATTTAACAATATTCACATTATAATTTAAAATATAAAAATTTATATATTAAAAATTTCTTTAGTTATATATATTAATTTTAGTATTAGCACATATAAGTCATGTAAACCGTTTCTTAAAAATAACCCATTCTATTCCAAAAAAATTGGTGTTGGATTAAATTTAAAATTTTTTTGATTTTAAATACATATTTTAAAAAAAAACAAATAAGTTTTTTTATTTCAAATAAACAAGTAACCAAAATTACCAAAATATAAAAAATGGTTTTTTTAGGATTAAAATATTACGTTTTTATATAGTTAAACACAAGGTGTACATATTTAAAGATATAGCATTAAAAAAATAAATTTATTAATTATATGATCAATTAAAATGTTTTTTGAAAACCTGAGTCTCACTTATATATTTATAATGCAATAAAATAACTATTTTGGAAAAAACAATATATTTTATTTTTAATCTAAAAATCATTTATTTTAAAAAAATCCCAAAAATTATTCCTAAGGTTATGTTCAAATGTTGAATCCAAAAATAGAATTTATTTTATTATATTTGAATAATATAAGTGATAAAAATTAATTTGAAAATAATTAATGTTTAATGTATTGAAAAAAATATTCTTTTGAAAAAATATATTATACATTCGAAAATGTAAAATATGGGTTTTAAAATAAAACTGACATTTTAAAATCATAATATCACTTGTAAAATAAATATTTTTTTTGATTAAGTTTTCATAATTTTTAAATTCATACTTATATAATAACAATGTCATAAAATTCAAGTTATCTATAAAAATAGTATTTTTCATTATTTTCCTAAAAATCATTGTTTTTATGAAAAACCCAAAAACTCATATCAAAAAATTATTTTTATTATGTAATATTAAATTTCTATAACTCCCTTATTTTAAAATTTAATTAAAATTACAAAATACAAAGTGAAACTATTTTCATTAGAAAATAACTTTTTAAAATACTAGTAATAGTTATTCATAATTTAAATAAAACACTAATAGAGATATCATTAATCAATGAATATTAGATTTTTATAAAATTATCATTTAATCATAATATATGTTGTATTATTTAATAAAAATTCAAATACATAAAATGATATATTCTTACATATAAAAATTAATTAAGTTAATTTGTATAAAATATCTTATATATATTAATATATTTCATAATTTAGTTACTTCTATTCATACCAACTAATTCAAATTCTAGGATTTCATGGTCTAAACATATTCAAGTGTTATGATAGTTCGACATTACTTGGGGATAATGCTATCAAAAATAAATGACTAAATTAATGGAAAAATATATTAAAATATTATGTTGTTTCATTCTCCCACACATAAATAAATTGTTTCCTAATAATTTTTAATCTCATATCATGGGATTAAATTCAATACGGAGGTCCTAATTGACAATATAATTTTTATTGATCATGGGATGATTTACTATATGAAATGATTTTTTCTAATAAGAATATTGATATAACTCCTTTGTAAAAAGAGTTAGATTATTCCTAATAGAATCATAATAAGTGAATAATGGATAAATATACAAACAATAATATTCCTCAAATCTTGAATATATTTAATATACAATGGAAATAATAATTATACCACAAAACATTTTTTATTTATAACTCAATACAAAATAAGTGAAATATTACTTAACATAAGACATTGATATATCTAGATTCAAAAATAACTATTGACCTCAATAGTACTAATTTTAGAGATTGATCCTAATTACCATAATTTAAGAGGTGGTTTTTATTGGTTTTCCACTTTATCCCTTGGATTGCTGCATTGGGTTACACAGTTACCAAAGTCCTCACATTTCAAACATTGAATAAACTGTGGATATTTGGGAATAAAAATTTATTCCCTACTTGTATACTTATTTTTTTAACTCAATATCTTCTTTATATATTCCCTCATTCACAATGGTGAATAATTCTCTATCCCCCTTGAGGAAATTTCCAGAGTGATTCTTCCAACAGTGTGGATATGTATGTTTTTGAATGTTCTTTCCATTGTTGACTATATCAAATGAGTTCCCCTTAAACATCATCCTTATATTCGTTGGTGAGTTCAGGAATTCAATTATGATTTCATATTTAATCCTATTTCTTGATATTTGGTTTATCATAACTACCATATTTCTCATTCCACCTCCCACATTAATTATTTGATAGCTTACACAATCCTTATATTATACCTCACACCTAATGTTTGATCAGTTCCTTCTAGTTCTAACCATTTCTAAAAAGAATAGGGCTTAACATGAATGATGAATAATTGTTATCATAATAGAATTATCCAAGATATCCAAAGGGATATTATACTTGATTATGTCTTACTTTATAATACCATCATTTTAGGCTATAATTATTTTAGTTCAAGTTATATCACTCTTTTTTTCCTATATCATTCCAAATTTAGCATATATCATTCTCCAATCAAATTATATCATTCTTGATTAAAACTATATCATTATAGATTAATATTATTTTACTTTATATTTAGTTTTATCATACTTCTAAACTAAATGTCATAAAATAATCATGGAATCATTCGTTCATAATGGTAAACAAATAGTTCATGATCAGCCAAATAAAATCCCCTATGAATTTCTAGAAAATTGTGAGGTTAGGACTCCTAATCATGCACCAAGTTATAATTGATATAATACCCAACACATTCTCATTGTGGTTAATACCCATATGTAAAACTATGTCAGATCATGAATCCACATAGTTGTATCTATGCCGGCATGTAATTGCAAGAAAGCTACATAATCTCTACTTTAGACATATTTAATGATGTTCACTTAAACATAGTCTTACCTCTTAGACTTCCCACTATAGGTTTAACTATGGTTATGTCATACCAGTATCCCAAAATAAATATACCTTCCTGTGATACCAACAATAGAGACCCAAGCCTTAAATATACTTATTTCATGATTTTTAACATACATACCCAATAATACACACCAATGATGATGATATATAGTTTGTTGGGAGATTAGATACCTAAGTATATCATCATAAACATAAAAATAATATCATTATTTGAAACTCCAAATTTAATTCCTAACTCCAAAATATGTTCTAAAATTGAATAGGATACCCTGGAAAAAATATATAAAGAAAAATATATGATAGAAATACTAGTAAAGGAATAAACATTAAAATAAAGCACAACATGAGATTAAAGAGGCATAATATGATATCATTAATATATTGATCATAATAATTAAAATATAGAATAAGTATATGAAATAATAAATCATGGAAACATATAATATATGGCTATAACATAAAACATGTCATTAGAAAAATAAGTCAAGTTTCACTCCCATGATCATGATCATAGAGTGGAAAAAGTCCCAACTATGGGTTGGAATCACTCTCAATTCCTATAAACATAGTGATCAATGTCACTTAGTGGATTATGTTCACTCTCTAATCCCATACATAACATGATAGAATATGTAAAGATTTACCTAATTCATTGGATGACTATATAATTCTTGTCCCACCTGTCACATATCAGAATATGGTTTGGATAACCTCTAATAAACTATGCATAATATCTCATGAGATGGAAATATTGCCTAATTAATTTTAAGGATATATAATTCCAGTCCCACAAGTTTCATAATCCAAATAAAATATATGTTCTCCACATAAAAAAAGAAACCATTCAAAAATCCAAAGCATGATCAAACCTATGTGAAGGAAGTGGGTTTCATATTTCTAATTTATATCATAACTGAATGAAAAAAATAAGTATTATCAAGGAATTAAATCATTTAGAAATTGATTATTTGGAAAATATATATTCTTGTTGAACATGTAGTTTTAATGTAGACAATTTATTAGAGGTATTTCTAAGAAGAAAGAATAAAATAAACAACTTGAGTGATGATTTATAAAACAAGTATGAATTTTTTTTAAACAAATAAAGAACATAATATTTTCCATGAAACTATATCTGATCCAAGATAATTATACATTAAATTATTTGGTACATTATAATACATTCATTTTATATAAACATTTTATGGGCGTGATACTTGAAATGAGATTAGAAAAAAGATAGTTTCCATAAATTAGGTATACATAAAAATGTGAATTTTAATAGGAAATAAAAAATGAATAACCAAATAAATAAAATGGATATTTTACTATGTATATATTTAGTGGAAATTTTATAAAAAGAATATAATTAAATGAGAATAATACCGCAAAAAAAGGGAGAAAATTATGGATAATGTGTAAAAAACTAGCAAGGGTGGTACAGAACATCCAATTTTTATATTTCAAAACACCTTTTTTCAAATAACACATAATCAAATAATATAATAAAACATTTTTTTAAAATTATTATTTGGTAAATTTTATTTTAACATGATATAAAATTTAATTAATTTTCAAATTAAGAAGGATGACACTAGTGGGAAGGAAACATATGGATAAGGAGGGGAATCTATCGTTTAAAGGGATGAGAATTATTCTAATCATAGATTCATTTTCATAAATTATTACAACACAAAATTAATGTATATATAAATAAAAATTTATATCCCATGGCCAAAATATGTTATACTATCTGATATGAAAGAATAATGTCAATGATAATCATTATAAATCCTGAAATTAGGGTTACATATGAAATATCGTTAATCTGTAATGATTTTCTTCTCAATCACCCTTTATTAATGTATGATTTGATATTATACACCAATAATAATTTTTAAACAATAACTACTACCCCATTGACTAGTATATTATATATTATTATTTAATCAATAAAAAACACTTCTATTCATTCTCTTTATTATTGTGATCTATGATTGATGAACAGAACATCCATTTTTTTATATCTAAAAACACCTTTTTTCAAATAAAACATCATAAAATGAGATAATAAAACTTTATTATGAGAATAATATATGATAAATATTATTATAACATTATGTGAAATGTAATTAAGTTTCAAATTAATAAGTAGAACATTGGTTGGAAGGAAAATTGTGGAAGATGAGGGGAAACTGTTGTTTAAATGTATATGAATTATTCTTAACATTGATTCATTTTTATAAAGGATTACATCACACAATTAGAGTATAAATATATAAAAATTTATATCCTAAGACCAAATTATGGTATACCCTCTTATATTAAAGAAAAAATTCAATGAGAATCATTATAAATCAGTTAATCAGATTGAGATATGAAACACTGTTATATTCCATAGAATTCAACAATCATAGATCACAATAATGAAGAGAATGATTGGGAGTGTTTTTATATAGATTAAATGATAATATATAATATAATAATTCAATGGGGTAGTAGTTATTCCATAAAAATGATCATTGGAGTATAATATCAAAGAATTCCTCAATAATTGGTGATTGAGATAAAAAACCCTTATAGATTAAGAACCATTCTAATAAAAACCCCTTTAAGAGAGAGAGAGAATTATTTTAAAGGTAAAATACTATGAATAAATTTAATATGTAATGACTCATGTTTTGACATGAAAAAATTTGGAATATTCCTTTGAATATTTCTGAATCCAAGTACTGAGTAGTTACTTGAATATGGGTCTCTGAGAGTCTCAGAGCGGTGAATTTAAAAATATTAAATATATTTTCTCACATGCACACAGTTTCACTTGAAATAGGAATATATCCTATACAATTTATTATCATATCTATGAGACCGTGGTTTAATTCAAAACATCATGTTTACAGAAGGCATGTCATAATGTTTTCAACGCTGGGAGGTTTTGTTGGAGGTGAGTTGGTGGGGAATTAAGTGGTGCGTTAATTAATTAAATAATAATTCCTTTAATTAATTAATAAAAACCTAATAAATATCCCCCTTCTATTTTGTTCATCAACAACCAATATAAACACACCCATCATCTCCTCCTCTCCTTTCTATGTATATGAAAGGAAATGAAGCCAAATCGACAATGCAAGGTGTTACCAATCACCATTTCTAACATAAATCATCATCAGATTGAGAAGAAGAATGATCTGATCATTGTTATTCAATCAAAGATTCATAATTTAACCTTAGTGTTAGGTTTATTTGGTTTTGGGTACCTATAACATTGTATATTTATTTCTCTAAAGTTATAGATCCCAATGGAAATTGCTATATATCCTTGATAGGTAGATATTCATGTTTTGGGAAAAAACAGGGTGAATCTTGGTGTTTTACCAGTAACTCCCCACTAAAATTAGTAACTAAATGGTGTGTAGTCTAGTAATACATTCTACATATCCCTTTCTATTCATGTAAGAAGAAATATAGGGAATACATATCTTGTATCAGGGTTACACACCATGCAGAGACCCCAAACTGTGTGACCATGGGACATAGCTTGGGAAGCAATGTGAAAACACATGGCCATGTAAAAACACATGACCAAAGTACATAAACATGTGGTATTCTATACAGGAACAAGTAAAACACATATCCATGTTTCAAATTTTGTTAAACAAGTCATGTTTTATTGGATACATGGTGTGTAATGGACATGGTTGGCTGGGCAGTGTAGAAGAGGAACATGACCAAGGGTCGAGCAAAGCAGGATATAACATGTATTATATTTACACTCCTAGTATTCCTATATGGGTTTCCAACTGATGTAGATAGGATCCATATCCAGGTTCTCATGTGTTCTCACATGTCATGTTTACCCCAGTTCATGTTCTATACTCCCAGGGGATCTTCTTGAAATTTTCTACCTACCATATCTCCTTCTTTAAAACATTGATGTATGCTTCTGAGCATCATATCCTAAGTAGTTTTCTTCATAGAATGTGACATTGTATGTTTTTAGACCAATGAGATATGAGGTGGCATATATATAGCAATATTAATGTGTGGTGGAGTTTGACCCCTCAGAGAACGAGTTTCCCTTACCTCTGTACATTGGTAAGGATATAACTCTAAATTTTGGGGGTGTGGGTTATTCACCTTTGGGCAGATATTATGGGTAGGGTATGCCAATATTTGGGTAGGGAACATATTCCCCATATCATTCATTTATTTTGAGATTCCCCTCCATTAGATTTCTATGGGGCATCTCCTCCAAACTTGTTATCCAGATAGAGTAGGTACTCTTCTATTGGACCATGATTTAAGTCCTCTGTCCATGGAGTCAATACTCCCCTACCATGTATAGAGAAGGTCCAACATATGTGACATATAGGTAGAGTGGGTTCTCCCCTATAATGTTTGGAGGTAGTTATTCTATCAGTGGAGTGAAAACTACCATGTCATTCTAGGGTGTAGGTCCTCCACACATGTTATTCTATAAGAGTCAGTACTCCCATATCACACCAGAGAGTAGGTCCTCAAATTGGGGTCAGAACTCCCATGTTGTTCTAGGGTGTGGGTACACCCATAGTAATCTAGAAGTTAGAGTAGAACCACCTATTGTTATATGGTCCCGGTCTTCTAGCCATAGGGTGGTACTCTTCAAATCGTGGGTGCATGTCCTCTAAACATTGAGTAGTAATCCCCTATTGTACCGGGGTCCAGTTCCTCATGAACATATTTATACTCCACCGTATTTGAGTTGTAATTAGGAGTGGTTCCTCCATTGGTGTTTTAGCTCCCTCTGCTTTTAGGTACAATTTCAAGGAGTGGGCCCCTACACTAAATGTGAATGATGCATGGTTAGGAGCTAGTACTCCCTCGACTACAGGGTAGTGGCGAGGTGTGAGTCCCTCTGATCTCTCTCATTATAGAAGATGTATGTATTACATTATCAAGAGTATAACTCCCTCAATTATGTGTAGTATTGAGGGGTGGTACTCTTCTCGTGTGCCTCATCATCCTTGTGTCAGGTTCATGTTTGCAACGAAAAAACCCCTTGTGATGAGCACTAGAGCTGGACCTAATTAGTTGTTGCCAACAGATCTTGTTCTCTCGGACATACCATTATAAATTGTAGGGATGTTTTTTATGGAGTTTATCTAGGGGAAAAGTACCATCTATGATTGGTATGTTTATGAAGTGAGTTCTCTGAGTTTTTTTACCTTTAAATCCTTTAATTTTTATCCCAGTTGCTGGCTATGAGGATGGAAGATCATGAGACTTGCTGTCTAAGATGACTATATCGGGGTGTTTTTTGGGAGTCCTTGCCATATTTTCATGTATTTGGGTTGGCCCCCATATGGAATGAGCTGGATTTTCATGTTTAGATGAGGAATATTTCAGATGGGGTTTCTATCCCAAGTTGGTTTCCTCTCGCTAGGTCGAGCGTACTATATCTTTTCAGTCACTCCCTATATTTTTTAGTTTTTGGGGAACCTTCTAAGTATTTTAATACTCACACTTACATGGTATTATCCCACACATGTTTTGTGTCTTTTGAAAACCACAATCCCTTCAACAGAGTCCATGGGGGACCCAAGGTAGGTAAATATTTGTGAGATAGACCGACGAGGTGTTTACCGGAGTTGGGTCGTGGGGGATTTTCAGAAGTTCCATTTGACAATGATCCCTTCCTTCTGAGTAGGTTGGATTATTTTATAGTTTTATTTTGTGGGAATTGTTTTACCCTTCTTACATTGTCAGTACTTCTGTTGTACTCTATTTTGGGATATACGTATGTATACATTTTAGTATAAAACTTTTTATATCTCTGCACGATTGCATTGAGATGTTTTTGGGTGGGTTTGTACAGGTACATTAGGAAAATTCCTCCCATTTGTGTGATATTCCAACTTGGCGCTAGTATCCAACCCCTATCCTAATAAAGGTGGGATAGGGGAGTTGTGTATTGGGCCCCATTTAGTTTGGTTGAAAAAGAGTGGCATCAAAGTGAGGTTCATTCCATGGGATGTTTTTCAGAAATTTTCCCCTAAGAGGATTTGGTTGGGTTGCAGAGAGATCGTGTTAGGATGTTTCATGTTAGGCACTCAGGGTAGATATTCTAGTATTATGGTAGAGACTGATGAATTCATTTTTCAGGACTCTGATAACCTTATTTTCCACTCAGTACATCCGGGCACTAGTCTTAAGGGATATAAATGATACATGCATCATATAGGACATGGTTTTTTATATTACTATCCTTCTAGAGTCATTTCCCTAGATATACTCTTTTCTTATGATGTGTATTTATTCATTTTCATTATTCATATGTGATGATAAACATGGTTCTATGGCAGGATTGTGATGACAATCTGCCTCGTGAGTAAGCATTAGTGTAGGGAACTGGTTCTGAGGGGTTTTCTCAGTCTAGTTAAATGGTTGTGCCACGACCCCTTGTATAGCTGGTTATGCTATAAGTTCAGGATAAGGATGTGCATATGCTGAGTGTGTTACATGAGATCTAGTGGTAGCAACCTTTGAGGTGTCAGGGTGATCCAAAACACAGAACAGATTATGAGTGGCTTCAAGAAGTCACATGATTTTTCTGCCTATTGAGGACACCTCTCAATCAGATAGTGGACCTAGGGGAGAGTATTTTTAATGGTTTAGATTGGAGATGGTAGAGCTTAGTGACAAATTCCCATGAAGAGGTGATGCTCATTTTGGTGGTGTTAGTGAAAATATTTAGGGAGGAGTTTAACCCAGCCATGTTGAGGTCAGTGTGTATCTAGAAGCTTCCACAGCTTTGGCAGTGTAGCATGATCCTAGATGATTTTTTGAAACAGTTCAACGACCTATCATGATACTACCAAGATAAGGTTCATGGTCCATTTTTTCAGAGAAATGACAAATGAAAAGGGCTTGAAAAGTGGGATCAGGGTTTTTATGGTGGTTCTATGCTTTCTCACCTATGCTGGAATACTAGTGTGAGATATGGTCCTAGAGAGATTACAATCAAAGGAAAAAGTCGATATAACCCATATTGGTGGACACAAGGCTAAGGAGTCTGGAACGATGAGTAAATGGTAGGTGACATGATCCCGGCGCAGGAGGAATACCCATGCCTTTACTCACGAATATGGTCCTATAGATTAGGAGTAGAATTAGGGTCAAGACAACCATAGGAGAGGTTATGTTACACATGAAACGACTGGTGAAATCTTATTAGAGATTTTCCAACTCGCTAAACTACTATGAGGTAGAAAGTTGATAGGCTATCTTGGTAGAGAAATCATTTGGAACAACCAGTTCTACAATAAAGAGTATGAGGCAGAGGATTTGTGAGAGTTTAAGGGGTTGGTGGGAGATTTTTTATATTACCACCACCACCCCCAGGTATTCTACACTAGGATCAGGGGGCTGGAGGACATGGGAGAGGATAAATGTATCCCATAGACACCGATGACCATGAATCTATGAGGGTGAATAGAGGTATGATCAATTTCATTTCTACTTTATGAAGTAGTAATTTTTAGACACTATAGTGAGGTAATAATTTTCTTTTGCACTTCATGATCGAAGTTTAATCAAGGTGATATGGGGAATTGGTGGAACCCCATGTTGGTATTTATGAAAGAGGGACCGGTAAGTCCTAGTTGGGAATTGTAGGAGGCCTTTGTTTTTTGTTACTACCATCATTATATTAGATTTTGATTGGCACATGAGATGCTCTATGAGGTATGTGATTTGTTTTAATATTTATTTGGACTCATGAGGAAGAGATATTCTTTCCCCATTGAGACATGTTTTTGTGATGTGATAAAAAATGTACGGGTGAGTCAATTCCACCCAAAGAGGGCATTATTTCATGTATGTTAAAAGGGATCCTTATACATGCATGTTCTGGGTGATTTTGTGTGATGAAGTGTGGGAGCAGGTCCTGACCTTACTAGAAATGTTTCTATTCTCGAGTCCTTCTAGCTTTGAAGCCTTGATTGAGGGAGATCCTACATTAAAATAATTATGTAGAGGATGAGTTAGTGAATATGATGTTTATAAATTATATATTGGTTTCTGACCATCTATACATAGCTAGGATGACACTAGTGAGTGTGATCATTTTTCTATTTTGTCGAGTTGTGTTACAGATAGAGGTTTGCAGATGAAGTGGATTGTAAGACGCAATGTTTACCCTTAGGAAACACTGTTTCAATTTTGGGTACCCTCACGTGATCGACATCAATCTTGAACACAAGGAAATTGAGGGGGTTGTGAAATAGTTCTGCCATGGGTGTAAGTGAACTGTAGGGTTACGTTGTTATCAGTGTCAGGTTAGTGAGGTGGCACACCGCTAGACCCTATGACTGAAAATGTACCACAGTGCTTGGTTCTTTTCTACCTATCACAGTTCAGGATACATATGTACAGTTATTTCATGATATTTCCCTAATTAGAGATAGATATAAGAGTTGTTTGGCCTTTTTGTTTCCTTTGAGTGCATGATTGGAAGCAACACAGGAACCCATGGGGAGCTCCATGGCATGGGAGTTCTGGTGGAGAGCTCTATCTCATCACGTGTTCCTAGTATTTCACTTTTAAGAGATGAAAATCCCCATGATGGGGAGAATTTAATGAATTTGTTTTTTATTTGTAATAATTTGGAAAATTCTAGAGAATATTTCTAAAGTCAGGCACGGAGTCGGTGCCGGATTCTAGGGCCTAGGGAGCCTCATAGCGTTGATTTTAAAAATTAAATATATTTTTTCACATATATGAAGTTTCACTTGAAAATAACAATAACTACCATATGACTTTTCAGATTTTATTTATGATTCTATGGTGGAGTTCAGAATGTCATGTTTACCCTATGCCCGACATAATGTTTTTCATGCTAGGAGGTCTGGTCGGAGGCGAGTTCGCTGGGCATTACGTGGTGGGTTTATTAAAAAAATGACAGTTTTATTAACTAATTAACCTAAACCTAATAACCATATATCCACTTTAACTATGGAGAATGACAAAAACAATAAGAGTTTACCCCTTCAGTCCTCATCTCCTCTCTTTGGAGATGAATAGAAATGAAGACAAATTGATGAAGCAAGGTGTTGCTAATCCATAATTATGATGCAGATCATCATCAAATCAAGAATCAAAATGACCCGAGCATCACTCTACAACCAAAACAATGACGTTTGGCCTTTGAGTTATGTGGATTTTATTTTTGGTCTTGATCCCCTTATTTAGTAATTTTATAAAGGTTATAGATCCATACTGAAATTATTATAGATACCTCTAAGGAAGATCTGTGTGTTTAAAGAAAAAATGGGGAAAATCCGAGCATTTTATAGGTGATTCAAAACTGAAATTACCATCTACATAAAATTTTGTCCATTCACACAAACTATTTTTTCCTTTATATTTGGGGACGAAGAACTTTGGGGACTATACACTATGTACCGGGGTAACATGATGTGTAGAGGCACCAAACCGTGTGACCATGGGACATGTCTTGGGAAGCTTTTTGAAAGCACATGGTCATTTAAAACCACACAACCAAAGTACAAAAACATGGGTTATGGTACACAGGTATGGGTAAACCCCATGGCTAAGTGTCCATTTATCTCGAACACATCGTGAATTATGGGATGAACGACATGTATGGGACACTGCTAGCTAAGCCACATAGTAGAGGATCACAACCAGGGGTTGGGTGAAGCGAGACAAGGAAAGTACTATCATTAGAAGTCATGTACTCCTATATGGGTTTCCAAAACATGTAGATAGTATACACTACCATGTTCTTTGGCAGGGTCACACACTATGTGGACCCCAGTTCATGTCGTGTACTCCTAGTGGATCTTCTTGATAATTTCAACCTTCAATATATTTTTATATGGGATTATATTTAGGCTTATGAGTAGGCCTATAATAAGTATTTTTACATGTAGAAGACGAATGTGGCCTTCATATCAGCTTGTGAGATATGAGGTGAAGTATTTCTAGCACGAATCTTGTGTGGTAGTGTTTGACTATTTATGGAGATTTCTGTGGTTCATAAGAGAGATGTTGGGATAGGTAGTCTGCTGTGTGATCAGGGCTCGAGTTTACCTTACCTCTATACTTTGGTAGAGATGAGGCCCCATATTGTGGTCATAGGTTCTCCCCCATTATGTAGTTATTCCAGGATTGGTACTCCCCTAATTGATTAGGGAGCGAGTTCCCTGTATCATTTGTTTAGTTAAAGATTCCACTCCCTTGTCATTCCAATTTGTGGGCCCTCCATACTTGTTAGCTAGATAGAGCAATTAATCGCCTATTAGAACAACATATGGCTCCTCTATCTGTGGATTCGGTACTCACCTGTCATGTTAGGGTATAGGTCCTCCCAATGTGTCATATATTTATAGTGGGTACTCACATGTCAGGTTAAGGGGTGGGTTCTCTATCCTTGGAGTCAGAACTCCCCTCTTTCTCTAGGGTGTGAGTCCCCTAGATGTATTATTCTGTCAGAGTCAATACTCCCCTATCTCAGTACTCCCCTGTCATGTCAAGGTGAGGGTCCCCCATTGTAACAATGTGGGTATGTAGTACTCCCCTATCATTCTATTGTGTAGGTCCTCTATCCATATAGTGGAACTATCCACATCATGGGAACATGTCCTATATCTTTTGGGTAGTACTCTTCTATCATCCTAGGGTGTAGGTCCTCACATATGGATTTGAACTCACCCATCTTCAAGTAGTATTGGGGAGAAGGTACTCCATTAGAGTTAGATCTCCCTTATCTATTGGGTATAGTTTTGAGGATAATATCCATCCACTAGATGTGATCGATCCTTGGTTGGGAGATAGTATTGTCTCAACTGTAGGGAATTAGTGATGTGTAGGTCCTTCTTTTATCTCTCATTAGAGAGGATATATGTTGTACATCATCTAGAGTAGAACTCCCTCAACTGTGTTTAGTGTTGAGGGGTATGCCTCTTCATGTGGGCCTATTTAGCCTTGTGCATGGTTCATGTTAACAATGATAGAGCCTCTGGTGTTGGGAACTAGATATAGACAAAATAAGTTGTTCTCGATAGAGCACGTTCTCTCAGACATACCATTATAAAATTTTAGGGTTGTTCTCGATGGAGTGTATCTCTCATACAAGTTCTATATGGTATGGATAATCTCATGGAGTGTGTTTTCCTAGTTTCTGTTTACCTTTAAAGCCTTTGTGTTTAATCCTTATTGCTGGATAAGAGTTTGGAACCTCATGAGACATGGGGTCTGAGACAAGTATATATGGGTGTTTTTTGGGAGTCCATGCGGTGTTTTCGCAGGTCGCCGTTGACACACCTTGTGAAATAAGTTGACATGTCATGTTTTGATGGGGAAGGTTCAAGATAGAGTTTCTTTCTATATGGGGTTTCTTATGGCTAGGTCGAGTGAGTTGTTGAATTTCAAATCCTCCCTTTCTTTTTGGGTTTTTGGGGATCCTAGTGATTATATTAATTCTAACTCCTGCATGGGTTTTCTAGCACATGTTTTTGTCTTTTGAAGAACACAAGCATTTTGATAGAATTCATAGAGGATCCAAGGTTGGTGGAGCTTAGTGAGCTTGACCAACCACAATTTTTACAAGACATGGGATGGGGATCTTGATGATAGTATCATCTGAAAGTGATCACCTCAATCTAAGTAGGTTGGAATCTTTTTATAGTTTTCTTTGGTGGGAATTATTTTTAACTTATTACACTTTTAATACTAAAGTTGTATCTAGTATAGGATAGATGTATGACTGAATTTCAGATTCCATTTTTGATATCTCTGAACTGTTTCATTGAGGTGTATGTGGGTGAATACGTACAAGTACATTAGGAAAATTCCTCCCATCTATGTGATATGCCTACTCGTCGATAGTCACGAGGCAATGGCATATTTGTGGTGGGCTTTAGGAGTTGTGGACCATACCCATTGGGTTGGGTCATGAAATAATATGTGATATTATATATACAATTTTAAATATACCAAAAATTTAAAATATATTGCATGTATAATAGAAAATGTGTCTCAAAGGAGGATTTTTTTTTTGAAAAAGCCATTACCTTGTGTCTAAAAACGCTATTCACTAGCACATAAATTCCGTAATAACTAAATTAAATTAATTATATATATATCCAAGAACATTATTCATCTATATATCATTTTCTAGGGTCTATTTATTATTTTTGGTAATTATTTTTAATATAGTTTTCACTTACCTAAGTTACTCAGGGTTGTTTTAATTATTTTCTTCACAATAATTTCAATTTTACGGTTGTGCTAAAATGTGTTATAAAATAACTTCAAGATATCCAAAATCATGGAGTATTTTTTACTTTATTATTACATAATTAAAATACTTATACAATATCAATGATTATACAAAAATATATCCATATTATGAAATGTGTATTGATAAGTCCATTTAAGGTGGTTAATGTTACCATCACTATTTCTCATTAATCATGTATATAGAACACCAAAAATTATAATTCAACAATATTAATATTGTAAAAATTTCAAATTATTAAAGTAAATAACCATTTTAAGATACCATTTAAGATGGTGATGGAAAATTGAACACATAGTTCATGGATGTGTTAATCTACACACACACAAGATAGAATTTTCCTTTTTCATAATTCTTTTAGAGGAATGTATAAAATGATTAAAATGTATATTATATTAATATAAAAAAACATTATAATAGTAAAAAGAATTCATACCTTCATGGATATATAGTATGTGACCGGTGTAGAAGAAGAAAAGGGCTTGAGATGTTGGGTTGAGTGTATTACCTCTATCTTGGATTTTTTCTCATGGGTAACTCATTACAGATATTATCTTGGGTTTTTTGTTAGAAAAAATATTCAGGGGTATATTGAGTGTGTTGATAATATAATATGTTAGTTTTTTTGATCCAAATATTATAATGGGTAGAGAAATGGGGAGGATGTGGTCTCCATTTATAAGTGAAAAAGGTTTCTTTTATAAAAAATCATTATTTCTCAATAATATTAATCATTTATTCAAAGAAAATTGTTCCAAAAAGGGTCAATAATGGCATAAGGAACGATATAAGGTAAAAAATCCCACTACCAATCCATATCAAAAAAATTTATCAATTGTTTACCTTTTTCAATATATTAAACAACTTTTATCATAATTTACCCTTACCGTGGTAACTTTGCTTTCACCCTTGTAAACTAATTTTAATGAAAAAAATCAAAATAAATAATATTTAATAACTTGAAAAAGATTATTTAAATATCAATCTAATATTATAAAATTAAATTTCCATGAGTTTTAGAAATAAATTTTAGTATTGGCACATATAATGCGTAAAAATTGTTCCTCATAAATAATCCATTTTATTAGGATTAAAATATTAATTTTTATATGGTTAAACACATTTTTTAAAATTTGAAAATTATATCTCAAAAATGTATAAATTTATTATTTAAATTAATATTTTCTAAATTAAACTATTATACAAAATTCTAATTCTCACATTTATACTATTAATGTAATAAAATACCTATTTTGGGATGTTCTTTTTTTAACTATTAATATAAAAATACATTATTTTAGAAAGATGAAAAAACATTATTCGAAGAATTATATTCACATGATGAGTCCAAAAATAGATGTAATTTTATTATATTCAACATATATAAACTAAAAAAATTAATTTTAAAATACTTAAAGTATAATGTGCTAAAAAAATTATTTTATGATATATAATAATAGCTATAAAATGACAAATATGGATTTATAAATTTAAAAAATATTTTTAAAGTAAAAATTTCCCTTAAAAAATAATTATTTGGTTTTATAAAAACGCTTACTTAATATAAAATTCATATTTATATACTAATAATTTATAAAATTCAAGTTATGTAAAAAAACTATATTTTGCATTATTAAATTAAAAATCAATATTTTTTAGAGAAAGACAAAAAATTACTCCTAAACTAATATTTAAATTAAAAATACACTTTTTTATTATTTCAAATTCAATTTCTATAATTTTTTTATTTCATCTTTTAACTAAAATTATAAAATACAATTAGAAACTATATTTCTTGAAAATAAAAAAAATTTAAATACTAGTTGTTCTTATACTTACATTCTATAAAAAACTAATAAATCTAACATTAATCAATAAATATTATATTATATTAAAATAATTAATTAGAAGTAATATACATTTGTTTCTTTAATAAAATTTATATTGCATAAAAAATTTAGATTCTTAAGAACAATAATGAATTGTGTAAATTTATATAAAATAATTGTTTTAAATATTTATATATTTTCTAGTTATTTTTATTCTATTCATGATTGATAATTCAATGACTATGTCTTCATGATCTAAACATACCACAGTTTCATGATAGTTTTGTGTTGCATGTGGAAAAAGATACTGAAAATATATGACTTTAATAGAGGAAAAAATATATTAAAATCTTTAGGTGTTGAATTTTCCCAAGTGAGGTGGCTATATAGATTATCATAAGAGTCCTAGTAGGCCTTTGGTTGATAAATATACGATGATGAGGGATTTTATTCCCTCCATGTGATGGGTTTTGATTCGAGAGATGTGTTTGAGATGAGGGAACCCATGAAGGTTTTTAATTCTCGATTAGACATAGGGGAATGTAGTGGATGCTCCAATGAGATGATGACCATAGTGAGAGGGTACATACATAAAATTTATAGCGAGGATTATGAGTGTCCCCAAAGAACAAAACTAATTTTCTGACCCTATCATTTAATGGATTCCTAGTGATACCTAGGTTTTGGCCTCTGAGCCTGATATTCCTCCACCAGATTATCTTGGAATCCATAGAATTTTCCTTGGGTCTTGATACATAATCTGTGATATTTATATGAATTATAAATAATTGGTATTGTGCCTAATACATGCCCATGTGATTTCCCATGAATATTTGAAATCGGCTACTAAGACTAATTTAATGGATTTACTGGGATTATATGAATCAGATTTTGAGCCTAACTATTATACGTAATAGATTTAATAGGATGTTTAGGATTCAACAAAATTCTTGGAGATTTATTTCCCCAAGAGCTAGGGAATGAGAATTTTAGTTTCATATTCATGAACACATGATTTTCCAAGACATGTGAGAATAATCCATAAGATCTAAGATATAATATTTTTCTCTATGATAGGAAATTGGTTGTCGAGAATGATACTCACACACTAGATGGCCTCGTGATACTCAGAGTCACTCCTAGGTCTAGATAGTACAAGATTTATCTGGTCACGTGGAAATTTGAACACACCTTATGATACTATATTTCCTAGTACATACTCTTAGTAATCAACCATGCTGAATAAATTGGTATCCATGGTTGTTTGATATTCTCAAAGACACCCTCACACTAGATGAAGCAAGTTTGAATTGATCCAAGATTCAATGGCATAACCCGAGGTTCCCCAATGGTGTTTTTTGAAATTTATTTATATATAATGAGGATATAACATGTATAAACTACATATTATAGTTATGTATGAGACCAAATTAGTGATTCTATACAGATTTCTATTCAAACCCTTCTTGGGAATCCATGGAACATTAGTACCCAATTAAACTTCACTCGTTATAGGTTCATGGTGGACAGAGGCTAAGGATAACATGGTTAACTTGGATATATTGAATGGGTTTTGAGGCTAGAATTTATGTATGGATCATGTATGTATTATAGCCTCATATTTTTTATTTCATTGTTTTATTTTTATATATTATTGTCTTGGTGTGTGATCTCTATATGAATGAATATATACTTCCACATTCATTATTTCTTATTGAATCATTTTATTACTTATATTAATTTTATTGTTAATTATTATAGATGAAGTTAATTTTATTTATATGTGATTAAATTATCTAATATTTGGGTATAGTCTCCACATGATACAACCCAAGTTCCCCTCTACTAATCAGAATCCTTTAGGGTAATGTAAGGAACACATGAGGTAATATTGTGACTCCCTCAATTCATGCACTACATAGTGGTTATAGAACAGGGTTATAGAATTATATAAAACCATATTTTAATCCATACCAAGGATTTTCACATCATTATAATCCCCACACATGAACCTAGATCAGCCCAACATTCAAGATAAAAATACTAACTCCGAACATAACAATTGAGGTCAATTTTAAGGCTCTAATGTGCTAATAAGGTAGGGTAATCCATCACCATAAATACCATGAACTTAAATAATTATAATCATGGTCAAATAATGTATAAATGGTTAATATAATGGACAATTATCAAACCCAAACTATTTTTATGTTCATATAGACCTATGAGAAAGGGAACCTAACCCACATCTCAACTGATCAAAATAAACCGTCACACATGGTAAACTTCCTCCTATAATTCCTCTTCCATTATTCATCATCATAAATATGTTGATAACATACAATTAAATTATAAAAATGAATAATAATAATAAGTATGTCTTATTTAAAAAATAGAGTGTCTCTCACATATAGTCATATGGAATAAAACTAGTCCCAAAACTATAACATTGAGATTTACATTAAAATCCATGACAAAAAATTTTATGATTCATTTGGAAAATCATATACAGGGTATTTTTTTCCATTCTAATCACTAGGTAAATCCCCAAGAAAATCCTCTCGAATAACCCCACCGTTATTTCGAAATACCATTTCCAAGAAAATATTGAATCACTATTTTGAATTCTAATTATACTTTAATCGAAGACCCCTTTTTAAATGACAAAAAACTATAAAATGGTCCACCACCACTTATTTAACTGACATCTCACTACTAAACTGTCTAAAATGTATTTTATTCATTTTGACTATTAGGATGAAATAATAACACTACATTTTAATTGGGTTATATCACATAGAATCATAAAAATATTTTAATAACAACGATAATGATCACAAATAAATGTAATATCACCAATTGAATAAGAGTATCTGAAATGTAAATCTCTCCTAAGTCAGTAAGTGGTTTATAAAATAAGCTAATCTTGTAATGACCACCATGAAACCCAATATCACTTCTCACAACCATAGTCCATACCAAAGTAATAATCAAAAAATATGAAGGAAAACCCAATTATAAGAATATTGAACACCCAAATCACTAGGAAACTCTATGAAATTAAAAAATTTAGAAATAATGTGTGGCCTAATTCTGACTTTCACGAAATCCAAATCTATAAAACCCATCCAAACATTATACTAATTCCCATAATAATTTTATCACAAAATCATGGGGATATGTAAATAAATCTATCTGGTGACATAAATCAATATGAATAATGCTCAGTAATAATATAGGCTTTAAAATACCATTTTACACACCATATATGAATTCCATTGATATTTAAGTGATTCAACCCTGATTCGGTAGAATTTTGTTTAAAATCCTTAAAGAATTCCACCAAATTAGTTATTTAGAGAAGGAAAGTGGAAATAGTATATGGGGAGTTTATCATACCTTTATCTACTAGGAAAACACAAAAAAGAATCTAATAATAGAGAATGAGCCATGGAGAACCAAATGGGAAGAGTAAATGTGGACAAGATGGAAAAATTGACCACCCTTGAGTTCCCTTCATGTGTAAGAGGGAGATGGATTGACCATAAAATAACAATCCTACCCCTCTAAAAAAGGAATAAGGAAATGTTATAGTGTTACCATTGGCATCATATTGAAATAAAAAAATTCAATGTCATATTACAATATGATGCATTTCTTTGTGGCACATATCTCAAATATGGAGAACTAATAAATATTCATGGATAAACATTTATAAAGTATACAATGTATATATAGCACTACCCACCTCATTATGGCTATAAACCTACAAAATCTGTAAAATATATTAATACACAAAGGATAAAACACCTCTTGATGTTGTTAAATACCTTTACCTTATCAAAAATTTAATCTTATCTTTCCTCGATGGCATACCAAAAAACATCCTATTATAGCGTTATTTTCCACCTATATTAAAAAATAAATTACAATCTTGAAATTAAAATGCATCGTAAAACCAAATTATATTGAAAATATGTTCTCCTCATTGATCATTGATACTTTGGAATATGTGACATCACACACTCTTGTTTATAAAACCATCATCCTTGAGATTCTTTAGATGTCCTATGATTATAAATATTTAACCAAACTAGTCGTCGATTCATTGATAGATCTACAAAATATTACTCAGAATTCCCATAATCTATTGGACAACTTTTCCATACATCATTTTAAACACAATTTATTAATAGAATTTTTTATTTTTCATCCATATGATCTTATGAACATAAGTTTCCTAGAAACTAAGTACAAATTACAATAAGTACATATATCCCATAAAAAACATAAAAATTATTACATTCTTTTGAAAGGATCATTTACAATTGAGTCCCAGGTCACATTACTACCAATGACTTCCTAGGGACATACATCAAAATTAAAGATTGATCATAAATCATAGTAAGGGAATAAATAATAGAAATATAAATTAAGTGACCATAAGGATAAAAATTAAGGAATAACATATGAGAATAATCACATGTATATGAAAAATGACATGAAAATGTTGCTAAAACAGAAAAATGAGACATTCATAATTATATCACCAGGGTTCTTCACTGTAGAGTCTTAAAATATATTATCAATTTTATTCACTAAGGTATTATAAAACATAACCAAAGAATGCTACCAAAGTATCATAAACATGTTATTTCTAGAGATTAATTCATAACCATATTCATTAGAGAACTATTAGGGAACACGCTTCATATTTCTTACATTATGACTGTAATATAGGTATTATATCATAAGAAATAATTTTATTGATAACCCTCAGAGAAAAAATAATACGATTCATATAAAATCATTATGTTTATAAAAGATTAATGTAACAAAAATTTCATCATTTTAACCAAAAATTAGGGAATTTCAGTTTCATATATGAAAATAACTAATCAATGAAGAATAATTTTATCTACACAAATACCCTAGACATATAATAATGTGGGTATTCACAATATAAACGTATGTATTGAAATCAAAAGAATGATTTTAGAAATATAATGGGTATACAAAGTGGACTATAGAATGAATTTAATGGGAGTAAATGATTGTCTATAATTAATATGATTTCATTTGAATATTAATGGAATGATTATAAATACACATTGAAATTAAAAAAATGAAATTAAATGACTTACTACAATGGAAGTACCCAACTCAAAAAAGGAAGTATGAATTGAATCCTATGTATTTTTTATCACTTACTAAAAATAGAGTGGGAATTTGTTGAGAGCTTGGGGATATTTAGAAAATAAATTATTATAGTCTAATTGAGGGAGGAATTTGATAAAGAGCGAGAGAGTGAATGAAATTGGGGGAAGAATTCTATATTTATAGAAAATTTATGATAATTGATTATTATTTTTGAAATATACCCTTTGGAGTCCATATTTCAAAAAATACATTTTCATAGGATACCAAAGGTTTTGGTTCTTGGTTTATGAAATTATGAATATTTGTTTATATATTCCAGTATTATCACCATGATTCATTACCTTATGTTTATTTCAATATAAAAATATAATTTTCTTGAAAATAATATTTTAAAAAATTTAATTTCCATTTTTGACTTTGGAATGTAGCTTATTGTTTAGCTATATAATTTTAATTAATTAAAATAAATTATATTAATGAAATAACTTATTTTTAAAAATATATTATTTGATATAAAATATTAAATCATTTTTACATAATTATAAAGTCATAAAATATAATAAAAACAGAGAATTTTTTTTTATTCAGCAAAAAATAATTTATTTTTAAAAAAATTTATAATGAGACCCTAACATAATTTTAATGTTATAATTTAAAATATAATTTTTCATTTGTGAATATAAATTTTTAATTATCAATTATTATTATTTGAAATCAAGATGATATAATTTTTACAAAGCACTATTTTAAATGGAAACAAATTATTTATAAACTTTAAAAAATTATAAAATTTTAATATCATACATATTGAATCATAAAGACTTAATAGGTATATAATAAAATATTTTAACCATAAATTTTTTTTAATTATTTTTTATTTCCTTTTATGTAGGTATTTTATTATTCTATTGTGAATATTTACTATTCCAATGGTCATATAAAAACCATATTATAATAGTCAAGCAATAGTTTGATCTCATTGATCACATTTAATTTTAAAACGTACATATAAACTACAATTATCAAATTAACAACTCTCTGCATATATAATAAAGGTTTTACACTTCCTTTGATAATGACTATCGTATTTCTAACATTTCACTTTCTTTTTATATTATTTGTTGCTGGAGTGATCTTAAAGGTGGAATTTAGGTCCATGGAGTTTTCTATAGTGTTTGTAATATTATTTGGTTCTTATAACTCTATTATATTATTTACTATTATAATAAATGATATTTTTATTATGTATAATTTTCTTCTACAATTTAATATTCATTTCATATCCATATATTATAAAAAATATTAAATTATAATTATGATAAATGAATATTATTATCAATAATAAAAGAAATTACATTATATTCTCCCCCTGTTAAAATAAACTTCATCCATAAAATTTGTCTCTAATTAAAAAATACATGTGGATTTTTTTTATTTATCACTTCTTTAGGCTCTCAAGTCACTTCTTAAAACATATGATTTCTCTACATGAAATTCATTAGATATGTTTTCTTGTTCTCATAGAGTTGTTACCTTTCATTAGTGATCAAGATCATATTTTATTCATTTTATAGATATGGTTCACATTCCACACTATTCATAATTATTATATGTTCAATATAATATATAAATTATTTAAAGGGGAATGTAGAAGACAAAATGGACATTAGAATGATTTATAGATAGTTTTAACTGATATAAAATTAATCCAACATGCTTTATAATCTCAAATAGTCCAATATACATTAAGAATAGATTCCACTTATTCCCAAATCACATTAAGCATTTTTATGGCGTTATAATCAGGAATCAGGGATCTCTAACATGAAGTTATGAGTCCCTCATTCTATTTTCAACAAGGCTATTTTATTGACTCCTAGTGGCAATTATATGATTTAGCATATCTTGTATTTTTTCTGTAGGTTCTTTCAAAATACATAGTCGTAATAGTAGTACTTAT
This sequence comes from Viscum album, assembly GCA_963277665.1. Taxonomy (NCBI): domain Eukaryota; kingdom Viridiplantae; phylum Streptophyta; class Magnoliopsida; order Santalales; family Viscaceae; genus Viscum; species Viscum album. Next base: position 2,060,548,818 of record OY728132.1, read on the forward strand.
ACAACGTCATTCCAACTAATTGTAATTCTACAACATTTCAAATGTAGTTATTAATAAGGATCCATTTGAACACTAGAGTGGGAATTTCTGTTATAGGATAATTTAATAAGTGAAAGATATTGGTCCCAAATACCTTGAAAATAAATTAACCAATCTATTTACTAGTTTTACAATGTTTGAATATTCTTCTTACACTACTGATAAGTTTGAGTATTACAGGTTTTTGTTTGGTTTAATTCTATATTCATGGTCATTCAAAGGCCCCTCTAGAACATAGATGTAAATATTCATTCACGATCTAAATTTTTTTGAAATGGTGCTCCATGAAGTTTTACCTCTTCATGAATATATATAAGACCAAGGAACTCAAGGAAAAAATACTATCATATAGAGATAAAATTCACTTACATGATTAATCATTCAATGATTAATCATATTGAATTTTTTCCCTTAGATGTCTTTGGAGTGGTAATGACAAAGTCAATAGTGATATTGTCAAACTTGTAAATAGGTATGGGTAGTGACTATAGTTATACATTGTGAATCATTAATACCATCACTTGTTGGTTTAGTATAAATATTATAGTATAACCATTTATAAACGTTTTCATACAATTCCTCTTACAATTATCTAATGGTTATTTATACATTTGATAATTCTACAGTGTGTAGAAAATTAAGAGCTATGAGATTAGTCTATCAAATCTTTCTTTATGTCTGGAATAGTTGAGTTATATATCCTTATTCCAAACCGCATTATTCCCTCTTGATTAACATTTAACTCATAAAACTTCTAATTTTTAATGTCTTCAGTCAAATTTTGTAATATGTGGTCACGTATTTATGATTTGTCAATTTACTACAGTAATTTTGGTTGATAAACCATTTGGGATAGCATTTATGATGTCTTTTCCCTTATGAATTACATATCCATATTTTCTATGTTCTTGATCAATTTATCTCATTAAATCCTTATTATCATAATAACAAAAATGTCTTTCCAACATAAATCATTAATTACTTTTTTTTCTCTTCTCGGGTGATGATGAATAAAATAATTATATCCCTTAAGATGATCCAAAACTATTTTTTGTATCATGTTCATTTACTTTTGTGTGAATATGTAATTTGGACTTTAGTGGTCAATGTATATATCACACTCCTCCCTATTAACATAATGTATGTATATATTTAATATAACATAAATCGTTAGTTAACTCTAAATAATGGGTAAAATAATTATCCTGATGTTTCACCAAATCTGGAGATGTATATGTAATCATATTTGTATTGTTCATGAGTACATATGAATTTTGTTTAATTATAAATCATTACAAACAAAAACCCTTCTCAATCAAAGGATGCATTTTTTATATGTTAACTAACCAATACATTCTTTATTTCTAGAAATATTTCTTCACACTCTATGATCTACATGATGTTAACTCCCTTTTTAGTAAACATAGTTAGTGGATTAAAGTGTTTAGTAATGTGTTTTAAAAAATAATTAAATATGCTAAAGAAACTATGAATCTCAGTCAATATTTTATGATAGTTCCACTCCCCCTAGGACTTAATCTTAACTAGATCAGTGAATATTCTCTTACTATTCATAGTGTGACCCAATAAAGCTATTTGTAACAATAATAACTCATTTTTAATAAATTTTTAATAAATAATATATTTACTCAGAGTTTACAATAAGTTTTTTAGATACTTATCGTGTTCTAGAAAACTCATAATATTCATATATTTTTTGGAAAGTATCCCGATCAAAGGTTAATATTAGAGACTAATCTAGAAAAATTAAATTGGTTGAATAGATCACTAATCGTTGGGTGGTATAATTTATTATTTTCTATGACCTCATGAAGTTATCAATAATCAACCCAATACCTTTGTTATCGATCCTTAATCATCAACAATAGAAATTTTGTTCCCCATGGACACAAACATAGTTAAAGAATAGTTTTCTCCAAAAGATACGTCAGTTGTTTCATCAATTCTTCTAAATTTAGAAATGAAATATCAAATGGGTTAATCAAAATTAGTTCACCTCTAGGCACGAGTTCATCTCGAAATTAAACCTCTCTTTCTATGGGAGGAATAGATAATTCCTCAATAAAATAATAAATGTATTCATTAACGACAATTTCTTTTTTATTTTATTTATACATTCACTTTCTTCCTATTATTTTTTAATAATTCCCATAAATACTGATTTAGGTGGTCATTCTTGACAAAAATTGTCATGAATATCATTATATTGAAATTAATTATAGTTTTTATCTTTAATAAAAATGAAAATTTCTTAGTTATATATATCATATTGGCATTATACATTGAAATAAAATAAAACACTTCTATTTTTTCTAATACTACAATTTGGAATGAACAATTTGATTATTATGAGAATGTACTCACCAAGGTTAATAACGAAATACTTATATGTATTTTATACTAGAGTGTACCCTCTATGATTTTTAACATAGAACTTAACATCTAGAAGTTCTAGGTTCAATTCAATGTTCATTGAAGACTTGAATAAAATAAAAGAGTGTATAATACTATAATTAAACAATGTACTTTCTAGATATGAGATTATAATTAGTGTACCAACTACTACAGAATATTGAGACTTAAATTTTGACATCATGTTTGAAAAAATAAATTTCATTATTGAAAATTCCCAGGATTTTTCTCCAAACACATAATATACATAGGAAGTTACCATTTTGTCCCGTCTTTTTAATGTTAAATGTAAATAATTTTATTCAGATCCACATTTTCCTTCTTATAATTTAGTCTCTTATACCATTATGTATCTCCAAATCTATTTCCACTTTGAGTGAACACCACAAAATCCCTTAATAACAAAAAATTTCTCCGATTAATATATATTTTGGTACATGTGGTCTTAGACCAATAAAAAAATAGATCGATATTTCCATCACAATCAACAAAAAATCATTAATAATATCATGAAATATTAGAAAAGTTCATTTAAAAAATTTCCATTGATTCATTCTTATTTTGATTCAATAATATGAATTCCATTTCAATTTTTTATTGGAGGGTATGAGGAAAATACGTATTGAAAAAATATTTTTTGAAATCTTTGTATTCCATAGAATTAGCTTCATCTATTTGTTTCATTTATTTTATCAGTTTATACAACTTATCAATATATCATACTAAGAATTATATTTCTAAAGTAACATACTTTTTATGATAACAGTAGTGTATGAGAAATATATTTTATATAGGGTTGTAACATTGTTTTTTGGTCATTGGATTAGAGTTTCCCCAAAAAATACGTGTTCCTTGACCCATGAAATGTTCAACTATGAGTTGGTCCTTCCATGTTGAATCTAGACACTATAATTAGTTTATGATTTATTTCATAACCTAATATAACTGATTTATTATCTCTAATATGTTTCAACTCTGACATCAATCATATTTGGAGTTCGATCAATGAATTGTCCATGAAATCTATTATTTATATCAGTCCTTATATTTCCCAAATTTTTTCAAAAAAATGAAAACATAAATTATTGAATTGATACCATTATCATTCGTGTGATAATACTTCTAATAGAGTGTTTAATTATATTTTTTTAATATCATTCCTATATGATCATGTTTTTCAATAGTATCTAACCCTAAATAATAATTAATTATGTGATATATTCGTCATAATGTTTTTTAAATAGCATGTGATAAATCAAAGAAAATAACTAAGATGTGTGAAAATATGTGTACAATTAGGCCCACTTGTTTTGTATTTAGTGAATATCGAGTTAATACCCAAATTGTTTTGGTTTATTACCGCTTGGTATATTAATGCAAGAGTCTGATCCCACATGATTATATATAAATAGGGATTTCATTTCATATAAAGCACACACTATATACTTTATCAAAATTTTATGATACTTTTCTTATATTCGTATTTTTCTCCTAGGTTTTCCCTAATGTTATCTACATCAAATTTCTAAAAAATAAATAAAACTTGATTTTATATTTACTATGATGATCGTTAGTTTTAATACCATATTTTTAGCAATATTACTTAACAAAATATTTCTTTAATAACTTTCATATGATATTTCGTGGTTTAGTGTCATGGAACTAGGTACATAATACATGATATACATAGATGACATGAAAAATATAAACATTATTTTATCCTTTTAAACGAATCGATAAGAATTCCAACACGGGTCGCCTTAATATATATGACTTCAGGGGGACATTTATCAAAAGAAATGGTAGAGAATTGAGCCCTGTAAGGGAACAAATAAAATAAATTGAAAGCGATCATCATAGCTAATACATTAGGCTTAACATAAAATACTTTTAATAAGTTTATGAGGCATGACATGTAACTATGGATAAAACAAAAAATTGATACATTCATAATAATTTCACCAGGTTTGTCACCAAGGATTCATAAAACATTTTACCATGGTTATTCCCTAAGGTCTCATGAAACACTACCAAGCTGTGTTGCCAAGGTATCATAAACATGTTATCTATAAGGATTAATTTATCTCCCAATTCATTAGATAACAATCAGTGAGATTACCTATAGAGGAAGATATATTACAATCAAATAAAACAATTTTTTTGGAAGCAACCAATCTTCGATGAAAGAAGTACAAGAAGAATAATTAATACTCACTAAAGGGTGTTGAGTTAAAATGACCTTTATAACATTGTTTTCTTTTCAATGTAAATACCATGAAAGTTATAATGTGGGATGAATTTTTAAATAATTTATAATAAATAAAATTATTTCAAAAATAAAATCATGGAATATATATACATAACAAAAATAAATTATTGGGGAATATGAGTCGTATCACAATGAATAAAAATTGATATGAAAAACCCATTACCTTTTATCAATCTTAGGAAAACATTATATAACCTCGTATATAACAAAAAATAATTTTTAATTATTTTGAAAACTTATTCATTCCTTTTATATTTTATTAAATTGATTTAAAATAATTTATTGTTAATTTATTAGTAAAGTATTTTTTTCATCATCAGATGTTATTATTCTTGATTTTTAATTTAATAATTGTTTCATTTTTATGATTTTGATTTTTGGTTCTTTGTTCAATATTAATAATATTTTTGGATCATTATAGATAGCTGAATATATTTATTACTATTGTTTCCTATTTTCAACTTCATTTCATAATATTTCGAGTTATGATTCGCGGCGATAAAGTTAGTTACAACCTTATTTCATTAATTTTTTAAAAAATAGAGAGTGATATTAATAAAAAATTTAATATTAATATAATAATTCAATAAAAATAAAACATACATTATGTTATAATTAATGTATTATGAAATCAATTTTTATGTTTATATAGTCAACTATGATTGGAATTTATAGCATTATTCATGTATATGGTTAATCAAAATCAAACAGAAACAAGCTATAATCTATGGGTGAGTATGGTTAAGAAAGTGATTTATTTATAATAATATTTTTATTTCATAAGAATAAATAAATTATTTATATATTTTAAATTTGGGTAATTTTTTTGAAAGTCAATTATATGAATAAAAAAATTCCTTGGTAAAAAATGAAATACTTCACTTCTATAGAGGTGGTAGTATGCATGTTTTATTGGGTGACATGCTCATTTATGAAGAATTTAAAGGTAGTAATAATTATTTTCTATTTTCAAAATATTAATAATTTTTAAAATATAATATTTTTCATTAAACATCACATTTTAACAAGCCTTGTAAAGAAGCTATGAAAAATGGATCTGGTTGCTTATGGAAGTGGTAGTCCACATGTATCACAAGCAACATTTTCATTTTGTATATTGTTGGTGGGTGGGTAAAAAATGGATATTCCATAAGTAAATTAGTAGTCCAAAATAATATTTATATTTATTTTATCATAATTTCATGTATATAATAGCTTTCTGGTCATTGTAAAACAAAATAATTAAGTGAGATCAGGTAAGAACATTACCTCTTCATATAGATTTTCTCCACTAGGTAACACCATAAGGATATATATATAAATCATTTAGAAATTATAAGGAATTTAGTTCAATGAAATAGATTTTAATAGGGAATAGGTATGATTTTTTCTCAAACTAAGTATTTTTAAAGGGTGGAGAAATTTGGTGAAAGATATATCTTTTTATAATTGAATAAAATGGAATTTTCAAAAATACCCATTATTTGTTAATGATATAATCACTCTATTAAAGGGTAAATGGATACAAAAGTGGGAAATCATGATTTTTTATGATATAAGTTCATAAAATCCTCTACCAGTACTTTAGAAAAATTATTTAGACATGTTTTATATTTTAAAGTGCTACGTTTTTTTATTATAGTTTTTGGGTTTTATCAGGGTAACTAGTTTTTACCCAAGTAAAATATATTTCATTAAGAATATAAGTTAATCCTTCATTATTGTTTTAATTTATTAACAAAAATTTAATTTCTACATAATTTAATAAAATTTATAAATTATATAAAATTGTATTTTAAATTAAAACATTTATTATATATACAAATTATTTTGTAAATTTTTTTACTACAAAGTGTTATAAAAATTATATAACATTAATTACTAGTTAAATTAGTGATAATATATTTGTATACGATGTGTGAAAACCATATCAAATTCAATATATAAAATATATCGATTTAGTTTATTATTATAAAAATATAGAATATTAATAAAACATTTATTTGAAAATAACACTTTCATTGTTATCATGGTTAATGACTTGAATCATAGTAATAGTATTTTGATGCCTAAAAATTAAATTTCCCTTATAAAATAATATTAAAATATTGATATAAAATATTAAATCAATTTTTTATATTTAATTTCTAAAATTGATGAAAACAAATTTTTTATATAAGGGTATAAAAAAAAATTTGTGTAAAATATTATTTATGATTCCAACATGTAAAAAAATTTGATTTATAAGTTAAACATAGTAAATTTAAATGAATTTTTTAATTTATAAATATTATTTTTATAAAAAAGGTTTCAAAAACATTTATTTAAATTTTTAATTATAATTTCTTGAATGTGACGGTACTAAAAAAATTGTTACATTTTCTCTATTCATACAAAAATCGTTTATTTTAAGAAAAACTAAAAAAACCTAAATTTTTTTGACATGTTTAATTACAAAATTACTTTATTTTTAAAAAATTAGAAATCTAAAAATAATAAATTTATCATTTGAATGGAACTAAAATATATAAATAATAATACTTTTAATGAAAAACATGATATTAAAACATTAAGTGTTCTCTATCTTATTTTATGATCATTTATAATTGATTAATTTTTTTTATTCACTAGTGTTATTTAAAATTGTTATATATTCTTAACAATATTCAGTTAATATATCACATCTTGATTTAGTTTGATGTTGGGTGTGGATAAATCTATTAAACATAGTATTGATTTAGATAAAAATATACTCTTAAATCACGAGGAGTTACATTCTTCCCCATATATAAACCGTGTACTTGAAATTTCAATTAACAATTACTAATAAAAATATTTAATAGTATCCATAAGATAATCTTGACTTCAGTAATAATTTTTAATGGGATATACAACAAAAAATATTTTTATGAACTAGAAAACTATTCTTCTCAATAATAATTGGAATATATTCTGATACATAAAATTTTACACCAAATAAGACTCCTTAGACAAGACTTAGGAGTTTTAAGATACATACCTTCCATGTCATCATTTAGAATATATTATTTTTAAATCAATAATAAAACAAAAATAATTATGAAAATGTCCTATAAATTATTATTAAATTTTCATATAAATTTGAAAACTGAATCCAAATATATCTTCTCAAATGGAACCTTTATTTAAAACAATAAAATATGTGTTTCATCTATGATATAATAGGAAAAACTATAACAATTTTTGTTTCATCCATGTTGTACATGGTTATATTACTATTAGTTTATATAACCTACATATATTAAAATACCCCATAATAGTCAATAAATATCATGTCTATTATTAAATAATATAAACCTGGAGATTCTATCCATGTGGGAAGTCTTACATCGACCCATCATGAATTGAGTGAATATTGAGTTAATAATCAAACATATATTTTTAGGGTGATTACCCCTAGAAGATTTTGTTTCCAAAAAACATCCTCTTTCTAGTATCTATACAATGATGTAATATCTAGGGAATGACACAATCTATTATGTAATAAAAATTAATAATTCTACTATACATATAAACTCATATATAGAGATTTCACTGATGTCATCCCATCATAATCCACAAAAATATTTAATATAATCCTAAACAATAACTAAAATCTAATCTGATACCAAGATAGGTTCCGTAAAAATGAATTTAAATTATAATGAAATCAAATCATATGGAAGAAGAAACCATTCATTATATAAAAGTGTTCAAAAAATAATCATTATAACTCAATAAAGGGAGTTCAGTTAACAAACATCCATATAAAATTAATATATTTTGAATTGAAATATCATGAAAGTTAAAATAAGAAATTAATTTTTAAAAAACTCTAATTGATGAAATAATTATAATAAATTTTTTTTAATAATATATACACCACAGAAAGAAACAATTTGTGATTACAAATAATAAATCGATAAAGTAAAATTGAGAAAAAAAAATTATTACCATTTATACCATGTTGTTGAATAATCTATATCCTCCTATACATCAAAAATAACAATATTAATTTACAAAAAAATCATTATATTTAACTTTTATAAAAAATATTTATAATAATTTAAAAAAAAAATATATGTATATGTTATTTTGTTTTGTTTGATTAGATATTATTAGTCTCAATTGTTTGTTTAGTACGAGTGTCGTAATGGTTGTATCAAATCTTCTATTAAGTTTCAAATTAAATTATTATGATATAATTATAGGAATTATAATAGATTCATTATAATTATTTATAATGTTCAAATTTCATTTCATATGTATTTTAGTAAGGATTCATGATCATGGAGCTGGTTGATATCTTGTTTCAGTAATCATAGAAGAAATAGAGAGTGGTATTAATAATAATATTTATATTAATATAATAATTCCAGACCATAAAACAAAAATTATCTTCTCATTAATTTTTTATAACAACTATATTTATGATTCCACAATGATCTATGATAAAAATTTATATCATTGTTCAAATATGTGGTTAAATCGAACCAAATAAGAACAAGCTATAATTTATGGAGGAGTATGGTTAATAAAGTGATTCTTTTGGAATAATATAATTAGTATAGAAAAAAATTATATTATTTAGATATTTTTAATATGTTAATTAAGGTTTTAAAATAGTTATATTAATAAGGAAATAATATAGTAAAAAATGATATACATCACTTTCATGGAGGTAGTTGTCGGCATGTACACATGAATGGAACATTTGATTACATTAACTGTAAAGGATGCATGAATTGGTTTTTATTTTCATTATATCAAAAAATATTTAAATATTATATATATTCAATAAATACTCCATTTAAACTATCTATGTTAGTTGTTTTTGAAAAATGGATCACATCTATTATAGAGGTTGTAGTCTGCATGTAACATAAGTGACACTTTCCTTTTTTATATGTTTGAGATGTGTGTATAAAATTGATATTTCGTTAGTACAATAACATTTAATAATATTTTTTTTAATATTTTCATCATAATTTCATCTGTAAAATAGGCTTCATGTGGTAGAAGAAGAAAATAATTCGGTGAGCCTGGTTGAGAACATTAATTATCCCAAAGGATTTTTTTCATTGGGTAACAAATTAAGGATCTATAGCGTAGTCTTTTGGGAAGTAAAAGGCTTCTAGGATGTGGTAATAGAGTCTAATATGGACTCTATAAGATCTTTTTTTAATATGGATCTTTGTAATGTATGAATAAATTTTGTGTAAGATATATCTTATCATATGTAATGAAAATAGAGTTTTCATAAATACCCATTACATTTTAAATGATGAACAAATAGTATTGAAGGGATAAAGGATCAAAAGGTTAGAAAAAATTAATTATGGTGAATGATAAGGTTGATAAATCTTATACCACTACTTTTTACATGTTTTTCAAGCATGTTTCTATTCTTTTACAACAAGATTATTACATTTTACCAATTTTGTTTTTTCCTTGGTTATAAGATTATACCCATGTACTATATATATATATATATATAATTAGATAAACCATTATAAAAAAAAATTATTTTGAGAACATAAATTTATACTCCATACAATATATCTTATTATCTAAATAATAGAAGTTTTAATTTTAAATTAAAACATTTAGTATATAGAATATATGATTTGTAGAAAAAGTATTTTTAGAAAGTATTCTTAATCATATAAAAAAATTAACTAAAAAGTACATTATTTATTTTATAATTTTATTAATGTTTAAATATAATATTAAATTCATTATATAAAAAAAATTATTTTATAATATAAAAATTACACAACTATAATAAAATAATACTTTGAAAATAACATTTTCTATGTTATCAAGGTCATTTAATTTAAACTTAGTGATGGAAATTTTATGCCTAATGATGAAATTAAACACACACAAATCATATATAAATTTTGATATAGAATATGAAATACATTTTTTCAAATTTATTCGATAAGTGATGAAAAGTAAATTTTATTATATGTAAATAAAAGAATTTTTTAAAGTAAAAATATTACATTTATTTCCAACATATTAAAAATGTTTGTTTTTTGAATTCAATAGAGTAAAATTAGATGAATTATTTTAACTCATAAAATATTTTTTTTATAAAAAGGTTTTAAAAAATTGTACGTTCTTATTTAATTATAATAATTTCTTAAAGGTGGTGCTATTAGAAAAGCCTTTCTTTTTTCACTATCCAACTAAAAATTAATTATTTTATAAAAATATTAAACATTCAACCAAGTATATTTTTGACATGATTATTTCAAAAAAAGATTCATTTTTAAAAATTTAACTTCTAAATATGATTAGTTTAGCTTTTAAATTATAATAAAATATATAAAAAACATTACTTTTATTAAAAATTACCAATTATAACAGTCTGTGTGATTAATCCCATTTTATTTGAATTTATAATTGGTTTCAATATTTTTATTTAATATATGTTTTAGTATTATTATTTTTTATTTATAGTATTCATTTAATATGACGTATAGTGTTTTAGTTTCGTGTTTCATGTGGAGTAAGATATCAAAAATAATGTTAATTTAGTGAAAAATATATTCCAAAATCCAAATGTTTTAAAATCATTACGCTCCTTTCTTATGGAATAATTCATTTTTTTCTAATAGATATAATATTGTAATAAAATGTTCAATAAATAATCCATGGAGAATAATTGGTATAAGAAAGGGATTATTGAATAGGATTAGTGAGAGGAAATGATAGTCATTCATTAATAGTGTTTAATTTTGATAGTAATGTAAGGATTATAAATAATTTATTTTATAATATGTATAAAATAAAAAAATTACTATAAATGGTGTTCATTAATAAAAAAATGAAAGTGGAATAAAATTATTTACCTTATATATAGATTACTACACCTTGATGGAAAATATCTTGAGAGCATGAGGGATTTTCCAAAGGAATCAACGAGAGATTAATAAAGGGAGGCATAGTATAATGAGATTGTGAGTGAATAAAATAGGGTTGATAGGTTTTTATTAATTAAAAAATTAGGATATTTGATAATAAAAAATCAAATATTTTTTTTGTACTTATATGTTTTGGAAAGTACATTTTCCATGGTCCACCCATGGTTATGGCTCGTGGTTCATGACATTAAAATTTTATTTTTGACATATTTGAGATTGATAACCAAAGTTCAACATTTTAAATTATGATTGAAATAGGAATATATTATTTTTTACAAAATAATATTTTTACAACCTTAATTTCAATTTTTGTCTTTGGAAATTAATCTATTGGTATATAAAATCATTTAAATTCTCCAAAATGTATTATATTAATGAAATAAATTATTTTAGGTTTTTGATTCACTAGTAATTATTATTAAATCATTTTCAAATAATTATTAAGACAATAAATATACCAAAAAATTGTATTTTTACAATAACCACCAGAGGGTTTAAAATAATAACATTATGTTCTATAATATATATGACATGCAACACCGAGATGAAACAAAACATAAAATATTTTTATTTAAATATGACGTTATGTTTGAATTAGAATGTACGAATATGATTAACTATATTATGAAATAAATATAAAGGCCCAAATCAATAAAAATTCTTTGATTAATTCGTAGATAATAAGCACTCAATTTTTAGAAAAGACAATTTGTTATTCAAAAATAAATTACATTCAAAAACTGTATCTATTTATTTTCATGAGAGAGTATAATAATTAATTTATAAAATATTTAAAATTTTTATTTTAAAAAATATCATTTCTGAAATCATATCATAAAAATTATTTTCTGGTGAATTTTTTTTTGAAAAAAGTTCGATTTTTCAATGAATATTGAAAAAACTAATTTTTATGAATTTTTTTTCATTTAAATAAATCATAATTTCATATTATATTTTTGAATAGTTTTAAAATCGATTTTGTTAATTTTTATTAAAAATAAATCAATTATACTCTTTGGTAAATTTTTTTATTTTTTAGATATTGTGAATAAAAATCATAGTAAATTTTTTTATCATGATAAAGGTAAAATATGCTGATTAAGGGTAAAAATAATGTCATAATGACATTAAATTTATTATTTGAGTGTGATTTATCCATAATAATCCAAAATTTTAACATATTGTCTTTTTCTATATGTATACGATTTTAACCTTCATAATATTTTAAATAAAGAAAAGTAAGAAATATCATTCTATGTGTTGTATTATGTTTAAATTCGTAAAATAAGGATAAAAGAATGTATTTTTAGTAGTAAATATTAATATTAAATATAAATAATTTTTTTAATTGTAATTAATTTATAATTTTGATGGAGGAAATAGTTACATTAAACTCTTATGGAACGTCGATACAATATTTATACAATTAATAGATAAAATAAAATAAATCATTTTTAAAATGTAAATAATAATAATATTTGAATGATTATTATATTCCAAAATTATTTATTCAAAAATGAAATATTATATTGGGATTAATTACTTATATTATAATTCTATTGTTGTTTTGTAGTTCTAAAAGTCAAATTAAATGAATAGTTGTAATATTAACATTAATATTATTTTTATAATAAATAATATTTCATTAAAAGGATTAAAACAAAAAAAGTAATAATTTTCAAAAATTGATTGGGGTATGGTTTATAATATAAATAATGGTCCATTTATGGTCCCATTTTCCTTCAATAGTATCTTTTTTAACCCCAAAATAGTGATGTATTTAATAATATGTATGTTTTTATAAAGGGTTAAATGAGTTAAAAAATGACTACTATGAAAAATGACCTTAACACTTACAAATTTTGTTGGATGATATTATTTTGACTCAAACTAATATTATAATCTAATATTATGAATTTGGAGGCATTATAGTATAAAAATTAATTTTTATTAATTTAATATTTTAAAAAAATTATGGTACCCCTCCCCACTCTTATAAAAGTAAACCTATTATTAAATTTTGTTAACACATAATAAACAATTTATATTGGGAAATTAATTCCCAAAACACTTATTTAAATCCATCCCTACATCTGAGATGCATAGGTTGATCAAATAACTTATATATGAAATATTTTCATGTAAACCTTAAGAGTTTTTCTTAATATGAGGCATTGTTCTTAGTGAAGAATTTTCATTTTATTTATTATTATATCACCTTCAAAATAAATTAAAAGATTTTATAATAATAATAATGGTATAAAAAATTAAATTATATGATATTATGTTAATTTCATAATCTATATCCATTTTCTCCTCAATCAATTGGGAAATAAAATCATCGTTCCTATGTCTAGTGGTCTACTACCTCTTGAATTGATGTAATTTATTTTCTATAACCTCCTCTTATTGTTGGTTATAATGGTGGATAATATATAAATATAATATTTATGAAATATTTATCTTTATTAAAAGAAAAAAATATAATTTAATTTATTACATTTCAATTCAATTAAAAATGATAACATCGTTCAGGCGTATTTATGGATTAACACATCCAAAAAGCGATGTGATTCATTTTTCATCACCATCCAATATTAATTTTTTATTTTCAAACACTTTTAATGGGATAGTGAGAACACTCATATCATTAAACACCAAAATAAACTATATATTTGTTAATGAATTATTTGAGATGATTGGAATAAATTACCCTAAAGAATATCTAGGGTATAGATTTTATGTGGGAGTCAGGGTAGGCCTTTTAGATGCCTTAATTTTTCATCACCACATCACATGGATGATATATAAAATTATATTTAAATAAATAATATTGTATTTATGATATAATTATAATTATATAAATATAAAAAATTCAAATCTTCTTTTCATAATGATCGTTCAAAAATAAAAATGTTACTAATGCGTATGTACATCTTATTGTTTCCCTGACTGTAAAGAAATTCATTTTTCTTAAATATATTTCATGGTTCATTTTAAAATTATAAATTATAAATAAATATAATAATTATTTTTTATTATTATTCTATATATGATGGAATAATTTCAACTTTGACTATTGCCATCATACCAAAGTTATTTAGGACATATGAGTTGAATATTTTCTAAACATTTGACATAAATTAAATTAATTAAGTAATTAAATATTGCATGGAAATAAATTCAATAAAAAGGAAAAAAAATTAAAAGGTTTCTTAATGATGTAAATAATTAACCTACTTTTATTATTCCTGTGATAAATAATAAACGTGATGAGTCAGAATCAAGGTAAGGGACATTATTTTAAAATTCATCTTTTAATGTTTCCATTTATAGTTATTTTTCCTTCCATATCCATGTTCTTTTAAAATTAAGAATAAATTTTTTATTTTTAAACCATTAGTTTCTAAAGGTCATTTTTCAAAAATTTTAATTTTTTTTAAATATTTTAAAAAATAATCTTTCATGGTTTTATATAAGAGAAACTATACATTAAAATCCTCATTTTAAACATTTTATTTTCTAAATCACTCTCTTCCGTGATCATATTATTAAATTTAGTTTATTACTATAATAATATAAACACAAATTAATTATAAATGGAATCATTTTCATCTTTTTAATATTTTTTAATTTTTTTTAAAATTAATCTTTTTTACATATTTTATACAGAAAGGTTAGACATTCTTTAAAAAATTAAATAGAATGTTTTATTTTAACATATATAACATCAAAATCTTTTCCTACCCCTAAAACCATTATTTCATATTTCAATTATTTTATAATATTACTTATTTTATTTAAATAAAATTCATTCCCCTTTATTATAGAAATTTTTGTTTTGAAGAAATTCGCTTTTAATGGAAAGGGTTATATAAATATATGAAAATGATTTCTTATTGGTACAAAGAAGGATTTTATGATGAAAGGTTTTATATGATATAATAATGTTGTGGTCCTTGGTCATTAATTATGATGATAGATGATTATGTTATAAACCCGGGATGGGTGGGTCCTTGACATTCCTCTAATGCATTGGATATGATTTATGTTTGGAAGTTGACCATGAGGGTTATAAAAAGTGTAACTATGGGGTTTTTTGAAGTGTAACCATGATGGTTATTCAATGTGTAATAATGATTGTTATTTCATGTATAATAATGAGGTAAATTACATCTAATAACACGAAGGTTACTCCATATATAAGAGGGGTATGAAAATCATTCCCCAAGTAACCTAAATGATAAATCTATGCCTATTGTTTGTTTTTTATTAAAATATTATGATTTCACATATTTAATGATATTTATTTAAAGGAAAGTATATGCTACTTATTAAGGGTATTATGTATATTTTTTTTAAAAAATTATTTCACGTTTCTTTCAAAAAAATTAAGAAACCATTTTGAGTGAAATTTTTATTTAAATATTCCTTATGAATGTTTTTATATGTTATTTGGGAATGCAGTTATATTTCTAGAGTTATAAAATGTTTATGTTGAGACAAAAGATTATTTCCGAAAGGGAATTTTTTAGAAGTATTAAATGGGTTTCTATCATATATTTTCTCCCTTAGATTGATTTCTTTTCTTATAACACATTTTAAAAAAATTCAAATCGTTTAATTATGGGTAATAAAGATTAATAATTCATGTTGAAGGTCTTTAAGATTTATCATTAATGTAAAATGTGTTTATTTCTAAAAGTTTTTTTTATATGAGAAATTGATAATAAATAGAAGTGTCCAGTTTTTAATATAAGTATTTTTATAAGTGTTATGACCTAACACTCTAAAACTATAAACTGTAAATATATTTATGAAAGTAATATAGTGAATTATAATATAAAGATACAATAATGTGTAATGTTTACATATGGAACATTATAGTTGGTATCATATCAAGGCATATACAACTAAATATATTGTGATGTTTTCATGAGCATTTATCTTAAGATAATTTTATAGAGTAATGGGATTATGGTTTTATGTTTTATTACATGTTATAAGTCTTATACGCCAATTTTGACGTTTTAAGTGATGGTATTTTAAAGTAATTAATGGTAATTTTTGGAGAACGTTTAGAGGGTTTTGGTATATGTGATCCTTAAATTTAATGTGAAGGATTATTTTAGAGTAATTTTGTTTCATATTATGGATGAATTCATAAAGGTGTAAGATAACCATTATGGAAAACACATTATTAAATATTTAATTTATTATGGTCGGTTTGGGGATTTTGAGGTCAAAATATTATATAATTTATACATGTATTTCGTTTATAAGGAACATTTATAATTTAACACGGAATAATTAATTTAATGTTTTTAGGATATACTTTTTAATAGATTAAATTTTTTTTATTATGATTAATTGAAAAGGATATCACACAACTTTATCATCCCTTACAAATTATTTAATCATCACTATCATGGAAAAATATTTCTCAAATGATTTGGGAATATTTTTGAAAATAAAAATCACCTACAATAAACTAGTTGACTTTTCCAAAACATTTTCATTTCTCCAAAACCTATTTGGATCCTGCTATTAATTTCATTCAAATTAAAAGTATCAACTCATCCATCTCATTCAGTAAAAGAAAATTCTATCAAGGAAATGAGAATTTTTTTTTCTAGAGATATAGACTTCATGCTAGATGAAAAATAAGACATCAACTATTTAAAATAAAAACATGATCTCTATATTTCTGGTATGTATTATTTTATTATGTTCTACGTATGAAACATGATTTAGTTGATATTGAAGAATCGTCAGGACATATTTCATATCTTTTATTTGTATGAATAAAATATTAATAAATAAGATGATAAATAATAATTAATAGTTTAAGAAGTAAATTAAATTGTTTATGTGTTAATAAATGGTATTATGATAGACTTTATGTTTTATGAGAATCATTCAAAACATAATGATTATTATATAGTACATTTTTTTGGAGAATTTTTAGACATATATTATATAAAATCAATATCTCTGAAAAATGGTGTAGAAAATTTTGAAATTTTTTGGAGACAGTCATTAAAGTATATATGATAACGGTCTAAATAAACCTTTGGGATAAAATTTTATTGATGTTAAGGATATAATGGTCATTTTTTATTATATAACAATGAAGAAAAATAATATAAATAGAAAACCATAGTGTTGAAAAAGTTATTTGATGATTCATGATTTCTTTAGGATGTTCATACTACTTTTGGGAACAATATAATAATTTTATTAATGTTAATTTCTTAAAAAGGAAAACGCATTGTTTGTGAGACAACCCATTTTATCTAGTAAGGCTGTTGGACTGCAACCCACAATCGAAGGGAAAAAGGTTAAAATTCCTACCACCGGCCTACTTAATGTCCAAATTTGTATAAAATAATTATTATTTATTTAAAATGATTTGATATGAAAATATTAAGATATTTTTTGGAAACTTATATTTTATTCTATAAATAACCATAGAATTGAAAAGTGGTTTGGTTAATAAGAAATTAACATTATTTCAGTAGAATTACATTATTTTTGGTACGTTATATAGATAAGGTAAATTAATTGTTTTTTGATAATATTTTATTTTGTTTGATGAATAATGGTTTAAATATCATTTAATGTGGATTTATAGTGTCTTAGGTGGGGGGCGACCGCAGCGAGGGCGATCGAAGCGAGATGCTCCGGTAACCCTACGACGATGGCGGTCGTCGCGGCCCCTTCCTCCTTCGGGGGGGAGGGGTCTTCTCCCTCAAAGCAAGTTTCAGGTGATGCGCAACTCAATTTTAGGGACTGCTTTGGATCCTCGTCAGATGCGGGGTTCTTCCTCC
The DNA here is from genome assembly GCA_963277665.1 of Viscum album. Classification (NCBI taxonomy): domain Eukaryota; kingdom Viridiplantae; phylum Streptophyta; class Magnoliopsida; order Santalales; family Viscaceae; genus Viscum; species Viscum album. Next base: position 2,060,567,339 of record OY728132.1, read on the forward strand.
CTGAAATCGAAGTCTCGCCGAAGGTGCCTGGTTGCGTTTTAGGCCAACCTATTGTTCCGGTTTCAGTGAAGGAATTACACGAAGCCTCAGCGTTACTCTCCTCAGCTCTGATCGTGAGGTTTTCGAGGCGGCGACCTCTTGTGGAGCATTTCGACAAAGGGGTCAATACAAATTGGGGTTTGAAGCACCGAGCTTTGGTTTGTATTCTGGGTCCGCGTCAGTTTCTTATTTTCATTGCTAATGAGGAGGATCTGGGTAGAGCCTGGTCGCGGAAGAGAAAACCCTTCTGTGGCCTCCCGTTTCACTTGCTCTGCTGGTCCTTTGAGGCGCATATGAACCGTGACTCCCCTTACATGGAAATTTGGATTCAGTTGCCTGGACTACCTTTGCCTTTTCAGAACATTGGTTTGCTGAGGTCAATTGGTAATTCGATAGGGCGTTTTATATGTAGCGATCGAAGAACTGCATCTATGTCCCACCCATTTTCGGCTAGAATTTGTGTTGAAATGGATCTTTCAAAGTTGCCGTCGGAGCTTGTCTGTATTGTAGTGGAGGAAGAATACAGGTATGCACAATCAATTGTCTATGAATCAGGGACCCATTTTTTTCATTTTGTTATAGACAGGGGCATGATGGACATGGCTGCAGAAGGAGGTCCAGGGGTGCCCAAAGCTCTGAGGTTCCAGCTGTTTCAGTGGAGGTACCCTCGAGAGAGGGTGTGAGCACCATTTGAGCTGTGCAAGGCAGTGAGCAGAAGTCTCTTGCAGGCCTTCCTCAGGATGGTCATGATCCTTCAAAGGTAGATGGGGTCACCAACATGATGGTTCATGGGGTATCTTCATGGGAGGTAGAGGATAGTTTGCCAATTGCTGATATGGAAGTTCATAAACAGAGTTCTGTCAACCTATGTACAGACATAGGAGTGCAGCTGGAAGTGAATGAGACTAGGAGGAAGGAGACCATGGCTGGAGTGATGATGGCTACTCCTCCAGAGGAATATGGTATAATCAATTTGACAAACGGTAATTCCAATGGACCAAGCCATGATTCTCTAATTAATTGTCATGGCCGGAACATTGATGGGGCCAGTACTTTCCAGTTTATGGGCAGGGGACTTGAGAATCATCGGGATTATAGTGAGATTGAGGTCCCAGGTCAGAACACTTCACACAGTTTGAGTAAGTCCAGAGTGGATGTGGCTATACCTTGTTCCTCAAACCGGTCTGCTGCTCTGGATGAGTTTGGAGCGGCTCCTTCGAGGGAAGATGTACAGACCCCTTGCCCTCATTTTACAGAAGGTGACATACCAAATAGTGGTGGCTGCTCTAAAATGATAGGTGGACAGCCTGGGGGTGGAGAGACCAACCCGGAGGGAGTCAACATGATCTATTTGGATCAGATGATTGAAGAGGTTCCAACTCAAATGAATACTGGCAGGGGATATGCTGTGATACTGGACAGCTCTAAGCCTGTGGAATTGGTGTCTGAACAGAAGAGAAAAAATGATGTCCAGGTGTAGGTAAATTCTTAGGAAATGCTTTATTGTTTTGCAAATAAATTTTCAGTGCTGGCTGATGTTGGATCAAATGAGGAAGGTACTGAAGTGGCAGAGCAAATTTTAGAGAAGGAAGGCAATGCTGGTCTAGACAGATTGAGTGGTGAAGGTAAAAGTCTCTGCGCTGATGACATAATCAAGACATCTCAAATGGAAGGTGGGAAGGATATAAATTTCAACCCTCCTCTGTCCCATAAGAAGCAGTGGGGGGATAGATCTGATTGTGAAGAAGATCTCCACAGTCACCAAATATCTTACAGTGATGCTGTCAAGAATGGAAATCATGAGATTATTAGCAAGGAGGTGGGAGAAAAAACTCAAAGCAGGAGGAATCCAAGGAGAGACTACACTGATCTACCTAAACCAATGGTGACAAGGTCTGCACACAAGATTGTAGGGTCACAAGAAAATGATATTGCAAATGGGTATAGTGGAAAACGAAGGGGAGGGTCCCCAAAGAGGGACAAAGGATTCAGTGGGAAACGGATGGTCAAGGAAAAGTTGTCGGAGGAAATGCTTCGGAAGAAAAATATGTATCTTGAGATGATGCGCAAATACGAATCCTCTGAATGGGAGTCAGCTGATCCTGGTGATGATTTATCTGATGATGGGGAGAAGGATGCATATGGCTTTGATGTAATGTAATGTTTTTATTTCCTTTTGACATTACTTGCACTTTTCTTTTAATAAATTTGTGGGACTAGGCTTACGTCTGGTTCAAACTTTCCTGGTATAGTGTCTTAGGTCATTTATAAAACAGAATAAAATATATTGGATATTATATGATAATGTCAATACATTTTTGGAATGATAATTTAAGAGTGATTGGAATGATTTGGAGATAAATGTTGGAAGAATAAGTTATCAATTAATTCTAAAAATTTGGTTTAAATATAAGCCAAGAATATATTAAATAAGCTTAACTATAATTATTTATATAATCATTTGGTTTAAACTTTGTGTATTACTATTTAATTTTTAAAATTATTATATTATTTCTTCATATAAAGAATAATTCTATTTGGAAATTATCTAACCAAGTGTTAAATTTTATGATTTTGGTTAATGTATAAATATAGGATAAATAGATTGTTATATTTTTTTGATGTATATGATTATATGTGAGTTTATTTTAGTGTTTCATGAATAAAAATTCATCTTAGATACTTATCGTTTTGTGGAAATAATGAAAATGTAGTGGAAACTGATTAAAGAATGAAATTGTACATGTCATGTTTGTATATTTTCTTATGTTCATAGTTTATATGGTAATGAAATTCCCCAAAACTTGGAAATGGATCATGAAAATAAATTTTATCCTATTAGATTCATTCGTGAGTCCAATATAGTTATTTTGAAGCCTCCTTGGTTTATGGTTTTGTAGTCATCAAATTTCTCATGATCATTTTCTTTGTTATGATCAATGATATTTGTTACTCTCTATCATTATATGGAAAATATAGATTTGTTCTATATCTATGTTTTTACATCTTGAAAATTATTTTCTATTTGGAAACCTATTTATGTGTTACTTTAGATAACCTATATATTTCTCTTTTCTTATTTTCCAGAGGAACTTTTACTAGCCCTTTTTATGACGTGGGATTTCAACAATGGTATTATTAGATAGAAAAAACCGAATACTATGTTCAGGTTTAAATTCTGAGGGAATTATTTATGAGACATTGATAAATTTTATTTTTAGTAAAGGATAAATTTTTTCATGATATAATTTCAAAATTTTCTTATGAGTAAATTTTAATATTTTTCTGAATTTTTTTATTTTTTAATGATTAGTAAACTAACTAATTTTTATTGAAATATATATTTTATTTTAAAGTATTTATAATGTAAAATTATATTTTGAATTTTTTTAAAAATTTAATTATTTTATTTTTATTAAAAAAATTATTTAAGTATTTATAATTAATTTTAAACATTAATTTAGTGTAAAAACATTTTTGAACTTAAAAATGTATTTTTATTGACAAATATTTTTCATCGCGTTTAGTACGTTTAATTTTAATTTTAATTATAGAAATTATAATTTTTAAATAACTAAATATGGAGTCCATATTTGGAATTATGAGGTCCAAATTTGGTAAATATCTTACTTTTATGTTAATTTATTATGAATATTAATCAATGTAATGTTTGTTTCCACAGTAAAGGTAAAATGCATCAACTAAGGGTAAAAATAAAGGGATAAAATCTATAAATTAACACTAAAACATGAATTTAATTTATTTTGTTGGTCAATTTCATCCACAATCATCCAAAATTCTAATATATGACCATTTTTGTATATGTTCATGATTTTGACCTTTATAATATTTTATATATTGAAAATTCAAAAATGTAATTCTGTTTGTTTTATTAACATTAAAATTTTGATATAATGACAATAAAGGTATGTGTGGTTATAAAAGTTAATATGAAATATATATAATTCTTATTTATCATGGTAATTTATTTCTAATTCGTAGTAATGAAATAATTACATCAAATTCCTACGCAATGCTGGTACAATATTTATTCATGTAACCAAAAAATACAATGAATGATTTTAAAATCATTAAAAATAAAATGATTTGAATGAATAATTGTGTTCATTAATTTTTTAGATAAAAATTAAATATTATAGGGGCACTGATTACTAATATTCAAATTCCATTATTTTATTGTATCTTTAAAAGTCGCATTAAACAAACAGTTCCAAAATTGAAATTAATGTTATGTTATAATAAATAATAAATTATTAAATGATTTTGAAGTATGAAATGAAATCCTAAAATAAGAAAAGTTATTGGGGTATGGTCTAAAGTATCAACCATGGACAATTTATTGACTATTTATCCATTTTTATTAACATTATTGATCCCAAAAAGGTAAAATAATTAATACCATTGTAATTTTTAAAATGGGTTAAAATGGGATAGAACAAAATGATAAGGGTGAAAAAATCTCTTGAAATTGTCTAATTATTAATTAATTAGAGTATTTAGAGTAAAAATAATATTATATTCTAATATAATCAATTTTATCCAATTTCATATGAATATTAATTTACATTAATTTGATATTTTATGAAATTTGTAGAGTTCCCCTAACCATTCATATAAAAGGGATCATCTTCTTCTTTTTTATTCACACATCCGAAACCATTTTCATTAGAAAATACCTGAAAAAATCCATTAAAAAATCCATCCACAATTACAAGAGGAATTTTATTATTATTAAACCATTCTATTAATACATTTAGAATAAATCTTGAGAGGTTATATGAAGATAAGGTATAGCTCTTTATCAAACTTTTTGGTTTTATTTCTTTTTCTACCTCTTTCATACATTCTTCAAACATGATGAAATAATAACACCAATATATCTCATATAATGAGATGTTATAATTTTAATTTAATAACCTATATCTGTTTCACATTCCAACAAATTGGAAACAAAACTATCATTCATGTGTACGACAGACTGCTGCCTCACATTCCGATATAATTCGTTTTCCATCATCAACTCTTATGGATAGATGTAATGATGGAATTATTGTAAATATAATATACTTATGAAATATTTATCATTATAAAAATACAATATATATTTTACTTCCTTAGATTTCCCTTTACTAAATAATGGTAACGTCATTCTTATGTACGTGTGGACTACCACCTCCACAATGCAATGTATAAAGCCCCAGCCTTAAACCTTACTTAATCATGAGTTATTACAAGATTACACATTGAGGATCTTTTTAGGTTTAGAGTTTTAGAGAATTAGATCATGAAACTTGCATTACATTCCACATTTAAACAAAGCGGTTACAAAAAAGACAGTATTCATTCTTCCCATCAACGGAAACATATTTAAAATAAAACATGGATTCTTTCTTGACACATCCTTGACACTATCATCACATCATGTACCCTTCCCTTGACCTGTGAAAAAAATTTCAAAAACTTGGGATGAGCATAAAAAGCTCAGTAAGGGATATAAAAATCTGGAAAGGAAACATGAGTACATGTATACATAAGAATGAAATCATACTTTACCCATAAAACATATGCACTTTAACATACCTCATAAAATCACGAATAAATCATAGAAATCATAAGACATAAAAGGTAACTTGAGGCATTCATAAAATTCTTACGTAGGTAGTAACCCTCTTGGTTACGTTTGGAATACCCACCACATTATATTCCCTAAATCTCTTCGAAGAAACCTTAACGTTTCACTCCTTCGCGTTACCCAATGCCTTGGAGAGCTATATCGGGCTCACCCGCTCTTAGTTTATCATGGAACCACCCGTCTTCATAATAATGCCCAAGAACCATAACATAATCGTATCACATAAAACATGCATAAAAGAAACATAACATTTCCACATATTAATCACAAGATATCAATACAACACATTGATATAATAAAAACATTATGAAAACCATTTTCAATACCAAAATAAAAGAAAATTAAAACATGGTATTTATTTTTCTTTTAAAAAGAAGTTATGGCTTATAGAGGAAGCTGAAACTCTAATAATGGTCACGGCGGCGGAGAAGTCATTGTCGCTGCATACGTACGACAAAAACATTCCCTTTTTGACATTTAGTAAAACGCTTCGTATAAAAAAGATTCCTTTTGGATAAACATAAAATTCAAAGGGGTTTATACACCGTATAAAAGAAGGTTGTGTATAAAACAAAATATGCCTCAATGAAAGGAGATTGAGACGAAGTCCATTACAAAGACGGTATCCTTGGTTTAAGGATAAATCATTTACATAATTATGTGTGACAAACGAATACACCAAATATAAGTGGATATTAAGTGTAAAATAATCAAAGGTCATTCACACATTTTCAAAGGATGACATATTCAATAACTACATGTTGAACCCAAAGAAATCGAAGTTGGGTTAAGAAGTTCCCTTGACAGCCTAACGACGTCACATAAAAATGAGTTGATGAGAGATAAAAAAGGGTATCTCATCACTTGGACATAAAATTTACATCAATAAGGATATATGAGGACATATCCCAACATAACAATATGTAAATTAAAAGACCCAACAAAATAAGTCTTTTAAAAAGAGGAGGGTGAAAGGTTCCCTTACCGACATGGGTATCTTTCGAAACATACACCTTGTGAAAGAAGGACAATACAACATTTATGTAAATACTCATAAAAGAAATTATATTACACAAGGAGTAAAATAATGGGTAGTACATACACCACTCAAAGGAAATTGTGGCAAATGTAGCATAAATCTCACGGGAATAAAAGTGAGTTGAAAAATCCCTTACGAAAACTCGGCAGCCTAACGACGCCACTTAAAACTTCCAAAAATGGATTGATGAGATCAAATAGGGTCTCTCATCATATTAACATAAAGTTTATAGAAAATATGAATATAAAAGAACATCCCCCAACATAACAAAGAGGATCTTAAAAGAAGTGACATAAAGGAGAGGACTTAAAAAGAAAGAGAGAGGTTAGATCTCTTACGAAAATTCGGCATCTTAACGGTGCCACTCAAAACTTACAAAATGGGTTGATGAGAGGAAATAGGGTCTCTCATCATATGAAAATAATAAATACAGTAGTATTAATATAAAATAACATCACAATCATAAGAAATATGAGATTAAAAGGAATGACATAAAAGAGTGTACTTAAAAAGAAAGAGAGGTGTATGATCACTTACCTCAAGTCCAATTTGTCTTGTTTGTTTCTTTATATTCCTGAATAATAAACATTGGTAAATTAATAATTGCCCAAGTAACTCCTTTATAGATTATTATTCAGTTCATATCACATATTATAATGTTATAATAATTTTTTAATAATTCTAGTTCATATTAGACGTTTTTGACGATGTTTGGTACATGAGTAAAAAATGAACTTGTTTGAAAAAAGATTGACCATGTAGTTATAAGTAAATAATTTACAGAATATTATTAATGATTAAAATATCATATATATCTAGTAAATATTCATTTTATACTATTCCATATCATTTGGAGATAAAAAATGAAAATCACCGTTCATGGAGACGGTAGGCCGTACGTACGCATGAACGCTACTTTCATTTTTTTGTCATATTAATGGAATTAAAAAATGAGAGAGAAATATATATGTTATAATTCAATAATTATATCCATAATTTAGATGTAATATATTACATATATATCCATTATATATATGTACTTATAATATTACATAACATTTTGAGATAAGAAATGAAATGTACCATTCATGGAGACTGTAAGCCGTACGTACGCATGAACACTACTTCCATTTCTATTTCATATTTAATGGAATTATAACATAATGATACGTAATAGTATTTTAATTCCAGTATGGTATCATATATAATATCATTAAATATATCCTTTATACGTACCACATATGGTATTAACGAATCAAATCACTTTGAGGGGGTGGTAGTCCGCACTTCCTTAAATGAAGATATCGCGTTTACCCATAATGGAAACCATAAAGTTACACCATAAATGAAAAATACAGAAGCTTAAGTAAAACATTAACATATTAGTTATCATATATAAATATAGTGTCATCTTAATCTCCACCTTTGAAGGTGTTAGAAGAATGTTGAACAATCATCGTTTCAGGAGGCAGAAATTCGCCATCCACAGAAACAGTATGTTCTTTAACCATTAGATGTAGGTGTGTGTAATTGTAGCTCGAATCCTTCTTATAAAACCATCCTAGTATATTTAAGATACTGTAGTTGTTACAAAATAAATGAATAAAAATAGTTTATTGGGTTGGAGAACCAAAATAAAACAAAAGGACTCAAGTGAAGACATTACCTTAAAATTGGGTAACTCTATTAGATTTGAGCTCAAAGGCTTCCTTGGAAAGACTTCTGCCCAATGTGAGGCTTCAAGGAGTAAGAGAGGGATGTGTAGAGACAAAATGGGCAGGTTTTGGCCGAGCCAAAGGCTTTTGATGTGTGGTTAAGGAGGTAGAGGTGGGGGCCTTTTATAAGAGGAGAGGAGGGGCACTCTTGTAAAGTTACAAAATGTTACTTTATTTTCAAATGAGTTTCGGATTTTAAAGGTCCCACATTGATGTATTTCTAGGATAAGGTGATAAGGGTTAGAAATCCACTCATACAATAGGTTTTTTACATGTGTAGGTCTTATATATGACATTATCTTTCCATTTTATTTAAATCGTTAAATAATAAGGTCATCGCTGCATCATCATGATGTCATAAATAATTTAATTTATTTAATATCTAAAAATTATAACAAAAATACTATAATGTAGGAAATATTTTTATCTGTCCAATTGCTATTTATATTCAAAAATATGACTTGTATAACCCCATGTAAAAATTGTTTTAGTAAAACATTTCATGTTTGTGTCATTTTTACTTTAACATTAAATAAAAAGATATTTATGTCATTTCCCATCCAAAGTGGCTCCATGGGGTCCCCAAGTTGACCCATGGATTGTATTGGTCGGGCATGACACATCCAATTAGGGTAGGACATGTGTCTAGGTCATTTCATTTTATTAAAACCTTATTCTTACCATAAACTAAACTAATTACCTCTAATCGCGATTTAAAACTTAATAAGTTACTATTCACCAAAAAAATTATCTCATTGAACCACATTTTACTTCTTAATGACAACCATGTATGTCGGATTTTTGAAATTAACACACAAAGATGGCAAAATTTCATTTAAACGGAAAAATCAGTTTTTATAAGTACCACTTAGTGGTTTCACTATTCATCAAAAATTGAAGTTTTTCAGAAAAATCCCAAAAATTCACCCTAAGCTATATTTGATATTCCGAATTCAAAAATGATGTCTATTTTACAAAATTCAAAACATATAAGTCAAATTAATTAATTTAATAATTAATTCCTACTGTCAGAGCAAATAGCGTGTTTTTATGAAACAATTAGTATCAAAAGACTGACACTAGTTTAAGTCTGATTTCAAAGTGAAATTAATTCCAACGAGGTTTTGAATTAAAATACAACATTTTACATTATTCATTAAAAATGATCTTTATCGGAAAGATATCAAAAATTTACACAAAGTAAATATTGATGTACCAAATCATAAGAAGAGTTTTATTTGGTCCAATAGAATGTATAAGAGTGAACAAAACTATATTTAATGATGGTTTTCCATCAAAAGGTGATAAGTGAACCTTTAGTGAAAACTAGGGAATATACGCCTAAAATTGAATTCTTTCCATATTTTAAGCCTTTATATTTTATTGGATAAAAGTAAAAACATTTAAAAACATATATAATCATATTTTAGTTATTTCTATCCATCCCCACCAATACAACGGCTACATGTTAACTACCATTTAAAATAATATTATTTTATTATTAGAGTGCAACGAAAGATTCCCAAGAAACTTGTTGTTGCGTGTTGGGTACGCCATCGAACATAGCGTCCCCTTTAAAGTCATATTAATATTTTATTCACAAATTTGGATAAATATAAAGATTTCGTATTCTTTATTTACCTGGGGTGTTACATCCTTCCCCACTTTTGGGAATTGTGTCCTCACAATTTTAAAATTGGGCTGGGAAACATCCTTGAAAGTCCCACATTGGAACAAGAGTCGGTAAAACCATCACTTTAAAATAAAGAAATATAAGTACAAAGGTCACCCGAGTTAACCCATACTAGGATTACAAGTATGAAAATATGTACATGGAGGAAAAAAACAAAGGGTCATGTTCTGATGGAGAGTGATATAAAACATGTTTAGGAGAAAGTTAACCACAAGAAAATCACAAACATGTGATGGGTTAAACGGTATTCGTTTCCCTAGTATGAAAAGTTAATAGACAACATTTTTGTTTTAAGTTACTTTTTATTGAGGAATTTATTCATAAGGAAACATAATCACTTATCATGTTGACTTTAAACTTTTGTTATATTCCTTACACAAACTCATATTTTCTCCAAAAGATGAGTATTTAGGAAGACTTGTTCACATTAATAGTACTATAATAAACATCTAGAAAATCACATAATCCACAAAAGAGAACTATATACTTCCCATGTCTTTAGATTTTAACCAAAACCAAAACCAAAACCAAAAAGGTTAGTACAAGATCAGATAATCCAGAAAAGGATAACCCATTATAAAAAGAAAATCTATGCTTAATCTTCAAAATTTGTCCAACAAAACCCAAAGTTCAACGAGGACCATTCGATAAACAATTTGTCCATAAAATTATTCAAAGTAAACCAAACTAAGGTTGAAACCAAAATATTTTAAGGATTTACTCACATATTCTTCCATGTTAAACTGTAACATTTATCTCCAAACAACATCAGTTGCTCTTAATGTCTCGTACTGAAAAGTAATTAACCTAATCACATATCCTCCATGATAGGTTAATAAATTTCCATAGATAACCCATAATCAACTTACTATTAATTCATAAAATCATCTAACTAAAAAGAATCATTCAAAATAACCAGGGACTTCGCGTAGTCCAGCGGTAGGCGATAAATACCAGTCGCACTTTGGTTGTGGGTTCGATTGCTGCAGCTTTGTCCGACGCGACGGGTAGTCACACGGTCTGCGTGTTTTCCTTTTTCCAAAACTATATAATTAGCAAATCATTCCCCAAAAAGGGATAAAATCATCAAAAATAACCATAACATAATTTAACCTCAATTTTATCTCATGCCTTTCACTTCAATCATAACATATAGTAACCCATAATTATCTCAAAACTAAGGATCATATAAACCCAAATGGTTCTTTATAACTATGTCCACAAAAGAAAAGACAACTATTCCTTGAATAAAATTTTCATATATTAAACATCAGGGTTACACATAATATAAAAAGTCTTCTAATGTAACCCCATCATCAAAAGAGACTTAATAATCTTATGAATTTTACCATAACTCTTGAAGCCCTTATATGTTGACATCTTACTCATTCAACATTCTTCATGATCCATTAACCATTCCTTTCCAACTTATTCCTAAATACCTCTTTCCTACAAACAAAATCATGAAGCATATCCTAAGATTCCAAAATAGGAAAAAAATAGTCATGAAATAATACATACCGTTGATTGGTCATTGTCAGTTTCTTCATCATCAATCGGATTGGCATTAGGTATTGGTAAACGAACATTTGTACGCTCTAGGTGATCCCATTCATGAAACTTCTTCATAGGACATGTGTTTGCATAATGACCATGCACACCAGATTTAAAACATTCAATTGATTCATCAGAAAGAACTTCTTTCCCTTTCCTCGAGTCAACTGGATGATTCCTTTTTTCCATGGCAGGTTCTTGCTTTATGACCTTCATTTCCACATATATAGCATATTTTTGTCCCTTTCAAAAATTTTCCTAGGTGTTTCTTTCCACATTTTTGACACATAAGTTTTTTAACACACTTACCTTTATGATTATTACCTGTAGTTCTATAGGGATTTGTTTCTCTCATATATGATGCCTTAGAGAAATCACCAAGGTTTAGGTGGTTAATCATGACTCCAGATAGTTGGTTGAGGATAATCACAAGAGTTCTCATTGCAGCTCCCATATCATTCAGTTGCTTGCTCAAAAAACTGTCACAGTTTCCTTCACATCCACTGTTACTTTGGTGCCTGCTAGATCCAGCCATTTACTAAAACCAAAAAGGTCAGTGTGAGTATATCAACAAAACCATCATGAACTAATGAGGAAGATAAACACTAAGGTATACTTACTCATTCACTTTATCTAAAACTAGGACTCTTTCTGAAATCCTAACCATTATGGTAATGTCACTTATGATTAAAGAATACCCTAACCTATAAAGTTATCTAAACTGGCATTTGATGCCAACTATAAGGACCCAGCCTTAAACCTTACTTAATCTTGAGTTATTACAAGATTACCCATTGAGGATCTTTTCAGGTTTAGAGTTTTAGAGGATTTGATCATGAAACTTGCATTACATTCCACATTTAAACAAAGTGGTTACATAAAAGATAGTATTCAATCTTCCCATCAATGGAAACATATTTAAAATAAAACATGGACTCTTTCTTGACACATCCTTGACACTATCATCACATCATGTATCCTTCCCTTGACCTATGAAAAACATTTCAAAAACATGGGATGAGCATAAAAAGCTCAGTAAGGGATATAAAAATATGGAAAGGAAACATGAGTACATGTATACATAAGAATGAAATCATACTTTACCCAGAAAACATATGCACTTTAACATACCTCATAAAATCATGAATAAATCATAGAAATCATAAGACATAAAAGGTAACTTGAGTCATTCATAACATTCTTACGTAGGGAGTAACCCTCTTGGTTACGTTTGGAATACCCACCATAGTATATTCCCTAAATCTCTTTGGAGAAACCTTAACGTTTTACTCCTTTGCGTTACCCAATGCATTGGAGAGCTATATCGGGCTCACCCGCCCTTAGTTTATCACGGAACCACCCGTCTTCACAATAATGCCCAAGAACCATAACATAATCGTATCACATAAACCATGCATAAAGGAAACATAATATTTCCACATTTCAATCACAAGATATCAATACAACACATTGATATAATAAACACATTATGAAAACCATTTTCAATACCAAAATAAAAGAAAAGTAAAACATGGTATTTATTATTCTTTTAAAAAGAAGGTATGGCTTGTAGAGGAAGCTGAAACTCAAATAATGGTCACAGCGGTGGAGAAGTTGTTGTCGCCACATACATACGACAAAAACATTTCCTTTTTGTCATTTAGTAAAACGCTTCGTATAAAAAAGATTCCTTTTGGATAAATGTAAAAGTCAAAGGGGTTTATACACCGTATAAAAGAAGGTTGTGTATAAAACAAAATATTCCTCAATGAAAGGAGATTGAGACGAAATCCCTTATAAATACGGTATCCTTGGTTTAAGGATAAATCAATTACATAATTATGTGTGACAAACGAATACACCAAATATAAGTGGATATTAAGTGTAAAATAATCAAAGGTCATTCACACATATTCAAAGGATGACATATTCAATAACTACATGTTGAACCCAAAGAAATCGAAATTGGGTTAAGAAGTTCCCTTGACAGCATAACGGCGTCACATCAAAATGAGTTGATGAGAGATAAAAAAGGGTATCTCATCACTTGGAAATAAAATTTAAATCAATAAGGATATATGAGTACATATCCCAACATAACAATATGTAAATTAAAAGACCCAACAAAATAAGTCTTTTAAAAAGAGGAGGGTGAAAGGTTCCCTTACCGACATGGGGTATCTTTCGAAACATACACCTCGTGAAAGAAGGAAAGTACAAAATTTATGTAAATACTAATAAAAGAAAGTATATTACACAATGAGTAAAATAATGGGAAGTACATACACCACTCAAAGGAAATTGTGGAAAATGTAGCATAAATCTCATGGGAATAAAAGTGAGATGAAAAATCCCTTACGAAAACTCGGCAGCCTAACGACGCCACTTAAAACTTCCAAAAATGGATTTATGAGATCAAATAGGGTCTCTCGTCATATTAACATAAAGTTTACAGAAATAGGAATATAAAATAATATCCCCCAATATAACAAAGAGGAGCTTAAAAGAAGTGACATAAAGGAGAGGACTTAAAAAGAAAGAGAGAGGTTAGATCTCTTACGAAAATTCGGCATCCTAACGGCGCCACTCAAAACTTCCAAAATGGATTGATGAGAGGAAATAGGGTCTCTCATCATATGAAAATAATAAGTACATTAGGAGTAATATAAAATAACATCCCAATCATAAGAAAGATGAGCTTAAAAGGAATGACATAAAAGAGTGTACTTAAAAGGAAAGAGAGGTGTAGGATCCCTTACCTCAAGCCCAACTTGTCTTGTTCGTTTCATTATATTCCTGAATAATAAACTTTGGTCAATTAATAATTTCCGAAGTACCTCCTTTAGAGATTATTATTCAGTTCATATCACATATTATAATGTTATAATAATTGTTTAATAATGTTAGTTCATATCAGACATTTTTGCCGATGTTTGGTACATGAGTAAAAAATGAACTTGTTTGAAAAAAGATTTCCCATGTAGATATAAGTAAATAATTTCCAGAATAGTATTAATGATTAAAATATCAAATATATATCCAGTAAATATTCATTTTATACTATTCCATATCATTTGGAGATAAAAAAACGAAAATCACCATTCCTGGAGGCGGTAGGCCATACGTACGCATGAACGCTACATTCATTTTATTTTCATATTAATGGAATTAAAGCAAAATGAGAGAGATATATATATGTTATAATTGCAGAATGATATCCATAATTTAGATGTAATATATTACATATATATCCATTATATATATGTACTTATAATATTACATTACATTTTGAGAAAATAAATGAAATGTACCGTTCATGGAGACGGTAAGTCGTACGTACGCATGAACGCTACTTCCATTTCTATTTCATATTTAATTGAATTAAAACATAATGATACATAATATTATTTTAATTCCAGTATTGTATCATATATAATATCATTAAATATATCCTTTATACGTACCACATATGGTATTAACGAATCAAATCACTTTGAGGGGGCGGTAGTCCGCACTTCCTTAAATGAAGATATCGCGTTTACCCATAATGGAAACCACAAAGGTACGCCATAAATGAAAAATACAGAAGATTAAGTAAAAAATAAACATATTAGATATCATATATAAATATAGTGTCATCTTAATGGCCACCTTTGAAGGTGTTAGAAGAATGTAGAACAATCATCGTTTCGGGAGGCAGAAATTCTCCATCCACAGAAACAGTATGTTCTTTAACCATTAGATGTAGGTGTGTGTAATTGTAGCTCTAATCCTTATTATAACAACATCCTAGTATATTTAAGATACTGGAGTTGTTACAAAATAAATGGATAAATAGAGTTTAGGGGGTTGGATAAGCAAAATAAAACAAAAGGACTCAAGTGAAGACATTACCATAAAATTGGGTAACTCTCTTAGATTTGAGCTCAACGGCTTCCTTGGGAAGACTTCTACCCAATTTGAGGCTTTAAGGAGTAATAGAGGTATGTGGAGAGACAAAATGGGCAGGGGTGGGCTGAGCCAAAGGCTTTTGAAGTGTGGGTAAGGAGGTAGAGGTGGGGACCTTTTATAAGAGGAGAGGAGGGGCACTCTTGTAAAGTTACAAAATGTTACTTTATTTTCAAAAGAGTTTCGGATTTTAAATGTCCCACATTGATGTATTTCGAGGATAATGTGATAAGGGTTCTAAATACACTCATCCAATAGGTTTTGGGCATGTTTAGGTCTTAGATATTACTTTATCATTCCATTTTATTTAAATCGTTAAATAATAAGGTCATCGCTGCATCATCGTGATGTCATTAATAATTTAATTTTTTTAATGTCTAAAAATTATAAAAAAACTACTATGATGTAGGAAATATTTTTAGCTTTCCAATTATTACTTATAGTCAAAAATATGACTTGTATAACCCCATGTAAAAATTGTTTTATTAAAACATCTCATGTTTGTGTCATTTTTACTTTAACATTAAATAAAACGATATTTATGTCATTTCCCAACCAAAGTGGCTCCATGGGGTCCCCAAGTTTACCCATGGATTTTCATGGTCGGCCATGACACATCCAATGAGGGTAGGACATGTGTCTAGGTCATTTCATTTTATTAAAACATTATTCTTACCATAAACTACACTAATTACCTCTAATCGCGATTAAAAACTTAATAAGTTACTCTTCACCAAAAAAATTATTTTTATCCCATTGAAACACATTTTACTTCTTAATGAAAACCATGTATGTCGGATTTTTTAAATTCAAAACACAAATATGGAAAAATTTCATTTAAACGGAAAAATCAATTTATATAAGTACCACTTAGTGGTTTCACTATTTATCAAAAATTGATGTTTTTCAGAAAAATTCCAAAAATTCACCCTAAGATATATTTGATATTACGAATTAAAAAATGAAGTCTATTTTACAAAATAAAAAACATATAAGTAACATTAATTAATTTAATAATTAATTCCCGCTGTCAGAGCAAATAGCGTGTTTTTATGAAACAATAAGTATCAAAAGATTGACACTTGTTTAAGTCTGATTTCAAAGTGAAATTAATTCCAATGACCACTATTGAATTTAATGGTAAAAATATATTCTAATTTCACTTTAAAATCAATTCAAAAGATAATATAATCATATAAATAAATTATATTAAAAAGTGGTTTTGAATTAAAATACAACAATTTACACTATTCATTAAAAAAGGATCTTTATCAAAAAGATACCAAAAATTTACACAAAGTCAATATTGATGTACCAAATCTTAAGAAGAGTTTTATTTGGTCCAATAGAATGTATAAGAGCGAACAAAACTATATTTAATGACGGTTCACCATCAAAAGGTGATAAATGAACCTTTAGTGAAAACCATGGCATATACGCCTAAAATTCAATTCTTTCCGTATTTTAAGCCTTTATCTTTTATTGGATAAAAGTAAAAACATTTTAAAACATATATAATCATATTTTAGTTATTTATATCCATCCCCGCCAATATAACGACTACATGTTAACTACCATTTAAAATAATATTATTTTATTATTAGGGTGCAACGTAAGATTCCCAAGAAACTCGTTGTTGTGTGTTGGGTACGCCATCGAGCATAGCGTCCCCTTTAAAGTCATATTAATATTTTATTCACAAATACGGATAAATATAAAGATGTCATGTTCTTTATTTACCTGGGGTGATACACAATGTCATTCATTGTTTCATCACCACATCACATGGATGATATATATAAATATATTTAAAGAAGTAATATTTTATTTATGATATAATTATAATTATATAACTGTAATAAAAATAACTTATTTCCATAATGTTTGTTGAAAAATGGAAGCATAACTCAAGCGTACATACAACCTACAATCACCATGATTGTAGCGTAGTTCATTTTGCATAATAACCATTAATAGTTGATTTTAACATTATAATTGATGCATAAAAATGATAATTATTTGACAATTATTAATTTAGATATGATTAAAAAATGAACTATTTGACCACATTCAACCTTATAAAGTCGTTTTGGAAATATGAGTTGAATACCATCAAAACATATGACATAATGTAAATTGATTAATTTTTTTAATATAAGCTGGTAATATATAAAAAATGATATTAAAAAAGAAACATTTTCTTAATAAATTATGTGATTAAAATTTGTTTTATTTTTCAATAATATAAATATAATATTAAATGAGTCCTACTAAAGGTATGAAACATCAAAAAAAATCTTATTTTAATTTTTCCCTTAAAAACTAATTTTCTTTCATGGACCATGTTATTTTAAAAGTCGCAAGAATTTTTTAACTATATATCAATGGTTTGAAAAGTCCATTTTCACAATATTTTAATTTATTTAAAAAAATTTATAAAAAAAATACATTTATGTTTTTATGTAAGAGACGCGTTACTTTAGAAACCTCATTTAAAATGTTTGAAAGATTAATTTTCTTAATATTTCTCTTCCATCTCTATATTATTAATATTATTTTATTAATTTAATTACATAAAAAATAAAAAATCAATGGAATTTTAGGCAACTTTATAAATATATTCAATTTTTTTAAATGAGTATTTTTACATATTTTATACATAATATTTTGAATTTCTTTTCAAAAGAAAAAGTAAGGTTTTATTTTAACACAAATTATGTCAATAACATTCCCCAACTCCATTAACATTATTTGATATTTAAAATTATTTTTAATATTCCCTATTTTCATAAAATAAAAATCATTTACTCTTTTTTATAATAATTTTAGTTTTGAAAAAAAAAATATAAATTGAAAGAGATATATCATTATCCGAAAATTATTTATTTAAGGTATAAATAATGTCTTTAGGATGAAATATTTTATGTGTTATGATTATGATGTGGTTCTTGAGAATTTTTTATGATAGCAGGTGGTGCTATTACAGTCCAAGGATGGGTGGGAACATTATATTCTTATGATGTGGTCTTGAGAATTTGTTATCAAGCCCAATGTTACCTAATATATTTATCTACCCATGCTATGGGTTCTTAGGATAATATTATGATTTAATATGGTAAGCTATTAAATTTATGTTTAAAGGAATGTATATTCTATTCCTGAAGGGTGGAATGTACAACTTTTTTAAAGAGATATCATGTTCCATTAATAACTTCAAAGAAAAAAATGATGACTTTTATTTGTCATTAAATATTTATTATGAAATATTTTAGGAAATATCTAGGAAGTAAAGTTGATTTCTCAAGTAAATAAATGTTTTCAAAAAGATAAATTTTAATAAAAATTCATGAAATAATGGGGTTCATTCTTATTTTAATGACATTTGATATGATTTTTGTGCTAATAAATTGCTTTAAAATTATTTTAAATGATTTTAATAATGGGTATGAACAAATAAAAAGTCAATTTTAAAGTCCTGGGTATTTATCATGAAAAATAATTTAAATGTTTTATTTGGGAAAAATGGATTCTGAATTGAAGTTTACACTTTATAATATATTTCAATTTTATATAAGTGTTATGATATAACTCTATAAAACTATAAACCATAAAGATATTTAAGAATTCAAGATGGAAAATTCTATTATAAAAAAATTGGAATATGTAATGTGTATGGTCAATTCCTTATATTTAATATTCTTTGAATATAAATTACGCTAGAACATTATGAAAATTTCACCCAAATAAAATTCCTAAATTATAATTTAGAATAAAATATTTGTTTTTGGAAAATAAATTCTAAAGTGTGAGAAATAATTTTTTTAATTAAAAACTAATTTTTTTAAAAAATTACCTATTTTGATGGAAAGACCTTATTTAATCTCTTTAAATAATTATAAAATTTATAACTTAATATATATTGAATTATATAGATGTATAATAACATATATAAAATAGAGTTATTTTATATAATACATATTAATTTCCTTATAAATTAGTACATCAATATTTTATTGGTTATTTTTACTATTACAATGATCATATAATAGTTACATTGCAATGATCAACTGATAATCATATAATAGTAAAATACTAACAATCACTTATCCCTTTACACAATATATATACCATAAAATTATCATACTTCAGCATTAACTAAATCCATTACAAATATTCTACACATCCCTTTATAATATATATTATTTTGGTAAAGATTATATTTCTTTTATATAATATTTTTGGAATGAGTAATCATGAATGGGAGAATTTAGGACAAATAAGTATTCCTTTGTGTTTTAACTATTATTTGGTGTTTCTATCCTAATTATATTATTTACTGTTATGGTTGATATTTATTCATGAGGTGAAATGTTTTTATAAAATTTAATAGTCCTTATTGGTGATAATATTGTAAATCATAAAAAAATATCAAGTGAAACAAGAGTTATTTTACTTAAAATTTAAATAAATTTATGGTTATTAAAAATGACATCCTTTATATGCAACTCCCCAACCCAAAAACACTATTACCTAAATCCTCAATATAAGGCTAGTGATGCTCTGACTATAATGATCCCAAATTTTCTATGTGTAATTTTCCATTTATATATTTTGCATATTTAGGTTTAATGTATAATATAATTGTCACATAGGGTTTTTTATTTTTTTTCTTTTATTATGGATCATCTTCTAGATCATGGTTTACCTATTGTGTTGAGGGTGTTCCAGATTTAAATATTGAGGTTTTACTTTATTTATTTTTGGTCCTAGGGTTATTATTAAGTTTTTTCTATTAGTTTTTTGTTTGTGAAAATGGATATTTTGGTATTGATAGTAGGTGGAACATGGTTTTCACACAGATAGGGGGAACCGAGATCCCTTACGCAAGAAATTGTGCAACCAATTTCCATTTTGGATAGTGGTGACCATATGGTTTTGGAAAAAATTTGAAAACTGTGTGCACTTACCATGTGGAGTGTTCCTCTCGGATAGTTAGGGATGCACAATTGTATCACTATTTTGAAAACTGTGTGGGAAACCAATGTGACCTATCTAGGCTATTAAAATTGAGAAATTACTCTTCTACCCTCATTGGGATTTGACCAAAAATCACTCTAGTCACCCCCATATGGTTTAAACAACCCTAGTAGGATATCTTATCCTTTATCACTCCACCCACCTCATTTTATGTTGATTTTAATGAGATTTCTTCAATAGTTAAGGCTATATCTGCAAGGTATTCTCTCATTTCATCATTATATTCATTCTACTTCCATTTTCTCTCATTTTTCTCTTCTACCTTGGTTATGTTGATTTAGGGTTCATGTTTTTATATGTTAAAATTTTTATTTTAAGGTTACTCTAGTATTTTCTTTCTCCCTTGAAAATTTTTTAGGTTTTTTTCGGTTGGAATTATTGAAACATTGTGAGTTTGTGGTAGGATTCCCTTTGCATTAGCCCTTTAAATTTAAGTTTCACTGGTTTAATACTTTTCACACCTCCTTTATATTTTAAAAAGTGATATATGAACTTTTTAAAAAAAATTTGGTATGAAATTAGGTTGTTTTTTTTATTATTTTGATGTATATGGAATTCTTTCATTAAAATATGCACACCAAGTGTTTTATAAAATGCTTAGTAGGATTTTGTAAGAGACATGTGGATTTTAAAGCATGGTTTGGATTTGTAAATTAATTTTTGGAATCTAAAATGGTGGTTTATATTTATAAAATTGATTTAAAAATGTTTTTTGACATGGAAGTGGTGTATCTTCGCTTCTTTGGAAATGGTTTGGCATGTGATGATGGTGTGTTTCCCATTTGTAATTTTTTATGAATGTGGATTTGTTTTGAAAATTTTTTCTGACTGATTTAATGGAGTTTTTAAAATATGGTTGTGAAATTGAAAATTGTGTGTTTTCACATTTTTGGAAAGGTGGATTTGGTTCTTTGGAAATAAGTGATTTCTCAAAGGGTGTTTGAGGATTGTTTGTAATTTTTTTGAAATTGGTTATCTTGAAAACATTCATTGGATATTTCATTTTCCTTGGTTATGTTTAATGTTGTTGGAGGTTCTTGATGAGAGACTCCCTTGTTCTTGAATGTATGAAATAGGAGAGGTTATTCCTTGGGGTGGATTTGGGGTGACTTGGTGTGTGTGTTGCTTGTGTATGATATATGTGCATGTGATTGACTACTTGTTTGGCATTGATGGCATACCAACACATTAGTATTAACATAAGATATTGATATATATTGTGTATTTTGGTTAATTTTTGTGGCACTAGCTTAGTATTTTTCTATGCCTAGTTGCACATAGAATGGGTATTATTATTTTTTCTATGGGAGAGTGACCCTCAGTCAGACCAAGTAGGGTGCGATAGAGCGTGTAGGTGATAATTGATGTCATCAGGTGAGGCATGCCTTCATTTTATGTTAATATTTATAGTATGTTCTAGATTATTGAACTGAGTTCCAAGGTTCTTCAATGTATTTTGACAATTAGTTGTCTTTGGGGGTATAATTAAGATTCATGTTTTTTGGTTACTCTTACATGTTTGTTTCCATTTCCCTACCAATATTATCATCATTGATTCTCTATTATGTAGTGTACCTCTTATGAATCAGGTGAGTAGTTCGGGGCTGATTCGGGTTGGTTTGCAAAAAATGATATCATAGGCAAGTTATTCTGATTGAATAACTTTCAGAGTGCCTATTGTTATTGGGAATGTCAAGGTGGGTGTATTAGGACTATCAGAACTAGGGGTGTAGATATAAGGGATTGGTTGGCCAACAATTTTGATGTCGAGCTTTGGGTTTCCATGGGAATTCCGGTTTATTTGGTTAATCTAGTTGTTGTTGGTTTTTTAATGTTTGGGATAGAAAAATGGGTGTTGGTAAATAGGTCTTAGTGATCTTGTAGGGATTGAAAATCCATGTAGGGCTTAGAATATTTTACTAGAAGACTCTTTGAAATTGTGGCGTGATTGGCATATGACTTCCAACCCTATGGAAAATTCAACAATCTACACTAGTTACCCCTTATGAGTGGTTTTAGATAATCAAAAATTCTAACAAAATTGATTTGAAATCCATTTATTTAAATTATGAAAACCAAGATTTAAAGTGGTAATGGTTTGGTTTTGGGGATATATAAAAATGGGTTTTAGAATAATTTTGTAGAAATAATTTGAAAATGGATTTTTATAAGTTGATCTTTGGAAAAAAAATTAGGAGTGGTTTAATGACACTGGATTTATATAAAAAACCCAAAGTTTATAGAAATGTTTTGTTTTGGAAAAAGATATTTATTTTAGAAAGGGTTTTAGAAATTTGTTTTAAATGTGAAGAAATGAGTTTTTAATAAAACGATTTTTGATTGAACGAGATTTATTGAGCTACTAAAAATGTTTTTATTGGGATGAATTAGATTTTTGGATCGAATCTATGGAATTAAATTTTGACCATGTTAAAATGGATTGATGTGTGATATTTTAAAATTATTTTTGATTTGGTTGTTAATGATATTTTGAAATGTTTTATGAATTTTTAAACCGGATGTGGATTAAGAATATGAAAATTGGGTTGTTGGTTCATTTGAAAAATGGTATTTTTTAGCTTTAGTATTCCCATGGGGTTTCATATGCATGGATATGTGTGTGAAAGTGGAAATATGATGAAATGAGTGGATGAGTTCCCTGATTGACATGAGTAGATGAGTTCTCAAGGTGGCATGAGAATGTGCCTATATGAGGCTCCATGGAAATCCATTTTTGAGTTTTAAACCCACCAAGTTTGTTTTTTTTTTCAAAAGTGATTTAAGAGGGAAATTGTGATATTTTTATAACACGTGGTTTTGTTGCGAATTCCCTTGTGATTTAGATGTGCTATTTTGGTTTTGTTTTAATATTGAAAATTTTTATTCATAAACTAGTTTGGATTTATGTATTGTCTTTATTATTTCTTAGTGTACACCCCCACCAAGTATTTGATGGAAATTTGACTTGAGACTACGGGTTGTTTACCGTTTTTAGACCTTATAATTGATCAACCCATGGACTTATTTCTTGATTTCTAGTATTTTAATCCTCTTATATTTTATGGTTATGTGGATCCTCTTGAAGTGGAAGATTTGATGTAGAAAATTGATAGAAACTTTAGTTTCCTTGTGTTTCCTAAGTCATTGAAGGTGAATTTCGCCAACTTTATGCTCAAAGGACCGGCCTAGAAGTGGCGGAAGTTGTTTTCTTGAACTAATCCATGGGAAGATCTTACTTGGTTGTTCTTCATGGCTCTGTTCATCTAATAGTATTTTTATGAGGCAGGGAAGGTGATGAAGGGGATATAGATGTGATATCTAAAGTAAGTTGATGGATCTATTTTGGAGTTCTTTTGTCATTTTTTTGGATATGGTTCCTTACTTTATGGAGTGGGATAGAAATGATTCATTCAAGACATTAAGTTTTTAGAATGAGATTCATCCTGAATATCAATCAAAGGTGTTGGAGTTCAATCTGAAATATTTTACTGATGTGGAGAGGAAAGCTCTTCAGGTGGATGATGTGTTAGTAGTAGTTATTGAGGTTGTTGAAATTTTTATAGTCTCTAGGAGCAGTGAATGAAATTACAGTAAGGACAGGGAGAATCATCTCAATGTTGTTAATATTGGTCAATGAATTAAAAGGCCTTTAGATCTATCTTTAGCTTCCTCTAAGTTCATGATCATAGTGTGTCATTAGTGTAGAAAAATAGATCATAAGAAGTCATCATGTATGAATGCTCCAAAACATTTCCATGATTTTGGACATCTAGTTCACATGTAAATGTCCTTTTGCGGTTATTCTATGAATCGATGTGGTGCTAGGTCCACTCCTTTAGAGAACACCCCAGCCTGTTAGTAGGACTAAGGTGATTTCTTGTGATCTATTTGAAGACCCTTTCCATTTTTGTGATCCTTCCATTGTAGTGTTTTTGTTTTTTTGCATTTTTATTTTCATTTATCAACAAAGGATGTTGGGTATCATTCAGGAACATTTATTTTAATAAATCCATTTCATTTATAAATTATGAAAAAATTCTATTTTGAGTGGTGGTGTGTTCTTTTCCGTTTTCTGTTTTTTCCACTCACATTTTGGGTGAATAAAGATAATGTGGGTGTATCTATTGATTGGTGTAAGTGAATTGTGGTATCAAGTTAGTCTCATGAGGTATCATGTTCTTTTTGTTCTATATAGGTTGTTGTGTGGCTACTCGTGATACCAAGATAAGGATTTCCAATTGGGGATTATTATAACATTACTATGAGGTAATGGATGATTCCAAACATCATGTCTCCACACACATGCCCCAAATTAACACTTTCAAATAGTAATGAATCTAAGGGTTGTGTAGGACCTTGGTCTAAATTTTTACTTAATGGTGGAATGGGGAATGTTTATGTTTCATTGTCTTGGAAGTTCCCATTTTTCTCTGAATGTTATAGAGGACTCATTACCTCATTGATGTCTTTATGGTTTGAAAGTTTTTATTTGGATGGAAGAAGGATTTGTGGTATCATTTTCATTAAATTACACTAGGTTTTCTGTTTTCTATGTGAATATATTATTTATTTTACATAGTGATTATCCCTTTTCTGTTTGTTTTGTATTTTGTTTGTCACTTGGGTTAGAGTTTCATTCATCGGGTTATTCTTTCCAACCTTTTGGTGGGGGTTGTTAGTTTGTATTGGGAGTTCTTGGGTTTGTGTATGGTCATACCAGTCTATATTGTTGGTGTTTAGATAGTGTTATTGTTTTCGAATCTAGCTTATTTTTTAAATATGGTGGGGAGTCCATTTCTCCATCCCTTGAGGGTGTACCTATTTAGTCTCTAGTGAAACTTAGCAAAGGGTAGTTTCAATTAGGGTTGTTGGTTCTAAGTTTTCATTCCAATTATATGTTTGAGTTTTTTACTGTGTTGAAATGTCCTGCCTGAAGAGAGGTTATAGAGGTTTATTATGATATTTCTATCATTTTTTGGGATGTGGTTTTTGGTCATTGGATCTTTCTGAGAAATATGCATAAAAATAATTTTGGTGGGTGTTGTGGTATACTTATTTTTAGAGGCTGGATCATGTGGTTGTGGAAATCCATTGTCTCTGATCGATCAACTGGAAGATGTTGTGGATTTCTAGGGGATGAAATAATAATGATGATGAGAATTGTCACACTTGAATTTTTATTTGTGTCCTTTTTTATAGCTCATATTCCGGATATAGGTTTTCGTCTTAAGTAATGGGTGTTCTAGATTTGAATTTTTAGGATTTACATTGTTTATTTTTCCCCATATTAATTATTTAGATTACATATAATTTTTTCTGAAAAATAATGATTTTGGGCTTGAAAAAAGGTGGTGTGTGGTTTGTGCATGGTTTGGGATAACTATGCACCCTCACCCAGGAAACCGTCAAACCAATTTACATTTTGGATAGTGGAAACCACACAGTTTGATAAAACCTATGAGGTAACCATGCAGCTTGTTCATCTTAGACGGTGTGGAGTTCATTGTTTACACATGGTTTGGAAAACTGTGGGGGGAAACCATGTGAATTTTATAGGTCATTACAATTGTTAAACTCCTCCTTTCCCCTCTTGGAGATTTAACCCCAAATCAGCCTATTCGTTCCCCATTTAGTTTGTATAACCCTTAAAGGAACTCGCATATTTCCTCTCACATCCCACCTCCATCCATGGTGATTCTATGGTGATTTCATCAAGTGTAAATTCTATATATTCAAGCTATTCCCCCCATATCTTCTTTGTCTCCCTTCTCCTTCCATTTTCTCTCAATTTCCACTGATCTATTGGTCATATAGTTCCAGGGTTCTTGTTTTTATGTGTTTAAATTGGGGGTTTTGTGTGTTAAGGTTCTTATTGTATGTTCTTTCTCTCATGATCCTTTTCAAGGCTATTTCGTGTGGGCATTATTGATATGTGGGGAATTTGATGAAGGTTTACCTTTTCACTTTCCCTTTAAATTTAAGGATCATTGGTTTATTTATTTTATCACCTCCATTCTATGTTAAATTGTTATGTGTAATATTTATAATAATTTTTTTATATTTAATGAGATGATTTATTTATTTTTTTAAACGATATGACATTGCTTCACTAAGATATGCACAAAAGGTGTTTTATAAAATCCTCAATTGTCTTTTGTAAGTAATTTGTGGTTTTTAACGAATGGTTTATAACTATAAATGATTATGTGGAATCTAAAAAAGTTGTTTGGATTTATCAAATGGATTTATAATATTTTTTGGACTAATAAGTGGTTCATGATTGGTTCTTTGAAATTTTTTTGACATGTGATGATGTCATGTGGCCTATTTGGATTTTTATTAAAGTGGATTTGGTTTTAAAATGTGGTGTCAGTGCTTCAATAGATTTTTCCAAATATTGTTGTGAAATTAAAAATGGTGTGTCTTCACCTATTTTGAATGGTGGATTAGGTTCTCTGTAAATGAGTGATCTCTCGAAGGATGTTTGAGGCACGTTTTGAAAGTTTGTGAAATGTGTTATCTTGAAAACTGTCATTGGATAATTATTTTTCCTTGGTTATATTGAATATTTTGGGCGGTCAATGTTGAGATACTCCCTTGTGTTTGAATGGTTTAAAGGAAAATGGTTATTACTTAGGGCGGATCATGGGTAACATGATGTGTGAGTTTCTTGTGTATGATATATGTGCATGTGATTGGATCCTTGTTTGGAATTGTTAGACCAACCCCACTTTTTTCTTGACATGGGTACCAGCCATAACTATTGGATTTTCTATTAACGATTGATGCACTAGATTTGGATTTCACTCTGGCTAGTGGACTATTGTATCAGATTTTGATTGTTTTCTTTCTATGGGAGAGTGACCATTAGTCAGACCAGGTAGAGTGCGATTAAGTGTGTGGGTGAGAATTAATTCCATTGGGTGACTCATGCCTTTGGGATGATTCAACATGTATAACTTGTTCTATATTATTCCAATGACGTCATAGGTTCTCCCATACCTTTTCGAACATACTTCTCTATGGTGGATGATTGAGATACTTGCTGGTTGGTTACTCTTTCTTTCTTTTTTCCATTTCCCTTACTAAATGATCACTTTTTCTTCTCTCATGTGTGGTATACCTCTTATGAAAAATAATGAGTTGGTTTTCAAAGGTTTATGGAAATTGTTTTGGAAATGTTTTAGACAATTGTTTTACCATTTTAAATAAAAACATCATCCTTTTTGTTTTGAAACGAAAATGGTTCCTTTATGGAAGGGAATGTGGCATTAAATTAGAAAATGGAAATATACCTTGTTTTCTATTAAAGAAAATTGTTTAGAAAATATTACTTTTATATATTTTATTCCAAAAATAAAATTGATATATATTTTTTAATTTAAAGGATGTATATTGTGTATATATTTTTCAGGAACACCTACTGATTTTTAACACTCATGTATGTAATTCCTTCTTGTTTTTAGCTTTTTGTGTATGTTCCAACATAGTTCAGATCGCCCTGGATGATGATTGGTTTTGGTTAAATAGTGACCCTTGGGGTTACATGGAGGCTTTGTGGTTATCAGGTTCAGTTGGATTTTGTTGCTCGTCATTGGATGTATTTCCGACTTCTTTATAAACGACGATTTATTCGAAAATTTGTATTTATCTATTCAGGATCATTTGTTTATTGTTTTATATTTTATTTATTTTTATTAGGATAAATACTTCCCTTGATTTCTCTATTAACACTTTGAAACTAGTTTCTAGCCTGGGAGGATAATGAATGCCCCCTAGGCCTTCTGTCGGGAATACTTAGTGAACAGTTCAGGGTCGACATGGGTTAGTTCGTGACAATAAATTACATGAAATGTATAATAAAAACCAATAGTAATTTATTTAAAAAATTCATAATATTTCATTAATGAATAAAAATATCAAATATGATAAAAAATATTAAAATGATATAACATAAAATTGAAATACATTGATAGTATTTTAAAATCATTCGTGCCACAGTAACAAATAAATATTACACCCACAACAAACATTATAAAAGGAAAAAACATTAAGAATATAACCAACATTTTGTAAATTATATAGAGAAAATTGATAAAATTTTAAATGAATGATGACTGAAGGAAATAAGAGTTATTTATATTAATTTTAATTAAAATATAATTTTTAGAATAATAACATTGTCATCAGAATACTATTTTGACTGTTAAAATTCTAATATGGATATTGGAATGGTATCTTAACCATTAAAATGGAAAATTGACTTATTATTAATATTTAATAACCACAAGGAAAAAAGTTATTTATATTATAATATTGTAAAATAAAAATTCAAATTTGAAATATTAGAGAGAGCATAAGTGTGCATCATAATAATGTGTATTTTAACATATTTTATAAAAACTCAAAATTTTAATGTTAATATATAAATATTAAAATGATATTTAAGATCCCTCACATGTTTTCAGATTTGGATACATTAACTTCATACAATATCCATTAATTTTTTATTTTAAAAAGAGTAAAAGGTGGTTGGGGGACACAAAGGTGTTCAGGAGGCTTTGGAGGAGGTAGGGGGCATGGAGCCTATAGGCAAAAATGCTACCAATTGGCCAGCTATAGACCACTTCCTAGCCTTTGATTCCCACTAACCTGATGGTGAGTTATTAGATATTTATTTTAGGGTGAAAGAGAAATTTTACCCCTTGAACACTCTTATTATTAACTTTACCATTATCCTCATTTTTGTTAGTAGATGCAATTTCATGTCCCTCCTCTCCACTCTTGGTTCATAGATGATTCTCCTTTAATACACCTCCATTTTACATATTTTTTACATGTTATAATACTCTTGGTAAATTTAACACTCCTATTGATTCCATTTCTTATTTTCCATATAAATATCTCACTCCTGGTTTAATGTAATTGGCATATTTTTAGAGGTTTTTTATAGTTTCTCAATTTCTTGCATTTCATCTTGAATAAGAGGATAATGGTATACAATTGGAAGTATTCTAACCCAGGGTCGGTAGTGTAGAAATTTTTCCTTAATGTATCACATTCGTATTCCATGTTTTCCCTACGTGGTCCTAAAAAATCAATATATTCTTAAAATAAAAATTAAATTAAATGGTTTAGGTACATCAGTAATGTCATGAAACTTTTTTGGACATAGAAATGTGGGTTGGATTGGTTAAAACATTATTGAAACTATTAAAGTGTTGGGTTAATTTTATATAGTTGAAATTGAAGAATTAATTTCTATAGTTTTAGGCTCCCCTGGTTATTTAATTAATTAATATTGATGGTTGGATAATTAGGATGAACTCTACTATGTGGTAGTGTTTATGGATATATAAACCATAAATAAAAGTGTGTTTTGAAAAAAATGTTATTTTCTTGATGGATATATCTTTAAAAGTTAAGCTTGAATTAATGGGTCAAATCCAATTATTGAATTTATTTTTGAGTATAGAATGACTTGGAATACTTCCTTTGATTACATATAGATCATATTGGCATGGAATACCATGATATAAACTAGAATTCCATTAGGGGACTCATGTTAATACTAGGGTGGGAAGACACCTCTAGATTCAAAGAGTTCTAATTATATGTATTATTTTGAGTTTACTAGTGGTATATAGTTAGATACATTACTACTAATTCTATAGGTTAGAACCCCCTCAGAATCAATAAATTTTTTTACATATTTAGTTCCACATTTTAATGTCATGGAGTTTTTAGGGTACCCTTTTTGAATACCAAGAGATGATATCCCCTAATACAATATAATCTTATTAGTTTAAAATGCCTTGGTTATGATCCTTAGAATCTAATCAATATATTCCTTTTAAATGTCAAGGGAGGTTTCTTGATTTATGACATGACTAATAGATTTTCATGGGAATTTATAGTTGGTAATTCCCTGTTAATACATTTTTATAATCTCAGGTTAAATGACTAGGGTTTCCTTGATGATGTCTTTTTCAACCTGATGGAGCCATGAGACCTGATATGTGTTCAGAGATAGGCACTGACCATAGTAGGTATGTTCAGCCAAGTTTTTCTCCTAGGGACCTAAGCCTCAAATTATTTCTTTTTTATACATATTATTATTATTATTATTATTATTATTATTATTATTCTCACTACTCAACTTTTATACTTCGGGTTAATATGCCTTACACCTAAAGACCCAATTTTCAATACACTATTATTGGTGGCTGATTGAGTTGTACCCACACCCTATTTGGGATTCCATTTGGTTCATAGAAAAATATTATGGATGATGTTTATTTCAATGGAAAACTCTTTGTAGCTAATGTTGTATTTTATGGCTTGATTGAAGTATGGAAGCTGGGATCGGTACTAGAGCTCATGAATTTTGGGTTTTTTCTATTTTCAAGACATTTTACCTATTTTGGGATGGTTTTACATGAATTTACTAATATGTATTCCTACAAATTCTATATGTGGTATCACCTTAATATTTCAAGGGATGTGACTTGCTACTAGGATGAGCTCCTTATTTTTTGTAGATGAGTTATATATTACGTTTACTTTATTTCCATTATGTTTGACACTGACTAGAGGGTATAGTATCCCCAAAATATTATCTATAGAACCTATCTAAATGTTTAAAGCCTATCATACATGAGGAGGCACATTTAACGCCACACGATGCACTTTCTCATAGAATTGGTTTCGTATTTTTTGGGTTGGGGAATTAAAATTGGTATGAAATCTATATAATCATTTATTTACTATTTGGACTTGGTATATATAATGTAGGATGTGTGGGAAATTGGTAATGATATTATTCTTGGGAGTTTCTAAACTACATAAGAGGGAATATATTTGTTTTTAGGGTTGGAATAGTTGTTCTTAGGATTCATTATTACATTTCATCAATTTTCACCATAAGTGAGGAATTTGTTTTCTGATGTTATAGTTTATAAGATTTTAAAATTCTGTTTAGTATGTCAAGAGTATATTTTTACATGCATCATATTAGGATAATAGTTATTTATAGGATATTTAGTTTTTTATTCCCTTCATTATTTTCCTTGTTACATTATTGTAACATCAATTGATTATTTAACACATCAAAATTAATCTAAATATTGTTTTCATGCAGAGATAAATGGTAAAACACTATCTAATATATATATATATATCACTAATAATTTGAAATTCTATCATCGTAGTTTGAATCTAAATTATTGGTAGTTAAATATGATTTGAAGCACAAATTAAATGGTATTTTCTTCTATAAATGAGGACTAAAACATTATTTAATTTCACCTAGGTGATGGTCCATGTAAATTTAAGGGAATAATAAAATGATAAAAACCTAAATTTTTATGACACAAGAGACATGGATTTAATTAAATTATGGTATGATATATTCAAAATATATTTATTCAACATCTCACGTGCTTTACCTCAAAAAATGTGAATTAAATCGTATTTATCCATTCCTTGTTACATGATACTTGATAAATAATTTAACCATGTGAACCCTATATGTGGTATGATATATAATGTGTGACAACATTAGGATTAATTATACATGTGATTTTACCCAAGAGTGGGTATATAAAGTTAGTAAGATAGAATATTTTGTAAATTTAGAGCCTATGTTTTTACTTCTTCTCTAAAACCATGATATCAACAATTTTATTAGTAGAATTATATAATATTTCCTCTATCATTCATGATTAGTGCTATTGTGACCCTCAATTTAAAAACATTTACATTACATAACTTTTATAAAATACATAAACATTATACAAACAGAAATGAAATGTTTGTAGTTGGTATAGTGTCTTTGGTATCATGGAAACATAAACACTAGTACATATGTGAGCTATATCATCTCCCACTAGGTTATTCTTTACTATCACCCTTATTTGACAGATCAAAAAAAATATCATAATATCCATTGGGAAAGTAAACAAAAAAAGGGTGATCTCAAATGCTCTATATGGGTAAACAAGGGAGACATGTAAGTATAAACATGATCATAAGGGCATGATAATGTGATCATGAAAATAAATGATCATTCTCATTATATCAAGGATCATAATATAGATCCCGGAAAAAGTATTTTCAATATATGAAATATGAATCATAATGAAATAGAGATAATAATCCATGAAAGCATAATGTAGGAATAAAACATGGAATTATGGGAAACATATAAGAATATAATGATTCCAATAGTAGCTACGACATCACTACCAAGAGAAAATTAGTGGAAAAAGTAATTTACTGAACCAAGTAATCCCCATTCCAACCCTGAATTACCTAACAGAGTTACCCTCATTCCAGCCCTGTATTACTAAACTGACTAACCCTCATTCCCACCCTATATTACTAAACTGAGTAACCCTTCTTCCAGCCCTTTGTTACATAACTGAGTAACCATCATTCCAGCTCTTTATTACTGATCCAATTAACCTGTGTCCCTGGTTGGTTTAATCTCATGAGATATAATTATATTCCCAATGAATTGGGGGGAGATATAGGTCTCATTGATCACAAAATGAAAGCATACATACATGATCCACAAGATCATAAATAAACATATCATAACCCTGGAAATGAAATGGGTGTCATAAGAATGTAAACATATCAAAACCTATAGAAGGAGATAGATTTAATAATAATTTTATCATAAACATAAACTGTGAAAATTATTTTGTTTCAAAAGTATATAACACCTGAAATAGAAACAGTTTTCTTAAACATCATTCCATCAAAACATAATCCATTCATCAAATGATCATTAATAGAAACATTCAACAATTTCCACATAATTTCATTAGTAACACCAATGGATGTTATCAATGATGAAAAATAATTTTTAATGATCTTTTAAAATATTTATTGAGGAAAATATTCTTTTTTTTCTTTTAAAATTATTTTTTATAACAAACAAAACTTTTTTAAAATTTTTTCATTGAAAATATCATTTAAAATATATAAATAATACTTGAAATCATTTTAAAAAACATTTTCCTTAAAAAATTATAAAATAAGTTTCAGAATACTTTAAAACCCATTTTCATTGAAAACACATTGAAAACACTTTGAAAACCATTAAATTATGATTCAAAATGTTTTGAAACCCATTTACTTTAAAACATATAAAATAATCTTGAAAATTATTTGTAAATAATATTTCATGGAATCTTATTAAAGAATCTTGAAAATATTTTGAAGGTAGTCTTTCTTGAAAAACTATAAAAGATTCTTGAAAAATATTGAAAATAGTTTTGCATGAAAATTAATTTTAAAACATTTTATTAAATATTAACCTTTTTAACAAGGTAAAGCGATTTTCAAAGAATAAACGATGGGTAAATCTGTACATGTTATACGAGGTCAAAAGAACATTCATTTTGCTTGGTAAACAAAATAAAAAAGTGCCTTGTCTAGAAAAAAACAAGAATACTCATTTAAGATATTGGTACAAGTAAAATGGGTAAACTTTATTTTAGATATTATATGTGAATCATATAATAATCTTGTAATCTCTTTTTAGAAAACAAAAATTTCTGATCTAAGAGGGGGAAACGTCGGGCATTCCTAAAAAAACATTCTTAACTATCTTATGTAACAAAGAGTAGAAAATGATACTAATAAAATATTATATCATGAAAAAAAAGTATTATAAGAAAACTCATGAATATTATTGAGATATGTATCATAATATTTAATTAATTGATTCATGAACATAAACAGTCTCGAAAAGCAATGAGATTGTCTCAATAAACTCTTATAACTTGCTATCTTGGGATCAGGCTCACAATGTAATGAAATGATATTGAATGAAACATATAATATTTGTAAAATATTTATATTAATGATATGGAATGCATAATTAAATTATATAAACCCCAAAAAATAGTTTAGGTTCATAATAAAACAAGATACTCAAAGAAGGAAAATTTAGACAAAACATTTTTACTCATTTGGTATCTTTTGAAACATAAACCCCATGAAAGAAGGATCATAAAATGGTAATGTGAATAATGATAAATTTAAGTAATATATATATATATATATATAATACAATAATTTTAAGAACATAAAAAAAACAAAATTAAAGAGTAGCTAACATAGATTATATCTCATATAAAATAAAAGTGAGATGAAATCCCCTTACCCAGTATCTTGACTCTCTCCGTTCACATAAAAGCATATTGTATAATAAATATAAATTTACAATAAATATTTTACAGAATTATTTTCTTATACATAATTCCAAATATAATTTTATTATGATCTTATATTACCCTCTTGTTGAATAATTTATGTTAAAGTTTCCCTTTAGGTAAAATTTACATTGTTCTTCGCATGTGTCTTAATTTGTTATATATTTGGTCCTTATACTAATATCAAAATTCCAAGTTGTAAAACATTATATAAATATCATATATTATATATTATATTCATATTATAATAATCAATAGAATATAGGATTATGAAATGGAATACACTATTGATGGAGATGGTAATCCCTACATATGCGTGAATGTTGTTTCCAACTTTATTGAAAGTATGTAAATGACATACATATATTTATGTTTATATATATATATATAATTATTCAAATATAATTAATATATCATTTATATCATACAATCTCATTAAATCCATCCTTAATACATTCCATGTGGTGTGTGGACGAATCATATCGCTTGGAGGGGTGGTATTCCACACATCCTCAAAAGAGATTATTGTATTAACACCAAATGGAAAGTAAGGATATTTGTGTTGTAAAAGGAATAAAAAAGCTTAAATAAATTTTAAAAATAATATATGACATATATAAACATAGTTTCCATAATAATGGCCACCATTATTGGTGGTTATGGAGAAATTAACATTCATCATTTTGTGAGGCTGTAGTTTTCTGAACATAGAAAAAGTATGTTCAACATCCATTAGATGGAGGTGTGTGGAAGTGTAGTTAAGAAATATATTTTAAAAACATACTTCAATACATAGGATACTGGTTTTTTTACAACATATTGTAATAATGTGATTTTAAGGGGTGAATAAGGGAAATAAAGGAAAATATCTTGAGAGAAGATGTCACCTCAAAATCAGGTAAACCCATTTTGGTTTTTTCCAAAATGCTCTATTTAGAATATTTCTTCCCAAATGGAGGATTCAATATTGAAGTTTGGACTTTTGGGAGGCTAATTTTTTAATATATTGTATTAAATTAAATTTTTTTATAGGTGTGATGAATTGGTAGAGGTGGTGACCTTTTATTGGGAAGGAAAATGACTCAGATGGAATTTCTAGAAACATGTTTTGTGTGCACATGTTATTACCAAAAAAACTCATAAAAACCTAAACAAAACTCAATATTTGAATGTTAATGGACTAAATATGAGAATAAAATAGATTTTGGACAACTTTATCAGTCAGTTGGGATCATAATTTTAAGCTTTAGTCACTAATTAAGCTTAATTTGGCCTTAACTACTCTGATTAATTTTAATCACTTTTACGAATCATTTAGGTAAATAATTAACATGGACTTATTTGAATATAAATATTATATTTAATATAATGGTTTATTTAATATTTTTCAAATTCAAATCATATAATTGGAGAAGATAATATTAGTGCTAATCTCACAGAATGGGATGAAGTAAGAGGGTTTTAAAGTACGAAAAAGATCAAACGTTTGTTAAGATTTTATATTCAGTTTCAAAGTGAAATTTATTCTAGTGAATTAAATTGTATTAGTATATTTATTATTTATCTAATATGACATTAAAATATATTTATAATATAATTTATCATTAATATTTAATTATACAAAAGGTATTTTTAACTAAAAAGCTGTATTTTTGACTATTCATCAAAAAAATGATGTTTCTCATTAAATTCCCAAATATTTAAACTAAGATAATTTTTGACATTATGAATTAAAAAATTAAGTTTATCTTTTCTAATTCAATTTATAAATGTGTTGAAGAATAATTTTATTATTAAAAATCTGTCTATAAAAATAGTATTTTTAACATAAAAGAACTTCACCAAAAATATCATATTTCATTGTCAATATGTTTTATTTATATAAAAAAATTGTAAAAATTATTTTGAAAATAGTTATTACTATTCCAGTAACTGTTTTTACTGGTTAGTTTATAATTTTATCATTTAACTATATATGTAAATATATATATATGTTTCATTGAAACTCAGTGTTGCGTGCATCAAACGCCCAATTAGTGTTTCTTGTATTGAAAACCAAGTTAGTATTGCATGTAGCGCAAGAAAACTTAGTATTTCATGCGAATGTAATTTTTTAAATTATTCCTTATATATATGTATATATATTTCCATTATCATGCGAAATGAACAATAATGAAAACTTAATTTCATTCAAAAAAATATAATTCTCAAAATCTTGGGGTGTTACTTTCTACCCTCCTTTAAATGAATTTTTCCCTAGAAATTCATCCTGGATATCAAAGGTTTAATACTTAAAAATTTAATTCATTGAAATTCACGTCATAAAAATAGATACTAAAACATACCTTAAAAAGGGAAATATTGAACCATAATGGTTACCGAAAGTTAAATATAACTGGATTTTCACAAAGGAGAACATAGGTTTCAAGTGAAGATTGGAGATTGAGGAAAATTGTAAATATTCATATGGAGTGATTGAGGTTATCAATAACAAACAAGTTAATGATTAGAGGAAATTTGAGGGCTTCAAATTCATAAATCTTGATGAATTAAAAGGCCATTGTCTCAAAGAAAATTGAGGTATTATGAGAACAATTTTTTTGGATCACTTTTAGAATGTTGAGTAATTCTTGATAAATCTCTATAAACAATATTTCATTCTTTGGTTGTGCTTTGAAAAATTTACAATACATCCATTACCTCTTGGAATGAGTGTCCATAAATTAACATTGATGAATAAAAAAATAAAATATTCTTTTAATGAATATTAAGGTCCATTAAGAATATAGATTATAACTATTTTTCTCTTAGAAATACATATTCCATTAATCTATAATAATAAAAAGTAACTCTAATATTTCATTATAAATTTTTATACATTAAAAATTAATATACATTAACAAGGATATCGTAGAGGAAAATGGTAGGTGTGAAACCATGATCATCCTTCTGTCATGGGTTCATGACCCACTACCTTTCCTGACATGATTTGTTGTCACTCAACATAAATGATGTCCTTTTTTAAAACCACTAAAATATATTATATAATAATGAAAGTCTTGAAATATGGTTAATCACTGATTATCCTTTTAACCAAGTTCTGCATCACAAACTAAGTGAATAAATACTTCCTCTAAAGCTTGACTTAGTATTTTCATGAACGGTTAACATTATAACCCTTCTCAAAGGTGAAAATAAAAACATTTGAAAGGGAGTCAAAAAATTAGATTATTATTGATTCCAAAATATAAATCAAACATGATCTTAGTTGTCATAGTCCAAACATGTAAATACCCTCATCATATATTCTCTTGAAACAAGGTAAGAATATGAATTACCATAAATCCATTTATAAAACATGTATTATTCCTTATTCCAAATTGTATTGGATATATTCTTCAAATAAAAAAGCTGATAAATTATTTAGTGGTAGCATAAACCACCAATAAAAAAGTACTTACTTAGTTACAAGGTAATCAACACTATACAATTTACATAGAAAAAATATCACCTTGTCATTAAATAACATCACCAGTCCATAGGGGACATTAAACATATACTTGTAAATACTTATAAAAAACATAATTTGAACAATCCTTTTATATTTAATCATTTATAAATTTTGAATCTGAATAAATAAATACTTTGATTACTTAATCCTTAATCCATTAATAATAATACCTTTTTCCTTTCACATTTCATATATAGTCTCATAATCATCGATAATATAACCATTACTCACATCACCTTGATGATTCTCATTAGGAACATTCCTCTTAGAACATAGGGTTGAATAATGACCAAATTCTCCTAACTTAAAACACATAACCTTGGATGAAGACATTGGGGGGGAAAAATTCTCATCCATTTCATTAACCAAACTCTTCATTTTACAATTGTAGGCACTAGCTTTGTGTCCTTATTTTCAACAGTCAAAAAACCTTCTTGTTCCTCTAATACTTTCACATTGGTTATTCTCTCCACATTCTTTACTCAAAGGAAACTGAATATTCTATCCTTCATTGTCCCCATTACCCAAACACTCATCAAAATTCATTCTCTTACTTGGTGAGTCTGAGATTTGGTTAAGGTAAACATTGTTAATCATGTTATGTGCTAACTGATTAGGAATGATCACAACGTCTATCACTTTAGTGATCATTCCACTTGAATTCTCATCATAAAATCTTCCCTCACAGTAAAAATTAATCTAGTTCTTTCTAGTTCCCACCATTAAATAAAACCATAATCTTAGTGTGAACATTTATTAACAAATAAGAAAACCACATAATCATTAATGTAATTACATATATGATGAATAAATCTTGACACCATCCATAATATATGAAACCTTGTGTTTATTAAATCTTATTCATATATAACTTATATCTAACACTTTTATGAAGGAATTGAAGAGTTTGTGAATTCCTAAAGCATATACCTAGAGAGTGTCAAATCAGGTGTATGATAAAGCCCATTGTCGTGTACCAGATTACCATGATTCAATCCTAGAATATCTTATCGGAGTTTTTACCCCAAGTTATAACTGTTCTAGAGCCACATACAATTATATTATCTAGAAAGGGATGTATTTCATTGAAACCACTCACTCTATCCTTTACCAAAATTACAAGAAATTTTCCTAAACATTAACTCATCCTTATAATTATACATAGAGACATCCCCAGACACATACTTAGAAATATACATATGTATCTCACTGAGGTTTTCTCATCCTATTTTCCAAAGGTTAACTATACCTTTTCCTTGATACCAACTATAAAAACCCTCTCCTGACAAACATTTTCTTTACATAACTTTCTATTAATACATAAACATTATACAAACAGATACCCAAAGACCATAGCTGGTATAGTGCCTTTGGAAACATGGAAACTTAAACACTAGTACATATGTATGCTATATCATCTCCCACTAGGTTCTTCTTCACTGTAACCCTTCTTAGAAATATCAAATATAGTACACATCATCATAAAATGGGGGAAATAAAACATAAAAGGGGTGATATAAAATGATTAGTATGGGTAAACAAGAGATACATATATGTATAAACATGATTATAATGGTATGAGAATCTGATCATGAAAATAGAAGATCATACCCTTCTTATCAAACATCATAACAGAGATCATGGCATAAAAAATTTTAGTTCATATTACATAAATAATAATGAAATTTAGTGCATAAGCCTTGTAAGAATAATTCAGGAATAAAACATGTAATTGTGGACAACACATAAGCATATGATGATTTCCATAGTATCCAAGGCATCACTTCTGAAACCATATTAGTGGAAAAAGTCTTATACTAAACAGGGTAATCCCCATTCCAGTCCTGTATTACTAAACCGAGTGATCGTCATTCCAGCCCTATATTACTAAATTGAGTAACCCTCATTTCATACCTCTATTACTGAGCCATGTGACTGGTGTTCCATCAATGTATTACGGAACTACGTTACCCACATTCTAGCCCTCTATTACATAGCCGAGTAACCCATGTTCTATACCTATTTAATCTCATGTGATATAATTTTTTACCCGATGAATTGGAGGGAGATATAGGTTCTATCCCTCATTTAATTAAATCATACATACATGTTCCACCATATCATAAATAAACATATCAAAACCTAGGAAATGAAATGGTTATTAAAAACACGTAATAATATCATACCCTGTGTAAAGATACATATTTCATAATCATTTCATCATAAAAATAACCCATGAAAATAAGTAAGTTTCAATATAATATAACCCACGAAAAAGAAACAGGTTTCCTAAACATCATGACATAAAAACATAATATATTAAGAGAAATAATATGAATTTAACATTGAATATTTAGCCCATAAATTCTTGAGTATCATCAATATAGGTTATCTTAGTTGGGAAATAATTTTGTACGAAATTTTAAAACATTTCTTGATAAAAATATACTTGATTATTTGAAAATTCATTTTTATAACATAAAAAATTTTGAAAAAATTTTCTTTGAAAATATATTTTAAAACATATAAAGAAGACTTGAAATAATTATGAAAAACATTTTTCCTTAAAAACATTTAAAATAAGATTCAAAGTACTTAAAAAAAACGTATTCTTTTAATACACTTTGAAAACATTTAATGAATTATTTAAAATTTTATTAAAAACAATTTAATATTAAACATATAAAATAATATTGAAAAAATTTGAAAACCCATTTTTCCTAAAATCTTATAAAATAATCATCAAAACATTTTGAAATTAGTATTCCTAAAAAATTATAAAAGAATCTTGAAAACATTTTGAAAACAATTTTTCTAGAAAATTATTTTTAAAACATTATATTAAAGATTAATCATTTTAACAATGGAAATGTATCTTCAAAGGAATGACAATAGTAAATTCCTACATGTCATACGAGGTCAAATGAAAATTCATTTTATGCGGTAAAAAATAAAAATGTTCCTTGTTTGAAAAATTAAAATAAAAATCTATTGATATATTTGTAAAAGAAAAAAGGCTTAAAATGTCATTTAGATATTATAGGGTAATTTTATAATATATTTAGAAACTCTTATTAGAAATAATAGATTTCAGATCGAAGAGAGTAAAGCTGGGCTTTCCTACAAACACCTTCTTAACTATTATATGCAACAAAGAGTAGAAAATGGTTCCAATACATGATTATATCATAAAATAAAAGAGGATAATTAAACTTATGAATATTATTGAGATATGGATAATAAAATTTCATCAAATTAAGCATAAACATAAAAAATATCTAAATGTAATGAGATTGTATCAATAAAATCTTATAACATGGTATTTTAGGATCATGTTATCCATGTAAGGAATGAAAATTACATGAAACATATAATATCATGAAAATATTTAGATTCTTGATATTTCATGTAAATTTTTTTGTATATTGACCAAGAAAAATATTTTAGGTTCATCACAAAACATGAGTCTCAAAGAATGAAAATTGAGACAAAACATTTTTACTGATTTGGTAAATTATAAAACGTAAACCCCGTGAAAGAAGGATCATAAAATGGTAATGTTAATATCCATTAATTTAATTCTAATATACATATAATAAAATAATGGGAGGTACATTCCCCACACAAATGGTTTGAGTGGAAAACATAGCTTGTATCTCATAGAAAATATAAGTGAGATTAAATCCCTTTACCTTGTGTCTTGACTCTCTTCCAACTCATACAAGGTTCTTGTATAATAAATATAAGTTTATTATATATATTTTCAGAATAATATTCTTATACTTAATAATATATATGGTTTTATTATGCCATTATATTACCTACATGTTAACGGACCAATGGGAATGTTTCACTTCAGGTAGACATCACTTTGTTCTTCGCACATGTCTTAATTTGTTATACCATTGGTCCTTGTACTTATATTGTGATTCCAAAATGTAAAACATCTTATAAATATAATTCATATAAATTATATATGTATTATAATAATCTATAGAATATAGGAGTATGAAATGGAATACACTGTTCATGGAGATGGTAAGCCATACCCATGGATGAACGATGTTTTCATCATTATTGAATGTATGTAAATTATATATATATATATATGTATATATATATATATATATATATTATTCCATTATAATTAATATATTATACAATTTCAATAAATTCATCCTTAATACATTCTATGTGGTGTGTGAATGAATCACATTACTTTGAGGGGCGGTAGTCCACACTTCTTCAAATGAGATTATCCTATTAACATCAAATGGAAAGTAAATATATGTGTGTTGTAAATGTAATAAATAAGATTAAATACATAGAAAATATAATATCCAAAATATATAAATATATTGTTCATTATAATGTCCACAATTATTTATGGTGATGGAGAAGTGAATAATCACCATTTCGTGATACAGTAGTTCACCGTACACAGAAATAGTATATACAACATCAATTAGATGGATGTGTCTGTATGTATATGTCAGAACCATTTCATAACAACATCATAGTACTTTAAGGAATCTTTTTTCACACAATAATGTAATAAAGATAGTAGAATGTCCAAATAAGGAAATAAAGGAAAAGAGTTTGAGAGAAGATGTTACCTATAAATCGGTTAACTCACAACTAGAAAATCTGGTTTTGGAGGCGGGGCATCTATAGCGGCCGCCATTTGGTGGCCGCTAATACCATTAATAGTGGCCGCCAAATGGCAGCCGCTGTAGTTTTTCCTAAAAAAACCCCTAATTTCCCCTCCCTCCCCTCCCTCCGCTCCCCGACCTCGCGACCCCCCTTCCCCGACCCCGCGACCCCGACCCCGCTGGCGACCCCGACCCCCGTAGACCCCGACCCCCGACCCCCGACCTCCCGGCGACCTAGATAACCCTCGGTGTGCCCCCGTCACCCAACCCCCTTGCCTTCGTGCTGCCGGCGACCTCCCGACAACCTCCCGGCGACCTCCCGGCGACCTCCGTGCGCCCCCGACATCCCGGCGACCTCCCGGCGACCTCTCGGCGATCCCCACCCCCTTGCCTCCGTGCTGCACCACTGGTAACTCCCACTGCCTTGCCTCCATGGTGCTCCCCCTGACCCCGACACCCCCTGCCCGCGCTGCACCCCGGCGACCCCCACCGCCTTGCCTCCGCGCTGCGCCCCCGTGACACTGACACCCCCCGCGACCCAGAAACCCCCACCTCTACCCGTGCTGCACCTTTGGATAGCCCCGCCGCCACCGTCCCCTCGCGGCCCCATTTCATCCCTCTGGAAAGTCCTCCTGCCTCCGTTGGACCCTTCTGGTTCATTGTGCCCCGCCGTGTAGAACCCTCCATGCGGTCCAACGGTTCCACTCCTTTCGAGTCCAGCCGTCGAACCTCTGTCGTCAATTCACTACGCCCTCATGGATCTGTAATCGAGTCAGACCCTGTTACCCGCGGTCGAGTCCTCCGCAGGTATTGTTTTTTATCCCAATTTTGTTTTTAAATTCTAATGATATGTGTTTTTTTGGAATTTAAATAAGATATTTCACTTTTGATTTCTATTAAATACAGATATGGATAGGAGTTGGATTGATATGCAAGATAGATTTTCAGCTGAATATTATGAGGGGATTAAGCGATTTATGGATTTCAACAACAAATTTCCAAGCGATATGATTAGAT
This sequence comes from Viscum album, assembly GCA_963277665.1. Lineage (NCBI taxonomy): Eukaryota > Viridiplantae > Streptophyta > Magnoliopsida > Santalales > Viscaceae > Viscum > Viscum album. The sequence continues at coordinate 2,060,611,422 of OY728132.1, forward strand.
TTCCATACAGAAAATGTAGAAATAGATATCTCTTCAAATGAGATAGTGTTAGAGAACATTTGTTTTTGAATGGGTTTTTGAAAAACTATAAGACATGGACGCGTCATGGAGAAGATTCTGTTTCATGTCATTGCTCAGAAAATATTCATATGAATGTTGATTCGGGAACAGTTGATCCAATGAACATAATGCTGAATGATATGATGCGTCAGTTTCAATTTGAAGACAGTAATGTCGTAAATGATGACGTTGGATTGAGTAATCCTCGTTCTTCTGCAGATGGAGAAGTATTGAAATTATTTGAAATTCTTGATGATGCATGTATTTAATTATATCCTGGATGCACTAAATTTAGTAAACTGTTGTTCATCGTTGAATTGTTACACCTGAAGCCGTTGAACCAGTGCTCAGACACCTCATTCGACATGTTGGTATTATTGAAGAAGGTACTCCCTGCTGGAGCAAAGATTCCAGAGTCATTCTATCAAGCTCGCAAGTTAATCGATGATCTTGGTTTTACATATGATACAACTGATGCATGTCGCAATAATTGTATGTTGTTCAGAAAAGAGAATGCGCAATTAAATAATTGTACTGTTTTCTATAGATCCAGGTGGAAGACCAATGAGATTAATCAAGGTAGTCAGATTCTTCCTGGGAGAGTCTTGAATCAAGGGAAACAAGTTGTCTCTAAATAGATGCGTTATTTCCCACTGAAACCGAGACTGAAGAGATTCGTCTTGTCCACTAAAATTTCTAAATTGATGACTTGGCACTCAGAGAGAAAGAAAGAGGTTGATAAATTAACTCACCCGGCAGATTCATTGGCATGGAAAGAGTTTGATCAGAGACACCCAGACTTTTCCTGAGATGATCGTAATATTCTACTGGGTTTGGCAGCAGATGGTTTTAACCCATTTAGGTCTATAGTTGGTGCGACACATAGTACTTGGCCATTGGTGTTGGTTCCATACAACATTCCCCCATGGGTATGTGTGAAGCAACCTTTTTTTTACTGTCAATTCTAATTGATGGACCGAGAGGACCTGGTGATAAAATCGATGTTTATATGCAACCTTTGATTGATGAGCTGCAATAATTTTGGGCCGATGGTGTAATGACTTTTGACTCGACAGAAAATGAAATGCTTAGACTTCGGGCCGCTTTTTTATGGACAATTAATGATTTCCCAGCGTATGCTAACTTATCAGGTTGGAGTACAAAAGGAGAATTTTCTTTCCCTTGTTGCAATAAGAGTAAGAAATCTATATGGATTTAGAACTATAGAAAGTTGGCATATCTTCGTCACAGACGATTTCTTCCTCCATTGCATAGGTTCAAAAAAGACCGTGTATCGTTTGATGGGAATAGAGAGTTTGACCCATAACCACAAATACTGCCTGGGGTTGAAATTTGTGCACAACTTGATGAAGAAAACATCCATAGAATGTATGATTTTCAAGATTTATTGGTTCCTGCATTGCCTTCTATTCCTACTGCAAATAGACAGCGAAGTCATAATTGGAAGAAACGAAGTATTTTTTTTGAATTGCCTTATTGGAAATATAATATTTTAAGGAATAATTTATATGTGATTCACATTGAAAAAAATGTATTTGATAATATTTTGTGCACCATTTTAGGCGTCAAGGGGAAATCAAAGGACAATGATAATGCTCGACACGATTTGAAAGAAATGGGATTGATAAAACCTTTACATTTACAGCTGGGTGAAGGTAATCGAGCATACATGCCTTCTGCACAGTACACAATTAGTAAAAAAGGGAAACAAACATTTTTATCAATTTTGAAGACTGTTAAGGTGCTAGATGGTTATTGCTCCAATATTTTGAAGCGCGTGAATATGACGAGCATGAAATTACAGTGTTTGAAAAGTCACGATAATCATATTCTTCTTCAACAGTTAATTCCTATAGAAATTCGTGATTGCTTACCTTCCCAAGTTGTTGAGCCGTTGATTGGAGTTTCAAATTTTTTTAGACAGCTCTGTTCTAGGAATCATCGCATGAGTGATTTGAAAAAGCTACAGGATAAGATTGTACTTGCACTATGTCACCTAGAAAAACACTTTCCGCCGTCTTTTTTTGATGTCATGGTTCACTTGACCGTGCATTTATCTGGTGAAGTCATTGATGGCGGTCTCGTGTAATTCAGGTGGATGTATCCAATAGAGCGATACTTAAATACATTGAAACGCTATGTGCGCAAAAAAGCTCGTCCAGAAGAATCAATTGCCAAGGGATATTTAATGGATGAGTGTACTAATTTCTATGCTTCATATATTAATGAGGTTGAAACAAAGATAGATAAACCATCCCAGACTGAGGAGGGTCCAATTGGAGAAGGAATAACATTTGATATGCAGAACGACGAGTGGGTTCAAGCTCATCGATATGTGTTGTGCAACACTCCATCAGTTATGCCATTGATACAGTAAGATTCATAGTTGATGTGAATTTTTTTTATATATTTATTTTATTTCTTACCTTATATTGTGTTGTGATTTAGGATGCATATCGCTGAGTTGAAACGTGAAAGGCCCCGTGCAACTGAGTATCAAATCCAAAAACATCATTTCAACACATTTCATGAGTGGTTCAAGACTCATGTACGTATAATTGATTTAATATTTTTAAATCTCAACTAAGTTGTATTTTCCCAATCCTTTATCCATTAAACTATATATGTGAAATTTTCAGATTCAAAAGTTACGTGATTTAACCCAGCATGTGAGCGAAGAACTCAACCAACTAGTTGATGGTCCATTTATTACATCTCATCGCTACAAGTATTTGGATGCTAACGGATTCCGATTTCGTATTAGCGATGTTGACATGAACTGAGCCACAAAAAATAGTGCTGTTGGTTGTTCTTTTTTTGGTGCAGGTTATAATTATGGATTGTTGAGAGATATTATTGAGGTTATTTATGATCGTGGCTTAAAACACATATTGTTAAGGTGTGATTGGGTCGATCCAGTTCGTGGAACGAAAGTTGATAACTTCCAATTTACATTAGTAAATTTAACAATATGCTATATAAAGATGACCAGGTTAGCAATGACCCCTTCATACTGACATCGCAGGCAGAACAAGTTTACTTTTTCGGCATTGATTCTGATTGGAAAGTTGTGGTGAAAATTTCTAGAAGAAAGGTTTTTATGATTGGTATGTATATTTTCATTTTTCTAAATTAATTGATTGCAATTTTCTTTTTATATTTCCCTAAATGTTTCTAATCATTAATTTATATTGTAAATGAATTATAAATTTATGTTAATCAGGATCTACTTCTTCTTCCAGTAGACGTAGGGGTCCTGGTAGAGGGGTTCGATCCTGGAACTCTGGAGCCTGATTGGATGTGTTATTTGACGGCACATTTCATCCAGTTGGAGATGGTGCTACTGCATTGAGTCATCAGTTTGGGCATATGATACGAGACTCACACAGATTCCATCTGACGACTCGTGACTGGAGTTATTTCCCTTAGGATACGATGGACAGATTATGGAGGGAGGTTCAGGTAAATTCAATGTTTAATTTTTCATGATATTGTTATTATTATTGTCCCATCTACTAAAAAAATTTAACAGGATAATTTGACATCCTTTCCAGATGAGTTTCGGGCTGTTTGTATGTCGAAATGCAGAAAATTATGGAAGGATTACAAGTCAAGGGTGAAGAGAGATCACTGGACACCATTTGCGGGTGTACCAGACATTCTACAGCGAGTCCCTCTGGGCATTCTTCCTGCGCAGTGGCAGGATTTGGTTGCGTTTTGGTCGAGTGAGGAAGCGATGGTAAGATTTATTACTTTTAATCTATAAATGACTAATTTTGAAATTTTCTATTAAGTAAATACGTTGAATGTAGACCGAGTCTGCTCGTCATTCACATAATCGGGCGATGCAGGCCACGCCTTCCAGACTTGGCACTCGACACGTGTCACAGATCAGACATGATGTAAGTTCAGAAATCACTATTTCATTCATATTTTAAAAATATTGTAGTATAACATGGTGAACCCCTTTATTATAGTTACACCAACGCGGCGAGCCAATCGATCGGATGTCCATATGGATGAGGACTCGTAGGGAGGGTGATCGCGATGTTGTCGGTGTTATAGTAAGAAAATTATTTACTAATTAATAAATGTATTTTTTCTTTTATATAAATTATGCATATTTGTTCATTGATTCATTATATGATACAGGCTCAGTTTGACGCTCAGTTATCAGAGTTTCAAGAGGATCAACGTCGTAGTACTGTGCGTAGAGATGAAATATTTCACTGTGTCGTGGGGCGTGACGGTCATGGTTATTCTTTGACTTATGGCGGCGGTGTCCCACGACATGCAGTTGTTAGAGTAGAAGTGATTAGTGCATGCAGAGAGTCGGGGATGCACACACAGGCTGAGATAGATGCTTCCATGCAGGATATGCAGCGCAATTTTGACTCACAGTTTCAGCAGTTACGTGCAGAGTATGAGGTGAGGTTGTCACAGATGTCATCACATATCGATGAAATGACGAGGCAACAAGTGGCGCCACAGGTAAACAATAAAACAAACCATACTCAGATTGAATTTTATTGATATGTTTAAGATACATAATATTGATATATATTGTAGGCTCATAATACATCTGGTGGACATCACAGTGAGATTGGTGATCTAGATGAGAATGAACCCCATGCATGAGGTAATTTCATTTGTCTTGCTGAATTCTTTAGAATTTTTTATATCCTTGATAAATATAATTTTCCTTTTTACCTAGATTAGTTTTTTTAATATTTGTGGATGACATCTTCGTGCACTCCAAGAGTGAATATGATCATACCTAACATCTTCACATCATACAGATTACACTTATTGACTATACGTAAAGCTATATATATGTCAGTTTTGTATTGATTATATAGGTATAGTTATTGGGTCAAATAATTTCAGAGGAACGTGTGTTAGTGGATGGAGAGAAACACCAGACAGTTGTTTCAGGGGAGAAGCCAAAGAACCCTTTCAATATTTTTATCTTTCTAGGGTGAGTGAATCGCGACGTGCACGCGCATACGGCGCATCAATCGGATGTGTGGTCTGCGTGGTAGGGCTCATTATGCGTTCTTTAAGCGTTGCGCGCGCTTGATAAACGCGCATGGGGGGGGGGGGGTCCAAACTGGCCGAATGATGTCTGAATGGCCTGAAATCGGACGACATCAAAGGGTGAGTGAATTGTGATGTGTTCGAGCAGACGGCACGTCAATCGGACGTGCCGTGTGCCCACGGTGACTGGGAACGCCGTTCTGGTGTCACAAACGGCCAAAAATGGCGTCTAACAGTCAAACTCTTAGAGGACGACATCGGATTGACCTGAAATCATAGGAAAACAATACAATTATTATTATCAACGTTCACACGTAGACGGCACATCAATCGGACGTGCGGTCTACGCGGTAGGGCTCATTATGCATTCTTTAAGCGTTGCGCGCGCTTGATAAACGTGCGTGGGGGGTCCCAAACTGGCCGAACGATGTTCGAATGGCCTGAAATCAGACGACATCAAAGGGTGAGTGAATTTTGATGTGCTCGAGCGGACGGCATGTCAATCGGACGTGCCGTATGCCCGCGGTGATCGGGAACGCCGTTCTGGTGTCAAAAACGGCCAAAACGGGTGTCTAACGGACAAACTCATAGAGGAAGACATCGGATTGACCTGAAATCACAGGAAAACAATACAATTGTTATTCGCGACGTGCACGTGCAGACGGAACGTCAATCAGACGTACGGTCTGCACGGTAGGGCTCATTATGCGTTTTTTAAGCGTTGCGCGCGCTGGATAAATGCGCATGGGGGGTCCAAACTGGCCAAACGATGTCCGAATGTCCTGAAATCAGACGACATAAAAGGGTGAGTGAATTGTGATGTGGTCGAGCAGATGCCACGTCAATCGGATGTGCCATGTGCCCGCGGTGATAGGGAGCGCCATTCTGGTGTCAAAAACGGCCAAAACTGGCGTCTAACGGTCATACTCATAGCGGACGACATCGGATTGACCTGAAATCACAGGAAAACAATAAAATTATTATTCGTGACGTGCATGCGCAGAAGGAACGTCAATCGGACCTACGGTCTGCGCGGTATGGCTCATTATGCGTTCTTTAAGCGTTGCACGCGCTTGATAAACTCACGTGGGGGGGTCCAAACTGGCCGAACGATGTCCGAATGGCTTGACATCGGACGACATCAAAGGGTGTGTGAATTGTGATGTGGTCGAGCAGACGGCAGATCAATCGGATGTGTCGTGTGCCCACGGTGACCGGGAACGCTGTTCTGGTGTCATAAACAGCCAAAAATGGCGTCTAACGGTCAAGCTCTTAGCGGACGACATCTGATTGACCTAAAATCACAGGACAACAATACAATTATTATTCGCGATGTGCACGGGCAGACAGCATGTCAATCGGACATGCGGCCTGCGCGGTAGGGCTCATTATGCATTCTTTAAGTGTTGTGCGCGCTTGATAAACGCGCGTGGGGGGTCCCAAACTGGCCGAATGATGTCCAAATGGACTGAAATTGGTCTACATCAAAGAGTGAGTGAATTGTGATGTGTTCGAGCAGACGACATGTCAATCGGACGTGTCGTGTGCCCGCGGTGACCGGGAACGCCGATCTGGTGTCATAAATGGCCAAAACAGGCGTCTAACAGTCAAACTCATAGAAGACGACATCGGATTGACCTGAAATCACAGGACTACAATAAAATTATTATTCACGACGTGCACGCGCAGACAAAACGTAAATCAGACGTGTGTTCTGCGTGGTAGGGCTCATTATGCGTTCTTTAAGCGTTGTGTGCGCTTGATAAATGCGCGTGGGGGTGGGGGGGGGGGGGTCCAAACTGGCCGAACTGTGTTCGAATGGCCTGAAATAGGACGAAATCAAAGGTTGAGTGAATTGTGATGTGGTCGAGTAGACAACACGTCAATCGGACGTGCCGTGTGCCCACGGTGACCGGGAACGCCGTTCTGGTGTCATAAACGGCCAAAACTGGCGTCTAACGGTCAAAATCTTAGCGGATGACATCGGATTGACGTGAAATCACATGACAACAATAAAATTATTATTCGCGACGTGCACGCATAGACGTAACGTCAATCGGACGTGCGGTCTGCGCGGTAGGGCTCATTATGCGTTTTTTAAGCGTTGCGCGCTCTTGATAAACGCGCGTGGGGGGTCCAAACTATCCGAACGATGTCTGAATGGCCTGAAATAGGACGACATCAAAGGGTGAGTGAGTTGTGATGTGGTCGAGGAGACAACATGTCAATCGGACATTCCGTGTGCCCACGGTGACAGGGAACGCCATTCGGGTGTCATAAACGGCCAAAACTGGCGTCTAACGGTCAAAATCTTAGCAGACGACATCAGATTGACCTGAAATCATAGGAAAACAATAAAATTATTATTCGCGACGTGCACGCGTAGACGACACATCAATCGGGCTTGTGGTCTGCGCGGTAGTGCTCATTATGCGTTCTTTAAGCGTTGCGCGCACTTGATAAACGCGTGTGGGGGTCCCAAACTGGCTGAAAGATGTCTGAATGGCCTGAAATTGGACGACATCAAAGGGTGAGTGAATTTTGATGTGTTTGAGCTGACGGAATGTCAATCGGACGTGCCGTGTGCCCGTGGTGACCAGGAACGCCGTTCTGGTGTTATAAACGGCCAAAACGGGCGTCTAACGGTCAATCTCATAGCAGATGACATCGGATTGACCTTAAATCACAGGACAACAATAAAATTATTATTTGAGACGTTCACACATAGACGGAACGTCAATCGGGCGTGCGGTCTGCGCGGTAGGCCTCATTATGCATTTTTTATGCGTTGCACGCGCTTGATAAACGCGCGTGGGGGGGGGGTCCAAACTGGCCGAATGATGTCCGAATGGCCTGAAATCGGACGACATCAAAGGATGAGTGAATTGTGATGTGGTTGAGTAGATGCCACATCAATTGGACGTGCCGTGTTCCCACGGTGACCGGGAATGCCGTTCTGGTGTCAAAACGGCCAAAACTGGCGTCTAACGGTCAAACTCTTAGCGGACGACGTCGGATTGATCTGAAATCACAGTACAACAATACAATTATTATTCTCGATGTGCACGCATAGAAGGCACGTCAATCGGAGGTGTAGTCTGCGCGGTAGGGCTCATTATGCATTCTTTAAGCGTTGTGCGCGCTTGATAAACGCGCGTGGGGGGTCCAAACTGGCCGAACGATGTCTGAATGGTCCGAAATCGGACAACATCAAAGGGTGAGTGAATTGTGATGTGGTCGAGCAGACGACACATCAATCGGACGTGCCGTGTGCCCGTGGTGACCAGGAACACCGTTCTGGTGTCATAAACGGCCAAAACTGGCGTCTAACAGTCAAACTCTTAGCGGACGACATCAGATTGACCTGAAATCACAGGACAACAATCCAATTAGAAAAATAGAATTAATGATTTTAAATTTATAAATTGGTAATAAAATTTATGAATATTATTTTTAAAATCAAATACTTGTGATCTGTTACAGTAAGTTTGAAGTTAAATATTTGTTTTCTTGGTTTTATTCGGTACTAAGTTTGTTATTAAATTTTGTTATGCAGTTATATGTGATGATGGATGCTGAGCTTGGAAGATGACAGCCGAGAATTATTTTGTATATTAATGTATAATTGATTTTTTTTAAAAAAAATTAAAATTTAATAGCGGCCGCCATTTTTCGGCCGCTATAGGTTTGTCAAGGAGTCATATAGCGGCCGCTATTTGTCTGGGCTATAGCGGCTGCTAAGGCCCCTCCCGGCTTCCCTACAGCGTCCTCCAAATGGTGCCCGCTGATAGTAACAGTGACGGGGAAAAAGCGGCCACCATTTGGCGGCCGCCAGGCGGCCGCTATAGGCCTTTAGCGACGGCTTTTGGCGGCCGCTAAAGGTTATTCTTGTACAAGTGACTCCTTTTGATTTGTTCCAAAAAGCATTCTTTAGAAGATTTCATCCCAAAGGTAGGATTCAATGTAAAAGAAAGGATTTTTAGTAGGATATGTAAAAATATATTTTAATAAAATAAATTTTTTTTAGTGGTGCAAAGAATGGGTAGAGGTGGTTCCTTTTTATAGGGAAGGAAAATGACTCACTTGGAATTTCTAGAAACAAGTTAGGTGTTCACATGTTCTTACCAAAAAAGTCCCAAAAAACCAAGAAAACTCAATAATAGAAGGTTTATTACCGAAATATAGACATAAAATGGGTGTTGGACATGTGAGTATGTCATTTGGGCCCTTAATTTTAAGGTTTAGTCCCCAAATAAAGTTTAATTTGACATTTACTAATGTGATTGATTTTAATCACTTTTAGAATTTATTTTTATCAAAACGTAAAATTTTATTATAATAATATGAATAATATACTGAATAAAATGGTTTATATTGGAGTTTTTAAATTCAAATCCCAAAATTGTAAAAATTAATATTAGTGCTAATATCACAGATGGAACTAAATAAAAGGGTTTTAATGTTGGAAAAGTCTCAAAAGTTTGTTAAGATTTTATATTCAGTTTCAAATTTAAATTGACTCAAATGAATTAAATTGTATTATTAGATGTACTATTTATATAATTTTACCTTATAATTATTTATAATATAATTTTTCATTAATAAATAGTTATAAAAAATGGTAGTGTTTAACTAAAAGGTTTTATTTTTTCCTATTAATGAAAAAATGATGTTTCTCTGAAAAATCCCAAAAATTCACCATTATATAATTTTTACATTATGAATTCAAAAATGAATTTTATTTCATCAAATTAAATTTCTAAATATTTTTAAATTACTTTTATTATTAAAAACCAGTCTATTCATTAAAATGATAATTTTAACATAAAAAAACGTTACCAAAAATCTAATCTTTTATTATGAATGTGTTTTATTTATATAAAATTCTTTTAATAAGTATTTGGAATGTCGTTTTCAATATAAATATAACTATTTTTAATTATTAGGTTATATTATCTCATTTAATTATATATATATATATATATGTTTCATAGAAATTCAGTTTTGTGTGAATCGTATGCCAAGTCGTTATTGATTGTAGAGATAACCAAGTTAGTATTACCTGTAGCACCAGCCATATTGGTATTTCATGAGAAGAGAAATTTTTGAATTAGTATTTTAATATATATATATATATATATATTAAATATAATGAACTATTTCCAGTTATATGTGAAATGAAGAGTATTAAAAAGATAAATTAATTTGAAAAAAAATTACAAATAAATATCATGCTATTATAGGTGCCTCTCCATCAAAAACCAGTTGAGTTCCAAGAGGGTCATAGATAGCATGAAACTAAGGTGTAGAGTCCTAATCTACTGGTGAAACTAGATTAGTGTATGGATGATCAACTTAGGGAGAGTTTTCTTTGCATGATGTAGCATATGGAGAGAGACACATCTAAAGCTACATAGATGATATTTGAGAAGACCCAAGAGTTTTAGTTGTAGTATCTACCCAATTTATGTAGGGAGGATATCCCCCATATAGTCAATACATGGAATGAGGGGATGAATATTTTCTTAGAAAATTTGGAGACACCCCTTGAAAAGGGGTTACATATTTACACCAATATGCTTCCAAGAAATTCTAGAAAATGATTGGATATTAGGATCTAGGATGATCGTCCCTTGTGTATGGTTTGGAAGGATTTACATAACAGTTTATTTGATCACTTTTCTTATGAACCTATAGTCTAACCTAGAAAGGGAATTCATAATCATTAGAAAGGGTATTTTATTTTTCATATATTATGATTTTTATTTTACTAAGGTAGAGTGGTTTACCTTATATATGGATAATTATGAGTTAACTAGAGAGAGAGACTTTGAGAATGGCCATTGACATGAGATAAAGGAGGAAGTGATTATCTTATGCAAAAAAAAAGTCTCAATGAAGGTGAATCAAGGTTTTATTTCTTATAGGAATATGATATAGACCTATAGTCTGGGGTGGGATGCACCGATTAATAGTGGATTTTTTAGTTGTTGGAAGCCCCACTTTGATGGGTATCGACTGAGTAGTGGAGGATACAGAAACAAGGGAGGTAGTTTAGTTATATATCACATGTGGGGGCCATTTGTTCATTACTTTTGTAATTATGAGAATGTACAAGCTGTGAAATGATGGTTCATCTGCATAAGATTTTAAAGAGGCATCACAGACACTATGTGATAGAGATTAGGGGCTAGTTCAGTTCCGGGGAGCAGGATCCACTCCTCCATGACATGTGGTTATTTGGACATTCATTGGACACACAAGATTAGGTAGTGGAAGGGGTCTTCAAAGTTAAATTTAGTCACGTTAGTAAGGTATTTCATCATTTAGGTGTTATTATAAAAAACATGGCTAGGAATTAGAGCTAGAATCATGGTGTCTTCAACCTTTTCTTTTTCTACAATTTAAAGATGGGTTTCATACAAAATCATATATAATTATTTCATCAATGTTAAGAGTTAATATATAGTGTGTATTTATGTTGAAGTTCCTATCAACACCCTATTTGGAGCCCTCTCTAAGGGAGTACAATACTTTTGGGAGTGTTCTCTCAAGATTGGAGGATACTACTTCATACAAGACATTTTTGTGATAGATATGTATAGGTTTGTATTTAGTATTATAATTTATGGGTTAGTTTCATTTCAGTCTATTATATATTTCAATAATTGATGGGGGAGGATAATGTTACGTGAATGTGGTAGTTATGTTTAGAAGTGCGAGAGGGACTTGTTGTCTAGTCGATTAGGTATTGATAAATATAATTTGGGTGGGGTTTCAGCCCAGGGTATTAGTCTTGTGTAGGATGATAGAGCGGATCTTTCGGTGGTTTACCCTCATATGGTAGAAAAATTTGAGGATTTTTGTTTGATATACTTCTTGATGTTTCCACCTAAGAGGGAGGTGGATTTCATTGATCTCATGAAAGTAATTTAACGTAATTCTATTCTACCATATCAGATGGATCCAAAAAATATTTGTGAGTTTAGTAACTAGCTGGAGGACTGAGAGGCTAAGGGTTTTAACCACCCCTGTACATCCCAATTGGGTTCTCCTGTTCTTTTTTCTAATATATATTATTGTACATTTTAGTTTCCAATGGATCATTGCTGGTTGAATCAGTGGACTATTAATAACTGATATCCACTACTGCATATCAATGATCTTTTTGATTATCTTGGAGTTCTTCTAATCATAGTTAAAATGACCTTGAGATCATGTTATCATTATATTAGTTTCAAAACATTTGATTTTTCATTCATATATTAGTGAATTGGGTATATAAATTATGATTACATGGGATTGTCTTTCAGACTAATGAACACGTTAACAATGTCGATAGACTTGATGATAAGAGTTTTCTATCCATACTAAGATTATTTCATGGTGGTTTTCGTAGATGATTTCTGCATGAATTCATAGATGAGTGAGATTTCAGAAAAGACCCTAAAGATCATTTTCGGTGCACTAAAGGATACTCATATATATTCCAATCTCCCAATGTGTAAATTTTGGATTTCTCATGGACACTTCATGTGTAATATCATGTCATATGTGAGTGTGTTAGTCGACCCTAGTAAATTGGGATTTGTGGATTCTTAAGAGCATGCTAAATTTTTTTTGGATGTTCTAAGATTCTTAATCTTGGAATTCAACTATTGAAGGTTTTTAAATGACTTTAACCATTTGACCACACTTTTATCATGGATGGCCAAAAAGGGTGTGATGTTTGTATTCTTAGAATATTATAATAATTACTTCTAGGATTATAAGGGGCTATTTAAAATTAAACTAATCTTGATATTTGTAGATATAGTAAAGGTATATATTGTATATTGTGACACATGAGGTATCGGGTGCGGCACATTTCTAATGTAGGAGTATCGAGCCATGGAATATTGGCCTCCGTAGTTGAGGCATCATGAAAGGAATTACTATATTCATGATCTTGAAATGTAATAAAATTTACATGAATTTAAATTCTAGGGGAATCATCTACTGGGATATAGGTTCATGGTCTTTATAGACACTAATAGTTTTAGGTACATCTTTACTCAATAAGACCTCAGATTTTGATAGTGAATTTGGTACATGTACCAATATTCCATTAACTTCTCTCTGGCCTATTGAATAGGGAAGTTCTATATAGTTTCTGATTATTTAAATAAGAAGGCTTGACCTTATGTTTTTGAGGATTCATATTTCATGTAGAAATTGGTATATCTTTTTACTAAAATGAATCAGGATGTCTGGGAAGACTATGGTCAATCTGTTTTGGCATCCCTATAAGTGGTTACTTCAAATGTATATTCTATTAAGGGGGTAATCATTCAGATGCATAGTCCCTCAACCTTAGTGATACGTTTTTAGGTGAGAATCCACTACCAATCAAAGTTATATATGTGGATGAGATCATCCATGTTCATAAGAATATGAGATAGGATTTGATGCTACAATTTTATGCTTCCTAGTGGTAATAATACACTAGATTGATGAATAAACCTTTTAATCTCCATCATCTATATTATTACATAGGCATAAAGAAAGATGTCATAGTGTTCTTTACAAAGTTCTCAACCTATTTGTAGGTTAATTCCAAATATCCATGGTATTCTAGTCTCTATAAGTCTCTACCAATTCCCAAGTAAAAATGGGATGATGTCACCATGGAATTAATTTGAGGATTTCCAAAGATAACTTAAGAGAATGGTGTAGTATGGATAATTATGGATCAATTAACAATGTTTTCCTATTTTTTACAGATCTGGTTGACAGTTACGGTGGATGATCTAAGAAGGTTGTATATCAAAGAGAACATATAGCTATAAATGACACATAAAATAGTCATTTTAGATAGATATTTCAGTTCACATCCTAGTTCTAGTAGAGTTTGTAGTAATAATTGGCCACTCATGTGATTTTTAATAGAACATAAAACCTTAAAATGGATGGATAGTCCGAGTGGACTATTTATGTTGTATAGGACATTTGGAGGGTGTGTTCCCAACATTTTAGCACTTCTTGTGAGGACCATTTAGTGATAGTGTTAATTACCTATAAGAATATAAATCAGGTGATGGTTTATATCAATATTTTTGTGGTTTTAGATGGGAGGGAATATCATTCACCCTTGTGGTGGCTAGTAGAAGGTGAGTCAGTGATGGTCTGGTTGAGTGTCATACAAGAGACAATAGGGTTGGTCTAGTCAATTCATAAGAGATTGGATATGACACATAATAGGTAAAATTAAAACATAGATCAACAACATTTACCCCATGAGTTTGACATTAGTGACCAAGTAGTTTTCATGAGTCACCCAGGTTAAGATATTTTCATATATGGAGGTAGGTGAATTTAAAACCAATGTATATGGGTTCATTTCAGAATGTGTAGAGGGTCAAACTAGTGGAATACAACCCTACTCTTCTTTAGATATTGGGTGCCTTGCATGATGCATTTCATTTATCTCAACTTTCAGGATAATTTTTCGATCCATCACACATAGTCAATGTTGAGGCCGGTTGATTCACCCTTTGAGGATCATTTTTTCTTAGAGTAGAACATAGTGAGAAGACACTACCTAGTAAATCTATGAATATGGTGTGGTTGTTCAGGAAACAAGATCATGTTCAAAAATAAATTGGAGAGTGATAATTTGATAGGTGGTCTTAGTGGACAAACTTGTTAATTAAGGATTTCAGTAATCTCTTAGGGTGTGGCTTAAGAATGATCTATCTTGAGGTGGGGATTTTGTAAGACAATGCTTATATATTTTGGTATGAACCCTTAAAAATTTCCCAAAACCCCATTAATTGTCTCTTTTAAGAAGCATCCAAGGTGGATCGGGGGTCACATATGTGTTTTCATATATTATAAGGAGGTTGGGGAATACACCATAATGGATGTAATATCATTTGATAGACATTTCTCTTCCATTAATCTAGAAGAAAAAATCGAGGACAATAAGGTCACTAGTCAGAAAGACCAGTCTATAGGTGAGTTCTTCTATATTGTTTTAATTGGGAAAAAATGAAATTTACTCTTTTACAAATTCTTCTAAACTCTATCCATGACCTCATTTTACGTAGTTGAAGTAGTGTAGGATCCCTATTCTCCACACTTAGGTTCTTGGTTGTTTCACATTCAATCCACCCCAATTTTCACTTCTATTTTTCATGTTATAAGGCTCACCTATATCTTCCAATATTTTTTACTTATCAACTAAATCCATATTATCATAATTACCATAAATTCTCAATTTGGAGGAATGTTTTTAGATTATATATTATCTTATTTCCACTGGAATCAAAGTTTGATACCTGACTATTGGAACTCTTCAAACCTTAGGAACGTGCTATACATATTTTCACTTAATGTGTCACTATCATATAATATTATTAGCTTGTGCGGTTGCATGGACTCATCAAATGTTTGATAGAAATAAAAAAGTAAATGTTTTAACTACTATTGTAATTTCTTGGTACTTATTTGGATGTAGAATATAGGTTTCCCTTAGGTAAACCATTTTTAATCTTTTAAACACATGGTTTAGGCTTTCACCTTGGAAATGGATAAATTAATTGGGGTAGTTTTGGGATTTCCAAAGTAATGTATTTAATTAATATTTAAGGTGTTCTTATTTGGATGAACCTAGGTTATAGTAGTGTTTTTATCCATATAAACCTTAAATGAAAGTTCTTTTGAGAAAAATAGTAATATTTTATTTATTTCTAATCTCTTACTTGTGAAACAAAATTAAGTTCATTAAATGAAATTAATGATATAATTTTGAGTATGTATTGTTGTTGAAGACTTCCTTGTATTCTCTATAGACTATATTATAATGGAATTACATGGATTAGCCCAGGATATCATTATTGGACTCTTATAAATATCGATTTGTGATGAAATATTTTGATTCGGGGAGGTACAATGTTATATAATTCCTTGAACAAGAAATTGTATTGTAATAATATTAATTACATTTGATGACATGGTGTGGGTATCCCTTTGATTTTGTTAACTTATTCTCTTATTGAATACCACAAATTAATTTCATGTATTTTTAAGGGTTACCCTAACTTAATTCCACCAGATAGGATTCACAAATTTTGATTGATCTTATTAGTGAGAAATTCCTTCAGGGTGGGAATTTTATTCAAATCTAGTTATTCCTCTGAATGTCAAGGGAGACCCATTTAGTTTAGACTCAGTTGATGAATTTTCTTTGGATTTTCATGTAGGTAATTACTAGTTGATCAATGTGTATTCCCCTAATTTATATGACTATGTTTTCTTCTATGATGTTCCTTGGAACCAAAAGGATACTTTAGACCTACTCCACTATTGGAGACTAATATTGGATTATGTATGTTGGTCAAGCTTGGGCTGTTACCTTGAGATCAAAGGATTGAATAATTTTCATTTATTTTTCAAATATTATTATTATTATTTTCACTACTCCTCTTATTTATTCATTGAAAATATTCTATACACCTCAAAAATATATTTTCATTAAACACTTGTAGTAGTGAACTACTGTTTTTTACTCACACCCTATCTGGTCTGACGTTGGGTACTAGGAAATTATTTATGATTACATCATAGGACTTGGGAAAGCACCATGTATATGGTGGAAGGTCATATGGTTAGGATGAATAATATAAGATGGGATATGTATAGAACTAGATAATTTTATATTTTGTCCATTTTTGTGAATTTTCCCATTTTTTACATATGAGGATGGTTTTACATGAATTAACCTTTATATATACTAACATGTTCTATATGTAGAATCATTTCAGTATGGCATGGGATGTGAATTGGTACTTTGAGAAACTTTTTATTTTATTTGGATGTGATGCATATTATGTTTCCTTAACATCCATTATGTTGGAATATAACTATAGTTCTTAGTCTCCTCAAAATTCCATTAATATATATCCTCAATGGTTGTCGGCATCCCTTGGTGTATGGGGAATCACACATGAGGCAATGTTTCATAGTATCTTTGATCACTGATTCTATGGATTTTATGATTGTGGGTTGCAAGAAAAATGTTTGAAACAGATTTTAATAATATGAATATAATTTTTTTAATAATTAAATTGAATATATTTCAGAGTATTTTTTTGGATTTTTTTCTGAATTTTTTTTATCTGATTAGTAAAAATACATGTTATCAAATATAACATGTTTTATGAAATAATATTTAAGTAAAAATGGATAAATAAATTCTGAAGTGATTTTTTAAAACAAAAATATATTTAGTAATAATAATGTTTCATTAGGAAATTATAAATTAAATTAATAAACATAAAAATTAACATCCAATTTTAAAAAACATTATAATTACCATTAAAAAATTATTTTTTCATTTTTTTCATTTAATTACTATATAATAATAAATTTTATATTTAGATGGTTTAAAATTCATAAGAAAATGTATTTATATTTGAAAAACTATTCATAGTCTCAGATAATTTGAAGGTTTCTTATCATACTCTTGAAATGAAATTTTAGTCTTTATTTTAAAATAAAATACCCCTCCACTTCAAGTATAAATTCCCCCTATCATCCCCCATGTAAATTTACTTCCCAAATAATTCTCATTTCCCAATATCCACATAATTTGTTGTGAAAAAATCCCTTAAGGTATCATTGATTCATTTTTGAGGTAATTGTGTTTGTTGACAAAGTGGACATTTGTGTAGTGTTTGTTGAAAAAGAAAAACAATGACATACAATTTTGATGACAAAGGGGTTTTCATGGTGAAATGTCGAGTTCAAGATATTTGTTCAACGATCTATGTTTGATTCAAGAATGTCGACAAAGGAATGGATGATCTCAAGGCAGTGCGAAAAGAGGAGATACATAGTGGGGCATTTTTCCAGTGGTTTCCATATTTTTGGAGCTGAAAATATAAAAAGAAGAAAGGTGTTTTTTGCAGAGACGTGCGCATATTGTACTTGGAGGAGAGGAAACTAGCGCGCCTAATGTTTTTTAGGATAAAAATGTCAAAATATTGCAATGTAAAGAGGGTCACGCTGGTATTGGTGTGGTTGCGCAGGTGACTTGCGCGCCATGAAGAGACTTGTGTGCAGATTCCTAAGAGGCTTGGAATGCTACACGCCATATGTTTTTCAAGATTATATCTTCGAAATATGGAAAAGGAAATAGGGTCACGCATGTGACTTTCATAAGAAGATACCTATGCACCAAGACTTGCGCGTCGAGGGGAGACTTGCACGCTGTCGCGCAGGGTGTTCAAATTTCTATAAATACTGGACCACCCCTCCTCATTTTCAATGGAGTTAAACACTTAGAAAAATTAGAGCTCATGTTGTGCTTCTATAGTGGTCATGCAGGTGGTGTGTGGTTGCACAGGTGGACTTGCGTGCTAGTGTTTGATGTTTCGCGCTGATTGGTAGTTGCGCACCAATATTGTCTTGGGCATAAAAGGGATTGAGTCGTGCAGGCTTGGATTTGCAGAAGATTGTGTCGCGTTGGTTGCAGAGGCAGACCTGCACGCCAGTTGTGACTTGCGCTTCGATACTTGTGTTCCGGGTTAGACCTATGTGCCAAGTAAGGTTGATTCCTTGAAAGTTTTTTCATGCTGCGTGGAAGCTGGATGTTTTCCCGATACCTTCGGTGTAAAGAGAGATTCAACTATGGGTGAAAGGTGGACTTCAATAGAGCATCCACATACAACAGAGGATGTGTTCATTAGTGGTAATGAAGATACCTACAAGTCTATAAACTGTGAGTGGATCGTTTCCGGAGAAGTGAGCAAAGCAAGAGGAAGAAGGTGATCCTCTACACTAGTAGTGAGCAAGATAGAGAGAAAAAGGGAGTGACCCTTGGGAAAGCAGTTAGCTGACCCAAAACATTGTAAAGGCAGGGAGCCTGAGAATAGAAGTGATCTAGACAGAACATTGTAATAGAAGTAACCCTGGGATAGAGTGACTATTCCTGAACCTTTTTATCTATATCTAGTGAAGAATTGTAGAATTTGGTATGACCGGAAACTTTTCAGCGTATGCTCCTTGGACGTAGCCCAGTAGGGGTGAACCAAGTAAAAATCACTGTGTCTGCCTGTTTGCTTCACAAAATTGCATTCAAAGCATCATAATTAGTTAATGTGGAAAAGAAGTGGTAAATAGAAATAGAAAAGTGAAAACAAATTGACCCTAATAAAAAATAGGTCAAGATCTAGAGGGATAGGAAGAAATTACTAAAAAAAATATCCAAACCCTGATTCTGCCCCCCCCCCCCCTCTCAGGGTATATAGGCCCATATTGGTCCTAACATATTTCATTCTCCAATGACATAAATTATGCATAGGTACATTTAGGTCTCATTAAACGTCAATAGTCTTAGGCAATAAGGACTTCATAAAGGATAATCATCTTGGAGAGAGGTAACCTCTATCACTCTCCCCTTTCAAATTTTCCTTATTTTTTCCATTCTAAGTACATATTATAAAAAAATACTACCTAAATTATTTAATTGGTAAATTATCATAAAATAAATTTTATTATTCTACTGTAATGTCATTATAATATATTCATAATCTTTATATTATATATATTTCTACCACTTTCACTCTTAGTAAAGTTTTGTTAATTGTTGATTTACTACCATACGATGAAAATTTTGATTCATTATATATCATCACCTATATGAATGTTTAGTGTATATTAAATGTAATTATCATCATTATTATTACTATTATCATAATATATCGACACTATAAATTATTCACAATGTATTTGTATTCTCTCTTCCCCTACTTTTTATAGTTCCTTTAATGTTCATTTTATCTATCTATGATGTTTTTTTAAATTCTTCCCTTATCATCAACTCTATGGATATCCAACTTAGCTTATATCTAATGAATACAAATTCCATTTTATATATTTTTTGTAATTTTTGTTTTAATTTTACTAATGTATAAATATTAATGAATTTGAACAATAAAATAAAAATAAAAATGGGAGTATCTAGAAACCCTTTCATAAATCCACTTTAGCATTAATAAAAAGATAATAACTAAATTAGAATTACCATGTTTGATAAAAAAATACCATCATTGGATGTAATATATAATAAAATAAATTTTTTAGTAATCATATAATTATCCTAGGGAAGGTGAATATTTTATGAAGAAACAATGGGAACTAAGTTAAAGGGAATCTTCAACTCAATTAATTATTTTGGTATTATCCACCATTACTATATATTTTCCTTATGAATCTTGTAAAATCCATTCTATAATTATTCAATTTAACTTTAAAATTTATTTTCCCAGGGATATTCATGTCTTTATTTCTAAGGGATACATTCCTAGCCACCTCAATATTTTTTATTAATGATTTTCAAAAAATATCTCATTGATTTTTAATATCTTTATTATTCTACATTCTATGAAATATGATCTTATCTATACTGAATAAAAACATTAATGTACAAAATAATTTTCCATTATTTTTCAAGGAAGCTCTATGTATCCACATTTAAATATTTGACATAACATTATTATGTAGCTTATTCTATTCTCATGGTTTTGTTTTATGTTTATAGTTGATACCCATTTATTTTCTTTGTGGAATGCCTGATTATGAGAATATAATTATATTATAGATGGATCTATAATTATAGAGACCTCTAATGAATTTTTTAAATTATTATAACTTAGGAGATTTTTATTCATTGAAATTATGTATGGATATTTTTCTACAATTTTTATGCACATACAATTTGTCATAAGATTTTTCCATTATGTTATAATGTATTTACAAAATTTATAATGTCCCTAAACCAGTTCTCCTCCTTTGAGAAAAAATAGTGTAAAATATATCTCGGGTGTGCGTCCCCATATTCCATACGTTGTCAAATAGTGGTGAGTGTTTGATATCAATACCTGGGGTAATTTTGGACTCTAGAGCAGGTAATCAAAAATAAAAGTTGGAGAAATATCAACAATAACTATCAAAACATTTTAAAAAAGGATAATTATCATAGATAAGGTATAAAAAAGTAAATAACATTTACATGTAGGAAAAAATGACTAACAAAATGACAGATCACATAGAGGTAAAAAAGATCAACCATGGGATAATGAAACACATAGCAACCAAAATGTTAAAAAAGTTATGATATATAAAATTTTATTCATGAGTCTTATCCTATATTATAATTTTCCTAGACCAGACTACTCGAATTATGTCCATCCAAGTTTGAAACCTGACCTCAAGTATGCATCCTAATACGCCAAAGGCTGTCGGCTAGCAGTGAAGGTCTAACAATCCATGTGGGGAGGTATACACTATAATATCATAAGAACCAATAACAACCAGTATCTAAAATGTTATTAATAGGAATATCATGAGATTGAAAATAAAAAATCAAATAGGAATTTTAACCCTAACAACAAAATATCAATGTTATGATAAAATGAACACATGTAAATAACATGAGAATACATAAGGTATGGATCTCCAAGTGGATGATCATATATAGTATATGAAATAAATAAATGAAGAATAAACAAATACCCAACCATGATCCTTAGCCTTGCCTCAGAATTTTATTCACTTCCCTATAAATCTTCTCAAGGTAATATACTTGTACTAGAACCATTCTCTATCCTACATGAAATATACATATGTACTTAAGTATCTCTGTGGGATATAAGCATAAAACTATGTAGTCTAACCCCAAAAGTGTCCCAGATAAAACACAAGTACATATATTTTGTATACATGTACTGAATTAAAATTAATCCATAATATCATATGAATACACTAGTATTCACATTATTTATAGCTGGATCTACCAAGACCATTGAAACATCTCAAATTAAACTAGTTCTATAATGGGATGATTATCCCATAGTTAGTACAAAAACTGAGTGTGAATGTTCTATCCCAACTCAAATCGTCTATTAAGGAAAATTATCTATCACTATGTCTAACATTGAGGTTAAAAATAAATCACCAATACACTAGTCAAGGGGAATGATATATCACCAACATGTATATTATGTGAACAATACGTTACTATACCTCATCAAGAGTAGATGAGGTACCACCAAATAAATATGGAGAACATGGTATCTCCTTGTGAAAGATGTGTCACCACACATTCAGAGGGTAAAAATGTATAGTGATGTGAATGATACATAACCATTTAATAATTAAAATGATGTATCTTTTGGTGAATGATATATCACAATCCAAAAATTACTAGGTGGGTGGTCTACCACCATTAAAATAACCATGGTAAATGATCCAGCAGTGACCGCAATTCTAGGTAGACAATCAACTATAGCATCTAAACCAAATAAAATAATATATTTCAAGTAAAAAATGAATCTTCACTCAACAAAAAGGTGAAAAATACATCACTAGGTGAATGATATATCACCATTCTAGAATCCCCAATGTTATTGATATATCATTAAGAATCTCCAAGGTAATTGAACTATCACTAATTTATGTATCCATAGGTGGATGATCTATAACCAACCACATTCTTTTGAATTATTATACACTGTAAAAACAAAAAATTAAGTTAACTTTTAAGGATTAGTAATATAACAATAGAAACAAATGTTATAGCCATAGTGAAATTCTTATTACCCTATACATTGGTCCAAAAGAAAACACATCATGGTTGGATAGACATGCCTATGATAGACCATTCTTGGAACACATATATGATTCTTGAAATCTTCATTTCTATTACAAATACCAATATCATAAGGTAAATTACATAAGAAAACTCGTAATACTAATGTATTATAAAATAAAGAAATATCACCACACATCCCAACCAACACATGAGTTTTCATTTCCACGAAACACTGAATAATGTTATAGAAGGAAAGAAACATCATTTGGGGACAAGGAAAACACTCAAGGCTCCAATCCTTAAGTATCTCACCACATCCAAAGGTATCGTGGACATTGAAGGAAATGCACTCAACACACAATGTTTGACAGACCTACCATGATCTTAGTTTCCAAACTCATCAATCAAGAGGTAAGGGAACCTAATTTTGTTTTTTCATAAATAATTCACATGTAACTTATTAATCACTTATCTTATTAATCAAATAATATAAAAAACAAATAGAGGCATCCATTTTTGCCAATCTAGGTGAAAACTACATACCACTACCTGAACCTACTAGATATTAAGATCCATATCCCAAGGAATAAAAATTTCTTATTGTTATATACTCCCCTAACCAATTTCCTCCCATATGTTTACTTACCATTAGTGGATAAATATTAATTTCATAACCAATAATGTTTAATAAGTGTGCCATCAAACCCCCTTTCAACAGATCAAACAAAGGAAACCCCCTCATAGTTCCTATTACCGTCTTTCAAAACCACATACATATGCTTAAAATTTATAAAATATATAAAAACAAATAAAGTCATAAAATTAAGAACCACCTACCTCAAAAATCAAGTTATCACCTCATGAATTTCTATAATAATGTCACCCAAGTTCATCCTAGCCCATATCGACCACCAATCAAAACTACACGGTCCCAATTTCATAAAATGACTATTTTAATTAATTTCAAAACAAATAAAATTAATTAAAAAGTGTATAAATATTACTTAATTTAGTATTAATCAAAGTATAACTCATCAGGTGACAAACTATTTCCATAACCACACTTATTGATAATAGATTACCCTATAACACATTCCCGAGTAAATTTCTAAACAAATCCAATTTCAGTAGAAAACCAAAAAACCAAATTTAAGTCAAATATTCAATAAAACTAAATAAAAAATAGGGGATAAGCTTATAATAATAGAAAATTAATTAAAAATTAGTGTTCAAACTCTCTGGGAATCAACTTTCCAAAATCACAAAAATCCAAAAAATCCAAGCCTGATTTAGACATACTCTAGTGGAATTAGAATAAAAAGACCAAGCTACAAATCCTGAAAATGTGAAAGATATAAGAGGAATAAAGATGAGAATATAATTTATAGGAACCCATCCTAAATAATAAATTACAACTCCACTAATCCCCATGGATCATGGGTGGAAAAAGGGTTCAGAGATGTGGAAAAGTGGATGAACTCCCCTCATTCGAAATGATTGAAACCAATAAACCCCATGAAGGTGTATAAAATGGAAATAAAAAAAATTGATATTCATTAAAAAAACATATGGGTTTCACTGGGTACCCAATCATCTAAAAAAATATACCTGGTGATCTACTAAGAACTAAGTGCTAAGAACCAGCCCTCTAGTGACTCCAGGGAGAGGGAATTCACAACTAGAACCCTAAATGGGTACTTGATGAACATATTTATCCTTATACCAACACACTAAAACCTCCTAAACCCCTAATCTCACTATAGGTCTCTACCACCAGAGAAAACACCATAGAAAAATGTCTACAAATATAAATTCTTGATAAGAATCCAAAAAAACTCAAATCCACCCTAATTCTAAATCCACCAATACCCAACATTTCCATAACACCATAAAAACAAAATATTATGGTTCATTAAAACCTCACAACCATAACACTAATTATACTTAAGATGTTTCCATATTCAATACACATGAACCACAATAGTATTAAATACCCAATAAAAATTACAACATTTATTAGCTACAGGTCAAGACAACACTTACAACACATCCAAATAAGTGAAACACTTGAATATCAGTTTCCAAATACATTAGTTCATCATAAATATTGTTCATTATTTGAATTATGAGTGTTAATAATTATATGACATATCTCTCCCAATCATTCAGAAAACAAACTATCCAATTTCCATATGTATTGAGTGTTTGTTAAAACCAAATGTATCATGATTTATGGAACAAAATACTTATACCATATCTATTATGTTGTACCACTACTATAGGATTTATAAAATTATCAATTTTATTAAACCACACACCAATATTCAATTTCTCTAGTCTACATCAAACCATCGCCCATTGGGTCTCACACCATAACATGTACAGATTTCCCTCACCAGAACCTATCGACTCACAATCACATTTTTCGTATGATATAATGGATCACTCTATGGCACATGACCTCAAACATCCCAAAATAACATCAATTACACACATCGATCCATTATACCAGTCCATAACATAAATGAACATTCTAAGATGTCTCCATATACATTTACTTTATCTAATCCACATTGACATTGTTATATTTTTATTACCCCATTATAAATATAACCTAATCTCTTGTACCCTAGGAATGGTGAAAACCTATATCTATAAATTTTTTGGTTCAACCAATACAACCCAATAAAAATTATTATTTATTCTCTAGAAATTTGAACTTCACACTCAAAGTATTTATGGTTTGATCCCCACCATAAAATTACTCATACTCTAGGACTACGAGAACAATCCTAAATTGAATTATTTATTACACTTTCACTGATATTCACGAGACCCAATCATTATATCTTGATTGAACTATCCTATGAGTTTATCATCATCCAATGAAATTACGGCTCTCTATACCCCCACTGTTTAATTTCATTGATGATCCAACATTGTAATATTTTATCTCAAAGGGCCCATCATTACATAACATTGATATTACAAATTACTATGAAATTCCCCTAGTCCCAAAATCTTCTCATAACGTCATCTATTCACACTTCACGGGATTTGAGACACTCTTATAACTCATTAATAATTTTGTTGAGTTCCATTATGTATAGAGAAAAAGAATTACCATCGTACCATATTTCACATCCCACAAATGTCATAACTCATCTCTTATATGAAATTAATATTTAACATAACTGTAATACTCATGACCCCTTTTTCACATTATCATCACACAATCAATATGATGTAAAAACCCCAATAATATTACTATTCATTAGTTCCCACTAATGAACTCATGAGAACCCTTACTATGTCCATTCACCACCTACCCAGTCAAAACCAATTGTGATCATTTTTTGAGTTCCATTAGAACCCCATGTCCAATCTCAAAGAGTACAAGGAAAAATGATAATTTTTAGACCCATTCATGATATATAACCACCTCTCAAGTCCTTAATTACATAAATATATCAAGAAGAAAACCATGTACCAACTTATCTATGAAGATAAGAGATCGGATATTGATTTTACCAACACATATTGTCGACCATCAACATGACCTCTCCACATGAGTTAGAAGTAATTCACAAAACAAGATCCATATTTTGGATTTTTGGAAAAAAACCACATATTATATTGTTTTACAAGTCATGTAAGGACACTCATGTGTAAAATTTTTTTAGTATCCCCATCTATGTCCAATCCCAAGCTAAACAATCCTATATACATCACAAGTAAAGATAATGTTCACTCTCTCATTCATGATGTATAAAATTATACAATTATCCATTAAAAATTATACATACATTTCTTAATTATAAATCATAAAAAAAATTGCATGGACCCTAATTTTAACCATTTATACCACTATACACCTACCTAATTGAGTAATATTACATCGTTCCATGGCTGTTTCACCTAATTAATAATATACCATGCCTCTCACACATGTCAGACACATCGTTCATACAAAGAATTGTAGGTGACTTTATTTATAATACATAACCATGCCATTGATAATTTAGTGACCCACACTTTTCATACATAAACATTATATAACATTTTCGAATTACTAAAAACATTATACAAATAGACTCCCAAATACCATACTAGTCTAGTCCATTTGAAAACATGGAAACATAATCATTGAAACATAAGTGAGATTCCATATCTCCCACTAGGTTCTTCTTGATTAGAACCCTTCTATGAAATTTAAAACATAATAAAAATGATAATAACCAAGAAAAGGAAACATAAAAAGAGGTGATATCAAATTCTTATTAAGGGTAAACAAGGGCAATATATAGGCAAAAACATGACCATAAGGGTATGATAACATGATCATGAAAATAAAAAATCGTAACCTGTATATGAAAGATCATATACTTGAATCATGGAATAAATATTGGATGTTCATAAGAAATGAATCATAATGAAATAAAGAACATAAAACATGAAGGCATAATAATTGAATAAAAAATGGAATTATGGTATACAGATAAAAAATATTATATAATTTCCATAGTAGCTAAGACATCACTTCCAAGACCATCTTGGTAGTATCGGTTCACTCCTCATACCATCTTATTAGTCATGGTTCACTCCCATGGCCATCATAGTTGTATAAGTTCACTACTCATACCATCTTGGTAGTCATGGATCAATCAAATGGCCATTTTAGTAGTCAAGGTTCATTCCCAAGACTATCTTAGCCTATATCATGATATACAAACCTTTTCCCAATTCATTAGAGGGAGATATAGGTACAAAAATATCATAGTGAAATCATACATACATGTAAAATAAGATAATAAATGACCATATCATGACCCATAAAATGAAATGGTTATTATAAAAGTGTAATCAAATCATAATATATATAAAATATTGGTTTTTTAATCATTTCAACATAAATATAAATCATGAAGAGAAGCGGGTTTCAAAATCATATATCCCGTGAAATAGAACCATGTTTCATAACATTATGCCATCAAAACATAATCTATTCAAGAAATATTATTAATGGAAACATTGAATATTTTTTGTATAAATCTATGAGTATAACTGGTGGATATTATCAAATATGGGAAATTGTTTTTTTATATCTTATAAAAACAAATCTTGAGGAAAATATCCTTTCTGTATTGTAAAAATATTTTTAAAATGTAAAACATTTCTAAAACCATTTACTTTCAAAATAGTTTTGAAAACATAAAAAGTAAGCATTGAAAACTATTATACATTTTTAAAATACTCGTTCCTTGAAAATGGGTTTCAAAGATATTCTGAAAAAATGTTTGATTTTTTTTTGAAAACATGGTTATTGAATACAATAGATTTTTTATAGAATAGATAGATAATAATATTTTACTTGAAAACATTATCTTATGTACCAAATAGTGGAAAAATGATACTAAGACATGATTATATATTGAATAAAAATAGTATAAGAAAATTCATGAGATTTTTTTGAGATATGGATCATGAAATTTCATTTATTAAATTATAATCATAAACAATCTCAAAATGAGATGAGATTGTTTCAATAAACTCTTATCACATGGTTACATGGGATTATAATCTCCATATATTAAAATGAAATTAAATATAGAATAATATATCATAAAAATAAGTATATTCATGATTAACATTTCAAATGTATGTATATACAACTCAGAAACATATTGGTGTATAACAAAACATGAATCTCAATGAAAGCAAATTGAGACAAAACTATCATACCAACTAGGTACCTTTCGAAACATAAACCCCATGAAATTAATATCATAAAATAGATATGTGAATACCCATACATTTATTTATATTAGACATATAATAATTTAATGGATAGTACATACACAAAATAATTGAGTGGTTATTAAGGCATGTATCTCCCAGAATTAAAAATGAGATGAAATTCCCTAACCTTTTGTCTTGAATCTCATCATACTCATTAAAACCCCCTATATAATAAAAATATTTTTTATAAATCATTTAAAGAACCATATTCTTATATGTAATAACATATATGGGTTTATTGATATCTTATATTACATGTTTGTTTATCATCCAATGTTAAGGTTACACTTTGGATAATATTCGCTTTGTTCTTTGCATGTGTCATAATTTGTTATATAATTGGTCCTTATAATTATATAATGATTCCAGAATGTAAAACATGATAAAAATAACATTTATATACATTATATTTTTATTAGAATGATATATAGGATATTGAGGTACAAAATGGAATACACTATTAATGGAGAAGGTGTGTCGTACGTACACAAAAATGTTGTCTCAATTTTTTTGTCATATTGAAAGATAGAATGAAAATGAAATATATGTATATCTTTATGAAAAGTGATTTATAATATATTATATATAAAATATATTTACTAAACCCTTCTGTATTACATTATATGTAGTGTCTGAATGAATTATATGGCTTTGAAGGGGAAATAGTCCACATTTGCTCAAATGAAATTACTGTGTTTACAAAAATAGAAAGTAAATAGAAATGTGTTGTAAAAGGAATAGATAAAATTAAATAAAAAATAATTATAATATATGACATATATAAATTTAGTGTGCATCATAATTTTCACCATGATAGGTGATGTAGGAGAAATGAACAATCATCGCTTAGTGAGGCAGTTGTTTTCCGTACACGTAAACCGTATGTTCCTTACCCATTAGTTGGATGTGTGTTTTTGTGTAGTCTGAAAAATTAGAAAATAAAATAAAATTATATTTATTTTATTTATTTTATTATATAATAATGTAACAAATAAATTAGAGGGGTGGAGAAGGAAAATTAATGAGAGGATTTTGATAAAAGGCATTACCACTAAATCGAGTAACTCATTTTGCTTTGTGCCAAAAGGCTTCCATGGAAAAAAATTATGTTCAAGCATAGGATTCAAGGAGTAATTAGTGTCTGTTTTAAATTGTATTGGGTAGATATTTTTAAATACTAAGTGGTTTGAGAGGTGTGAAGAAGAGGGGGAGTTGGTGGCCTTTTATAGGGAAGGGAAGAGACTCCCTTCATATTTTTTAAAACAAGTTAAGCGAACCCACATTTTTTACAAAGAAACTCATAAAAAACCTAATAACACATGAATATAAGGCTAATGAACGAATAATGTAAAAAAAATGGATGTTTTAAAAGTCTATAAGTCATTTTCGGTGTTATGTTTAAGGTTTAGTCCTTAGTAATGGTTAATTTTACCATAATCAATGTAATTAATTTTAATTACTTTCACTAATATTTTGGTTCAAAAACTAATTTGAATTTATCAAAAATTATAAATTATTATTATTAAAAATATGTAATCCATTTTTCAAAATTCTAATCACATAATAGGAAGAAATTATTTAAAAATTAATCCCACAGGCTAGTATACAATGCATGGTTTTAAAGTAAAAATGATCAAAAGATTTCTAGGGTTTTATATGCAATTTCAATGTGAAATTGTTTCCAATTACATAAATTGGATTAATTAATAAAAATATAATCTATTTAAACTTTTCAGATAAATTTAAATATAATTTAACCTGAAAAATAAATTAGACAAAATAAGTTTCAAATTAAAATCCAATATTTTATTATTTATCAAAAAATGAAGTTTGTATGAAAAATCTCAAAAATTCACACTAATCTAATTTCAAAATTATAAATTCAAAAATATAATTTTACTTTATAAAATTATAATTCTTAATTTTTCTAAATTAAATTTTACTTTTTTTACAAAAGGACATTAAAATTACTTCATTCAAGAAGAAGGTATTTTCAAACATAAATAGACTCTGTCAAAAATCATATAATCCATATCAGAATTTTTAATTTATATAAAAAATTTATAAAAAATATTTTAAACTTATTTATTACAATTTATATTAGAATTTTTAAAGACTAGGTTATAATTATCTAGTTTAATTAATTATAACAATAAAATTATGTTTTTTAGAAACATTAGTGTTGCGTGTAACGTACACCAAGTCATTGTTCCATGTAATGTACACCAATATGATGTTCTATGTAGAATTAACCATTTCAATGTTCCATGTTTCTTATTCAAAGTATGTTCCATGTGAGAGGAATGTTATACTTAGTGCATTGTAAACATAAAATTGAATTTAATTTATTCAAAAAAAGGTCCATAAAAATATGTGGTGTTACATTATACCCCCCATAAAATAAATTACACCCTAAAATTTTTTTACTCAGATAAAAAATGAAGATATTTCTATTACATCATATACTCAAGTTCCCATGTGTAATACTCTAATTAGATATTTTTTCACAAAATTTTGAACATGTGAGTGGTCTTGTTTCTTATAACTTTATTTGTAAAATCAATAATTTCAAAAGGTTCCTCCCTGTATGAAAGTCAATTATCTAGTGGCATGACCTATGACTTCAGTACATCTGAAGGGTTAGGTATGTACTTCATTATGAGAGATACATGGAACACATCATGGACTCGAGAGGTATTTGGAGGATGTTCCAAATGATATGCTACTATCCAGATATGATAATGAATCTCAAAGTAACCAATATACCTAGGGATTAGTTTTCT
Source organism: Viscum album (assembly GCA_963277665.1). Lineage (NCBI taxonomy): Eukaryota > Viridiplantae > Streptophyta > Magnoliopsida > Santalales > Viscaceae > Viscum > Viscum album. The sequence continues at coordinate 2,060,642,757 of OY728132.1, forward strand.
TTTCATCGAGAATCTGATAACTTTCTTTTAGGGTGAGATTCGTAAAAATAACTTTTCACCAGAATTATATTTCAGATCTCACGAATGGTTATCAACATAACTTTTCTGTTGACATTGGCCATCCTAGATATGTGGTTGTATGGTTCTGACCTTATCGACAATTTCTTCAGCAATCTCAGGCCCCAATATATTTTTTTCTCCAACCACATCCCAACACATTAGAGCACTACATTTATTTCCATATAGGGATTCATAAGTTCCCATTTGAATGCTCTACTGAAATCTATTACTGTATGAAAACTCAACTAGAGGAAGGTGTTGATCCCAGTCACCTTTGGAATATAGAGTAAAATATCTCAACATAACCTATAGGGTTTGAATTGTTCATTTATACTGAAAATATTACTATGAATGATAAGTAGTGCTGAAATCAATTATATATCATGTTCTTTCTGAATAATTCTATAGAACATTGAGGTAAACCACAAATCTAGATCTGATACAATATAATTTTGTACTCCATGGAGACTTACCACTTCTTTAATTTATATCCTTGAAAGATGATCCAAAGAGAAGTATTATCTGATGGCTATGAGGTGTGATGAATTAGTAAGGTGATCGACTACCACCCATATATAATTAAACTTTTTAGAGATTTTGGGTAATCCAATGGAAAAATCCATAGTGATGTTCTCCCATTTCAATTCTGGTATATGTAATAGATGCAACATCCCTTTAGGATTTTGTCTTTTAGATTTAGCTTGATGTAATACCAAGTACCGAGATACAAAATATGCAGTATCTCTCATAATGACATCCCACTAGAAGTTTCATTTCAAGTCCAGATACACCTTTGTACCTCTATGATGAATAGAAAATAATGAACTATGAGATTCCTACAACAAATCATTCTTGAAATTTTGTATTGAAAGAAAACATACATGTTTCCTGAACCATATCTTTCCATCATGATCAAGGTTAAACTCAGAAACATTTTTGAAACTCTTTTTCATCTCTTCATATTCCTTCCATGCCTACATAGTCTTCACATTGATAGAGGGTTTAATATTCATTTGAGACAGATAATATTTTTCTCATTCCTTCTGGATTTCAAGATACATTCTTTGAAAATCCAAAATACTAGATCTTTTTTTATCCTCATCATGGATATGCATGCATGATCATTCTGAATCATATAATCAGCCACCTTGTTCTCTTTCCCATGGTTGTAATGTATTGAGAATTCATAATCCATTATCAAATCTAACCATATTCTATGGTGAATGTTCAACTCCTTCTATGTGTATATATATTTCATACTTTTATGATCAGTATATATATCAAACATTTCTCCATAAACACAGTTCCACCATATCTTTAATGAAAAAATTACCACTTCTAAATTAAAATCATTAGTTGTGTTATTATTCTCAAGAATATTCAAATTACACAAGGCATAGGTGATAATTGTGTTATTTTGAATAAGAACATATCCGAATAAATTCTTGGATTAATTTATATTGATTAAAACCCCTTCTACTCATAGGGTAATGTAAGCACATGTGAACTGAATAACATTATCTTTAGTTCCTTGAAATTTTCCTCACATTAATCTATCTAGAGGAACTTAACACCCTTCAGAGTTAGATTTTACATAGGATGAGAAAGTCAAGAATAATTATCCACAAAATATTAATAATATCCAGTTAAACCATGGAATATATGGATCTTAGTCACCTAGTTTGGTCTAGGACATCATTCAATATCTTCTATCTTTGATAGATCTACTGCTATGCCATCTCTTGATATTATTTTACCCAGAAAATACAACCTTTTGCTGCCAAAATGAATACTTTGTAATTTATTCATATAGATATTCCTTATTTAAGGTCTTTATTACAATTATCAAGTTATATTAATTTGCTTTCTTTCTATTTGAATAGATAATTATATTATCTATAAATACAAACGAAAACTGGTCATGATAATCTATAAAGACTTTATTCATTAAATATATAAAGATATTAGGGGAATTAGTAAGATCACTATATATTCATAGTGTCCATACATTGAACGGAATACTGTCTTGGGTATATCTTCATTCTTAACCCTCAATTGAGGACATCAAGAATGAAGGAAAATATTCAAAAAGTATTGAGCTCTATGTAGTTGATCAAAAAAGTCATAAATATGGGAATTGTATACGTGTTCTTGATTGTGATCCTGTTCAATTATTGATATTAATTTTAGGTTACAATTGATTCATCTTTCTTTTTTACAAAAAGAATACGTTCATCCCATAGTGACACACTTGGCCGAATGGATCCCTATTTAATGTTTTCTTGGAGTTTCTACTTTAATTCATGTAACTCTATCAGATCCATTCTATAAGGAGTATTTGAAATTTGTGTCGAACCATGTATAAGTTTTATTGAGAACTCAAACACATGTTTTTGTGGAAGAGTAGGAAACTCTTCTGAAAATATATCCACAAATTCTCAAACAATAGGAATATCATCGAAGTCAATTTTCTCCCCAACTATTTGTGATAAGAAAACCATTGGAATTGGTATTAATGTTATGACCCATCCAAGAAAGGAAGGTGTTGTGACTATGCCAACCCCACCTCTAATAGGTTAGGGGTTTGTGACTAATAGAAAGTACACATATTCCAAAAATGGGAGGAATTTTCTTATTTACATATTCATATGCACACATCTCCAAGCCTGAAATACTGAAAAGTAAAAATACAACATAAAAAAATTCAAGCACACCAATATATCCCAACTAACAAATTATGATAAGAAAGTAAATTATAGTAATGTATAACTGGGACAGAATACAATCCCATAAAAAATAGAGTCTATACCACAAGGCCCTGAATCTCATCTGAAGAAAACCCTACCTGAAGGGTAGGTGCATGAATATATATTTGAATCTCTAGAAGTACACCTCAACCATTCTGTATCTCTCTAAAAACATTTGGTACTAGTACACCTCAGAATCTGTCAAAACACTGAGGGACTAAAAAATACACAAAACCTGTGGGAAAATTCCATGCAGGGGTGAGTAAAAAATTACTTAGTAGGACACCCTGAAACAAAAAGTAAAATAACACAAGTGAAACATCATGAAGAATATACCTAGCATAAATACCATAAAGGGAAAAACCACAATAAATATATAGTCATATCAACATAGATATATGTCTGTAGGACAAATAACATTAAAATTCAGGTATACTCATAAAGGATCCCACGATGCAAGGTCTCATCCACTTCCAGCTACACGGTTCCATTTGTAGAACACTCATTCCAAGAGATCTCACTTATCAAGATATCTGATAGAAGCATGTAGAACATGTCTAAAAAAGTACATAAGAGAACAATAGGGTCTCTGCATGTTGTATAGTTTCCCTAAGTCATCCAGTCTGACTAAGTCAAGGAATTTCAGTATCACACGAAGAGTCAGTAACACAAAGAGTGTCGGTAACACACAGACTGTCTGTAACTTATGGTGTGTCAGTAACACACAAAGTGTTGATAATTCATACAACCCCCATGTCACATAGTCACCATGTAATATCCAAACATAAACCACAAAAAAACTATCCAAAACACACTTATCATGCGTCGTCACATATAATAGAAATAATATGATCTCAATACACAAATAGGGGTCCTCCCCTCCCAGGGATCCATGGGGGGACTCATCTCCCTATTGGATACATCATCCTAGATAGGGGATATGTGTCTATGTAAATATTGATCACTCCTTTACCACAAAACCTATATAAGGTACCATAAATATAAGTGAGGACCGACCATGCCTCTCGATGTGATACATGCTCCCACCCGTTGAGTCAACTGTTGAAGAAAGGCTGAGACAACTCAATTCAAATGATGTGTCATCCTATATGATGAGAACGGGATCCTCGATCAAGCCATCATTGGGAATGAAAAATGGTTTGCTCTTAACCTATGATAATCCAACTAAATAACAAACCAAGAAATCTAAAGAGGACCGCCTTGTCACAAGTGTCCCAGTGCAATAGGTAGATTGTCAATCAAATGCACCTTTTGAAATATATGACCATTTTAGTGAAAAGGGCAGATTCGGGTCTAGTATGGATACCGACCAACTATTTGGACCCAACCTGACCTACCAACTTACTAGACCTTCTATGGTTGACAAGACTCAGACAAATTCGGTTGACCCAGCTTGATGGGTCCAGCCTACAGGGCCGTTGGGGCAGCCCGACTAACTTGATCTAGCCCACGCACATGGTATGGTTTTGTTGCACTGCACATGGCTCACCCTAGGTGAATGCCTCCACTAGGTCAATTCATTGGTGTGCCGCATCCGCCTGCCCCGCCGCCTTTCTACTGTAGGATTCCTCACACCATGGCTCGACCATAGTTCACACGATTGTCACCAATGCAGTGTGCTACCTCCAACACATGAACACCATAGTTTCCCACTACTAGCACAGATTTCAAGTGTCGGCGCACCAGTGGCCCCTTTCGCGGGTCACTGCTTCTCCCTTGATGATCCATTTTTCAAAATGGAGGCATTCCTACTATACTTAGGTCACATTACTCATCGCCCTAGTCATTAATCGACATAGTGATCCATTCTGAGAAAAATTCACTCAAACAATGATATCTTTAGAACCGCTTAAATCATTCCAACACCATCATCTTCACACCTCCATCATGCCATGTGAATCCCAGAGCTGCTATATCGTATCATTTCACAAAAGATCAAGTGCATAATAATCGATCTATCACAACATTTCAAGTCACAGGACAAATGAAGAATTCCCACGACGAATGAATAACATGGGATGAAAATCCTAAATCAGCGAATAGATATGGACCATGATCAATGATCACTTTGATCATAGTTCATTTATATTAGAATGATAATCAAAATCCAAAATAATAATCATAACATCATTCTCCCATAAAAACCCGCAATGATAAATCCCATTCCGCAACAATGATCAATTTATGGGCCAATCTCTTTGTTGATTGATCTGCGTTCATCATGGAATTGATGAACATTGAAATGATATCAAATCACAAACACCCTAACTCAATTTTTTCTGATCGGTGACAAATAATGGTTCACATATTGTTATCCTGGGTGAAAATCCTTCGAATATGAGGTTCGTTGTTGACCTTTGATCCATGATCCACCACCATTCATCGAGAGAGCTCCATCTCCTTGCCTTATAGAAATTTTAGGCTTATAGTGATAACCCTGAATCCTCTAAAAAATTCAAATTGAAATAAAATAGATCGTTGTGTTAAGAATAAAATATTTTTATTAAAATATTTTAATGACATTTAGGTCCAAAAACTATCTTTGACATCCAACCCGCACTGACCGGTGTTATACTTTACCTAAGTAAAGAACCTTCTCAAGAACTTAACGGTGGTGTCACATTTCCAATATGAGTTACCATTTATGAGTTATTCATATTTTAAAAATAAATTAGTATTATTTAATTATTTTATTTATGGTTAATCCCTTTTTGGGGTTTTCCACTGAATACCTCTACCGATTTACGTTAAGTCATGACATGGGTAAATCCACTACTCTGAAGTTAATGATACCATTGTATATCTTATGTGGGGACCTAGTTAAATGTTTTTTCCCTTTTTTAGAAAATTTTCATACACGTGTTATTAAAAACATAACATTTTTTAGTGAATCGCTCCGGTCACATCGGGCCTCGGAATCACACACTTTCTCAATGTCTATTCTCTTAATTTTCCTAAATAATTTCTAAAAATAAATTTGGGAAAATATATGTCATTGAATTCTCCCCACCATAGGGCTTTATGTCCCTAAAATCGAAAACAAAAGGACTTCTCAAAAAATTGAGGGTACTGAGCATGAATCGGAGCCTTCCATTCCCATGTTCCCCCTAGAGATTCATGTATCAGCACATAACACACACTAGAGGAATAAACCAACCACTAAGGATCCCATTATATTGATCCATGAACTCTACTAGTTTTTTACAAAAAGTATCCCCACTCAAAGATGTGTGATGAATCATGCACATATATCCTCAGTTGAGACACACAAAAGACATCGTGTACCCGGTCTAACTGTAGGGGTAGAGCCATGTAGTATGCCACCTTGCAAAATCTACGTAGTATCTGGAAAGGGCCGATGAAACTCATAGATAGCTTTTCATCCTGGCCAAATCTTAGTTTCCCGTCTTCAAGAGTGTCCTTGACATCAGTAGAAATTTCAGCTATATCCATGATTCGAAACCATGGATATAGCGATCAAAACCATGGCTATAAAATATAGCCATGGTTTTACTATTTATGGGACCTATTAGTGTGGATATAGAAAAAATATATATCCACTGTTTTAAGAAGCTATTTCCATAGTTTAAACTATTTATATAGGGTGTATAGCCACAATTTTGTAAATTGTGGAAATAACTCACATGGTTTTCCACCATGGCTATAGGTTTATAGGCACAGTTTAAACCATGGATAAAAACCATGTAAACTGTGGATAAAGATTTAAAATAAATAGTACCTAGATGGTTTCGATCTCTGTACCTTTCCTATATGAACATCTCACCGTACAACTACACCAATGATGACATTGTGTATATAAAAATATATTTTGTTATATTTATTATTAAGAACCGTGGCTATAAGATGAAAACTGTGGCTATTGACCTTCCAACCAGTTTTTTCACAGGTTCATTTTTTCCCATGAAAGGGTTAGAGACCTATAGCCACAATTTTGATGAATTGTGTCAATTGAAAATAAAAAACTCTATATCCACGGTTTAGGAAAACTATTGCTACAACCCTAAAAAAACCATATATCCATGGTTTTAAGAGGCTATAGCCATGGGTTAAAACTGTGGCTTTAGGGACTATTGCCACAGTTTCCAAAACCATATAAATAACTCACACAGTTTTTTTCCATGTATATATGTGTATATTCATGGTTTAAACCTTGTTTATAGGGTATATTTCCATAGTGGAAAAATGTGTCTATAGGGTCTTTTTCCATGGTGTAAAACCATAGAAATAGGGCATATTTCCATAGAGGAAAACCATGGCTATAGACAATGTAAAACACGGCTATAGCCTTGGTATAAATACCTATAGCCACAGTTTTAGAAAATAATGGGTACAGGTCTATGGATATATCCTAGTTTTCTAGTAGTGTAAGGAACACATGGTCCCTCACCTCTAACTCCAAAGACCTCCTTCCCCTACCAATATAAGTTTTCAGACGGCTTTGTGCTATCTTTATTTGCTCCTAGATGACCTGAAACTTCTTTGTAGTTGCCTGCACCATCTTAGGTCCCATGAGTACTAACTCTCCATGGAAAATCCAACAAAGTGGTGACCTACAGGGTCTCTTGTACTAATTCTCGAATGGTTCCATACCAATAGTGGAGGGTTATCTGTTGTTGTATGAAAAATCCACTAGAGGTGGGTGATCCTCCAAAATATTTTCAAAACATAACATGTAAGCATGAATTATGTTTAGGCAACGATGAATGGTCCTCTCTATATGGACAGCTATCGGGGGATGAAACATCGTGATCTAGTGTAAATGAGTCCCAAACGCCTCCTATGATCCCTTCAAAAACTGTGATGTGAAGTGAGGATAATGATCTAAAATAATCGTCGATGGAAGTCCACATAGTCTAACTATCTTATGCATGTAGATGCATCCCAGTATATTTACAAAACATTAATCCCAGATATGTGGGAAGTGGGCCGACATGGTGAGTGAGTCAATGATCACCTAGACGGTACCATACCCCCTAAACGTATGTGGTGAACCCTTTATGAAGTCCATTTTTATTCCTTCCAATTTCTATTCCAGCATGTCAAGGGGCTGAGTAAAACCTGATGGAACCTGATTATCAGCCTTTATTTGTTGACAAGTAAGGTATTGGGACACAAAATCTGCAACCCCCTTCTTCATCCTTGGAAATGAAATTGGATTCCATGGTCTTGGTACATCATTTCCAATCCTAGGTGTACCATTAAAGGGAATGTATGAAACTCACTAAGAACCTCCACTCACAAATTCCCTGGTATCAACATGCATCCTATGAAAAGAAAAATGTGCTCCCCACCTTTTGAACATTCATTAAGGGAAAGCCCTGTGGACCTTTGGCAACATAGATCCTCATAGTTGGTAACACTATGTTGTGCCTCTCGAACTCACCGATAGAGTGGAGGGGTGAAAAATATTGACTATAGAAAATATGTTCCACCTCTATCCACTATAGATATATATAATGAGTATAACTACTATGATGCCTTGTTCTTCAACAACAAGCTAGATCTCCTACTGAGAACATCTACTTCCATGTCCAGCTTTATAACAGTATAAACAATCCCCAAGTCATAATTCTGGATAAACTCTAGCTATCTCCACTTTCTCATGATCAAATCATTCTGAGTGAAGTTATACTTGAGATTCTATTGGCCGATGTTAACAATAAAATGCTCACCCATCAGGTATTGTCATCATTAATTCAATGTGAATACTACTGCAGATAACTCAAGACCATGGGTTACTTAGTTAAGCTCGTTTGATTTCAACTGGCATGAACCATAGGAAATCACAGATTGCCTCTACATGAGGACACAACCAAGCCTGATTCATGATGCCTCATAGAACACTTTGTACTCAACACCCACCTCTGGAAACCTCAAGATGGATGACATCATAAAAATATGCTTCAAAATTCAATGGATCCATTTAAACTCAAGTGTCTGAAATTATATATCTGAGATCAATGAAGACCACCTGGGGCGACCCATGATGAAACACTAGGTCTCACAAAACCCTTCCTTTGTAAGTCCTCCAACTGCACTCTTATCGTGTGAAGCTCTATAGGAAACATTTGATATGCTGGTGTAGATATCTGCATGTTCCTAGATTATTGATCAATATATAATTCTAAATATATATAGAGACATAAAATTAGAACATCTTCATGAAGGATGAATTTATACTCTTCCTCCATTATAGGAAATTGAGGGCTCAAAATAACCACTACACTGAGGGTGAGGCTGCCAAATGAAGAGTAATTGGCTGAGACCTCTTATTTGTGATTCCATCCCAAGCTATAAGAATTTACCTTTCATCAATAAAAAGGGAAATTTGGTTCTACTATAATAGAAAAACTACAACACTTTCCTAAAAAATCAATATAAGCATGAACTGTGGCCACCAATACATACCTATAATGAAATTTTATGGACTTGATGCTACTACCAAGACATCTCAACCGAAACTATCACCTTTATGAGTCAGTTCACACTATTATTACTAGTGTGTGGTCATTGGTAATCCTCAGGTAAGAGTCTCTAAACATGAGGTTCAAGTCAATGGTTTAACTGGAATCTCTATGTATCAAACATGAAAAGTAGAAGGAAAGGAAAACACTAACACAAGTGTTTATCTATAAAAAATAAAGTAGAAAGAATCATATCGTACCTTGAACCATTCCTAGTGTTTTGTGGTAATAAGCCTTAACAACTTGTAGCTATCTCTACCCATGTCCACCAGCTCACTAAGTCTGGTATGAAACACCCAGTAGTGGTGGTAGTAACATGTCAAAGTGTTGGCCACCTCCAACTGTTTACCTAACTCCTCTTCCATATCTGCCGCCTGATGGATCTGTCTACTCCTATCACTACCTCTTCCTAGCTGATCCACCAACTACCCCCTGAATATAGCCTGGACTATGGGAGAATATAATGTGGAATGTCCCTTCCCATGAAAAAAATAACAATGACTCTTCCTTGGGGAACTAGAACACCCATGGAACTTTCGATGAAACCTTTTATTCTACGGCTTATGTCCTGCAACTAATATCGGTAGGTCCTTCCATCCTTGAATCATTGGAAATTTCAACATTAGAATCCTTTTATATACATTCAGTCCCTTTGTATCATCATCCAGCACCAAAATATCCATCCATAAATTATTATGGAAGGATGCATTGTGACAACTGGGCCCCGGTGACAGCACAACCACCCCGCCTTAACATGGCCGTCGGGTCCTGGCCCACTAGGTTCAACCAGTTTCCCCACAGACACGTGGGGCCCACCCTAGGGTCCACCCACATGCCTGAACCACAGGCCAACACATGTCCTTTTCAGTGTGCTTTGTCCTCACTCACACAAACCCTGGGAAACTTCCCAGAAGGTCACCCATCCTGATCACTACTCCAGGCCAGGCACGCATAACTGTGGAGTTCTAATCAGACAGGCTCACGAAAAGGAAGGTGCACCTTGTTGACATGAGCCATATCATTTAGTCATTTAACCCTTTATCATTTGGGGATGTTACAATCAACCCCCCTTTAGAGCCCTTTATCATTTGGGGATGTTACAATCAACCCCCCTTTAGAGCACAACGCTCTCATTGTGGTCCCTACATCTCAACCCAGACAGTGCACCCCACACTTAAGGCTGGGTTCCTCCTCTAATACCAAATGTGACAACCGGGCCCCGGTGATAGCACAACCACCCCGCCTTAACATGGATATCAGGTCCTGGCCCACCAGGTACCACTAGTTGCCCCGCAGACACGTTGGTCCCACCCTAGGGTCCACCCACATGCCTGAATGGGTTATTTGACTAATGACAGTCCCCACAGGTCAACACTTGTTCTTTCCAGTGTGCTTTATCCTCACTCACACACACCCTGAGAAACCTCCCAGAGGGTCACCCATCCTGATCACTACTTCAAGCCAAGCAAGCTTAACTGTAGAGTTCTAATCAGACAGGCTCCCGAAAAGGAAGGTGCACCTTGTTGACATGAGGGATATCATGTAGTCATTTAACCCTTTATCATTTGGGGACATTACAATCACCCCCCCCCCTTTAGAGAACAACGCCCTCATTGTGGGCCATACATCTCAACCCAGGCAGTGCACCGCGAACTTAAGGCTGGGTTCCTCCTCTAATACCAAATGTGACAACCGGGCCCCGGTGATAGCACAACCACCCCGCCTTAATATGGTTGTCAGGTCCTGGCCCACCAGGTACCACTAGTTTCCCCGCAGACACGTTGGGCCCACCCCAGGGTCCACCCAAATGCCTGAACGGGTTATTTGACTAATGACAGTCCCCACAGGCCAACACTTGTCCTTTCCAGTGTGCTTTGTCCTCACTCACACACACCCTGAGAAACTTCCCAGAGGGTCACCCATCCTGATCACTACTCCAAGCCAAGCACGCTTAACTGTGGAGTTCTAATCAGACAGGCTCCCGAAAAGGAAGGTGCACCTTGTTGACATGAGTAATATCATGTAGTCATTTAACCCTTTATCATTTGGGGATGTTACAATTAAATGTGACAACTGGGACCCGGTGATAGCACAGCCACCCCGCCTTAACATGGCTGTCAGGTTATGGCCCACCAGGTACCACTAGTTTCCCCGCAGACACGTGGGGCCCACCCCATGGTCCACCTATATGCCTGAACGGGATATTTGACTAATGACAGTCCCCACAGGCCAACACTTGTCCTTTCTAGTGTGCTTTGTCCTCACTCACACACACCCTGAGAAACTTCCCAGAGGGTCACCCATCCTGATCACTACTCCAAGCCAAGCACGCTGAACTGTGGAGTTCTAATCAGACAGGCTCCCGAAAAAGAAGTTGCACCTTGTTGACATGAGTAATATCATGTAGTCATTTAAACCTTTATCATTTGGGGATGTTACAATCACCCCCCCTTTAGAGCACAACGCCCTCGTTGTGGGCCCTATATCTCAACCCAGGCAGTGCACCGCGCATTTAAGGCTGGGTTCCTCTTCTGATACCAAATGTGACAATCGGGTCCCAGTGACAGCACAGACACCCCGCCTTAACATGGTCGTCGGGTCCGGGCCTACCAGGTACCCCCGGTTGCCCCGTAGACACGTGGGGCCCACCCCAGGGTCCACCCACATGCCTGAACAGGTCATCTCCACCCCATGGTCCACCCACATGCCTGAAGGGGTTATTTGACTAATGATAGTCCCCACAGGCCAACACTTGTCCTTTCTAGTGTGCTTTGTCCTCACTCACACACACCCTGAGAAACTTCCCAGAGGGTCACCGATCCAGATCACTACTCCAAGCCAAGCATGCTTAACTGTGGAGTTCTAATCAGACAGGCTCCCGAAAAGGAAGGTGCACCTTGTTGACATGAGTAATATCATGTAGTCATTTAACCCTTTATCATTTGGGGTTGTTACATTCACCCCCTCTTTAGAGCACAATGCCCTCGTTGTGGTCCCAACATCTCAACCCAGGCAGTGCACCGCGCACTTAAGGCTGGGTTCCTCCTCTGATACCAAATGTGACAACCGGGTCCCAGTGAGAGCACAGACACCCCGCCTTAACATGGTTGTCGGGTCCTGGCCTACCAGGTACCCCCGGTTGCCCCGCAGACATGTGGGGCCCACCCCAGGGTCCAACTACATGCCTGAACATGTCATCTGACTAATGACAGTCCCTACAGGCCAACACATGTCCTTTTCAGTGTGTTTTGTTCTCACTCACACAAACCCTGGGAGACTTCCCAGAAGGTCACCCATCCTGATCACTACTCCAGGCCAAGCACGCTTAACTGTGAAGTTCTAATCAGACAGGCTCCCGAAAAGGAAGGTGCACCTTGTTGACATGAGCCATATCATTTAGTCATTTAACCCTTTATCATTTGGGGATGTTACATGCATCCACCTAAACAACTGGAGGTGGGTCCACGAACTGATCAACAAGACAAAGTGGAGCCCTTTAACCATCATGAAGAAAAACTAATTCGTGACTGGATCCCCTCAGAGAGGCCTCTTCAAACATCAAGTCTTACTCCCAATCCTATTGCGGAAACCTAGTTGGCTGGCATCATGAATACATCCGGTTAGAAAACAAGATGTATCAGTGTTAAAAGAGTAAACCAAGTCAGCTAACTCAAGAAGGGAATGGAAAACACATCCCCATCCTATATGATGCACATACCTTTATTCTTTCCTACAACCAGTGTTTTTATGTACTGAGTTGAAAATAAGTTGTCCAGAGTCCTAATGTATGGATACGTCATCCTTCATACCAACAATGGAGTCCCTAGCCTGAAAGACGAACTCAAAACACTTAACACTATTTACCCAAACCAATCTAATAGACTCTTAGTCCTAAATTAGAACTGACCTCCTCTGATACCATGTTTTCCTGACCCAACCAAGAAGGGACCATTCCGTGACTACCCCAAGCTCGCCTCCAATAGGCTATGGGCTAGTGACTAACACCGAGTAGGAATATACCATTACTGGGAGGCATTTTCTTATGTTCTTATAAACATACACACACCTCTAACCCAAAATACTAAAAATAAAAAACAATAAGTAAAAAAATTCATTCATATCACTATATCACAACCAATAGAGCTTGATAGGAATGTATACTATAGTAAAGTAAAACTGGGATAGAATATTGTAACGCCCCGGTTCCGGAAGCCACCTAGAGGCGCCCCGTACCCAGTTGGTCACATGGCCTCAATCGCATTTCCCCAAATTCCATATGCTTCCGACTAGCAGTGAGGGCCTTGGGTGTGATTGTGGGGAAACTATACCCTCATTGGCAGAGTACACATCGGAAAAGGGAAATAATAAACAATAACGGAAGCAGTAAACAATCCATAAAAAAATGAACAACGGAAAACTAAATATGGTAAATAGCAGGAGCACATATATATAGAAATGTTTCATGATACATATATGTCTAGGAAAGCATCAAAACAAGTCACAATGATGAAAACATTACTAAACCAAAGTACAAAAGAAAAACTGATAAGACAACTCCTCAGCATCACAAGCTTCGGCTTGGTCTCATGCTCTCCAGCTATAGTGCAATCAAGAAACTAAAGTAGAAGGGCGCTTTCCCTTATCTTTATCTAAAGCAATATAATCTGTTTGGGCCCAAAATCATTACCCAAACAGGGTATGAGACAAATTCACTGTAGGCAACCACCCAAATATCTTTTCCTAACAGTTAGTGAATATATGGAAGGTAAAAATTCAGTAAACAGTAACTGTAACAGTAATAGGAAGTACTCACCCTCTCATTCCCCCAGTGGCCCGTGATGAGGAACTATAGACACTCTCATGAAGCATTCAACGTCAATTCCCCCTGTGGTTTTGCATCATAAATGAAAGACACTATGGAGAAGCTCTTACGTCCATTCATCCTATGGACTACTAAACTAGGTTCTCACAACCCTGTGTAAAGTCAATAAGAATCACATCATGTAATGGCCAAAGTATCCTAAAGAACTACTATTCTAGCATTCTACAGCATCTCAACATGGAATAACAGTCACACCATCCTACAAACTAGGCATGGAACTGGAAAAATCCTCACATGAAAAACTAGACCAAACAGTCATAAACCGGAAAAACATGCATGGGAAAAACATCCAAAGCACTGTCAAATTACCCTATTCATAATAAAATTCCTCTACACAGGCATATAAGAAAATCAGGGAAACAAAAAGGACAAAAAAAGAAACACGCAATACCTCGTTCAAGGGTATTGGTGGAATTTGCACAAAATACTCAATGACTTTCTACAGAAAGGCACAGATCACCTACCCCAAAGTTAAGAGATCGATATACTTGAACCTTGATGCTTTATTCTCTTTCGAACGTCATATAACTAAGAAAACATCCAAAATACTGAACCCATGATAACTTGAGAAAGAAGAGGAATTGGAAAACGAAGCTCTAGGAGAAGGGAGAGCTTACCGCTGCGCTTCCAATCAAATCGACGGTGGTTTATTTTGAAAAAAAAACAGAGGCTTGGGGGCTTGGAGGAGATTTGCGGTTGTACGAGATGCTCTCGGTCGAAGAAGATAGAGAAGAAGACCGTTCTAAAGATTATATGCGACCCCGATCCGTTTAATGAAAAAAAGTACACTTACATGACGTGTACTAGGATTTTCCATACTCTTCATTAGGCAGCCTCCATGTCACCTGTACATGGTCGTGTGTGTGGCCCGGACACTGCAACCACACGACCTCGAGCGGCATCAAAGTACACAGTGTGTACTTATAAAGTACACGTGTTGTACTTCTAAGGTTTCCAGAAATCCTCTTTTCTCAAAAACTCCAGAAAAATGAAAAAATACTTAAAAGGAAGGTCTGGGTTCTTACAATCTTCCCCCTTAAAGAAATTCATCCCTGAATTTCCCTAGTGTGGTGAAAAAGAAGAAATCCTGAAAAATTCCGGCCACTACGATCGTATATCGGCCTCCCCCTCCCAAGTCTCATCATCTACCCTCATGTGCTTCCATAACATCCATACTAGATGAATAGACTTGACATATAAATCATTCATACTATGATCGACAATCTGGATAGGATGCTCCTCAAATGATGCATCCGCTTCGAGATCAACCTCCCCAAGTTAGAAGACACGAGACGGGTCTGAAAAGTAACATCAGAGCTGATAAACGTGGAAGACGTTGTGCATAGCACAGTACCTCTGTGGAAACTAAAACCAATAGGATACTGTCCCAACTCTCTCCAACACCTCAAATGGACCGACATACCATGACGAAAGCTTACCCTGTCTCTGAATCACCTTGTGTCCCATACTCAGTTTGACACGCAGGAAAGCCTGATGCCCGACCTGGAACTCTAGAGGCCATCTCCGCTGATCATCATAAGACTTCTGATGAGACTGTGTTGTAGACATCCTCTTCCTAATCAACTCTATATGCTCAGTGGTCTCCTGTACAAGACGATGTCCCAGAAGAGCTGCCTCTTCTGCCTCCAGCCAACAAAATGGTGATCGGCATGGCCTACTGTATAAATCCTCATAAGGTTCCATTTGAATATATTCTTGAAAATATTATTGTAGGAAAAATTTCCAAGAGGTATATGCTTCTCCCAAGAACCTCCAATGTCCAGAATACAAGCTCGGAGATTATCCTTAAGCACCTAAATCGTACGCTCAGATTGGCCATCTGTCCGGGGATGGCATGTTGTACTCAAAAGTACCTATGTACCCAAAGGCTTCTGAAGCCCCTTCCAAACCTGAGAAGTAAAATGTGCATCTATGTATGAAATAATAGAGTGTGGAACTCCATGTAGACGTACAATCTCACAGATGTACAGTTGTCCCAGCTCGTCAACACTGAATGTCTCCTTGATCGAGAATAAATGGGAAACCTTTGTAAGCTTGTAGATTACAAACCAAACAACATCATTCTCTCGAGGAAACCTCATAAAACCAGTCACTAAGACCATCATGACTTCATTCCAATTCTACTCGGAAATGGGTAACTGCTGCAAAAGACCTTCTAGTCGCTGATGTTACGCTTTCACCTGCTGACAATAGGAACACCTCATGAAAAAAACAGCAACATCCCTCTTCACACCTGGCAACCAATATTGACGGTGTATATCACGATACATCTTGTTGATCCCAGGATGAACTGCCCAAACTGAGGAATGAAAGCCCCACATCTTCCTCTCAATTATGTTTTCTGGAACTCATACGCATCCCTAGAAGCACAAGATCACATCCTCACCTACTATCCATCCAGGAATAGGGCCCTCTCCTGACATGATTTCCTATAGGACTAGGCCTTCATAATTTGATAGCTTTCTCATCTGAACCCGATAATGAATTATAGAGGTAACAACTACAAAAGATAGGAATGTCTTCCCCTATCTATTACACACCTCCAAATTCATCTAAAAATAGCCATAAGCTTCCACTCACTTCTGGCCACCTGAACTACCTGTATTTGACTCCTCCTCCTCAACGCATCAGCCACTGCGTTGCCCATCCTAGGTGTTTAGGCAAGCTCAAAGTCAATGGAATGAAGATACTCAACCCGCCTGCACAGTCTCAGATTCAGATCACACTGAGTGAAGATGTATTTGAGACTATTATGGTCAATAAACACCACAAAGTGCTCTCCTGGAAGATAATGTCCCCAAAAGCGTAAGGCATGAACAAAAACTGCCAAATCTAGATCATGTGTTGGGTAGTTCCTCTCATGTGGCCTCAACTGCCGAGAACCGTATGCAATGACTCCATCTCCCGACATAAGCAAAACTCCCAGCCCGATACTGGAGGCATCACAGTAGACATTGTAGCTCTTGACCGGATCTGGTAAGACTAGTATTGGTGCTGAAGTCAACCTCCCATTCATCTCCTAAAAGGCTACTCACAAAAATATGACCATAATAACTTTACACCCTTCTTGGTCAGACCTGTCAGCAGTTTTGCTAAGCATGAAAAGTCATGTATGAAGCATCTGTAGTATCCAGCCAGCCCTAGAAAACTCTGCACCTCAAAGAGGTTCTTCGGCTACTCCCAGGAAACAACTGCTCTCACATTCTCTAGGTCTACTGATACTCATGTCTCTTAGATAATATGACCCAAAAAGTGAATCTAATTTATCCAATAGTGACATTTCGAGAGCTTAGAATATAACTGATCCTCTCTCAGTGTACTCAAAATGATCTCATGATGGGAAGCATGGTCATGTCGAGTGTGATAGTACACCAATATATCATCCACGAAGACCACCACAGAAGAGTGTAAGTATGGATGGAACACTCAGTTCATCAGTGCCATGAAAACTGCAGGATCATTCGTGAGACTGAACGACATAACCATATACTCTTATAGACCATACCTACTGCGCAAAGCTGTAAGAGGTATATCAAATGGTCTAATGTGAAAATATTGATAACCAGACCTCAAATCGATCTTCAAGAACATTTGTTCTCCTCGAATCTGATCAAAGAGGTCATCAATCCTTGGAAAGGGGTATCGGTTCTTGACCATCAACTGGTTCAACTTCCGATAGTCCACACAAAACCTGAGGGCGTCATCAACTTTCTTCGCAAATAATACAGGAGAACCCCAAGGAGAATTATTGGGTCGGATAAAACTCTTTTCCTAAAAATCCTCCAACTGCTTCTTGAGCTCCTATAACATAGGTGTATCCATCTTATAAGGAGGAATGGACACCGGTGCCACTCCTGGCACAGGCTCAAAAGAAAAGACTACCTCACGCTCCGGAGGAAAACCTGAAAAATCCTCTAGAAAGACATCCCTGAAACGATACACCACTGGAGAAAAGTCTAACTGTGAAGTCCCTTGGTCATCCAGATTTAGACTGAAAATCTGAGCTATAACTCCGCCTAGCCCATGATCCTCTAGTCCTGCTCTACTTGCCTTGATATCCCACTCACCCTGATGGATAAAAGATCCACCCTCCGCTGATATAAAACTCACCTTGCGGCGATTACAGTCGACGACTACCTTGTGAGGAACTATCTAGTCCATTCCATGAATGAAAAAATAGAATTTCATCTCTTGGACATAGAGATCCCATAGGAAGTGACACCCCACAACCTCAAGAGGGCACTCTATTAACTGACGTACACTTGCCTTACTAGTCCCCAATTGTGTGCCTAGAATCAACATGTCGGCAGAAGAAAAGATACAGATCCAAGGGATCTCCATAAAATAAACAGAGATAAAGATATGGGAAGCCCCTATATCGAAAAGAGAAGAAGATAAAACTAAGGCCACTAAAATTGTACCTCGAATGGTGGATGTTTTTGGATCCTACTCCTACTGGGTCTGCTCCATCGCAAAATTCTGGCCTGCTCCACGGCCCTATGACCCTTCCTGGATGCTCTGATCTGATCCACCCAATTGTCTCTGGAGGACAGGTGACTGACTATCACAGCCTCAACCTCCACCTCGGCCTGAATGGTGGGAAAAAATCCAATTCCCAGACAGGTGAGAAACTGGCGGCGCTGCTTCTGAATGAGCAGTCATGGAAGAACCTCTTTCACCCACTACTGGTGATAAAACCTAAAAGAAATTCTAGAGGTGACCCATCATGCCACAATATCGGCACTCTACTGGGTCTCTCTAGCACTGCAGTGTCGTATTCCCTGCCCTTAAGCACGGGTAACACACCACCTGGATACCTAATTATGTGCCTCTCCACCTCGGATCACTGCATGTAGACTCCCTACGGTGCTTCCTACCGTCAGTTGCTGATGCACTAACTCTAGAAGTGGAACCGCCACGGCTCTCAACTTCCTAATCACTCAAAATGAGCTCTGTAATCAGTACCTAGTTGATGATGGAAGCGATGGAGTTCAACCTGAAGATATTCACCTATGAGCGGATCTCCCGTCTGAGACCATCCTCAAACTTCCTTGCCAAGAACAACCCATCTGCGCTCTGGAGGGGTGTGAAATGTGGAAGCTCATAAAAACGAGAGGAATACTCCATGACAGAAAGAGTACCCTGCTTCAAGCTCATGAACTCCTGGACTTGGTCGGCCCTCAGGGTCTCCGGATAGAAGTAGTCATAAAAGATGAGATGAAACTTCTCCCATGCCATAGAATGCTGATGCCCTGACTGTGAGATCACCGGCCACCACCTCATGGTGGAGTCTCATAGCATATAGGAAGCAAGATTGACCAGCCTCTCTGGAGGCATGTCCACATGCTCGAAGATCGTCATCATGAATTCTAGCCATGATTGTGCAGCCTGCAGTCCTACTTCTCCATAGAAGGTGGGAGGATGCTGCTGCTGGAAAACCTGCGAAAAGTCTTCCATAGTCGAGGTAGGAGGTGGTGCTCCCTAGAATGTCTACATCATCCTCAGAAAGCCTTCCCTAAACTGTGCATATGTTCCTGCAACTGGTATAACTACTGGTGCCAAGGCTGGCACAACAGGTGAAACTGCAGGAGGTCCGTGATCAGCCATATATGGCATCTAATCACTACCCTGCATCTAACGGATTACCGGAGGACATCTCGCTACCATAGCTCCGAATTTTCAACATCACACCTTAGATTCTGGATTAACAAAGACTGAAAAACTGAAGGCACAAGAAGGAAAAGGTAAAATAAGGCATTCAAAATATGAAAAACATGACTACATGGTCTGTTCTTTCCCAAAACGGCATGTTCCATTAGGTCATTTATATGGGCATGTAATTCTACCTAAACTGGTCACGTAACACCCCAAATTGATGGAGTGTTTTCCTAACACATGGCGTGTATGTGAATCCTCATCCCGACCTGAGTCCTTCTACACGGTTAAGCCATACCGCTCCTCTAAGACAAGACTACACGACATGTACATGACATGCCCTACCTGGCCCGTGTTGTTAGCGACACGGCTTGAAACACGGCTGACACTACATGGCGTGTTCCAGACGGACACGACGTGTACAAAAAAGGGTAACACTGGCCTGTGTTGTTCGTGACATGGCCGGGAACCAAGATCTGACTACACAGCATATAAGATTCAGACACGACGTGTATGTGAAAATATAACACGACCCGTGTTGTTCGTGACATGGCCGAGGTTCCTATTTCATACTACACGGCGTGCTAAACTAGTACACGGCATGTTTGAACATGATTTTTCACAACCCTGTGTCCCTGCTCGTACAGTCAGTGATACGACAATAGACAACACAGATTGTATTTATAAAGTACACACCATGTATTCTAGCTTTTTCTATATAGTAGACTCAGAAACTGCTCTAGAGCCTAGAAAACACATAAAATCAACACTAAGGTTCCAAATTATGATCTGTGAGGGCCCATACTCCCTACGAATCAATGATTGGCATCTTATACAAGTTATTGACAATGTAAACAAGCTAATGATCCACTAAATTTGGGTCCATGATGGCCCATAACACCTCAAGAACCAAAATATGGCATTCATTCCGGAAAAACCATACACAATCAATGCTCTAACAAGAATTAGATATTTTTACCAAGGAATATATCCCAAAAACATGCATATTCTACTCAAAATCTATCACAACAACATGCAATTGCTAATTCATCCTAGATGACAAGGAAAGAATGCATGACATGTGATTTCTAACAAGTGCCTATATGATGCATGGGATGTAATACCCTCATCTCATCGGGTTGCGACAGAAATAGAACCTCAATAACAACATCTGTAACAACACAAATCATGTGAATCACTCAATGGTAAAATCAAATCAACTATAAAATTGAAAACCAGTAAAATTACAATAAACGAGGTAGTATGGCTTTTCCCTATACATGGGTTAGCTACTCCTAGGCACAACTCATTGCAATGTAAACATTCCGTCATATCCCCGGCTATAGGCTCTAAACAGTAAGTCAAGAGAAAGGAAACTCTCTGATACCACATAGTAATGCCCCGGTTCTGGAAGCCACCTAATGGCACCCGGTACCTGGTTGGTCCCATGGCCTCAAGAGCATTTCCACAAACTCCAGAGGCTGCCGACTAGCAGCGAGGGCCTTGTTTGTGATAGTGGGGGAACTATGCCCTCATTGGCAGAGTACACAATGGAAAAGAGAAATAATAAACAATAACAGAAGCAGTAAACAATCCATACACAAGTGAACAGCAGAAAACTAAATATGATAAATAGTAGGAGCACATATATATAGAAATGATGCATGATACATATAAATCTAGGAAAGCATCCAAATAAGTCACAATGCTGAAAATAGTAATGAACCAAATTACAAAATAAAAATAGATAAGATAACTCCTCAGCATCGCACGCCTCGGCTTGGTACCATGCTCCCCAGCTCCTGTGCAATCAAGAACATGAAGTAGAAGGGCTCTTTCCCTAATCTATAAATATAGCAATATAATCCGTTTGGGCCCAAAATCAGGACCCAAACAAGGTGTGAGACAAAGTCCCAGTAGGCAACTACCCAATGATTTGTGCCTAAGAGTCAGTGAATATATGGCAGGTAAAAATGCAGTAAACAGTAACAGTAACAGTAAAAGGAATTACTCAACATCTCGTTTCCCCTATGGCCCGCATCGAGGAACTATAGACAATCTGAGGAAGCACTCAAAATCAATTCCCCCTATGGTCTCGCATCATAAAGTGAAGACACTCTAGAGAAGCCCTTACGTCCATTCTCCATATGGTCTACTACATGAGGTTCTCACAACCCTATGTATAGTCAGAAAATATCGTGTCACGTAATGGCCAAAGTATCCTCAAGAACTACTTTTCTATAATTCTACAGTATCTCAGCATGGAAGAACAGTCACACCATCCTACATACTAGGCATGGAACTGGGAAAATCCACACAGGAAAAACTAGACTAAACTGTCATAAACAGGAAAACAACATGCATGGGAAAAACATCCAAAGCCTAGTAAAATTAACCTATTCACAAGCAATGTCCTCTACACAAAAATATAAGTAAATCAGGTAAACAAAAAGGGAAAAACAATAAACACGCAATACCCTGTTCAAGGGTATTGGTGCAATTTTCACAAGATACTCAAAGAATTTCTACAGAAAAGCACAAACTACCTACCTCGATGTTAGGAGATCGATATACATGAACCTCAAAGCTTGGTTCTTTTTGGAACATCGTATATCTATGAAAACCTCCAAAATGTTAAACCCAAGATATCTTGAGAAAGAGGATTAATTGGGAAACGATGCTCTAGGAGAAGGAAGAGCATACCATTGCGGTTACAATAAAATCGACAGCGGTCAATTTGGAGAATGGATGGAGGATAGGGGATCTGAGGTGATTTTCGGCCGTACGTGATGCTCTTGGTCAATGAAGCAGGAGAAGAAGACCATTCTATGGTTTAGACATGACCCTGGTCGGTTTAATGAAAAAAGAAAGTACAGGGCGTGTACTTTTGGAGTACACGACATGTACTGGGATTTTTTGTACTCTACTTTAGGTGGCATCCATGTCTCCCCTACATGGTCATGTGTGTGGCCATGACATGGCCATCAAACAACTTTGAGTGGTAGAAAATTATATGGAGTGTACTTATAATGTACAGGACATGTACTTCAAAAATTTTCAGAACTACTCTTTTCTCAAAAACACCAGAAAAAGTAAAAACATACCAGAAAGGAAGGTCTGGGTTCTTTCAAATATAATCCTACCCAAAAGAAGAGTTTGTGGAACATGTAATTGAAGGTCATCCACATAAAACCCTATCTTAAGGGAATTTACATGAATAGAAGTCCAAAGAAGTAGGAGCACAACTAACTGTTTGGTCTCTCTATAAGAACCACCTAGTCCTAGTTCACCAAAGAGTCTTTCAAAACATTGACGTTCTACACAAGATGCAATGCTTGATAGAAATTCTTGTTTTAAGAACCTGGGTTTTTTAGAATGGGTCAAATCCCACCCATGTTTGAACTTTTTGACTGGTTTCTGAGAATTTTGGAAAATTTGGGCAGTTTCTGGAAATTTCCAGGATACACACCGTGTACTTTAAGTACACGTCATCTATGTGTTAACCTAGTGATCGGCCGTGTGCTCACCGAGTACATTCCGTGTGATGACAGTATAGAAAATTCTTACTACATGATGTGTATTTATAGACACACTATGTACCCTTACCCATGCGAGGCCAAGTACATGTTGTGTAGTGCCTAGGGGAAACTTTCCATCTACACGGCATATAGTCTTCCTTGAAGCACCGTGTAAACATGTTCCGTGTAGTGGCCGAGTCCATGGCCGTGTGTTGACTATGTACTCAGTCCAAACCGTGTGCTGGAATCCACTTAAGTCGGAGTACAAAAACCCATCTACATAACGTGTAGTTTGAAAATACACGTCGTGTACTTTTATTTTTATTTGATCGTCCAAGACGCCGTCGCGTCTTATTTCCAAAAAACTCTTCTTCTTCCCCATTGTACGAACTCTTCATCTGAAAACCTTTGAAAATCCAAAATCCTCATAGATCGTCCATATGAAATCTGTTCTTTGATCTGTCAGTGGTAGTGGGACCACATCGAAAAGGCTAACCCTAGGCACCCTTCTTCTTCCTTGATCCCTCACCTGTTCCTACACAGATTCCATCCGAATGGAATTTCTGGGATTTGACAGAATCACAAATCTACCGAAATTCAGACCGAATCAGAGGCGGGTATCAAAGGAGTGTCATCATACGAGTACGAAGTGGGTGGTGCATACCTTATTTTGTGTTTTCATAGATTTTGGGGGTTGCGACCTTTGGGCGCAATGTTGGGTATTGAGTGAAACCATTGCTTATTTATCATTAATAGTTTGTCTTCATTGTGAGATGCCTCTGGGTATTCCCTGACCATTGGTGTGGTTGAGCAAGGTCGGGTGATTGGTCATAGCTCGTTTGGGGCAATTTGGCGGGGGTGCCGAAATACGAATGTTTTGGAACAGTATCTAAACTGCTAAATTTATACTTCTTTTGAGGCTGTTGGATTAAACTGAGGAGTTGATTTGTTAAATAATGTTATTAAATTGTTTAAGGCATTTAATACTATAGGCGCTGGTATGGATTAGCACAAGTTAGAGCAATTTTAGTGTTTAGTAATTTCCAAATTAAAGTGATGCTTCCAAGTATGAATATGAAATGTGTGATATTGCCTGTGTTGAACTGCTTTTTGTGTTGGGTGTGGTCCAGATATATTGTTGAGTGATGGGGATCACAGGTTTGGGATTTGGCTCGGGAAAATTTAGGTGGTTGCTAGCACGGGATTGGGTGTCACAGACGTCGGTTGAGGCAGTTGGACTGTCAGGTTGGGATTGGCCCGGGTTACTTGGATGTAGAGGCTATCAGACTTGAGAAATAGATTTGTAGGGGCATGAGGTGTCCGATGTGTTATGGCTTGGGGACATACTGAGGTGATTACCGCTCACCGGGTACTTTTGAGTAGTGTGCACACCGATAGACACCAAGATGAGGTGGTACAACCACTCGCTGGGTAGAGGCCCCCAGTAGATGTGGTTTGGTATTTTTGGTTTGGGGGTGCATGCCATAAGAATCCACGTGTAAGGTGAGGAGACTTCGGGAGACATCTTTGAGGAGGTGAGGTTGGGGGCAGATGCTCGTCGTGATTTGAGGGAAGTCATCACTGTCCCTCCAGTTATTATTTGAGGACAAGTGTCGATGTTCCTCCAGATGTTGTGCCATGGGAAGGATGAACTTCCGAGCTAGGATAAGATCATTGGGTGTGCCTCTGAAATGTCGATACTTGAGACACATGGTGTCAGGTGGCACGAGGTGTTGGGCTACAGACCAGAGATTTCGGCGTTGGCCGAAGCAGGTGACACTTCCTGGTGGCTGCTGAGTACCAGTGTAGTTCGTGTTTACTTTTGGGAATTGTATTTTTTACTGCTTTCCATATATATATATGTCTTCCTAAACACATATATTTGGTATGCACCATTGGGAGGTATCCTACTGAGACTTGTCTCACACCCTACACGGGCCCTTCGGGACACGTGTAGACTTAATGAAATTGCGTGCAGTTAAAGGGTCAGCCTCAGGAGCTAGAATTTAGTGCTGTTCGCATGGAGACTGGTATGGACCTTGAGGTTGTGCCTTGACAAAGTTTTTTTGTTTTGTTTTCCCTTTTGTATCAGCATGAGTTCCTTATTATATAGAAAATCTTGGTTAGCCATTTGTGCCATTATATATTGAGCTGTATAACTTGTTTTCGATGCATACCTTGTTTGGTCACAGTAGTAGTTGCTTGTATTCTTCCGCATTTTGTTCTGTTACATTCTGCTTCTGTCGTTTCTATATTGCTTCTGGTGATTTATTGTTATTGGATATGCTTCCGCTCTGTGGTTCTGGTTCGTGTCTGCTGTGTCATTTATTTCCACTGCATATTTTAGTTTTATACTCGAACCCGTACCATTTTATTTCTCCGAGAGATTATATCCTCCCCACTATACCTAATCAAACCCTCACTGCTAGTCAGAAGCCTTTGGCGTTCAGGGGAGGTGCGCCTAATGTAGTGACACCCGACCCGTTTGGCACTATTCGGGTGGCTGGCCGGGTCTGGGTTGTTACAAAGTTGTATCAGATGATTTATTGACAAGGATTTAGTAGCATTGCTTTGTTGGATACTAATGAGTTTGAGACTTCTCTTTTTATTTATGCTGGATTACTATTTTGGATATGGTAGACTAGACATAGGTGGTTATTGGAACTGGATTTTGAACTCATTCTTGGGTGCCTGTAGCCCCATGTATGAGGAATGGATTGAGTTGTCGTGGGTGGGAATTTATATTTGTTTTTTCTCTGATTACGGTTTATATTATTTCCACCTCGGTGGCTCACTTGTTGTGTGATGTTATGGATTACGACATGTTAACCTTGGTCGGTATGGAAAGGGTTGTTCACTTGGATTTTGATAGGAACATTTTAGGGTATTTTAATTTCATAATTGCACGTAATCTTTGTAAAGTGATAATACCATGTGAATATAATCAATTGACATGCTTTGTGTGCTTATAAAACTTGAATAGGTGAGATTTCTGATAGAATTTCTTGTTAGTTTCAATGTGGTGTTCCATAATTTACATATTTGTAGAATTGCATGTTGTGGGATATTTGGTTCTGGATCTTATGAGAGCCGACATGTACTATGGGTTAAGACAGTGTAACTATTAGGATTGGGCGACTTGGTCGTCATTTTGTGGCAACTTGGTTGTCAGGATGGCCATGGCCCGAGGTTCTTTTGATACTTGGCTCTGTTGCGGACGTGTGGGGAGGCCATGAGGTCGGGATGCCGTGGGGAATGGTTTGCGGTGAGGGGGGAGTAAGGGTAGTTGTATGCACTGCCTTTTACTGCTTTACTTGTCTGCATAGAATATATTGTTATATATATGGGTTTTTTGACCATTTATGGTATTCAATGGGTTACTCCTTCAAGACTCGATAGAGCTTCAGGAAGGAGAGGATATAGTGCCACAGGATCAGGTTCAGAATCCGGCGTAGGCAGAACATGAGCCACAGGTACAGGCTCAGGGACTAGAGTAGGTTTAGGATCTAGTGTAGGTAAGACAACAGCTGGGTTTGGCATCATTCAGGCCATTTCTTGATGAGAAACTCCGAGCTATCCCGGTACGTGTCTTGCAGGGGATTGAAAGAGGCGCGCAGGGTACATTGCCTTCTATGGAGTATCTGACGTGGGAGTTCCAGTCGCAACACCCGCCACTTTTTCAAGGTGAGGGTGGTCCACAGGAAGCTGAGAACTGGATAGAGAGTGTGCAGATGATCTTCAAGCAGCTCAAGATACCTCCAAGGTGGAGGGTCAAGCTGACGACGTACATGCTGAGAGGACTGGCGAAGTGTTGGTGGGATGTGCAGGTTCATGCTCGTAGGCATGAGGGACTGGAATAGAAGGACACTGTGGACAGGTTCTTCGAGCACTTTTACCCGGGGATGCTGAGGGAAGAGAGATCTCGGGAGTTCTTGAGTCATCAGTAGGGATATATGTCCATTATGGAAATGCAACTACCTTCACAGAGTTGTCTCTCTTTTCCCCTTGTATGGTAAGCGATGACGCAACTAGGGTGAGGTGCTTCGAGGATGAATGATGACACACCATTCGGGTTCAGGTAAACATATTCAGGCTGGGCTCATTCTTCAAGGTGGTGAACCTGGCGCTTATAGTAGAGGGAAACCAGAGGGATAGGCCCCAGAGTGGTAGGGCGTCAGTTCCAGGTGATGGTTCGGACAGCAGGAAGCGAGACAGAGATGAGTTCTAGTAGGGCGGGCAGGCCAAGGACCTAGCTAGACCACCTCATGGCAGTTAAGTGGTGGTTTTATTTAAATTTGGACAACTAGGACTTTTTTGGGCTCATTGCAATAGGCCCTCGAAGGAGTGTTGGGCATTTGGATAGGTCGGGCATCTAGAGAGGTTTTGCAGGCAACCTTCTCAGAAAGCCGGCAGGCCGGGACCATGACAGACTGTGGCGTTAGGTGTTGGATCAGGTTCGGTACCAGGAAAGGGTAGTCGAGGTTCAGCTTCACGTAGAGGATTTGACTGGGATAGCGGGATCCAGCTGATGGGACAGTGGCTGGTGACTGGAGAAGCATCGCAGTGAGGCCAGGAATCAGACAATCGTACTTCATCTAGGTGCACACTGTGGAGCTGCCAGGGACTGAGCAGACTGGTGACCCAATGACGGTGGCAGGTAAACTGCGGGTGTGGCTGTGATTTTCTTTTCTTTCTTTTGGCATGGCCTCTTGAGGCATGTCTGGTTGAGTGCATGGGCTGCACAAGACACTTGTGGACAGACTAGATGCTAGTTAGTGGGATTAGTATCATATCATATGCGTTATATATATTTTATTTATATATTTGAGATGTGTGGAATCAGGAGCATCAAGGATGCATGTTACGTGAGGTTTCATGGGCATCGGGGCATCGTGGATGCAGGTTACTCGAGGTGCAAGGCACCATGTTTTTATTGGAGCATCTATGAGATGCATGACCTCTTGGAGGCAAACACCGATGCGGTGAGGGTTACGTTGGGTTTCAGAAGCAACGCGTGAACACTAAGGAGGTGCAGGGGTGACGATACCTCATGGGAGGACCATGTGTCCCGGAAATAAGTCGTTGAACCTTGTTTGTTATTTTGATTTCTTTGAGCTTTGTTTGGGTTGAGACCGAGTAGGAAATTCCTAAGGTGGAGAGCCCCTTGATGAATTTAGCTAGAAACATGAGACCAGGGTAGTCCAGGTTGTTTAACCGGGATGGTTGTGTTCGGTGCCATCTCCTGGTTTCGTTCGGTAGCTCGGGGACGAGCTACGTTAAGGTGGGGAGTTTTTAAGAACCCTGGTTTTTTAGAATGGGTCAAATCCCTCCCTTGTTTGAACTTTTTGACTGGTTTCTGAGAAGTTTGGAAAATCTTGGTAGTTTCTGGAAATTTCCAAACTACACACCGTGTATGTATTAACCGAGTGACTGACCATGTGCTCACCGAGTACATGTCGTGTGATGACAGTGTAGAAAATTATTACTACACGACGTGTATTTATAGACACGCCGTGTACCCTTACCCTTGCAAGGCCAAGTACATGCCATGTGGTGCCCATGTGGAAATTTCCATCTAGACGACGTGTAATCTTCCTTGACACGCCGTGTAACCATGTTCTGTGTATTGGCCGATTCCCTGGCCATATGTTGACTGTGTACACAGTCCAAACTGTGTTCTGGACTCCGCTTAAGTTAGAGAATGGAAACCCATCTAGATGGTGTGTACATTGAAAATACACCTCGTGTAATTTTATTTTTATTTGATCATCCGAGACGGTGTCACGTCTTATTTACATGAAACTCTTCTTGTACCCTATTCGATGAA
The DNA here is from genome assembly GCA_963277665.1 of Viscum album. Lineage (NCBI taxonomy): Eukaryota > Viridiplantae > Streptophyta > Magnoliopsida > Santalales > Viscaceae > Viscum > Viscum album. The sequence continues at coordinate 2,060,671,973 of OY728132.1, forward strand.
CCCTTCATCCAAAAACCTCTGAAAAACATGAATCCTCCTAGATCTTCCATACGACCCCCATTCTTTGATCTGTCAGTGGCAGCGGGACCGCATCAGAAAGTCTAACCTCGCACACCCTTCTTCATCCTTGACCCCTCACCCGTTCCTCCGTAGATTCCATCTGAACGGAATTTATGGGATTTGACAGAAACGTAGATCTACCATGATTCAGACTGAGTTAGAGGCTGGTATCAAAGGAGTGTCATCGTACGAGTACGAGGTGGTTGGTGCATACCTTCTTTCATGTCTTCCTAGATTTTGGGGGTTATGACCTTCGAGCACAATGTTGGGTATTGAGAGAAACCCTTGTTTATTTATCTTTAATAGTTTATCTACATTGTGGGATGCCTATGGGTATTCCCTGACCCTTGATGTTCTTGAGAAAGGCCATGTGAGAGGTCATAGCTCATTTGGGGCAATTCGGACGGGGGTACCGAAATGCGTATGTTTTGGACCAGTATTTAAACTGCTGAATTGATACTGCTTTTGATGCTGTTAGATTAAACTGTGGAGTTGATTTGTTAAAGCATGTTAGTAAATTGTTTAAGGAATTTAATACCTTAGGTGCTGGTATAGATTAGCACAAGTTAGTGCAATTTGACTGTTTAATAATCACCTGTTTAAAGTGATCCTTCCAAGTATGAATATGGAATGTGTGATATTTCCTGTGTTGAACTGCTTGTTGTGTTGGGCATGGCTCGGGTATATTTTTGAGTGATGGGGATAAAATGTTGGGGATTTGGCTCGGGTTACATTAGGTGGTTCCTACCACGGGATTGGGCGTGATGGACGTCGGTTGAGGCAGGTGGACAGTCAGGTTGGTCTTGGCCCGGGTTACTTGGATGGCGAGGCCATCAGAATTGAGTGACTGGTTCGCAGGGTCATGAGGTGTCATATGTGTTGTGGCTTTGGGACATACTGAGGTGATTACTGGTCACCGGGTACTTTTGTGTAGTGTGCACACAGATATACTCCGAGATGAGGTGGTATGGACACTCGCTGGGTAGAGGCCCCCGGTAGATACGGTTAGGTATTTTTAGTTTGGGGGTACATGCTATAGGAAGCCACAGGGAAGGTGAGGAGCCTTCAGGAGAAAACTTTTATGCGGTCAGGTTGGGGGTAGAGGCTCTCTGAGATTTGAGGGAAGACATCGATGTCCCTCCGGTTATTATTCGAGGATAAGTATCGTTGTTCCACCGAATATTGTGCCATGGAAAGTTTGATCTTCCGAGTTGGGTTACGAACATTTGGAAATCCTCTAGGACATCGGTACTTGAGACACATGGTGTCAGGTGGCACAAGGTGCCGGGCTACAGACCAGAGATTACGGCATTGGCCAAAGAAGGTGACACTTCCTGGTGGCTGTTGAGTACCAGTGAAGTTCTTGTTTACTTTTGGGAATTTTAATGTTTACTGCTTTCCTTATATAAGCATGTCTTCCTAAACTCTTATATTAGGTACGCACCCTTGGGTGGTATCCTACTGAGAGTTGTCTCACACCCTACATGGGCCCTTCAGGATGGGTGTAGACTTTATGAAATTGCGTGCAGGTAAAGGGTCAGCCTCAGGAGATATACATCAGTGTTGTTGGCGTGGATACTGGTATGGACCTTGAGGTCATGCCTTGCGGGAGTTTCTTTGTTTTGTTTTCACTATTGTATGAGAATTATTACCTTATGGTGTAGCAACAGTTGGTTAGACATTGGTGCCATTATATATTGAGTTGTATGACATGTTTTCAATGCATGACTTGTTTGGTCATAGTTGTAGTTTCTTGTATTCTTCAGCATGTTGTTCCGTTACTTTCCACTACTGTCATTTCTATATTACTTCCGCTGATTTATTGTTTTTGGATATGCTTCTACTCTGCAGGACTAGTTCGAGTCTGCAGAGTCATTTATTTCTGCTGCATATTTTAGTTTTATACTCGAACCAGTACCATTTTATTCCTCCGATAGGGTATAGCCTCCCCACTATACCTAATCAGACCCTCGCTGCTAGTCGGCAGCCTTTTGCGTTCAGGGGAGGTGCACCTAAGGTAGTGACACCCGACCCGTTTGGCACTGATCGGGTGGCTGGCTGGGTTCGGGTCGTTACACTTGTGCTGTGGTGAGTATAACAATACAAAGTAGGACACCCCTAAAACACAAAGTAAAATACTATAGAGGAAACATCATGAAGAATATACCATAAAAAAGTACCACAAAGGGAAAAACACTATGAATATATAGTAATTTCAACATAGATATATGTATATAGCACATATAATAAGAACATCTTGGTATACTCATAAAGGATTCCAAGATGCAATGTCTAATCCACTTCTAACTACATGTTCCTTTTCAAAGCATGCTCATTCTAGGAGATATCACTCCTAATGATATCTGTTAGAATCAGGTAAAATAGTTCTAACAAAAGTTCCCAATAAATCACTAGGGTCTAAAAATTTTATGTAGATTCAAAGAGACCACTAGTCTCTCTAAGAAACGAAGTGCTGGAAACACATGGAGTGTCGATAACACACAGAGTGTCTTTAACACATGGAATGTCGGTAACACACATGGTGTCAGTACTTCATGGAGTGTCGATAAGTCATGTTTTCCCCAAGACACACAGTAACCAAGGCATAGCCAATAGTCAACCACTTAAAACTACCTGAAGCACACTCATTAAGTCTAGTAAGGTATAATAGAAATAATGTAATATCAATACACATATAGGGTGTCATCCGCGCCTAGGGCTCACTGGGGGGACTCCTCACCCAACATGAAACTTCATCCTAGATAGGGGATAGGTGCCCATGTAAATATTGTTCACAACATTCCCACAAACCCTATTAAGCTAATGTGAGAATATATGAGGACCGACCATGACTCTTAGTGTGATACAAGCCCTAACCCACTGAGTCAACTGTCAAAGCTGGGATGAGACAACTAACATTAGAATATGGGTCATTCTCTATGATTAGAACGAGATCCTGCATCGAACCTGTCTTAGAAAAAGACTATAGTTTATATCTCAACCTATACTAATCGAACTAAAACCCCACAAATCTATCTAAAAAGGACCACCTTGTTGCAATGGTCTCAATGCCATAGATGTCTCCTTAATCTGATGCTCCATTTGAAAGAAATGTTCATTTTAGTGAATAGGCCTGATCTTGGCCTGGTTTGGGCCCGACTGGCCTGACCCACTGACTATCCTGACCCACTCCACCTGACCTAACCAGCCCAATTTAGCTAATCAGGCCTGGTTCAGTCTGGTCTGAACTTTCCTGACCCGAGGGGTCTGGCCAACTAGGATGTTGGAGCGGCCCAACGAACCTTATCATGCCCACACAGATAGGTTGGTTTTTGTGCATCACACATGGTGTACCCCCACAGCGTGATTCTTTATGGTCAATTTGGTGCCTCTGCATTCAATGTGGTTGTGTGTCACGTCTACCTAACCCATATCATTGCTTCTGTGTTCTCCTACAAACCATTGTTGTCACCACCATAGCATTCCACCTCCCGAACGTGGCCACTGCAGCATCCACCACTAGAGCCGGCACACCAATGGCCCCTTCCACTGTCACTTGTAATCCTTTGGTGCTCCTTTTTTGAAACAGAGACATGCCAATGATCCTCGGGGGACTTTCTTCATCACCATGGTCTTTGATCGACGTTGTGATCAATTCAAAAATGTCACTCAAACTATGATATCTCTTGAACCGATTCCATCCAGTTGGACCCACTATCCTCACACATATATCATGACATTTTGATCCAAGATCTACGATATTGGATCATTGCTACATGGATCAAGTGCACAACAATCTATCGATCACGACATGTCATGTCGGATGCCAAATGAATAATTTCCGTGATGAATGGAGAAAGGGGAATAAAATGCATAAATAAACCAAGAGGAACATACCTTGAATTATGTTTTGGTTTATCTTGGTTCATTTATATTATATCAAAAATCAAAATCCAAAAAATAATCCCAAGATCATTCTCCCATCAAAACCCTTCAGAGGTAAATCCCATCAAAAAACAATGATCGAACCGCAGACCAATATGTTTATTGATTGTTCTACGTTCCTCATTAAATTCATTAACGGGGAAAATAAATTAAATCAAAAATTCCTTACATATATTTTGTTGGAGCACTAATGAAGAATGGTTTCCACATCATTTTGATGGGTGAAGATTCATCAAATCAGAGGTTCATCATTAATCATCGATCCATGATCTACAACCATTCGTCAAGAGAGATCTATCTCCTTGCCTTAGAGGAATTCCAGGGTTATGGTTATAACCTTAAATACTTTGAAAAAAAGTATTAAAATTAAATGTGTCATCGTGTCATGCATAAAATTTTTTTATTAAAATATTTTAATCACCTGTATATCCAAAAACTATCTTTCACAGCTGGCTCGCGCCAACTGATGTTAGGCCTCACCTGAGGAAAACAACCTCTTAAAAACTCAATGTTGGTCTCAGATTTCAAATCTGAGTTATTATTTATGAGTTATTATTATTTTAAAAATAAAATAATTTTATTCTAAAAATTTATTTATGGTTATGCCCTTTTCATGTATTTCCACTAAAGACCTATGGTAACTAAAGTTAAGTTGCACCCAGGGTAAAGCCACCATTCTGAGCTCAATAATGCCCTTAGATTTCTGATACAGGCTTCCATTTAAATTTTATTTCACTTTTTTAGAAACTTTTCACGCACAAGCTATTAAAAACATAACATTTTCAATGAATAATTCAGGTCACACCTGGCCTCAAAATCGCACATCGTCTCACTAACTCATCTCGGAATTTTTCCAGAAATTTCAAAAAAAATAAATTATGTAAATTCCAATTCATTACAAATAAGACCCATACATTTGATGTAATCTACATAGTTTTTTCATTATTATCATAAAAAAAATGGATAATCATAGGAGGGTTTGAAATATCAAACATAACATCCCTTAATTGAAAATTTATATATAATTTATAATGAAAAAGGAAATCCATAACTAAGATGGTATCAAATTAAAAAAATAAGAATGACAAGATCCTCAGGAAGAAAATTCCTATAACCACTAATAGGAGATGAATCATATACTTGATATGCAATCACTATACCATTAGGAGTTTTCACTACTAATTCTATATCTAATTATTTTGATGGAATCTTAACACCCTGTGAATATTTTCTAGATATGAAAGTGTGGGAAGATCAAAAATCAAATATGAAATTATCAATTTTAGAGTGGATGGTACGTGTACCTTTCATCACGTCATTATCAAACCCCTCATTTAAAATAGAAATTGATTGATATTTTACCATATCACTCAGATTAAGAGGTTGTTGAAATCAATCATCATCACCAAACCTGGGGTTTAGTAAGTGGTTTGCATAATTCTCGTTCCCCTTAAACTTGTAGCAATAAATTTTTGGAGGGGAATTCTATGTCGGGTTTCCCCCATCCACATCCTTAACTAACCTCTTCCCATAACATAGGAAACCAAATGCTTGTTGGAATTCCCTCTCCTACTTAATCCATTTATTATACCCCTTGAGTCAATTTACACAATGAGTCTTCTCATAAATAGAGAATAATGGGAAGGTCATTTTCTTTTCTTCATGATTTTTAGATTTTCCTTTAGACTCCATATTCCACTTCTTATCGAAATCATGACATTGATACATGAATCCAACCTCCATTTCAAAATTTATTTCCAAATTCACAATATCTACATAGATACTAAATTCTATTTTGTGTAATTCCCTTATAATACTTTGATTTAACCCACTAAAGAACCTATCATCTTTACATTTAGGTTGGTTGATAATTCCTGAAGCGTACCTCACAAGTCTAATGAAATTAGCCCTTTTGAAAAAAATAATCATCCCTTTGCTTCAACTCAAAGAACTATTTCTATATCTTGGAATGGATAATGAGTGGAAAGTACTTACTAAAAAAATATGTTTTTGAACACATCCCAATCCATGGATTCAATCTCATCATGCTACCTTATATTCTTGATTAGAGTTCGCAACTGATCTTCTTAAAATTCATACTGATAAATAAATAGAATAGATTTATCAAGCTCTGAACACTAAATAATAGAGAATATAGTTTTTAACTGTATTGATCCATTATTCCACAAAATAGTGTATTATAATACCCTCTGATAGAAGGTGGACATTTCATGATGAATGACTCAACATAATTTTGTTCCCTCCTTTTCTCATTTATAAGTCCACCATGATTCACAGCTTGAGAAATATATATGAAAATATAAAGGAGGTTTTAAATTCCCACACACATAGTATTTAGTTTCATAGGAGGAAAATTGTTTCATTTTCTTTCACAATCACCATTAACTCAGTTCCTTATGGTTCCATCCATTGAAAAAACCAAAAAAGCATAGAGTAAGAAGCAATTATCATTGTGAGGAACCCCATAATCATGATAATTTATTTATAAGATATCTAAATCATGACTCATTCATTATTCTACGACACCTTAGGTTTATCCTTGGTTATTCATAGGTAACATTTTATTAAATCCTTCATAATGGTTTCTGAAGAGTTTGTGAATTCCAAAATCATATCCCCCACGAGTGTAAAACTAATTTTGTAATAAGGCCCTTTTTCATTCACCATATTACCTTGAGTCTTGCAAAGAATGTCTAGTTATAGTTTTTAACCCTAGGTAAAACTATTATAGATCCACTTCCACTTTTAGTATCCATAAATGGATGTATTTTTAGGAAACCACTCACTATATCATTTAGATAAATTCTAGGACATTTTCCTATACTTTTTCATATACATAGAATTATTCCTAGACATGTCCTTATGGTTATCACTAATGTTTTCAAATACTAGATTACAAAGGTATTCTAAAATATTACTCTCATATCAACAATAGTGACCCTCTCCTTTCATACATTAACAATACATATCATTTTTAGAATAATTAAAACAATATAAAAATATATGACTAAAGACCGTACTAGTATAATGAATTTAGAAACATTGAAACATAAACACTGATACATAAGTGAGGTAAATAATCTCCAACATAGTTCTTCTTGATTAGAACACTTCTTAGACACATCAAACATAATACATATCATCATAACCTGGGGAAGGATACATAAAAGTGGGGGATCTAAAATGATTACTATGGGGAAAAAAGGGATATATGTAAGATAAATCCTGAGAATAAGTGTATGATAACATGATCATAAAAATTGAAGATCATTCCATGCATATCAGGGATCATATATATGAATCATAGAATAAATCATTGCAATTCCAAATACATCAATCATAAATATATAAATAACATAATCCATAAAATCATAACATAGGAATTAAACCTGGAATTGTGGCAAAAACATATGCATATACAATATGATTTTCATATTATCAAAGGCATAACTTTCAAGAACATATTGGTAGTATTTGTTCACTCCCCATTCTGTCTTGGAAGTCATGTTTAACTAACACAACCATCTTATTAGAATGAGTTCATTCCTCATACCATATTGGTAGTCATCATTCACTCCCATGGTCATCTTAGTAGTCAATTATCATTCCCAAGACCATATTATTCTATATCTTGATATATAAATATTTACCCAATGCATTGGAGGGAGATATAGGTCCCCCCCATCTCATATTGAAATCATACATAACTGTGACACAAGTCATAAATAACCATATCATAAACAATGAAATGAAATGGGTTTTATAAATATGTAATCATATCATACCATGTGAAAAAATATATGTTTTATAATCATATCATTATAAACATAACCAATGAAAAGAATCAGGTTTCAACAAAATTTATATTGTGAATGAGAAACAATTTTCATCAACATGATGCCATAAAAACATAATCCATTCAGAGAAAAAATAAGAATGGAATCATTGAATAATTTCCCTATAAATACATGACTAACACTTATTGAGGTTATCATAGATGGGAAATAATTTGGAAATATCTTTTAAAAACATTTCATGAGGAAAATATCAATTCTGTATTGAAAAACACTTTTTAAAACATAAAACATTTTGAAAAACTTTTATTTTGAAAATATATTTTAAAAAATATAAAGGAAGAATCTAAAACTATAAAAAGTTTTTAAAATAATTTTTCCTTTAAAATGAGCATCAAATATCTTTGCAAACCATTTATGAAAACATGGTTTTTGAATACATTAGATTTCTGACCGAAGATAGGGTTGGTTAGATTTAACATAAAAACATTATATTAAGTATAAAAGAGGAGAAAAATGTTACAAAAACATGATGATATATTTAATAAACATATGAGAATAAAATTAATGACTTTTCCTGAGAGGTAGATTATTATATTTCATTAATTGAAGCGTAATCGTAATCAATCCTAAAAAATGATGGGATTATTTGAATAAACTCTTATCAGTTAGTAATGTGGAATCATACAAACCATGTAAGAAAATGAAATTAAAAAAAGCCTAAAATTTCATCAAAATAATATATATTAATGATATATCATATTAAATTTAATTATATACACCTCAAAAAATGTAGGTTTATAACAAAACATGTGCCACAATGAAGGAAAATCAAGACAAAACTATCTTACTGAATATGTAACTTTAAAACATAAAACCCATGAAAGTAACAGTATGAAATGGATATGTGAATAAACTTAAATTTTAGTATAGGACACATATAACACATTAATGGGTTTTTCATAAACCACCAAAAATAATTTAGTGGTGTTTAAGGCATATATCTCATATAAATAAATGTGAGATGAAATTCCCTTACCAATTATCTGGAATCACATTATACTCATTCAAATCACCTATATAATAAATATATTTTTTATAAATATTTTACAGAACCATATTATTATATATAATACCATATCCATTTTGATTATTACCATATATTACCTACTTTTTAATCACCCTTTATTAAGGTTTCACTTCGGATAATATTCTCTTTGTTCTTCGCTTCTGTCTTAATTTGTTATATCACTGGTCCTTAAAATTATATATTGATTCCAAAATGTAAACCATGGTACAAATAAAATCTATATACATTATATGTTTATTATATTAATCTATATAATATACAAGTTCAAAAAGAAATACACCATTCATGGAGATGGTAAGCCATACGTACACATGAACATTGTTTCCTTTTTATTGTCATGTTGAAATGTGGAAAGAAAATGATATATATATATGTATGTATATAATTATTAAAATAGATTTATGATATAATATATATTATATATATATATATATATTCACTAAACCCATCCTTAATATAATCCACATTGTATATTGAACAAATCATATTGCTTTGAGGGGGCAGTATTCCACACTTTCTCAAACGAAATTATCATATTTACACCAAATGGAAAGTAAAATGACATGTATTTTAAAAGGAATAAATAATATTAAATAAAAAATAAATATAATTTAAAAAATATTTAAATATAGTTTCCATAATAATTTCCACCATGAGTGGTGGTAAACGAAAAATAAATAACCATCATTTAGTGAGGTGGTAGTTCACCGTACACATAAACAATATGTTTGTTACACATTAGATGAAGGTGTGGGTAATTTTAAGTATATAACATTGAAAAAATACTATTATATCTAAGGTAATGGTTTTGTTATACAATAAAGTAATAAATAGAGTTTTTCGGTTGAAGAATGAAAATAAAAGAAAGAAGTTTGAGAAAAGGCGTTGCCTCTTAATCGTGCAAGGCCTTTTGGTTTGGTTCAAAAGGCCTCCTTTGAAGACATTATGTCCAAGGGAAAGATTAAACGATGAATTTAGGGATTTTGGTAAGTGTATGGTGCAAATATTTTCCAATAATAAGTGGTTTTAGAGGTGTTAAGATGATATGTAAGTTGTGGCGTTTTATAGGGAAAGAAAAGGACTCACTTGGTATTTTTGAAAACAAGTTATGTGTACTCTAATTTTTACATAAGAAATGTTATAGAAAACCAAAAACAACAAAATAATGGAAGTTTTATGGCCTAATAATGGCCATAAAATAGGTTTTAGGCAAGTTTCTAAGTTGTTCTGGGTCTTAAATTTATGGTTTAGTCCTTATTTAAGATTAGTTTAACCTTAATCGATTTAATTAATTTTAATTAATTTCACTAATAGTTTTGGTAAAAAATTATGCTCAACTTATTACAAATCATAAGTTATTATGATTAAAAATATTGAATTTATTTTTCCAAATTAAAATCACATAAGCAGTATAAATTAATTTTAAATTAATCTCATAGTCGGGTTGACAATGTGGGTTTTTAAAGTAAAAATGATCTGATGTTTGGTGAGTTTTTATATCTAATTTCAATGTTAAATTTGTTCCAATTACCTAAATTGATTAATTTATTAGAATATAATCTAATTAAACATTAAAAAGAAATAAAAATATAATTTAACCTCTCAAATAAATTAGATGAAATAGTACTTTTTAATAAAAATCTTATATTTTTCACTATTCATCCAAAAATTATGTTTCTCAGAAAAATCCCAGAAATTATCCCTATGATAATTTTGACATTAGAAATTCAAAAATTATCTTTATTTTATCAAATTAAATTTATATATATATATAAAAGTAATTTTATTAATTTTCATACAAGTTCATTAAAAGAAGTCCTTTTGAGAAAACAATATTTTTAACCATAAAAGGAATTTACTGATATCATATCCTTCACTATAAATATGTATTATTTATATAAAATAATTATAAAAATATTTTAATTTAAGTTATTTCTAGTCATATTAATATGTTTAATGATTACTATATAATTATCTTTTTTAAATAATTATACCAATAAAATGATGTTTCATAGAAACATTGATGATTCGTGTAATGTATGCCAACTCACTTTTCTGTGTAATGTACCCCAAGTTGATGTTCTTTGTAACATACGAAAAATTGATGATCCATATAGAATATAGATAGTCTATTTCATGTGAAATAAATGTTTTTCTTAGTGCAATGTATGACATAATAGAAAATTTAATCTATTTAAAAAAGGTCCACAAAAACACACGGTGTTACATATAACATAGTTATACCATATACATGATCACACTTAGAACACATTCATATTATAATAGAAATAATATACCCCTAAAACCCCCTGTTTAACATAATCCTCATGCATGGGTTATCCCCTCCCCCTTTTGGGATACCCCCACACAACACAACTCATGTGAATCAGTAATTTTAAAAGAACCCTATTATTATACTCTAATAATTAAAACAATAATACTACGAGCCTAATATAAATATAAATACCCCCACCAAACTCGTACAAAAGACCCAACCCATATTGTTCAATGATTATGAAGTACCCTTAATGTTTTTTCCTTAGATACCGTAGGGAATGTCACAGGCTAACACATCCATAATAGGGTTTCCATGCATATTGGAAATCATTATACACAAGATAGGTACTCTTTCATGTCCATTATCAACACAAATTCCCATATAATATAGGGAAGGTAGAATTAGACAACAAAACATTCCACTCTATACACGTCAAATAAATTTTGGTTTTTCATCACTCTAAGATGACTCAAGGATAACCTACCCACCACCGAGCCAATTATTTGGTATACATTGGTCCACATAACTAGTTATGTTGTATATAAGGATACCTAAAATCCAATATTTTGTTAATTATAATTATACCGAGAAGTTATATAGTAAAACCCCAATAATATATGGTTGACACATTAAATAAAAAAATCCTCTTCATAATCAAATTTTAAATCACACACAAGAATACACATGCGATGTGAATCACAAGTGTAGAATAATATAATTGAAATAACACCTATTTATACACCAATAATATGAAAAATTACAAATCAATATTTCATTAAATCATTCATGGAATAAACGAACTCAACTAAAACCTAAAAAATAAAAAAAAACATCAATCCCTACTACTGGGTAACTTTCACTTTATCTCATCAAAGTGACGGTCATGAACAAGACATAACATCAATCGTATGTTTAGAAAAATAATATATCCATCAACCATATCCCTAAATAGAATCTTAAAAGAAAAATTTATTTCATACCATATTGAAATAGCTCTAGAACAATCTAAAAAAATAGTATATAAACTTGTTCTCCATTTGACCTGACATGTGCCACTCCATACTCCAAAGACTATTGTATAATTATGAGTGTTTAATAATAAAAGTGAGGATATTTTACCATCTAGTATAATCTATGCCAATTAAAACTAATAAAATAAATTCTCATAACTTGTATGTAATTACTGTCTAAAATTTAAAATAAAATTTAAAAGATAACTATGATGATAAAACAGATATGCTATGAATGAATATAAATATACAGGTCACACAATTATATTTCAGGAAATTATTATTAATCTATCAATCATATATAGTATAAAAATGATTAAAAATAAATGGATACTGAAGGGAGATTCTAAGAATCACATCATACTCATATTATTCTCCCCATTGAGCTCCTCAAGATCATCTATCAGTACCAGGGAAACATCTAAAACAAAAAAGAAAACAACAAGATCTACATGTGAGATAATGTTCTAGTGTAAGGTGTTAGAATAAAACAATGTTGGCCACCACTAATAGTTACCCTAAAAAAACAAACACACACACACATATATATATATATTTGTGTGTGCGTGTCTATATTCATTTTCATGTACTGCATGATATGTAAAACTTGACATCTCACGAACACAATAGTTTCCCCATTAGTTACTTAGGGAGCCACCCAAATAGTCATAACATACATAAATTTTCTTGATCTAGAATGTTATGAAACTCTCATAGACAAATCATAGCCAAATATTGAATAATTTTTCTTCTCTCATATCATCAGTAGAGGAAAATGAGGCATATCCCTGTAATAACATTAGGGTGAATGATTAATCACCCATACTCTTGTTAAAGTGACTGGTATATCACCAACTAATGTCCTAAGTTAATAATAATTCACTACTCATCATCATTGGATGATGATTCACTACCATATCGTCATATAGAACAATTTACCTCCTTATGAATGATGTGCCTCCACATAAAAATGTGGATAATAATGTATAATTAGGTTAATGGCATGTCACCTTACGAAAGGATGAATAATTTGTATCTATGTGTAATATATATCACTATACAATAATAGGGTGAAATATATATCACCGGTTGAATGATATATCATCATCAAAAAATTATCATAAGAATAATAATCCAATATAACAATTATTAAGTATATTAATCCATCACTAACTATAATTCTTAGTGGATGATCTACCATAGTAGTAAAACCACATTGAGTGATATGTCTCCAGTGAATGAGACATAACCACCCAATAAAAATGAAAATAATGAAACAAAAAATGAGTAATGTTTCACCATTCTAGAATCTCCGATGTGATTAAAATATCACAATAATCTCTAAGGGAGACAATATAACACTAATTAATACTTATTGTGGAGAATGATCTATTTTTTATCACATATATGGAAAATAATTCATCTCTATAAGCACAATGATTCAACGGAATGAATAATCATTGTGAACAAAGGAATATGAAAGAAATTTTAGCCAAGTTTAATGATTTAAAAAACCATTCATTAATCCCACAGAACTGATTTATCAATATCCTATACATGAAAATCATGTACCACACTTGGAACCCATATATAAAGCGCTGTTTTTGGGATATCATAAAACTAGCCATTATAAAAGGGGTATTCAATAACTTCACTCGTTAAACCAAAGTCTTATAAAAAATGTAATTCAACACTTATCCCACTTAATATTTGAGAACTGTATCCAACTAAAACCTATGAATATCATTCAAGGCTATAAATACCATCTTGGGACTAGTACAACCCTCATGGTTCATTTCCATAAGTATCACACCACTTTCCATGGATTCTTGGCCATTGATGTCCATGGGATCTACATACAAGGTGAAAGGGATCTACCATGATTTAGGTTTACAAACTCTTCAACCAAAAAATAACAGAACCTCTATTTGTTTCATATTATGTATTTCTAATATACCAACTCAAGCATGTATTTCATACAACTAATTCTGTGTCAATAAAATATAATCATCCCTAACCATCACTATATGTGAGAACCATATATCACAAATCAATATTTCATGATTACAAGATCATTAACTCATGAAATGGACACCCCCATGACTCCATATTCCCTTAACTAAGCCTATAATAAAAGTTAATTAGCCCCAAAAAGATTAATCATAATTACATAACCACAAAGGATTTATAGGAGTCCCACTAGTCCCCCAATCCATGCCTTAAAAATTGTAACCCCTCATGGTTCTCATTCAATTCCCTCATTCCCTCATACACAAGCTTAATATTGATAAAATATATACAAAAACATATAAATTTGTAATATTTTGTACCTCCAACCTCAAAAAAAATGTTATCCCCTCAAGAAATACTCTCCCACCATCACATAAGCTCATCCAAGATCTTATCGGCAACCATTCAACTACATGAGGTCCCACATTCGTCAAAATACCACATTAATTAATTATAAAACAATTAAAATATAATTTACACAATTTATACATATCAATTAATTTTAGTGTCACTAAAGGATAAAAAGTTGGATAATATAATATCAAAAAAATAGGCAATGATTTGTGGATAACCTCCATCACAATTATAAGTATATAGTACAAAAAATTCCCCATTAATCGACACCCAAAAAAAACATCGGTTAATTATAATTTTGTAGAAAACTAATGAACAACTATTTTGTGGATCACATAAAGTGAAATCATATGAAACCATGTGTATTCATCTTCCAGGAGCATCCCATAGCAAATCACACAAATGATCCATAATCCTGGCATGATTCCTCCATTCACTAGTCGAATCGAATGGAAATCTTAGCTCCATACTAAAGAAATTACTAAAGAATACAAGTGGAAGAAATATGAGAATATGAAAAATATGAATTCAACATAAATGATTAATAACAAGTTAAATGATCACCATGTATAAAGGGAGAATAAATTTTAGGAATTATAGGAAAATGGGATGGCCTCCCCATTTTTTTGGTCAGGTGAAACCATAAAACATTGAAAGGTGTTCAAATGAAAACCCCTTGAAGATTAAAAAACCCAGTATAAAAAATTTCATGGAAGCTCCATGTGTCAGATCTACCAAAAAAGTTTTCTTGGCACTATACCAGGTACCATGTATTAAACACCACCCATCGAGAGTCCCCATCTGGGGGCCCATAACATTTAATATCTGGAATATAACACCATGAGATTTTAATATGGATTTTTATTTAAATAATTACTTTTTAATAGCTTGTATCAGAAAAAACACCAAACTAAAACAAACCATTCCATATGTTATAAAAATTCATGATTAATATTAAGTGATACATCATTATGAAAATTTAAATTTAGTTATAACACTATGAAAATAAAATAAATAAATAAAATTAAAATTATTTATTATTAAAATAATGTATTTTAATTTCCTTACATATTATAAATATTATTTTGAAAAGTGATTTTATATTTTCAAGTAGAAATGAATTGATAAAAAATTAGTGGTAAACAGAAAAATAAATACTTTATAATGGGATGTAATGAAAATAATTTATTTTTAATAACTAATATTTTACATGGAATAGTTTTTAAATTGTTGTGTATAAATACTTGTTGCATAATAAGTTAAAAAAAGTATGATTAAGAAAATAATTTAATAATTTATTTTATTTCTATTTGCCAAATTCTATTTAATATAATTTTTTGTCCTCATGATATTTAATTAAGTAAAATGAATTTTATATTTTAAAACATCATAATCAAAAATTATAAAATAAGGTCAATTAAATTTCTAGACATGTAATTTTGTTACCTATGAAAATGTTAGTCCCCACGGTAAGGGATAAAATGATGTAAAAGTGTTATCTCATGAGGTAATGTAACACAATATCATTGAAATATATCCTTATAGGGATTTATATTTTTTTATAGAGTATACATTATCTTAACGTCATTAATTCTCATATTTTTAAGACTTTTTACCTCAATATGAAAATCATATTATATTAATAAGTAATTTTTTACAGAAATTCCACCGCACTTATAAGAGGAACCATCCACCGCACTTTCCAAAACACAACTGAAATATTAATTCCTCTCTATAATATTCCATATTTACATCCCAATAACCTTCTCCTACATTCATGATCCACTAGTCTCAATAAAGGGATTAAAATTGTTACAAACATAGAAGAATTATAAAGGAATATATGTTTTCATTATTGTAATTAACGAATTATTCTCTTTATTTTTTATTTAAATTAATATATTACCTATTATTGATTCTAATTTATTAGTTTGATAGTTTTTTTAAAATAATTAACATTTTGTAATTAATATATTATTATCAAAAAATAAAATGTTCTTACTCATTCAGTCATTATAACGTATACTTGATTGGATTGGTTTTACAAACTACAAGAATGATATTAAAATATTTATAGAATAAAAAAATAATAAAACATAAATTTATATCTTATGATCTATAAATTATTAATTTCACATGTTTTCATACTTTTTATGATGATAATTGAATGTATATTCTCCATTAAATTGATTTTTTTTAATTCAACAATGACTAAAAAGGGGAGTTTGAGATTTACTTGTGAATTATAAGCATATCATCCTTAAAATTAACCTATGAATATAGATATATATCAAACTAAAAGTTTAAATAATAATAAAAAATATCGGACGTTAATCTATGAACTTGAATCATGAAGCAGAACCAATAAATCAAAGCATGCAAGGAAAATGAAATAATTAACACACAAACGTACATTAACATTAAAAAAAGATACATCGATAATAATGACATATAAATGGATGATAATAAATAAATTAAATTTTAATACAATTTAAATGAATAATAATAATAAACCTAAATTTATTATAATATGGAGTTATAGCACACCCAACCATGTGGGAGTCAGAGTTAAGAGTTCACTCATATTAATTTTCTAGTATTGAGATATGCATTATATTAATTTTTCAGATTATACCTTCCATGAATGAATTTTATGAATATTTTAATGAGTCTAAATTGATTTAAAAATCACTCTATGTATCTCTATCGCTCCATTTCAAGGTTTTTTTATTTGAATCTTATAAAATCTATAAGGGTTGCTTTTCCAATTTCAGTTTGAATTCACGATTGTTTACATATAAATTACTAATTAAGGAAATTATATGTTATTTATCATTAAAACACCACACATATAGATTCTATTATGGTCCTTTTTTATGGTTTTACATGTCTAATTTACATCTCACATTACTTTGGTTTACAATTCAACCGAAGGGATTCTCATATGTGGATTTGACCTTATCTATTATTTATGACTAAAAAACTTTTTCTTCTATATTCATATTAATAATATAGTTTCAAGAATGATCTTGTATCAAATTAAATGATTTATTAAGGAAATTTTACACTATATTTTATGCTGTTAAGAAAATTTTAAAAGGAAATCTTTTATCATTTTCCACATAGATCTATTTTGGACTTTCTTTACCAAAGTTCGAAAAGTATCTTGTTTTAATATTATTATAGATGAATTATTTTTCCCTCTATTATGTATGTTATTGTCACGACCCCCCTTCACCAAAAGGAGGGAAGGGTCATCAGATTTCCAGGACCTTCCTTCTTTAAGTTGAAGGAGAGATAATGGCCCCCGAGACCCGCCTTCAATAGTTCCCGGAGTGGCGACCAGCACCAATGGTATATGAATTTCTCACAAATGGAAGGAATTACCCCCTTTTTGTTTTATAAGATCGAGAGATGAGATGACAAAACTCAACAACACCCAGGTAAAAGAAAAATAATGCCAAAAAAATCATTCCCACATGCATGTTCCAAAAGTAAAGCCCCAAGGTACAAAAGGTAACTACAAAGGTAAGTACCCAAGAAGAAAAGAAACAACTGCTACTGCCCAAAAGGTCCGAGCTAGTATGGTCCTGTGTGATCCCTGAAGTCCTCCTGGAAACCTGAAAGCAGTTTTATATACGTAGGGGGAGAATACAAGTACACTCAGTAGGGGAAACCAAAGGCTCTCGTGCACAAGTGGGGGAACGTACTAAAGTCCCATGACAAAAGAGTAAACCAAACACCTATCAAGGTAAACTATCCACCCCAGGCCTCACCAAGGCACACTCCCCAAAAAACGCAAGTCAAGTAATATATATATAATCAGAGAAAATCGATGTTTGGGTACCCCGCGCCACTTTACCACTAGTTATTGAGACATCCTACGCATCGGACCAATCCTGCCATTCTCACCGCAGTCCCACGGCCACACCCACCCGCACACACCTGGGCCACAACCACACGCAATCCCACTGCTGAAATCCCGCCTGCACACACCTGGGCCTCAACCGCACAGAGTCCCACTGCTGAATCCCGCCCGCACACACATGGGCCACAACTGTCACCTATAACCACGCCTCCAAACACCTAGGCCAGAATAACCACCACCACGCCTAAAGACACGTGGGCTAGAAAAATCCACTGCCACGCCCGAAGACACCTGTGCCTCATCCCGAAGACACTTGGGAATCCACCTGCCGCACACACCTGGCCAACCACCACACCACCCCGCCCGAAGGTTCTTGGGATAATAATGGACCTCAAGCCATCACAGCCTGCCCGAAGATACTTGGGATATCTGGGAAAGGGAGCAGAAAAGGAGCTAATAACCAGCCACCAAAAATAGTGTTGGGAAAAACACCCTCCCCCACGAAATGGGGGTGTTCGGCACTATGTTCTAAACTTGGGAGGGGTGCGAAAAAGAAACTCAAAACTAAAAGTATATATATATATATAGGTAACAAGCACTCACCCAAAGCTAGGTTTTTCTTCAGACAGCCTATAGATCACAACAACACTCATGTTCGAGTCACGAATCACACTAACAAACCCATTTTTCCCATTCTTATTTCACATTCAGTAATACTTTTTAAGCTTAAGCACTACTGGACAACTAGTAGGCATAGGAATAAGTCCAGGAAAGTAAACAGTCAAACATCAACCAAAACGCCCACACCCGGTTCACAACAACAGAGGATACCACCCCAATTCGTGATATAAACAAGTACCCACCCGGTCTTAAAACTCACAACCACCAAAGCCACACCAACAGGGGATCCCATCCCCAGTTTCATAACCACCGAAAGCATAAAAGAACAAGGGATCCCATCCCCTCCCACATCTCCAGCAATCGACTCGTAAGAGAAAACCACCAAAACACTACCACCAGCACTAAGCAAGGCCAAACATGTATTTCCAAATTTAAAATATTTTACACGTTCCATGATTTAAATTCTATTTTGACCGGGGTTAGCACATAAGGGATTGATCCTGGTGCTTTCAATTTATTCAGTTGGATATAAGTGATTAACCAATTACTTTTCACAGTAGGAGTTTACACCCACAAACAAACCATTTAGAACATCAGCAGGGTTCATTAGTGCACAAACAACGACCACCAACGACCTCAATTTTCAGAAGGCATAAGCCAGCACAACTCAACAAGATGGTCAGAGAAGAAACAACATCAACAAAAAATATAAGGCAACATCAACGATCACAACCCCTCCCCCCTCTTTATTTATAGAATTCATTCATTATCTTTAATTAGGTCCGGTTTATCCAATCCTACAGAATCAAAAGCACGCCCACCCCGCATGATACACAAAAGAGAGAGGAAAATGATAAATTCCCTACTTGTTGATAGATGATCGGCCTCTAGGCCGGGTGTGGAACTTTACGGATAACAACGCGCCCGATGCACCAGAATTTGTTTGTGAAAAGCCACGATTGAGGACAGGAGAAACCACGACTAACCCTTAGTTTATAAGACCCGGGGATGGTTGAGGTGAAAACGCGAAACCGCGTAAGGCATGGGGGTCATGGGTTGACCACGCGACTCCACTCGTCACAAAAAGGGGTCGGGTGGTTTAAGCCGAATCATGAATTGATTAAGTATTTAATTAAAACTTTTCTGCGCATTACGGGTCTTTAAAAAATGCATAAACAAGTTAGAATTGGGGTTTAAACCCTATTTTCGTAAAAGGAGCGCTACTGGAAACAACTCGACAAGGCTGGGTGACGCTGATCGGTCTCACCAATCAGTCGCACCAATCAGTCCCGTCGATCGGTCTCGCCGATCAGTCTCACCGATCGGTCTCCCCGATCAGTCTCGCCGATCGGTCTCACCGATCGGTCTCACCAATCGGTCGCGCCGATTGGTCTCCACGACCGGTCTCACTGATCGGTCTTAACGAGACGCCACTCCTTTAGGACCCGGATTTTTGCAAAGGGAAGGACCAAGAGAGTCTTGGTCATAACATCAGATTCCTCTCAAACTATTATCTTCCTCGAGAATTTAAACAACCTAGAAGGGAAGGGCGGGTCCGAACAACCACCCCGAAAGATACCTCTCAAGAGTGAACCTCATCGTTAACTAAGAACACCTTCCTGTCACGAACCAAGCAACATACCATGCCAAACTGCCCAGGCATGTGGGTTGGGCTGTCTCCTCCCCCATGTCAAGATATTATCCTCTTTGGGCAGCACTGACTCGTCCGCATGGGTTTAATCACATCCAACTTAATGGGTCTTGATTAGGGGTTGGGTTCTCTCCTTCCCGATAGCCGGGGCTTTTCACACAAAAGCAGGGGAAATAAAACCAGGACATTTCATAGCCAAAAGACAAAACATTCTACCACAATAGGTACAAAAAGGAACAAAACTCAAAACAACTCCGAGTACTGGGTACGCATATGTGCTTCCCTCTCCCACATACTCTCCTCAAGCCCACCATGTCTCCACAACACATGAACCAAAGGGATGGTTGGCCATCGAAGCACCTTCTCCTTGTGATCCTCAATCATCACTGGCCTCTCCACAAAGGTCACACCATCCTCGATGTCTAGCTCACCCCAATCAAGGACATGTGAATCGTCATGCAGATACCGACGGAGCTGGGACACATGAAAGACATCATGTATCCTTAGTAGCGGTGGTGGAAATGCTAGCTGGTAAGCCACTTCACCGATCCTTCGTAACTCTTGGAAGGGTCCGATGAATCTGGGAGAAATCTTACTCCATTTTCTGAACCTCTGCTGCCCACGCCGAGGGGAGACCTTCAAGAACACGTGGTCCCCAACCTCAAACTCCAAGGGCCTCCTCCTGGTATCCGAATACGACTTCTGTCGGTCCTGGGCTGTCTTCATCCTTTCCCGTATGAGCTGAACCTTCTCTATCGTGTTCTGCACCAGCTCCGGGCCAAGGATTCCTGCCTCTCCTACTTCGGTCCAACACACAGGAGAACAACATGGCCTCCCATACAAAGCTTCAAATGGGGCCATACTGATGGTAGAGTGGTAGATATTATTGTAGGAAAACTCTACCAGAGGCAAGTATTGAACCCATCATCCTCCTGAGTCCAGAACACATGCCCGCAGCATATCCTCTAAGGTCTGGATTGTGTGCTCTGTTTGTCCATCTGTCTGGGGATGGAAAGTAGTTCTAAGGTGTAACTGGGTGCCAAACGCATGCTGCAATCCTCTCCAGACTCACGAGGTAAACTGTGCATCCCTATTCGAGACTATAGACCTCGGAAATCCATGCAACCGCACCACCTCATCCACGTACTTTCATGCCAAAGCATCCACAGTACTCGAATCCCTGATTTCCAGAAAGTGAGTCGATTTCATCAACCTGTCCACTACCACCCAGATGGCATCATACCCTCCATGGACCTTGGGGAGTCCCGGGATGAAATCCATCGAGATGTCATCCCACTTCCACTCGGGGACATCTAGAGGCTGCAGTATGCCGCCAGGAACTCGGTGTTCAGCCTTCACTTGCTGACACACTAAGCACTTGGCCACAAACTCTGCCACCACTTGCTTAACTCCAGGCCACCAAAAATTCCTCTTTAACCCCTGGTACATCTTGGAAACTCCTGGGTGTACCGCCAGTGGTGAGTTGTGGAACTCACTGAGAACCTTTCCACGCATCGCTTCCGGGACAAACAACCTCTTCTGGAAAAACATCTGGTTCTGACCATCCTCTGTCCATATTTCCGGAGCATTGCCCTAGTCAGCTTGGTCACGCATCACTTCGCACTCTAGGTCTCCCCACTGAGGCTCCTCCTCTTGCTGAAACAGGGATGACTGCACTACCATCTGATATAGGCAGCCTCTGCCGCTGTCCATCTTCGCATCCAGGTGTAAGGCATCCAACTCCTCCATCGCCTTCCAGGCGTCCACCGACTCTCGGACCACATCCTTCTATGTCCTCCTGCTCAAGGCATCGACCACCACATTGCCCTTTCCCTCCGTATAAGAGATCTCGATGTTGTAATCCTGGAGGAACTCCGCCCATCTTCGTTGTCGCAAGTTTAGGTCCCGCTGGGAGAAGATATACCTCAAGCTTTTGTGATCCGTGAAGACCATAAATCACTCTCCGATGAGGTAGTGCCGCCATAACTTTAATGCAAAAACGACTGCTGCATGCTCCAGGTCGTGCGTGGCGTAACTACGCTCATGGGAACGCAGCTTCCTGGACCCATAAGAGATCACCCCTTGTCGCTGCATTATCACGCATCCGAGACCATATCCTGAAGCATCACAGAACACCTCATAAGCCGCCCCTTCTTCTGGTAATCTCAGATCTGGGGCACTGACCAACTTCTCCTTCAGATAGCTGAAGGCTGACTGGAACCGCTCACTCCATACGAAAGCTTGGTCCTTCTTGGTCAGAGCTGTCAAAGGGGCTGCTACTCAGGAGAAGTTGGGTATGAATCTCTGGTAGTAACCCACCAGCCCGAGGAAACTTCAGACTTCCGCCACATTCTTGGGTGCTGCCCAAGAAACAAACACCTCAACTTTTGATGGGTCCACTGCTACCCCCTGCTCAGACACCACGTTCCTATGGAAGTGCACTTCTTGTGTCCAGAACTAGCATTTTGAGAACTTCCCATAGAGCTGGTGCTATCGGAGGACCTCCAAAACTGTCCTCAGGTGCTCTACATGGTCCTCTTCTGACCTCGAATAGATCAGGATATCGTCGATGAACACAACCACGAACAGATTCAGGTACTCTGGGAAGATGGGGTTCATAAGCCCCATGAACACAGCCGTGGCGTTCATAACACCAAAGGGCTTGACTACGAACTCGAAGTGTCCATACCTGCACTTGAACGTTGTCTTAGGGATGTTTCTCTCTTTCACCCTCAGCTGGTGGTACCCAGACCGTAGGTCGATCTTTGAGAACCATCCTGCCCACTTCAGCTGGTCGAAAAGATCATCTATCCTCGGAAGAGGGTAGCGATTCTTGGTCATCAACTGATTCAGCCTCCTGTAGTCTATACACAACCTAAGACCACCATCTGCCTTCTTTTCAAACAAGACCAGAGCACCCCACGATGACGCACTCCGTCGAACATAACCCCTCTTCATCAGATCTTCAATCTGTATCGGCAACTCCCGAAGCTCCAAAGGTGCCATCCGGTAAGGAGCCATCGAGATTGGAGAAGAACTGGGCTGCAGGTCTATCCCGAACACGATATCACGTCGAGGGGGTAGAGTCGTCACCTCCTCAGGAAAGATGTCCATGAACTCACGGACGATCTATGGCACTTCCACCATTTCAGAATCTACTAATTCCACTATCAGCTCGGTCAACAAGGAGAGTAGAGGTTCCTCTCTCATGTTTCCCTTCGGACTGCTCCGCTTGCCGGTGAAGGTAACACACTGGCTGTCCAAGTCTGAGAACACCACCCTTCTTCGAAAACAGTCGATGACAGCGAACCCAAAAAATAGCCAGTCGATGCCTAGGATGACATCGTATGGCTGAATCTGTAGCAGAAGAAGATACCAAACCGACTGATGTGGCCCTAACATCAGTATACATCCCTGAAAAACGAACAACAAGTCGGTCTGACCTCCGAATGGTGTGCTCAACACCAGGGGCAATGGAAGTCTCTCGACATATAGACCCAAGGAACGGTCTAGACTGGGTGCAACAAAGGAGTGTGAAGCTTCGGTATCGAACAAAGCATAAGAAAGAGTGCTAAACAGACTGATCTTACCTTGAACAACCTCTGGCCCTGCTAGAACTGCTGCCTCTGCGGTGTGTAGCTGTCCATGCCCAGATCCCCTGCCCCTCGGCTTTCAGCAACCTCCCCGGCCATGACCTGGTCGAGGTCCCTATGGAGTGCCCTGAGGTCAGCCCCCTCCTCCTACGTCTGCCCTCGGAGGAGCGGTAGCTTGCTGTCCCTACTGCTGCTGCTGGAATGGTCTGGCTAAAAGCTACTACTGGGGCGGGTGCTGGGGATGACTGCCACTGCTGTACTGCACCTGGTCAGGACACTGACTCCGAAGATGCCCAGGACTCCCACAGATAAAGCACCATGGTCCCAGGCTCGAAGGAAAAGGGCAAGGGTCGGGGGATCAAAACTGAAACTGCTGCGGCCTGCTCCCTGTGGGTCGAAACCTAGAGGGTCATGATGCTGGAGGCCTGGTGCTAACGGACTTCCCCTTGGATGGTCCCAACTGGATCCCCTGTCGTGACACTCCTCCTAGTGAATGCATCCTCTCCACCACTTCGGCCTTCTTCTGGACCTCCAAGTACGTCGGAAGGGTAAAGGGGGGAACAACATACTGGAGGGAGGGTCGGAGTTCCTCCTCTAAACTTCTTTCCTGAGAATCCTCTTCGGGAAAGAGGTATGGAGCAAAACGTAGGAGGTCCTTGAACTTGATACCTATCTCTCTCATGGACATACTCCCCTACTGGAGGGAGAGTAGTTCCTACCCTTTTTCTGCCTTCATCGTCGAGGAGAGGAATTTCACCCGGAACTCCCTCTCAAAATCCGCCCAAGCCACCTCAAACTCTCTCCTCTCCCCCCGGTAAAGAATCCTCTACTGATGTGCCGCTCCCCACATCTGGCTAACGGCCAGAGGAACCCAGTACTTGGTCAGGGCCCGAATCAGGCTGAAGGCTATAACTAGCTCTTCTAGCCAGGCTTCCATCTTCATATCGGAGGTGCTGCCCTCATACTTCTCGAGGGCCTGTCACTGGAAGGCTCGAAGAGTCTTCTGCCATTGTTCATCCTCTTCCTCTCGATCAGCTCTCTGCTGATTGGCCAAAGTAGTCTCTAGGGCCTCGATCTCCTGTACCACACGTGGTCACCATCCAGGTGCCATAGCTGCAAGGCAAACAAGCAATGCCTAAGCCCCAGTAGTGCAGAATATCGTCTTCAAAACTTCTTAAAATTTAATTTATTCTTAATTCCCATGAAATCCCAGAAACACAGGAACACAAGTCATTATGATGCATGTACCTTTCCTAGGGTCTCTACCCTGCAATCAGTGTGGCCTCACTTGGTCGTTCGGTAGGTCCAGAGTCCTTACATCAGATCATGGGGGGCCCTAAAATCCCGTGTCCTATCCAGTCTTTTCTGGCCTAATTCACGCGCCAAGGTCACCAACACTATTTCCTTACCATCCCATGCAATCCTCACTATGCCTAACTCTAGACTCCATCCTACCTCTCAACCATCACCTCTGATACCATTCTGTCATGACCCGCCTTCACCAAAATGAGAGAAGGGTTAGCAGATTTCCAGAACCTTCCTTCTTTAAGTTTGAGGAGAGAAAATGACCCCCGAGACCCACCTTCAATAGGTCCCGGAGTGGCGACCAGCACCAAGGGTATAGTAATTTCTCACAAATGGAGGGCATTACCCCCTTTTTGTTTTATAAGATCGAGAGATGAGATGACGAAACTCAACAACACCCAGGTAAATGAAAAATAAAGCCAAAAATAAACCATTCCCACATGCATGTCCCAAAAGTAAAGCCAAAAGGTACAAAAGGTAACTACAAAGGTAAGTACCCAAAAAGAAAAGCAACAACTGCAGCTGCCCAAAAGGTCCGAGCTAGTATAGTCCTGCGTGATCCCTGAAGTCCTCCTAGAAACCTGAAATCATTTTTATATACGTAGGGTGAGCATACAAGTACACTCAGTAGGGAAAACCAAAGACTCTCGTGCACAAGTGGGGGAACGTACTAAAGTCCCGTGAGAAAAGAGTAAACCAAAAACCTGTCAGGGTAAACTATCCACCCCAAGCCTCACTAAGGTACACTCTCTAAATAACGCAAGTCAAGTAATATATATATAATCCAAGAACATCGATGTTTGGGTACCCTGCGCCACTTTCCCACTAGCTATTGAGACATCCTATGCATCGGACCAATCCCGCCATTCTCACCGCAGTCCCACTGCCACACCCGCCCGAACACACCTGGGACACAACCACACGCAGTCCCACTTCCGAAATCCTGCCCGCACACACCTGGGCCTCAACCGCACGCAGTCCCACTGCTGAATCCTGCCCGCACACACCTGGGCCACAACTGTCACCTGTAACCACACATGCAAACACCTAGGCCAGAATAACCACCACCACGCCCGAAGACACCTAGGATAAAAAAATTCGCTGCCACGCCCGAAGACACCTGGGCCTCATCTCGAAGACACATGGGAAACCACCTTCCGCACACACCTGTCCAACCACCACCCCGCACGAAGGTTATTGGGCTAATAATGGACCTCAGGCCATCAAAGCCTGCCCAAGATACTTGGGCTATCCAGGAAAGGGAGAAAAAAAGGATCTAATAACCAGCCACTAAGAATAGTGTTGGGAAAAACACCCTCCCCCATGAAATGGGGGTGTTCAGAACTAAGTGCTCAACTTGGGTGGGGTGCGAATAAGAAACACAGAACTACAAGTATATATATATATATATAGGTAACAAGCACTCACCCAAAGCTAGGTTTTTATTCAGACAACCTACAGATCACAACAGCACTCAAGTCTGAGTCACGACTCATGCTAACAAACCCATTTGTCCCATTCTTATTTCACGTTCAGTAATAATGTTTATGTTTAAGCACTACTGGACAACTAGTAGGCATAGGCATAAGTCTAGGAAAGTAAACAGTCAAACATCAACCAAAACGCCCACACCCGGTTCACAATAACAGAGGATTCCTCCCCAATTCATGATATAAACAAGTACCCACCCAGTCTTAAAACTCACAACCACCGAAGCCACACCAACAGGGGATCCCATCCCCAGTTTCATAACCACTAAAAGCATAAAAGAACAGGGGATCCCATCCCCTCCCACATCTCCATTAATCGACTCGTAAGAGAAAACCACCAAAACACTGCCACCGGCACTAAGCAAGGCCAAACCTGTATTTCCAGATTTAAAAGATTTTACATGTTCCATGATTTCAATTCTATTTCGACCGGGGTTAGCACAGAAGGGATTGATCCTGGAGATTTCAATTTATTTAGACGAATATACGTGATTAGCCAATTACTTTTCACATCAGGAGTTTACAACCACAAACAAACCATTTAGAACATCAGCAAGGTTCATTAGTGCACAAACAACGACCTCCAACGACCTCGATTTTCAGAAGGCATAAGCCAGCACAACTCAACAATATGGTCATAGAAGAAACAACATCAACAAAAAATATAAGGCAGCATCAACGATCACAACCCCCCCCCCCTTTATTTATAGAATTCGTTCATTATCTTTAATTAGGTCCGGTTTATCAAATCCTACAAACTCAAAAGCATTCCCACCCCACATGATACACAAAAGTGAGAGGCAAAGGGGAAATTCCCTACTTGTTGATAGATGATCGGCGTCTAGGATGGGCGCGGAAATTTACAGATAACGATGTGCCCGATGCACCAGCAGCTGTTTGTGAAAATACATGATTGAGGAAAGGAGGAACCATGACTAACCCCTAGTTTATAAGAGCCGGGGACGGTTGAGGTGAAAACGCAAAACCGCGTAAGGCATGGGGTTCGTGGGTTGACCACGCTTCTCCACTCATCACAAAACGGGGTCCGGTGGTTTAAGCCGACTCATGAATTGATTAAGTATTTAATTAAAACACTTATGCGTGTTACAGGTCTTTAAAACAAGCTTAAACGAGTCAGAATAGGGGTTTAAAACCCTATTTGCGCAAAAGGAGCGCTACTGGAAACAATTCGACAAGGTCGGGTGATGCCGATCGGTCTCACTGATCGGTCGCACCGATGGTCTCACCGATCGGTCTCGCCGATCGGTCGCACCGATCGGTCTCACCGATCGGTATCACTGACCGGTCTCGCCTATCGGTCTCACCGATCAGTCTCACCTATCGGTCGCGCCAATCAGTATCACCGAGATGCCACTCCTTTAGGACTCGGATTTTGGCAAAGGGAAGGACCAAGAGAGTCTGGGTCATCACAGTTATTCTTTAAAAATATCCATTTCGAATTTTATTTTTTTCCAATGAATTCTATATTCCCTTTTTTGAATTTTTAATTTAAAAAATAATAGTTAATAAAATAAAAGTATATTCCATCAATTTTTTTTAAAAAACCATCTAATGTTCATATAATGAAATTTTTCCTCAATTGGAACATCTTTTAATGGATCTTATACTTGAATTGGATATAATATAATGATACCACCAACCTTATATTAACAGATGAATTATAGTGATATCTTATGGTACTTTTCATGAAACCAATTTTGTTCCCTATGTTTAATGAATTAGGTATAAAATTTAGAAAGTTTATTATTTCTTGTGGAAAACACAAGGATGGTATATCAGTAATATTATTTGTGAGTCTATTATATCCCCCAAAGTTATTGGGTGATGTTTCAAATCTTATAGTAAAAGGTTATATCATGTAGGTGGTGATCTAAAGTGTAAGGGCGTGGATCTACATGGATTAACCATTTGCATGTTACTAAGGCTTGTATCACTTAGAGGAGGATTATAGGAAGTTCGGAAAGAATTAGGTGTTGAGAACCAGGAGAAGGGAACTTCCATTTCATGAATGTGGGTTTCATGACATGAATTTGGGTTTCACGCCATGTAGAATTATTTTATAGCATGAAAGTGGGATTCACATCATGTACTATTTTTGGGTTTCAAAAATAAATTAAAAATTAAAGGAGACATTTTTTTCCTCAAAAAAAACCTCAAGGAATTAAATAATGTGAAATGAGATTATATATTATGTAATCCCCTAATGATGTAATGTTTTAAAACATTCCATCCACTCGGGTTTTCAAACACTACAACCATTTCTTCCCTCCCACACGTCCCAGGAGACCCGAGAGCCTCCTCTTCATTTTTTGGAGATCCCTTAAATGGGAATAAATCTCAAGTTTCCATCCTTGATATGTGATGACTAGACTTGATCCAAGGTGTGTTTTCCTACATTTTCAAGTGTTTTATCCTAGTTTTGATCTCATTTCCTCTCACAAATTCTTATTATTATATGGAAGTTTCTAACAAATGTTTTTAATTTGTTTTCTCTCTATTGTTTTTTGTGTGGTGGTGTCTCAGTGTCCTCAGTTGGATGAAGTTCGTTCAATATAGGTGATCAAAGATTCATTTTTTGGTCCATTCTTATTTGAAGAACATCAAAGAGCTTTTGAGGTAGGGGATTAGTTTATTCTCTATATAATTTCATGCAATAGTAGAGTCATAAAGGTTTACCTCCTAGTATCACATTCAAATTGTCATAATTAAATACATGAACTTGATTAAAGAATGGGTATCGATTGTATATATATTTTTCTATATTGTTCCATGATAATGGTATTTGCATTATTTTCTAGATTGTGTGATATCAATTACTTTATTGGTTTATCATGTTGTTGTTTAAGAAAATTGGTAATGAACATAAAGATGGATTTAATTAATAATGAATTGGATAAAAGATAAAGAGGCATGTTTAATGAATTTGAAATTTTTATAATTTGATGTTAATAAAATTTATGTAGGAATTAATGTTCAAATGAGTTTGTTAACGAACCTAAATCATGATGATTCTTGTTGATAAAATAATTAAAGGAATGTTAAATCAAAGTTTTAGTTATTTTTTCATAGTTGTGATTTCTTGTTGCTTAGGTCACACATTGTTCAGACCAATGAATAATTAATTGCTTAATTAAATATAGAATAATAACTGATTGTGGGATAAAGATAGCACCTTTATAGGTTATGAGTTTCCCGCTTGCCTATAAAGGCCAAGTGACTTATTCTTTCGATTCGTGAGAGATTATTGTGTCTAAAGGAAGGATGCCTTGATTTTGGGCAAAGGGCTTGGTTGTTATGTTTGCTTCCTATAACTTTTGATATGGCTATGCCTAGAGGTATGTTGTAGTTTATGGGGGGGAGGCTCAGATGTTATGTGATCTTGATATGGATGGGCCTGGAGGTCTGTTTTGGTATGATAGATAGGGAGGCCCAGTGTTGGGGAGGACACTAGAGGTGATGGAATGGGTTTAAGGTGGGGTTACCCATTATTATGAGAGATGGATTCTTGTTTGAATTAGTTATTTGGCTGGTGTCTAGGTTATTGTTTATCTTCTTTCATTTCCCCACTACTTGAGGAAGAAATATGTGTTTGGATACTCACTTACCATGGGTGTGATGAAGTGCGGGGTATGCCATATCCTTTTCCATGTTTATCTCTATTGTGTTGGATGAGTTTACTCTCCTACTATAGGTGGAAAAGACTTTACGGGTAGTTCGTATACTCACTTTTTTTAGACCCTTGTGTTTGTGGAGTTTAGAATGTTTTACTAGAGAAACAAGTTATATGTAATGTGGTGATGTTTCTATCTAAATAAATAATGTTTAACCCATGGTGTTTAAGATAGCTAGATTGCAATGAAGAGGTTTAAAATCTGAGAGTCGTGGACTCAGTTTCTTATTCCTTGAGGGCATAGATCATTGTTGAAATGGTAATGTGATGTGATGTGGAAATGATAATGGTTAATTAATGGTTAAAAATTAATTATCATAATGTGAAAATGATAAAAAGGTATATTGTAAATTAATGTTGCTCTTTAAATGGTTTTGTTCTTATTGGATATGTAGTCTTATTGGTGCAAGTTGGGTGTCTGAGAGACATTATATGTAGTTGATTCCGAGACTAGGTTATTACCATAGCATGGTTGTAAGTTAAACTATATCATGTACTAATTGTGATTATATATGCTACTCCAACATGTCGGTAATGGAAACTCACATCCCAAGAATTCTGATCCCTGGGGAGCATTTCCCCAACATCCTGGTGGGAGGAGGATAGCTGACTACCCCCTTTGGCCCCACTCTCTTCTCTTGGTAGTTACTTGTTTTGGTATGCATGTTAGTTAGTTTTCCCAATATATGTATGTATAAGATTGTAATGGATTCTGGTTATTTCACAAACATGTATTCAAGATATGGTTTCTTAAGGACTACTATAGGTATAACATGTATAGGCTTTGATGGCTTGAGGATCCTTACTCGATGTATGTGCTATGATGTCCAGAGCTATAATACCTGACATATGATATAGGTTACGAAATCATTGGTGGATCCCAAAAATACTAGGTTACATATAGTAATGTGTATATGGTGGTGTGTTGTATGAGGTTCATGTTTTGGTGCTTCACCCAGGTGTTTGCATTCAATAATTTTTAGAGATAGATTCTCAGGATGTGTGACATTTAGGTAGAGTGGAAATCTAATGGGGAAGTGGGAGTAGGGTAACCATGATATTATTTATAATATTATATTCTTATATACGCGATAATTGGTGTGAGTATCCATGGTGAGGATGGGAACTTAGTATACCTATATAGGTAACAAGTTAGTTTTACTTGTTTTTAAATATGATTTATAATTATTTATTTACCTTTTGCATGAGAGGCTCTAGGGAGGATCCTACTGAGTATACTGTTATACTCACCCTACTTATTCAAGTCATATCGAGAAGGTTGGATATCAGGCTAGTAACTACTAGCTTGTGGGTTGAAAGAGCTGTTTGAGATTCATGGTTTCTGTCATCTTAATTTTTTTTGTTACTTTCATTTTTCCTTTTTAGTTATAATAGTTATTACATGACATTACATATGCATACTTGGGTTTTATTTTTTATTTTAGTTAGTTGTTTTTTGTCTTATCTCTCTCTTCTAAATGTGTCTCTCTTATAGGGCAATGCCTTCCATCTACGTGATTATTATACCCTCAATGCTAGTTTCCAACCCAAGGCCTAATGGAGGCATGTATTAGGGATCACTGTCTCTCTTCTCCAATTGTTATCCCATGAGGGGTACATGTTTTTGGGAGGGGGTCATAACAAAGTTGTATCATAGCTCAAGTTGAGGGATATGATGATGTTTGGAGTAAAGCACATGTGATGTTTCATGGGATTGTAGGGAAATAGTGTTAGATAAGTTTTTTATAAGGTGAAAACATGGGAGACCGAATGATATATAGGTATTTAGGCCCCCTATGGTCTAATTCATGTACCTTTAAGCTTACCAAAACTATTAAATGAAGTGATACTTGTTTAAGGGTAGTGACCTTGGAAAGGATCTTACAACATTATTATTTTCACCCATGTTTTAATGGGAAGACCTTGGGATAAGTTAACTAATAAAGAATAAAATAAGTAAAATTAATTAATGTAAAGTCTTCGATATTCTAGGTTTAGGAGTTATAACTATTTATTCTATTATAGGTATGGAACTAGGTCAACATCCTCGTTTGGTTCATGTAGAATATGTTCAGAAGGTTGTGCGAGAAGATCATCATAGGTTAGAGGTTGATGAAGAAGAAACAGGGTGGAGGACACTCTGAGAGTTTCATACCAAAATTCTATAAATGTTTGATGGATCCATTTCAAATAATACCATAGAATACTTGTTTTAGGATTTTAAGATAGCCTTTAATTCAATATGTTCATGGAAGGAGCATTGGGTGTTTTTATCTATGATGATACGACATGGGGATGTGAGGTAGTGGTGGTTCTTATTCCTCAAAGATCATAAGGGGTCGACAGTCTCGTGGGAGGAGTTCTGAGAATAGTTCATATCTGAGATTCTTTCTTCTACCATGAAGGTGGAAATTCTCCAGGAGCTATTTACCCTTCAGAAGGGGAGCTCCAATGTGTGAGAGTTTTGAATCTGTTTCATGGAACTTCTATGATATGTTTTAGACCTGTTGTTAGATGAGGGGTCTAGGGAGAGGCATTTCTAGGAGACTATGTGTCTAGGGATCACGTTCCATGTCACCCCGTTTATGTTGAAGATGTATCTCAAGGTGATGGAAATAGGAAATTCCATCGAGATGATTTTAGATGAAACCTAATAATCATGGTAGGTCCTTATGAAGCAGATTTGTGGTCTGAGGATTCCAATTTTCATATTAGAATAACATTTGATCTGTAGGGTGTAGGTAACAGGACTCCATGTGTCCTTTCTCTGGGGGCCACAGATCTCATACCTATGCTAAGGGATTATATGTGTGTTTTTCTTGTGGAGGTTAACTTCATTAGTGGTGAGAGTGCCCAAAATTTCTATGAAGTTAACGTGTGTGAGTTGTTCCAGTTCATGTTCCTCCATTGAGGCAGTTTGTGATGAGGCTATAATGGAAGGTTTCTCTAGTTTAGGATCTGTAGAGAGAAGAAAGGGTAGACAAAGTGAATCCCTGGGACACTCCTTATCCTTAGAGTGTAGAGAAAAAATGTAGAGGTGGTCGTCAGCATGGTCATAGAGGCTGTGGAGTTGGTCATGGTTAGATTTATGATTTAGCGTTCCTAGTGCCAAGAGAGCTATACATTTTTTGAGGTACCCTTTTCTTGTTTCCAACTTGGTTGCATTATTTGTTTGATCCAAGAGTGACACAATCCTTCATATAACCTTACAATTTTTGTGATTTGGGACTTGTGTTAGAGTGTATTTGATTTCCATTAGCGTTGACTATTCTAGATGGAGGTTGAGTTGACCTGTTTGAATTATGTATAAACAATGATCTGTGTTGGGGTAGTGCCACAGTTGGGAAGATTTCATAAGTTTGCAGATACAACTATATGATATCATTCTTGGCATGGACTCGTTATATTCAGTGAAAGATATTATTGATTACATCAGTAGTTAGGTGGTGTTCTTCGATGCAGATAGAGAGACAACAATATTTGTTGGCGAGAAAGGAACTCGGGTGGGTCAGATATGTGTTTCTTCCTTATCATCCTTGATGGTTTGGATGATTAATATCTCAATTTTGGTTCAACAATCGGTGTTTCCCGGGGTCATAGAAGATTACCCTAGTGTATTTCCAGAGAAGTTTGTAGTGTTTCACCCTCATCGAGATATCTAGTTCGAGATTAAACTACTACTAGGTGCGTCTCTTATATTGAAGTCTCCATATAGTATATAACCATTTGAGTTGTGAGATTTCTATATGTAGCTTTACAATCAATTATAGTGTGGTTTTGTTCGATCGAGTGTGTCATTATGGGGTGCACCAGTTTTTTTCGTAAAGAAGGCTGATAGCGGTTTAAAGTTGTGTATCGATTATAATGAATTCAACCAAGTGAAAACAAATTACCACTGTCCTCTTTCCTAGATTGGTTATTTATTTTATTGAATAAAGGGTGATGTTTGTTTCTAAAATATTGATTTGTTGTCTATGTATCATTAGATGCGAGTAAAAGATGAATATTTTCCAAAGACTACATTCCATAATCCTCATGGGAATTACAAGTACATTGTGAACCATTCAACGTGATAAATTATCAATCTATTTTAATGTTGTTAATAAAAACTATGTTTCATGGGTTCCTAGATAAGTTTTTATTAGTATTAAACAATGAAATCCTAGTGCAATATGTGTTTTAGGATGTGAATGTGGATCATTTGTGTTCCATTTTGGGAGTTCTTGATCCTCATCAGCTATTTGGGAAGTTTCCAAAGTGGGTGTTTTGGGCCCGAGAAGTCCTTTTCTTAGGGAATATTTTATCCCAGTAGGGAGTATATATGGATATGTCAAAAATAGAGGCATTTATGTCTGGGGTATCCTATATAATAGTATCATAGGTGTGAAGTTTCCTTGGACTTTCAGGATATTATTGTAGGTTCATATTCTATTAGTCCTCAGGTTGTGACTCCTCTGATAGTGTTAACATGAAAATACCATGTTTTCTTATTGATTTACCAATTTCAGAAATATTTTTATTATTTGATGGATATGTTTTTTAGTGCTCCAGTTCTATGTCTACCTATAGAACGAGTCCATTTTAATGTTTTTTGTGATGCTTCATGTATTGGGTTGCGCTATGTTCTGATGTAGAATATATCGATTGTTTCCTATGGGTCTTAGTAGTTATATACACATGACAATAAATATTCCACCCATGATCTTGAGTTGGTGAGTGTGGAGTTTTACTTGAAGTTATGAAGACATTACCTCATTGTAAATCTCTTTGCGGACTTTACCGATCAAAAAAACCCAAGGTATGTTTTCTCTTAGCGGGACATATACTTGAATTAACATTGGTGGATGAATTTATCAAAGGATTATGACATCAATATTTAGTATAAACATGGAAAGGGGAATTTCATGGCTGAAACATTGAGAAAGAATTCATGCAGTGATGAAGTGCAGTAATCAAGAGATCCCAGAAGAGTGATGGAAGAGGTTTTAGTACTGCCCCTAGATATGGAAGAAGTTGAGGGATAGAGGTTAAATTTTTCAGAATAAATTGAATTTATATATGGTGAGTAGTTGCAAAATTCCCATTTTGGGGATCTTGAGGTGGAGGTCTGGAGATACCTGTTTGTTTATGGTGAGTCCCCCGATGGATGGTCTGAAGATGAAAAACATTTGGAGTTGTTTCATGGTAGGATTTTCATTACTTTTGGTGATGAGTGATATAGATCATAGGGATTCCATATTTCGCCTTTGGAGGTACATCCTAGTGCTAAAAAGATGTACCCAGCATTAAGAGGACATTTTTGGTGTCCTAGTTTGAAGCTTGAAGTTGTAGAGTTTTTTCTCTATGTTTGGTCTTCTAGAAGGTGAAGGTCGAGCACCGTGTTATATGTGGTTTCCTTCAGCTGTTAGATGTTCCTTAGAGGATGTGGGGGGAAATCTTGATAGAAATTATTACTGGTTTAACTTGAGGATAGGGAGACAATGATGCTATATAGGCATCAATGTATCATTTGATGAAATCAACACACCTTATAGTGACCAAAGAGTCTAGCTCCATGGAGGTTTTATCGAGGCACTATCTAGAGGAGGTGGTGAGACTCCATAGGGTCTCGAGGGTGATCATTTCCACTTGATATCCTCATTTTACCTCTATAGTGAGGGGAGGTCTCCATCATTTTTTGGTTCTTATCTATGCATTAGAACTTCTTTTCACCTAAAAACGGATGACCCAACATAGTTGACCATCCAGAATCTTAAAGATATGTTGCGCTCTTATGGAAAAGATTTTAGAGGTTCATGGATGTGTCACATTCCCTCAATATAGTTTTCTTAAAAAAATAGTTTTCACTCCACAATCCATGTGGTGAAATTTTTAATTTGTGTATGGGTGACCATGTCATTATCTATTGTGCTAGACTGGGGTCGAAGAGTCATCGATTCATTGGCTATAACAGGTACAGAATATGAAAGATATGGTTTAGGTGATTCAAACAATATTTAGAGTAGTGCGATATCATCTGAAATCTTGTGTTGATCATAGGAGGAGACCTTTGGTGTTCGATGTTGGGGATCATTTGTTTCTAAATGTGACTCCCCGTCATGTCCAATGAAGGTTTGGTCATGGGTGTATGAATTCCCATTAGTTTATTTGGACTTCTGAGGTGTTGGCATGTGCTAGAGAAGTGGTGTACTGGATAACGCTTCCCCCATAGATGAACAATGTTTTCACATGTTTCTACTCTATTTTTATCTTCATGAGGACTCTCACATCATTGATTAGGGATATATTGATTTTGATGATAATGTGACCTTTAATTAGTGTCCAATAGGGATCTATGACTGCAGGGAGAAGGTGTTTCATGGGTGTGATATCCCCATGGTTTGTGTGTTGTGGTATTATGTAAGCATGTAGGAGAGTACATGGGATTATGATTCACATATACATGGTTATTACCCAAATCTATTTAATGTTTAACTCTTATCTAATAGAATAGTTCGTTTTATGGTTATAGAACCTTTTAGTTGGGAGATGGATTTCAATTGTCTATTCTTATGTCTTGCTCTCTTTTGAGAGTTATATCCCCCATGATGGATTGTAGGAGATGGTTATGGTTGTTGTGTTGTTTTTATCTTGTTCCTCTAGTTTGGTGGGGATATCCTTTGGTGACGAGAGCCTAGAAAGGAATCTCTCCTAGAGGGTTTTCAGATGACCCCTATCTATTTCCTCTCAGAG
Organism: Viscum album; assembly: GCA_963277665.1. Lineage (NCBI taxonomy): Eukaryota > Viridiplantae > Streptophyta > Magnoliopsida > Santalales > Viscaceae > Viscum > Viscum album. The sequence goes on from OY728132.1 coordinate 2,060,709,486, forward strand.
ATGGTTTAGGATTCTTGAGGACAACAATGTTTTGAGTGGTATCTAATGTAAGGGCCTAGATCAGAATCTATTAACCCTTTTCTTACTCATGAGGCTTATGGAACTCAGAGGAGGCTTGGAGGAATTCTGGAGGGACTAAAGTGTTGAGAACTAGGAGAAAGGTACTTTCACAATGTGAAATTGGGTTTCAAAGTGTGGGAGTGGGTTTCACGACATGATAGCGTGTTTCAAGCCATGTAAAATAATTTTATAGTGTGAAATTGGGTTTCATGTCATGTAATATTTCAAGGATTGAAAAATAAAATAGAATCTAATGGCGATGGTTTTTTTCGGTAGAAACCGACCTCAAGGAATTACACAACGTGAAAGGGGATTACACATCTTGTAAACCCCTAATAGTGAAATGTTTTAAAAAAATCTAGCTACTCAGGTTGTCAAAAAATACAGTTTCTGGTTCCCTCCCCCTCATCCAAGGTGACATAACTATCCCCTATTCTTCTTTTTGGAGATCCACTTGACACGAATCGTTCTGAGGCTTCCATCTTCGATCATTGGTGACCCAGCATGATCCAAGGTGTGTTTTTCTTCTGTTTTTAAAGAAGTATCTCCAGATTTTGATGTCATTTAATCTTGTATCTTCTCACCATTATATTAAATTTTCATACACATTCTTCTAGTGGGGTTTCTCTCAATTATTGTTGGTGAAATGTTGTCGTTGCATCCTTGGTTGGATGCAGTTACTGTGGGGGAGGCGATCAGAGATCTGTTGCATGGTATGTTCTCCTGAGAATAATGTCAATGACCATTTGAGGAATGGGATTGATTACTTCATAATATAATTAGCTGCAATATTATAGTAACTATGGATTATTCCCTTAGATTGAAATGAAATATAATTAATTAAATACTTTAACCTGATAAAAGAATTGGCATTGATCACATACTGATGTTGTTTCTTTAAACCCTCATAATGGTTTGCCTCTTTATTACCTAGATTTTGTGATTTCTATTACTTTCTTGGTTTAGCATGTTGTTGTTTAATGAACTTGTTAAAGATGGTATATCCATAATTAATTGATTGTTAATTGTCTAAAAGATAAAGAGGCATGTTTAATGAATCTGATTGTTGTTAAAATTTGATGTTAATAAAATTAATGAATATATACATGTTTAATTAAATTTGATAATAAATTTCAATCATGATTATGAATGATGATAAAAGAATTAAAGTAATGGTAAATTAATTATTTAATTAATTTATGATACCAATGATCGATTATTGATTAGGTTTCCCATAGTTAGAACCTATTAATAATGAATCAGTTAATTCAAGATGGAATAAGAACCAGTAGTGTGATAAAGATATTGCCTTTGTAGAGCCTGAGTTTCCCACTTTCATGTAAATTCCAAGTTTCATATGCTTCGTAGCTATGAGTGATCACTGTTTGTAAATTATGAATGGATTGGTTTTTGGCTAAAATCCTGGTTTCTATGTTTGTTTCATGCTTCTTGTGATATGGATGAGCCACAAGGCATACTATGGATTTGTAGGGGGGTAGGGAGGCCTGAATGTGATGTGATCCTAGGATGGTTGAACCTAGATGGATGGTATGAGTGTAAGGGAGGACCAATTTAACCAGTTATAGTTAATGTCTAGAGTGGCTAGATATATTAGTTTATGCATGTGGGTCTTAGGGATGACACCAGAGGTGACAAAAAGGATTAAAGCTGGGCTTACCCATTATTGTGAAATCTGGATGTTTGTTTGAATCAGTTGATTGGGTGGTGGTTACGTTATTGTTTTTCTTTTGTCCATGCCCCACTACATGAGGAAGATAGATGCATTTTCTTACTCTCTTTCCATGGGAGGTGAATACATGTGGGGTATTTCATTGGCTTTCTATGTTTAACTCATCATGGTTGGATGAGCTTACTCTCCCTATATATGTTTCAAATACTCATTGAGAAGTTCATTTTCTCACTTTATTTATCCCCTTGTGTCTTGGGAGTTTAGAATGTCTTCCTAGAGATCCTGGTGATATGGAATGTGGTAATTTTTCTAACTAAATTAGTAATGTTTAACCCATGGGGATGAAGGTTGTTGTGATGCAATGTTGTGGTTGATATTTTGAGAAGGTGTGGACTCGGTTTCTTTTTCTTGGATAGAAATATCTTTGTTTAAATGGTAATGTGATGTGATGTGGAAGTAATAATTATTAATTAATGGTTAAGAATTAATTATCACAAAGTAGAACTGATAAAAAAGGGATAAAGTAAATTAATATAGCACTTTAAATGGTTGTTTACTAATAGGATATCTAGAATTAGAAGTGGTAGCTAAGATTCTGATAGAAATTAGCTGTAGTTAAGTCTGATACTAGGTTATTCCCACAGTGTTGTTGTGAGATATAATATAACTTGTACCTTTGGTGTTCCTATACATCAATTACCCCTTTCAGTTAGGGAAACTGACACCCTAAGGATTGAAATCCATTGGGGGTTTTCCCCAATATCCCAGTGGGAGGATGGATGGGTGATTAGCCCCTTTGGCCACACTATTTTCTCTTGTTAGTTACTTGTTATGGTATAAACGTTCGTTAGTTTTCCCAATATATGTTTGTAGAGGGTAGTAATGGCTTGTGGATATTTCACACACAAGTATTCTGGATATGGTTTCCTAATGTGTACTATAGTTATTATGTCTACTGGTTGTGATGGATTTAGGATCTTTACCCTATGTATGGGTTTTTATGTATTGATGTATAATAATTGATGTATGATACAATTTTTGTGAGATTTTCTAGATCCCAGAAACTACCTGGTTACTTTTGGTTATGTGGACATGGTGGTGTGTTGCATGAGGTGCATGTTCTAGTGCTTTGACCATGTGTTTTGACGCTATAATATTGATAGAGAGATTCTCAGGACGTGTGATGTTGGGGAAGAGAGACAAAATAGTGGGGGAGTGAGAGCATGATACCCTTGATATTATTTATTATGTTATATTCACTTGTATGAGATAGTTGGTGAGAGTATCCATGATGAGTCTGGAACTTAGTATACATATTTAGGTGACAATTTTGTTTAACTTGTTGATCATTGTACTTTAGCATTCTTTATTTACCTTTTTCAAAAGAGGATCTGGGGAGGATACTACTGAGTATACTATTTCAATCAGCATATGTATATATAATCTATTTTCAAGTCAGATAGAGTAGTTTGGTGATCAGGCTGGTTACTACTAGCTTGTGGGTTTCGTGAGCTGTTTGGGAATCATGGCCAATGTCATATTTACATTATTTTGGTGATTACAGTTTTCCATTTCAGTTTTCGTAGTTCTTGCATTAAATTACATATGTGTACTTGGGTTTTCTTTTGTATTGTATTTTTATTAATAGTGGGTTGGTGTCTGTATTATCTTTCTCTTCCTCATGTGTTTATCTTAGAGGGTAATGCCTCCCATATACATGTTTATTATACCCTCAGTATTAGACTCCAACCTAGGACCATCTAGAGGAGGGACTTGGGGGTCACTATCTCTCTTCTCCCATTACCATCCCATGAGGGGTACACATTATGGGGAGGGGGTCATGACACAAAGTCAAAAAGGTTATGGGATTTTGGTGGTTAGAGGAAGTCTAAGACATTTATCTGGTAAGCCTAGATCGAAGATGTTATGGTATGTGAGTGTTTATCATAATTCAAAATAGATATTGGGTGGATATGGGGATCTTATTTCTATAAAGCTATGTGATACCAGTGGTTAAGAAATGTGTGAAATGTTTTGGATTTGTTTTTAGCTTATTATGAAGTGAATGTATTGGTTATTATCCTTTATATATGGTATGGATAATATTATTTCTCCCATATTCACGAGTTATGTTACATTCCTTTGTAATATTTTCATATCTCATTATTATTGAGTTATTTTTTCATAGTCCTTTTACCCAAGTATTATGTTATACCGAAGCCTTGTGTCATGAATCTTGATTATGGTCCTTGTTTTATTGAGTATGATATTACTTATTATATTTTAATGTACCATAATTATGATCTCAAATCCATATTATTATTTATGATCATAGGTTTATATCTCTTATGTTCACACCATAGTGAGCATTTGAGCTCACATTTTATTCTCTTTTATTTCCCTTGGTTATGAAGAAGATTATTCGGTAAGATATTTATAGAATGGTATAATGAGTGAGTTATTTTTCAGGTGATTTAGTTTTATTATTTGAAATTTTTAGAAATATTTTTTTTTCAGAAATGAAATGTTATTTCAGTAAAAAATGTCAGTTTTACATTGTATGGTTTTTATTAATTCTTTGAAACTCTGAACCAAAATAAAATTTCCAACACGGGTGAATCAATATTTTTAATTTATATTGTAATTATAAAAGGTTATGTTTTTGTATTTGTAGTTGAAATCTATAAAATAATTACAAAAATATGTTATTAGCATCAAATATTGAATTATAGGTTTGGGGTATCACAATTGGTATTAGTGTAGGTTTTAGATAACATTATTGGTCAGTATGTTATCATATTATTATAATTTTGGATTTTTGAATATGATCACGGGTTAATAAGTTTAAGTTTGATCATAGTTTTGAATTCATAGATAATATATTGAGGTTTTATGCGATTTCATTTTATAGTGATTAATAATATTTGGAGAAAAATGTTATTTGGTCTCAAGAAAGATACATGATTATAATATAGATAACTCTTGGGGGTAGTGTGTGATTTAATTTTTAGGTAGTTATGTATAATTGGGATAATAGGTTTATAGATTTTTGGAATACAATTTGAGAAATATAGATGACCTTGGTGGTTGGAATGTGATTCTGTGAAAAAGGTGATTCTAGTTATTTTGGGAAAAGATTAATATATTTTTGAGAGAATTTATGATTAAGGTAATATTTATTGATATGTGATTGCATGTTTTTTTATAAAAGCGTAATTTTTTAGAGTATATGTTTCCATGATTTATTCCCAAGAATATCGTATGAATGATCCTAAATAATTATGGTTTCATTATTTATATGGATTACATTATTGGTTTTAAGGGGACTAAACTAATGGAATCCACAGTTAAAATGAAATATATTTAGTTCGAACCAATAGTTTCATATTTGATGTGAATAAATCATTTGTACAAATTATGGTCTCATATGATATGACATATTATGATTTACGTTTCATATTATTATGTCTATTTACTATAATTTGGTTTGAAATTATCCAAATAGTTTATGTTTTACTATTTAGATTATTATAGGAACATAAAAATGATGTTATGATTGTTTTTTCCCATGAACCTCCTAATACCAAATAAAGAGGAACATTTTCCAAAAAAATTCTATGAAAAATGGAAATAATGGTATATGACTATTATGCGAGGTAAGATAAGTTTCTAATTATCCCCAAAGGTAGTGGGGATACTTTCTCACTTGAAATTATATCTTGATTCTTATCTATATTTATAACACTCTAATATATTTTCAATCGTGTAAAACATTAAAATAATCTATGAGCGTGTAATTTCTTTAAGGGGGTAGAATGTAACAATATAAGATTTAAAAATGGTTTTTCCATTGAATAAAATCATATAAAAAATATACTATTACATGAAAAACTAAACTACAAAAAATCATGACATATGTTTCTTTAATACATGATGAAAATTATATGAAACATCAATAAAGAAATTAAAAGAATGTTAAAACCCAAATTAACTGAAAAGATAATAATAAATTAAAATGCTTTATTATTATAAACATATATTTTAATTTCCTTAAATATTGTTATTATTATAATTATTATTTTATATATTGAAGATATTTTTTTAATACAAATTACCTATAAAAATATAATTGTCAAAAGATAAATAAATAAAATTTAACGGGATTTGATTAGAATGATTTTAGGTCAAAAATGTAACTTTTTCATACAATTATTTTAAAGTGAAATAAATTTTTATTTTAAATCAATTCAATTAATTTTAATGAATTATTATTCTAAAAATTTTCAATATAAAAACAAATACATTTATACTCATTTTAGTAGTAATTAATATGATAAAATATTAAAAAACTAAATATTTAAAATAATTATTCTTAAATAGATTTTCATTATTATTATTTTTTAAAAAAGTTGAATATCCAAATTTCATAATTTAAATTTAGTATAATGAAAGAAATTTTTGGATTCATCGAGTTGAAATTATCCTTGCTTGATGTTTTGGTATTTTTCTAAAAAAATTGAATTCTTTTTGAATAGTAAAAAAATGCATATTTTTTTTATAAAAACATTACTCGTATTGAAATATCATCTTATATGAATGGATTAAATATTAATAAATCATTTTTATGAAAAAATGTATTTATAGGGAAAATAATTCATCAAAAATAATTTTTTGAATTAAAAAACTATTGTTTTACATTTTAGAAACATAGTTATATTTTATTATAAGAAAAATAATATTTTTGGAAATATTCCTTTAATTAAGTATTTAGTAGATTCCATTCCACTTTAATATGATTTTAAAGTCAAATAAACCTTATTTTATAAATTATAAAAAAATTAATTTCACCATAATAAAAAATACTGGACTAAATAAATATAAATTGATTTTATGTTTAAAAATAAATTTTTAAATTTTTTTCCAATTATATCTACCTTTATTGATTTTAATTTTCATTATAACTTCAAATTTATTTCCACAAAACTCATTACGTATTTGGAATCATCATAATATAAAATACATAATATGTTTATTTTTAATTTTTGGACATAAAAATAAGTTACCTAGGTAATAGCTAGTCCCCACAATAAAGGATAAACTAAGGTAAATATTTTAAATAAATATATAATGTCCTGAAATATCAGAAACCCTTATCAATTATTTGGTATATGGGTTAATTATAGACCATGACATCTCTTATCTCATTAGCTGTCAATTTTTGATCCACTTGAATTGAATATGACATGCCTTTTATAGTAATAATTAAGTATTTAGAAAAATATCAATGTACCACTTATAAAATGACCCATCATCCACCATTTACAAGTCACTCCTAAAATTAAAATTCTATTCCATAGTCTATCTTAATTTATCTCTACAAATCCTCACACACATTCTTTAGCAATTAGTCAAGTGAAATTTATTTAATTCCTTCAAAACCTAGAAGGATTACAAGATATGAAAATAATTATTCATCATAACAAATGTCTTCTTATCATTATTTAATTATGATCTTCATCCTATAAAACTTATTGAATTTAATTTATCTTTTTAATAAGATGCCTTTTAAATAATTAATCTTATATAAAAGTGATATTATGATAATATATTATTTATCAATTTATTTTATATAACGTATTCTTGTTTGTGTGGGTATATTACTAACATGAACGATATTTTAACATTTAAATCATTAATTAATAATAAAATATAAATAGTTTTAATATGATATAATACTAATCATTTTAAATATTTTAAAATTTTTATAGTTTAAATGTTCAAAAGTATATTCACTAATAGATTCAATTCCTTTTTATTTCAATAGTTATTAAACAATTTATTTTATGATTTCAATGTAAACAATTACCATGCGTTATGTGAATGGACTGTTGAATTATTTAAATTTGAGAGGTGTTGAAATCATGAACATGTAGAAATGATTGAAACCAGAAAACCAAAGATTTCAAGAAGAAATAATCATTAATACTCAAACATTAACTTTAACTAAATTAAGTTAATATATGAATAATAAGAAATCATAAATTCATGGTATTTATTAAATTAGGAAACAATAATATTGTTAATAATAATAATAATAAACCTAAATTGATTAAAATCGAGAGTTAGAGCATATCGGACATATCATAATTCCAATGTAAGGTTTTTTTCATCTTAATTTTCTATCATTGATATGTGCTTGATTTTTACCAATTGTTTTCCTTTATATGGTTTATATACTACTGATGAAATTTATCTATAAAAAAATTCATAATTTTAAATTCATTTAAGGATTCAATTAAAATTTTCTCAATGAAGGTGTTTTTGACTCAAATGTTACAAATTTCATAAGGGTTTATTTTTGAATCTCACTCTAAAATCGATATAGTTTATGTATTAATTTGAATTTGGGGAAATTATATTTTATTTAAATTTAATAAACAATATATATTCTTCTATGGTTAATTTTTTATACTATAAATAACTTCTATTCATTATACAACATATTGGATCAAAATTATACTAAATGGATGCTTATAAGTGGAGATGAACTTATCTCTTCTTTATAATCGAGAGTCATTCCAATCTAGGACCATATTCTTTACATGGATTAAAAAATTCTCTTATACATTCATAAATTATTACATAATGTCATTTTATGATATATTTTTCATTCAATACCAATTTTTAAAAGGAATCAATTAATTTTTTTTAGAAGTTAATTTTTGGAATTTCATTCCAAAATTTTGAAAATATAACTTTTAAAACTTTTTATACATAAAATAAATTTCATATTATTATAAATATTATTTATGACTTTTGCAATCAAAGAATTCATCGTTTTATAATTTAATCACTATTCCAATTGTTTTGATAAGTCTTCAATTGAAAAATAAATGTTATCAAGTAAAATTATATTTCTTCTCATTTCTTCTAAGAAACTTTCATATTTTTTTATATAATGAATATTTTACTCTTTTTAAAATTTATTTAATGTTTTTATAACTCACCAGAGATGTACCCTAATGATACCATCCACATAACATCTCTATTTACAATGAATATGGAAATGTTTTAAATAATTTTAATGAAACTAATTTCATTGCAAAGGGTTAGTGAAGGTATGATGTAATTATGAATTATTTATTATTTTTAGAGAACACATATGTATGGTTTATCAATTATGTAATGAGTGGATATATTATATCCCTAAAATTAAATGGGTAATTATTTATATATCATGAGAATTTTTTTGGTGTGTGGGTGGTTAGCCCAAGTCAAAATTGTTTTCGGACGTGGGTGGTTAGACTATTTCCCAAAGGTTATGGGATAACAGTGGTTTTCAAATGTCCAAAATGATATAGGGATGAGTGGTCAGACTATTTCCAAAAGGTAAAGATACATGGGTTGTTATCCCAAGTATGAAATCTTATGGTTTGGAAGTTATCCTATTATGTAGTGATTTTTTTGTGGTTATACATGAAATATGTTACAAATTAAATTCTTATTATTATTCAATAACAATGTGTTATTCCTCATTCCATTGTTGTGTTTTTTAGCTTTAGATTATTGACTTATGTTTTCACACACTTTTTACTCAAGTCTTATGTTACTCTAAATAGTTATTCCTTGAATCAAGATTTATAAACCATATTTTTTAAGCTATGATATTACATAGGATATGTTTATGTACATAAATATTTTTCTCATATCCACATTGTCATTTATGACTTGGCGTTGAAATATCTTATGTTCAAAACATAATATTATTTTAAGCCCACCCTTATTTTGTTTCCATTTCCCTAGGTTGTGTATAAGATTATTATATTGATATTTATAAAAAGCATTCATGAGGGGATTATTTTTTTGGATTTTTTTAGGTATTATTGTTAATCATTAAAGTGTTTTAGCCTTGTAAGAAAATTAATTTCATTATAGGGGGAACAATGTGGGAATTAATATGTATGGTTTTTCATAATTCTATGAAACTCTAAACCAGAAATTTCTTTGATATGTATGTGAATCAATATTATTTATTTATTTTGTAATTATGGATGTTTATGTTTTGGTCACTTCATATTTTATCGAAACTAGTTTGTAAAAAATATGTCCATAGAACTATATTCAGGTTTATAGGTCTAGGGTGTCCCACTAACCAAGTACACAGTGTCCCTCTATAGAAAATTTAATTCACATTATAACCTCTCAAACCCCCTAAAAATCACAGTTTTCCTCCACCACTAAAGAAAAAAATATTGAAAAATCTTCTCCTATATTTCAATTTTTTCTAGAAATGAAAATTATCTATCATAATTCAATATCCAAAAAATTTCATAATTTAAAATCCACCAAAACATTTATTTTCATTAAATCCACTGATTTGATTTGGTGTTGGTCATTCCATAGCCCCATATTCAAACTCTAGCCATGTGATATTGTATAAAAATCCTCCTCAGTTGGTACCTTTCCCTTATCAGGGTCAAAAAACAAGAATTATTCTTTGATAACCATGTTCGTAAACTGGGATTGAGTATAATTATGTATGAGACTAACAATGGTGACCTAAAACATTAATAATCTATAAATTCATTGTATGTGATATTAAAATTATAATCTCAACACATAAACATAAATACTCATTGTATCTTTGGTTTATGTCAATACACTCCTGATCAACCATATTATTTTTTATCATTGTGATTGTAGAATCTTAGCAGGTCACATAATATAACCAGGGGTATGCTAGATTTCTACCCATATTTTCATCTCATGATTCTCAATAACTACAATTTTTAGTAAACCCAACTATATAACCCAACATGAAGATATTTTAAATACATAAAAATGAATCCATTGAATAATCCTTTGTTGGAAGGAAACACAATTAAAATCATTTATCCAAATATGGTTGGCATTACTCCCAAATAATATCATAACTCATCTCACAGTTGTAATTACACCTAATAAACCACTATAAATATATATATATATATCTTTTAAATTACATGCAATCTAAATAGAATATATTACTATGGAATGGATTACAATCAACATGTTTTCACATAATCTCCCAGTTGTAATTACACCAAGCCATTCCTTGATTAGATTCATAGTCAAAATTATACTCAAACCCTTAAATTTTCAATTCCATTTAACATAAAATAAAAAATAAAAAATTGCGTAATTTAGAATACTTCAAACAATATAGCCAAATTCAACATTAACATACAAATAATCAGAAAGATATGAGGCAGATCAACATGAACTAATAGAAAGTCTTCCTATGTTAATGCTTCTATTATCATGATCTTGTTTCAAAATGGTTATATGTAACTTATATCCATGGTTATGAAATTATTGTTTCTATAAATGACCTATAGACATGGTCAAAGCATGAACATTGCGATAATTTTACCCACACATGTGAAGGTATTTATTTATTTTATGTGAACAACACCAAAATGAGCCTATGACCATGATTGAACTTTAAATGTGGAAAGTTCCACTGGTCCTAAATTCTATTTCCATCATTATGTATAACCATGGCCATATATTTTAGGGCTAGGGGATATGCCATTTTTTAGAGGACAACATTTCTATAGAGGGGATATGACCATGTTCAGCCATGGGAATGATATTTAATAAATAATATTTAAATATTTTAATGAAATACTATATATATATATATTAATAAATTAAGTATAATGGAAATGAAATCATATACATATGATGGGGATCAGAATTTGAAACCCAAAAACAAATTTTTTAAAAAAAATCAACATATAGCTATAGAAAATGTCAATAGATATGGAAGTGGGGGATATTTCAACAACAATCTCTTCCATTGAAGGAGTAATTGTGTCTATATCCTATATACATGGTTTGGGAAACTCTATCCATGGTCACATACACTGTTTAATAGTGATTTTTCTAGAAATTATTGGTTGGAAACTCACCAAACATCGATATGCACGTCTTATTTGGTTCTATGTTCACACATGACCACTTTCCAAATCCCACCTCATCTAAGGATACTCCAATGTTATCCTAAAACTATTACAATTTCACTATCATAAGGATCTATGCAACACATATTAAATGTGCACTAGATCTTAACTTATCCATGGACACTACTAAATTTACCACATTTAATTTCATAGAAGATTTGGTTTAGATGCATCACCTTTGAAGACTATATATTTAGAGTCGCAACCCATCATTTCCCATTCATGTCCCAAACAAGGATTTCCCACTTCTGAATGTAGAAATAAACTAATTTTTATTTTATTTTATATAAATCACACATGGTTGGAATGATCTCATATTACATGAGGCATATAATGAATCATAATCTATAATTAAAGGATATGGGCCACATAAAACTAGATCATTAGAGCCTCCCCAAGAAATATAGAATTATGATTTGACACAAATTGGTAAATATCACTAATAATAACAATAAATACTGATTTAGGGAACAACCAATAGAAAATATAGAATTCATAAGAGAAATATTAATTGAAAGATAGATATCATTATAATTTTTAGGGACTAACATTATTATAGTTTCCATGATCATAATAAGAATGTTTAGATTTTTACAAACATTGTGAAATAGTAAGAGTGAAATGGTTAGAGATGTGTTGTCTAGAATGAAAGGGAGTGATGGTATTCCTTAAATAATTATAATTTTGTAATATTTATTTACATTTTTTAAGAATAAAAAAACACCAATCAAGAACTCCTCATGACTCTATTGGGTAGTCACTCCTAAGAGACCATCCAAATAGTGTCACTCATATAACCACCCCTTACCATGGAGGGTCCACAAGATTATATGTACAAGGCAAAAGGGTACCTAGTTGCAGGGTAATAGGTACCAAGTAGAGTCTATCTTAAAAATAAAACTTCCAAACATGAGTTCTCTTCCACAAAACTATCCCCACCCCCTGCATATACCACTTACTCCCCAAAAATAAATAATTTCATCATATTTTGTTAAAATTATATTATATTATACATATAAAATAGTTTTAATATTGAAACCTAACTACTATATAATGAATCATCCTCAATACATTCCACTGGTAATCAATGAGTCCCATTGAAGAAAAGATCCAAACACTTAACTTGTTTATCCAACTCTTTCTCTCATGTATCCTTTGGATAAACCCATGATAAAATGTAACACATATCATAAGGAATATATTTTCTCAATGGATCTTTTTGAACTGATACACAATAAAAAATAGTTATATCATGATTGTGGAATCACACTCTCTCTTGGAATCATTGACTAAGATCACATTAGAAGTGTTATTGTGCTATCTCCTGAGATAAGATACATATAATACATTGAGAATAGTAAAATATTTATAATTAACCTCAATCTACATTCTATTTCATCAATCCTCTTGGTAACTCAAACATCCCCAGGAATATGTACCAATATTACGAACCTCATTATCTTCCCATAACCCAAATGAGGCTATACTCTAAAAAATACTCAATCTACCACCAAAAACTAATAATAAATAAATCTCTTATGGATATACAGTCACTACATGATTTTATTGGTTTCTAACCCCTTATAAATCAAATGAACACCATCAGAGGTATCCTTCATGACACTCTACCTCACATTGGTAGATTCTATTTACTATAACTAACATTTAGGTGATCAATAAATATTTCCACAAAGGCCCCAAAATGTGTCAACTAAATTTATCCAAGATAATTATTATTATATGGAAACCTAAAAAGTAAGAGATGCTTCAAACATGAACATACAAAATCTATAACACATTCTTATAGTATTTTGTAAGATCAAATTTATATTCTTTGTAAGAGTAATTGGTGAGGAACATATGAATATGTGTATCAAGTGCCTTATGTAGACCCCTTTATGAGTGTGATGTAGTAGGATTTTCAATTTGATAAATTTCTCTTTTCCCACCCCATTGAGACATAATATCTCTCAAAAAGATAAATGACATATATTTCCAAAGGAATTGATCTCCAAAGATGGTAATAAATATGAACCCTTGATCAATTGGTGTATAATTACCGACACCACAAAATTTCTAATGGGAATCCCCGGCAATAAAATCAAAATATCCATCGTTAAGTAATCTTAATTATACATAGAAATGGGTAATAGATAAAAAATTGATGAATGGCACTGATTCTAGACACCTAGGAATGAGTGAGGCTTTACAAAAAAACCCTAATGTTCTTATGCATTCTAGGCCACAAATAAAACTTCTGTTGTCATGATACATATTAATAATCCCTTAATGAAGACCCCAAACTGTGGTGTGTGAGTTTGACATCAACTTCTCACACATTCCCCTAAGGACTACTTCATGACCCCATATAAAATGAATATCATAATTATATAGGGACGAATCAAGATTTGGATCTCACCATATATATTATCACTCATCACATGAGGACTTGAATAATTAAATTGACACTAATTTACCCTTTCAAGGAGTGAATAGGAAGTGTCTAAAGAGAAAATGATTTATTTAGCATGATAATTATAGATAAAGAGATGCATTTCTATGAAGAGTACCATACAAAAACACTCACTACTCACATTTTGTATCTTTTAATCCCGAACATTACTACATATAAGATCAGCTATGATATTACCCTTCTAATTGGTATATGAAATATCAAAATCAAAGGACTAAAGAATCCCAACCCACCTTCACTACTAAAGGATCATGTAATAAATGAATTTTTTTCCTAATTTTAGTATGGTAAGTATACACTGTAGTCTATTCTCCCAACAAGTAGTAATGAAAACACCTCTTTGTGTTCACTACCCCCACCTCATAAAATTGTGAGTTAGAAAATAAAAATAACATAACCTCAACTTCATAGATCCATAGGCAACCATAAACATATTGTGAATTAGGAAATAACTATAATAGACGCATGGCGAATGAAAATATTAGTTTTACTAATTATTAGGATTATTTATGTTGAATAATAATGTGGATTTGAACCTTCCCTTTTTTGTCTAAGAGTCTCTCTCACAAAAAATAAACTACATGATCATCACTATATTCTTATTCAAGGAAATTATCAAGAATATTAAGTAAGATATGTCTTAAATAAACATCATGTTGTAAAAAACCAATACCAAGAAACAGAAAATCTAAAAAATAATTCTTGGTTCTCTCCTAAGAAAATAAATCCTTTAACTTATAATGATCTATTGAAACTATATCCTTGGAAACCATATTCCCTAATAAGAATATTATATTGATATATAATTGAATATTTGAGGGAATACCATATAGATGATGCTTGCTAAATGTTTTCAATAAAATATCCACATGCCAACTATGACCCACATTAACCATAAGAATAATGAAATATTATTAAATAATAACGTCATAGATGAATCCAAATTTGGAATGGACTTGATTCATAAGGACCGTTATTTCTAATGGTGCATTCATCAATAATAATAGAACCAAAAATATATTTATACATTCCATGCCTTCTCTAAAATATAACATGAGGATTATTAAAAGAAGTCACACCCAATGGTGGACAAACTAACATAAAATCAATTTTGTAGAAGTAATTTTCTCCCCTCAAATAGCTAAATATGCCATCCATACAAGGTAGGGGATACCATCTACTGATTATAACCTATTTCAATCTTATATAGTGTACACATAATGGAAATGAATTGACCACCTTCATGGAAAAAAACCTAGGAGAACCTCGCTGGAATGTGCCAGTGATGATGAATACATCCACCTCAAATCCTCTACCCGACCATTCTAATTTCTAAGATATGATCATTCTATCTCATATGATGGAAAGGATATGTGGTATTTATCTTTAATAAGATCAATCATAATATCAACCACACTATAATCCAAAAAATAGGAAATATTCAATTAATACATCCTGGATCTAGTCAACAGTAGGAGGAAGGGCCAGTAATTTAATCTACTCATAATACAGAACAAAATAGTACAACTAGGACAAAATAATTCCCTATTACCCATGGTCCGGCCAGTAACTAACTACCTGTAAATACAACCCATGAAGAAGGTGTAACATTCAAAATTATTATATAATAAAACACCTACTAGTGATAGAAGAAGATGTGGTAATGAGACTGAATCATCCAATCCATCCAAAGAAAATATCAAAACTACCCATCATTAATATAAATAAATCCCAATGAAGGCTATATCAAGTGATCTTTAAAGATCACTATGGGAATATCTAAACACACTCTCATTGAACCTTTAATGTTTCATCAATAGAGAACACCCTATATAGATACTCCAAGGTCAAAATAAACCCAACAAAAAACTAAGTTAACAAAAATGATTTTGATTCACCTTTTTATAATAATCATGATAAAAGGATGGATTCTACTAAAACCATACATCAAAATATTAATGAATACACCTCATGATCTAGAGGATTTGTCTCAATATCATTCCATTATCCCGAGACTCCATCATGAGACCCTATATATTGACTTCTATGAGGTTTCTCACACTATTTCCAAAATATCCCCTAACCCTAGTCATAAAATGCACCTATACACCCTAAATGTCCATAGAGACCCCATTTTACACTTTTTTTGTGGGACTCTAAGACCTAAACCAATGCCCTGTATCTATCTATAACCATACTTCTACCTGAATATAGAGTTCTCCTAAAAATCTATTACTGATGTCCTATCCCCATAATTATTCAACACTCCATCGACTATTGGTGGATATGATATCATACATGATGAGTACCATCACACCAATGACACTCAAAAAACATTTTCCCTATGGTAGAAGAGATGAACGACCACTCAAATTAGTGAATCCAACATCACCTTAGTGTAAATAGAGAAATATTCAATCCCTACTACAGGAAGATCTACTGGTGGTCCCCATAGTAGAAGACAATAGAATAGATCCCACCCCACATTCATGTTCCTCTCAATAATGAGGTTTTTATTAACCACCTCTAAAAATGATTGTAGTTAATTTATATTCTTATAACCCTAAACTACATAAATAAACCCACAATCTAATAAAAATGGTTTTAAAATTGGATCTATAAGAGTAATATTATTTGGCCTCATGAGTTTCATTTTTTGGCATATAGTTCACATCAATATGGTCTTTTCTGTTGTATTGGTGACTATAAAATTTGTATGGTGGGGAGAAGACCATAAATAGTCTATGAGAATGTTACATGTTCTATAAAAATTTCGAAATTTTTTTAAGGTGACCTGCTATTTGACAAAAATTTGATGTAATTGTGGTCTTGTTATGACTCATGGATACAAGTATTCAGGTTATGCCTGGTAAATTGAAAATTTTATCAAATGGGTTTTGATCAATGAGAATTAGAATAAGTGATTATGATATTATCTAATATCTATTATAGGTTATATAACAGTTAGGTAGTATGACCAGCTATGATTTTTGGGAAATAAACCGGTTGATATACACGTCAATGTAATTTTACTTCTTTTGGAAAGAAAGTTGACATGTGAAAAGATATGGGTCCTTGAATTTTTAATATAGTCTTGGGGGAGAGAGTATGGATTATACTTGAAAGAGTTGGGTTTTTATTATATAGGATCATATAGAATATAGAATCTAGTATTGGCTAGTAATTTTAACCAATAGGGTGTGATATCCATGAATCATTAATTTTTTAATACCATTGGAAGTGGGGAATCATCATAGAGTTGATGGAAATTATCAGCATCAAAAGGAATGATCTAGTAGGTTTTTTTCAATGCTCGATGTGATGTGGTATCAACTAGTGTGTTCATGAATTTTTTAGAAAGATATATTATAAATCATATGAAAGAGTCTTATATAAAACAACCAACAAAATAAATATCCAGGGAATGTTTCAAATTTTTGTTTGACCAATGGAGATTGTTTTGGTGTGATAAAATTATGAAAATAACCAAAATGAGCAATTATATTTGGGTTGTGCATCGAGTTTTGGTGACTTAGATGATTTTTGGAGGATTCACAATGATAAATCATAGTGTTGAAAAGATTTTTGGTTGGGAGGTTTCACCACCCTGGACCATTTTGATCTATTAAATTATTTTAATTTTTACTTAATATTTGAGGCTATAACAATTTGATACTAAAAATTGTATATTTAAATGTTTTGAGATGATAGATATTGTTTAATTATTTAGAATAATAATTTGGCTTGAATCTTTGGTTGGACATGTTCTTTTGGACCCCATATAGGTTTTAAGGTTGTTGGAATTAGATGGGAATACAATCATATGAATTTCTTCAGCATGGGGATGTAATTTAAAAAAAAATTAAATAGAAAATAGGATTGCGGATAGTACAAATGTAATGATTTTTGTTGACTGTTTAGGGTTGTGGAATTTGTGTATTTTTTGAGTTTTAGTATAATTTTGAGAAAAATAAAATTCAAAAAAAATCATACATGTGGAATGAAAATATTATGTGTGTGATAAAAAAGATCTGCATCAATGGAGATATATTTTGTTTAGAAATTACATATTACATATTGAAATAAAAATATTATGTATGAGATATATATATTAAGTAAGTGTAAACAGTGTTTCATAATTTATTTATCTATGTGAAATACATCACATATGAAAATAAATATATTACATATGGGTAAAAAATATTATATATAATAATCCATCTAAATAGTATATACTGTGTATGAGAAATATATATTATATATCATAAAAAATATTACATGACAAATTTTGGATTAGGGAAGAATATTTTGTATGGGAGAAAGATATTAAATATGGGTTCTTTCTTTTTGGGAAAACCATATGAATATAAAATTCTATTACCTATCAATTTTTATGATGTGAAATAACATAGGTATTAGAGAAAAGAATATTACTAGTGGATATTTTCTTAAAATAAAACCAAAAAGTTGGGATACCATATTATGTAAGGGAGTTTTACTAAGTTCAAAACAATACATAGAGAGTAAAACATTACATATATGGGAATAATATAATACATAATGAATTTGGTAAAGGTAAAAACCTTACACAATAGAGATTTATATAATATGAGGTTATATATATTGATATGTCTTATTTTTATTCTCCCCTAGTGATATGTAATGTTTTTTTGGAAATCCCAGTGTTGTAAAACTATTAATTTTAGTGAAGTTTTCTACTTTTTTCTAAAATATTAATTATTTATTTAAATGAAATAAAAATAGGTTTTATGCTAATAAATAGGTAGTGAACACTTAAATCCTTCCCTTAATTTCTCTCTTTTTATCCAAAGGGTATATTCATCAATACCTTTTGGAGTCGAGTGTCCTTTTTTGGGTTATATTAATATGAAAATTGGGCAATCTATATTGATTCCATTTTGGTTTCTTCCCCTATTTATTCACTTCTATTTTTTATTGAATTAGATAATTATTCAGTGCATACTAAACTAGAAAATAGAGGAATTGAGCTAATATTATTGGGATTAATATTATCTTTCTTAAATTGTATCCTGAGAAGTTAATCAAACTAGTTTTTCATTGGATTCACTAATGTTATTACTACCCAAAATTATATTAGTATTTCTTCTATTTCAAGTAAAGGTAATTATTGTTTTGGAATACGACATTAGGTATTTTATGTGCTAAGAGTTGTGGTGTATATTGAGGGTTATCATGTAACACCCTAGGATTTTATGAGAAATATTTTTTTTATCTTATGTTATACAGAACACCAAAGGAATCTTTCACAGCACAAAATATTGACATGGCTTGCATTACACGCAATCACGACCTTCCTCGATAGCGTGTGTAGTACGCAATACTAGGTTTCACTAAACAACAATATATTATTATGGACTAGCCGTTATGAATAGTATTAACTAAATTTTTAATTTTATAACATTATTATTCATCTTACACATTTTATATAACATGGTAAGATAGAAAAATAAATTTTCCGGGCAAAATAAGTATTTTTAAAAATGTGCAGTTTTGCCGCCTTTTGATGGCGCACCCACATTAAATATTGTTTTGACATGTTTATAAGTTTAATTTGAAAAAATAAAATTATTCTTTGGAATCAGGATATAAAAAATTACTTTGGAAATTTTTTTGATATTTTTCTGATAACTTTCATATTTTGATGAATAGTAACAATACACTAATTTTTAATTGAAAACAACACTTTTCATTGAGATGATTTATATGGTTAAATTATAATATTGAATGGTTTTAAAGTATAAATATAATATATATGTACCATTTAATTTAATATATATCATTATCATTAATTTCACATTGAATTCATAGGTAAAAACATTTCAATCTTTGACAATGTTTTAACTTCTAAAACCAGTTTTCTTAACAACGGGATTAATTTTAAATTAATTGCTGCAACTTATGTGTTTTGAATTTTGAAAAATGGATTCCATATTTGGAATTAGTTTATCCAAATTATGTTAATTGGCTACTTTTTATTTTTGGGCATTATGAATAGTAACTACGGTAAATTTTATTTACCATAGTTAAAGGTAAATCGGGTAATTAAGGGTAAATATAAGATTATAAAATTACCCTAAAACCTGAAAAAATCACATTAGTTGACTAAAAGTATACCCTTATCACCTAAGGGTCGGATTAAATTCTTTTAATGGTCTTTTTTCCATGAAAACAATTTAATTATTATTAAATCCAAAGAAAGTAAAAACATGTCACTTTCTTAAATCTTATAAGTATAATAATTTTAATTTAGTGATAAACATAATGAAACTTAGAACTTAAATAGTCTAAAAAAATATAATACAATTATCTACATCATAAGAATTTATTTAGAATTTTTAGGGATTAAATAATTATCATTAATTATGACACAATAGTGATGTTGAAATTATTTGTTTAATTAAAATATCAAATAAATTGTTTCAAAAATATTAAAATAAATATTATATGAACTATTTGATGTGATCCACTAATTTTCTAGATATTTATGACATTTTATGAATCTATTAAATCCTTTAGTTAGAACATATCTTTTGTATATATTTTATTTAAATTCAAATAAATGAATAGTGTCGAAATTGACACTATTGTTATTTTATAAAAATAACATATTATAAAATTGTTTAAAAATAACAAAAATAATTAAAATTTATAAATTAAAATTTATATGGTCGAAAATGTCATAAAGTGTCAAATTATGTAAAATTCACAACACATATGTAATTATTTATAATAATTTAAATTTTAGAATATTATTACCATAAATAAAATTAAATTGATAAATAAACATAAATAAAGTTGATAATGTTTAAAATAAATTCCTAACATGTTTAGATTTTATTTGTTGATGATATTACAACCCTATATCATCATATAATTGGGTATGAGTCATTTTGGAAGTTTTTAAGTGGGGTTGGGATTTAATATAATCTAATATTTCTTATATTTTCAAAGGTGCCCCTCTCCTCCCATATAAAAGGGCACCTCCTCCCTCTCCTCCTGACACCAATTTGAGCCTTCAATCTCGGTCAATCCCTGACCATTTCACTTCCTCACTTCCCTAAAAATATCCTAGAGGTCCTGGTCTTCTTCAAAGACCAATTTTAGTGCCCTAAGAGGAGGTCTCAAAGAGGCGCTTCAAAGAAGAGGTAATGTCTGTTACCGATTCATTCAACTTTATTTCTTCTTCTACTTATTCTTATTTAGTTGTTTCATTATGAAGTAATAACATAAGTATCACTCATATACTGATATGTTATTATAAGTATAAAACAACCCTATTTCATCATCTATCCATCCTTCAGAAAACGAAATCACCGCACGTGCGTACGTACGGAATACCGTCTCCACACCGTGGTGTAATCTATTTTCCACCACCACCTTACTTGGATGGGTATAATGGTGTAAATAATGACTATATATGATTATTTTAAATTGATATTAATTCTAAAATAGTATACATACACTCCAGTACAATTCCACAATCATGGGCATGATATCATTGCTCGTGCGTACGTACGGATTACCGTCTCCATGATGCGATGCGACTCATTCTACATGATCATAATTGAATAATGATTATATTAATGAATTTAATGAATAAATATGATATATATTACACTAATTACATTCTGTAAATGAGGTGTCTATAACCTAAAAATATGGATAAAAATTTATTCGACAAAACACACATACGAACATAAAGAAATAAACACACGAATAAAAAGTATCAATGAAATATTACTAATAAAAATCTAAGAATATGACCATATATGATATCATAAAAATAGGTATGATTATGGAATAAGTTAATGACATTATTTAAATCATTATATAAGAGGTTTGGACACATACGAAGCAAATCAGACCTAAGGTAAGGGAAAATCTCGCAATACCAATTTTTGTCTGAGATTGTTTATTCTTTAGAATTTAATGGGGAATATTTATCATCCACATCCATGTTTCCTCAATATGTAATATTATTTCCATCCACCTACAATTGTTTAAATCCAATTTTACCCGTCAGTGAGTTTTTAGTAAAAGATATGAAAGGAATATTTTGTCGTTTTTCGTACAAGGTACTTTTTGACTTTTCTGGCCAAAGTACGGGGAGAATGTTTTTTAACTTATACGGAATGAATGGATTTTTAAAAAATTATTTCCAATAATATTCCTTTACAATTTTTCAAGTTTATTTTTAGTAAACTTCTTTTAGTTTAAAATTGTATGACATGTTAATAAAGGAAAAATGTTTTTGAAGTAGAAAGAATATTTTCCTCAAGAATAGAGTTCAAGTGTTTTATCAAAAGTATTTTCTATCTAAGATAATATAGGGTTTTGTTTCTATCCCTATTATTAAATTGATTTTATTATGTTGTGATGCAGTTATTTTTATGAATTCATTTTTCTTATATGAATTGTTTTATGATGTCACGATGTTTAAGAATCCCATTTTTATTACATGGGTTATGATATGATGTATGATTAATGATTTTGTGGTACACATAAGAATGATATCATTATGATATGGGTGGGACCTATATATCCCTCCAATGAATTGGGTAAAGATTTATATCTCATGAGATAGACATGGATGGAACGGCAGGTTAAACCGGTTCAGTGAAACATGACTGAAACGAGGAGTGAACTCGGTTCAGAAATGGACTTTGTCCACTAAGATAGTCTTGCCAATGAGTCTTGAATACTAAAAAATAATTTTCTATGATTATGTGTGTATTCCACAAAGAATCATGTTTTATGTTATGATTATTGGGATTACATTTCACTTCTATGATCTGTCCCATGTTATGATCTCTTTTGCAGGATAAAATTTTCAAAATGTTATGTTCTTATGAATATGATATGTTTGATATTACTTTTGTTTACCCTTACTGAGCATTTAAGCTCACCCTTCTGTATGTTTTCTTTTCCCCAGGCCATGAAGAAGGATATTATGTAGGATATTCCAAAAATAAACTCTATATATGATGAAATAAATGAGAGACAACGTAGATAATTTATGAACCAGTTGTTTATGATTCCCAATTTCTGAAGACACTATACCTATACGGTCCTCTCATGGTTTTGTTATATTTTTTAATAAGTATTCATCAATTTTGAAGTATTAACCATGTATGTAAAATATGGGTCATTATAGTTGGTATCAGAGGAAAGGTATAGTCATCCTTTGGAAACTAGGATGTGAAATCCTTAGTAATAAACCTAAGGATATGTCTAAGCATAGAAAACAATCTTAGTGTTTTAGAAATGGCCATGAACAACCTATGATAAGACCTTAAGTGTGAAATTTTATTCTTGATTATGTGGTTTTCCTACTATAATTAGTGTTTCTCACACTATTCTTCTTGGTTTTAGTCAATGGCTGGAACTGGAAGGAACCATGTTAATGCGGAATGCGACGGGAAATGTAATGATTTTCCCCCTGAGCAACCAAACGTTATGGGAGCTGGAATGCAAAATCATGTATCCATGCTCACACAAATGAGCAAAGGAAGGAGAAACATTCTGTTGAATCCTTCATGAGGCAGCGTCCACCTTCATTCAGCGGGACTTCTGATCCATTAGTGGTTGAACAATGGACTAGTACCACTGAAAAGATATTTTCAGTTCTTCAATGTTCTAAACATGATAAATTCATCTTAGCAGTGTATCGTTTGGAAGGTGATGCTGATCAATGGTGGAATATTATTAAGAATACGAGGAAAAGAGATGAAATTGAGTCGGTGGAATGGGATGAGTTCAATAACTTATTTTTCAATAAGTATTTCCCTCTTATTCTTCGATCAAAAATGGGGAAGGAGTTTCTTGAACAGAAGAAAAAGGATGATGAATCCGTTGGTACCTACAAAGCAAATTTTAGAAGACTTGCAAGGTATGCTTTCAGAATTATTATCCAACCACAGAGTAAGATTGATCGATTCTTTAGTGGATTAAAACCAAGTCTTATAAGGGCTTTATCCATAAGGGTCTTCAATAGCTATGAGGAAATTGTTTGATGTGCTCTCAAGGTTGAGATGGAGATTTGTGTAACCCATCAGTCACATGGGTTTGATAAGAAGAGGAAATTGGAATTCAAAGGAAAATCTAAAGACCACACTGAAAGGAAGATGAGTTTTCCCTTATGCTCAAAGTGTGGAAAGAAACATGGAAAAAATTGTATTAAGGGGAAAAGAAAATGTTATAAGTGTGGAAAAGAAGGTCATCGGGCAATTGAATGTCGAAATAATGGGAAGAAGATGTCTAATGATGAAAACAAAGGAAGGGATACACAGAATGAACCTACTACACTTCAATGTTTCAAGTGCAAGGAGATGGGGCATTATGCCAATCAATGCCCAAATCCAAGGGTTGATTATGATGATCGACGTCAAAAAACTCTTAAGGCCAAAGACAGAGGAAAGTCACAAGCAATTACTATCGGCGATGTGGAGTACGACAACGAAGTGGTGAAAGGTACACTTACCATCCAATATAAAGTAGAAAATGTTTTATTTGATTCTGGATCCACCCACTAATTTATATCTGAAGAATTTTCTAAGGGTATCGCTGTATTACCTCAACAATTAGATGTTGAGTTGGCTGTGACAACTCTTAATGGCACAACAATCGCATCAAAAGTTTACAATTATTCTCCGATTGAAGTTTGTGGGAAAGTGCTTCCTACAAATCTTGTGATCCTTCCTATAGTGGAATTTGATTTGATTCATGGCATGGATTGGCTTTATTTATATGGAGCTCATATCAATTTCCAAAGAAGGGAAGTCACATTTCATATTCCAGATCAATCTATGATCGTCTATCGATGCAAGGATGAACATAACCTTCCAGTGGAAATTTCTTCAATCTTATGGGTCTTGATTCCACTAAATGAAGGATATTTTTCTCAAATGGTTGGAGAGAAACTCATGATTAATAATATACCAATTGTATGGGAATTTGATGATGTCTTTCTAGAGGAATTTCTAGGTCTTCCACCAAATCGTGATATTGAGTTTTCAATAGAACTCATACCGAGTGCTTTGCCTATTTCAGAGACACCTTATAGAATGGCGCCAATTGAGTTGTAGGAATTGAAGAAGAAACTCCAAGAGAATCTTGATAAAGGATTCATATACCCTATTTTGTCACCTTTGGGAGAACCTGTTCTATTTGTTAAGAAGAAAGATGGATCAATGAGACTCTGCATTGATTATCGAGAACTTAACAAGATCACTATCAAGAACAAATATCATCTCCCATGCATTGATGACCTATTTGAACAACTACGCGGAGCTCAATAATTTTCCAAGATTGATCTTCGTTCAGGGTATCATCAATTAAGCGTCAAAATGGAGGATATACCAAAGACGGATTTACGTACAAGGTATGGACACTGTGAATTTATAGTGATGCCATTTGGTCTTACTAATGCCCCTGCTATCTTCATAGATCTGAGGAATAGAGTCTTTAGAGACTATCTTGATCAGTTTGTGGTAGTCTTTATAGATGATATTCTTGTCTATTCAAAGAGAAAGTAAGAACATGAAGATCACTTGAGAATTGTATTAAAGACCCTTATAAAGGAGAATATTTATGCCAAATTTACCAAGTGTGAATTTTTTCTTCAAAAAGTTGCATTTTTGGGTCACATAATCTCAAAAGAGGGGATATTAGTGGATCCAGCAAAAACAGAGGTTATCGAAAGATGGTCAAGACCAACAAAAGTAATGGAGATCCGAAGTTTTCTTGGTTTGGATGGATGTTACCAACATTTTGGGAAAGATTTTTCAAGTTTATCTAACCCACTCACCAAGTTGACTTGAAAAGGAGTTAAGTTTGTTTGGACAGAAGAATGTGAAGAGAGTTTCATGGAGTTGAAACGAAGGTTATCCAGTGCACCTGTGCTCACACTACCTTGTAGTGGAGAAAGGTTTCTGATCTATAGTGATGCATCCCAGAAGGGGCTCGGGTGTGTTCATATGAAAAATGATATGGTGATAGCTTATGCCTCACGACAGTTGAAAATCCATGAGAAAAATTACCCAACTCATGATTTGGAGTTAGCTGCGGTAATCTTTGCATTAAATATTTAGAGGGATTTACTTTATGGTGAAAGATGTGATATTTATATTGATCATAAAAATTTAAAGTATATTTTCACACAAAAGGAGCTGAATATACGTCAAAGAAGATGGTTGGAGCTGATTAAGGATTACGACTGCTCAATTCATTACCACCCTAGGAAAGCAAACAAGGTAGTAGACGCATTAAGTCGACAAGACCATGCTAGCTTATCCATGATGAGGATAACAAAAGATCCAATATTTATGGATTTACAAAGGATGGATCTTGGAATATTAATGGAAGGGTAAAATCATATCTTTCTCAAATGAATGTTCAACAATATATACACGTGAAGATTAAAGAGGCACAAAAAGAAGATGTAGAGTTAGAAAAGAAGGTGAGAAATGTTCTTGAATTCAACCTTGATTGTGATGGGATAATAAGGTTCAGGAATCGGGTTTGTGTTCCTCCCATCCCATAATTAAAGAAAGAGATACTGGAAGAGGCTCATAGTTCTTAATTTTCTATTCATCTTGGAAGTACAATGATGTAAAGGGACCTGGAAGAGTACTTCTGGTGGGATGGAATGAAAAGAGATGTTCCTGAATATGTCTCTCGATGCTTGGTTTGTCAGCAAGTTAAAGATTAGAGACAAAAGTCTAATGGGATGTTATAACCATTACCCGTACCATAATGGAAATGGGAAAACATCTCTATGGACTTTTTCACTGGACTTCCTAAAACATCCAAAGGCAATAATGATATCTGGGTTATAGTTGATCTTCTTACAAAGTCGGCACACATCATTGCTATTAGATAAGATTTTTCTCTTGATCACCTTGCCAGGATATATGTAAAGAAAGTTGTAAGATTACATGGAGTACCACTTTCCATTATATCTGATCGGGATCCGAGGTTTACCTCGAAATTATGGCAAAGTCTTCAGTATGCTCTAGATTCAGAGTTGAGTTTCATAACTGCTTACCATCCTCAGACACACAGTCAATCTGAGAGGACAATTAAAAATCTAGAAGACATGTTGGGAGATTTCTCTATGGATTTCAAAGGTGGTTGGGATCAACACCTATATTTGGTGGATTTTTCTTATAATAATAGCTTTCACTCTAGCATTTAGATGTATCCTTATGAATCCCTTTATGGAAAGAAATGCAGAACTCCATCTTTCTGGGATGAAGTTGGGGAAAGAAAGATATTAGGACCTGATCTTGTTGATGAAATGGCAGAAAAGGTCAGATCTATTCAACAACACATAAGAGGAGCTCAGAGTCGACAGAAAAGTTATTCTGACAACCGAAGAAAAGACCTACAGGTTGTAGTGGGTGATAAAGTGTTCTTACAAATCTCTCCCTGGAAGAGGGTCATGAGATTTGGAAAGAAGGGAAAGTTGAGCCCTAGATATATCGGTCCTTTTGAAATTCTGGATCATGTTGGGAAGGTAGCTTACCGATTGGTGCTTCCACTGAATCTCTCTCAAGTTTACGATGTTTTCCATGTATCCCTCCTGAGAAAGTACATACCCGATCCTTCCCATGTACTCAGCTCAGAAGTTGTACTGCTGGAGTAAGATCTTTCTTATGAAGAACAGCCGATAGAGATTTTGGATCATAGCAAAAAATTCCTACGGAACAAGACCACTCGCCTGGTGACAGTTTTATGGAGGAACCACCAATTAGAAGAAGCTACATGGGAACTTGAGGATATGATGAGGGAGAGGTATCCTCATCTGTTTGTAATGAAGTGATGAATTTGGAGGGCCAAATTCATTTTAAGGGGGGTAGAATTTAACACCCTGAGATTTTATAAGAAATATTTTTTATGTCTTATGCTATACGCAACACCAAAGGAATCTTTCACAGCACACAATACTGACTTGGCTTGAATTACACGCAATCACGACCTTCCTTGATAGCGTGTATAATACGCAATACCGGGTTTCACTAAACAATGATATATTATTATGGACTAGCCGTTATGAATATTAATTACTACATTTTGAATTTTATTACATTATTATTCATCTTACACATATTCTATAACATGGTAAGAGAAAAAAATAATTTTTTTGGGTAAAATAAGTATTTTTAAAAAAATGCAGTTTTTCGCCTTTTGATGGCGCACCCACATTAAATCTAATTTTTAAAATGTTTATAAGTTAAATTTGACAAAATAAAATTCTTCTTTGGAATAAGGATATAAAAATTTACTTTGGATAAATTTTTGATATTTTTCTGATAACTTTCATATTTTGATGAATAGTAAAAATACGCTACTTATTAATTAAAAACAACTTTTTTCATTTAGATAATTTATATGGTAAAACTATAATATTTAATGGTTTTAAAGTATAAATAGAATATATTTTTAGCATTAAATATAATATATATCATTAGCATTAATTTCACATTGAATTCATAGGTAAAAACATTTCAATCTTTGGCAATGTTTTAACTTCTAAAACCCGTTTTCTTAACAACGAGATTAATTTTAAATTATTTACTGCAACTTATGTGTTTTGAATTTTGAAAAATGGATTCCATATTTGGAATAGGTGGGTCCAAATTATGTTAATAGACTACTTTTTATTTTTGGGCGTTATGAATAGTAACTATGGTAAATTTTATTTAATATAGTTAAAGGTAAATCGGGTAATTAAGGGTAAATATAAGATTATAAAATTACCCTAACACCTAAAAAAATACTATTGGTTGACTCAAAGGTTTCCGATATCACCAAAGGGTCGGATTAGATTCATTTAATGGACTTTTTTCTATGAAAATAATTTAATTATTATTAAAACCAATGAAAGTGACAACATGTCACTTTCTTAAATCTTATAAGTATAATAATTTTAATTTAGTGATAAACCTAATGAAACATCAAACATGAATAGTCTCAAGAAATATAATACAATTATATACATCATATAAATTTTTTTATAATTTTTAGGGATTAAATAATTATCATTAATTATGACACAATAGTGATGTTGAAATTATTTTATTAATTAAAATATCAAATAAATGGTTTTAAAAATATTAAAATAAATATTATATGAACTATTTAATGTGCTCCACTAATTTACTATATACATATTACATTTTATGAATCTATTAAAGCTTTTATTTCGAACATATCTTCTGTATATATGTTTTGTAAATTCAAATAAATAAATAGTGTTAAAATTGACACTATTATTATTTTATAAAAATAACATATTATAAAATTGTTTATAAATCACAAAAATATTAAAAAATTATAAAATAAAATTTATATGGTCGAAAATGTCATAAAGTGTCAAATTATGGAAAATTCACAACACATATGTAATTATTTATAATAATTTAAAATTTAGAATATTATTACCACAAATAAAATTAAATTGATAAATAAGGATAAATCAAGTGGATAATGTTTAAAATAAATTCCTAACATGTCTAAATTTTATTTTTTGATGATATTACAACCCTATCCCATATTATATTCGGATATGAGTCATTTTGAAAGTTTTTATGTGGGGTTGGGATTTAATATAAACTAATATTTCTTATATTTCCAAAGGTTCCCCTCTCCTGCCTTATAAAATGGAACCTCCTCCTTCTCATCCTCAAACCAATTTGAGCCTTCAAGCTCGGCCAATCCCTGACCATTTCACTTCCCCACTTCCCTAGAAACATCCTAGAGGTCCTGGTCTTCTTTATAGACCAATTTTAGTGCCCTAAGAGGAGGTCTCAAAGAGGCGCTTCAAAGAAGAGGTAATGTCCGTTACCGATTCTTTCAACTTTATTTCTTATTCTACTTATTATTCATTAGTTGTTTCATTATGAAGTAATAACATAAGTATCACTCATATACTGATATATTATTATAAGTACGAAACAACCCTATTTCACTATCTATCCATCCTTTAGAAAATGAAATCACCGCACGTGCGTACGTACAGAATACCGTCTCCACGCCGTGGTGTAATCTATTTTCCACCACCACCTTACTTGGATGGGTATAATGGTGTAAATAATGACTATATATGATTATTGTAAAGTGATATTGATTCTAAAATAGTATACATACACTCGAATACAATTCCACAATCATGGGAACGATATCATCACTCGTGCATACGTACGAAATACCGTCTCCACGATGTGATGCGACTCGTTCTACAAGATCATCATTGAATAATGATTATATAAATTAATTGAATGAATAAATATTATATATATTACACTAATACCATTCTGGAAATGAGGTGTCGATAACCTAAAAAGAGGAATTAGAATTTATTCGACAAAACACACATACGAACATAATGTAATAAACACCTAAATGAAAAGTAGCAATGAAATATTACTAATAAAAAGCTAAGAATATGACCATATATGATATCATAAAAATAATTATTATTTTGGAATAAGTCAATGACATTATTTTAATCATTATGAAGGAGGTTCGGACACTTACGAAGCCAATCAGACCTAAGGTAAGGGAAAATCTCGTAATCTCAATTTTTATCCGAGATTGTTTATTCTTCAGAATTTACATAGGAATATTTAACATCCACATACATGATTCCTCAATATGTAATATTATTTCCATCCACCTACAATTTTTTAAATCCGATTTTACTCTTTGGTGAGTTTTTAGTAAAAGATATGAAAGGAATATTTTGACATTTTTCGTACGAGGTACATTTTGACTTTTCCGACCAAAGTACGGGAAGAATTTTTTTTTAACTTATAATGCATGAATGGATTTTTAAAAAATTATTTCCAAGAAGCTTCCTTTACAAATTTTTAATTTTATTTTTAATAAACTTCTTTTAGTTTAAAATTTTATGACATGTTAATAAATGAAAAATGTTTTTGAAGTAAAAAAGAAAATTTTCCTCAAGAATGGAGTTCAAGTGTTTTATCAAAAGTATTCTCCATCTAAGATAATATTGGGTTCTGTTTCTATCCCTATTATTACATTTATTTGAGTATGTTGTGATGGAGTTATTTTTATGAATTCCTTTATCTTATATGAATTTTTTTATGATGTCACGATGTTTAAGAATCCCATTTTTATTACATGGGTTATGCTATGATGTATGATTTATGATTTTGTGGCACACATAAGAATGGTATAATTATGAGATGGGTGGGACCTATATCTACCTCCAATACATTGGGTAAATATTTATATCTCATGAGATAGACATGGCTGGAACGACAGGTTAAACCGGTTCAGTGAAACAGGACTGAAACGAGGAGTGAACTCGGTTCAGAAATGGACGTTGTCCACTAAAATAGGCTTGGAAATGAGTCTTTACTACTAGGAAATGATTTTCTATGATTATTTGTGTATGCCACAAAGCTTAATGTTTTATGTTATGATTATTGGGATTACATTTCACTTCTATGATTTATCTCATGTTATGATCTCTTTTTCAGGATAAGATTTTCAAAATATTATATTCTTATGAATATGATATGTTTGATATTTGTTTTGATTACCCTTACTGAGAATTTGAGCTCACCCTTTTGTATGTTTTCTTTTCCCCAGGTCAGGAAGAATGATATTAAGTAGGATATGCCAAAAAGGAACTATAGATATGATGAAATAAATGGGAGACAACGTAGATGATTTATGAACCAGTTGTTTATGTTTCCCAGTTTCTAAAGACACTATACATATATGGTCCTTTAACGGTTTTGTTATATGTTGTAATAAGTATGCTTCAATTTTGAAGTAATAACCATGTATGTAAAGTATGGGTCATTATATCTCGCAACTACTTTCTTGTGTATTTATCCATGAGAGATAACCTAGTGAGTTATTCATTAATTATACCATCTATTTTTATTTGGATTTTTTAGATAAATGTATAAGTCAATTGTAATTGGGATATAATTTATCTGAGATTAATTTGATAGATTTTGGTTCATGTGTTTATGTATTATGTTTAGAAGGTCTTGTGTGGGTTTCACTGATATTGGACATGATTGAAAAAATGTATAAAAATGAGAGTGGTTGGTGGTCATTGATCATATCCCTATAGATTATGCATTTATTTATGTGGATGCGATATGAGTTCATTATACTATTGTGGACTCATCCATTTAATTAAAAATGAATTTTTAATTTTATGCTCTTGGATGTAGAGTGATTATTTTGGGCCTTGTTTGAATTTTAACCCTATATTATTTCCACAATCATTAATGTCTAGGAGATAAGCTGTACACGTGTATTATAAGATATTTCAAGGAAAAAAATAATTTTAAATGAAAATAATAAATATTTTGAACTTTAGAAAGGTCTCTTTGGTTCCTTCCAGGTAATGGAGGATGATGGAGAAGATATGGTTGGCCTAAATATAGACTATATAGAAACTTGATTTATCTTATTGACTTTGGTTGTGGAGTAAGGATAACTCCTCTATTGGATTGAGTAGATATTGAAGTTGGGATACCATGGGGAGGACGTATGTTTATGTTTGGTGCGAGAGGATATGACTTGCATGAATTTATAAGTGGGATGGGATTTATTCCTACTATCATGGGTGATTATTATACAATATCTGTTGTGTGGATTATTATCCCATGATTTCAACATAGTTATTTTGTTGGATGATATACCCTATGAGTGATTTATTTTTACCATAGTGTTAGGAGGGGGATAATAGAACCGCTGTGGGTGTCTAGATATTTACTTGATAAAGGTTCCTCAGTAGGTTCCCTAGTTATGTGTTGAGTCTTTGACATATTAACACATAAGGGATAGCATAATCTTATCATTGTATGATTTTCATGATAGGTATAAGTGTTTTACTTGATAGGTTAACCAATGTAATTTATTTCAGGTTCATGAAAGTAGAAAACCTATGTGATTATGTTGTAAGTAGTTCTAAAGTATGATACAACCCCTAGGAATATTATCTGTGATTCTAGGGTGGGAATTACTCTCCCAAATGATATATGGTGTGATTCTAGGGTGAGGAATTATTCAACATATTGAAATTGATTCATGTTACCTGGAAATATTTTTCATCCCCCCGATGATATAGAAACGTACTTCTAGGATGAAGCACTATTCCACCTAATCATATTAATATATGTTTTTAAGGTGTGGTGTTATTAACCCCAATGATATTTTAATATGATTTTTATTGAATAGTGTATTTATCATTAACGATATTGATACATATATCTATGGTGGGGGTGTTATTCCCTAGATGATGTTGATATATGTTTCAAGTGATGGTTTTATCCCTTGGTGATATTGAGATATTTTTATAGGATGATGTATTATTCCCCCTTCATGATATAATATATGCTTCCATGGAGGGGGTGATATTTCCTCTAGGTGAAAATTATATATGTTTCTAGGGTGGTATTCCTTTCAATATCATGACATTTCCCAAAGAGGCCCATGCTGAAACTTCCCCAAGCCCGCCTCCAATACTTGGGGGGATGGATAACATCCCCGAGATGGCATATCACACACATGGGAGGCCTTCCCGATATATAGCTATACACATTCACACATCTCCAAGCCCATACAATGATGAAATGTAAAAAAAATTAATAACCATGCATGCATATATCTAAAATACCACTATTAGAATATGACAACATAATACATAAAATGAAGGACTAAATACCTTCCAAACCCAAAGAAACTGAAATTACATCTAACCTATAATTTGGGTGAGTACTACTACCTATGGAACCACAGGAACACAACTCAGCTTATCTGGCTCACTGAGCTCCACATGGTTTTGGTCCCTCTAGTAATCCATCAAAAGGTTGGTCATTTGTATAAGACATTACACGTGTAGGAAAATCCCATGTAGCGATGATTATAACAATACCTAGTAGGACACTCCAAAATCACTAAGAAAATAACCTCAAGAACAATAATTATCTCTTCATTGGTATATATTAATGACATATAACAATAAAATCCATATATTCACATAATAGACAAACTTTCTCAAGTATGATCACAACTATAAATCCAGTCTAAGATTCCTCTTTGATGGTTCCACATTACACTCATCCTGAAGAACACACAACCCATGAGTTAGGTGTCACCAATGACATCTGATTCAGAAGTCATTCTCATCATGTCTCTCTTGAAGAAGTACACACTAGATGTTTTAAGAGATCGATACATTGATGTGGACCAAAACTAAGTCAATGGGGTATACCAATAACCAAATCTAGATTGACCTACTCTGTAGGGGATAGAAACCCATGTAGTTTTGGTCATGACGATACCAAAAACACCACCTATGAAAAGGTGATGACAGAGGATCTCATTCCAGGCATCATTTTGAGATTCCAAAAACCTTATCTAAGACTGAAGATCCTCAAATGGGATCACCATTAAATTCATAATAAGTGAATCTATACTATTACCTTAGGTAATGTATTAGGGGAAACTACCCTAACAATAATTTTCCAGGATAAAGAGGATATGGTCCCTAATCCATCTTTAAATATGTACTTAGTGTGTACCAATTGTACACAACATTTTCTTTTAGAATTGAGTCCTACCCATGTATCATGACTCATGACCATGTATTTGTCTGAGTACATGACATTTCCATGACCATGTACTCTTGGATATGTTAGTGTACCTATCAAGTGATATGTCGAGCCTCTGGGTAAGGGTCACATGCCATGTGATAGTAATCACGTGTTTTGTGATATTTTTCTTCTCACAGAATCCCTAGAACTACTCATGGGGTTCCACATGGCCTTAGGTTCTAGATTACATGTCCTGTAATCATGGATTTTTAAGAAACCTAAATTATTACCTCGTCCATGCATGCACCACCATTACTTATAGTTCATCCATTAATCTCACCCAAATACTATGAAACGGGTCTGACCGAGCCTCATCATCGCTTCCTCGCTAGATATCATGCCTTAGTCTGTTAAAAACCCCTCCATTAAGTTGTACCATCCATTACACAAAATATATAAAGAATTGGGATCCCTAAATCTATCCCTGATTTTTCCACTTTCATCGTAGATTGATCTGATCATCAAACCAAGCCTAGATTTATGGTATCGATCTATTTCCTCAGGAATCCTATTCACAATGATTTATTATTGTGTATTTATCAAAGAGTGGGAAGAGGAATTAAACAAGATGAATCAAAAATGGGAGAACAAATGAAAAAACAAAAAACATGAGAAATAGAACTCATCCAAAGTTTTTTTAGTCTTAATTAATTTCTATCAGATTGAAAATTTTGTAGATATATAATAATCAACAATGGAATCCCCTATCTGAGATAATATTTAACATTTCTCACAACACACATGAACTAAAAACAAATTCATTATTTGATTAATTTGAGTTTTTTTATGAATAAATCCACTTGGATACACATACATAAAATAATTTCCAATATCAAGGTATATTGATCTCTTATTATGAATGAATCTATTTCATTATCATTGCTGAGATTACTGAATCCTGAGGGGGTAAAAAATCCTTGATCTTGTTCTCGATCAGATGTCGTCCCCCATGAAAACTACCCTCCAATGGCCCTCTAGATATCCAAGTTCAAGAATACTTCCCTAAGATATTCTCATAACCATATATTTGTAACATATTTTAGGCCACTAATTAAAAAATAATAATAATTTTATTTATTTATTTTATTAATTCTCCCATGACAACACTCAACCTGATTGTCCAATGCACTCCAAGGTTATGTTGTGTTTAGAAAAAAACCCACTATCTAAACAAAACAAGAAACTTCATATTTCTAATTTTATAATTTTTTTAATATTTATTCCACTTTTCCAAGAGAAAAAACATGTGTTATATATAAAATATTTAATATATTTTAAAAATTAATTATAGGATCACTGGTACTCGCAATCTCACACCGTCTCAATTTCTAGCTCTAGAAATAATCCCAATAATATTATAATGTAAAAAAATTGATAAATCAAAGTTTTTAATTTCTCCCAAACATGGGGAATTATGTCCTAGAAATCCATATAAATAGGGATTCAGAGAGATTTTTGGGTACTGATCACTCATCGCGGTCTCCTTCTATAAGCTACTCTCCTAAAAATTCATATTATTCCATCAGACAAGAACAAAAGGAATATCTATCCCATGGAAGATCATCTCCTACCAATACTAACTCTATACCAGGTACTCGAAAAAGGTATCTACATCATTGAGGTTCAGATCAACCCATTCAATAACAAGTGACGGGTCATGCATATACCTCTTAGGTACAACACATGGAAGACATCATGTACCTCGTTTAACATCGAAGGTAGATCTATGCAGCACACCACCTCGCCAACTCCATGTTGTACCCAGAAAGGGATATTGAATATTAGAGATAGATTACCACATGGACCAATTATTCAGCCCACATCAAGGTGAGAGCCATAATAACACATGGTCTTGATCCTTAAACTCCAAAGGCCTCCATTATTTTATCCAAAAGGACTTCTGATGACTTTGTCTAGTCTTAATCCACTCCTAGGTGATATGCACAATCACTATAGTTTCTCTCACAAACTCTGTGCCCATAAGTGTTAATTCCCCTAGGTCAGTCTAGTATACTGGTGACCTAAAGGGTCTCTGATACAAGACCTTTAGTGGTGACATATCAATGGTGGTAATGATAGAAGTTGTTGTATGCAAACACTACTAATGGAAGGTAATACTCTCAACATCGGCCAGATTCTAAACCAGCAATATGTCTTCCAAGACCTAAATGGTTCACTTATCATGGCCACTAGTCTGAGGGTGAAAAGTCATTCTCAAATCAAATTGATTCCAAAGGGCCTCCTATAATACCTTCCATAATCGAGATGTGAAATATGCATAATGGATTAAAACAATCATCGATGGAACTTGATGGAGTGAAACTATCTCCTCTAGATAGAGGAATCACATTCTCTCTTCTAAAATATTCTCTCATATAGACATGATGTAGTCCAACATGGTGAGTTAGTCTATGATCACCCATATGGAATCATGTCACATGGTCATACATTGTAACCATATCAAGATGTCCATGGATATAATATCAGAATTATACTCTGGAATGTCAATAGGTTGAGCTAAACCCACAGAATCCTAGTGAACAAACATTGCATGCTAACAAGTAAGGAATCAAGAGATAAACTATGAAAATCCTTTATTTATCCCTCACCACAAAAAAATGATGTCAGAAGTCCTAGTAAGTCCTCGCCACACCTGG
Organism: Viscum album; assembly: GCA_963277665.1. Lineage (NCBI taxonomy): Eukaryota > Viridiplantae > Streptophyta > Magnoliopsida > Santalales > Viscaceae > Viscum > Viscum album. The sequence goes on from OY728132.1 coordinate 2,060,747,063, forward strand.
GTGTACCTCCACAGGTGATTTATTAAACAACCTCAAAACCTCATCCCATAACATATATAGTTCCATCATGTATTCTATGAAAAGGAAAAAAAATTCCCCACCTTTTGAAAATTCATAAGAGAGTGTCCAATGGATATCTTAGTACATAGGGTCTCAAAGTTGGTATCCTCAAGCAGTGCATCCCTAACTCATTGTAAATGAAAATGGGTAAAAACCATCAACTGGAAGTAAGAATATCCGTCATCATTCGAAAATTATAATTCTAATGGGGCCAAAATCCCTAGAACTTTTCTTAGTAGCTGCGAACAAGATCTCCCATAGATAGAATATTCCACCATGTTCTCTTTCATAGCAGTATAGAAAATATAAATGTCATAATCCAAGAGGAACACTAGTCATTTATTAAGTCTAAAGTTATGATCCTTTTAATAGAATATATAATTGAGACTCTTATGAACAGAATAGATGATAAACTCCTCTCCCATCATGAAGTGTCACCACATATTTATAAAAAAAACTACAAAAGGTAACTCAGGATCGTGGGTTGTGTAGTTATGATCATGTCATATTAAATGATATGATCCATAGAAAATCAATGCCTATTTTTTTAAAGAAGAGTGAGGGGAACACCCCCTTTGATTAAGAAAGAAAAATACTATTTTAGAATGGGAAAGAGGAAAACCATTACAAGATGGTCACAAGCTTTAAAAAACAAATGCAACTACAAATTCAAATGAAACAAACATCCATCTAGATGTCATAAAACCTCATCGCCCCATTTCCAAGCATCGAAAAGTGAGTCCCGTCAAGAAATTACATCGCCCCCTCTACTAATAAGTTTCAATGTGACGGTAGCTCAATGTTCTTGAGCACCTCCCCAAACAACAATCTAGAGGAGAGTTGGATGAAAGGTGCCTTCCCACCTTTCTCTCTTGCGAGTCACCCGCCTGACAATGAATTATGAGAACTTCGCAATGTCAACCTGATGCAATGAAAAAAACAAAAAAATCACTGAACAACTGACATGAAAGGAACCCATACCCCATCAAGGATATACACATGGAAGTATGAAGGATGTCATCACATCCCCAACTCATTCAAGGCTTCCCACCCAACTACACCTACAAACTGCTGCATCGTTGTTCCACATGCAACAAGGAGAACAAAAACCCTCAAAAAAAGATTCTTTTCATGAACAAGAAGGAGAAAAACAAAAATAGGAAAATGGAAGAAAGAACAATCATTGTCAAGATCACACTGAATCAAACAATGCACATCCCTCGGCCTCTACCCATAACTTCACGAACTAAACTAAACCATTCTAAGATCATCAACAGTGAAACAAGGGGAAAAGATCCAAAAAATTCCATGCTATTTGAAACTGAGCTTCCTATAGAATGACCCACCTCCAAGCGCAATTCCTTTCATTTATCCTTTAATACATTAATTTAGATGATACCAAGAAGAGACAACACAATAAAGATCGTCGGCGCATAGCGAATGATCACACCATAATGGAAATGAAAATATCTACAACCAAATTGAAACCGGAGGGGGGAACCACTATGAGGTGCAGGTGGTACAAAACATCGATCAATGAAAGAAAATCGTAAGCATCTCCTCTATTGTCAACAACGGTCCTAGAAAAATAAAACTCAAGTGACCCCCGGTTGTCAATCAAAGAGAATCCAAGAAAAACCCCAAGATGAAGCACCAAATATCCACGCATGCACAAGCCTCATGATCTTCGAACCGGAGAAGCATAGCCGCCACCATTCGATTTCCAGAGCCTTCAAAGAACACAAATGACAAATGTCGGGGTGACCTAGATCTGAAGAAAGATAAAAAAGAAGGATATCGACCATGGAGAACATTCTGGAACAAGATATTGAAGAGGAGGGATTCCTCGAAGAGAATTCAGAATAATTCTTATGCGGTGAAAGTTAGGGAGAACCACAGTGAGGGGAAAGAGGAAACCCTAGTCGTGAGTGGCGCTACAACTAGGGGAGTGAGGAGCCATATCTAAAACATCTAGAAAATCAATTCTTTATTACATATCAAAACAAAACCAATGTTTCCCCCCTGATTCATTGTATAATACTTTGTACTTGGCAACCTCCTCTAAAAATTTGAAGGCTGGAGAACACTCCAATATCTACCTCAACTCCTTAATTTCCTATTAGAGTCTCTCTATCCCCATTATAGGCTACCCATTTTTGGTCAAATATCTCAAGGGATATCATATCTGAGAGAAATCGTGTACAATTATTTGATAATATCCTATAAAACACTAGAATATCCAATCCTATATCACTCTCTTGGGTAGCTCCCAAGAAAATGCTAACTCAACCTATTCTAGGTCCACTGCTACATCGTCTACTGATATTGCTTGACCCCAAATGTGGGCCTCCTTTATCCATAACTAGAACTTCGAGAGCTTCTTATAAATATGGTACTATTTGAGTACATCCAGAACCATACTCTGGTTTACCATGTGATCCTCCTTAGATTCCAGGTAAACTACAATATTTTCGATGAAAATTACCACAAACTAGTTTAATAATAGATGAATGATCTAGTTAATCAGTCCTATGTAAAATTATAGGGTGTTATTAATTCAAAAGAACTTCACTAAGCACTCAGAGTGAAAATAATAAAATCAGAGAGATATCTTCTATATCTTCTCATCTAATGCTCGCAACTAGTGATATCTTTATTGGAGGTCAATATTCAAGAACTGCCCTTCTCCTTTCAACTGATAAAATATCTCATTGATCCTCAGTATAGGATACATGTTTTTCATTTTCACATAATTCAGTATATGATAATACACGCACAAAATCAAGATCCCATTCTCCTTCTTGGTGCAAAACATAGAGGATGCCCAGGGTGAAACCCTACACTAGACAAAGACCTTCCTTTGCATGTCCTCTAAATGCATCTTTAGATAGTGAAGCATTGCGGGATCCATATAAAATGTTGGTAGAGATACCAGGGTATTGCTGGTGTGTAGATCAATACAGAAGACTATCTCTTAGTGATGAGGTAATTTGGAACATCCCTAGTGGAGAGGTCCTCATATTCGGTAGCCACTATAGGAAGCTATAAAATAATTATATATACAGCATCAAGTTTATTTTTATACAACTGATGAGTAATATACTGAAAAATATTATTCATGAGTCAATCCAAGTATTCATGGGTTTACTTTCCACCCACAGTGGAAAAAAACCATCCCATCACTGCAGATACCCCACATACCCCACTTAAAACATTCTATCTGAGAAAGATCTAAAGATAACTAGTCCATAACTAAGATGGACTCGTATGGACACATCACTGGTACAAGTTATCCGAAAAGAAAATATTTCCTCAAATATTCAAGTCACAATGTCAGTAGAAGTGTGTGATCATGGAGTAACCTCTAGTTGGAGTCTCCAAACACAAGGGTCAAGCCAAAGGGTCATCCAGAATCTCCAAGCCTCGATCCAGATAAGTGAAAAAAAAGAATGAATTAAACCACTAACGACCCAAGATTGAAATACATGGACAATAAATTTCTTTTAGGGAATACTTAATACATTACAAAAATATATTCCCAAATATGGTATTAGTATAGTCTCATTGGAATCTCATAAAACATTCTTCTAGATTAGTGAAAGAGAATCAACATCTCCCATAAATGTCTTCCCCAATAATTTTCCTACCGAAAACATTTATTTATATCCTGGGAAAAAGAAAATATTTGAAAATGGTGTGATGAAATTATTATTAAGGTTATGCAAGGAAAACATCATACAAAATATAAACATAATAATGTAATACATGAATATAACTTTTCAATATCAAAATATTGAGTAATGAAACAAATCATGGAATTACACAAGGCATAAATAATAAAAGAGCATCAAACATGATAACATAGAATTGGAATAAAATATGAACTTTTGGAAAACACATAAGCTTATAAGTTCATATCTATATTATCTAATGCTCATAGAAAAGACCATCATAGTGAAAAATGTCCATTATTGAACCGAGTATACATGCCGTTCCAGCCCTGTATTTCTGATCTAGATTAATTTTCCATTCCATTCATGTCTATCTCATCAGATATAAATCTTTTCCCAATTTATTAGAGAGAGATATAGCTCCCAACCATCTCATAATTAAATCATTCTTAAATGTGGCACAAAATCATAAACCATTCATCATAGCATACCCTAAGGAATAAAAAATGGGTTTCCTAAACATCATTCCATCATAATATATATAAAATAAATGGATTTCATAAAAATAATTACATCATAAACACAATAAAATCAATGTAATAATACTAATAGAAATATAAACCTATGGAATATTAGATGGAAAATAATTTTGAGAAAATACTTGAAATTAATTATTGAGGAAAATACACTATCTTCTTCAAAAACATTTTCTTTTCTCAAAATACCATGAAGTATTAAAAAAATATTAATTGAAAATACAGTTCAAATATTATAACAGATGTTTCATGGAAATAAGGTGTTATGAAAGTGTAGTAATCCATTCATATAGTATAAGTTAAAAAAATTCTACTCGTACTTTTTACAGAAAATTCAAAAAAGTACCTCGTGTCCAATAACTACAAAATATTCCGTTGATACCATTTAGTAAAAATTAACCTATGGGTAAAATTTATATTAAAAAAATGTCGAATAATATAAATTGTATTACATATTTATGGAATATGGATTTGGATGTTAAATAAACACTAGTAAACATTTATGTATAAACAGTCTCATGTAATAATGAGATTGAAAAATTAAACCTTACCTTAGGTCCAATATCCTTCGTATGTATCCAAACCTCCTGTTTTTTGATTTAAATAATTTTATTGACTTATTCCAGAATCATAATAATTTTTATGATATCATATATGATTATATTATCATTTGTTTGTTAGTAACATTTCATTGTCACTTTTTATTTGTATTTTAACTACTTTAAGTTCTCATGAATTTTTTTCCAGATAAGATCATGTTCCACTTATTAGGTTATAATTATATCATTTATAGAATGATATTTCTATAATATATATCATATTTATTGATTCCATTAATTTATATAAGCGTTTCTTAATTAATATCATGTAGAATGAATCACATCGCATCATGAAGAGGGTTGGCTATATGTACGCCCGAGTGACGATATCATTCACTTAATGGTTAAAATGTAGTAAATTAGATCATGTATTAATTATACATAACAATTATCAATTATATTAATTGTTTAAATCCATTATAATAATCATTATACCCATTCAAATAAATTATTGTTGAATAACAAATTTCACTACGACTTGAAGACGGTAAGCTGCACGCATGAAAGCATAATGATATTATTATTCGTAGGATGGATAAAAGGAGTTATAAGGTTGTCTCATAATAATAATAATATCTCAGAATGTAGAATATATTTTCTTTATTACATTATTATGGAAAAAACATAATAATATGAAGTAAAATAAGAATTGAAAGAGGTGATAAAATAATTGCCTCTTTTTCGAGCATCTCCTCATGATTTGTACAAAAGGTCTACTTAGAATAGATTTCTGCCAAAATTTTGATCTCTAGGTGGAATTTAGGGATTTTGGGAGATTATTTGAGTAAAATATGGAATAACCAAGGGTCTTCAGAGGAGTGAGTAATTGGGTAGATGTGGTGACCTTTTATATGAGAGAGAAGGGGAACTTTAAGAATGTCTTGAAATATTATATTATTATAAATTTATTTTCAAATTATAATAGCATAAAAGTCCTATATTGAGAGGATATGATGAAGATGGGTAGAAATCCTATCAGCCAATAGGTTTTAGACATGTTTATTTCACAAATATAACCATATCTTTTGGCTTTAGTCCTTTGTTAAATAAATTAAACCTTACCATGTCTTCTTGATTTTTTACACTATATGGATGATATAGTTACTATAAAATGGCAAGGGAACCTCAATTGAAATATTAATTACATTTGAAAAATTATATAATCCATTTTTATAAATCTTATATTTTTATGACTATTATACTTTTTGTTTTAAAAAATCATGTATGTCAATTTTGACACAATTTAGTAATTGATTTTTGTTGAAGCCATAACAAATTGATTGATTTGAAAGAACTAAACTAACTCAAATATAACATTTCATAATCATCTATAAAATTCTTGGATGGCATGAAAATTTTTAAATTAAATTTATTTTAATATTTATAATATGTTTTTATTGAATCTTTCATTCACAAGGTAATCACAACATAATCATTGTGTCATAAATAAATTTATTTATTGAATGTCTAAAAATTACAACTAATAGATCATGATTTAGGAAATATTTTTTTTTCTAATGAATATTTATATTAAATATATCTATTATATAACCCCAAATAAAAATTGGTTTAGTAAAAAGATAAATGTTTATGTTATATTTTCCTTTACTTTAAATTAATTATTATAACAGGTCATTTTCACATTCAAGTGGCTCCCAAATGAAAAATGATTAAAATAATGATTTTTAGGTCACCGATGACTCATTAAATAATATTATTACTTGTGTTAGGGTAGTTTTATATTATAATAATTATATTTTTACCCTTATTTAACTAATGTACCCTTTAACCGTGCTAAATAAAAATAATAACTGATGTTACTATTTATAATGTCCAAAAATAAAAAGTATATATTTAAAAAATTTGGACAATTTGATTCCAAATATGGGATATTTTTTCCAAATTCAAAACACATAAGGTGGATTAATTAATTTAAAATAAATTCCTGTTGTCAAAACCAGAAAGAGGGTTTTTAAGAAGTAAAAACTATCATTATATTGACAAGTGTTTATTTCCAATTTAAATGTGAAATTACATCCAATAACCAGAATTTGATTAAATGATATAAAAATAATCCAATTAAAGTTTTAAAAAAATTAAAATGATATTCTAATTGTATAAATAAACTAGATGAAAATACAATTTTGAATTAAAATAAAGTATTTTCACTATTCACTAAAATATGAATTTAATACGAAAAATACCAAAATTTCAACCAAGGTAAATTTTGATTTTCCAATTCCAAATAATATTTTTATTATGTCATATAGAACGTATAAAATTGTAAAAAACTATATTTAAAATGGGTTCGCAATCATAAGGCCATGAAACTACATTTTTTTAGAAGAACTCATTTTATTCATAAAATTGAATTTTTTCTTATATCATGTACAAATAAAATATAAGATGAATTTTAACCATTACATTGAATATATTAAATATATATTTTAATAATAAATTCTATAAAGTTTTATTCTATTATTTTATAGATTCACTTATTTTCTTTTAAATAGTTTTTTATAATGAAGTGAATAGCGTTTATACCCACCATTATAATAACTAGGTTATAATATTTAGTTATCACATATACTCAATTTCTCATAAAAATAATTTTATCAAAACCATATGAAATTGTGTGTAATTAAATCAATGACATGTGTGGTGTATACTACAAGCTAATATGGACTTGTGTATAGCATAAGCTAAACTTGGTGTATCGTACAAAAAATGACATAAAATAAATTAAAAAGAATATATCTCATAAAATCTAGGGGTGTTACAGAACCTACATCTTTCCGTACTAAAAAAAGGTATAAAATACATATATAGTTCTTCATATCATTCATAAATCCTCTAGGTCAAAATACTAAACCATTTGAGCTTCCCTCACCCTTATCCCCAAGCTCCCTGAGCCTGGAACAGACCACATAAGGGTTGTGGTGGTAACATATAGAAACTTCTACCACTTCCATATTCTCTACCAGCTCCTCTACCATTTCCCCCACCCTTTTCACCAACCTATTACTACCACTTCCTCAACCTATGTGGCCCATCCATTATCTATCTATCAACTGTATGACAGGTTAGATAATCTAATGTGATATATACCCTAACCTCACTTGAGTAGAAAAGACACTCCCTCGGATAACTATCTCTATCATGTGATCACTGAGACACATAACCTCTATCATAGGATCACCTTTAGAAACATATAACATGACCAAGTCCTGGTTTCTATTTTTTATCCCTTCCAGTGAAGTTTCATCCCTTGTAAACCCACTACTGGCACAAAATGTATACTTCTAATCAACCAGGAAACTCGTGAATACCAAAGAACCCTCTAGGAACCCTTGATTGGTATAAATTCATAGAGGATAAATGTTGGCTTGGATATCCTTATATATACTTGCATAAACTTTATATGACCCAAATAACTGATCATTCACCATAACCTTCATGTATAAAGGGATGTTGGTGAACCACAATGAGTACAAAACCACAATAGTACCACCCTTCTAAAGTTGTAGAAGCTTTAGGATGGAGAAAACCCTCGATGTATGTTGAAATAACTACCCTATAAAAATTAATTCAAACTATGAACATGTTAGAATCACCTCAAAATATAAATATTTCATTAATACCCACTATCATCTTATAGATCCATGCATGAAGCTTGCTGCCCAGATAACCATAAAGCATGAAGGTGTCCCAAAAAGATGGAAGAATCTTGTCGCCGCATCAAGAAAGTACCCATCAGCCTAGGGGTTAGGATCACCTCAGAATCTGAGGGGTGGCTGTCACTGAAACTCATGAAGTATGATCAGCATGTTAACCTCATCTGGTGGTACTACCAATACCATATACTTCTCAAAAGGTGGTGGTAAGACTAGTGAACCACCTGGAGGAAACACCTATAGAACATGTACCTATATCAAATCATAATCATTGAGGGGACCATCCTCATGATCCATCCACCAAATCCTTTCTAAAAAATATAGGAGGCATCCTAAAATATACATGATGTACGATGATCAATGAGTATATCTTGAGAGTTAACTCCAAAAAGAACATTTAAATGACAACCCATTACTACGTGATGCATGTACCAATGCTTTCCATACACATTTACCATGTCAAGAAATAGGTTATCAGGTTCTTGGTGTATAGATATGTCAATCACTACCCTAACAATAGTTTTCCTGGTAAGAGATCAAAACTCAAAATACGTAGCACTGTTTCTCCAAATGGATCTCATAGAATTCAATCCTATGGTAGATCAAACTGCTCTAATACAACTTTTTCATGACCTGTTCTAATGGGGTCCAATCAACAACTACCTCAATCCCATCCCCCAAAGTTCAATGAATGGTGGCCAATTTTATGTAGGAATATAAGACACATGGTATGGATTATCCTAATTAAAATGTGCATACACACTCATCTCTAATCCCCTACAGTGAAAAAAATTAGATTAATTTATAACCATGCATGAATATGTCTAAAATCCCACCATCATAGTATGAAAACATAGAAGTAGAATGTAAGATCCAAATACAATACCTCATCAAATATAAAAAAAAAGTGAAACCTGTAATGTGTGAGAGTAATGCTGTTAATAAAACCATAGGAAACAACCTTTCTCTATTCATCTTACTAATCTCTTCCATGCCCTTTTCTCTTTTATAACTCCCTTAAAGGACAATAATATTCCAAAGACATGAAACATGCTGGAAAATCCAATGAAGGGGTGAGAATAATAATTCTTAATATTACACCTTGAAATCACAAAGAATATAACATGAAAAATAACAATCAGTTCATTATAGTTTTATCAAAAGTATATATAACAATAGCATCCAGATATATTCATAATACACACATAGTCTCAAGTAAGTTGAAATATATAAAGTATACGATTCAAACTTCTAGGTTCCACATGAGATGAATTAAGGAGAACAAACACTCCCTGAGTTAGATAACACTAATGAAGTATGTCTGTGAGGTCATGCTCTTTGGGTCTCTCCATAAGAAGTACTCGTTGGAACTATAAGGAGTTCAATACATAGATGGGAATCACACCCAAGGTCATGGGGTATAACAACAACATAATTTGAATTAACCCACTCTGTAGGGAATCAATTTCTATATATTTTTATTTAAGATGGTACCAAGAACCCGACCTAGTGAATTGATGCCGACAGAGGATCTCATTCTGGTCCTCCTGGAGGGAATCCTAAAACACTATCCATGATTTGAGATCATTATAGAGGATCACCATCCTTGGTATAGTACGTGAATCCATAAAAACACTTTAAGGAATTTATCAAGGGAACATTCCCTAAAAAAATATGTTCATGATAAAAAGGATAGGGTATCCATGCCATATTTGAAGAAGTACATGACATGTATTGGTAGTACATGGTGAATTCCTTTAGCACCAGGTCCTACCATTGTGTAAAAACCCATACCAATTTATATGTACAAGGTAATGCACTTATAACTATGAATGTTAACCTACCATGTGACATGATTGTATTCCATGTAGTTTTCACATGATATGTGACAATTGGAACATGTTATGTGACATTTCTATTATAACAAAAACCCTAACACCGGATAGGGGGGGGGTCTCACACAGTGTGTAGTTTTGAATTATATTACATGTAACATGAGATTTTTCAGAATCATAGATTCCTTCATTCTACATGCTTGCACCACCATCACTTCTAGTTCTACCAATGATATCACCTAGGGATCACTGAACCAGTCTAGCCAAGCCTCAGTGTCTCCTCCTCATTGGAGATCAAGAATTGATCCACTCAGAAACCATCCACTGAGTTCCACCTTCATCAGGAACAAAATATATGATGAATGAGTTTCCATAAACCCATCCTTGATTGATCTACCATTTCTATACTTCGATACCATCATCAAACAGAACCTGGATCTAGGGTAACAATATATTGTGCCAGAAAAATGGTGTACAACGATTGATTACCATGTATTTTTTGAACATGGACCAATATAATTTCCTATGATGATTGAATAATGTGGGAATAAATGAAAAATCCATAAACATGATAAATAATACTTATCAATTGTTCGTGTAGGCCTTGATTTTTTTCCATTAGAATGATTAATGAAAAGATATAATTTAATAAATAAGGAAATCCCAAATTCCGGATAATAACTATCCCATACCAACAATATGCATGATCTTTAAATATGTTTATTAGTTTATTTACTATCATTGTACATATTAATAAATAAATGGAAATAAATCAACATAAAACCACATCCTACTTCTATATGGATTAATCGTGGATGAATAATGAAAATATGTTGTTGTCGTTGGGGGTATCCTTAAATCCTAATGGTTCAATGATCCTTGATCTAGATCTGATACAATGTCATTTTATTATAATGATCTCCTCTAATGCGATTCTATATTTCTAGGGTTTAATAAAAAATCCTAATATCTCCTCATAACCATATACTTATATAGGATTTCGGGTCCTTGCATCAAGACAAATAAAATTAATAATTTTTTTTAACTTATTTTATTAATTCACCAGTTATTGCGCTCAACTTGATTGTCTAAAACACTCCAAGGATAGGTCATTCCTAGGGTAAAACCCACACTTTGAACTCAATGGAAGCCTCATATTTTTGTTTTGATCGTCGATTTATGAGTTATTCAACTTTTATTGGGAAAACTACAAACCCATGATAATTAATATATTTAATATATTTTAAAAATTAATTTGGAGCCCATTGGGCCTTAGAATATCAAGAAATATCATTGAATATGTTTGAGAATAATCCATATAATATTGTAATATAATATATGAAAAAAATAATATTCATTACATTCTCATTGATGTTAACAATGATGAGTTGGTTAAGGGGTATGGAACCTTTTCCCCTATTGTTATGTCACTCTCTCGGAGACATTTGATGTTGTCCAAAGAATGTATTTTAATCCTTGAGTTTAACCATAGAACACGATAATAAAAAAATATTACATTATAGTGATTTTTTATTCCACTTTATTATTATTATAATATCAATATTTTCACACCCAATATATACTACATATATATGTGACACCATTTGTGGTGGACTATAGATTTTTACTCACACCTTTCTCATGTGGGCTTGTAACTTCATTACCTGAATAGACCTCATGACCATAAACATAGGTATGTAAGAGTAATTTTATTTATTGGCTGATTTGGATAGCTTCGATTGATTCAAAAGACGTGAAATGATTGGAACACACGACTATGTTGTGGATACTGTTATATTTTGTAGATTTTTTGTTTTTTGTGGCATATAATCTACCATTGGGGAATTTGGAGAGTATCATCCTGAATCTTAGGAAATTTTGGATAGAGAGATCCCCACTTATGATGAGTACACTATTTATATATGGTTGTATTTTTCTTGGTGCCCTTTTTATTCGGTTTGGAACAAAGTAAATTAATTGTATATTATTTCCATTTAATTTTCTCTTCTATGACATATGGGTATAGTCTACCCACAATATCTCCTTATACCTTGATTCTAGTTAGAATACTATGGTATATGAGGATACATTTCAGAGGTCAGATATCATAAAAATCCATTTAATATAGTGTGTAAGACTGGGAATAATGATTTAATTGATTTTTAAATTTTTATCTGGGTTTATATTTTATGTACCAAAATATTCCGTGACACTAATCCTATTGATTTTATGACTTTATATTATTTGTATATTTATCTTTTTATTGATGTAATAATCCTGTTTGTATTCTATGAATCACTATAAACACTATCCTTTTATGATCTCTATATCCTCATGAGTATCTTTTTAGTACAATATATCCATAAATTCTCATAGAAATAAAAATGGATCATCCAAAAACATTATAACCATCTCCATAACCTAAAAAAATGTATAAATTCACTTATAAATACCAAAAAAACTAATTATCAATATAAATTATGACAAAACTTGATCCCCACTAGAATAACTAACTGATAATGGATGACTCCGTATAATTATTCTCCACCCAATAGTAAGCATCTACCTAAAATGAACACCAATTAATCTAACCCATGAACTTACTAATATCACATCCTCCTACTCATGAAATAAATAAAACAATCATTCTACGGTAGAAGAAACAAAACCCTCTCAGAGGGATCATAATATAATCACAAAACAAACTATTGAAAATACATATGTCACACTTCGTCCATCCACTAAAAAACCACAACATGATCACACACACTAAATTATTAATTTGAAAACAACATAAAATCTACAAACGTGCACAAAAACTCAATTGATTTTTCTCAAATAACATTATAATATTTTTTTTCTTAAAAAATTGAAATACCACAATCACTATCATATCATATATTTTTCACAATAAATTAATTTATTTTCATAATCCATCCAATTTTTTTTATAAATAATCTTCCTTGAATTTATTATATATAAAAACCTTATGAATATTACGAAACTATTATTCCACCGTATGAGTATTTATTTCAAAATATATTATCTATTAATTATCTATAACTTCTAAAAACAATTTCCCTATTTTGGATGAACAAGAACAATAAATAATAAATCAAAAATAACACAAGAAACAAATTTTTTTAATCGCACCATATAATGAATTCTAGAAAACATGAAATAGATCATATGTTTCTTCAACTAATAAAGGATCTTTATAAAAAAATATTTCAAAAAATATCACCCATATAAATAAATTTTATGTCCTAATAATATTACAATCATTATGCATGAATAATATTATTGTCTCTGTGTTAATACCTATAACTCATCTAAAGTCTCATCTATCCCACACTTGGATTTTCAATCTAAAACATCACTCATTCCTATATTATTGTCTCATTCCTGATTTTTGACATTCCCTAGTACTTGGTTTTCAATAAAATCCTTGTGGAAGAAAATTATTGAATAATTCCTCCCATGTTTTGACATCCAATATCAAAATCCAACAAAAAAATTCCATCCAAAAACCACTTCATAATTCCATATCCCAGCTTTCTTTAATGAAGATAGAGTAGGAGTAATGAATAACTATAGACACACATCCCCATATATCTATCTCTACATACCAGTGGTGATGGGATAAAGTAGTTATGGGGAGATTATTCCCTAAAACATTTACCAAAATAATCATTCCCAGATATACTATGATTTTGGTATAACCTATATATATAACATACATACCTAAAACATGTAGACATAGAACCGAGATCTAAAAGCCACCCCTAAACCTAGAGTGTAAAATTAGTAAAAAAATACATGTGATATATATATACTAGATAATGATACTTAAGAGGAATTTACAAAATAGTAATTAGATATATGATAAAATACATGACAAAAAACTAGTAGTTCACTGATTGATATATATATATAGAATAATTAAAAAAGAATATATATATATATATATACATATATATAATTACTTCTAGACCAACTCTTAGGATCAACTATTTTTTACCATACAAAAAACGGTTCCATTCTTATATAAAGAAATGAATCAAGATCCATTCTAATACATATTCATGAAATAATACATTAATTCTTGCCAATAAAAAACAGAACCCAACATGTAATATATGAGTTAAAAAACAATTTGATTCCCTTAATCACCTCAAAAAAATGATTGAAACTGATCAAGTTGGGGTAAATTAAAATATTTTCATGGGGAAGTCAGTTATTGATTTAACTTTCCCACACAAAAACATAACATGTTAAAATACATACATGTTTTATCAATTCCCAAGAGGCTATAGGAAACACACACCCTGAATAATCACACTAGAAATACCCAAATTAATTCCAGAACCACTTCCCTGTGATTGATGACTTAAATAACCTTATAAAAAATGAGTTATATTTTAATCTCTTTTATCTCAATATATGTAAAACCATGGTGGTCCCACTATTAAATATAAAAAGAGAACAAAAAAGGAGATGTCAATGATGACCCAAAAAATCAAACAAAAACTAAACCAAAATCCAATTCTAACATGAATAATAAAACAATGTTATATTGAAAAAAATTGAGAAATAAAAAATAGATCTCACAAATAACCGCATTTCACATTAACATTCCATTATATATATATATATTAAATAGAATACCAAGAGAAAAACATTGGCTCAGCCTCGTATATCACATGTCATCATAATGTTTGTCTTCGACTAAAAGATGATACATATCTTCAGTTGTACCGTGGTAATTCAGATCATCCATCAAAACCATCATTATTAAAAAACAATATTTGTTTCCTGATCATCATCAAAACTAATATGGGACCTTCAAATTATGAGGTTTATCTCCATTTCAAGTAATCCACTAAAAAAATTCAAAGGACAGACCACATCCTTTTTAGTGCCTCATCAGTTGTCGTGTCATGTCTGGATGATAATTAGAAAAAATAAACCTATAGAATGTTGTATCCCAACTATGAAATAGAATAAAGTACGTAGACATGAAAATAAGTTATAAATTATACATGTATTAATTATTTATATTTATGGCTACCATATTAGGAACATCCCATTTTTAGTTACACTACATCATGAGAACCATGGAACATGTCACACTACCCTCATGCTATATTCCAAGAAACTTGGTATCATATATGGAATAAGATAGTGTAAGTCAGTAGGGGAACTCTCCATAATTCAAATATCGAAAAATTTGTATATTGTATCACCTTAACCAAAACCTGTATCCATACTAAGGGTCTTAATATATCTAGGACTGTCTAATCAGAACCCAAATCAAGTTATCATTCAGGAAAACATGGTCTAACTCCCACAAAAATAATTGAGACCATCCATGATTCTCTCCAACGTGTACAATAATGAAAGAAAACCATTTTTAAAAATACCAAGGACAACCCAAATGATAATAGTTTTCAACTCAACCATCACAAGGTCAATTTAAACTCCCATGATAAAACAAAAAATATCTAAATGTTCCAATAGACCTATATCAAATAAAACCTGACCCGCATCCCAATTGATCGAACCTACCCACTACCCAATCGAAAATTTACTCTATAGTTTCAGTATTATATTTTTTAATCCTGAAATAAAAATAATATATTATGAAGCCACAATACAAAACTATAATTATATGAATGAAAAGATAAAAAATTAGATTATCTCTCATAAAAATTCCAATTAAACAAAAAATATCTCAAAAAAATCCCTTACAGATTTCTATTACATTATATTTCATATTTAACATTATGAATCATTTAAAAACCATCTACATGTTATATTTTTTCATGGTATCTTCTTGGATAAAATCCTTGATAATCCTATTAACGAGTGTCTCCCTTATATTAAAAGACTATTTTGATACCCTTTATTTATATCGTTATTTTCCCTTGAAATTACACATTCATAAAATCCCATTTTAAAATAAAAAATAAAAAATAAAAATATATATACATTCCAAAAACAAGATCAAACCACAAAAAAACTGTATAATTTTCCACATGCACTTTTTTGATTTTGTTTTTAATAATAAATTATTTAGAATTTTATTTGATACCTTTTTACTATGTTTTCAATATGACCTTATCATATTATTATGGGTTGATGCCACACACTGTCATGAACACATTTCCATGATAATAATAATGATCAAAATTTATCATAATATCACTAAATGAAAAATGGAATCTATATAACTCAACTAAAAATCTAAAATACAATATAATGTAAAGAAAACGTCCACCAAGTCTATAAGAATCTATTTCTACCATAAACAATCCCCAATTAATAAAAAAATTATGATAAAACCCCCAATATTTTAAATCACTTCCATACTCACTGGGTTCCTCCACAATGTTGAAATCTTTAAAAATAAGGTGGAATACACTCTAAATATGCATTTTTACCTAAAACATGTAAGGCACCCCATATTATATAATAGATTATAGAATAAATTTAATTTTAAGTCAATTTAATACCTAAATAAATGTCTCAAGTGGAACACCTCAAGATGAATGAACTGTTATGATGATAATATGATCCCTCTATTCCTATTTTATATAGTATACCTTAAATCCAAAAGGTTTAAGTGATTTCACAATGATTTAATGGAATCAAAATCCAAAATCCTTACCATGTCCACCATGATTAAAGAAGAAGAGAAGGTTACAGAAGCCTGAAGAGGGGGATTCTATCATACTTTAATCATTAATGAAAATACAACTAATAAAAAATATAATCAATAGAGACCCACAATGCACCAAATAGAAAAAATAATGGTTGATAGGCCATAAAAAACAATATCTATTTAACTACTTTAAATGAAATAGGAAGGTGTGATAACCATACAATTTATATCCTTCCTTTTTAGGAAAGCTGTATAATGGATTGTTTTGGAAGAACTATTTATATCTTTGTGCAATCATTAAAATTTATTATCACATTGTAGTGTGACCCAATTATTCATGGAATAAGGCTCATATCTATATTATATCGAAAAATTAATTTCTATTCATTTTTTACGTGGAAAATTGATTTATACTGATACCCTCCCCATTATGGCATGATCCCTCCATGAGCTCTAATTTATTTTACATGTAGGGTGAAATGCCTCATGCAATAGCATGATTACCTTCCAAAATACAAAAATTAATCATAAAAATCCTCAATAACATTCCAAAATGACTCATGTTGTGGTTTGATATACCAATTATGAAAAGAATTCAATTAAAATAAAAAATTCAAATCCTCCCTGGCTCTGAAGTCCACTAAAGCTCATTCCACCTCTTAGTTAAGAAAAACTTAAATCCATGGTTCATTATAGTAAAATTAGTTAATATTTATTAAATTATTCATTGGAAAATAAATTAACTAATGAAATATTAAATTTTTTATAAATATATATACACTAATTAATTAAACTATATTCCAACGAATATATTAGTACAGTCTAATGTTACGTAGATTCTATGAAGGCCCAAATAACTTCTGTTGGTGAAGGTTTTCAAAGTATTAAATTTTTTATAATTATATAAAATCAAGGATATATTACATTTCCATCAACAATATTGGTTATTCCTATATCACTATCTTGGTGACTAGCTTGTGAAAGATATTAATTCTATAGGGATACAAAATTTAATATTTATATACTATATTAAACACACGACCTTTTTTTTACCATACATGTCCAATTTCATTTTTATGTTTTTGAATAAAACCTATTTTAAGGTTATGTTGTAATTGTATAATCTACAAAAAACACCACTAAAAATCAGTACACATTCAAAAAACAATAAAATATAATTGAAATATAAAATCAATTAAAATGTGAAATTTTTAAATGATGGGAAGTTATAGAAGGGAAAAAATATGAGAATACACCTTGTTCCCAGTTTGGATCGAATAATACCAAAAAAAACTATTTTCATTTCAAAAACATATGATGTTGTACCTCATCCACAATCATCTCTAGAAATATTAGCTCATCGAAAAGCTAGATCCATGTAAAAAAATTAGGATGAACCCCACACCACATCACCAAACAAGGAATATCAAAGATGTGACAAAACATAAATTCCAAGACTAATTCTAGTTATATCACCACTAGATCTAAACCCCATAAATCCAATGAAAGGGCCATCACACAAGAAAGAAATCAATTGTGAATCAGTTTCATAAGTCTAGAAACCTATATCATTCAGATACCATACCAATAAGAAAAATATATTCTAAAAAATAATCATAATTAAATCATCATCTTTGACATATAAGGCTGAAAATAGTAATTAAAAAAACACCACTATAAAACCCATACTCACTAACACCACATCACCATACACAAAAACAAGGTTTCCATTATCCTCAAAATAGTCACCAAAATTCACCACCACAACTATAAAATGAATTTTTAAAAAACATTATCCAAAAAATACAATAAATTCAATTAAACAAAATTGATGATTATAAACCCAAAAGTGACCATTAGCCCCACTACCATCCCTAAAAATCACATTATAGACCATGATTGACCTGAATTTGGTTACACATGATGGATATAATAATATTGCATTATAAAAAAGAGGAACATAAAACATTGGGATGCACTTAGAGTTTATAAACTGAAAGATTCCCATTATATGATCCCAAAACTATTGAATCTCTATCATATCTAACCAAATGTGGGGCCACACATGGTAGATAATATATTAAGAAGAAGAATAGAAAATTAATAGATTCAAGGAAAAATTTACAAACAAAACATAAAAACCACCGAGATGGGTAATAGATGAAAACCTCAAGTGAGATAATAAACAAAAAATAACTCTATTTCCAACACAATAACATGAAATTTAAAATCTATTTCAAATTAAAACAACGATGATGTTTGGTCTGATGAGTTACGAATAAAAGGATGTGACAATTTTGAATGATGACATTTACCTCATGTAGAGAAAGAGACATTGGGGAAGGAGTTTCGGGGGATAAGGTAAGTGAAGAAAAATCATTTCCATCAATGAATATCTGGGAATGAATAAGAGGGGATGAGTGATTGGGTAATTGTTATTGGAGAACTGAGAGACTTAAGAGTCATTAGTCCACTCATTTTTAGATTTATCATAGCCTTTTAAAAAATAAGATTAGATTCATAATGAAAAATAAATATTTTGAAAAAATATACATGAAAAGTAACATTTAATTACCTAATTCAATCAAATAACCAAACCTAAACTAAATCTGATATGAAATATCACTTTACCTTAGGCGTTTAACAAATATTACAAAGGATGAAAACGAGATGTTAGGGATTAAAACCAACCTTTAGGGATTTTTTTCCCACAATGAACCATATACACCCCATATGAATAAAATTTATTAATTTAATGGATGTTTTGTGGATTTATATGTATAAAAACATACCAAAAAATCAACAATAAGAAAAAAATCAATCAAAAAATAGAAAAATTAAAATACTCCTATACAAAAAATAAAGGGTGAACTATCCCTGATGTAATATCCTAGAAATGTATGAGGTATGATTTCATTTAATTTTTTAATGTATTTTAATTTGGTTAATGGAATTATTCCCAAGAGTAAAAAGGGTATCTGGGGTGTTTTAGGGGTTTGGAATGTTTAAAAAGAAAGAAAAGAGTTTGTTTATTGCTCCGTGCATGGTTAAAAGATGGTTAGTACTAACTGTACCTCATGTCCTTGGAGACCATGAATATTCACACCTATAATGATGCAAGTGCATGGACACCACATGTTTATTCAAACCATCTGGGTGGTGTTACAAAACTGTGTGGCATGAACCCTCATAGTAATAGGGTTTTGCACGATTGTTGTATGGTTTTTCAAACTGTGAAACCAACCCATATACCTCATTGAATTTGTTGTATTTTACCTTTTTACCAATAATGGGCTAAATTTTTATTACCCAATTTTATACCCATTTAATCCTACAGCATCAAGTGTTATGAACTAGGAGCTCTACCCTCTTCCTAGGATCATTCTCCTTTGATCTTACCCAATTTGAAGTGATGTTGGTTGTGAATCAAAGCTCCAGGCGAGTCTAACACACTTTCCTATATTTTATACACGAACTGAAGTGGGATGGTCTCTCTCCATCTGAATATTTAAAATTAATAAATTAAATTCTTGTATTGGAAATTATGATTCTTCTATAATTGAATAAAGGTTCAAGTTTAAGAAAATGATTCTCTATGAACTTTATGTAGGTGGTATACAAGTTATACTGCGTCAACTTGATGTTTATTCATGTGCATGTTTCTGTTTTGGATTCATTGTGATGTGAATTTAATTAAATCAAATTTAATGGTAAATTGTTTGTCTAAATGATGTGTTGGACCTTTCAAAGATCTTTTGGGATCTATTGATGGAGAGTTGACCCGACCTAAGGCCACCCATGGGGTTTTCCACTTCGTTGAAGATAGAAACGAGCTGTTAAAATTTAAATTGAAGGGTTTATGATATTAAACCATTAGTTATTGTGTTTTTTGTATACTATGCAATAAATAGTTTTTTTGTTAAGTTGTATGGTTAAATGGGTTGTGAGATAATTATGTGGAAATGTGATAAATGAAAAAATATGGCATTTCCATGATGTAAAATGGGTTGAACATATGTTCAATGGTTGTGATTGTTATTTAATGGTAAAAAGGGATAGTTATGGAATTGAGTTAAATGTAATAATGGGTGGGGAACCATGTGATGAATGGTTAATGAAATGTGGTGCACCCTTGACATGTAATTTGTTGAAAAGGTCAAGTGTGTATGTCCTTGTGAATTGTGAATTGATGACTTGAATAGAGATGAGGGACATGATGGGTCCAACACATGGGTAAGAATTATTTGAAATGATGTTCATTATATTTAATGATGGATGGAAAGACATAACATTCAACATCCTATACCTGATATGATGGAAAATTCATTCTTTATGCTTGGCAAGGGTATGAAAAGGTGATGCAAGCCTCTTTATTCAAATAAAAGCCAAAACATGGAACAATAAGGGAATGGGGTCAGACAAGAGAAACCACCCTCATTCTAAAACATAAAATTCCAAAGACACCAGTAATCAAATTTAAGAGGATTATAATCATCATAATCCCAATCAAACTAATCTTCCAAGGTACTGAAAGAATTACCTCCATCCTTTCTCCCACTAGAGATGGATTTAGTCACCATTGTGGGCTTCAGATGTGAGTAGTGCTTCCTTTTCCGGTACTTCATCATTGAAGGAGAAGAGCCTTCATTGGAAATAGATTTACCTTTAATAGAATCTTGATATGAACATTTCATTGGCGAATCATCATTCTTAGTGTCAGACCATTTTCCCCCAATATTCATTTTGCTCCACTTCTTGTTAAGTTCCTCAATAATCTATATGCCTATGTTCAAAGCTTTGAAAGAATCCATGTTAGGGTTAATGGTCAATGCATCATCCCTTACCTGGGTTTTAGCATCATTATATTGAGTGGATCCCACCAAAACTGCATCTAATTTGTACTCGGCATGTGCAGAAGGGCCATGAAGAGGAGTCATAGGCCCATACTATTTTTCAACAGATCCATGAAACTCCACAAAATGGCAGAAGACCTCATACTGATTTACAACCTGTATATGCATTGTAAGATTAGTGTCATCTACTAGATGATTGTCCTCATCCACAGCTTGTTGTGACTCCTCAGTGAGGCACCGATCCCCCTATTGAAATTAGACAACCTGTACCTACATTAGACCAGACTCATTACCTTCAATGCCATCACCCAAATTTCCAGTTGCTAGAAGAGCTTCATCATCTCTTCGCAGTCTTTTATGGAGATTCTTACAAACCTTCAGGTTGTTACTCTTAGAAGAGAAATAAGAGTAGATATCATTTCTTAGACAATTATTCTTTAGATTTCCAATGGTTTGACATTCCACACAAAATTGAGGTAATTTTTCATACATAATCAGCAGATTAATATCATCCTCTGATAAGGAAAGAACAACATGTTCAACCAAGTCAGAATTTTGATCAATTTCAACTGGAATCCTTGAAAAGGTGCCATACATGGCCATTTCTATGGATTTTTCCATTTTAATGGGAACACCCACACCCTATGCAATATCAAACAATATACGATTGTTCCAAAATATCCAGTTTATTCCTAGAATATTGATCAATAATTGATCCCTAGTGTTCTTGATAGAGAATGGGATGAATTGGACATTCCATTCTTGAATGGTAACCATTCCAGGTTTCAGGAAAATTGAGCCAAATCCCCATGCTCTATTTTCCGATCCTCATTCAAGAACAGGAAAAAAAATAGCCATTCTCTATAGGGATACATTGGTAATCCGAGAATCCCCGGACCAAAGAGAGTCTTTCCGAAAGTACTGTCACCCTCAACGGCTTATCCCCAAATAGTAAATTATGCTTTCCTAGGATACCAGCGTGGAGATCTGAGGTGGAAATCTTATTTCCGTGTTATGAGTAAATAGATTGGTCCACCATGGTATAATAATTTAAAAAGATTATTGAATTTACCATATTGTTAAAGAGAACTATTAAACCCCCTATATTATTTTAAAGGCTTCCAGTATGTCCAAATATGGTTCAGTGGGTTGGTATGGCACTATAAAACCAAGGGTAACATATGGTAAATTGTTTACTATTAAATTGTGGAACCTATTTAATTTTGTTTCTTTATTAATTATATAATTATAAAACTGCATACAATGTTATTTTTATTAAACTGTATATTTTTGTAGACACCATTGGTGGATACTGAATGAGCTTTACTCACACTCTTCTTTGGCCGTCATTGGGCACCCGAGAAGACATCATTGTTGTAGGTTTGGAAAAGTTAAAAAGACCTATGTGAGATAACTGATATGTGATTTGGAGATGGTTCATAGATAATAGTATGGGGAATTACATTATCAGTCACTTTGGGAAATGTATTTAGTGTCATATTTTGGTTTCCCTTTGGCACAATCACTACTATGACAAACCATATTTATTTGTATGGTTTTTGGAATTTATCTATTTTGGGGGAATGATTATATAATGCATGGTGATTGATCTTTAATAATTGGTTATTGTTTATCCTGGTTTATATTATTGAATTACTTTGGTAAAAAGGTAATAGTCTCCCATGTACCTCATTAGACCCACAATACAATTCGACAACTTTTAGTGCATGTAGATGCATGCTTGATTTCATGTGGTGCACCAGTAGGAGGATCCAGTTTTGTGGTACCCAATCCAGGGTGATAAAAAGTGGCATCAGATGGGTTTTCAATTCTATTGCTTTACTATTTGGGAAAGGTATATACGAGACTAGGATTTTTTGGGACATCGAATTGTGATCATTCATTGGAGTAGCTAACACATGATTGGGGGAAACGTTTTTCCTAGGGTGGGATTGTTTTTCATAATGTTCTTGTATTATAATTGGATGAAATTTCACTAGTGGGTGATAAATTTTGTATATGATGTTTTTTTCAATGTTTTTTATCATCAAATTAAATGAGATGAGTTTTGTATATACATGTATCATTTTAGGCACTCAAGTTATTGAAACATTCATTTTATTAGTAACACAGGAAAAATAAGTCATGATTGGGTTGCGGAAATTGAAAAATGATTTTATATTTTATTTAGAGGAAATAGTTCCTAATAATGAGTTATAACTAGTTTTAGATAAGAATTTATAAATTTAACTAGTTATTTTTGGTATTTAAGCAAGAAATATTTATGTTTTCTGAAAGTGAAATAGTTAAAAATAAAGTATAATAACATGCTTGTGATTTTTTAAGTTGGTTTACCCCAAGCTAGAAATAATGCTTGATATTTATGATTAAGGGTACTGAAAGAGATGAAATTATATCTATTGGAATAGTGTATTCATTTCAGTTTTTCAATGGATAATAGTGGGACCATTTTTTTAAATATGGAAATAATATGTTATTTTTTTTGAGATGTGCATTTGGTATTGTTGATAGATTCTTCAATGATTATGTTTTCTAGTAAGGAGATAAGAGTACATCACTGAGAATTCTCCTCCAACAGTGGATGGGAGATATGGAAAGTGAGAAGTTTTTTTGAAAGTTTTTCTCATTTCATGCAATTTTTAGGAGCCCTAGGAAGGGATGCATCAAGCATGTTTCACTAGACGAGAGAGTTTTAGCTTTAGAGTCCTCATAATTTATATTGGAGAGGTTAGAGATATGGTAGACGAGTTGTGGATTGAGTCAATCTAGATGATTCAATATCACTTGGAGACTCTTTAGAAGAAGAGAGTAATGTTGGAATATTACATGTTATGTTAACGAGTGAAGATATGGAGTAATACTTATCTCTAGGATGATAAGTCACACAATATGAAATGGGATGATTTCCTGGAGAATATCCTGGGACAATTTTACATAGAGACTCTAATTCATGAAAAACGTATATATAGTTTACATTTTTAAACCAGAGGAATATGTCTATGTTGGATTATGTTGGCCACTTCACTTTCTTGAAACATGTTTTTCATAATTTCATAGGATTTGAGGTAGTGGTATTATCAATATGGTATTGTATGTGAGATTATGTCCCTAGTAAGTATTTTCTATCTAAAATATTTTTCTAAAGTTTTTAATCATGATCCCATTTCTATGGGGAACATGTAAGAGTCTTATAGAGTTTGATAGGTAGGATTAATTGATAAATCTGGTAGTACATATTTTTTTTTAAAATCAATGTTTTGAGAACATTCTCTAAGGGAGTAGAAGGTAGAGAATCTAGGAGAGAGGATCTGCCTCTTAGGTAAGTGGTCAGTTGATTTGTTATCAATGTGGAATGTCTGGTAACATGAGAGGATAAAGCCTTTGGAAACTAGTGGAGTTCCAATCATATGGCATGATGAGATACCTATAGAGGTTCTACATGAATCCTTCCTTGATAGGCATTGATGGAGGACTTAGGCCAATTCAGAGCACTGATAGGGGATCTTCCACCCTGTATCAGTATAGTTGTTAGAGTTCTCCTAAAAGTATTATTCATAGATGAGGACCTGATTATCTTAGATAGGAGAGACCATATCATCAATGTATTTCAGTACATGGGACCAATACAATATTTCATGGAAGATGGATATTTTAGATTCATATAGTTCAACTAGCACCTAACGGTAGAGAGGATAGAAAATAGACTATATGAGGTACGATTATTATATCTTCTACACATTATAGTTATTTAATTGTAAAGCAATCCATTTTTCCATTTTTATTAATAGATGGTATATGCATTGATTTTGGTAGTATAGTCTTTTTGTGGGATCATGTGGATCAACATGTCATTTTGGTGGTGATTAGATGACATATGTCATTGTAAGGGGTGTTTTCTAGAGAACATTGATGACAATTTATTTTGGAAATTTTACATTATTGAGATAATAGTTTTTACCCTGATATTGTGAATTGACTAGTTGGTATTGTATCAACCTCACATTTATGGTTATAATAAGAGAGTGAAATTCACATATCATAGGGGTATCACCTATGTTTTTTGTTGAGAATGGGATATACAGACATTACATGTAGTCACAGTTCTTCTATGACTATGTGGGATCACAAACCAGGTTTCTGTTACTATGATGGATTTTGAGGTAGTAGAGGATGATTTATTCCTTATATTGGTGGATTAGGTTCATGATCTGTTTCATGAGGAAATAA
This sequence comes from Viscum album, assembly GCA_963277665.1. Classification (NCBI taxonomy): domain Eukaryota; kingdom Viridiplantae; phylum Streptophyta; class Magnoliopsida; order Santalales; family Viscaceae; genus Viscum; species Viscum album. The sequence continues at coordinate 2,060,773,203 of OY728132.1, forward strand.
TAGGGGATATCATCTGAAAGAAAGGTTGAGTTCATAATTTAACTAAAAACTAGAGATTATCCAGTTTCACATTTTACTATATAATATTATACTAGTAGAGATTCAAGAGATCAAGAATCAGTTGGAGGAGTTAGAAGATAAGGTGCTTATCCATCTGAGCATGTCACATTAGGGATCTCTGATAATATTTTATAAGAAGGATGATAGAACATTACGGTCATCTGTTTATTTTTGAAAGTTGAATCATATTACTGGTATGAACCAATATCAACTGCCACATATTTATGATATTTTTTATCAGTTGAAGGGTGATTGTGTGTTCTTAAAAATTGATTTAAGGTTAGGGTATCACCAGTTGAGAGTTTTTCCTTCTAATATACCTCATACTGAATTCAAAATTAGGTATGACATGAATGATTTCATTATTACAATGTTTGGGCTGACAAATGAACCTTATATGTTTAGGGATCTGATGAACTTATATCTTCAAATTTTATTTGGACTAGTTTATGTTTATCTTCATGGAAAAAATATTAGTGTACTAACAGAAACAAAATTGACTATAAAAAATATCTTGACATCATATTGTGTACACTGAGAGACCATAAGTAATATACAATGAATTATAAATCTTATCACTGGATCAAAATGGTGCATTTTATGGGTCACATCATATAAGAGGATGGTATTTTAGTGGACCTAAAGAAGGTTCAAGCAGTTGTATATTGGGATCATCCCATGATTTTTTTTGATATACGAATATTTTTAGGCAAACAGGGTTTCTAAAGAAATTTCATCATATAATTTCATCAATCGGTAGTGCCAATCTCAGGCTTGACCAAGAAGGGTATTATATATGAGTTTCTGAATCATACAATAATTATTTCGAAGAATTTAAGAGTTTTCTGAATAATGCTCTAATTTTAATCATAAATTATTTAGGTAATAAGTATAAATTGTTTTTATATACACATGTGATAAAACATATGGAAGTGTTAATGCAGGGAGATCGAGTTATGTAATAAATATCATTATAGTTTGGGATACATTAGTGGAAATATCTTACGCCCAATCTCAAGTTGGCCATAATGATTTATGCTTTGAAATTTTGGAATCATTTTCTTATATGTGAGCAGTTTATTATTTATACTGATCATAATATACTTATATACATATTTTCCTAGTATGTTTTAAATCATTGGTAGTGGATATGGGTTGAGTAAATGAAGTATTTTGAATTTTAGCTGGTGTATATATCAAGAAAGGGAAACATGGATGAAGATGCATTTATTCCAAAGACATGAACTATAACTATTAATGAATCTTGTTCAAGATGCAAGATTAGGGATTTGTTTTTAGAAATTCATATAGTTATCCTAGAAAATCATGATCATATAAAACTCATTTCATTTTCTAATAACCCATATATTCATATCTATGTTAATAAGAGGTAGGATGATGATTTATAATGTTTCATTTTGAGAGATAGTTTTGAAGATGGGGAACCACCTTCTAATTGGATGATCGATGAGGATGATATTAGTCAGGTTAATGACCATGTTATTTTTTCAAAATTTTATGTGGGAAAATTTAATATGTGAGGTTCGTGCCTTGATGTGGGTGGTGAACCTTGGTTTCAAAAAAATTAACTTTGATCCTCATAGAAAATATTTGTGTCCATGAATGAAAAAATAAATCATAGGTTTCATGACCGAATTCTAAACCTATTATTAGGTGAAGGAATAGCTTAAATAGCAAGCTATAATTTTATAACCATTTAAAATTTTGATATGGAAGTGGGACAATGCTACCATGGATTTCATGTTAGGTACTTTTAGGATTCCTTTGAAGAATGATGTGATATGGGTGATTTTGGATCGATTAAATAAGGTATAACAATTATTACCAGTTCAGGAGACTTTAACCATTAAGTATTTTGGTCACATGTACGTTCATGAAATAGTACATTTTCATGGGGTTACACAAACTATAGTGTTATATAGTCACCCTCAATTTACATTACACTTATGGAAGGTTTTTCATAAGTTTCACGAAACATAGGTTTTTTAGTACATCTTTCTACCCGTTGATGGATGATAATAAGAGTGTTCTATAAAGATATTAAAGGAAATGTTCAGGGAATGTATCTTAGACTTTGGGGGATCTTGGGATAAACACATAGTTCACATTGATTACACCTAAAACAATGGTTATTAGGTGGCTATTCGGATGGTACCATATGAGGCACTCTATTGTAGGCCTTGAAGATCTCCCTTGGGTTGGATAGAAATTGGGGGATCAAATTTGACGTGATAATGGATCACACAAGAGACCTCAAATGTCGTTCAGTTATCTTGGAAGTGTATGGCTATGACCTAGAGTATAAAAATGTCATACACTAATATAAGTCCTTAAATGTTTTTTATGGTGGGAGAACATTTTTTTCTTCAGGTGTCATTGAGAATGGAGCACTGTTGGATTCATAAACAAGGAAAGTTAGTGCCTTGGTATGTGGAACTGTTTGAGATTATTTTGAGTATTAGACCAATTTTTCATCGATTGGATCTTAAAATGTGGTTTAGTTCTATGAAAAATGTCTTTCATGTGTCACAACGTCAATAGTATCACCCTCCCCCACCTCAGGTTATTGATGTTGGTCATGTTGAGTATGAGGTTATTATGTAATTTGAGGAGCATTTCTTTCATATTTTGTATCACCGTGAAAATTTTCTATGGGAAAAGGTAGTTCCTTCAGAATGAGTATTAAGAGGCATGGAATATTTCATGAGGAATCCTTGGCGACAGTGGTTGATATGTATGCCTAGTGTCTGGAAGCTGAGATATTATTGAGAGTGTTTCTAAAGGATTTGTAGTTATATGGATGTGATATTTTATGATAATATACCTCAATGAGATAATTTTTTCTTTTAGGTACTGGTTTAATAACAATTTATTTGGTTAATAAAATTATTCTTGGGAGTATGACTTCTCTCGTGGGTGCTTTAGGGGTTTGAGATGCACAAAAAAATTAAAAGTGGTGATCCAGTTCATAGTGCGCAGTTGGACCACAATTATTAATAACCAAGTGCCATAGACCAGGACACCATGTGGCCTGACCCCCTTGGATAGAGAAAAGTTTATGACCACCACAAAATTTTTCATACTATGTGAGTGGCCCAAAAAAACCATTAGGCCTGGCCCCTCGTGGGAAGAGGTTGTCACATGTTTAGAACACAATATGTCCAATTATCTGGCCAAACTATGTACCTCATTGAAAGTGGGGTATTTTACCATTTTAACTCTCAGGCCTCAAAACTTTGTGCCCAATTTTTCATCCATTTCATCATAAAGCATCAATGTTCGTATACCAGGAGCTCTCCCGTCTTCCAATGATCACTCTCCCTTGATCATTGTCCATTTTAAGAACAATGGGTTGAAAACAGAATATCTCTGTGAGTCTATGGGACATATTTCTTTCATTTTATGGAATAATCATGGTGGTATGTTTTATATCCTTATAAATCCTTAACCCATTGTTTTTTTAATAATCCTAGGTTTATAATTAGAGGTTTTTTTGGCTTCAATCATGGTCTACATTTATGTTAGTTGTTGTCTAAAAACTTTTGCAAGTTGGTCTAAAAGTTAGATCCCATAGTCTTTATTTTTATTCATGTGTATGTGGTTGTGTTTGGGGTTTCATTGTACTAAAAATATAATTCCTTGTTAGTAAATGATAAATTTAGTGTCTATATGATGTGTTTAACCTTTCACAGACCTTGTTGGATCTATTGATGAAGAAAAGATGTTGACTAAGTCCACCAATGGGGTGTGCCACTCCCATGGAAATGAAAATTGATTTATTAAATGTTGAATTGAAGGGTTTATAATATTAATCTTGTCATGATTATTTTTCTTGTTAACTGAGAATAAATAGTTGTTTGGATTAACTTTTTATGTAAAATGGGTAGTGAGAAAACTAATAGGAAAAGTGATTAATGGAAAATAGGGTCATATCCATGTGATAAAATGTGATGAATTTATGTTCAATGGTATTGGTTATAAATATATAGTGAAATGGTATACATATATAATCAAGTTAAATTTATTTAAATTTACTAACCATGTGATGAATAGTTAATTAAGTAAGGTGAACCCTTAATATTTAATGTGTTGAAAAGGTAAAATATGTTGGGCCTTGTGAAATGTAAAATAATTAAATCGTTTTAAAAAAGGGACACAAAGATTGCAACCTAGGGTTAAGAATCCTTGGAAATGATTTTTTTTATCTTTGATGAAGGATGGAGATAAATGATGTTTGGAATCATAGACTTGATATGATGTATGTGATGTTCCTTATTCTTGGATTCGATGTCGACATTCTGATACGAGCACTAAATATTATTTGTTTGGTATGAGTAAATGGATTGTTGCACCTCAATATACGAATTAAAAATGATTAATTAATTCACCTTATTGTTAAATAGAAATTAAAATCCCATTATATTTGTTGGAATAGAATTCTGACATGCACAAAATTGGTTTAGTGGGATTAGATTTCATGATAAAACCATCGGAAAAATATAGTAAATTTTTACATGTTTAATTTTGAAACATGTTTAATTTTTCTACCTTATTGATTAGATAAATGTACAACCACATAAACTATTTCTATTATTAGATAGTATATTTCATATACACCATTTATGGTGGCCAACTATATTTTACTCGTACTCTACTCGGGCTGCTATTGGGTACCCGAGTGAACTTCATGGTTGAAGGTTAGGATAAGGGAAAAGGTCATATGTTTGTTGGATGATATGGGACTTGGGAAAAAATCATATATGATAGAACTAGATGTGATATAGGGACCAATTTTTGGGATTATATTTATCATCTTATTTTTTATTCCTTTTGAAACTAAAAACTACTATGAAATGACACAATTTTTTGAATATTTGTGGGAATTTACCCATTCTGGGTGATTTATTATGTGATACATGTTTGTTGATCATTATTAATTATTAATTATTTATTATATTTTACACTATTTTATTACACTAGTAAAGAGTGTATATTTTTACCATGTACATCATTAGACTATAACTATGAGTTGATAGCCTCTAGAACATGGAATGTAGATATTGAGGTCATGTGGTGCGCTGGATTGGGCCACAGATTAAGAGACTTTGTGTTAAGACATTACAATTGAATCCTTTATATTGTTTACAATTTGAATATTTGAGCACTTAGAAAACCATCATTGTGGATCACTAAAAACCATAAATCTATATCAAAATATCATTTATATGAACATTAGGATGAAAATTCATGGGGAAGGTATAAAAAGTCAATTGTATTACAAAAATATCCCCAAATATATTTCATGCATATACACAACATTTGTTACTATAATTTCTACTCATATATATATATATATATATATATATATTATATTTTACCCACCCATTACATTCAATAAGCATAAATACATCATAATTAATTACCAGTAAAAAACACAATAATAATCCAAATAATAACCTTAACCAATCATGTATTTTCAAGACACATCATGAAATCCACCATGCCAATAATAAGATAACGTTATTTCTAAGAAAAATAAACCTTTAATTGTAAAAATTAAAATTTTCTTAAAATTCACCATAAAAATCCATCATAACCATCACCTAGCCAATGAGAAAATAATACTTAACCAGAACCACCAATCCCATCAGCACTATTTCCTACCTATAAAAAAATAAACCATAACTAAAACATTCTATTATTACAAAGAATAACCTAAAAACACTATAAAAGACTTCCATAAATTTTAATCTATGATTTTGATAACATCCAAAGATAGGGTTTTTAAATGTATAATATTTATTATATAAATAGAGATCATGTGGAGCCACCTACCTCTTATAAAATCCATAATTTTTTAACTATCCCCCATATCCATATCAATATTAACCAACATATTCAATATCACTTGTTAAATTCCAAACAACAAGCTGAAGAAATATTTATCAAGTAAAATAAGAGGTAAACTCACTAAATGTAAAAATTGTTTGAGAGCCCCAAAAAATTGTGTGAAAAAAGGGCAGTGAACTTTTTAAAATACTACAAGAAAAATTACTAAATTATTGAAATGTTTTTGAATTCCATTATGAATAAATCATGTGAAATGCCTAAAACTGGAATTAGATTCTCCAAACCCTAACTCTAGTATCTCGTACTTCAAATATGTATATCCCATACTTGAAATGAAAATTTATTAAATTCAAAAAATCTTAAAATCATAATTTTCATGTTTTTGGGATCTATGTACAAAAAACATGATATATAATAGAAAATATTTGGTTCATTACTATCTTATACAAATCCATGAATTCTAATCTATATTTGAACCTTTTACCATTAATAATATTCATTTTTCTCTATGAATTTTAAATGGAAGGTAGAAGCTAAGACAAGAATCCCAATAATGGGATAATCAAAAGTAAAACATGAAAATCATAATCAATAGGGTATATTAATATATCATCAATTATATTATAAGATGATAACATAATATAAATATATGGTATGACATATAAGGAAACATAATAATATAGAGATCATAATAATTTGGGATACCATGAGATCATATAGTGCATCTTATGATCAACAGATAACAGAATCCTATGACATAATATATAGAAGGTGAATATAAATTTTGAAATCATAGGAATATTGGATGCCATAAAGTCAATGTGTGCATAATTAGATCATAAAATAAGAGATAAATGAGCTATCATATAGGAACAAGGAATATACATTTATGAATTATAGGAATGTGGGATGCCATGAGATAACAATGTTTATAATAATATCATAGAAAAAGAGAAAATGAGGTATAATATAGGAATAGAGAATTTAAATATGTGAATTATAGGTTGGTGGAGTTCATAAGAAGATGGATATCATATGAATGTGGTAATCATAATAATGTGGGGATCATAAGAATATGGAGTTCATTTTAATATAGAGATCATAATAATATAGTGAAAACCTAAAACATGTAATTAAAATAACTCCTTAGGGATTGTTTCTAATATATCATAACATAGTATTCTATGATCTCTAATAATGCATCAAACATAACATCTCACGTGATATAAGCATTATCCAACTAATTAGTGGGGGGGGTATATAATTCAAATATTTCCCATTAAATAACATCATGTACATAAATATGTGTTCTACATGAATATAAATGAAAGTAAACAGATCATAATTACACATAAATGAATAAAATTACAGCAAAAATATAGGATATATATATTTATCATGGAATATAACAAAATCCTAGGCCAATAAGGAAATATATAAGTCCCTATAAGAATAAAAGAAGGATTATTATGTGACATTCAAGGACATATTTTTTAAAAATATTTAAAATTACTATATTTAATTGATAAATAATAAAAGTAAAGAAACAAATATAATATTGTTTGGAAGAATGTATCACACTAAAATCATTTTGTTTTATCTACGAATTGATTAACCTAAGGTTGAAAAATATTCTTATAAATATACCATGAAATGTTTTTAGTAATATAGTATATTTTAAAAGAATAATTGATAAGTAGCATATAATAATATAAAATGAGGGTAATATTTCATGAAAAAGAAACAAAATTGATAAGTGTTCATGAAGGATTTCATGTACCATCTTCATAAGATATAAATTGAAAAAAATATGGGTAATAAATTGTTTTATAAATTACCATGTGAAATAAAGAGATTAGTAATATGAGAAGTCTAATGAAAAATATAAATATAACTTTAAATGGAACAATATATGAAGATAAAAAACATAATGTAATAAAGAGAGAAGTCCCATGACAAATTTGGAAACACATAAATTAAGAGTCAATGAAAGGGGGAATACAAATAAGGAATCAAATTAACTATAAATATATTGATATGTATTAGTGTACATTCATAGTAAATTATATTCAAGATTTGATGGAAAATTGATGATGATTAGGGAATATATTTCAATGAAATGAGACTGTGATGAGAATTTCCAAAACATTATCAATTTTTCAATATTATGAATGAATTATATAATGTTAATATATAGGTTTTTAAATATTAAGAAATTAACAAAAATAAAATTAATATTATAATTTAAATAGAAAATAAATACAGATAATCTAAAGGAGTATTAGAAAATGATAATCAATGCATCAAAAATGCACTCTAAGATCCAATAATATAATAAAAAACAATATATTTCTAGGTTTTATACTGATGAAGGTGACACAATTTTCTCCATCCAAAACATAAAAAATAAAAGTAAATATTGCATCAATTACATACCAAATGACTATTTAGGTCTAGAGTTTTATATAATTATGTGACAATATCACTAAATGGATTCATAAACAACTAGATCATAATACCAACATCATCATCCACTATACCTATATTATCATATTCCATTTTAATACTTCAAAATATCCCAAAAACATTATCTTGTTAGAAAACATTCTAGTCCAAAATCCTTTAATAATAATTCTTCATGAACTGGGAAAAAAGAAAAATAGCAAGGGTGAACCCAATTCCTCAATATGGGTAAACATAAACATTGAAAATTTAATTTCATTACAAAAAAAGATGAGTATAATGGAATGAATATGTATTAAAACACCTTTATCCTAACATAAGATAATTCATACCCCTCAATACCCAGATCAAAAATCACGAAACATGACATACATATTTAAGAAAGTCAAGAGTTCCAAGAATCAATAATAATGACCCAGATGATATCAATACTGATCTAGGTATACATATAAAACCCGTGTAATCATAATGAATATGTGTTGGTATATTATAAAATTATCTTTATATAAAACATAAAATTTTAATAACCATATTTTTTAAACTTGTAACTCTAGAGTATGCAATGTATTGGTGGGATATCAATAAAATACTGCTTGGTGCATAATAGAAACACATATAATCACAAACAGTATAAAATAATTTTATCTTGAATATATTACATAGAGATTTCATTTCCTTATAAATTCTTGGAAAAATACATTATTCTTTTCGTAACATGACTAACCATTGGAAAACAAATTGTTTCAATGAAAATCTATTTGAAATAATCAAAATCTATCCAGAGAAAGCATGAGGATATAATCTTTACAAAATATCCCCATTAAAGAATAAGTAACAGCATGGGTTGTTGATGTTGATGAATAGAAGTACCAATAAAATATAATTAAAAGCGTTTTTGGGGAAAATAACCTTTTCATTTTTTGTGACATCAAAGGAAGTCATCTTAGATATAAAATGATTTTGAAATATCATATGGAACATTTCTTGTGGAAAATAACCATTCCATTTTGAAAAAACTTATTTAAAATATTAAAAATTATAAAAAAAATAATTAAATAATTTTATTTTAAAACAAGGTTTAAAAAAATATCATATTAAAAACATTGCGTGGTCATGATGGAGGAAAATTATATTCATATAGATTATGTTTAAAATAATATTAATTTCACATTTTTAGTATTAGTAAAAAAGTGCGTCATTAAGAAAATGATAAGAAGATTTTTTTAAAAAAATCGTAAATGTAAAATTATTTGTGAATTTGAAAATAACCATTAATAGTAAAATATTTTAGAAAACATTTTCAGAAAACATGGATTTGGAAGAAAAATTATTTTTAGGTGAAGATAGAAATGAAGTCGGATTATCCTTTAATAAATTTCTTAAACCTTTTTAATTACCAAGGAGAAAAAATTCCTACTATTAATTGAAATATTCATTAATAAAAAAGGATAATAAAATTAAAGGGGTTGATTATAAAATGATAAACAATTTCCATTGATATAAATTAAATCATAAAAAATAATGATTAAAAATTAGACTATAACATAAGGCCTTTTCCACTTTGGTGATCCCCAATCGCAAGTGACATGAAAGTAAAACATAAAATAATATTTTAAATATCATGAGCATAAATACCTTCCTGAAATAAAATTAAAATGTATGTTGTATAAAAATTATAATCAAAATTCAATACATACATAATCTTATAATATAATATAAAATAAAAAATTAATATAACCCAATTTAAATAAATTGAGTTATGAAATTATTTACAAGTCAGAAAAAATCAATTAAAATACCATTGGACAATATAATTAAAATTTAAACATAAAATAACATTATTTATGAATTATTCATGATATTAAATTTAAAATTGGAATTAAATAAACCATATAAAATAAATAAGGTGAATAACTTTAAAATATGCCTCAATGGAGAAAAATTGAGAAAAAGTCCCTTACAGCTTAGGTAATCTCATGATTAAAACCTCATAGAATGGGAAAACCCAATTAGATTTTTAAATATCAGTAAATTTTGTAAATAAAATTATAAATTGCAATAATGTTAATAATATTCAAAAAAATAAATAAATAAAAATTGGAGAATGTGAAATATGTCTCATAAAAGTAAAAGTGACATGATAAACCCTCACCTCGAGTATAGGCATTCTATATATATCCCTTAAAAATATTACAATAAAACTATATCAATTATCTGATTTATTAAGAACTAGTTATAGTTATAATAATTTAAATATAATTTATTAAATTTATTTATTTCTATGAAATATTGAAATAATTAATCAATTATGTCTATATTGGATGTTTTGAGGATGTTCGGTTCATTGTTTCAAAACGACTTCGTTGTGTTGACCGTAATCAAAGGGATAATAATCAAATCGTATCAATAATAATATTTATAATAAAAAAATAATATTTATATATAAATTATAATTTTAAGACATGTCATGAAATATGGTTATGAAAAATGAACTATGTTAAGATCATTGAGATGGTAGGTCGTACGTATGCGTGAGTAACGTTTCAATTGTTCAGTAATACTTATGGAAAGAAGGTATATAGAATTTTATATTTAAAAAATGATATTAATATCAAAAAAATTATTTATTTAAATATACTTTTATTTTTAATCTATGTGATTTTGTGATGAAAAATAGTAACATTGCTTCGTAGAGGCGGTAGTCCACGCGTACGCATGAACGACAATATCATTTCACAGTATAAGAAAAAAACAATATATTATCCTTTATAAATGATATATATTTCATAAATATCATAATGTTTTTACTTATATCACATATAATCATTAAATATATACTTACTAACTTCAGTGTAATGTGTTTTTGAAAAACGAATCACATTGCATTGTGAGGAGGTAGTCCAGCATACACATAAATGATGTTATCATATCCACCAATGACAAGAAGGTAAGAATTTATATGTTATATAATAACTCAGAAATTATAAATAATTTTAAAATATTATTCTATAAAAAATATATACATCATTATTATAATATTTTAGAGGAAATGATGGAAAATGAATGACATCAGTTCACCAGTTTGTAGTCTACCATACACATGAATGATGATTTCATATCATTTTTTATGGAAGATAAGACGAATTTAGGATGTCATATTAACATAATAACATCTAATTATAGGTTATGTGATTTATTTATTATGTAATAAAAAATAAATTAAATTTTATAGAGTTTGAAGAATAAATAAAATAAAGAAGCTTGATTATGCATGATATCTCTTCTTTAGACCACCTCCTTAAGTGAGAACCAAAAGGATTATTATGATGATTTTTTGAGAAATATAAAGGATATATGTAATGGTGAGTGATTTAATGAAAATATTTGGGTATTTATACTCAAATAATGTTGGATTTTAAGGCGTGAAGGGGCGATGAGAGGGGTGGACTTTTATAAGTTAGGTGAGTGGGAGACTTGTTTTTTTGGAAAATAAAATCATGTACCCACATTTTTAACAATAAAAAAGATAAAACATATACCATTGGAGATAATTAGACACTATAATGTCAAAATAGTTCCAAAAAATATATTTTATACAAGCTTTTAGTTCATCATCACCCTGATATTTTTAGTATAGGCCCTTGGAAAAATTGTTTTCACCGTAACAAAAATAATTTATTTTTAGAGTTTTTACTATTAATTAAGGTATGAAATAATGTTAAACATATTCAATGGTATAAATTATTCTAATTCCAAATATGGAATCCATTTCACCAAATTGGAATCACCTAATTGGAAAATTTTAATATAAAACTAAACCCTTAGACATGAATAAAAATCAATTTTTTTAAATAATGTTTTTTAAGAAAAAGATGATTTTGTATTGTCTACATGAAAATTAATAAAAATTATATTAATTTAAATTTTATATAAATATAAAATATATAAATTTCATTTAAATCATTCCTCACAAGGGGTGGTTTTAATTAATTAAAATGGAGAAACATTTAACACTTTAACTTAGTTTCAAGAAAAATTATATTTTCAACCCCAAAAATAAAATTATTGTAAAATACAATATCATTTTGATTTAAAATAACTTAATTTGATCAAATATAACTAAATAATACATATGTTACATTAAATAACATTTAAATAAATATTTTTACTATTATATTACTTAAATTATTGAAAAAATCTATATTTTCCACTATTCAATAAAAATCAATATTTTTTAAAAAAAAATTCCATATATTAAAAAACTCAAATATTTTTTATATGATGAATTTAAAAATTAATAAAACATTGTAAAATATTTTCCAATAAGTGGTAAAAATTAATTTTAATGTAATAATGAAATGTGCAAAGAAACCACCTTTTAAAATAATACAGTTTGTTCATAAAATATTTAATTTTTGGTCCAAAAGATCCTTATTTTATTTTCTAATAAATAGATACCAATTGAATTTATTTTATAATTTTTTAGGAAATATAGTTTTCATAAATTTTATATTTATATTCATGCACACCTATTAATGGTCTAGGTAACAATGGTTATATATTTTTTATGTAATTTTTTAAGTATTCAGTGTCAAATAGGACATTGAAAAAGTATTATTTTTTCAATTTTCAAGGTTTCACAATGATATATATTTTTAAATGTGAAAATTATATAAAACCCCATACATATTGTTTTACATTTTAATAAATATTATATCAAATATATATTACAAAAAATATATTTATATCACAAAAAATATAAATAACATGTATGAACAAATATAAAAAAGGGTTTACAAATTCAGGATTGTTTATAATACCAAACCTTTTAGCTTGACTAATATTAACATATTAATTATAAATTTTATCAATTTTATAAACCAAAATATCTGATAATGAAAAAATTATAAAAAACTAGTAAATAATTTATAAATTAACGATTCATGTAAAAAAACATCATTAAACCATTGAATATAAGTAATTATCGAATCACAACATCCACCCAAAATGTTTTTGATATATAAAATCTATAAAAACATATTTCAATACATAATTAACTATTTTATATTTCTAACTATAGTGGTAAAAATTTTTTTAAAATGGGATCACCATTTAAATAGTTTTATTATTATTATAATTCTCAAATTTGAGACAACTACCTAACCCAAAAAATAGTCATATTACATTTTACCATCCATAATCCTTAAATCATATAAAATTTTCCTCTTATCTTATTATAAATATTATTTATTCGTTTTAAAATATTCCTGTAATATTCCAAATAATTTTCCTTCATATTTCTGTATATATCTCATCTATGGTATTTATGAGATACCATAGCCATTGGATTACCATCTTCCAAAAATGAAATTTAATTTTGTAGTTATTATCCCATTTCTATTAAATTAATCATTCATAATGTATTAGCCTATGAAATTTAATATTATATTATGAATTAATAAAATAATGTTCATTTTTCTTGTGCTGCATACAATTAATTTATTATATTCCTAACCAAATATTATCTGAATAATAGAATATAAAATATTTAATTTATAATGATATATAAAAATTATTATTTACTATCTTCAAAAAAACTGATTTAGGTTAAAAGAATAGATATTTTAATGTATAAAACAATGAATATATATATACAAAACATAGGATGTTATATTCTCCCCTCCAAATAGAAATAGAGACCTCATAATTTTTACTCCTTGATAATTATATATGGTCATTTTTTATTAAATAACAACCAGTGGAAGTGAAATGATAACAGAAAATTAATTATTCTAAATAATGAAAACTATTACTACTATATAAGTTAACAATTATAAATATATGATGTGGTTAAAAATTAATAGACATTAAATTTTAACTATATATATTTATATTACTTATACATGAACAAGTTTTTAAGAAATAAACATTATCTCTCAATGTATTTCCATCTTAATGTCAATATATCATAAATAGATTAAGAATTTATACTCTATTATATGCCTTATAGTTTAACTCCATGAGCTAATGTAAAAACTTATTTCATTAAATACAAATAATGAAATTTTATTACATTCAAAAATTCCCAAAATCATTAGGTTAGTGACTTTGAGAACTAATTTCATAATAGATTAAGGAAAATATAAAATAAAAATAAATTATTATTTTATAATATTAGATTAATTTTAGGTGATAAATATAAATTTTAACCTTCATAATATTTATGTTTTCCTAGTAAATTAACATGGAAGAAATTAAGGGTGATAAAATCCACATTAAGGGGATTATCAAAACTTAAACATAAATAACATAATCGACATCGAATAACTAAAGATCATAATGTATATCATATGATCATAATATAGTAAAGACTTAAGGAATAATGAATATATATATATTTAAAAAAATGGGAGTTCATTGTAATATAGGATACTATGATTTAATTGAGTATATCATAGGATTATAACATAATGGAAACATGATATAAATATGAATAAATAGACTGAAATTTGGATTTCAAATAAATATTTGATATGTAGATATATTTTAGTCCATAATAGGATTATAAATTGTTAGAAACATGAGGCAAAATATACAAATATGGAAAAAATGTGAGGATCATATTATTGTGTGATACAATGATATTGTAGAGTGCATAATTGGATCATAATAATAGTGAAACATGTGTAATGATATTAGAACATCGAATAAAAATAATGGAATAATTTCAATATAGAGATCATAATAGTATATTGATCATAGAAATTTAATGATATAATTAATGCTTCACATGAATAGAAAATGAAATCCTAAGTACAAGTCTATTCCCGCTTCTATGATTTCATAACATAGTGAAATATTCTCTTTTTTCATACCTCATACATAGAATATAAAGAGATATAATAAATACCCAATTGATTAGGGGATATATAATTATGGTCCAACCCAACACATCATAGATTTTACATGTATGTGTATTCCATATGAAGGAAAATAATTTTCAAATGATTGTAATTGAACATCTATGCATATAATGAATTAAATAAGAAATATATTGGTCAAATAATAGCTTCATTGAACATAATCAAAATTTAGGTTTAGAAAGAAACATTTAAGAGTCTAAAATTACTTCATAAATAAAATAAATACATATTAATTTTCTAAATTAGTAAATCATATATTAATAATGAGAGGTCTGAGATGAATAATGAATGAAAAAAACAATCATAAATTAGTTTAGATGAAATCCTAATAACAATGTAATAGTGTCTGAGATAAAAATTAATAAAACATAGGTGGATAAAGAGAAATATAAATATCCCAAAAAATAAGAGGATAATAGTATATTAGTTTTTATTAACAAAGGTGTAATAATCTTATAATAATATATAAAACATATGCATACTTTATGAAAAATGAAAAAATATTGAGAAGATTCTGTGAAGGATTCCACATACAATATTTATATGGTATAAATTAAACAAGAATACATTAATGGATAATATTTAGTTATATAAAGTATTATAATTAACCAATAATGGTAAATGTGAGAAGTTAAATGTAATATACATATATAAATATTCCAAAGAAATGTCATAAAACAAAAGAAAATTTTAAAAGAAAAAAGGTAGATATATTAATACAAATTTGGTAGTGTATAGTGTTGGTGGAAAACAAAGAGTAAGTATGAAAATTAAAGTTACATAATTGAAAATACAACAAATTTGAGTATGATAATTTCATAGGGTAAAATATACACAATATTAAAAAAAATGACGGTGAATATAATTCAATTAAATAATATTTGAACAAGAAACTCATTTCCTTATTCATATGGTTTGATGAATAAGAAATAATTGGTGGAAAATAAATAGGTATAAAAACACAAAAAAAATAACTAAATGAGGTATAATATGATACGTTAAATGAAAAATGTATATACTTATTCCACATAATTATTAGAAAAAGTTAGATAATTTTATAGAGAAAAAAGAGGGGTTCCTCATTAAAAAAAATTAGTTTATAATGTGATATCCAATCAAAGTTACAATATGGAAAGGAAATGTAAATAATTGAAGATATATGTAAATATATTAAGATAATTTCTTAAGGATTTATATTCATAGAATGAACGAAAATAGATGTAATGACCTGATTCTAGTCAATACCCCTCTACAGGTAATGAACCAGAATCAAATGAAACACCCTAAGTATGTTTCTAATAGTCCAAGGGAAGGTGTTAAAATAAAAGTGTATAAAAAAATATATTGGAGGCATTACCCATAATATTCTAGAAGAAGGATATAAAATAATGAATAAGTGAAATAAAAATACAAAATAACAACCTATCCAAGGTAAATTCCAAGTATATAATTAAAATATGAAATAGTATATAAAAAATATATAAAAATAGAAACTTTATAAAAAACTATAATCATAAAAAACCCAAAAATAGAATTCAAAAAACCCATTATACCTCTAAAAAATTATATAATTACTCTA
The DNA here is from genome assembly GCA_963277665.1 of Viscum album. Classification (NCBI taxonomy): domain Eukaryota; kingdom Viridiplantae; phylum Streptophyta; class Magnoliopsida; order Santalales; family Viscaceae; genus Viscum; species Viscum album. The sequence goes on from OY728132.1 coordinate 2,060,790,099, forward strand.
TCTATAATTACTAACCCCCTTATATGCTAAATTCACTTAGTGTTACCACTAAAATGATTATAAATGAATTTAAAGTAGTTACAAAATTAGGTATTTGTATAAAAATACATAGTAGGTTCTTAGTATAGAGTAATATTTTATCAAAGTGATCAAACAGTGCTAATGAAATCATGAGTGTAAATATCAAACATGACTATTAGTCCATTCCTGGTTAATGGCACTAGGGCTACCCAATATATCACTATAATCAAACTACTCAAATTCATATGGTTAAACATAAATAATAACACATTCCACCAGAATTGATACAAACAAGGTACCTCACATTTCACATAGACCACACTAGTTTCATTCTCCCAATGATTCACCTCTAGAATCAACCCATTTCTAGTGATATCATAAAATATATGTCTTATTAGAACCAATCAAAAATATTTATAAGTAGAGAGAGGGGATAATGTCTTTTTAACTCATCATCAATATATCCCCAAATCATTAAAGATATTTGTCAATAATCACCCTTCTTATACTCAACTATTGATTTCTTAGTGAATAACTCTATTCTATCTCTCAAAATAAAATATTTTGTAATAAATTTACACTCACGAAAATATACCATACCATGATCACATTCATGGAAACTTGTCCCACCAAATCTCTAGAACATGTCTATACAAATGACTCATGTAATGAAACACACTATAATCTATGAGATAAAAAAGTAATCCTATATTTATGAAAATAAAAAAAAACAATTACATTTATATACCAAAATAGGTTTGGGATAATACCTAGAATACAACCCTGGAATAGATTTATATCAATTCCACACATCATGAACCTACTTGAATTGGAAACCAATTACAACTAGTTATTGATTTTAGTATGGGTTTATACCAACACCTCATATCATGAATCTAGAAAATTAGGGAGAGGATAATTACAACAATGTCCACAAATCAAACTACCTTCTATATAGGAATCAAATATTCTAGGAAAAAATATATGAACATATATCTAGGGAAAACCCATCAAAAGGATCAAGATATAACAACCAATTAACCCAATCATATCATCCCAAAAAAATCTATTAGATATCAACATTCAATATTCAATAATCTATAAGACACACCACATTTAATAGAATAAAATTATATATTGGAAACCGAACCATCTAAAATCGATAACTAAAAAACTAGTATAACCCTATAAAACTAGTAGTCAATTTTCTGAATATCATCTACTGGATAATGAATTTGATTAATCAAGCACTACCCTTTGAAACATTCCACCTATTCTCAAATTTCATTTTTTCAAACTATTTATTATATAATAACATATTTATCCAATACACCATAATTTAATCCTATAAATCAACCAATACCCCCATCAATTGGTAAAAATATGAAACACAAAAGAAAATAAATAATTCTAATTTCTATCCACACATAATTCAATCCTTAGAACCAAATCATATTAACCAGCAACAAAATATTCTTCAAATAACATAAATTATCTATATATACAAACATTAAACCCTCTAAATATTATATATACTTATTCTCAACAATTACTTCTACCGCTATCTAAATATTGTATCTAAAATCTTATAGGAAACTAAAAAATCATTTTAGAAAACCACCCCTCTAATTATCTATATTTTTGAATCATTCTATAAATATAGCAAGGTAAGATTCATATTTTTCCTGAAATTAAATATTTATATCCTAAATATCATCTATTGATCATTAAATTTCAATATCCTTATGTTTTGTAAAACAATGACCCTACCTTTTGTTGTTTGTAATAAACTTCAAAAAGGATACTTAATTTAAAGAGTGATAATAGAACCAAAATACGGATTACCCTGATAAAAATATCTTCTAGAAAATAGATATCCCTTCAATCTAAAATAATCATAAAAATATAATTTACCATATACACTACAGAATAAATATTCATGTTGATTACTAAAGAGGTTTAAATAATGAAAATAGTCGTAATAATCTATATCAAAAATGGATCACTAAATTTAATGAAATATAAAAACACCATATCTAACCACCAAACTATAATATATACATTATAATTTCAAGGGAATCACTCCACTATATCAAAATTAATTGTCCATAAAGAAAAAATAAATCTTTTGAATTATTTTAACTGGAATTCTAATGTTGAATCACATTCAAAAATAGAGAGAGAAATTATAGAATATAAGGAGATCCAATTTGAATTTAGTCTCTAATACATATATATAATCCACAGATACAATCCTCAAATAATCCACACCACTACATGTGGAAAATCCCATGGGTTAATATTACCACCAGAAGGATCAAACCCCCAATGATGATGATACCAACACACTACCACCTAAAACCTCTCAATCTCCTACTAATATGAGATATCACATACCCACAAATCTATATAAATCCTCCATGAAATACACCACAACTATACAGAAAACCTAAAACCAAAAATCAAGCAAACCGAAAAATCATTAACCATTAGAGAAGAGATATTCTCCTCATCATGAAAACTATTTTTCTATGAAAATCCAAACTATAAAAAGTATACAAATAACAAAAAAATGAATACATTACAATATAAAAAATAATAATTCAACCATAAAATAGTTATAACATTAAAAAACGTCATTAAAAACTAAGAAAATATATAAACTGCAAACACATCAAGCACGCCCCCTCATCGGTTCACTTCATAGAAACACCAAGTCTCTTAAGAACATGCATGAAATGAATCAATGACCAAAAAACTAAATTCATGGAGATTATAAATATAAAATTTATAGTCATTAAATATATCATCGTTATCCAATTTTAACTCACATATATTATCCAATTAAAATTGATAGAAAACATACATCATCTTCTCATAAACAAAAAAAACATCATAAATTTGTTCTAACCATAGAAAATCACTAACCTATATTCCACCTCTTGAAATCACTAAAACACCACACATGGATCAATAAACCTCAAAGAAAACAATATATATCGACTAAAATAAAGCTTCCCATTCAATGTGAACTAAAAAAGCACAAGATCACTGACATCAAATACTAATGGGCTTCAACAGTAAACCTCATAAGTATAATTTATTCTCTTTATTGTCCTAGTATATTACTTAATCCATTGAGCATGATAAGACATTGTTTTTATCAAATAAGAACCAACTATCATATCTTCTATAATATATATTAATCAAGAGAAAGAATTTTATTTTATATATAAAAACATATGAAGTCAAGATAGGTAAATAATTACATACATGATTTTATGTGAACTATAAAAATTGTATATTCTCATCCTATAAGCCACCTAAATCCATAATGAAAGTTGAAATCATATCCTATCGAGTTTGTGTATTCCACTATATTTTACCATCTATATATGTATGAAATGATGTTATAAGACATAGTCAAGTGACAAAATTGTAACACAATTATCTAAATATATGAGATGTTATCCTGGAATAATGAACAAACATGATTGAATGAGGCAACCCATGCAATTATTCATTCATAGATCCAAACAAAGAATTTGAGGAATGCAATGATGAATAATAACTAATTTGAAGACTATATGATATCATGGTCATCGAATTTGTAATTGCTTTTATAGAATCATAGCCACCATGTTCACCTGGAAAACTAGAAATAATATATATATAGATATCCTCTAACTTCCAAAGAATAATCAATAAAGCCTATAAAAAACCAGTTATATCCTGATGCATTACATTCTCCTGGTAATATGTAAGGAATCTTAGAACCCATACAGTAATAGATCACATTATCCTTGACAACCAATGTTATTTCCTTAAGAAATGAATTATATTTTCCACCAAATGAACTATAGATAAATGAAAAACATGGGAATATTTCCTCAAAAATACATTATGAATAAACCAAATCCCTTGAAATATCACATATAACTCCCTACTTTAAGACCAATCAACATGTCAATCACCTTTAATAATATGATCTTTGTAAATCTTCATCTTATGATATATTAACTAAAACAAAATAATTATATCCATCAATTAAGTTAGAATATACTTATATTGATTTTTTTTTTGAATCTACACAATATTCACCTCAATATATAAAGTATCTAACTCCAATATTACCTTACTCTCTTCTATAAATCCCTAAACCACATCATCATAAAAACTATTAATAAAATATTTTGTTAAAATGATAACTTTTAAAGTGTAATTGTAATATAAAAATAATATTTTTGGAATAATCAATCTAGTACCTCATCCATAAAATTAAATTCATATTAGAAATGTGACACTACAAGATATTAATAACATTAAAAAATGTAAGATTCATTCCATGAAATTAATCCCTCAATATCCTCAATATCATAATCATACCACTTAACTACAGATTATAGGAAACACATTATTTCTTATGAGGGTTCAATTTTATAGAAAATTATGATCTCACCAAATTCTAATGTATTAATATATCATAATACTTCTTAATTTATGATTAAAATAATCAAAACACACCTCAAAAGAATCACCCTCTTCTAGAAACCTCAAAATATGAGCACATGTCAATATTTTATTTACATAATAATCTTTTTTCTACAAATCCTTTATATATACAAAGGCATTAACCTTACTATTTATGGACGGTAATAAATTGACAATCAAATAAAAATATAGAATAATCCTGAAATAATATCAAATGAGTTGAATAAAACAATTTACTACTGAAACATTACTAGGAGACTACCAATATACCAATTTCTCAACCATTTCCTTTTAATAGTAACACCAATATATGAAATCTCATACCCTATGAACTACACATCATGATATAAAAAACATTATTAACTTTATACAAAACTTATTCTCACCTTACAATTCTAAGACTATCCTTGAGTGTCTTGCACTCTCACCCTATTATCATGAATACATCAAGATATCATCAATAAGTACATTTAAAAAATGATCTTTAAATGGATACAAAATCCCCCAAATAAACCCCAAGAACACTATAGGTATATTCTTATAACCATAATGCATCTCAAACTCATCATAAAAACTATACAAATAATCATAATCCTTCTTTTGAATGTGCTTGTCTCGAATACTCAATTAATGATATCTATAATTCAAATCAAAATTCAAAAAAATTTATAGAATAAATCTAGAAAATAATGTTATATATTATTAGAAAAGGATCAATATTTTTCACCATTATTTAATTCAATATTATACCTCAAAAAAACATCCAACTTATTCAAAAATAAAACTATTTCACCCCATGGAATCACGATAGGATAAAAAACTATTTCCCTATAAATATTCAATTTGAGTTTCCAACTCTCAAAATAATATATTGTTCATTTTCTATGAACATTGAAAAATAAATCTAACATCAGGGTTCACCAAAATACTAATATTGACCCCATGTGTGAGAGAAAAAAATAATATCCTCAGGAAAAACAAACACATTCTATAAAACTATAGAAAGAAACTCTCCCAAAACTATTATATAGAACTCAACACTAAATTCCGAATTTACAAAGAAAACATCTATAAGAAAAAACATAGTGATATAGATTATTATATAACCCACCTATAAATATATAAGGGTCATCAATATAACCATAGAAAAAAACTATTGGTTGATTACAATTGAAAAAAGCATGAAAAGAAAATAACTAATCAATTTTAAGGATAACAATATAAATCAATGTATTAAGTGAAACATGTTTCTAGGATAAATTATTATACCACAAACAGACTCACAAACTCTAAAAACCTCCAACAAACTAGAAAAACCAACAATAGGGATTGAGAACTCCATAAATTTACCTAATTTATTCATATAATAACCATTACCATAAAAAATAATTGTAATAGTATAAGGACGATAAGATTCAATATCAATAAAAAATAATGTGAGAGATGATTGAATACAAATAATACCTATCACAATTTCAATCCCATCATAATAATAAACCTTAATAGTATAAAATCTATCTCACTCAATTTCTACACTTCAAAGGTCATAATTAATACCATGTAATATTACCTATCCATACAAATACTATATACCAAATTTTGGTTTCCCTCAACCAATACCACCATATATTAATAAACTAAAAGGTGATAGATGTTGATGGGAATTAAACTATTATTGTTGAGGTATATAATGCGATTATTCATGAACATTAATCAACTTCCTAATATAATGAAAATCGTAATCACTATTTCCACATTAACGACATCCTTGAACCACCTACGAAGTCCAAGAATGTAATACATAAGTAATCACCTTACAATCAATCACCTCATTATAGGCACTACTCTAGAAAGTTCCCATCTTGCACCAAATCATAGGATGAAGTTCCATCTTAAAATTCATATCTATCTATATATAAATTTTAAAAGCTAAAAGAGATAAAAATTAAACCCATGTTTCAGATTCCATACTGTTGAATATTAATGATTCACAAATTTTTTGAATAAATCTATAGAAGTTGGTCCACTCATAATTTCATTGATAGAAAATCCTTTTGAATCCATTCGTAAAAACCAGACCATAAATATGAAGACTTAATATGATATCATACATTTTCCTACCACCACTATAAAGTTTATCACCTCTACAATCTCACAACTAATGGTATACAATTCTCTATATACATTTTAATTGAGTGAAACACTATAAGAACATCCTATGGAGAATAATTGTTCTATTTATCTGACATAGATCATTTATACCATAAAAAATATTGAACATTTAAAATAATATAGTGATTTGATTCAAGCCACATAAATGGAAAAAATCTCAAACCTATAATGAATACATCAAGGTAAATTTTAGAGAAGGTAAGTATATGAAATATATATTTTTATCTATAATCTATATTGGTAGGAATAAGTATTTCCAGAAATGGTTGGTTCATTTCAATGGATTTTTAATTGGTGAAGAATTATTTTTTATATCATGTATGTTTCTATATGATTATAGTGGTTGTGGAATGATGTGATATATCACTAAATTGGGATTATTAAATGTCTATTTTGTTTCTTATGGATAAATATGGGTAGTAAATTTTTGTATTATGTTCAATGTTTCTAATTCAATATCACTAATATGGTGTGAAATTTTAGGTTTTACCATGGAGAGCTTGGTTATGATTTCTTGGTGTCTCTCAATTTAAAATAACTATTTCATGGTAGTTTTTCTGGTTTCATGGTCTTGTTTTGGGGATTTAAATCATGAGGGGGGAGATAGAGGTTTATGAGGTCATTCCCAAATTTTCAAGAATTATTGAAAGAGTTTCTCTATTATTTTATGAACATTCAAGTAAATATATTTTCAAAACTGTTTTGACCATAGATAACTTGGGAGATCATGTTAGGATTATTGTATTGGACTATCATTATTTTGTGATGGACTTCAATACATCATGAACTTCTATATTAATATTTTTAATATAAATTTTGTTACCTAGTCAAGTCCTCTTAAATTTTCCACAAATTCTACAAACACTAGGTGCTCCGTTGTTTTTATTGATGATCTATGGTCTTCCTTTGGTGGGTTTTAACAACTAAATTAATGAGATCAATGAATTTTAATATAAGACTCTCTTTCACCACCATTCAACTTATTATTACTTTTTTATTATCTTTATTTGTGTTTTTTCTATGTTTTTATCAATTATTTGGATGTGTGGTTTTATAGATGATAGAGGATGATCATGCATAGTTTTCATGGTTAATCCTTTTGAGTTAAGTTCTATTTAATTTCAATTATCTCTTCATTATCATATATCTCTTATTGAATCTCTTCTAGATGTAGGGAATTCAATATCTATATTCCATTATATTATATGTAAATATTCAGTTATCATTCAGATATTTTAGATTAGTTATTAGTAATAATTTACTTAAACAATTTAATATTCTGGTAATAGTAAACATTAATGGAATATAAGAATTAAATTTTCTTCATGAGATCATTTTTTATTTTCTATATACATATTCAATGATATATATGTGTTATCATGGCATCATTATTTATTATTATTAAAATTTATTAATAGCTTCATAATTGTATAATAACTTAATATAGGAAATGAAAATGTAGATTATTTATTATATAATTAATATTAATGTTGTTGTTTAAGAAGTGTTCTTTTATTTTTAAAATATGAATAAATAATACTATTTAATCATTCATTCTGTAGTGATTAGTGATTTATTTTTTTTAGTAATTGGGTGGTTGTATTCACAATGATTGAAATTTTGATTGAGTAATATTATCATTATATTGGTTATTTTTTAAGATTAAAGTGGAGAATATGTTTTTGATGTTGTGAAGAGGTATATGTTATTGTGGCTGATTCCATAATGTGTTATGGAAATTTATATGGTGGTGAGAGGTTTTTGTAGTTATTGTTTCATTTTTCTTGTAATATGGAATCAGATTGGAATATATTAAATTTATAATGGGAATGGGTGGAACATTATATGTATTCGAATGGTTAATGATATGTGTAATTTAATACTAAAACATGGTTGAGGTGGTGGATTCTATAAAATAGTAATTTTTCAAATAAATTTTTTAATGAATGTAATTTATATGGTAAAAAAATAATATATAAAATGAAATGATGTGATTAAATAAAATTTTTTAACTATTGTATTACTATTTTATAATGGTTGTGGGAGTAGTTTGTGTTTTAGTTTGTTGTGATAATAGTTGTCAGTGTGTGATAAGTGAGATCAAGTAACATTTAGATGTCTTAATTGGGAATTCAATGCATCTATGAGTCTACCCATAGGATGAGTTTTTGTGGTATCCCATGACCTTTGTAGTATTTTCTTATTTTCTCTAAACCACCACCATATATGGGTGATTTTAACGATACCCATATGTTTCCATGGGATCAATTTGTTTTTTTTTCTAATATCTTGGATGTAGGTTAGAGAGATCGTTAACTACTCCCACTCCCCACTGTATCCTACAAATATAGATAACATGGGATAGTCTGACGTTAAAGTAATATATTGTAATATAATGAGGTTTTTATGTAATATATTAGGATGATTTGATGATTTGGACTTATTTTAGCGGAATATATGGAAGAATGAGGGAAACAAGTTGATTTCTTTCATGATTATTTAACCTAATATTGATATATTGGATTGAGGTTGTCGATATGAGGTGATTTTCCTTGTTGTTATTTGGTTGTGGATATGTGGTAATTTCTATAATGTGGTTATATGTATTATGTGGATATGTATGGGATGATAGTGTCAGGATATAAATTATAGGGAATGTGGGTGAATAGAAAATCATGGGGGTGGTTTTAGGGTTCCATATTGATATATTATTTTATAATATGAAATTATGTATTATATGTGAATTTTTTGGTTAGCCTTTGAAATGATAGGTTTTAGTTGAACTGTTTAGGTAACAACTTGGTTATCTTATTTATTCACTAAGGGATTATTTTTATTCATCCACATTTTCAAGAGATATTTTAGAGAGGATTCAATAAATTAGAATTGTATTCTCACCCCAATATATATATATATATATATATATATCCTATTTTTTAAAAAATATAGGATAGAGATGACGATATGGATGGACATTTCTAGGTCATGGTGTTCAGAGAGTCATTGCTAAATGAAGTTGCATATTGATGTTCTTATTGGAGACTTTTGTTTCTTTATGAAATTACATGAATTGGGAATAATTGAAAGATACATAAAGGGAATAAGAAATATTTTCATATACTTAATAACATTTAGATAAGTCTTCTAAAAATACCATTGTTAAGAAACCAAAATGTTAAACTACTACACATGCCCTGGTTGATGAAAAGATAGAAGCTCTCGTTTAGGTGCAAGAACGCTATGTGGTTTCGAAAAATTATAATAGGGATGTATGTTTTGAAATAAATGATCCCATTAATAACATATTAGTGACTCAGATATTAGTCCTTTTTGATGATTTTCATTGGGTAGTAGAGAAGGAGGCAATTGAAAATGGAATTTTGTTTTATTTCTGATTATCCATTCTAAATAAAAATACTAGAGGAGGCTTTGAAGATTAAATCATCATAAGAGGATGTTAATATGTTAAATTATAATTTTATTGAATTTTATTCTAATAAGGATAAGTGGGTGTAGATCTAAAAACAAGAATTCATTAATAAACGAGTCTTCATTAAATGAAATATCACAATGTAGGAGTATATTTATACTTTGGACAAGATGGATTATCATTTTGAAAATCTTTTTAAGGAAAACCTAAATACAATAGTAACTACGTCTCATTAGAGTATATATAGGTAAAAGGTTTCTAATAGTATTAAATTCACCTTCAATTATTTTTTTGTAACATATATTCTGATCTTGTGTGGTTTCCCACCTTTTCTTCAAAATTTTCTTTGATAAGAAAATTAATTTTCAGTTAAAAAACATTACAAACATTTTTTGACTTATTGTACTTTATATTATGAAGTTTATTTTTTATTTTTTTTAACTTATGTTGAGGTAATTACAGAAAAATTATTTCTATATGTGATTTTTATAATACCAGGGGTAGTTTCTAACCGTCCTATTGATTGTGGGATCCAAGGGTTACACCCATCCTTACTACCATCACACGAGTGTTTACATTGGTGTAAAAAAGATGTATAATTTTTAGGACGAATTTTAAAATTACGTACCAGTGAGAAATGGAAGGGTTATTAGGAAAATATTAAAATTTTAGCATAGTAGCGATGTAGAATAGGGATAATATCTAGTAAATACTGTTTAGGGGCCCCAGTGATCCAAGGTAAGGACCTTTAACATAAAAAATATGCTATGAAATATTATTATGTTGTAATGGTATAAATTAGTTTTTCTTCATTTAGCATACTTGATTACAATTTTATTTCAATTGAGAAATTATGGGGTAAAAAAAATGATTCTTATTATATTATCTAAAAAAATATACTAGGAACAATAGAACTTATTTCTATTATAGGGATGGTTGTTAGAAAGAATATTCAAGAAATTAAGGTTGGACTGGTAAAATATTATGGTCTGGTTAACCATAAAATGGTCATACATGAGGATTATGATTCATGGATAAGAATTTTGTATGATTTCTTTTTAGTGTACCATTTTTTTGTTGAGTGAGACATAGAGAATTTTTTATTTTTAGTGTCACAGGGTCTTCTGAGGAGAAAAATAGAAAATTTACCCCGACAAATGACCACAAAAAAATAATATGATGGCCATATTCATTCTATTGTTTGGTGGAAACCCTAGGACTAATCCAATGCATAATTGTGAGAATGATATAGACTTGATAAAACATTATTGAGTATAAAAATATTTCATTTATCCCTAAAATGTTTGTTCTTGATAATTCTGGTCTTCCATTAAAATATTTTCTTGAAGGAGAATTTTTTACTAAATTTTCATCTGTAATTTGGGACATACCCTTAGGGAGGTGAAAATATGTTCACTTTGAAGATCCTGAGTTCTGACCATCATTGGTGGATTACTTAATTAATTAATTAATTAACTATTTTTTAATTTTTTCATTATTGTTAATCCACATGAAACCACATTATAATCCCTACAATAATTCATCTCCGGGGAGTGGTAGTTTTGTCTTCGGTATGAACCCTATAGAGGGGTATAAGAGAGAGGGATGATTTTTGGTGCAATATTTATCTAGTCTATGTGATAATGGAAAGTGAGACCTTGGATTTTAAGACTGATCAATAAAGAAATTATGTGTTATCAATGTAGGGTTACATGTTATATATTATACTATGTAATCATGTTCTACTCATCTAGATGATTTTCATTATTCATATTTCTTCTTCCAGGGGTTTTTATGATTGATTTTTTAAAAAAAATTATTTATGAATATTAATAATTTGTTTTAAAAAAAATGAATTTCATGGACAAGTAAGCTAAGAATATTTTTTAAAAAAAATGGATGTTGCATAAGTTTAAAACAATGTATTTTATTACACTATTTTTAGAAAGGAAAAGAAGATCACATGGTAATTCATCTAACCAAGTAAGCACATTGTTAATTTCTTTGTTGGAAATACTTTCTACCATTATGTCTACTTCATTGTAAGCATTTTTTAGGATTAAGATGTGTAAATAACATAATGAGACAAATTCCATCTATCTAGATATGTGTTTCAATGATAGTTAGATCCTGCCACTTCTTATAGCTTGGAAAATGGTGGTAGAGTCTCTTTCAAGAGAAATATTGTCCCATTCTTTTTTTTTCAAAATAATAAACAATTATATTGTATAGTATTTCAGCTTCCAAATAATAAGAGATACTGCAACTACCATAGAAACATTCTAGGGACCTTCCATTTGGGTAAGAGAAATAACACCACAACCAAGATGACCTATATTACTTTTTGACACACCATCTACATTTATTTTTATCCATGCTTGAATAGGAACTTTCCAGAAGACATCGATGAGACCAACCAAATTCTTATATTTTCATGAAAATCCTAGACACTATAGAACCCTGAAGTTCAATATAGTTTTATTGAAGTGTGGAGGATGGAAAGTGTTTGATTCCTTATTCATAGTGATGGGTCATACAAATAATGTATGGAGAGAAAAAAGAGATTTCTTGTGCATGAGATAGTTGCACCCATACTAGATGAGATGTAGTATTTCAATAATAACATCCTTATACATGTTACTTTTTTTAGGATCAAGCTAAATAGTGGTCCACTGATGCATTAGGGAAGCAAGGTTGGAGACCTATTGCAGTAATATTCAAAGTTGTCATGATGATCTCTGCAAAGTTATGAAGTAGTGGCATATGATTGAAAAAGAAAAGAAGCATCTTCTCATTGTTGATTGTAGAGTCTATACCTATAACATAGATAAATTAAAAAATATTGTAAGAAATTAGAAATAAGAATTATTTTTTTATAAAGAATCCATATTATGTTCAATCATGAAGGCATCGAAGTATTGTTAAAGCATTTAATTTGTGAAAAATCACAAGAGATTCACAAAAATTAGAATAAAAAAAACTCTTGGAGTAAAGAATGGAATTCTATAAAGGTTCCTATATCAGAATACACCTATTAAGAGGAAATACATAATTATTCCACAAGATGTGATAGTTTTCTAATAGTTATATACTAGAAAATTATAGGAAATCCTGTATAGAGTCATTAGTTTCTAAAGGAGGTTCCTGAGAATTCAACATAGAAATAAGAGGAGTTCTCATCCAATTGAAAATCCAAAAATTAAGGGTGAAATCTCTATTAGAAATCCATATAGAATGCGACATGATATTTTAAAATGAGTCCATGATCGTTGGAAAAATACAAGTGTATAGATAATATAAGCTCCCATTTTTTAGCTTGTTAATAAATCTATCTCTATGAAAGCTAAAATACATCGAGTCACTACTGAGAAGATTCCAAGTGAACCTAGATTGACAAGATTCATTAAGAAACTTAATGTTTTTGATACCCAAACCACCTTTTTCAAGAGGCTTATTACCCTTGATCCACAGAATAGAAACCATTTTACTTTGAAGTGTACTACCACTCCATAAAAATTTATTTATAAAGGAATTAAGATGTTTGAGAAGAGATATAGGAATTTTATAAATCATAAAAGAATGAACCAATCTGCTGAAAAAGGAAAATTTACAAGGAAGACATTTCTAGACATTGAAAAGGAATTCCCATTCTTGGATGAATGTTTTATTTTTATTTGATCATAAGTCATGAAAGAATAACTGGTTTTATATACCTCCCAAAAAAGGAACTTCAAAATAATTAAAGGTCATGGAAGCCTCGTGGATTCCCAGCTCCAATAAGTAGTGTGATCATATAGTATAAGGAATTACCTTCCCAAAATAGATAAAATACATGTTCCAATTTATATCCTAACCCGAAAAATCCTTATAATGATAGATATCCACCTTGGGATTTTTAATCTTACTATTACCTCCTTTAAAAAATAATGATGTCATCAATATAGAGAAGATGTGTAGGAACAAATTGTTTTTTTGAAGCACCAATGAGTTTAATATTTCTTTTATCCACCATGTGAGTGAAGATACTACATAAATAATAATCATATATAGAGAAAATAGTGAAAAAATGTGGGTCTGATTGTCTAAATCCTATTTAAATTTTGAAATACCCATTTATAGAGACATCAATAATCATTGAAACATGAGTAGACTCAAAAATTGATTTAACCCATTAAACAGAAAATTCTTTTAATCAAAAAATATTAATAACTTTGTAAATAAGGCCTCAATAAATAGTGTCAAACGATTTTTTGGTGTAAATATTTAGGGAAATAATACCTCCTCCATTTACATTCTTGATGAGATTTACATATTCAAAGGTCATGTTAATGAAATCATGGATTTTGCAACCAATAAAAAAACCAAACTAATTGCATGAAACAATTTAATTTTTAATTTTGATAAGTCAATTGGTAAAACATTTACTAATAATTATATAGATACTGTTGATGATGGATATGGGTCTGAAGAGGGTTATCGCATAAGAATTTTAAAAATTTGGAATGAGGTTCAAAAATTGAGCATTAAGATAATAAGGTAGGATACATAGAGAAAAAAATATTTAACTAATCTATGGACATCCTAGTGGATGAATTCTATAAATCTATGAATAAATGAGTTGTTAAAACCATTTAGGCCTAGATAACTATCTGGTTTAGGATTAAAGTATTGTTATCTTATCTCAAAATCAAATGTGATGCTGGTAATTCATTTATTATTCTAATCACTAGCCATGGAAATAATGATTCTACCATAAAGGTCTTTAATTAGATTAGTCCCATTAAATATATTTGTAAAATAAGAGGTAATATGATTTGTAAAGGACTCTTCATTATCAATAACCATTTCGCTACACTTGATAAGGATGATGTGACTCTAAGGATTCCAGTATCTTTTAAGAGAATAAACAAATTTAATATTTATAACCCTACACCTTAACCACTTGACCTTGAAATTAACCTTTTAGATTTTGTCTTGGATAGGTAGAGATAAATTAATCATAGAAGAAAGTTCAATTTATTACTGAATCTCCACCTCCAAATAAGAATTAGTGGTCTCATAGTGCATCTGATTAAGGATAGATTCCATATAAGAAATATCATTATCCAACATTATGTAGCTGCCCTTACAAAAAATACATGATACTATATGTAAAAATATTTAGCCAAATGTTACATGAAAAATCATCATAACAACAATTATTTTGATTCCAGATATCAAGAACATGTTTGAAAAAATAAAAATTTGAATCCCAAGCATTATTAAATTTAAATGTTAGAAATATCTTATAATATACAGTTATGAGGATAACCCAAATTTAATGATGTTCATAGTTGATCCTTGGGAGGGTAATACTTGATATAGTGTCCCATTTATTGAGGGCTCTCTCATTGGTGAAATCCTGGTCAATCTTGCTAGCAACCATTCACTTATTGTTCCTTCTATATTAGGTGAAATGTTTTAGAACTAAATAAATTTTAATCCGATTATTTCCTTAAATGAAGGTCTTGAACCATCATTAAAAGATTGTGAAATGAGAAGCTCCCATTCTTTCACTATGATAGAGGATTCCATTGAAATCTCGATGTATAATCCTAGTGTCTTGGATTCCAGGGTTGATAAATTCCATGTTTTTCCAAATATATATCCTTTATTGACATATGTTTTTATCACAAAATATAGAGAATAAGGTATCAAAACTATAGACGTAATCTTCATAAGTAATCATTTTATCATTAATTTTGATGCTAGAAAAACTACTAAGACATGAGTATGTAAAAACCCATAGAGTTTCAACGTTGAAAAAACTATAGTTACTACCAATAAATCAGTATCATCTATTTTCCAGATCATGAATTTTAGGAGTATAATACTTTTCTGGATCAATGATGAAAACGATTTTTGATTTATGAATATTGATGGATCATTTTAATTAGATATAATTTTTATAGTTTTCCACTCCTTGATAGTTCCAGAAGAAAAGGTTTATTTGAATTTGTGTTTGGGGGTGGAACCCCACTTTTCTTCCCTCCTGAATGATATTTCCAATATAAATTCCTAGTTATTAGATAATTATTAACATAATGAGTTGTGGTGAAATTTGGATCTGTATTGGATGGGTATATTGAGTGTTCATTAATAACGTGTCTATCAGTCATTGTAAATACAGAGTCATCAGCATCAGAACAGGTGTCTTGATGTTTTCCAAGAAAATATAAACTGTTTAGATTCTCAAATTCATCTATAGAAGGTGTAACATTTCCATTCAAGATCATACTATTAGTATATATTGTAACATCAAATATTCCTTTCTAATTGGATGTGGAGGTTCCTGTAGGAGAGTAAAATTCCACTTCGGGAGGTTTTCTCACAGGTCTTCCTTCAGCACAATGAAAATCTATCTTTTTAGAATGTTAGTGTACTAGTGGGATATCAATAAACGCGTCCTTTTGAAGAGAATATTAGAAAACATAATTTTTCCAAATCTTTTAGAGAGCTATATTATCTGCATAAACCTCAAAAAGTGAGGTGACAACTATATTTATTTGATAGTGCTCAAATGCAATAGTTTTGTTGCAATAAAAGATTTCTAGATCAATATTTGTTTGAATATAAGTGATAAATTTGAAAATATTCCTGGATATTTCATGTGTACGGATATCCTCTTTATCTTCTTTTCCCTCTTTCTCCACAAGGGTAACCCAAGATTTCTTAACATTAGTATTTAAGGAAGACAAAATCTCTTTTTTCTTTACCCACTTTTATGGATCATTTTTCATTGATGGTTCACCCTTATTATTAACAATTGGTTTCCCTTTTTTAATTTATATTGACTTATTCCCATGAATTCACATCAGAATGTGGCTTCACCTCCTTCCAGAAAAATCTGAAATTAGTAATGGAGTTTCCAAAAATTATGAAAACATTCCATAAGGGAATATTTTATTCATAAACTACCTTGGCTTCAATATTTTGATCATTTTAAAGGAAATTAATAGCATCCAAGAGATTTTATTATATGTTTTCCTTAAAATGGATCCTATAATCGTGGAACATCACCCCATTTAGAGTATGTTGATCTAATTTTAAAGGAATTCATATACAAGATGAAAATAATTTAATATTTTCAAATAAAAAAATACCCATTTTATTCCCTAGATTTTTTTCTAAATATGAGTGGTGTAATTCCTTTGAGTGAAGAGATTAAATGTGAGATACCCATCCAAAATCCAGAAGACTTCATGCTTCAGTTGAAATTTTTTTAAGCTCAATGTTGACTTAAAATCCTCGTTTATTTCAAGAATTGTGTTGAACAATACCCTTAAAAACTAAATTAATTTCAAATTCATGAAGCCAATATAGTGAAAAATCTAAAATTTGATATTTAAACAAGACCATGGATAGTCCCCTTTTGAGTAGATGATACGCCCAAGTAAAAAAACTTTTCACATATGAAGTCTCTATTATAGAGTTGATGGGTTTAAAACCAATAAAAATCCATCATAATCCATATTTTTAAGAGTTGGAGGCTTAGGTAAGGCATATTTAGAGAGATCTGAAACTTTCATAACTTTCAAGAATGAGATACCATTGTGTTTTGCAAAGGAATAATTCAACGTACTCCAAGTAACATTTAGGGAATTATCTTTTGGCTCTGGTGAATCTAACACCACCTCTTTGAAATTTCGTTCCCATTATAAGTTTAGGGAGTCCACGATAGATATAAAAATGATCAGATCGATAAAAAACAATCACACTGAATCACTAAATCAAAGATCTATTCTTGCTGGAGAGACGAATCTGCATCATTATAACCCATCATCCCCCACATATTTCAATGAATTATTAATTATGAATAGGATAATAATCACCATTAATTGCCTTATACATGGAGAATCATGGTTGTTTTATTATTTTAATATGATCACATATCAAAAAAATTGTTTTATGTGTTGGGAATGATCGATGGGGAAGCATTGATACTCTTCCTCTTCCTCACTCTTCTCTTTCAATTATTTTCTCTAATCTTCCGCTACCTCGCCTTCCAATCACATGTAGATGATAAAAATCAGTAATAGAATTGGATAATAGTAGGAAAAAATGGTGGATCACTGAGGTATATGGTCATATGATACATCTAGTATTGATTGGGATGATGTTATCCGGACTAGCCCAGATGAAGAGACATCGAGGGAGGTATGTCGCCATCAAGGGGGTGGTGTGTTCGGAAGGGACATCTGTAATTGTGGTCAACTTCATGCATAAGAGAGGTTTATTGAGTCATGTTTGATGATTTACATAGGATCTATGAAGACTAAAACTTCCATTATAAGATGAAGTAGTGCCTTAATGATGTCATGGTGTGGCTTTGTTGGTGTGACCATATCCCACCAGCATAACTTGTGTCGACGTAGCTAGTGTTCGCATGTGGGTAATGTGTTGGGAATCCCCATAAAAACCCAAAATGTAGTTCATGGGCACATTTTATATAAAATACCAATGTTTTATAATTTATTTCCATTACATATTATACTCATTAGCATATAATATATACAACAATGATATTTAAGCGAATTATAATATATTATAAGAATGTTTTTTTAAATGTGACTATTATAATTTTTCTATTAAAATGATTGTATGAATAGAAAGATTAAAATTAGGAAAATTATTAAAGGTTTTATATATTAAAATTTTATTGTTTAATATATAATAAATAAGTACCCAATTTTCACTATTGTCATTTTATGCTTCAAAAAAATGTTTTCTTTATAGTTTTTTATTTCATTTTTCTATAGACATTAAAATTATTTTTCTACTTATTATATATATTTTATTATATTAAAATAATATCATTTTATAAAACCATCATTTCAATACTAACATGGGGTTATTTTTTGGGATTTTACTAAAAATTTGTTTTTTAGGTGAATAGTAGAAAATACCAATTTTTTATGAATATTGTCTTTTATTTTAAAATATTTATAAATTAATGTTATATTTTTTAATAAATTTAAAATTTTATTTGATAATTTTTACTAATAATAACCCAACAAATATCATTGGAACCAAAATTAAAATTTTTTGTATAAAATAATTTATACTTAAATTATTCATTTTTTAAACTATTTTCCATCACATTTTCCATTGATGTTTTTAAATTTTTTTATTACAGTTATATTAAATTAATTTGATATATTGTAATCCATATTTTTAATCATCATATAAATATTTGGTAATTTGGCACCTTTCATTTTTTGTAATTATGAACAGTAACATTGGTAAAAAATGTAGTTTCCATTATAAGAGTTAAAACGAGTTATAAGGGTCAAAACAACAATTATAAGTGTTAAAATTACATATAAATATTTCAAAATCAAATGTTATGGTCTCATTTTGACCCTATATCATCTCTTATTCGATTATGAGTCATTTATGATCCATTTGTCCTGAGTAAGAGACAAATATATTTCAATATTTTGATAAATTCTTTGTGTGTCCTCTCCCTTGATTATTAAAGAAAACACTATATCCTCTAATATCCACACTAAAATTGTAATAACCCATCCTAGTGGATCCTTTTCCATGACTCCCCACACCTGCCTCTAATATGCTAGGTGCTGGTGACTAGCACTGAGTATGCATATCACTAACATGGGAGGCATTGCATATGTACGTGTACGCACACATACATCTCCAAGCCAACAAAATAATGAAATGTAAAAACCAAAAAAAAAACAATGCATGTATACTAATATATATAATCCAATATAGTTTGACAATAAATTAAATTAATGTAAAACTGGGCTAAATACATGCCCCCAAAGGTAGTCAATAACACCAAGTCCAACCTATAAACAAAGGTACTCAAACTGTTGTCTATTTCCATCAGAACACCTCAGCCTGCCTGATCTCATAAGGATCCATCTGGTCCTGGTCCTCCTAGGACTCCATCAAATGGTTTCTTGTCTGCAAAACATATGAAATTTTTGGGAAAATCCCATGCATGGGTGTGTATAACTATACTCCGTAGGATACTTTGAAACCACAAAGCAATACCCAATGGAAAGTACAATCAGCTCTACATTATATATGTCTAAAGAATATATAATAATGATATCCAGATACAATCAATCCAATACATATAGTCAAGAGGTAAGTCCCAACTACTACATATCAACACTAGGTATTTGGTCTAATGACTCCACGAATCACTCATCCGAGAGAACACACTCCTGCAACTGATAGCACTGGGGATGTCCATCTGCGGGGTACTTCCCATCGGGTCTCTCCATGAGTGAAATATAAATGATACAATAGATGAGAAACATAGCCAGGGCCATGGGATGATACCGACAACTCTATCAGGAGTAAAATTCTAAGTAGAGGATTGATTCCTGATAAAGTTTGTCATGTCAATACTGAATACTTTACCTAGGGCCAGAATCAGGAATAGAGGATCCTACTTTAAGACTCTCAGGGGATTCCAACAACTATATCCAGAAAGTCTTGCTGAAGGAATCATACTCTTATTTGTAGGAAACAATATGCACCAACTTTTAGGGAAATAATCAAGTGAACTAAACCATAGAAAACATTCCAATATATGTTGTAAAAGAGTTTCAATAAATTTATAAATTCATACATGGTGTGTAATAGTGTCACACATCATGTTTCTTGACTTGGGAACTACCGGTTTATAATAACCTATGTCATTAGTACATGTCATGTAGAAGATGGATATATGAAATTTATTAGGAGCCACATGCCTTGTAATTCCTTCTGAGGTCTGCCCATGTACTATGTCCAAGTTTTAGAACATGGTGTTGACCCATGTATTTATGACCATGTACCATTACATGGGGTAGTCTGTGTACTTTGTCCAGTCCAAGTCGTGGGGGGGGGGGGACATGCCGTGTAGGTAACCCATGTACTCCTACCCATGTTTGTGTACATTCCTTGTACAAGCCATGTTATCCAGGGGAGACTGCATGCCATGTAAGTAGATCCACGTTCCATGTGATACCGATATCATATCTAAAACATTAGTTTTCGGTCCTGGGGAACATTCCATGTAATCCATCATTACATGCTACATAACATAGGATTTTCCATAGTCCCTTGTTCATGCTCTAGTTGTATCCTCATTTAATTCATTCGCAATTTTGGTCGTGCCTTCTGGAAAACTCATCATCTCGATGCATCAGGTCACTCCATCACCCAAACAACACTTTATTCTTTGGATATTATCAAACTACGGATTAAAATGTTTGTTATTAGTTCCAATGAAGAACGTGGAAGAATGTGCAATAGGGGATCCACATTCATCTGAATCACTAAATTTTTGAATTCGTACCATATCCTTGTCACGCCAATCCCATATAGGAAATATCAGATTGTTTCCCCAAAAATTGGGTGTGAAACGATTGATTTATTAGGATATGTCGAGTCCCAAGTCAAGAGAAGAACTCCCACAACAAACTATGAATAAGGGGGGTGGGTGTCAAACAAGTGGAAAGGACAGCGATTAACATTCATGTCGATCATGGTTCATTTCCTTCAGAAAAACAATTGAATTATTCAACACATAATCACAATATCAAAATCTAAATAAATCCCAAAAATATAAAACCCATCCAGCAATGTTATGATCGGACTATGGATCATTTGATTCATTAGTTTTTCTACATTCATTTTTGAATTAAACAATGGTGAAGGAAAACTGAAATAAAACATCCTACCTTTTATTTGTATCACTCATTGATATAGATCAGTCACTACGTCACGTTGTTGGAGAGATCTGTCCAGAATGGAATTTATTGATCATCGTTATGTTATTTTGTTGCTATTTTCTTAAAATGTTTCCCCAAATCCATCCTTAGAGATTCTCCAGAATTCCATGGGTTATGCAGATAACCTTGTGATTTCTACATAATGGTATCTCTAAATGAAATTAATGTGTTATCCAAATAATTTTTATTTTAATTCTTTAATGAAGAACGCATTTTTCTGGAGTTCTCCACCGAAAACCCATGCTAAATAAAGTTATGGTGTGCCTAGGTTAAATCCACTACTCCATACTCAACGATGCCCTCATATTTCTAATTTGGACATATTTTTAAGGGTTATTCTATTTTTTCATGAAAACTGAATGTGCGTGTTATTTAATATTTTAAAATTATTTAAAATTTTATTCTGGGAACACTGGGCCCTGGTATTATACGCTGTCTCAACACTGGGTCTCAAAATTAATCCATATAAAATTTTAAAATAATACACAAATAAATCCAAGACATTACATTCTATCTATCTTAGGGATTTACCTCCCCAAAAATCCAAAAAAGGTATACTCACAAAGATGTGGGTACTGAGCACAAGTCTAAACCTCCCACTCCCATGTGCTCTCCTAGAGATTCCCATACTACCGTCGGACACACACCAAAGGAATCACTCAGCGATGAAGGATCCTCTATTGATGATCCATAATCTCTATTAGGTACTCAGAAAATGTTGCTTTATCCTTGATGTCCAACTCACCTAAGTCAATGATGTGTGATGGGTCATGAATGAACCTCCTTAGATACAACACGTGGAAGAATCCATGTACCTAATATAACAGCATAGGTAGAGCTAAACAGAATGCCACATCACCAAATCAATGAAATATCTAAAAATTATCGATAAACCTTATATATAACATTCCAACCTTGAAAAATCTCCATAATCCATGTGGATGTGAAACTCATTATAATACATGGTCTCCTTACCCAAACTCTAATGACCTTTACTACCTATCAGCATAAGACTTGTGATAGCTCTGGGAAGACTTCATCTACTCCTCGATCAACTGCACCTTCTCTATGGTAGCATGCAACAATTCTTTATTGGTGATTGCTGATCCTCCTGGGTTAGTCTATCACATTGATGACCTCTAGAGGCTCCCATACAAATCCTTGAATGGAACCATACCGATCATGGATTGGTATTTTTGGTTGTATGTGAACTCCACCAGTGGTAGGTGGTCCTCCAAACTATGGATGAAGTCTAAAATGTAAGCTCCATGCATTTCCTTTAGAACCTAGTTGGTTTTCTCTATTAGGCAATCCATATATAAGTGAAATGCTATGCTCAGGCGTGACTGGGTTCCAAACACCTTCTGTAATCCCTTCGACAATCGGTATGTAAAAAGAGCTTCATGATTTGAAACAATCGTCAATGGAACTCTATAGATTCATACTATCTCATGAACATAGAGGTGTCCCAAGATCTCTTCTAAACTCTTCTCTCGGATAACTAGGAATTGGGATGACATTTTGAGTTGGTAAATGATCACCCAGATGGCATCGTGTCCCCTAGATATATATAATAAACCCATCATAATTTCCATTAATATCCCATCCCACTTACATTCTGTAATCTTAAGGGGTTGAGCTTAACCAACTGGAAGTTGGTGCTCGACCTTCACTTATTGTCATGTAAGAAACTGATGAACAAAATATTCAACTCCTTTGTTTATTTCCAGACACTAAAACTAACATCATAGGTACTTGTACATCTTCTACACACCATGATGTATCGAAAAAGGGGAAATATGAAACTCCCTCAGAACCTCCTCCCATAATTCCACTAGTACTAATGTGCGTCCTCTAAAAAGGAAATGTGCTTCCCACATTTTGAATATCCATCAGGATCATACCCTATGGGAATAT
Organism: Viscum album; assembly: GCA_963277665.1. Classification (NCBI taxonomy): domain Eukaryota; kingdom Viridiplantae; phylum Streptophyta; class Magnoliopsida; order Santalales; family Viscaceae; genus Viscum; species Viscum album. The sequence continues at coordinate 2,060,813,922 of OY728132.1, forward strand.
TATCACGTAGGGACTCATAGTCAGTATCCCCAAGTTGTGCCTCCATAAATAGCTATAAGAGTGTATGGGTAACAACCATCTACTGAATGTAAGATTCTTCATCTCCATTCACTATGGATAACTATAATGTGGAAAACTACTCTGATTTTTCATTCAACAATTATTAACTTGATGTCAAGATTATAGAATCTATAACTACATTCCCATTCCCTATAGTATATAAATTCTCAAAGTCATATTCCTGGAGAAACTCTAGACATTATCAATATCTCATGTTCATGTCCTTCTAAGAGAAGATATACTTCAGACTCTTGTGATCGGAGTAGACGATAAACTACTCTGCCATCCAATAGTGTCTCCACATCATCAATATGATGAATACAGTAGCTATGTAAAGATCTTGGGTTTTGTAGTTCAGCTTATGTGGTATCAATTGGTGTGAATCATATGTAATCACTACTTTCCTCAGCATTCGGACACAACCAAGCCCAGTGTTTGATGAATCGCAGAACACTACACACACGACACCCTCCTCAGGCAATCTTAATATCGGCGAGATATTCAAAATATTCCTAAGCTCTTGAAAGAATTAACCCAATGAAAAACTTTTAGAACCTTCATGGCCCTATCAACTGATCAAATGGGTCACTGATCCATGGTAGTGGATAATGTTTCTTCACATTCCCCTTGTTTATGTGGAAGTAATCCACAGATAGTCTCAAAATCTAGTCTACATTTTTTAGAAACAAAATTGGGGCTTCCCATGGTGAAATACTGGATCTCACAAATCCCTTCCTCATCAAGTCCTCAAACAACATCCTCATCACACAAAGCTATGCAGGTGTCATCCAATATGCTGGTACAGATATCAGCACCATATCATGGTTTAAATAAATTCATAATTATATCTATCAGTGGGGAATTAATCTTGTATCATTTTCATGGAATGAATCCTCATACCCAACCAGCACTATAAGAAACTGGAATCTCATAACATCTTCTGCACCGAGGGTCAGGCTGGCCAACTGATGATTAATCAGTTTCACCCTCCTATGCATGAGTCCATCCCATTCTACCTGAGTTTCATTTTCACCATAAAAGGAAAACCATATTCCATCAATACAGACACACAGAATCCTTCTAATAAAATATTTAATATGGGAATGGAATGTGGATAAAAATCCATACCAAGAATGAAATCATAAGGCTTCAACGCTGCCACCATGAGGTTCCAATCAAAACTATCACCTATGAGGGTCACGTCACACAGGAGACACAAATTTCTAACAAATAAATCTTCTCCAGCAGGTGTCTCCAAGTGTAAGGGCTGATTCACCAGTTTAGCAAGAATTTATATCTCTCTAATTAGACATGTAGTGAGAATGGAATGACCAGAAACTATGTATATCAGTATCACATATAAAGTATAAAATACCCATATCTTACCTTGAATCATTCCCGTATCCCCTAGGTCATATGGCTTGACCGCATGCATCTACCCTCACCCCAATACATCATCTCTCTAATCCTAGACTATTCCACATAGGGGTAGTGGTGGTAATAATCTGAAAATTCAACCACTTCCTTCTACTCTCCCTACTACTCTTCCACATATACCAACATATGGATCTCCCTACTCATGTTGTTATCTCTGCCTCGGTGGTCCATCCACATCCTCCCTATAAACAGTGTGTTGGGTAGGACAGTCTCAAGATAGACACCCAAATCGCTACATGAGTAGCACAACCTCTTTCTAGGATGATTGGACCCACCATATGAGCCCTGAACTATAGATCCCATGTTCTGAGTCTTCCTCTTATGATGTATCCTACATCCAAGTCCTTGATTCTGATTGTTGGCTCTCTACTACTGAGCTTTCTATTCTGGCCTGCCCACTACAGACTACCACCGGCTATATCTTCTAGCCAAGAAAATTCCGACCACCAAATATTTCTCAAGAAACCCATCATAAGTAATAATTCTTAGAGGGGTAACACAAGCTCAGATGTCTCTATGAAGACCATACTCAAAGGTCGAATCACTAAATTACTAATCTTTAACAATATCCATCGAGTACCTAGAAAGGTTTGTGAACCTTGATGAATACTTAGATACCAAGATGTTGTCTGGATGGATATGTACTATCTGATAGATATTCATATACCTCAACTTATAAGGTGAGAAATCCTCTCTAATTTTTTAATCAAACTATATCCATGGAATATTCACCTTGTTGTAAGATAGTGTAACTAAACCACACCATCGCCCTACCAAATCGTGTAGAAGGCTCGCCATCATGAAAGCCATTTGATCTGTTTGTGTCCTGATTAGACGAAAAAACTATGTCACCACCGAATGAATTTCCTCACCCTCCAAAGGGTTGGGATATCCTCAAAAGATGAGGGGATTATCTTATGGAAACTCATGAAGTGCACCCTACCTATGCACATCATCCTCTAGTGCAATGGGTATCATGTGCTTCTAAAATGGTGGTGGATAGGATGGTGCACCACCTTGAGGTAACATATGGGTAACTGGTCCCTATATCTAAGCCTTGTAATTGAGGGGGTCAACCTTGTGATCACACTTCTGAATCCTAGATGATATGCATCTCAGGATAATCCTATATGAAAATAAGATGTACTAAGATTATTAAGTATATCTGGAGAGATGACTCAATAAGGAAATGGAATCACAACCAATTACTGTATGATTCATGTACCATTATTTTTCTATGAAACTAGAGTAATCTTGCACTGACTCGAAAAGCAGGTGGTTCAAGTCCTCCATTATGGATATATCGTCCACCACAACAAAACTAGAGTTGTTGACCTAAATTCCATACTCAATACACTTAAGTATGTTTTCCCAAACCAACCACATAGAATCTTAGTCCTAAATTTGAATAGAATCCTCTGATAACACTTTGTCATTACCGATCCTAGTGGAGCCCATGACGCAACTCCCCATGCCTGCCTCCAATAAGATAGAGGATAATGACTAGCACTGAGTTCCCATATCACTATCATGGGAGGTATTTCCGATGTACTGATATGCACACACACATATTCAAGACCAAAAAAATATGAAATATAAAAACTATTAAGAAAACATTGCATGCACACCTCTATATCCCAACCGAAAAAGTAATATAGGAATGTAAATTAATGTGGAAGAGATAAAAATACACACACACCAAAGGAATTATGTAACCACACATCCAATTTATATACAAAGGTACTAGGATGGATATCTGTAGCCGTATGAACACCTAGTCCTAGTTGATCTTACAAAGCTCTGTCTGGTCTTGGTTTTATGAGGACTCCGTCAAAAGGTCCATCATTTTCATAATACATGATATGCAAGGGAAAATCCAATGTAGGGGTGAGTATAAAAATGCATAGTATGATACCTAGAAACATCCAAGAAATAGAAAAATCAAAGTAAAATCATCTCTAAAAAGTACATGTCTATAAAACATGTAACATGGATATCCATATTTACTCAATCGAATACATGTAGTTTTAGGTAATTCACAACAACCACATACCAAAACTGGGGATTAAATCTGAAAATTCCACGAAGCACTCATATAGGAGAACATACTCTTGAGTCCAATAGCATTGATGTCTTCTATCTGAGAGGTAGTACTCATTGGGGATCTCCATGAGAAAGATATGCTGATAGATCTTAAGAGAGAGTTATACGATAAAATATATGAAGATCACATCCAGGTCCATGGGGTGAAACCAAAAACTCAATCTGGATTAACCTTTATAGTATAGGATCGATGCCTTGTGACATTGGTCAGGTCAATACTAATGACTCTACCTAGGGCATGAATAATGAATAGAGTATCCTACTCTAGGCCTCTTGGGGGATTCCAACAACTCTATCTGGGAAGTCCTTCTAAAGGGATTATACTTATTTGAGTAGCGAATGATATACACCAATCGTCAAGAAATTGATCAAGGGAAGGAACTTTTACAAAAACTGTACAAGTTATGGTGGACAAGAGATTCATTCCAAGTAGAAAGGGATACAAGGTGTTTAATAGGGTCACACACAGTGTTCCTTGACCCTTTGTACTATTTGTGTACAACGACCCCTGTCATTAGAACATGTCGTGTAGAAGATGGGTACACGATATATAAAAGGAGTCACATTCCATGTCCTTCCATTCGAGGTCCTCCCCTATAAACTAGTCATTTTCTAGAACCCAATGTCAAACCATGTATCTCTTTCCATTTACTATTAGAAGGCGTAGTTCGTGTACTTTGTATAGGCCATGTTGTGTGGGGGAGTACATGTCGTGTATGCAACCTGAGTACCCATCCCCAGATTACACGTTGTATATCACTGTATTTTCCAGAATCCTTGGTCTGTGGTTTGGCCGTCTCCCCCATTTCTCCATCCACCATTCTGGCTATGAATTTTATCCGTCCTCGTTCTGTCCGGCCATCACCCAAAAAACAATTTCTTCTATTGATCTGATTGCACAATAGATTAAAATGGTTGTTCTCCATTCTGCCATAGAACATCAAAGAATGTGGATTCATTGATCCAACATTTTCTAAATTGCTCTGTGTCTTTATTAACACCTCTATCATGTCACACCGATCCAAGATCTGAGATAATGGATTGTTATGTGAAGAATCGGGTGTGAAATGATTGATTGATTGGGATTTGTTGAGTCATGGGCCAAGCAAAGAACAACTGCAACAAATGATGAACGAGGGGAGAAAATCAAAAATAAAACAAGATTTACATGCCAAAATCGGTGTTTAGGTCGATCGTGGTTCATTTTAATTAGAAAAATTAGTCAGTAAATAATCACAATATAAAACTCCAAATAAATCTTATAGAAATAAAATCCATCCTGCAAGGATGTGATCAAACTACAGATCAACTTGTGCATTAGTCAGTCCATGTTAATCGTTGAATAAAATATTGGAGATGTAAATCCAAAAAAATGAATCCTACCTTTGGTATGGATTGTTTGATGATAAATATCAATTATTGTGTTTCCATCTATAGTGATATATGTTAAGAACAGTGTTCGTCAATCGTCAATTTATGATTCCATTGCCATTTTCTTGAGTGTTTTCTCTAAATTCATCCCTAGAGATTCCCTCATTTTCCTAGGGTTCTGAGGACAACCCTTGGATTTATGCATATGGATATCATTAAATGAAATTTCTATGTCAAAAATAATGTATTATTTAAATTATTTAATGATGATAACATCCTTTTCGATATTTTTCGACAAAAAAAATGTGCCGACTAAAGATATATCAAAACTAGGGTAAATGCACAACTCTAAAATCAATATTTTCTGCTGATTTATAATTCGGAAATCCACATAAGAGTTATTACACTTTTCCAGAAAACTTTTCAAATTTTCTATTTATTATTTTAATATTTCTCAAACATTTCATCTTGGTACACCAGGCCTTAGAATTACATGCTGTCTCAGTTCCTCGTCTTGAAATTAATCCAAAATGTATTTAAAGATAATAGATGAAAAAATATGTGACATTACATAAATAGAATATTATATATACCATTAAATACTAAAATTATTCATCAAAATCATTCCACACATCATTGTTTTCCTAATTTGATCATAATACCATTCTAATAAATCTTTAGGTAAAAACCTAAAACGGTTACTCAGGAAGAGGTATATTTCCTAACTGAGTGTTTTATTTTTTATTTATTTCTTTACCTATTTCAAAAATCTTATAAAAATTGTGATATAATAAAATCAATAAACCTTGTATACTAAAATGTAATTATTCATATGGTATAATCATTTTCCATCTACTTGTCTATCAAATGGAAATAAAAACATTACTCATGTCAGCATGTGGACTACTGCATAATGAGATGATATATTTATATTTTTATCACCAAACCATAATTTCAATTATAATATGGATAGAAATGAAAAAAATTTATCTATATTAAATAAATTTAATTCTTTAATTTTTAATAAATATTGTAATTCGTTTTTACAAAACAATGAAAAATGACAACATTTCTCATTCGTACGCACAGACTACCTTATCATGAATTGATTTATTTTATTTTTTGTCACTAACTCACATGAATGGTATATATAGTTGGATTTGAAAAACTAATTTAATACACATGATATAATTATGATTCTATAAAATGGAAACAATACATACCATATTTCTCTAACATTTATTAATAAACGGAAAAACTACTCATGTTTATGTACTGACTACCGTCACCTTGAGTTTAATGTAACTCATTATATATACACATTAAATGAAAAGTTTAAAATTTATAAATCATAATGAAATATTAAAATTATATCATTATTATGATTTAATATATTATATAATCATGATCCATTTTACCGTAGTCACCCTACAAAATCCATTTTCGACTAATAAGCCAAATGTTCTCAGAAAATCTGATGTGAACTTAGTCGATTAAGTAATTCAGTATAACATGGATATTACTGACATTAAATATATGATTAAAATTAAAAATGTTTTTAATAATGTAATAATTAATATATGTTTATTATTTATGAAGATAAAGATTGTATATAGAAATTCATTCTAGTGGTAATGGATTTCTAGTCTCGATTATATTTTTATGAGACCTACGCTATTTTACCAACATTTTCTTCATTTGTGTGGGGCATAAATTACCATATCCATGTATTTAACAAATTTATATAAAAAACAATGTTTTTAAAAAATAATTCATTGTCCTTTATTTCAATTATTCATTGTTTCGAAATTTATTTTATAAGAAGGGATATCGAATCCTAAGAAATAGTTTTAAAATATTTTGAAAATTTATTTCGAAAATATTCCTACACGTCCATTTCAATATATGTGTTAATATTTATATAAATGAATTAATAATTATGTTTTTCCTATTTTTTTAATTTCTATAAATGGAATTGAAAGGAATCTTTTTTCATATTTTTGAAAGAATGTTTTACTTTCTTTAAAAATTAAAAAATGAATGTTATTTCAATGTATATGTTATTAATAGGTTTCTTATAGTCTCTATTTTTATTTGATATTTTTCTTCACATTCAAACATCCATTTTTTTCATTGAAAACATCATCTTCCGTTTTTTCTTGATAGTTTTTTAAAATATGGTTCGAAAGGTAATTGAAATGTCAATATCCATAAATGTTTTACAAATGGATTTAAAACATAATTTTTATTTTTTGGATAATAGATATTTTATATTTATATGTTTCGTATTTGTTATAGTCCTAAAAAAATGTTTTTTATGAGTATTGAGTCTCATATAGTTCAAAAAGTCCTTGGGTAATGATTAAGTTATTTGTTGAATTATACTAGAATTAATTGGGTATGTCTTTCAACAAGTAAGGGTTCATATAAGAGTTATTTTATTAGTTTCTTAAAATGATGTCCCAAGGCAACTATAATAATTCATCATTATTTCAGATGAATTATTATAGAAGTATTTTTATTTCATATGGAAATTTGATGATTATTTCTAAGGAATGATTATTTCTTTTCAGGGTAAAAGATATGTTTTTATGAAATTGTTTTTCCTAGATTCTAATGTTTTCTAACAAACCACCATGGTTATGATTTTTTACTTCATAAAATATTATAAATTATTTTATTAAAAATGGAATAGTAAATACTATTTCATTTACATGTAAATGATTATTTGAGCTCAAAGTTTACTATTTTAAAGGAAAAATATATTATATGATCTAATGGTTTTGAAATATACTAACATGTTTCTTTTATTTTTTCTATGTGCATTATTAATTTTTTTTCTCATCAAACATTTTGAAATGATTTTTACAAGGCTTAAGGATGAGAATAAATATTTATAAAGTCATAGTTATAATGGTGGGAGTTACTTTGAATGAAGAAAATGTGTCTTTATAATGAAATTTTCATATGGGGAAAATGGAATTTATGTGAAAATTCCAACATCATTATGGAATATATTTTCTAAATTCTATAAAACTATACACCTAAAAGGTCTTGAGGTATATAATTGATCCAGTATCACTGTTTTGTGATGTATTTATTGGATAGTTAAAATGTGGTCGTGTTTATCGACACGAAATCCAAAAATGACAATATAATGTTTTTAGGATTAGATTCTAGAGTTCATGTTCATAGCTCTTATAATTGGTATTAGTGTAGATATTAGATAACTTTAAATCTTAGGATTCTATTTAATTATAATTTAAAATTACTTTACAACAAAAAATGGATAGTATGTTATGGGGAATTATGGTTATTTTTGATAAATCAAAAGAGTTGTATAGAATATTACATAGTTAATAATTTCTTACACCATATCCAACTCATAAGATAGTTTATTAGATTATTATTTGATGTAATCACACTAATAATTTTGTATTTACTAAATCGATAGAACCAGTATGAACTAAATTAACAATGGATTTTAAGGACAATATAGGGGTTGTTTAAACAAAAAACTGAATGGAATAAAAGTTGTTGTGAAAATTGTTGTACTAATTTTTAATAATATATCACAATTTATGATTAACAACATGATCCATGATAAGTTTCTATCACACATAATAAGATAAAAATAAAGTTTTATTTATGATCAGGTGATAAAGACCGTAAATTTAAAAATATTCATTATCTAATGTGTCATTAATGTGGGAAGAACATACTTAGAAAATTTATCAATAGAATATAAATATATTTTACATGTTGAAATAGAAGGAATAGATCAATAAAATTACAAGGAGAATGGAAATATTCAACTAATACCATCTAGGAGAATAATGGTATACCAAACAAGTCAATTTAATATTTCTAAATTTGGTGAGTATGTTAATTATGAAAATTTATGTCATAGGGGGACATATTAAGAAGAGGATCACTAAGACGATACATAAAATTTTAGAAATTTATAATTTCATTATATTTGATGATGAGGAAAAAAATAATGATTAAAAAATGGTATGGATTATATTTTAGACTATGTTTTTTATATTGATGAATCATAATAAATGATTTATATTTTTAATTATAGGAAAAAAATGTTAAGAAATTATATAAAAAATAATTCTTAAATAATTATGAAGAATGATGAATGATTGAGGTTTTTTTATATAGGGATTAAATAGTTAAAATATAGTTGTAAATTTATGGATGATCATAAGTCTAAAATAATTAATAATCATTCCAGTTTTAATTTTATGGGAGTAAATTGGAAACAATTATTGAGTCTTAATAGATGTTGGTGTTATATGAAACCCTTACTAATAACTTGTGTTTTAATAAAAGGTTATTTGAGGTGGAATCCTATTATATTTTGTGGAAATAAGTTTATTGATATTGAGATCCTTTATGGCCAATATTCTCTTTGATGTTCATTTAATTATGGATCATTGGTATAAAATGGATTTTACAATTTCATAAATTATTTATAATCATATAGATAACCATGGTATTGAAAATTGATTTTTGACTAACTGATTAATGTTATTCTTCAAGAAGACCATTATGATGTTGTATAAAAATACATTATTGAGTAAAAGTAAGTATTATTAGAAAATATGGGATTTTGATTAATTAAGAATGGTTTAATTATATTTTGGAAGCACATTTGATTTTATTATGAATTTATTTTGGGAAATGGTTAGTATATTTTTGAGTATATATTGTCATGGTATATAAATTGTTGGTATGAGACTTAATGGTAAATTCATGTTATTTTCATGAAAAAATTTATGTTTATCTTGATAGAATATGTGATAAAATAATTCGAATCTCTATGTTTAAATTTTGGTATGGCATATTTTGAAGTATTTTATCATCAGTTATTTATGGAATTATTTTAATAAAAAACTTACTATTGTTATTTTGATTTTTAAGATTAATGAATGGGGGTTTATTATAATTTAATATTATTTTATCTTCTGCTAACCATTCCAATTTTGGTTAATGCCTAAATATAGGAGTAACAACTTTTTATCCTTATGTGGGTCTTGTGATCCATTAATGATAACCTTATTTCCTTATTCAAGAAAAATTCATCTTGAATATCCATTTCATTAGAATAATATATGAGTTAAAATTAGAAATTGTTATAAGAATAAAAAAAGGATGAAATCATGCTTATTAAAAAGAAAAAAATCTAGCAATTATATCTTCTTGTCTTCTCTATAATGATAGTAAAATAATACATTGACTCTATAAAAATGATATTGAAATAAAAATTTTATCCATATACCATCATCTTTGATGAATTTCGGATATTTTTTATCCCATAAAGATTTATGGTTTGAAATCCCTTAATATACTCTTCATATAGTGACCCATATATTTTACACATATCATTAAAAGATTTTTAGCATAAATATCCAACAAACACAACTCAAAGATAAAGAAACCTAGTGTCTTTGTAAGGCTATGTTCATAATACCTAAAAAATTAAACTGAAATAGAATATACATATTTTAATCTCTATAATGAGATCCTAAATCCTTTTTATATTCAAAAACTGCATAAGATAACATAGAAAAAAAAAATGGGTGAGACATAAATCCCAACAAGGAAGTAAACATAATGAAGAATCATGACATATGTGTTAAAATACATAATATGATATCCTAGAAGGCGAGGATCATGGATAATCATATGGGATAATTATGTAGATAATAAGGAATATCATGAACATAGAGTCATAGGAATGTGTAAAAAACATAAATAAGTCTTTAGCATAAGTTATAGAAAAAAATTAATTCAACTCACATGGTGGACATATTCGCATTATATATTATGCTAAATCAATCATCCCATTCAGATCATATCATGAGAAATAATCATTACCCAATGAATTTTATCACTATATGGAAAAACCAATCATTAAATATACATTCTTATGTGTTCCAAAGATTTAAATCATCCATAGGGAATAAACTTATGAATTTCTTATTGAAGGAAATGGGTTGCATGATCTTACCTTATTTCATAATGAAATTATATTTTATAACAATTCCATATAAATGAAGGAATTAAACATATTATAAATTCATATCTATGTAAATTAGAATTTTCCTAAAATATATTGTTTATTATAAAAAAATTTAGAAAGGGAAGATAATTGGTTATATAAATGAACATTCAAAATGTTATTGAAAGGAATCTGTTAATAAATTTTGATGAAAGAATACACTTGGAAGTTCATTAAAAAAAATGGTATACCAGAATGGTGTTCCCTAAAATATTACTTTTTTATTCATAAAATCAATATGAAAAAATATTTTAATTGTTTTACATATAAGGATTAAGGGATATAAATTTTCCCCTTAATTTTGTTTAATTTTAAAGAAGACATATGAGTGATGAACACAAGGGTTGAATATACCCATCAAAGGAAGAATGAATAATCTAGTTATATATATTTCAAAATAATATTTATAAAATTTATAGGCATTTAATAATTTCAAATATATTGATAATGTGAGTTAGTGAGAGAAAGGTTATAACACAAAAATAGATATGTTTTGAGAGATCCCATAGATTAGTTCCAAAATCATTCTTCTATGGCACTTAATGAAATGGATAATAAGATTAGGATCATTAATTAATTAACTAATAATAATTACCATATATATTTGATTTAATGTAATTATAATATTTTCATTGAAAACTATTCCATTGACATTTCATGTTTAATTTTGTTGTTTTCAGGGGGTTTGATTCACAGTTGCACGGTCGGATCACTTAGGGACAATTAATGATGTTCTCTTAAAATGGGGAAAGACTAAAAAAGTTAATTTAAAAGATATTTATTTCCTTAAATAAATTTATATCATCCCAAATAAACATATTCATTATTAAATAGGAGAAATTCATTTAGTCTATATGTTAACATTATGCATTTTGTTCATTTAGGTGGTTTTATCGACTCTAAAGAACAAGATTTGTTTTGTTTAATAATATGGGTATATTTTTATTGAATAATAAGGAAAGATAGATAAAATAAATAATTAGGTATTTTTAAACCACTATTTGTGAATTTAAAAAATAGAAAAGGTGAAAATGCTAAACAAAAACTTAACTCCACAGAGGCAATGAACTGACATAATATGGAAGACGTTTTCATTTTATAATATAAGAGGAGTAGGGAAGATAATGGATGAATGAAATTAAATTAATATAATAAAATTATATTATATATATATATATGATATTGGAATCAGTATTCCATATTTTATTGATTTTTTTAGGATGAATGATTAAACAACTCAACTGAGGGTTTTACAATCTCTATTGGAAGTATCTTCTTAGGCATCCCTTAAAGAACCTTGTATTGTAATTTTGTTAATACCAGGGTTTAAATAGAAATGTAGGAGATATGGGCTTATATTTAGGAAGATTTTGGGCAATATTATTGGCTTATAAGGTGTGAGTAAAATGGGTGATGAAGGGTTGTATTTATAAGTGTAAGAGAATAGTGTTTTTAATTATTATATTCATTTTTTTTATAAATTTGTATCTAGATTACCAATTGTGGTTAATATTGAGAATATATATAGTATATAGTGTGTGTAGTTTTAAACTAATGGGTTATTACATGATCCATCACTCATAAATTCTTGTATCATTCTTTTGATGTAAAATATCTTTTTTTGTTGTATTTTGATATTATCCAAAAATTAAACTATTTTTTAAAAATACAAAAGAGAAAACCCTAACAATTTTTTATGTGTATATTAAAATTTTGAAGTTAATTTTTGTAAATAATTTTCTAATTATAATAATTTTAATTTTAATTAAAATAGCTATTTGTTTGAAAAATAACAATTTTAATATTATTATCAAAATTAAATCCCTTTGAAAAATTAATTATGGTCTCATAAAACAATATTATCAGTATTTTAAAAAGTAATATAAATTTATTAAACCATTTTAAAAAAATAATATTTATTTTTAATAATTATATTTTTCATGAAAATGAAAAATAAAAATTTATGTTTTATAAAAACAGAAACCCTTCTTTTATCATTTTAAAATATTTTTATTTACTTGTATAATGATGTAAGTATGTAATATATTCAGTTTATAGGATACCTAAATATTATTTTATATTTTAAGATGTTAGTATACAATTTTAATGGTTATGTTTCCCTTCCTAATAGAAAAATTTCTATTCTAGTGTTTAGATTACCATTTTAATGATCAGATTTGTAATAGAAATGTCAGTTCCTAATTTCAATAAATACAACAAACTTTATTTGTTTTTAATTCACCGAAAATTTAATTAATATATAGATAGATATATATATATGTATATATGTATGTATATATATATACATTTAAGATGAATATTGTATTAATAATATTTTGTTTCATTTCTATAGTGTTTTTTCTGAGTGTAGTTATTCTGGTGGATTGAGGAGATCCATGTTTTCATGTTTTTAGTTATCTCATTTTCTATATTCAATCCCATTATAATATTTACAATTCACATGTACATTTTTTAACCAAAATTTAAGTATAAAATTATAATAATTAACTATTTTTGGTTTTATCATGTGGTTCATGTACTATATATAATAATACATTGCTAAATATGAAACAATTATAAAAGCAGAATTGAAATTCCATTCATAAAAAACTCAGTTTCATTATATTATTCCCTACAATAGAAAAATTTCCCTTGAATTTTAATTTCACCTGATAATTTGAAAACATATGGGGGTACCTCATTTTCATTACCTGTTATTATTTCTATATCACCTCTTTATACTTATGGATTCACCATGTCACTTTTGGTTCGTGAGTATTCATGTTGTGTTGAACTTTGTCTCTATAGTCCAATATTTTCAAAAAAATGATCCTTATAAGGGAGATATTTTTCCAACTATACTACCTATGAATTTATTAAAAGTGGGGGTGTGATTTGTATTTACTAAAGAAGGGTACATGTCACTAATCATATAATTGAGACATGGTTTATGGTAGTGTTAGTCGATAGACTACAGCTCTAATGCGATGAATAATCTAAAAGGGGATGATGTTCAGGGTACTTGATTATCACTTCATCCCTAATATCATGTCACAATTATATGGAGATTTTTTGAGGAATAATTTATCTCAAACCTCAAACTCCAGGTCTCATCGACAATTGTCAACATAGCACTACTATCAATATTGGGCTGACCAGATGTTTCATAGACTGGTCTTGACCTTTTCTACTATTTCTTAGATTTTTCATGTCACAAATTATTTTTTCATAGACTTCATCCCAATTTACTGGTTTTAGATATTTTTTAATCATAGAAGAGATTCATATGGAAACATTTGGATGCTTGATTGAAATATCTAATTTAATGAAAACTAAAACATTAGAAGATGTTGATCACATCCTCCTTCAATGTCCATCGATAATACTCTCAACATTTCCTCATGTTTTTAGAAATTATTCTCATTGTGGCCATTAATTTTGGGGTGATAAACCAACATTAGGTTTCACTCTGTGTATATATAATGTTAGAGCCTTTTCCAGAATATGGAGGTTAACCATTGATCTTGAACAGATACAATCAATAGTTTTGATCCTTGAAATATCACTACTTCTCTAATGTATATATTTTCACTTTTTTAATTGGGAAGTCCTCTCTATGATAAATTAAATTAGAAGCCATTCTATGATGATTCACCCAAACCCTTGTTGTATTACTTTTTCTAGACATTTTTGGTAGATTAGTGATAAATTCAATGGTGATGTTTTTCAATATCGATAATTTTTTTCGTTAATTATAAAAAATATGGTAATTATAATATTAAATCAATTTCATTCCTTATTAATATTAATTAATTATTTTTATAGAGTTATATTAATTATAAGAATATTATATAATTTTAAATTCATAATGAGAATAGTTTTGTTCTTATCATTTTTTCAGATATTATTTTATATCAATGAAAATACAAATCTCTAAATTTTTAAAATTGAATATTAAAAAAGGATATAATTTTTTAATTAAAAATTGAAAATTATTTTCATGTGAGTTCTGGGAATTTTCTAAAATGTTGTTTTCTGGGTGAGTAGTGGAAGATAAAAATATTTAATGAATACTATCTTTTCTTTTATATTATTTTGAAATACCCATTTTATTTTATATTGGTTTCAAAATTATTAATATTTTTTTTAAATTATGTTAATTTATACCTTTTTTTGTCAATGTTATAATTGATTTTGGAAATTAAATTACTTTTACAATATAAAATAAATTTTCCAAAAAACCATTTTCTATTTCTATATGGAAATAATTTCTTCCATTTATAGATACCAAACCATTAAAATTGGATTCCATATTTTTAATCCATATTTCAGTATTTTTAAAAGAAATATTTTTCGGTCAATATGAATAGTAACTTCTGTAAAAAAGTGTGTCCTCAAGGTAAAAGGGAAAATCATGTCAACCTATGATGAAAAAAGTAGTAAGGCCAAAAAATGTCATCTTAATTTTTATAGAATCAAAATAATTAAAACTATGTCACTTTTGTATTGATATTTAATTGTTTGTTAGAAAATTTTACATCAAAATGAATTGATAATACTTAATTCTTATGAAACATACCAAGTGTGTCATGTCCCTCGCTTATAAAAGGATACCCCCATCAGTTCCTTTCGACACTTTAAGATCCATTAGGTTCTACCAATACATAAATAAGTTTATTCCTAATATCCCTCATGACATTATAATGGTCTTATTTTGGCCATAATACCATCCTTTGGGTGTATGGTGTCAAACAAAGGATGATTTCAGAAGAAGATATATATATTTTAACTAAATTATTTTGTTTTATTTCTTTTTATACTTCTTTAACATCAATTATAACTAATATAAGATAATAAAATCCGTATATAACATATACTTAGCTGTTATAATTTTTTCATATTAACCACAGTCAATCACATTGTTCATCTAATGGGAAACAAAACCATATTTCATGTGTGCAATGATCCACCGCTCACAAACAGATTTAATTCATTTTCTATCACCAAACATTAAGGTTGTTAAAATTAATAGGTAAAATTGATATAAAATGATATATATGAAATAAAATAAATTACATTGTAGAAAAATATCATATGAATTTTTTATAATTGAACCAAATAATAAAAAATTCACTTGTGTGTACGACATACTACCACCTCAATAGAATATTTATTTAATTTCCCATCATAGCTGCATGTGGATTATTATATTGGTTTAATTAAAAAAAATTATTAAATTTTTTATTTAATCATTATTATTAAACTATAAAATAATTCTCATCTTATTTCACTCAAGATTCTTAAAAATGGAAATGTTACACAATCATACATACCACCGATTTTCTGCACGATTGTAAGGTAATTAATTTTTAATAATCAGCTTACATGGATGGTTTTAAATGTATAAATAATATATAAAAAATATACTTATATAATCCTTAACTTTTTTTAAATTCTATAATCATAATCCATTTAAATGTAGTTAACATAGAGAAATCCTTTTAGACATATGATTAAAATTTCATCAAAATGACTTATGGGAAATTAATTAATTATGTAATTAAATATAACATGGTAATAAATTAAATAAATGGAATTTTAAAAATGAAAATTATATTAATAAATTAACATAATTAACATAATTTAATTTTTTGGGAGAATATAAAAGGTTTTTGGTTAGTCAAACTCGAATAAAGGGACACCTTACCTTAAAGCGTCATTTTAAATGTTTAAAAGATTTATTTTCAAAATATATTTTTCATGAATATATTGTTAAAATTATTTTCTGAATGAATTTATATGGAAAGAAATTAATTATAAAGGAAATTTTTGTATCTTTTAACTTTTCATCAAAGGTTTAACAAAATAAAATTTTATGTATTTTATATGAAATGTTTCGAATTTCTCTATAAAAAAGAAAAAAATAAATGTTCCATTTTAACACATACAGCCTCAATATCTTCTAACAACTTGACAAAAATTATTTCATGTAAGGATCCATTTATAAAATTCCTTGTTTTCTTGCAATTTAAACCCTTTAATCCTTTGTTTTTGGTATTTTATTTTTTAATTATTGTATGGAAAGTGTATTTCAATATCAGAAAGTGTTTACAATATATGTTCAAAAGTGTTTTTTCTTGGGTTTTGTGGTCAAAATCTGTAGGATTAAAATGATTTATTTTAGGTAATATACTTTATCATTATATATGATGATGTTTTTTCCTGATAAAACTGATTATATGGTTGATCATGATACATCATAAACGAATTGTGTGCCCACTATACATCTCCAATGCATTGGATAGTGTTCTTTGTCTTTATAGGCAAGAATGTAGGCGTAAATGGGGGAGGTTTTCCCTATAAATTTAAATAATTTATAGTTAATTGTAACATAAATAAACATAATTAATCAATATAGATCTATAATAATCTTATAAAGGGTTCTATTTCCTGGAAATGGGATTTAAAAGATTTCTTTGACAAAAGGGTGTATTTTCCACTATATTTGATTTATTTTATACACCTAATGAGTGATGTGATAGAGGTAAAAAATTTACAATTTTTTTTCATCACTAGATGAATGAATTTATTTATTTTATGTCGATTATAGACATTGGTATTATTATCCCCCAATTTTAAATTTTATTCATGGGGTTTAGAGATGAGTTAGAAAAAAGTAAAAGTCAATTTGAAATTCATGATGATTTTCCCCGAAAAAAAATCTCTTTTATTTAAATGTTTTATAATAATGAAAAAATGTATATGGATTGAATTTTAACACTTTATAATCTATGGTTTAGTTATTAAATATTTATAAACTAATTCTCTAAAACTAGAAAACTAAAATGTCTCGGGAATGCATAAAAGGTAATTTTATTAAAATGGAACACTATTATGTAATTATTTATGGTATAGAACATATATTTAGTATCATAATATTGTTGGTATGGAATATATTTATGGGTATAATATGAATTAATTATTCATGGTATGGAATAGATTTTATATTATCATTCTAAGAGAGATTTGGAGTCTAATAATTTTATATTTAATTTTTTCATATCATTGAAAACATGTGAATAATCTATTAAATTGATTAACGATGGAAATTAATGTTACACAGCTCATATCTTTGATAATGAAAAAATAGATCATATTTTTGATGTGGTAGTAGTGAATAAATATACAGAGGTATTTTTGAATAATTTTCATAACATTATTATTGACCGAGATGTTGATATTAACATATACTCAGTTTTTGATTCTAGGCTAATTTTAAAACCCCCTTATATAATTTATTGTCTATATAATTGGGTATTTAAAAATTAGTTTAATTACTTGATAAAGGTTGTATTCATCAGAGCACTTCACCCTGTGGTGCTAATATTTTATTTGAAAAAATAAATATGGTTCAATGAGGCTTTTCACCGATTATAGATCCTTGAATAACATCTCTAATAAGAAAAAGTATCCTTTACCCCATATCGTTGACTTTTTTAAACCTCTACAAAGAGAATAATAATTTTTTGAATATTTAGATTAGGTTAGGGTACCATAAGTTGAAGGTAAATGTCGACGATATTAAAAATATGAAATTTTAGAGTTTATTTGGGTATGATGAATTTATGGTCATGTTCTATGGTTTGTCTAATTAATTAGCTATATTTATGAATCATATAAATTTTATTTTACATTAATATTTAGAAAATTTTGTGCATTTATTTATTGATTATAATTGGTTATATTATAAAGATAATTAATATTAGTAAATAAACCTATTATTAGTGTTGCAAATCATGATAAAAATGTTATACGGGAAAAATTTAAATCTACATTTTGGTTACAATAGGTTTCATTACTCATTTATATTATTTATAAATATGGAACACCAATTTACCCTACAAAAAAGTATTAGATAAATGGAAAAGAATAAATAATTTCATATAGATTCTTATAATTCATATAATAATGTGTTAATATCATTGGTTTTTTGAAATATTTTTTGTTATCATCCCCAAAAACTAAGTTAACTCAAAAATGAGTGTAATTCATTTCAATAAAATATTTTTATGATGTTTTCCAATTATAAAAAATAATATTAGTAAAGCATCATGGGTTAAACTATCCTACACATTTTCTAGAGCTAGATGTGGTGGGTTTTGATTTAATAATATATATGAATTATTTAAATGGAAGATAGTGTAAAAAACTATTGATCATAAAATTTTTATGAATATAATAATTCATAATGATTTGAAAATGTGGAAGATAATATGGGTTATATGATAAAGTAATATGATTTCATGATTCATTGACATCTTGGTAAAGAAAAAAATGTATTTAATTCTTTGAATAAAAAATATAATGACTCACTAACCATGCTATATCATAGACATGATCCTCTGGTAAATTATTTGATGAATGATTGTCTAAAAATTATTCTTGTTGGAACTACACATATTTTTTTAGGTTTCTATGAATATGTTTTTATCATCTTGAACGGAGGACATTGTTTTTTATAAAAAGTTGGCACTGCTAAACAAATGAAGGATTATGGAATTTAACATAGAAAATGAAGGTGTTCTGATAATTATATAAAGAATGCGTGTTCTAGGTATATCATAGTAAAAAATGTTTATTTGGGTGAAAATGATAGATCACCATTTTTTATTCTTCCCAGTGTTACTAATATGTATAGATACCATCAGGAGAATTATAGATGGTATGTAATGAATAAATATATTATCGATTTAACCATGAGATATTTTACCTTTCAATAGGTTAAATAAAAATAAAAATTATTGTGTGGGATTCATTTACCTTTTCCAGTTCTATAGTGGAAATTGGAAAACATGCCCCTGGATTTCATGGTGTGATTAGTAAATAAAACTCATAGAAATAATGGAAATTTATTTACTATTGATATAATGACTAAATATACACATTTCTTATTAATAAAAGATAAAATGTATCTATATAACATTTCTCAGCTATGTATAAAAGATATAGTAAGGTTATAATGATTTATTCTTTCTATTTAAACTGAATGTGGTCCCATTATTACTTCTATGTTTTGGAAATTCCATCAAATTCATTTGGTAATAAATTAAATTTAAGTACATATTTTTATAATCAATATGGTGGATGGTAATAATGAATTATTAATAATTTTGAAGCCGTGATTTGATCTTGTTTAATGGATCACCAGGGAAGTTGGGAACTAATAATTAAATTAGTCTAATTCTATTATAATATTTTTTTATTCTTATCTATTTATGGGGAATTTTGATGAACTATATGGAATGTGTTTTTTCAATCCATATCATTGGTATGATGTAGGTGAAAGGAAGTATTTTTGAAAATATATTTTAGAGAAAATGTTTGTCAAGGAAAAAATGATTTAGCATCAGATGGGAGATGCCCAGTGTAGGATAAAATGTTCTCAACATTACCATAGTAATTATATTTCATTCTAGGTAGGTGATAATGTTTCACTCAAATTATCTCCCTGGAAAAGTATTATGTGTTCCACTAAAAATGGAAATATAGGTCCATAGTTCATTGAAAAATATAAATTCTAGATAAATTTATATAAGTTGGTCACTTAGTGGCCTTTTCTCCATGTTTATCAAAGATACATAACCTATTTCATATTACATTATTAAGAAATTATGTGCAAGATTTATCTCATTTTTTGATTCCTTAAATAGTATATCCGAAGAGAGATTTTGTTACTAGAAAATTCAATTCAAATTATTGACAATAAATAGAAGGTTTTATATGAATAATGTGATTCACAGATTTATTATTTTGTAGAAAACCCATATGGTTGATGATTCAACATGGAAATCAAAAAATTATATGGAGGAAAAATAACCCAACTTTTTATGTTAATGAATAAAATTGTGAGGACGCAATTTCTAACAGGGAAGAGGAGAATAATGTGAAAACCTAGATAATGTTAATAGTAAATGTACAGTCGAAGCTTCCATGGTACGCTCCTCTTTGAATAATAGAGCAGCGTGTGTTGTATGCAACCTCGAGTTCTAACACACCACGACCAATAAAAGTAGCAGTTATGAATAGTAATAACCACTTTTTGAAATTATATATTTTTTAAATTTCAAAATTGACTTCATTTTTTGATTCGTAATATCGAATTCTGCCTATGTTGAATTTTTGGTATTTTTCTTAGAACATCCAATTTTTTATGAATAGTGAAAAATACTTAAAAACAAAATTTTTAATCAAAATAATTTATAGTGATAACTTAAACTATTGAGTGGTTTTAAAGTATAATTAGAATATACAATTACTATTTTATCCAATGGTGGTCATTAGAATTAATTTAACATTGAAATTGGATATAAACAATTGTTAATCTTTTGATATATATTGTTTCTTAAAAACACGCTATTTATTGTGAAAGAGAGAATTAATTATAAAATTAATTAATGCAACTTTTATGTTTGTAATTTTGTAAAATAGACATCATTTTTGAATTTTGAATATCAATTATAGCTTAGGGTGAAATTTTGGCATTGTTCTGAAAAACATCAATTTTTGATGAATAGTGAAACCACTAAGTGGTAGTTAAATAACTGATTTTTTTCATTTAAATGAAATATTACCACTTCTGTGATTTGATTTTCAAAAATCCAACATACATGGATGTCATTAGGAAGTAAAATTTAGTTCAATGGGATTAATATAATTTTTGGTGAATAGTGACTTTTAAGTTTAATTAATTGCGATTAAAGGTAATTAGTGAAATTTAAGGGTAAAATGATATTATAAAAATATTAAATGACCTTTACACTTATCCTACCTCTATTTTATGAGTCATGGCAGACCAATACAATCCATGGGTAATCTTGGGGACCCCATGGAGCCACTTTGGTAGGAAAATGACATTAAAAACTTTATATTTAATGTTAAAATAAAAATGTCACAAACATAAGTTGTTGTACTAAAACAATTTTTAAATGGGGTTATACAAGTAATAGTTTTGACTATAAATATTCATTTGAAAGATAAAAATATTTCATACATCATGATATTTGTTTTATAATTTTTAGACATTAAATAAATTAAATTATTTATGAGACTATGATGATGCAGCGATTACCTCATTAATTAACGATTTCAATAAAATGAAAAGATAATGTAAAATCCAAGGATTAAACTTGTAAAAAACCTATTATATGAGTATATTTAGAACCCTTATCACCTTATCCTCGAATTATATATGTGTGGGACCTTTAAAATCCGAAACTCATTATATAATAAAGTAACATTTCATTACTTTCCAAAAGTGCCCCTCCTCTCTACTTATAAAAGGCCCCCACCACTACCACCTTACTCACACTTTCAAAGCCTTTTGGCTCGGACAACCTCTGAAAAAATAATCTCCCAACTACCCTAACTTACTCATAGAAGCCTCACTTTGGGCAGAAGTCTTCCCAAGGAAGCCTTTGGCTCAAATCAAAAGAGTTACCTGATTTTAAGGTAATGTCTTCTATTATGTTATTTTGTTTTATTTTGCTTATCCAACCCCCAAAACTCTTTTTATTAATTTATTTTGTAACAAAACCAGTATACTCAATATACTAGGATTTTTTTATGAGATTTATTCGAGCTAAACTTACACACACCTACATCTAATGGTTAAAGAACATCATGTTTATGTGGATGGTGAATTTCTGCCTCACGAAACGATGATTGTTCAACACTCATATAAAACCTTAAAAGGTGGCCATTAAGATGTCAATATATTTATATATGATATATAATATGTTTATGTTTTACTTAAGGTTCGGTATTTTTCATTTATGGCATACATTTCTTGTTTCCATTATGGGTAAACGTGATATTTTCATTTTAGGAAGTGCGGACTACCGCCCTCTCAAAGTGATTTGAATCGTTAATGCCATATGTGGGATGTATAAAGGATGGAGTAAATGATATTATATATGATATTATAATGGAATTATAATATACCTTTATATCATTATGATTTCATTAAATACGAAATAGAAATGAAAGTAGCATTCATGTGTACGTACGGCTTACCGTCTCCATGAACGATGCATTTCATTTCTTACCTCTAAACGTTATGGAATATTATAAATTCATTTATATTCTGGATATATATGAGATATATGATATCTATATTATGAATATAATTCTGGATATAATGGATATTTCACCACATGAACAACTTGTAATTATAAGAAGTTTATTTTTGACTCAAGTACCAAAGATCTACAAAACGACTGTTATTAACTTAAATAAATACATAATGTTCATAACATGGTAATAAGTGATATAAAAGGAATAAAAAACTTGAAAAAGGTTCTTAAGAAATTATAAATTAACTCTAGTTTATTATTCATGAGGTTAAAGAGTGGTCGAGTCAAGATAGGACGCAAGGTAAGGGAACTTCTTAACCCAATTTCCATTCTTTGGGTTAATCTACTACTTTCAAATTACGTTATGATATTATTATGTCCTATCTTGTATTTGTACTTTCTTTATGTGTAATTATAGTGAATACACATAATAGATCTATTTTATTTAAAAAATGATCTTTGTAAGGGACTTTGTCTCAATCTCCTTTCATTGAGGCATATTTGGTTTTATACACAACATTCTTTTATACGGGGTATAAACCCCTTTGACTTTTACGTTTATTCAAAAGGAATATTTTTATACGAAGCATTTACTAAATTACAAAAGGGAAAGTTTTTTTTGTACGTATGCGGCGACAACGACTTCTCACCGCCGTGACCATTATTTGAGTTTCGGCTTCCTCTACAAGCCATACCTTTTTTTTAAAAGAAAAATAAATACCATGTTTTACTTTTCTTTTATTTTGGTATTGAAAATTGTTTTGAATGTGTTTTTATTATATAAATGTGTTGTATTGATATCTTGTGATTGAAATGTGGAAATGTTATGTTTCCTTTATGCATGTTTTATGTGATACGATTATGTTATGGTTTATGATATGTTTAAACATGTTCATATGAGGAATGAATTGGACTTAATAAGTGACGGGTGGAGCCCGCTATAGCTCCTCGATGCATCGGCAGGTCTCATGAGACAATCTACTATCTTTCCACGAGGCCTTGACAAAATATTATTTGTGGTCTAGGCACGAGGCCTTGTCTATGTGGTTATGATAGTCTGGAATTATGCATTCCATCATTATGAAAGTGGTTATTGATATTGCATGTGATTATTCGACCAATAGAATATTCATGTGAAGAAGTAAATGGCATTAACTCATTTTACTTTTGCCATATTATGTTGAAGTTCAAGTTTAAAATACTTTTATTTTAGTTATACATTTCCTTAAATGTTTATGTTTATTGATGAAAGCTTCTGCTATATTGTTATCCTTACTGAGAATATGAGCTCACCCCTTTCAATGTTTTAATATTTTCCAGGATGTGAAGATGTATTTTATGAATGACCTGTAGGGATAGTCAGAATAGAATATGAGTGTGGACTATGAAGACTTTGTTATTAGTTTTTAACTTTATGATGTAATGTAACATTTATGAATGTATCTAGTGTTTCCAAGGCTACTAAACTAATCGGTCTTTCGAGTCTTGATCTTTTGTGATCATGCCAATGCTACGAAGTAATGCACCGACACTGGGTAACTGGGATCGGGGCGTTACAGTAAAAAATATTAATTACCTATTAATATTTAAGAATTATGTTTTATAGAGTTGTTTTCATGATAATAATATGAAGTTATTTTTCAATAAAAAATTAAATTGTTTTATTCTTAATAAATTTCTTTTTAGGTATTATATTATGTAACTTAAAAGTTTAATTTCAATATTTTTAAATATTAATTTTATGTATGGATGTTGTTTTTTAATTCATCACTTAAAATTTATATTTGGATGAATTTATTGGAATTTATTATTTTTTTCAGTTAATAATGAAAAATATTGATTTTTAAAGAGAAATCACATTTCATTTCTAAATTTTAAAATCCCATTATTGATTTCGATTGATTATAAAAGTTATATAAATTATTTTCATTAATCTAATTAAATTTACAAGTACTGGATCAATATTATACTTGATCATGGTATGAAAAATAGTTATATATAAAAATTCATTATTAAAAAACTGTTTGTCGTTGTGTTTTGTGTTTTTATATTAATTTAAATTCTCGCATTTATAAATATTGAATCTTTTAAAAATTGATTCAAAAATAGAAATAATATTTAATAACTTTTCCAATGATTGAAATTTATTTTTTGGTCGTTATGAATAATAAAATTGGTAAAAAATGTGTCACCATGGTAAAAGGGTCAATAGGGTTAACCTAGGTTAAAACTATATGACGAGACCGTCAAATTCGAACATAATTTTTTTTGGATGAATACATTTCAAATCTAATAACCCTTTTAAAAAAATTATTTTTTTATGCGACATTTGTATATGAAAATTTCTTAAAAAATATTCAAATAATTAGAATAATTTCAAGCGTGTCTTATCAATCACTTATAAATGGGCACCCCCTCTCCTCTCATATCCATGCTTCAAAGGACATTCAGAGCCACCATTCCCTACTCAAATACCATCCAAACATCCATCACCGCATACTAGAGATACTAGTTTTAGAAGAATAATATCCATTTCAATCAGCTAATCCGTACTCAAATATCATCCTAACATCTATCACTATATTATTGTGGTCTTATTTTTAGTATAATACCATCCATAGAGGGATTAAAGATTACAGTAAAGATATTTTATGAAGAAGTGGTATAGATTTTAACGTAATTTAATTTTTTTCATTGTTCTACTACAAATTAAAAAACTTTTTCAAACCATTTTTATACAATATAATCATTATCTATAATATAATTATAAGGTAATATTTTTTAGATTAAAAATAATATATCCATTTCTACATATAATGGGGAAAAAACCATCGTTCGTGTGCACGATGGACTACTGGATCATGAATAAATGTAATTAGTTTTACCGCACGTCATTTTATACATTTTAAATATGATTGATTTAAAGGATATAATTTCATTTATATGATGTAAATTCAATTGCTTTATGAAAAAATAGATATATTCTTTATTTACTATGAAAATGAGAAAATAAAACATCACTCATCAGTATGACTAACTACCACCTCACAATATTATGTATTTGATTTTCCATCACCGCCTCACATTGTTGATTATGTTGGTCAATTTTATAAAATAGTATGATATTTTAGATATAATAATCATTATTTAAAAATAAAATAGGACTTACATTCTTTCCCACACATTCGTTGAATATGGCAATGTTACTCATCCGTACGTATGTCCTAACTTCTCTTGGATTGTAGTGAAATTAATTTTACAAAACCACCATACATGGATTCTTTCAAAAGAAGTAATAATGTATAGAAATTATAATTATATCATGAAAAATATTATTTAAATGGTATCTATTTTTCCATAGTCATCTTATTAAATTCATTTTGGACATATGATCCTAATATCATCCAAACGTCCAATGTGAACGAAAATAAATCAGTAATTCAATTTAACATGTTAATAAAAAATGAATAAAACAATGGAAAATATTATTTATCAAGTAATTAGTTATCATATGTTAATTATTCTATTAGATAAAGAAAATAAATGATGTTTCATACTCATGTTAAGAGACACTTTACCTTAATACCTCAATCCAAATGCTTTAATGATTGATTTTCTAAATCATGTTCTATAAGGTATATATTATTAAAAATAATTTATTAAGTTCTTTATATGGACATAAATGAATTATAAAGTATATTTTATTTAGATTTTATATTTTTTTCAAAAATTTTAAAATGGAATATTTTTCTCTTATTTTTTAAAGAATGTTTTGAATTTCTATACAAAAAGGAAATCATAATGTTCAATTTTATCATAAAAGGATTCAATAGTTTCTAAAAATTCTACAACCATTATGTTTTGTGAATTATTTTATAATGTTACATTTTTTTCAATGAAAATACTGTATTTTTTTATGTTTAAAGGAATTTTATTTTTGAAAATTGTGTTCTAGAAGGAAAGGGTATTTCAGTATTCGAAAGTGTTTTTCAAATGTGTTCAAAATAACTTTTCAAGGTTTTTATGATGAAAATGTCAAATATTAAAAAAAATTATTCGTATTACGGTAGTAGAGAATTATATATGTTGATGGTTGAGACAAATATGGGTTGTAATATTGGTGAGATCAATACAACTAATAAGACAGGTGATCTTGATACAACTTATATGATGGGTGAGCCTAATTTATCTCTCTAATAAATTGGGTAATGTTCCATGTATTCAAAGTAAATATAGATGGGGTTGACCAAGAAGGTTCATCCTATGGATTTAACTATGAACCATTTAATTTTAACATCATTCAACAATGATTATGAATATAAAGCTCTTGGATTCCTACAAAAGTTGTTACTTTCTAACTATGGATTTCAATGTTTCTATTGATGAAATAAGTTTTTTTTCATGTGGATATGTTTTATTTCATATGATCAAATATTTATTTGGTAAATGCCAATTTTCTTAGGGTTTTCGTTTTTTAAAATAGACCAATATAATTCAAACATTTATGTCCCTTACCATGTTTTTTGTTCTCATGTCATAGTTTTATTAGTTTTTATATTGTTTATATTTGAGTAAGAATAAAAAATAAGTCAAGTTAAAATTCATGAATATTTTTCATGGAAATAAAAAAAATTCATTTTAATAAATATATTTTTTGGGAAAATGGGTACTAAGTGTATGTTTCCATTTTTTAATGTATGAGTTTTTTATGTAATATTTATGGTATAATTATAATAAACTCTAAACATAAAAGGTATTTGGGAATGAAATAAAGTTAATTCTAGTCTGAGGAGACTATATTATGTATATTGTAATGTCATTTCCTTATATTAATGTTTTTATTATTCCATTATAATTATTCCTTCCATCCTTTACATACTAAAATTCCAGTCACTTTGATCTATATTATGTGATTTCCTTCTTAATATTATACCACCAATAGATTCCTCATAGATCTTGATACATCTTTATGCTCCCTAGGTTGATAAAGAATATTAAGGTATATAAATAATTAAATAAGTCCTTCTTTATCATGGGATTTTATAGAACACATCATTATTTTCCAAGAATTACAAATTATTCTTCATTATTTTTTAACTCTTATGAATTCTTAATTCTTAAATATTCCATATTTTTTTTATATTTCTATATATTCCCTTTTATAACATTTTAAAATCTCTAATTGGGATGATTGAGTAATAATTTTAGAAAGGAATGATTATGGCCATTCCATTATTTTTCCCATGTACGTCATTTGAACACGTAATAAGATTGATCATTCTCAACTCCCTTTATTGATAAGGATTCAAAATCATTTATACATAGAGAATCTATAACATTATTTTCATTCCTAGTGGAGTAGTGGACTGAGTAACCTTAATCCTTAACCATCTGAAAACATATTCAATGGATCATATTAATATCCTTCGATATGAATATATATTTTAGGCCCATATTCTCTATATATATTTCATAATTCTCCCTATAAGGAAAATTATGTAAAGTATTCAATGAAAAGATCACCACAACCAACTCTTGATCATGTGTTGGATAGTTCTTTTCATAAGCATTCAACTTCCCTGAGGTGTATGATATGAATCTGTTATATTTTATTATTCAAAACACCAATACTTTCATTATAACTTCACTATATACCATTCAAATTTCCCCACTTGAAATAATATTGAGTACTATTATAGAAATAAGAATCTTTTTCAATTCCTTAATACATTATTCACATTCATTATTCCATTAAAAATCACTCCCTTATTAGTTATCATAGTCATAAGTTTTCACAATAATGATAAGTTCCTCTAAAATTGTAAATAATAACCAAATACTCAATGGAAATTACAAATATCCATTACAGATTTTTGTCTGGTCCGCTCATTAATTTCATTTGTCTTAAAAATGTCCTTATATATCCCTTTTCTGATGATAACATTCCAAATTAATGATTCCCCCTCCACTAAAAACTGACATTTATTATACATTTCATATAGTAACTCCTTTTTAAACATATAGATGATAGTATTTAAATAATACTCATGCTCCCTCATGCTTTTAGAGAATATCATAATATAATCTATAAATACTACCATAATTTTTTATAGGTAATATATAAAGACTCTATTCATTAATTCCATGAATATTTTCTACATAATTATTAAATCCAAATAGAATCACTATGATATCATTGTGTCTATACCATGTTTGAAAGGTTCTATCAAGAATATGGAACCACTTCACCTTTAATTAGTGATAAAATTCCTAAATTCCCACCTTAGTGAAATACTAGGCCTCACATAGTTGATCGAAAAAGTCATCATTTCATGGAAGGGGATACTTTTTCTATATCATGATTTTATTTAATTCATGATATTAAATAATGAGATGTAATAATTATTCTTTAATTTATATAAATAGGACCTTCACACCCCATGGTGAAGCACTTGTGTGTATAAAACACTTTTCTATATATTATTATAACTGATTCTTCAGTTATTAAAACCCAATGGTTGAAATTCTATATGGATTCAGGGATATGGATGGAGATGCAGAAAAAATTTCAATTGAGGATTCAAAATCATATTCTAGAGGAAGTTTATACAACTCTTAAGATAATACATCGATATATTACATCATTTTGGGTATGTCATCATGCATGATTTTATCCTTTGTATCAATAATTTTATCTAGATATACTTTACCATAACCATAATATTCATTCTTGAGGAGAATATTCTAAAGAAGATTCACTCCCATCATCAAAATTTTGTATAATTGTAGGATAGCTTGGGATTAGAAGAATTATCTCCCACTCCCAACAGTTAAAATTTGTTTTATATAAGGACATCCAATCGATTCCCAATATAGAATAAAATTCCACTAAAGGATGTTTTACCTGATTTTAAATGAGGTTTAGTCCCCAACCATTGATTGTGGATGAGTTTTATATCTGATATGCAATAATTTCTCCATTTTTTTACATATAGATTAACCCCCAAGTTCTAGAGTGGTGTTTGAATATTCCACTAAACATTAAGGATATAAAAGAATGTATGGAACTAAAATGAAATATTATTTTAACTATTCTAAAATGAAAAACTAGTGTACTTTTCACTTTGTTGCTGTTGGCATCTACTACAGTGGTAGGATAAAATATTCCCTTCTTTTTTATCTAAACCATCGAAGTTATTGTTCTTAATTGTCTCTAATATCCCTTAGATTATGGAACTTTCTTGCATAATTCCCATGTTATTACAACTGAAACACTCAGCTACAAGTTGAATTTTTATTTGAATCGTATTATCTTCAAAAATATAAGTGGGTTTCCTAAAAAAAATTTGACATGTGAGTTGTTGAGTTTTCTTTCCTCCATGTGATTTATCCATTGATGCTCCCTAATTAAGGTCATGTTTTTTATTTTTTTATCTTAAACCACATGAAACCACTTATATTCTTTAATCTCTATCATATAATTCAATGAATAATGACAAATAAATTCATAACATTCAAAGTATCAAATAAAAAATTATTTTTGTATAATAGTATTTTATCCACTAAAGAAGTGTGTTACCATTCGTTCAATATAAATAATGGAAGCTGAAGAATATCCTGAAATCATGGAGATTTTTTCCTCATACGACCTCAATAATCTCATCTTCTTTTTTCCTTTATCTAAAGGATATCACTCTGCATTTTATGAAGGAGAGTTTTTGGAAAATATTTATTGTAAATATTTTTATTGATTCCCTCATATTCCTTGTAATTGATTTTCTATTTAGGAATCATGATATGAACATGTGTCCACCACTGATAATCTCCCCCCTCCAAGTGGTAAATGGACTATATGAATTTATCCTATAATGAGAATTTGAGGGTAGATAATATGTACTCAAGGGTGTTAATCCATTATTCTATGTTGATGGGATCCAAATATCCAGTAATGAAAGGCGGCATTTGTTTTAAAAAGGACACAACCACAAGAATCACTTTCTTATGATAATGAGTTAATTCCACATAATTCAATTAATTTTTCCAAACAAGATCAATCTAATTGAGTACTTCCATGTTTTCATAATATCTTGGTCATATCAGGATATGAATATCATTAGGTAAATAATAAAAAAAATTATCACAGTTTTCATTGGCACGATTCCTTGTATTTATTGCAATTAACTAAAATAAGGAAGATAGCGGATGATATTACATTACAATAATCATAATATAAATTGTGAAACTCTGAACATATATGTAATAACTTATGAGTGAAATTTAAATCCAATCTTATGAATCTATAGGTTTCAATAAAGGTTATACTTTTTAAATTTCTAATTATGTTTTCTAGCGAAAAAATCAATTTAATTCTTTAATATTAGGTTACAAAGAATATGTGAATTTATAAAAGCATATCCCTCAAGAGTGTTATACAATATGTGAATAAAAATTATTTATATTTTATTGCGTGAATGTCAATTTAGTATCCAGTGATTCCTTTTAGTGTTATTTCCCCTTATTATATCTATTTTTGAGACACTTCAAGTCATATTATCCAATTAGGGATGTAATTTATTATAATCCACTTTCTCCATAATTCTCAAAACATCTAATAAATTTTTATATACATAGACTTATCCATAGGTTTCTAACTAATATATTCTAGTTTTATTCTTAAAAAATAACTATACATTACATTTATTCCA
The DNA here is from genome assembly GCA_963277665.1 of Viscum album. Taxonomy (NCBI): domain Eukaryota; kingdom Viridiplantae; phylum Streptophyta; class Magnoliopsida; order Santalales; family Viscaceae; genus Viscum; species Viscum album. The sequence goes on from OY728132.1 coordinate 2,060,845,802, forward strand.
ATTACAATGACCCGCACCTTTTACAAATATTATTACATGTTTTTGAAAAAATATATCTAATTAACACAAAGCAAAGATCGATATTTCTAGTGTATTTGGAAGAATATGTTTATAATAAAACAAAATTCAACTAAAAAAGATTTTTTTTAAAAAAATATTCATAATGCGATATAAAATACCTTTGAGATCCTAAAACTACATTGGATAACCTGGGATATACCAAAATAAAAGGGATCATCTATAAATCCAAGAAATGGAATATATACGATGAATAAGCATAACATATTAATCAAAAGGAATAACATGATATCAAAAAACACAAGGTTCATATAATATAATAGTATAGAATGAAATAAATAAAATATAATGATAATATCACATAATCATTGGAATTTGGTTACAACATAACACATGAAAAAATCATAAGTTAAGGATAACCACCAAGACAAAATCATTGTGCGGACATAGAACCATCATGGATTAAGATTAGTCCTTAATCCCAAATAGATCATCTCATGAGACATAAACATTACCCAATTAATTAGTTTTATACCAAGGTGAACCCATACTAACATGAGCAGTCATATGTTTTCTATCAATCTAAATAATCATAAATAATTAACAAAAGAAATACCCAAATAAATAAATGAGTTTCATAATCATTCCTTATTTAACAATAAAGGGAAGTGTAATAATAATTACAAATAGAATAATGAATAAAAAATTGGATTTAAATAAATTATTATAAATAATTGGACTCAAATTTTCAGTTCATTTAAAAAAATGTCCTGATTAAGGGTTCCAAATTGGTTATAGAAATGAACGTTCAAAGTAACATTTCAAGGAATCTGTAAAAGACTTTTGAATAAAGAATAAACATTGAATTTTCATTAAAACCCATAGGTAAAATAGAATGGTTATATTTAAAATATTACTCTCTTTAATGAGTTTATGGATAGAAATAAATATTTTAAAAGAGTGATAAATAAAAGGATTAAGGGATAGAAAATCTCCACTTAGTATGCTTTGATTTAAGATAAGGCATTTTAGAAATGAACATAAAGATTATATATCCCCATAAATAAAAGGGAAAATAAGAAAGGTATATATATATAAGAGAAATATATTAAAAATATATAATCATTTGATAACATAAAATATTGATATAATGTGAGGTATATAGATAAAGGATATAACCCAATAAAAATTGGATGTGTTTGAGAGATCTATTACCTTAGATTTTGAATCATTTTATACTTGCACCTAACATCCCAGATAATAATTTCAGAATATTTAATTAATTAATAAAAAAAATTACCATATAAATTTTATTTACTATATTTATATTATGTTCATTTACAACCATTTTATGGAGATATCACGTTTAATTTCACTATTATGATGGTGTTCATTTCATAGTTCCAATATTAGATCAATTATGGATAATTATTAAATTTATATTAAAATGGGAATATAAATTCATAAGTGAAATGACATTATATTCATGTCCATAAAAAAATTAAATGTTGTCAAATAATAATTTTTTTCCAATATAGGGATGAATCATTTATCAAAAAAATTAACGTTATGATGTTTGTACATTTAGGCAGTTTTATTTAACACCATTAAATATATATATTTTATTTAATATTATGAAAATATATTCATTACTAAAACGGAGTAATCTAAAAAATATATATTCATTTCAATTTGAACCATTATATTTTAATTTAAACCTTTCATGATGGTGGAAACTGAAAACAATGACTCAACATCCACATTAGCAAAAAACTAACATAAAATGGACGATGTTTTAATATTTTAAAATATGAGGAGAAACGAAGAGTATAGATTAAATATATTAAATTATAATAATAATAATATATATATACACACATTATATTTTAACCCTTATTCCATGTTGTATTGAATTATTTATGGAGTATGATGAGTAAGACACATTAAACAACCTGGTTGATGGTTTTACTTTTGCATTCAGATTTCTCATCTTTGGATTACTTTTTATGAACCTTGTATTGATATTTTGTTATGGAAATTAATATAGGTTTTTGGGGAAGATATTATTTTATATTTATGTAAGGTTTGGGTAAGATTCATTTTTTAGAATGTGTGAGGAGAAGGGGTGGTGACGACTGGTATTTATAAGCTGGGGATAAGTGTGAATTTTAATATTATATTAATTAGTTTCTTATTATGGCTCAAGACTACCAATAATGAGGAGTCTATTGGCTATATAAAAAAATGGGAATTTTAATTTTAACTAATATTTTAATACACCATCTATTACTTATAAATTCATGTATTTTTCTTGTAATGTTAAAATGGTATTTTTTGTATTTCATTATTCACAAAAAAGTACACTATTTTAGAAAAATACAAAAAATTTCCCCTAACAATTTTTTAATATTCTGATTCAAAATATAATTTCATTTTGTTTAAATAACTTCCTAAATACGATATTTTTTAGAAAAAAAATTTATAATTATTTGATAAAACACCAAATTTAATATTATTGTCATTTTTCTAACACATCAAAAAAATATGAACGATATTATAAAATTATATTTTTTTAATAAAACATTATTTTAATTTATATACCCATTTTATTTGAAAATTATTTTAAATAATTTAGTTCCTTTAAAAACTAAAAATATAAAATTTATGTTTTACAAAAATACAAATACTTTTTTATAAAATTTAAAACATGCATTTACTTATATCATGATATAAATATGTCATATTATAATTTCATATTATAATTATGATTTATTTTACATTTCCATGGGTCAGGATACTATACTAATGGTTAGGTTTCTATTCGTAATGTCTTGGGTACTATTTAAATTGTTTTATTATAGAGTCCAAAGCATCTCATACATGAATATTACATCTTTTTAGATGATTATTCATTACAATTCACACATACATTCTTGAGAACTTCAATAGTTTAGTTCCTTTGGGAACATGGAAAAAAATCTTCTAATATTATGAAATATATTTAGTATTTCCCATAATGATATTCCCATTTAGTACACATCATATAAATATACCACATAATACCTTTCTTCATAAACTGGGGAAAATAAACATAAGAAAAGTGAAATCAGATTCTCAATAAGGGTAAACCTAAGAGATATAAATCTATAGACATATGAAAGCATCCGATAATCATAAGGGTTTATTCTAATGAACATAACTTACAAAGTTTTTATTTCAACCAATCATTGGTCATTAACATGAGTCATGTCAAAATGATATACAGTTCATAAGACATGAATCATACATGAACCACATAACATGAGCAATGAGAGCATAAGATAGGAATAAAAAATATATTTTTCTGATAAAAATAGTCTTATATCATTTCAAAAATGTATAAATATAAAAAGGTTTGCTCATTAAAATAAGGACATGAAATTAGGTCCTCTTATAAGCTTAAGGACTAAAACTATATCTATTCAAAACATTATGGACCTGAAAGATAGGTCCACACATAACATTGTGAACATGTTATCAAGTTCATGCACAAAATTTTTAACATGTAATTAAGTTAACACAAATATTTATGGGAATGTAATTTAGGTCTACTTGTTTCATCGTAGTAGTTACGGTTCTCTCCCAATACCATCATAGTGAGAAAAGTCCTTTACTGAAACAGGTCCACACTCCATTCCATTTCTATTTCTCTGATGAGATATAAATCAATACCTAATAAATTTTATGGAGATATATTTTCCAAATACATTTTTTTATAATGTAACCTCCATTACATTATGAAAATAATACATATGCATGCCAAATGATCATAAAACATTAAAAATATCAGAACCCACGAAATATAATGGATTCCATAAACATATCATTTGAACATAACATTTGGAAATCTAATAGTTTTAATAATCATTTCATCATTAAATCAAACCCTAACCCATGGAAAATATGTAGGATTTTTTTGGATTTTATCAATGTATATCCCATTGAAGGGAAACAAGATTCATAAATATCAAACAATTGTAAATATAAACCATTTAGAGAAACCATAATAAGGATATCCTTGTATCATATACTAAATAAATCATAAGTAACATACAATAATGTTATCATAGATGGAAAATATTTTTAGACTACTTGGGACATTTCTTGAGGAAAATGAATTTTATTTGAAAATCAATTTATAAAACATATAACATTATCAAAAAAAAATTTTAAAAAATAAACATTAAATATTATAAATAATTCATTTAAATTCATTTATAAAATTTGTTGGTTAAAATATAATCATATTTTAAAATTCTATCTAAAACATAAAACAGTTTGAAAATTCTTTTCACTTTGAAATTATTTATTTAATACGTAAATTTTACTAAACATTAATGATAAAAATTTTTTGTAACTAAAAGAAAACATGTAACAGATTATTTAAAACATTGAGTTTTCATGACAATAATAAACACTATATATGATATTAATATTAAAAAATATTAATTTCACATTTTTAATAAAAGTAAAATAGAAAATGTTTACAAAATATCCATAATATTCCATTAGAAAAATTTTTCAAAAATTAAATCATGAGTGAAATGTATTTTAAAAAATTATAGAGTAATAAAAAAAATTAAAACATTTTTATAAAACATATTTTTTATAGAATTAGATTTTCAATTGAAGAAACCATTAATTCATATTTTTTATAAATATTTTACTTAATTAATTTCTGTACAAAAGAGTGGAAAAATATTACCATTAGTGGAAATTTCATGAATTACCAGAGGAAAATAAAATCTGTGATAATTATTCAGAAGTAGATTAGGATATTTCATTGTATTATACATAATCAAAAACAATCTCAATAAATTATGATATTTTTACATATAATCATTTTGACATTGGTTACATTGAATCACAAACACCATGTAGTAATAACATAAAATGAAACTTCAAATACAATGAGGGTGAATATATTCATGATATTACATTCTAGAGGGGATTTATATTCACCTCATGAAAAATATATATGTATAACAAAAAATTATTCTCAATGAAAAATAATTGAGACAGAAATCCATTACCGCATGGTAATGTTTTAACCATAAACCCCAAAAAATGGAAATCATAAAACAGATATTTAAATCCTAATATTTTTTATAAACTTTTTCATAAAATAAATTCCTAAAAATTATAAACATTGTATAATAAATATAACTTAATTATACCTATATTACAGAAATATATCCATATATATAATACCATAAAATATTTTATTATTAAAGTTTACAACCAATTAATTTACAATTCCTTGATAAAATTATATTTTGGGTAAAAGAGATTTATTTTTCGTATATGTTTCTATTGCTTATATTTTTAGACCTATTAAAATTATAATCATTCAATACTCTCTATAATTATAACCATGAAATCAATATAATATATATTTATTATATATTTATTTATAGCAATCCATCAAATGTAGTTAATACAAATAAAATACTCTATTCATAAAGATGGTAAGTCATATGTATACATGAACACTATTTTTTAATTTTCATTTCGATTAGAAATAATAAAATGTAAATGAAATATATTATCATTACAAAATCATGTTTATGTAATATATGTCAAATATTTTTAGTAAACCCATCTTTAACTCATCAAATATAATGTTTCAATGAATCATATCACTTCGCGAGGCTGTAGTCTGATGTATACATGAGAGACATTATCCTATTCCAGAAAAGTTTATATTTTAACTGTATCTATGATATAACAGTAAAATAATCATAATAAGATCATAAAAATAATACATAAATAATAAATTCATCATTATATTCAACTATGAAATGTGATAATGGAAAAACTAACAGCATCAGTTCATGAGGTAATAGTCCACTGTACACATTAATGATGATATTGTAACACATTTGATGGAAGTGTAGATGGTTATAGTTCATTCACATCATATGAAAACAATTAATTATATTTTAGATATTGAGTTTATTCTAAAATAATCGTAAAATAAAAATTGAAGGGGTGGAGGAATAAAAAACACTTGTTTATGAACATTACGTCTTCTTCGGTAATAATCCTTAAATTTGAACTAAAATCCTTACTAGAATTGATTTATTTCAAAAATAATTCTTCTAGGATGACGGGAAGGAATTTTGTAAGTGACTCGAGCTTTTATTTTCAGAAAAATTATTTTTGAACATGTGAAGAATAGAGGATAGGGGTGTCCTTTTTTAAGCAGGGGAGATGATACAATTTGTATTTTTGAAAAAAAGGGGACACAAATTTTTCATCTCAAAAGGGGAAAATTTAGACCATTATAAAACCATATAGGCATCATGGTTGAAATATTTCCATCCAATATTTTTTTGGCATGTGTATATGTAATTATTACCCTAATCTTTTTAGTTTAACCACATGTAAACCATTTTTTACATTAAGCATGACAATTAATTTTTACTGCATTCACTATTAATTTTTTCAAAAAATTAATCTTAACTTATTAGATAAAGTAAATTATTTTGATCTAAAATTAGGAATAAATTTTTAAAAATAACTTTAACATAATTGTTCTCAAACATTTTAAAATTAATCCCATAGACGCAATGAGAAATAAATTTATTAAAGGGAAATTGCCCTAATGTTTACCATATTTTTATTTCAAAATTAAATATAAAATTTATTCCGATGACCTAAATTGAATTAATAGATGTATAATTAAATTTATTTAAATTTAAAACTAATTTAAAATATCACTTATTTATAGATATTATTTAAATTAAAATTCATATTTTAATTCAAATTCTATAATTTCACTTTTCATAAAAAATAATACCTTTTAAAATATACCAAAAAATTACCATAATAAAATTTTAAAAATAAGTTATAAATAATTAATATTAATTTAACAAACATATTTTAAAAATGTTTTAAAAAAATAATTTTATTTTAAGTGCTGAAAAATTTTACAATCCATCTTTTACAAAATATATATTTTTAATCATTAAATTTGAATGAATATTTTTTTCAACTCTTAAAAACATATAATATGGATGTTAAAATTTTTACTAAATATATATTATATATAAATTTAATTAAAATAATTAAACAATGTTATTTTTGTTAATTTATGGATATAAAGAATGCTTGTATGGATAAATTTTTTTTATATGAGAATGATTTTATTTTATTTTAAAAAATGGTTCTATTCTAATTTATAATTAATTTGTCATCAAATAATTAATTTTATATACATGTCTATAAAATATTTTCATAATCTAGTTAATATTAATTGTAATTTCCATTCCAATGACTAGGTGAAAATTATCATATTAAACAATAATATTATCAAAATATGTCACATTTCATTTAAACTTGTTATTGCGTGTAATGAAACATAAGCTCCATGTTATGTGTAACATAAGTTAAACTCAGTTTTGTGTGTAAAGTTATAAAAATATAGTGTTTTGTGTAAATAAAAATTTCAAAAAAAATAAATTAATTTGAAAAAATGTTCATAAAATATTATTGTGTTACATTATACCCCCTTAAAATGAATTTAAACCTCAAAATTCATTAATTTTGAATAAAAAACTGAGGATACTTTTGCCTCATTCCATCCTAATGTTACAACATTAATTCCTAATATTGGTGGTTTTCCTACCAATAATTGACCATTTTAGTAGTCTGGTTTCATATAACCTTATCTACTCGATCCAGAATATCTATAGGTCATTCATTATAATAAATATGATTCTCTAGAGGTATGACCTATTACTTCTATGCATGTAATGGATCAAGTATCTATTTCCTCGTGAGTGATAAAAGAAATAGATCTTAAACCTAGGAATGGTTCTAATGAAGCGCGAGAACATTAGATATAATCATAAATGTACACGTATTTTAATGGGATCATTATACCTAGTTATTAGTTTTCCCTACATTATTTCATTGAGAAATTCATAGAAAACTATCTCACCAACATAAAATTCTAGATTGAATCGATGATTATCAACATAAAATATCTTTTAAATTTGTATAACCCTATTATTTTTATAAATGGATTTAACATTCTCTACCATCTCATCATATTTCTTGAGACCCAATAAATTATTTTCCCACTTTATTCCCACACATAGGATTTATTCACATCCTTTAATAAAGGAAATCATAGAGTTATCTGAATTCTCTAGTGAATGTTATCATTGTATGAAACCTCAAAATGAGAAAGGTGTTTAACCCATCCACCATGGAAATCAATATGATATGATTCTAGTGTTTCCATTAATCATACGTCCCAAAGTTATAAATAATTTTCTCCATAAATAATTTCTCTTTATATATAATATCAAATGGTTTCATTAAGATAAACGTATTCTAAAATATCCTTAGTCAAGATGAAATCCCATTACAAAAAACCCTAAAAGTAGGTCTCAAAAACATTTATCTTATGATCATCTTTAAACTGATAAACATATGATGGTAACCAAAACACTTTAGTTAATCATATATGGAGTAATATATACTTCCAAAATATAATTCATCCTTTATTACTTTAATAATCTCTTATCTTATATGAAATAAATTTCAACGAAGCTTAGGTTCATCCTTGTACCAATTAAATAGAAAATGTGATTTTATTTTTCTATAATCATTGTAGATGAAGATTATCACATCATATTTTACTAAAGGATGAGTAATAATATTTTCATATGGCTCATTCATACAAAAATAAATAGGAAATTACCAACTAAGGAAGAGAGGATATGTGTGCCCTAATTATAATGATTTACTTCATCTATTATGATTACATAATTTTTACCTTCTTCAATTTTAAATATAGGTTTTTGTGAATTATCATACATATTGTCCCTTGGATTGGGGAAATGATTCATATATTTTCTAACCTCCTTACACTTGAAACATTAATGTGTGGGTGGAGAATTCTATTGACATATCTCTAAATTCATTTCATTGAATGGAGTCTTCAAATAACTTATCCATTCATTTCCTCAATGTCCAAGATTCTAATAATTGAAACACCTTCCGGTTCCTTTTAGGAAATATCTTAGGTTATCCTTCCCATAATGTTGGTATATGGGAGATTAATGATTTTTTGTCCCTCCATGTGACATATCATTAAATTTTCTAGGGAAAACCATTTTCATTTTCATATCACCAAAACAAAGAGGGATTCCATATTCTATTTCTATATTTAGTACACATCAAACAATTTCTTTATAACATCCAAAGTCCATTATTGATTTCTTCCTTAGGATATTTGGTTTCAGAACACTGAAGCATCAATTAACCGTGCATTCATGATGAATTATAATACTTGAATAGTTTTTTTTAAGTATTGTAAAAAAATTTCTGGAGTAATCAATACATTCATCATTATACTTATTAAGATCTGACAATTAATTATCTATTTTTTATTAATAATAAAAGTAATTTAATTATTAAAAAAATAATAGTTTAAAATCATCCCACTTTACGGAGTCAATTTCTTCTCATTTCCTTGTATTCTTAATAAGATTACACCATTTATCTGCCTCACCATCCAAAAGGTAGACAACCAGATTGGGTTTTCCTACATTGAACACTATAGAATGTGAAATAAATTTTTAGTGGTACTGATCCATTTCTGAGAAACTAATCAATTAGTATAACCACTAAATGATAGTGGTGTTTCCTATTGAAGGAATCAACAGAATATTGTTCCCTCCTTTAACTATTTTTAAATACCAACATGAATCGTTGTTTATGAGAGTTGTGTGAACATAGAGATGAGGTTTTTAATTCCATATCCCATAACATTTGGTTTCTTAGGTGTACCATCATATCATTTTCCATTATATTCCACATTAACACAGTTCTGTGAAGTTACAACCATAGAATAAGACCAAAAATCATAACATGAGAAATGCTAATCATAACTAGAAATCACATACTCTGAAAAATCATTTAGTATTCTAAATCAAGACACCATATTTTTAATATTTGTCACATCAGGTTTATCCATGGTCATTCATATTCATCATCCATCTCATGATTGTTTGTAAATATTTTCTCCAATTGAAAAGAATATTCCCCAAGAGTGTCAAATCAGGTGTCCAGCAATGGCTATTGTCATGTACCAGTTCCAGATCGACTCTAGGTCAATACTCTATTTTTATGGGTTGTTACCCTAGGTACATCTTTCCAAGATCCATAACCACTTGTAGCATATAAACTGGGATTTAATTTCTTTAAAACAACTCAATCTATCCTTTTGAAAAATTCTTGGATATTCTCTTAAAAATAATCTAAATCATAGGATTATAATTGAAGAAATAACTACACATATTCTTATAAATATACCTAGGTAAATCACTAACGTTTTCTCATTCTAGTTTTCAAAGGTTAACTAAAACTTTTCATTGATACTAAATATAGGGAAACATTCTTCTCATACATGGATATTACATATTTTTAGATGAAAATTCATTAAATTGTAGAAAATCACACCTAGGGACTGTAATAGTTTAGTTCCATTGGAAAAACATTACAAAATATTCAAATCTTGTGAAATATATTCAATGTTTCCCAAAAATAAATTCCCATTTAGTACTATTCATAGTCATAACCTAGATAACACATTTCTTTATAACCAAGGGAAATGAAAAATATATTATATTTTATTTATGGGAAAAATTAGAGATATAAATCTATGATAATATGATATAGTAAGGTAGGACCAAGGGTATGTGATATTAAACAAAACTTCTGAAGTTGATACCCAACCTATCATAGATCCTAAACATGAGTCATTTCATACAGATTGGTAGTTCATAAGACATGAATCATAAGGGAATCAAAGAACATGATAAATAAGAGAATAAAATTGGAATAAAGCATAGATTTAAGGAATATAAATTAGCTTTAACATTGTGAACAAGTAAAAATGGAGAAAAGTTGACTCATTAAATAAGGACTTGAAATTCTAACCGTGAAAAAACTTATGGACAAGCAACCAGGTAAATACATAACATTAAAGACGTGGAATATAGGTACATTCAAAATGTTGTGAACATGTAATAAGGTTCACACATAATATTTTGAGGATGAAATTAGGTTTATGCATAACAATATTATAATTAAAGATAGTTCCAAACATAACATCAGAGTAATCAATGTTCTCACCCAAGAACATCATAGTAAACAAATTCTTTGACTAGATCAGGTTCACTAGCTTTTTTATTCCATTCTATATCATGAGAGATTAATCATTACTAAATGCATTGGAGGGAGATATAGGTCCCACCAATATTTGGTTATAACATAACTAATATTCTTAGTAATAATGTAATCACTGTCACATAATGAAAATCATACATACATGTGTTATATGATCTTAAAACATTCATCATATCAGAATCTATGAAATGAAATGGGATTTAAAAAAAATTATCTTAATATTACATGTGGAAAAACAATTTTCATAATCATTTCATCATTTTTCAATTTATTCCCAACAAAAAAAAAACAAATAGGTTTCATAAGAATTTTATCATGGTATAAACTTTGGAAGAGAAAAATGTTTCATAAAAATCATGTCATTATAAACATAATCAATTCAGAGAAGGAATAATAATGATATCCTTGTATCATATCCTCATAAAATAATAAGTAACCTCAAATAATATCTTTCTATATAGAAAATAAATTTTAAGTACTACTGGGGATATTTCATGTGGAAAAAATATTTTTTGGAATATCATTTTTTTAAATCAAAAACATTATAAATAATTTTTAAAGAACATTGAAAAGTTATAAGTAAATATTATTAAAATAATTTTAAACATTTATTGGTGAAAATATGATTTTCACTATGAAGAAAAACTATTTAATATATAAAACACTTTCAGAATCCTTTTCACATCGAAATCATTTGTTTAAAATTTAAATTTTACAAATATCAAGGAAAGATATATTTTTTGTAAATCACTTTGAAAAATTGTAACAGAGTTATGAAATCATATAGTGTTCATGAAAATAAGAAATTGTTTCTATTCCTTGTTTGTTAAAAATAATGATTCCTTTCATAATTTTGGTAAAAATAAAAATAAAAACTATTTGGTAAAAAATAAAGATTCTTTTTAAAATATTTTAAAAAAATTTAGACATAGGTAAAAATTTTAAGAAATAATAAGAGAGTAATACAACATTGTTGAAATCATTTTTGGAAAACATGGTTTTTCAAGAAACGTATTTCCTACTAAGAATTTAAATAAAGTAGGATTTTAATAAAAAAAATTCTTAATTATTTTATATACCAAAGAGTGTAAAAATTGTAACATCACATTAAGATATCATGATTAATGAGAGAATAATAAAATTCATGATAATTCCTGATAGGTAGATCATCAAATTTTAACATTTCAGACTTAATCATAGCTAATCCTCATAAATGATGCGATTATAACATAAAAACATTATAACTTTGTTAACATTAAATCATAATCCCTATTAAGGAATAAAATAATATTAAATTTAAAATACAGTGAGTAAGAAAGAATTAATTATATTACATGTCAAAGGGGTTATATATACACTTAATTAAAAAATATAGTTGCATAACATGACATATTTTTTGGAACTTCCTTATGTGGAGTGTGTTTTAAACTATATTATTTTAATGATCCCAAACCATGACTCCTTTAGTATTAATAATCTACATGTTTTAGGATATAATATTATATTGCAAGATTAATTTTATGATAATTCAGAAATTTGTTATGGTGAGTCACCCTTAGGAAGGATTCACCGCTAGGACATATTACTATCATGCATTAATCATGATTATTTGTGAGCTTTGACAAGAAAAGTCACCGCCAACCCTTCTACCACCAAGGATAAACTGTTATGACCTATCAATAGTATTATTTTATTAAACATCAGCTTGAGGTACCACTAGTATGAGATATTTTCAGATGCCGAGTCACAACCAGATTTATTCTACTATTGTTGACTAATGTCAATGATGTAAATGGCTCAACAACTATTTTTATTCAAGGATATGTGGACCAAGTCTTATAGCTCATTTGGTAGTTCTCTTTTGGGAGGAAAAGAGAAGACATGCGATGATTGAAATAGATTTATTCCCTTTGGAACGGTCAAAATGATCAAGATAAATGTAAGGGGAATAAAGTGGAGCAATGGATTTCTCCCCTATCAATGATTTCTTCAGTTTTTCTATCACCCTAAAATTAGGACGATTCTAATAGAAATGCTCATCCCTTTGAATTAGTTTTCAAATTACCAAAATTTCCCCTAGCTGTATATATATAAATAATCTTAAATAAATAATTACGTGTATATAAATAATCTTAACTAATTTACAAATAATTTATCAATAATTTTTATTACATATAATTTTTATTATAAATAAATATAATTATCTTAAATTAATATTTTATATAAAAAGTGTATTTATAATTTTGTATTAAAAATATTTTGAATTAATATCTTTGAATTAATAAGTATTTTAAATTAGTAATTATTTTGAATTAATAATTTTGACTTAATAAATTATATAAGTAAGTTTGATTATATTTTATTAATTTTTCTAAATTTTAAAATTATTTTTAAAAATTTTTTACATAATTTCTATGATATGAAATATAATGATTGATTAAAATCAAAATTATTATTTTTTGATTTGTTATAAAAAATGTAATAAAAAAATTTAAAAAAAATGTTATTGGTATCACTTTACATAAATTGGTCATGTTGGTTAGACATGGTAATAAATGTGGTGTCTATGAGGATCTAATATATGGTTGTTTTTGATATTGAAAATGTATTCCCTATAATCCTTTTTACATGTGTTATTTTTTAACAAAGGTTACTTTTTTCATTTGTATCAAAACTATTTATTTGGGTTTCTTTTAGAAATATTCACTAAACATTATGGAGAGAAATCCAAATAATTTATTTTGTTTTATTAAGTTATCAATCCAAATACATGGAGAGAACCCACAATAATATATTTTATTTTCTATTATTTAAAAAACTGTAAAATCATTCCTTTTATTTTACAAAAAATCACACCAAACACAGGCATAATAAAATGGTAAAACATGATATGAGGATTGTATCTCCACCAACTGATGCTAATATATCTACATGAATGTCATCTCTATAACTGTATGATGTGTAGATGATTGTTGATAAGAAATCCTATGGAAAATTATGTGATTGAATATGTGGGACCTCACAGGATTACTAATTCATGTTATTTGAAGATTTATGACACAGAAGCATAGAATATATTATAGATATTGATTGAGAGACTAATAATGTTCAACTAGAACATTCTCACAAATTTCTATGATCTTCTATTTTGTGGAAACCGTCAAAGAGAAAGCTTGATATCCCCACCAATGCTGATCTGGGTACTTTTATAATTCTATATATACCATATTGAGCTTCACTATATTCTTTATTTCTCTTTATCTTTATTTCATTTCTTTTTTAGAAGTGTATTGTTACTCTGTTATCAAACACAAATTTTCACTTGCATCCATCTAGAGAATACTTGTTACTCCCGCCTCCATTTCAATATCGTTTCCCAAAGTTTTTGTGGATGATGTCCTTGTGTGGCCTATGATATTATTACTTCCCATATATAATTTTGGAAGAGGCTCTTTATCCTATATAGCATGTACCTATTTTTTTACGTGATCTACGTTGGAGATTTATATTGACTATTTTTATAATCTTCTTTGTAGTATGTGATTTATATGTGGAGGGGATTGAGTCTAATCTTGAGACCTAACTTCTTGTTTATTTCACTATGTTATTATGTTATTGTGATTTGTTTTATTACCAAAACCAAGATTTTTTTTAATCTATTAAAAACTATTAAATTGATAATTAATCTTAATTAGTGTATTTTTTTGTCCTTGTAAAATTTCTCTAGATGTTAAATAGATTCTAAATTTTATTTCAACTAAGACATAATAACTTTTTGAGAAATATATTAAGAGGAAAGATCTTATATAAATCTGTTATTTCAATTAGTTGGCCAATTTTTTTATCAAGGGACATTTATTTTAACTTTATTTTAATATATATTTTTGGAAACTTAATTCACCCAATCCTAAGTTACTCAATCTGAACAACATTTTGTATTATAGGGATTTTAAATTATGTTTTCAAATATGATTTTAGTAATATAAATAATAACTCAACTTTTTTACAATTAAAAATTCATTTTCTTTATAGATAATAGAAAATAAAGATATTCTACAAATAGAACTCTGTTGTTTCAATGGTACAATTTATTATTAACTGGAAATAAATATAAAAATTCATTTCTAAAGTATGGGATTTTATATTTTTATTGTAATATATGATCAGTATCAGATAACACAAACTGCTATTATTTATTTGAATGATCCCAAAAAAACATCATATAATAATAATTGTATTGATATGAATGCTTTTTTACATTGGTTGGTAACAAATATAATTTAATATCTACATGCATGTATACTTTTGAAATATGTGATACCTTATCTATTTCACATGAAGGAACATAAAATGCTAAATAAATGAGACATCATATATATAAAATCAACTTTGATTCTTTTGAAATAAAATCTTATGAACCTATTTCTGAAATGTATCTTAGGTACAATGAAATAGTAAATACTATGCATTCATAAAAGAAATAAGTGAAAGATAAATATAAAGTTATGATACTACTTAGAATCTTACCATACAGATAAAGAGGAACATATGTGTCAATTAGAGAATCATGTGATGTGAGTAAACTATATGTCATAGAATTGATATGAAATATGATGATGTTTGAAGAAGATATTAAATACCATAAATATATCAATGAAGATAATTCAAAAACAAAATTAGAAGCCTTCAAGAATACTAACTCCATACAAAGTGAAAAGGTACACGATAACAATACCGGTGAAGAATAATATTTGGATGACAGTAGAGAAGAAATGTTACACATGGACAGAAAATTAAAGATATTATATTGTAAAAATAAATTCATCATGAAATCAAATTTCCTAGGAAATTTTGAAAATAAGGGAATGTGGAAAAATATGGGAAAAAATATGATACTTAAAATGAAATCACCTGCTATGAATTTAAGAGTAAAAGATAAATGAATGATGAATACCCAAAAATGAAATATAAAAAGAAGTATGAGGATCAGTACAAAAGATTCAAGAAAACCATGAAATCCACATAGAGTGCCTCAGAAGATATCTCAAGTGATTCAGACACTAACAAATAAGATAAGTGTGACAAGCCAAATATGTTCTTTGTAGAAAACACATCATCGGTACAAAATATTCTTCTTTCTTCCTCTAATGATAATACAAAAAATTCTAAAATTGATGAAAATGATGATATTAAGAAAAAAAAATTGAGTATATGTATGATTATTATAACATGGTGGTAGATTCCTTTCATAGGAAGAAATATATATATAAATTACATAAGAAACAACATGATTTGATAGTAAATATTAAAACCAAAATCGCTATTTAAAAAAGGGGAAAATATCAATTGTTGAAAGAGAGAAAAGAATATAAATGTTTAAATGAATAGTAAAATAAATACATATAAATATTAACCAATGGTAAGGAAACATTAACTAAAATACAGGGAAATTATGTTTCTATAATCCCCTAGCCTTAAACATTACATAATCTTAAGATAATTCATTAATTTGAATTTAAATCTAATCAAGGATATTTTCAAGTTTAGATCTTTATTGAATAATGTAATAACACTTACATAACAACTTAAATATTAAAAGTATTCACTTCTACTCACTATCCATTTCTTTCATAAAATAATTTTTTTAAAGAAACAATGAATCATTTCATGTTTTAACAACATAACTTTTCCTTGATCTCATCCTTGACTATATTCATCATTAAGTCCTATAAAAACATTTCAAAACATGAGATTATCATCAAAATCTCTATAACGGATATAAAAATAAAGAAAACCACTAGTCTTGGGAAAACATTACAACCATTAATACATTATCATAAAGTAATACTTTTCACCTTTATGAAGTAGTAAAACTACTTCACTAAATATAATCTCATTGCTTACCATTTTTGTAACCAATAGATTATATCAAATCCCACTGAACGCAACATATAACATATAATGGTATACTGGGACCTAAACATTCATGAATTGAATAACCATACGGTCTACTTCCACACATTTCAGTAAATGGAATAGCCATACTGTCGATGTCCTTAACCAATGAATTAGAGGTATAAGGTAACCACACATCCAGGGTTTATCACCGAACCACCAATATTTGGGTTATCACGTAAACAACCATCATTGGTTTATCACATAATCACCAATAAAATGTCTAAGTACCCTTATATAATCATAATTCGTAAAATATTGAAAATATCAACATTTCACTAATAACATATCATTGGAAATAAAAAATTAATCATTTCAACATATGGAAAAATTAAATCCATTTAAAAATCATTTTCAATACCAAAACACCCAAAAATGAATTATGGGATTTCATTTCATTTTCTAAAAGTAGTAAGGCTTATAGTGGAAGCCAAATACGAAATAACTGTTACAGCGGTGGAGGAGTCTTTATCACCACATAAGTTAAAAACATTCCTTTTTGTCATTTAGTAATACAATTCATAGAAAAAAATATTCCATTAAAATAAAATTAAAAGTCCAAGGAGTTTATTATACACTTTATAAAATAAAGAGTTGTATATTATCAAAATATTCCTCAATGAAAAGAGATTGAGACAAAGTCCATTACCTTGAGTCCAAATCATCACGTATGTTCTTTATTATTCCTGAATAAAAAACATAGGTTATTTTATACTTTCTTCAAAACCTTTTTATGTTTATTTTTCCGTTTATATCACTTATTAAAATGTTATGAAATTTATGTAATTATTTAAGTTAATATTGGTAGTTTCGTTGATATTTTGTACTTTAGTCGAAAATGAACTTGTTTTGATTTAATTGTCCATGTAGTAAAAAGTCCATCATATCCAGAAAAATATTCATGATTTAACTATCATATATATCCAATATATATGTATTTATAATATTCAATAACACTTGGGGATAGGAAATGAAATGCACCGTTCATAGAGACGGTAGGCTTTATGTACGCATGAACGCTAAATTCATTTATTTATAAACTTAATGGAATGAAAACTAAATGATACATGTTTATGTTATAATTATAATATAATATATATGTTATATATGTTACATAATTTTATTAACTCCATCATTTATATGTTCCATGTATGGAATGAATGATTTATATCACTTTGAGGGGGCGGTTGTCCGCACTTCCTCAAATTAAATTATTTTATTTACACATTATTGAATGCATAAAGTAATGTTGTACATTAAAATTATAGAAGCATGAACATAAATTAAAAATAATATATATAATATATAAATATAGTCCCAAAATAATATCCACCATGACAGTTGGTAGGAGAAAATTGAGCAATCATCGTTTTGTGTGGCAGTAGTTCACCGTACACCGAAATTGTATGTCCATGTACATGAGATGGAGGTGTGTGTAAGTGTAGTTAGAATCCCTAACATAACAACATCCTAGTATATTAATGGTATTTTTGTTGTTATGTAATCTAATAATAAGAATACCATATGGAGTGGACAAGGAAAATAAAGGAATTGAACTTGAGAGAAGACGTTACCTCTAAATTGGGTATCTTCTTTTGATTTGACCTGAAAGGATTTCTAAAATTTCCTTCATCACAAGGTAAGGGTTATTGGTGGAAGGATGTAATTTTGGGAGATTATTTCAGTAGAATTTGGATGAGATAATTACCTTGAGAGGTGTGAGTAAGTGGTTTGATGTGGTGGCCTTTTGTAAGAGGTAGAGGGGAACTGTATGAATGTCTTGAAGTATTATTTTATTATAAAGTTATATATAAATTATAATAGCTTCAAAGTGATATATTTAAAAGATACAATATGTTGAGGTCTAAATCCAATAAAAAATGTTTTAGAAAAGTTTAGGTCACGAAATTATCCTTATCATTTAGATATAACCCTTAGTTAAACCCTTAACTCTTACCATGTATTCTTTTATTTTCATAACATAGGGTAACTATAGTTAGTATAAATTGCAAATGAAAACAATAGCTGATCATTAATTAAAAATTTTAAAATAATATAATTTAGTTGGTCTAATATTATATTTTAATGATGAATATATCTTTTAATAAAATAGTATTGGTTTTAAAAATTCATTTTTGTCAATTTTGACACTATTTGGAAATTGATTTTTGTTAAAGGCATAACAAATTGATTCATTAAAAATAGTCATTAACTCAAATATAATATGTCATAATGATCGATTAAATTCATGTATTTATCCAAATTTTCAACGTACATTTATTTCAATATTTAAAATATATTTTATTTTAATATTTCATTAATAATGTAATCAAATGATTCATCATTGTGTCATAAATTAATTAATTTATTTAATGTATAAAATTTATAAATAAAATAATATGATTTAATAAATATTTTTAGATTTATAATGACTATTTATAGTATAATATATCAAATATTTAACCCCCCCCCCTTAATTTTTTGTCAGCAAAAATATACATGTTTATGTTATATTTCTCTTTACATTAAATTAAATATTATAAAAGGTCACCATCACATCAAAGTGGATACATGAGGCCCTAAAATTGGCCCATGGATGCCCATGGTCTGAAATATCTCTTCCAATAGGATTATGACGAATTTTAGAGTAGTTTTATATTATTATAATATTATCTTTGTACCCCTGTTTACTAGATTTACCCCTTACCCACCGTAAATAAAAATAATTACTAAAATTACTATTCAAAATGCTTAAAAATAAAAGGTATCGGTTTAAACATTTTGAAACATATAATTATAATTATGGAATCCATTTTTCTAAATTCTAAACACCTTATTGGAAAAAATTAATTTTAAATTAATTCTCGTTATCAAAACCAAAAAATGGGGGTTCAAGAGGTAAAAACTATCAAAAGATTGACACGTGTTTATGTGTAATTTAAAAGTGAAATTACTTCTAATGATAAGAAATATGATTGAATGATAAAAATATAATCCAATATCATTTTAAAACCAATTAAAATTACAACTTATCTTTATAAAAAAAGTACGATGAAAATACAGTTTTTAATTAAAATGCAGTATTTTTCACTATTCATTCAAATATGAATTTTATCTGAAAGATGCCAAAATTTCAACCAAAGAAAATTTTGATGTCCCTATTCTAAATAATAATTTTATTTTGTAAAATAGTACATATAAAAGTGAGAAAACTATATTTATAAATGGTTCTCCATGAAATGGTGGTAAAAAACATTTTTAAAAATATTACAGTATTTGTTGCTTAAAATTGGATTCATTCTCATTTGAAGTATATAAAATATATTTAAAAAAGTAATAAAATTTAAAAAACATGTATAATCATATTGTAGTTAGTTATACTCACTCCCACCAATATAATGGCTAGGCATTTACTACCATTTAAAATAATAATAATATTGTTGAATTATTTTTTGGTATAACTCAATGTTTTGTGCAATGTAAGATTTTGGAGAAACCTATTATTGTGGGTCGAGTATGGTATCACAATAAGATTCACCTTTTAAATAAAATTAATATTAAATTCAAAAATATTAATAGATATTAAAATTTATTATTTTATAAATATCTGGGATATAACATTATTCCCCTCCCACCTTTCGAAATTGCATCGTCCCAATTTTAAAATTGGGATCGAAAAATTAATTGAAAATACCCCACTATAAAAAGTGTCAATAAAACTATCACATTAATCAAAATAAAGATAAGTACAAGGGTTACCCATGATAACACATAATAGGAATGCATGAAGGAAAAGATGGATATAGAGGAGAAACTGACCATCTTATTCTTATGGAGAGTGATAGAAAAAATGGTTAGGATAAAGTTGACAACCAAAAAACCATAAGCATGTGATGGTTTAAACGGTCATTGATTTCCCAATTAGAAAAATAAATTTAAATTTTTTTAAAGTACTTTTTCATAAATATAAGAAATTTATTTAAGAGATTTACTAAGAACATAAGGAAACGTACTTAATTGTCAAGTATAGTTTCATCCTTTAAAAAATATCTACCACAAACTCATCTTTTCACCAAATGATGAGTATTTAAGATGACGTGGACACACCTGAAGAACTAGAATAATCTTCTAGAGAATAACATAATCAACAAAAGATGAACTATATATTTCCTCTATCAGTATACATTAACCAAAACCAAAATGGTAAGTACAAGATCAGATATTCCCAAAAAGTATAATACTTTACAAGAAGATATAGTACTCTTTATCTCCAAAATACAACCAACAATACCCATATTTCAAAAAAGACCATTAAATAAATAATTCTCATTATAATTCATCAAAGTAATCTAAATTAAGATTGATACCCCAAATTGAGAAGGATTTGATCACCTAGTCTTCCATGATAAATCTTAACATTTATCTCCAAATAACATAAATTACTCTTCAAGTATCACACATAAATGTAGTTCACCTAATAACACATTTTTCACGATAGGTTAATAATTAACAAAAATTAACTTAAATCTCCCTATATCCAAAATAAAAACATAGATTCTTCCAAAATAAAATTCAACCATTACTCCTAAAATGAATTACCATAGTATTATATTTTTTATAGGCATATAGTGTTCCCAAATCAGATAAAATCTTCCAAAAAAATAACATTGTCTAGTGGTAGGTGGTAAAGCCTTGTCACACTTCGGTTGTGGGTTTGATTCCCACGTCCTTGTCTGATGTGATGGGTTGTCATCCTTCTTATCGGTTGTCCTTTTTCAAAAACAATATAATTCTAAAAACATTCCCAAAATGAGATAACATATTCAAAATTAACCATAACATAATTTAACCTCAATTTTATCTCATTCCTTTCATTTTTCATCTAAGAATGTAATAACCGATAATTACCTCAAAATCAAGGATCATATAAACCCTAAATATTATTAATAATTATATTCACAAAATAATGGGCAATTCTTCCTCAAATATAATTTTCACATAAAATCAGGATTGGAAATACTAGAGAATAGTCTTAAAATTAATTCTTTCTATAAAAGAGAATTAATACATTTAAACATTTCATCACATGTAGATATAACATAACTCTCTCATTTTATAAAATGTATACATATTAATCATCCATTATTATTCATGTTCCATTAACCTTGTTTTCCCCAAATATTCTGTAATGTTTGTTTCCTAAAAATAGAATTAAGAATCATGTACTAATTTTCAGAAATTTCAAAACATGAGAGAGGAATTAATCCATACCAATAATATTTCAATTTTAGTTTCCACATATTCAATTATAATAACATTAGTTATTTCAAAACATATATTTTTAGGTTCATTTTGATCCCATTACATAACCTTCTTCATCAGCCACCTATTTTCATAAAGAACATACTCCCCATATTAAAAATAATCAATTGATAACTCGGAAAGAACTTCATTACCTTTACTAGAGTCAACTAAATGCTCCGTTTTTCTATGGAAGGTAATTTCTATATGAACATCATTTCCACATATATTACATTTTCTCGTCCTTTTGAAATGTTTTCAAATGGGTTTCATTCCACATCCTTGACAGAAAAGTTGTTGAGTATACATACCTTTATGATTATTTCATGAACTTCTATAGGGAATCATTTCTCAAATATATGATGCTTAAAAAATCACCAAGTTTCAAGTGGTAAATCATGACTACAAATAGTTGGTTATGAATAACCACAAGAGATATCATTATAGATCTTAATTCCTTTGTTTTCTTATTCAGAAAACAACCATAGTTTCCTTCACATCCATTGTTACTTTGGCTCCTACAAGATCCATCCATTTACTAAAACCAAAATGGCCAGTGTGATTATATCAGTAAAATCATCATAGAAAATATTATGAAAAGGGTCAACTCTAAGATATACTTATTCATCTTATATTAAACTCATTCAAATTAACTAAAATATTTATGAGTCTTTCTAATATTCTACCCATTGTTGTTATATAAAACATGTCACTTATGATTAAATAACACCTAACCTCTAATGTGATCTAAATCGTCCTCTAATACCAATTGTATTACTTCGACCTTAAACATTTCATAATCTTAAGATAAGTCCTTAATTTTTCATTAAAAAACATCAAGGATATTTCAATATATAGTGATTTATAAAATTATATCATAACTCATACATAACAACTTAAATATTTCATGTAGAAACTTCTACTCACTATCCTTTTTTCATAAAACTAAAACTCTTTGAAAAGAAACATGATATCGTTTCATGATTTAACAGCTTAACTTTTCCATGATCCCATCCTTGACTCTATTCTTCTTTATGTCCTGTGAAAAAACATTTCAAAACTTGGTATGAGCATAAAACTCCCAGTAATGGATATACAAAGAAATAAAAATTTTAGCCTTTTGAAAACATGAAAACCATGAATACTTTATCATAAAGTAATACTTTTCACCTTTAAGATGCATAAATATACTCACTGAGTATAAGCTCATTGATTACCCTTTTTGTAACACAACTATGACAAAAAATATCATATAAATAAACAAATAACATATAATGTTAACATAGGACATAAAAAATCATGAATAGAAAAACCATACGGTTGACTTCCACACATATAACTAAATGGAATAGTCTTATGGCCGACACCCATACCCAATTCATTGGAGGTTATAACATAACCACCCATCCATAGTTTATCATCAAACCACCCATATTGGTTTTATCATGTAACCACCCTTCATTGTTTTATCATGTAACAACTCTTCTAATGTCCAAGTGCCATTATATATTCATAACACATAAAATATTAAAAATATCAAAATTTCACTAAGAATATTTCATTTTCAATTACTAGAAATCATTTCAATATATTGAAATATTCAATCCATTTAAAAACTTGTTTTCAAAAAGAAAACACCCAAACTAAATAAAGTATTTCATTTCCTTTTTCAAAAACATTAATTCTTTTAGTGGAAGATATATATGAAATAACAGTTATAGCATCAGAGGAGTCGTTGTCACCACATATGTTAAACAAATATTTTTTGTCATATAGTAAAACTCATCATTGAACAAAGATTCCCTTAGAATGAAATTAAAAATTCAATGGGGTTTCTTATAAAAAATAAAAAAGTAGGAGGTGTATATTATCAAAATACGCCTCAATGAAAGGATATTGAGTTGAAGTCCATTACATTGAGTCCAAATCATCACGTATGTTACATGTTCTTACTTGATAATAAATATAAGTTCATTAATTCTTATATGAGAACCTTTTTCAAGTTTATTATGTCTTTTATATCACTTATTACCATGTTAAAAAAATTACAAAATTATTTACATTAATAACTGTCATTTTGTCAATATTCAGTACTTGAGTCAAAATTGAACCTATTTTGATGTAAACTATCCATGTAGTCAAAAGTATATAATCGTAAAAATTATATTCATGATTTAAATATCATATATATCTAGCATATATATATTTAAAATAGTCCACAACATTTGGAGATATGAAATGAAATTTACTGTTCACAGAAACAATATGTCCAAGGTACAAATGAACGCTACTTTAATTTATTTTTCATATCAAATGAATAAATATTCAGTGATACAAAGGTATTTCATAATTCCAGTATAAAATATATGTTATATTTGTTACATATTTTTATTAACACTATCCTTTATACATTCCATGTATGCCATGAACTAGTCATATCACTTTGAGGGGGCAGTAGTCTGCAATTCCTCAAATGAAATTATTGTATTTAAACATTATGGAAAGTATAAAGGTGTATTGTAAATAAAAATTACCTAAGAATAGAGACAAAATAAATATAATATATTTTATATATAAATAAAATTCTATCATATTGTCCACCATGAGATGTGGTATGATAAAATTGAACAATCATCATTTCATGAGGCTGTAGTTCATAACAAAATTTTATTATTTTGAGGATACTATGATTGTTATTTTTATATATAATAACAAGATAATAAATATTGGAGAATGAAAATAAAGTAAAGGAACTTCAGATAAGATGTTACCTCTAAATCGAGTAACTTCTTTTTTATTTGAGCCAAAAAGATTTTTTCAATTGCCTTATACCCAAGTTAAGGGTTATAGGAGGAAGTTCGGGATGTTGAGATAATATTTGAGTAGAATTTAGAAGAGCCAAGGGGCTTTGGAGGTGTGAATATATGGGTAGAGGTTGTGGCCTTTAAAAAGTGGGTGTAGGGGCACTTTTTCAAAGTCTTGAAATATTATTTTATTATAAAATTATTTTCAAATTCTAATAGTTAAAAATTTTCACTTTTGAGGATATGATGAAGATGGGTCAAAATACTCTCAACCAATAGGTTTTAGACATGTTTAGTTCACTAAATTAACCTAATCATTTTTCTTTAACCCTTAGTAAAAAACATGAACTCTTACCATTTCTTCTTTTATTTTCACAAAATATTGTTACTATAGTATCTATAAAATTACAAATTGAACCACAAGTGGATCATTAATGAAATTATTAGAATTATAAAAACCATTTTTTTGAAATATCATGTTTGTATTACTATTTTATCATTTAATAAAAAATTATTTGTTTTAAAAATTCATTTTAGTCAATTTCAACACTATTTAGAAATTAATTTTTGTTAAAGTCATAAAAACATGATACATTCAAACCAAAGGAATTAACTCATATATAATATATCATAATAGTCCTTAAAATTATTGGATGTTGTCAAAATTTAAAAATTTCATTTATTTTAATATTTATAATATCATTTATTTGGATCTTTCATTAAAAAGGTAATCACTGCATCATCATTGTGGAATAAATAAATTAATTAATTTAATGTATGAAAAATATAAATAATATACCACGATTTTGGAAATATTTTTATCATTCTAATGGTTATTTTTATTTGAATAGATCAAATATACAAATCCACCTTAAATTTGTTTTATTAAAAATATACATGTATATGTTATATTTATCTTTACATAAAATTAAACATTAAAAAAGGTCACTATCTAATCCATGTAGATCCATTGGGTCCTAAAATATACCCATGGATACCCCTGGTCAGACATATCTCATAAAATATGAATAGAATGTGTTTTTAGATAGTTTTATATTATTATAATATTATTTTTTATGCTTATTTACCAGATGTATCCTTTAACCAAGGAAAATAAAAATAATTACTGAAGTTACTATTCAAAATGACCAAAAATAAAAGGTACATATTTCAAAAATTATGACCTTATGATTACAAATATGGAATCCATTTTTACAAATTAAAAAAATATAATTGGAAGAAATTAATTTAAAATTAATTCTCGTTGTCAAAACCAAAGAGCTTGTTTTTAAGAAGTGAAAACTATCAAAAGATTGAGATGTGTTTATATCCAATATAAAATTGAAATAACTTCCAATGAAAATAATTGGATTAAATGACAAAAAATGATCTAATTAAAATTTTAATCCAACTAAAAGGGAAATTTGACTATATAAATATTTTAGATGAAATGACAGTTTTGAATTAAAATGTTATGTTTTCAATATACATTAAAATATGAATTTCTTGAGAAAGATACAAATTTTTTTAAAAAAAAGATAATTTTGATTCCTAAATTCTAAAAAAGTGTATTTTTTTAATTATGATATATAAAAGTGACAAAAACTAGATTTAAAAACGGTTCTCAAACAAAACATAGTAGAACAACCTTTAAAAAAAATTAGAGTATTTCATGTTTGAAATTTGATGAAATCTCTTTTTATGTCTCTAAATTTTATTAGATAAATGTTAAAACATTTAAAAAAATGTATAATAATATTGTAGTTAGATCTTTTCACCCTTTCCAATAAAATGAATAGGCGTTGAATACCATTTAAAAGAATAATAATAATATTTCATTTTTCGGTATAACTCAATGTTGTGTGAAACATAAGTTTTCATAGGAATTCATTGTAGGGTGTTTAGTATGCTATCAGACGAAGTGTCCCCTTTAAAATAAAATTTATAATAGATTTAGAAATATTAATAGATATGAAAATGTATAATTCTATAAATTCTAGGGATGTTGAAATTTCACCGAAGTCTATAAGTGTAATTGGTTATCAACCAGGGTAGAGAAAAATGGCAAAACAAGATTGATGACCAGTACCAATTCTGTAAATTCATGTACAGTCAATACCTACTCAACTAGACCTAAAAAAGTGTTTATTTCTTGAATATTACAATATTCTTATAAAAAACCCATTAGTAAATAATGGGTTCTAAAATATCTTATTGCTAACATAGCTAGACCTAAGAGGATTTGGGTACCAAATTTTTTTGGTAGAAATATTATTTTGTAGGAAACCTATTTAAAAACCCCTATAAAAATACTCTAGTATCTAGATAGTGGATTTTGTAGACATATGTCTATAGAGTGTTCAATCTTTAAGAATATAATAAAAATTGATGGTTATCATGTCACTTTAAGTGACAATGCAATCAGAAAAATCATTGGCCTTGGACAAATCAGTAATTCTAATTTAGTATTAATTTATTATATATATATATATATGGTATAAAATATAATATTCAAATAATTTATCAATAATATGATAATCGTTTTTATTTAATGTTTGAAAACAAATTCTGTATGATTTTTATGATTAAAGTTTTTTAATTTTTACTATTTTAAGAAATTATAATATTTATTCTATTGAATTAAATTATTTATTTATATAAATATCTATTGATTAACTGGATTTTATAAAGAATATTGGCTTTGGAATTGGAGACTATGACATTACAATATTGATTCACTTATAAATCTAACTAGAAAAGGGTTAGGGATATATCTATTGAAGATTGAATTATCAAATAATAGAGTTTTTGATCCCTACCAAAAATAGAATCTTCAAAATATTTCCTTTTAAATCTATGAAATAATATTCAGACTCTCACCCTCTATATTTAGGTCATTTATATCTCTTTAGACCTTCACGAGTTTCTAGTTTAAGTGGGAAAAAATATGTCTATGTCTGTATGGATGACTTCTGTAGATAAACATGGGTATTATATCTCTCTCAAAAAAGTGATGTTTGTTATTATTTTATTAAGTATTCCAAATCTGTAGAAAAATTAAGTTGACTTAGAATTATGACCCTAAGAATTGATCATGGTTGAGATATCGAAAATCAATAATCTGAATCATTTTTTTCACAAAGTGATTATAGTCATAAATTTTATTCTCCTTGGACGCCACATCAAAATACTTTGGCAGAAATAAGAAAAATGAATATTCAAAAGCTATATCAAAATGTTCTAAATGTGTATGAATTACCTATTATCTTTGGGGAAGAGGCTGTTAACAGAACCTGTTATAAAATAAATACTATTTTAATTAGACCTCTTTTAAAAAGAACGCCTTATGATTTATTGAATATTATAAAAGAAAATGTTAATTATTTTAGTGTTTTTTACAAAGACTTTATTCAAATAAAAAGGATAATCTGGAAAATTTTCTTCCAATAGTGGTGAAGGAATTTTTCACTGATATTTAACTTCATGTAAATCTTATAGGGGTTTTAATTAGATATCCAAAATAATAGAAGAGTTTTTTTACATTAAATAGGATGAAACTGACCACAATGAACCTAATAATACTTAATAAAACCATGAGGATGATCTATAAAATATCAATCTTAATTCTAATTTTTCTAAAAGTTATGTTAAACAAGAATAATGTTCAACCAATGAGATTCTAGAACATTAACCTAAATAATAACATGATACATCCACAACCTCTTTTGAAAGAGATATTATGACTCCTAAAAACCAACCTTAACATGCTATAATAGAATGCCTAGATATAGGAACACAATTTAGAGGTTCACATATAAATGAAATTTCACAACAAGACTTCTTATCACAGTTTGAGCCTAAGAATATCAAGGATGATATCAATGATAAATTGTCTGTAATAACTATGCAAGAGGAACTTAATCAATTTGAGAGAATCAATATTTTGGAACATTTTTTTGAACTAAAAACACATTAAATATTAACACTAAATGGGTTTTTAGATACATGTTTAATGATTCGGACACTATTGTAAGAGACAAGTCTAGTTAGATGCAAAAGGATATAATCAAGAAGAATGTATGATTATGAAGAATCTTTTTCACATGTATCCTGACCTGAATTCAATAATAAAATGCTCTCCTATGAAACACATTTTGATTTTAAACTCTATAAAATGGATATTAAAATTTAATTCTTAAATGGGGTTATAAATGAGGATGTTCTTGTTAAACAAACCCCTATATTTCAAAATTTGAATTTTCTTAAGAGGGTTTTAATATTAACAAATGATTTATATGGTTAAAATTAGGCTCTAATAGATTGGTATGATAAGGTTACCTCTGCTCTTTTTTAAATTTCGTTCCAATAGGTATGTGTTGATCTAAATATTTTTATAAAAATAATTTTAAAAGATTTTTTAATAGTACATATATATGTAGATGATATTATTTTGGATCTACTACCGATTCCCTATGTACTGGTTTTTCAAAACTAATGAAAAATTAATTTCAAATGTGTATAATGGGTGAACATAAATTCGGTCTTGGATTTCATATTTTTTTAATATCAATGAAGAATCATTTTAAATAATAGTAAATACAATAAAGATCCTTTAAACATTTGTGATTTGAAAACACAAAAAGTTGTAATACTCCCATGAGTACCATCTGTAAACTATGTCATGATGAAACTGTGACATCATTAGATCATTCTAGTTATAGATGTATGATTGGATGTCAATTTCATTTAACTACTTGTTGGCCTGATATTTTGTTAAGTGCATGTATATGTTCTCAATTTTAAGAAAATAATAAAGAGTCAAACTTAATAGCTGTTAAACTAATTTTTAAATACCTCAAATTTACAACTAATTTTGAATTGTTCTATCTAAGAGGATAATCTTTGATTTAGTACATCATTAAGATATTGATTTTGGTGGATATAGGTTAGATACATAAATAAAATATTTAACATGTCATCTTTTAGGAAACTATCAAGTATCGAGGTGTAGTAAGAAATGAAATTTTGTTGCCCGATCCACTACTGAAGCTGAATACATAGTTTCAGATAGTTGTTGTCCATAAATCATGGGGATGAAACATACTTTACAAGACTATGGATACCAATTTATAAATATTCTTAAAAATTTTGATAACATAAGTGGAATAAATAAATATATAAATAAATTATCACACTCTAGAATAATGAACAATGATTATAGAGATCTCTTTTTTATATATCATTATAAAAAAAATGTAATATTAATTTTTAATTTATTGGAACTAAAACTCATCTTGGTGATATATTCCTAAAGACTATTAATTCTAAAATATTTAACAATGTCAAAGATGAATTAGGAATGGTAATTTTTGGCTATGTCATCATTGAAAAGTCACCATAGATGTTTCTCCATTGATAAGTTGTCTTCGATATGTCATTGTTGATGACTGAGTCACTGTTGAACGAGTCACCATTCCTTTTTTTACCGTTTTCCTATTTTCATTTATATTTCTTCCCCAATTTAAATTTTATTGTTTTATATTATATTTATTATTATTTTTAATCCCTAAATGATATAATTTACGGCTAAGACTAATCGATTCACTTGACCCGAAATCCATTGAAATCTCGAAGCTTTTTATTTCCTCTCAGCCTGATCATATTTCTATCTTATCTCATTACACAAGTAATCTAATGATTAGAATTGATCAGGTGATGTGTAAAACAGAGTCAAATCCGAATGAGATGAGGTAATACAAGAAATGCGAAGGTTTTTCGAGCATATTGGTTGTTCTTTCATGAAACTCACTTCTTGAAAAATAGGTAGTCAAAGCATAAAAGAAAATTGATGCATAATGGATTCCATCGTGCAATACGTTTGTTTTGAAAGAGAAAGAAGAACCGAAATTGTTGAACTAGTTCACATCAAATCACCATGTGAATTCTCATCTATTGGTATATAATTTCTATCTAAAAATTGAGTTTGTTTTCAGTAAGAAACAAGATAAAATAATAAATCACATTGATGAAGACAATTTTTCTTTCTCTTTAATGGAACGTGAACAGTGCCTAAAATTACCTCATAAAGGGATATATGAGTATTTTTAAAGAATTATTCCCCGTGAAAGTGAAATTTTCAATTATGAAGAGGCTCTCCAATAGATGACATGTTATGGTACATTGAGAAGACCTACATATGCCAAACAGGATGGTTATTGTGAATTATTTTTTATGTTTCTCCAACCATTTTTGTGTCCTCAATAAGCATATTTTAATAAAATATTATATCAAGATGTTTACTTCTTTGTTATGATGAAATAAAGGAAAATGATAAATTTTTATAGATTTATAATTACCCATATGCATGATATGTGCAAGAAAAGTTCAAGATTGAACTATTTGTTATACCCTATGATGATATATTCCACATTGGATGTTAATGGTTTATTCAAACAAGGTGAAGAAGTAGATGATAAGCATGGTGGTTATTTTCTTATCAATGATAATTTTAAAAAGTGTTAAAGTAATTTGGAATCCTTAGAATATGTGATGGGTAA
This sequence comes from Viscum album, assembly GCA_963277665.1. NCBI lineage: Eukaryota > Viridiplantae > Streptophyta > Magnoliopsida > Santalales > Viscaceae > Viscum > Viscum album. Next base: position 2,060,877,681 of record OY728132.1, read on the forward strand.
GAGACAATGACAAATGGTATGATGAATTCAACCCAGTTGATCATACAATCAGACATACGGAAATTGTGGATTCGGGCGTTGATCCCAATGATTTATTTCAATGTTCTGATATTGTTGATGTTGATAGTGATAATGTCACGAAATATGTAGAATAAGAATAATAATTGTTCATTTAATTAGGGAGTGATCCATAGATCCCTTTATCTCCTCCTAATGATTCTTTTTTATTTGTTATACCACTATGTTCTCCACCCACCCGATAATCTCTTCTTGAAGAAAATTATTATGAGGAAACTGATTTATTTGAGTGGAACCATTTAAGAAATATTCCTACAAATCATCAAGATAACATAATGATAATGGAAATGGATGTGATGAAAATGCTTATACGAAACCATATGGTGTTTTGGACCATTAAAAATAAAATGGCAATGAATATAATGATGATAATAATAATGATGATAGATATATGATCATGGTTATGATCACAGAAATGATCAAAATTATGAAGATAAATATGATCGTGGAATTGGTTATAATGGTGGAAATGATAAGAATGAATTTCATCATGATGATTTTGATCTTGGGATGGTTCAAACACATTCTTCATTCCCAGTGGTATTTAGTTCAATCAAATATCATGATCAATCTAAGGATGATAAAATGCTTATTATACAACCTATTTCTACAGATGAAATTCCAGCTACTAATGAGGGGGAGAAGTCCGTAAACCCTAATGATCTTAAACATCTAGTATATCACACTAAACGAGCAAGCCTCACTTTAATAGTTCATACAGAAACAACCTCTAATGTACCTGAAAATGATGAAACTCTTCATGTTCCTAGAGAATATTCAAATATTTCATATACAAGACCTATAGTTAGTGATTTTGATAAATTTGAAAAGTTGTATGGTTATTTTAGATTTGCAGTTGATTATAGTGATTCAGATGTTGATGTAAATGAAAATCATATATGAGGATAAGGATCCTTAGTGGATAAAGTTAATTAGACTAGTGAGTTAAAACCTTTTACACTAATGGAAACATATAGCCAGCTTGTGGGTATTATTACTCATGAACAAGGAGATATACCTATTGTTCCAATTATAATTCATCCTGATGTTATGACAAAAACTGATTTGGACTCTTTTTACAGAAGTGTGAATACAATTATTGAATTCTTGAGAGGAAATTTGGTTTCAAAAACTTTAAATTTCATAAGATCTCAGGAATTTCAAATTTCCAGACTCTATGAATAATGTAATCGATATTTGGTTGAGCTTGTTATCTCTCATTTACAACCAAGATTTATGTTTCACATTCATGAAATGCAAGTGCATAATAGAATATTGATGAAAGAAGTAGAATGTTTTGAGACCTTATTAGAGGTAATTCCTTCTTCTTTCACAGAGGGTTTTAAATCTATTTCATAGAATTTGGAAAGCCTGACTTTTTCTACCAATATATCCTCTGCACCTCCTCCCACATCAGTACCAATTGATAGATTAATACTCAGAGAGTAAATTAGGGAATAAATAAATCCTAATTTGGGTGATGTGGAAAAACATGAAAAATAATTAAGACCAATACACTATCATGGAGTGAATTTTTAAAAGATTATAAGAGAGTATTACATTGATCATAGTACTAATAAAGACATCATCAAGAAAGGAATAAAATATTTTTTCACCCTCATTTACACAGAAAATTAGATGTCAGATAAATTCAAATTTCTATTAGAGAACTTGAGGTTTCCACATGTTACAAGGGATTTCAAATAACAAGTGAGTCAATTGAAGGTTATCCCACTAGTGTGATAGAGATTCATGAATGTGAAAAAGGGTTTATTTAGTTATATAAAAATAGGTGGTAATATATTTGTGAATTTTATCAATCTCATGAAACCCTTCTTATATGTCCACAATGCATCAATAATTACAGGAAAATAAATTATACTGAAAATAGTTCTTTCAACTAAAACCATAGAGCTATTTAGATATAATCCTACTATGATTACTTAGTCAGATGGTCTTGTCCTCCTCTATATGAACCTCTGAGTTTATCGCCACCTAGAGCAATTTATTACATCATACTAGTAATTTTTTGTGAGCCACTACCTCCTCCAAAAAAAATCCATTTCATTAAAAACTATTTTCCAACATTCACAACTAGATCAACCTCTCAGGACATAGGAAAGGGAAAAGTGATAATAAAAAAGGTTAAAAATAAAGATCATACCAACATACATAAATTTACCTTTTAAAGTTAATATAATTACATGCAACCCTTTATAGGGATCTAGTTCTTATACTTTTTTTCTATTAATTAATATAAGGATTAATTTATGGCTTCTATTAAATAAAATATATTAGTGTTCCTCTCATTGCTTTTTTCCTTCATTTTATTCACTTTTTGATAATCTGAAAGGGGAGATAAATTGGAAATTTATTTTAATACAGTGATAGTAGTTAAAAAGTTTACATATTCTATGACATTTTAATTATATATTTATGAATTTTTATCTAATTTTTTATATCACATATATATATATATATTGAGATGATAAGTATATTTTTTTATCATAAATAATATATGATTATCTATTTCTACTAATTTTGTAAATATCATATACAATTCCATGTTTTTTAATCATCACAGGGGGAGATTGTTGTTACATCCTTGTGTGGAGTGTTTATTACACTCTCTTATTTAAATAGTAAAAACCTATGATTATTTTAGTACTAATGATATACATATTTTATGATATGACATTATATGTTAAGACTAATTTAATGATAATTCTTCTAAGTGTTATCATGAGTCACAATTAATAGGTATTCATTGCTAGGACTAATTACTACCGAGCCGGAGTTACTGCTATGGTTGACATACATCCAGTGGGGTCACCCCAACCATACTACCACCATGGAAAACCATCAGGATCCATCATCGTAAGAATCTAAGTCACTCTTGGACTCTAATTCACCACCATCCTATGGATCACCAGTGTGAGATATTGCAAAATGCTGATTCACTACCCGCTTCATGCGATCATTGATGTCCAAATACTTTGACATAAATAAAACAAGGTAAATTTCTTCTCAAGGATAAGTTGATTAAGTCTAAATGAAATTTTCAAATATTATATGGGGATTGTGTATATCCTCCAATGGATGCTGATATATCTATGTGAAGATCATATCTTTCTCTATACGATGTGTCGACTATTACTCATGTAAAAACCTACCAAAAAAGTTTCTGATTAAAGTTGGAAACCATTAAAAGGTTATTGATTCATGTTACATGAATATTGATGACATAGAAGAATAGAATTCATTACATTTATTAACTAAGACACTGACTCGGTTCAACTAGAACATTCCTAAAAAGTCCTATGATCCTCTATTTTCCTGCAACCTTTAAAAAGAAAGATTTAGCTCCTCACCAATGTTAATATGAGGACTTCGATAATTCAAAACATACCAAAATGAGAATAACTATATTCTTTATTACAATTTCTCTTTACTGATTTTATTTTTTTAGATGGGTTTTGTTACTCTATTATCAACCACACACTATATCTTGAATCCTACTGGAGAATAATATCAATTCTCTCATTTCTTTACATCTGTTTTCCCATAGTGTTTATGGAAAAGGTCCTTGTGTGGCATATTTTGTCTTTAATTCTCATGTATAACCGTGGTAGAGGCTCTTGAGACTAGACATCTTGTCGATATTTTTTACCTAATTTGGGATGTATATTTGTTTTTAAAATTATTATAATCTACTTGGCAGTAGGTGATTTCCATGTATAGAGGATTATGTCTCATCTTGAGACCAAACCTCTTTTCTTATTCCATTGTGTTATTGTGCTTTTTATTACCCCATACTATATTGTTTTTAATATATAAACCAAAATATTACATTGATAATTTATCATAATTTGTTTATATATTTTTTTTCTATGAAAATTGATTTTAAAAGTTAATTTAATTCTAACTATTTTTTAACTAAGACATAATCACTATTTGAGAAATCTTATAGAAGGAAATATATTATATGAATATATTATTTAGTTTAAATAGATAGTTTGTTTTATTAAGGTAATTTTATTTTAAAATATTTTTTTAAAGGAAATTTTATTGAAAACTCAATTCCACTCTCTATTGAGTTACACAATTTGACCAATAATATATCTCACAGAAGGAAAATTAGGAAAAAAAACCATTACTACATTGGTAATGTTTTAATTGTCAACCCCATGAGAGAGAATTCCAAAAATATATATGTAAATAAATATATTTATCGGTATAATAGTAATAAAAAAATTCATGGGAATTGTACAAACCATTTCAAATTAATCTATGGTGAATAGGACATGTGTGTCATGGATGTAAAAAGGGAGATATAAATCCCTTATCTAATGTAATGAATTTTGTCCTAGTAATTAATATCTCTTGTAAAATAAATAATTTTTTAAAATATACTTAAAAAAATATTCATATATATATATTAACATATATAATTTTATTATGGCCTTTTATTACCCATTAATTGACAATTCCTTTTTAATATTATGTTTTAGGTAATAATCACTTTTTCATATATGTTTTTAATTTTCTATATTTTTGGTAATAGTAATTTGATCATTGGTGAATCATATAAAAAATGATAAACAAGATATAAATATAATATATATTCATTATATATAAAGTAATTCATAATATTCTGTGATAGAAAATGAAATACATTGTTCATTGATATAGTAGGTTGTACTTAAGCATGAACTATTTTTTTCTTTTTCTTATTGGTTTGAAATAAATAAAATTAAATAATATATATTCATTCTATAATAATTTATATGTCATATATATCACATATTTTCATTCAAACCATCCTTAATTCATCCCATGTAATGTGTGGATGAATCACATCGCTTCCTGAGATGGTACTATGGCATACACATGAGAGACATTATCTTATTCCAAAAATATAAAAATCACAAATTTATGTTTGATATAAATGATAAATAATAATAATAACATTATAAATATCATATATAAATTATAAATCCAACAATAAGTCCTACTATGATAAGAGGTAATGAAAAAACAAACAACATTGGATCATAAGGCGGTAGTCTACGGTACACATAAGTAATGATACTAAAAACTATTTTATTGAAGTGGAGACGGTTTTAGCTAATGAATGTAACATAAAAATATATCATTATATGTAAGATAAAATGGATATTATATAATCGTGGTATAATAATAATTTAAGGGGTTTGTGGAATAAATAAAACCAAAAAAGATTGTTAATGAACATTACATCTTTCTCGAGTATCCTCTTTAGGTTTGCACTAAAAACCTTCTAATAAAATAATTATTCCCAGAATAAGTCTTATAATATTATAAGAGTGATTTTTGAAGTTCTTTTTCTAGTTATTTACCATAAAAAATAATTTTTAGGGTGTGAAGAGTAGAGGAGAGCGGGTGACCATTTATCAGTGGAGGAGAGGACACGCATGGTATTTTTGAAAAGAAATAGTTTCTCAAGTGTTTCTCATATATAAAAAGGGTCTAAATTAAGATAATATAGATAATAAGATTTTTAATGGTCATAATATTCCTATTAAATCGTTTTTATATGAGTTTTTAGGACATTTTTACTATTATCTTTCAAGTTTAACCCCAGGTATACCCATTATTTCCTTACTAGTGGTAATTATTTTCTAATGCATTCAGTATTCATTTTGGTAAATGGTTAAGTTCAAATACATATACAACCTAAAATACTACTATTCCAAATATGGGTCTATTTTTTCAAATTTCATTCACATAAGTGGAAAACTCAATTTAAAATTAATCCCGTAAAGGTGATGATAAAGCAGGTTTTTTAAGAGAAAATGTTCAAAAGTGTACAATGTTTTTTTTATAAAAATTCAACATGAAATTATTTAAATTTTAATAAATTGGATTAATAGATGTATAAGTGAATTAATTTAACGTTAAAAACAATTTAAAATATAATTTAACTTAATAAAAATTCTAAATATAAAATTAGTTTTCAATTAAAATTCAGTATTTTTTATTATTCATAAAAATGAAAAATTTTAGAAAAATACTGAAACGTATCCTTAAGATAATTTTATCAATTATAATTGAAAACATGAAGTTTAATTTAGTAAATTAATTTTCTAAGATTTTTAAAAAATAATTTTAATATAAGTGTGCAAGAAGATAATAAAACAACTTTTAAAAAGATACAATATTAAATCGTAAAATTGGATTTATTCATATTTTTTATCTAAAAAAATATATAAGATGAATGTTAAATAATTTATTGAATAAAAAAATGAAAATTTCTTTAAAATCATTAATTAATTTTTTTGGTTTTTTATATAAAACACACCTCTGTTCATGAAAATAGTTTTTAGATGAAATGTTTTATTTTATTTTAAGAAAAAATTATTTTTCACTTCTAATTAATTTTCCACTAAAAACATAATTTTATTTACAAATTTAAAACATGTTTTCACAATTATTTAATCTCATTCATAATCTCTATTATAACATATAGGAAAAACTATAATATTAAATAATAATATTTTAATAATATTTCATGTTTCATATAAACTCGGTATTGTGTGTAATACAAGATAAGATCGGTCTTACGTGAAATAAAAGAAAAACATAGTATTGAATGTAAATTTAGTTAAATTAGTTCTCCATGTAAATTAAAATATTAAAAATATTAAATTCCTTTGAAAAAAATATTCATAAAATCTATGGGTGTTTCACTGACTTCTATTTGAAAGATAAAATGTGTAACTATTATATGGGATCCAAAATTCTATAGATACCTCATATTTAATCCACTATTAATTAACTTCTATTTTATCCCAATTTTATATATATTTATTTTTTAAAGAAAAATATTTTATTGATATTGTTTTGATTCATTTATATAGTATTTTTTAGGAGTGAATTTATTGTGGTGGGTCAAGAATATCCAAGATTTCATATTATAGTAATATAATTTTCTATTTTTTATAGCATTGTAATAATTTCAATTCTTAAAAACATTTTTATTTTATAAATTCAATGTTTACATTATTATAACAATATTTCATTGGTTTTATCTTGTGTTTCATGTGATCTATAAAATAATACATTAATAATCATGATAAAAATATATAATATGTAGGGAAATTCAACTAACAAACACATATGGATCATTATACATGAGCATTTTATTTATCACTATATATTATTCCTTGGATTTTATTTTTCATCTCCATTTTTATATTTTCACTTCACATAAATGATATATTTATTTTTGGGACCTATTATGTTTTATTTCAGGTGACCTACATATTTTAATTTTCCTCCTTCCAAAATAACGTTTTATTGTCCCCTATTTTTGAAGGAGGTTTTCAAAAAAATAATTTTTTTAAATATAATAAATGGTATTCCATTTCAAGATCATTTATTTTATCTTCCACAACATAGAATTATTTTTAAAAAAACTAAAAACTATGTAAAAAAACGAGGTAAAATTTTGCGGAAGAAATTTTATTTAGTGGGGGAAGAGTGTGAAAACCCAATATATTATAATTTATTTTATTTAATAAACATATCTATCTTTGTGTAGAATATGCAACACCTAGATTTATGAGAATTGTGATACAATATAATAATAATATTATTTATATGTGATCATTAATAATTATAAATTATATTTGTGGTATGAAAAGGAATAAAAAATTATAAAAAATAGGTATAAAGGTTTTACGAAATGAAATATTATTTTTTAATTGATAAAAAATAGTTTTCCACTTTCAGTAAAGTAATTTTACACCTCAAAAATATATTTTCTTCTCTTTTTTTTGAAATTTTGGTATGGATAATATAATTAATTTCTACCATTTTTATAAATTTTATGAGAATAATTTGATTTCAGTTAAGAATAAATCATCTAAATATTTAGTTGGATTGAATTGTTTGGATTTTATGAAAAAAATTTATTTTTTGGTGATTATTAAGAAATAAAAATTATTTTAATGGATATTATTTTTTTCATATCATGTGTTTACAATGTCAAATTTTATTTTTTATTGGAATTTAAAAAAATTAGTTCCCTTTGATTAATTATTATCCAATAAATTTCATTGGGACCCACATTACGTTTGTTATTTGTATAAAATATTTCTATGCTTAAAGTACAATTTTTTTAGAATTTTTTTTTTGGGTTTTTTTGAATTAATTTCTAAAAATTATATAAATTTAATTAGAAAAATTTGAATATATTTTTGGAATAATCATTCCCAATATTTGTAATGCAGTTAATTTCAGTTTTGGTTATTTTAAATTGAAACTTTTAAAAAAGTCACACACCATGGTAAGAATTAAAATGGGATAAAAGGATTAAAACTAAAATGGTAAGTGTTAAAATGAACTAAAAACGTTTAGAAATCCAATGAGTTAGTCATATTTAGACCCTATCTAATTTCCTCTTCTATTATGTGTCATTTTGGAGCCATTTTACTTTACTAATACAATAATATGTTTTTAACATTTAAAAAAATTCATGTCTATCCTCTCCATCAAATATAAAAAAAATCCCCTATTATCTCTTATACACACTTAAATATCATCTTATCTAACACAAGACTTGCACACTATGCTTGTAAAATCCGTCCTCACATTCTATATGTAATTAAGTGGCTAAGATACAATCCAAATATGTATTTTGGGATAAACCTAAGAAGGTTTTCCTAATAAGATATATAGCTCGTAAACAAGTTTTTTTATTTCTTCTTTTATCTAATTAAAACCAATCGAGACCATAATGACATAAAAATATCACCATATCTAATATAACTATATATTATTATTTTTTGGTTATAATCCCTTTTTGTGTACTTTTCCATATAATGGATAATAGAAACCTCACTCATGCGTACGTGTGGACTACCACCTAGCGAGATGATGTATTTAATGTTTCATCACCTACTCTTATGGTTTGTAATAAGAAAATATTAAGATGAAATAATTAGACATATATTATGTCAATTTCATTTTTTAATGGAAAAAAATCAATTATTTTTTCTAAAATCCAATGATAAATAATAGTGTTGATCATCCATATGTGAGGACTATTACCGCATGAATCAATTCATTTTTTTCATCACCACATCACATGGATGGTATATATTGTTGCGTATTAATAATTAGTTTCATATTAATGATTTAATTATATAATAAATGTTAAAATAATACTTACATTATTTCCCTTATGTTTTTTGAAAAGTGGAAACACTATTAATGTATATGTATAAAAAACCATCTATATAATTGTAATAGTTTATTTTTCCTAACCACCATTCATGGATGGATATAAAAGTATAAATAATGTATACAAATGATAAATAAAATATTAATAATATTGTGAAAATTATATAATCATGATCCATTTTACCATAATCTACCTACCAAATCCCATTCCAAAATTTATGTCGTATGTTCTTGAAACATCTAATGTGAATTTAATAGATTTAGTATTTAATTATAGAAATAATATAGTGAAATGAGCGGAATAATAAAAATTATTTTTTATTAATCTTGAAAATATTTAACATAAGATTGTTATTCATGAATTTAAAGGATATATGTGACTAGTAGGACTCGAGGTAAGGGAATTATAGTCTCAATTCCCTTTCATTGTTCCCTAACCAATTTTCAATGCATGTTTTGTTTTTTGTGGATTATAAACTACCATATGGATTTATTTTATAATTATTCTTTAACAAATAATGTGTTTTAAAATCCATTCAATGTTTTTTTTCTTCAATGATTCATTGGATCGAAGATTATCTTGTCTTAAGGGAAAGTATATCCAAAACCCTAGTTTTAAAATGTTTTAATGATTTATTTCTAAACATTTTTTTACCCATGTACATAATATTTTATAGATGTTTATGTATTTAAATTAATGAATTAAAAAGGTTGATTAAACTCCCTTTGAATTTCTAACAAATGCCCTCAAAAAAAATTTCCCTCCTATTTTTAATTTGATTTCTCACTATCTTTACAGAGTACATGCATAATGTTCTTTTAAAATATACGACATTAATGAATTTATTACTAGAACAAATGTTATTTGATATTTTTTATCCTTTAAAATATTCCTTGTGTTCTTAAATTAAAAATCATTATTACATTTTTTTATATATTTTAGTTTTAAAATTTTAGTTTTAAAATAATTTGATATATTGATATCTAGAAATGATTTACTAATGGGTTCAAAACTATATTTAAATATTTTTCCTAATGGAAATTTATTCTGTAATATATTAAATGTATGTTATGGAACTTTTACATTGTTAATGATGATGTGAAATCTTGATATAGATCAATAATGCATTGGTAAATGATTATCTTCATCGGGGAATTATGTTGGTATTAACCGAGAAGGATTCAACATGTAAGTGTTCTTATAATGGTATATGTAAGGGTTCTATAAAGATGATTTCCCAAGAAACCATCATGACTTTTATCTGCATTAAAAATAATTATCATGGAAACCATTTTATTTTTTAAGGTTTGATTATTATTTTTGGTTTAATGGAAATATTATACCTATTAATGGTAAAATTTATGTTTTTAAGAAATTTATTTTCATAGAATATTTTGTTATCATATAACCCCTAATGATTATAATTTTTACCTTCTATTTTTTATAAAGCGATTTATGGATAAAAGGGCCAGTAAATATGATTTTATGTGTATGTAAATGATTTTTTGAGCTCAATGTTTATTATCATAATGGAAAACTATCTTATATTTAATAATGGTTTTAATGAAGACAAACAAAATTATTTTATTTTTTCTTATATTCCTAATACTATAATATTTTTATTTATCCTACATTCTCAAATGATTTTTCACATGAATTATGGATAATTAGAAAGGTTAATAAATTTATTGTTCTAGATATGGTAGTTCCATGAATGAAGAAAATGTGTCCTTATAGTGAACTATCATTGTGGGTGAAATGTCTAGTGTGTGAAATTTTCAATATTTTTATGTAAGAGTTTGTCATAATTCTCCAAAACACTAAACATAAAAGGTATTTATGAATGTAAGTGTTATCAAATTTTCATTTGACAATGTCTATTCTATATAAAAAAAATTGTGTCACGTTTGTCGGTATCAACCCAAGAAATGAAAATATTATGGTTTCTTTCTATATTCGAGAGTCCAGTTTTGTGGCTACTATTTTTTGTATCAGATCATAGTTTAGATAACATTATAGTTTGGGAATTCATTTGAGCATATATTAAAATTTCGTTTTAAAAAATAATTTTTATTATATTATGGATAATTATGGTTATTTTGGTTAAATCAAAATAGTTGAATATAATATTATATGGTTAACGATATATAAGTTCTTATCCTCTTCATAATATGGATTGTTATGATTTTATTTGATATACACACACCAATAATTTTTTATTTATTAAATGTTTGTATCATGAAGGAAAAAATTACCAATATATGTAAAGGATTATGTGAGGGGTGTTTGAATTAGAAAATGAATGAGATGGGTGTTGTAGTGGAAACTATTTTGGTTATTCATAACTAAGTATCATAATTTATAATTAAAATATTGAACTAAGGTGACTTTAATAATTCACCCTGTAAGAGAAAAATGGTGTTCAATTGAAGTTCTGGTGATAAATATCATGGACATAAAAATATTCATTATATTATGGGTTTAAAATTTGGGAAGCACGCCCTAGGGAGATGTCTAAAAAGAAGGGAATGATGCTTAATATGTGAAAAGGTAGGATATAGAGTAATAAAAATGATGGAAAAAGGAATATATTGGTCAACACTATGAAAGTGAATAAATTTATTGAAGGACCCCGGGACACCCTGAGAGGGGAGGGGTAAATCAGGGTGACAACTTTTTCTTTTAATGTTATGGATCTTATTCCCACGTTGGTAGGAACTTGTTGAACCTGTATGATGAAAATGATCCGAAAGCAAACATGCACATGCACAGAGAAGACATAGCCCTTTTTACATGGTTCACCACTAAGGGCTACGTCCAAGGAGCATATGCCGACAAGTTGCCGGTCGTACCAAAATCCACTGATCTTAACTAGTTGTGGATTACAATTTTTCGGGCACAATCACTCTGTCCCAGGCTCACTTCCTTTGCAAAGGTTCAGGGATAGCTCACTGCTTCCCTCGGGTCACTCCCATTGACTCCCCTTGGCTCACTTCCATTGGTGAAGACTCACTCAGTTTATAGACCTGAAGGTCTCTTCAATAGATTGACATCAAGGTCTTTGTCTCCTGTTCAGCATGAGACTTTTCTTGCATTAGAGTCCTGAGTTATTGCTTTGTTTAAGTCCAAATTCCAACCACTGATGAATACCCAATTTTACCTTGTCCACTAGGCAAACAACCTTTGGAAACAGCCTTCACAAAGTACCCTACTTCGCAAGGCTCCCAATTTTGGAAAGCTCAAACAAGCCTTCGCGGAGTCCCTGCATTTTCGCGAAGTTCAATCGCGAAGCACTCTTGCGATGATCCATCCTTCACAATTCTTGGCTGTCACGGAGCTCTTGCCTCTCCGCGAAGCTCACTGAGCTAACGCGGGGCACACGACTTTCGCCGAGCTAGAATAGCCGTCGTGAAGCTCCTCTTTCGCGAAGAACACTGCCTTCGCAAGAGACCTTTGCAAACCGAGAGCAAAGGACATTCTCTAAAATTATCTCTACTTCTCTCGAGGGGGTCGGCCTCTATTTATAGGCGGTTTCACCGACCCTCGACCCTTCCACTCGAAGTCAACGCCACATCATCTCAAATCGTGAAGCTCCAAAGTTTCCTCTGGAATTCTGTCCAAATCGCGATGCACCTCGGCAATTTTTGGATCGTGGAGCTCATCATAATCGCGGAGTATCACCATCATCATTCCTTCGCACCTTCGCCACGAATCTCCCTCGCAAATCCCTTCACCGCCGCGATGCGCTTCAACTCTACCGTTCGCGATGCTTTGACGTAATCGCGAAGACTCACCGCATCCATTCTTTTGGTCTTCGCGATTTTCAAACCATGCATCCTCTCTTTGCGAAATTCATGCCTTTTCCATATTTAATTATTATCTTCATGGAAATCCACTTTTGTCTGCGTGAACAATATGATCTCTTTGCTGGTACACGATCTGAAATTCCATTGATGATTGACAACAAACACAAACCATACTCCAAATCATGCATAGAAGACCATGGTTCCAACAATCTCCCCCTTTGGGTTTGTTGGCAATCAGAAAATAAATTCAATAGATCTCCACCAATGTGAAAACCAAAAACGTAGGAATCAACTCAGCTAACACTCTAAGTCTACGTGAGCAATGCTGAGTGTATAAAACAAGAGAGGAGGCTTGAATTGGGTTCCACTGTTTTCCTTCTCATTCTTCTCATCACAGAAGTTGCCTGAATTTATTCCTTTCTCCTTTCTCCCCCATTGACAATAAATCCAAAGACCAGAAATTTTTTCACGTTCATCTCAAACCATACTCCCCATGGATAGTATCTCCCCCATAAACCTGCATCACAGCCATAAACAGATTAAAACAGTTTTAAAAAACGGGGAGAGGGTATTTCTGTAACCTCCTTAGGCACTGGGAGGTGGCTGAACACCGAGGTTCAACCGATGCTTCTCGAACACAGCCACTGACAGTGGATTTGTCAGGATATCAGCTATTTTCTCATCAGTTCCCACGTGATCCATTCTAATCACCCTTTGCTCAACTTTTTCTTTGATAAAGTGATACCTGATTTCAATATGTTTTGTATGAGAATGCTGAACAAGATTTTTTATAAGATCAATTGCACTCTTTTTATCACAGTAAATCACCATTGGTTACTTTACCTCATCACCAATATTTTCTAATTGTTGCTTCATCCATCGCAGTTGAGTGCATGCCTTTGTGGCGGATATATACTCAGCTTCAGCAGTACTAAGAGAAGTACTTTCTTGTTTCTTTCTCAACCAGCCAACAGAGTTATTCCCAATAAAGAATGCTCCACCACTGGTGGACTTTCTGTCCACAACATCGCCAGCCCAGTGATCATCTGAAAATGATGATAATTCACAGTCCCTTCCTACAGAAAAGTATAAGCCATAATTGTGAGTACCTTGAATATACCTCATGATTCTTTTTACTACTTCCAAATGTTCATCCTTTGGATTACTCTGAAAGCGGGCTGTAAGACATGTGGAAAATACAATATCTGGCCATGTCGTTGTCAGGTACAATAGGCTCCCAATGATCCTCCTGTACATGGTGGGATCTACAAGTTTCTCATTCTCATGCTTTCCAAGTTTGGTTCCAACTGAAATCGGGGTTGACATTAGTTAGGAGTCTTGCATATTAAACTTCTTCAGCAGCTCTCTTGCATACTTTTCCTGAGAGATAAAAGTGTAGTCTTTCCTTTGAGTCACTTGAAGTCCCAAGAAATATGTGAGCTCCACAATCATTGACATTTCAAATTCTGATTTCATATGATTGGAAAATTCATCCACTGATTTTTGCCTGCTGCCACCAAATATAATGTCATCGACGTAAACGAGAACCATGAACTAATCTTTCTGAGAATTCTTCACATAGAGATTGTGATCTACTCCTCCTCTTTTGAATTCCAGCTTCCTGAGATGAGAATCTAGTCGGGAGTACCACACCAATGGTGCCTGTTTCAAGCCATAATGTGCTTTCTTTAGCTTACAAACCTTTGATTCATCAGCACCAAGAAGAAAACCCACTGGTTGTTCAATGTAGACTTCTTCTTCGAGAACACCATATAAAAATGTTGTCTTTACATCCATTTTATATACTTTATATCCTATCTGGAGAGCCATGGAAAGGAACAACCTGATTGACTCCAGTCTAGCCACTGGAGAAAAGGTTTTTTCAACATCAACCCCTTCAATCTGAGAATACCCTTTACATACCAGTTGAGCCTTGTTTCTGATAACACTTCCATGCTCATCAAACTTGTTATTGAATATCCATTTTGTTCCAATCACATTGTGACCTTTGGGTCTCTGGACAAGATCCCATGTCAGATTCTTGTCAATCTGATCTAACTCTTCATTCATGGATTTCACCTAGGATTCATCCTTTACAGCTTCTTCAAATGAGGATGGATCCACAACTGACAGAAAAGCAAAAGGTTTTTTATTCATCATCCACCTTGTCTGTGTGGGTGCATTCCGGTCTCCAATTACGTTAAATGGATCAATCTCTACTCTTCAATTTCTCATGTGAGGTTCAGTCGCATTCTCACCATCCAAGATTTCCTCTTCAGATTCTTCGTCTGAGTCAACATCATGATGTGACTGCTGAGTGTTTTGAACAACTTCCTCTATTTCTGCATTTGTATTTTCTTCACGTTAACTATCTTCTTGACTTTTTATCACATCAGTATATGAAATCCTTGAAGCATTTGTACTTTTCTCTTCAATTATCTTAACATCACTGCTATCCAAAATTATTTTTAAACGCTTGTTGAAACACTTGTAGGCTTTGCTGTTCATTGACTAACTGAGGAAAATTCCTTCATCTGCATTGTCGCCATATTTCCCTTGATTTACATCTTTGTTCCTGATGAAGAATTTACTTCCAAATACACAAATGTATTTTAAAGAAGGCTTCCATCCATGCCATAATTCATATAATGTCTTCGACTAACCCATATAAAGTCCCGTTCGATTCTGAATGTACACTGCAGCTTGAACAACCTCTTTCCAGTAATGTCGTGGAATACGACTCTCAATCAACATAGTTTGTGACATGTTTTTCACCTGTCGATTCCTACATTCAACAACTCCATTTTGTTGTGGAGTTCTCACAGAAGCTACCTCATGTTGTATCCCATGCTTCTCCAGATAATTTTCAAATTCAATGGACATGTATTCTCCTCCATTGTCAGATCACAACACTTTGATTTTTCATCCAGTATCATTCTCGGTGATTTGCCGATATGTTTTCATGCAGTCAAGGACTTGTCGTTTACTGTGAATGACCATCACACATGCCATTCTACTATAATCATCTATGAAAAGGACAAAGTACCTTTCTCCATGAGTTCCAGCAACATTTATTGGCCCACATACATCTGTATGAATCAGATCAAGAAGGTGAGATGCCCTTTTCTTCTTTGGTGGATATGAACTGCAGACCAGCTTCCCACGAATGCAAGCATCACAAGATTTTTCATGATCATGATTCAGGTTGGGAATGTCCATGACAATTCTCAATTTTGAAATTTTCTCCATGTCTTTTTGATTGATGTGTCCCAGTCTCCAATGCCACAAATTTTTTTCTTCTTCAACAGTCATGTAACATACATTTTCTTCACTATCAACCTGATACAAGTTGCCTTCTGTTCTGTATCCCTTAATAAGTGAATTGCATGTCATTCCCTTGATAGTGCAGCCTTTCTGATTAAAAGTAACTATAAGTCCTGCATCACAGAGTTGACTCACGTTGAGGATATTATGACATAGGCCATCAACGTAAAGGACATCAGTCTTCTTTAGATCTCCATTAGCTAACTCGGTAATTCCACTCCCTTTTATTTTCAGAGCCCCATCATTACCGAATCATACTCTACCATCAACCGTCCTTTTGATATCCGTTAGCAGGCCTGCATTACCCGTCATATGAGATGAACAACTGCTATCCAGAATCTAGGAACTGTTGTTCTTGGTAGCATTGAGGGCCACCTCTGCAAGGTTGGATTTCTCAATCTTCTTCATTTCCTTCCATGAGACATTGGATTGAGTATATAGAACTGATGTCCTTTCAATTATCTCTTCCTCATACCCAGGTTCTTCATAGTCAAAATCTTCTTCGAGAGGAGAAAACCTGTTTGAAAGAGCAACATTGTCTTGTTGACGAGACTTGACTTGTCTTGAACTTCGGTATGAGGTTTCCATGTTCCTTCTCTTCCTGCAATTAGAAACCTTATGACCAAAGTTATAACAACGAAAACAATATCCATAGAAATTGTTTCATCTATATGAATTAGGATATGAATTTTTTCTCCTTTGTTTAACTTCTATATCTTCTCTATTTAGACAGCTTCTTGCCACTTCACAATAAGACATGGTATGGATCAGATAGCCACAGAACTAACACTTCATGAGAGGAAATTTCTTCTCACTTGAATTTCTACTCATACCTTCTTCCTTGGGAGAAAAGTTAGAATGTCTATCATTTCTGAATGTTTGAGGACAATTTTCAGTTCTCCTCTTAGTTTTGGTTGATGGTTCATTTTTCAACACTTTAGGAAACGTTTCAACATGTTCAACTTTCATCTTATCTTTCCTTTGGATATTTTCACTTCCAGCAGTTGATGTCTCAGCCTCACAGCCAATTCTACTTTTTCCCATGCAAGCATGGCTTTGATTACTCAAGATTTTTCCAACCCCATATGAATTGCACTTGGCTCTTACTAGTAATTATGCATCTGAGAATCTTCCAAACTGTATTTTCTTCCTCGATTCTTTTGGAATTGATTCAGTCTCAAGCTTACTCTTTAGAGTAACAACTTCCTCCTCAAGACCCTCAGCAGTCTTGGATTTTCCATGTAGTCTGGAGGTGAGGTAATTGATGAGCTTTGCCTGCACTTCAATTCTCAGCTTCAGATCCACTACATCATAATTTCTTTCAATTATTTTAGACTGTACCTTCACAAATTCTTCCAGTCGTTCAATTTCAGCCTCAAGTTGATCAACATATTTAGGTGATGCTTATACAATATATTTCCACTTATTGCAACTCTTGCATTTAATCTTAAGCTTATTAACCACATCCTTAAGTTGCATCTCGGGATCTACACAAGTTCTCAGTTATTTTTCTCCACCAGTATCTTATTACTTTTCAATAGTGGCCATCATGGAAGCATGGTTCCCAATTTTGAATTCTGATTCTTCTTCATCACAGAATTTATTATCATCTTCTTCCTCTTCACATAAAAAACTCTTCCTTTGCATTTTCTTTCCAGATTTGAAGTCTCTCTTTTTGAAGAACCTTCTCCGAGGCTTCTCGATGCATTCATCTTCACTATCGTAATCATTGATATTTCTTAAGCACTTATAGGCAATGTGCCCAACTTTTCCACAACGAAAACATGCGAGAGGTAACTTCCCTTTGAATTTCCCTTTCCCCTTCTGGAACATCTTTGCAATGATAGAATGAATTTATTTTTCTTCTTCATCTTCACCACTACTATCTTTTGATATTTTCAGTTTATCCATGGCATTTAATGCCATTTCCTTGCTCACACGAGTCGTAGCATCTTCTGGTTTGACTCTCATTTCATATGCTACCAAGCTGCTAAGTAGATAATCTATAGAAAGTTTTGAAAGATCTCTTTCCTCAGGGGCTGACACCTTTGCATTGTACAGAGGTGGAAGTCTTCTTAATATTTTTTGAAAATATCAATGTCTTTGATTTATTCACCTAGACCCCAAATTGCTCCAACCACTTCAGTAATTCAATTGAAGAAAGTGTCTGCATTCTCGTCTGGATGCATCTTCAGATCATCAAACCGATTGTGCAGCACTTGTAGTTTCGCCTCCTTCACTTTTCTATCTCCTTCAAAAATATTCTCGAGTTTATCCCACATGGATTTTTCTGAGGTGCAATTCATCACCTTTAGGTATATCTGATCAGAAAGGATTGCAGTAAGTGCATTTTGTGCTTTAGCATTTGCATCAAGAATTTTCATGTCTGTTTCAGTCATAGCCAGGCCTGTTGGGTCAGTGACTTGTATTTCTTGAATAGTAGAAAAGAGAACTTCCATTCCAAGAGATCTTAGATGAGATCTCATTCTGTTCTTCCAGATCTGGAAATTACTTCCATCGAAGTGAGGGACTCCCCTGACATTGACTGCATTCTCCATGATGCTAAAGGACAGATTCAACACCAGTAACCTCACTCTGATACCACTTAAAGGACCCCAGGACACCCTGAGAGGGGAGGGGTGAATTAGGGTGACAAATTTCCTTTTAATGTGATGGATCTTGTTCCCACGTTGGTAGGAACTTGTTGAACCTGTATGATTAAAATGATCATAAAGAAAACATTCACATGCATTGAGAAGACACAACCCTTTTTACTTGGTTCACCACTAAGGGCTACGTCCAAGGAGCATATGCCGACAAGTTTCCAGTCATACCAAAATCCACTAATCTTCACTAGTTGTGGATTACAATTGTTCAGGCATAGTCACTCTATCCCAGGATCACTGCCTTTACAAAGGTTGAGGGATATCTCACTACTTCCCTCGGGTCACTCCCGTTGACTCCCCCTGGCTCACTGCCATTTGTGAAGACTCACTCAGTTTATAGACATGAGGGTCTCTTCAATAGATAGACATGAAGGTCTTTGTCTCATGTTCAGCATGAGAATTTGCTTGCATCAGAGTCCTGAGTTAATTCTCTGTTAAAGTCCAAATTCCAACCACTGATGAATACCCACTTTTACCTTGTCCCCTGGGAAAACAACCTTGGGAAATGGCCTTCACAATGTACCCTACTTCACAAGGCTCCCAATTTTGCAAAGCTCAATGAAGCCATCGCGGAGTCCCTGCCTTTTCGTGAAGCTCAATCGCGAAGCACTCCCGCGATGCTCCAGCCTTCGCAATGCTTGGCTGTCGTGGAGCTCCTGCCTCTCCGCGAATCTCACTGAGCCAATGTGGGGCGCACGACTTTCGCGGAGCTAGAATAGCCACCGCGAAGCTCCTCTTTCGTGAAGCACACTGCCTTCGCGAGAGACCTTTGCGAACCGAGAGCAAAGGACATTATCTAAAATTCTATCTACTTCTCTCGAGGGGGTTGGCCTCTATTTATAGGAAATTCCACTGGCCCTCGACCCTTCCGCTCGAAGTCAATGCCACGTCATCTCAAATCGTGAAGCTCCAAAGTTTCCGCCGGAATTCTGTCCAAATCGCGAAGCACCTCGGAAATTTTTGGATCGCGGAGCTCGTCGTAATCGCAGAGTATCACCGTCATCATTCCTTCGCGCCTTCGCTACGAAGCTCCCTCGCAAAGCCCTTCACCGTCGCGATGCGATTCAACTCTTCCATTCTCGAATCTTTGATGTAATCGCGAAGACTCACCTCCTCCATTCTTCTGGTCTTCGCGATTTTCAAACCATGCATCCTCTCTTCACGAAATTCATGCCTTTTCCATATTTAATTATTATCTTCATGGACGGTATGATCTATTTGCTGGTACACGATCCAAACTTCCATTGATGATTGACAACAAACACAAACCATACTCGAAATCACGAATAGAAGACCATGGTTCCAACATTTATTCCAAAAGAATCAATTTAAATTATTAGATGTGGGGAGTAACAGTTTTTTGAAAATTGATGTCCTAGGGTGAAAGATCAAGAAGCGAATCAGCAAGACCATATAGATAAAGAATTAGCAATGTCCAATTTATTACATTTTTTGATTAAAAACTGAAAAAGACATATAATATGAATGGATTATATTTTGGATTATGTTTCAAAACTAATTAATATAAGGTAATGAACAATATTTTTTATTTTTGGAAGGAAGAACTATAAAATAGGGTGGAAAATAATGTTTAATGGATTTTGAAGAAGGTTAAATGGATGAAGTATATAAATATTGAGATTATAGAGTTATTATGTAGTGGTGAATATAAGGACTATCATAGTTTTAGTTGAATATATAATATTTTTTATGTTATATGTGATGGTAGTACTTTGGAGACATTTATTGAACCATAAAAGATGTTTGAGGTATACAAGACCATTATGAAAAGTTGTTTTAAGTGAAATATTATTAGTCAAATAATTATCATATATTTTGTGGACATTAGTTAAAAGATATTATTAAACATTATGTTTAATATGATATTTGGTGAAGAAGTTATTCTGGGCAATTTGGATAAAATGGTTATTACATTTTAGAAAATTTAGTTATATAATAGATATAACCATGAGTTTAAAAACTAATTTTATAACTAAGTGATTAATGTTATTTAGGACAAAGTTCAATATATTTGTGTTGAATAGTTTATTATTAAGGTAAATAAAATATTTTTGGCTAATATGAGATTTAATTTAAGTAATAATGGTTTAACTATATTTTGGAAGCATAGATGACTTTATTATAACATTATTTTGAGAAATTTTTCATAAGTTTTAGATTATATATTATCAAGACATCATTTTTTGGTATGATTCGTTAATTATGATTTGTATTTTTTTATGAAAAAATATATTTTAACTAGGATAAATAAAGGTTCAAATCATTATAAACATTGGGTTTCAGTTTTGGTCGTATACATTTTGAAGTGTTTTAATGTTAATTGTTTACTGAATGTTTTAAGTTATCCATTGAGTGATATTATTATGATTTTGAGGTTGGTGTATGAAGAATTATTTATATAATATATTATATTAACTTTTTCTTAACATTTTAGTTTTAGTTATTGTATAGATTAAATAAGAATGACATGTAATCCTTATGTAATATTGAAATCTTGCAAATGTTAATTTCTTTCTCCAAACATGAGAAAATAACATTGAATATCAATTTCTTGGAATAAAGGATCAGATCAAATTGAAAATATATATAATAAAAACAAAATTTTGTAAAATTTCTCTTAAAATTAAAATAAATCATGTAATTATATTTTTTCATGATCTCTATTATGATAGTATAATAATTTTGCCACTTTTTTTAAATTATTTTGAAATTAAAACAATTTACCTGATACCTTTATTTTTTAAGAATTTATGATTGCATTTTTTCCAAATTATTTAATGATTTTTGGCCATTAACATCCTCATTATATAGATACCCAATACCTTTAAACATATTATTACATGAATTTTACTTTCAATATCTTATAAACACATTCCAAATTTCAAAAGGTTTGGAGTATTTAGAAGAAGATTATCATATTAAATCAAAATGAAACTAACAAAGGGACTCATTTTAATCTCAATAAAGAAATCCTAAATCCATTTAATCTCCTATAATTTTTTATGATATCCTATGGAATACATAAATCAAATGGGAGATTTATAAATCCTAGTAAGGGAATAAAAATGAAGAAGAAGAATAACATATGAGTCAAAATGCATGATATAATATCATGAAAAACAATATTCATTGATAATACTATGGGATACAGTCATAAAAATCATGGAATCATAAGATCATGGAATTATAAGAATGTTGAAACAACATAAAACATTACACAAGCAGAAGAAAATGCTAAATACCAAGACAACATCACACGGTAGACAAAGACCCGTTATGAATAGGGTTTAATCCCTTATCCCATACATATCATCTCATGAGACAAAAAATTTACCAAATTAGATAAATGGATTGGAAAAAATATCATAACATATACATTCTTATTTATTAAGAAAATGTAAAAAAAGTGTTATGCATAAAGATAAAAATTACCCATAGAAATAAATGGGTTGAAAAATCAAGCCTTATATCACAGTCAAATGATATTTCATAAATATTGAAAATATTTGAAGTAATTAAATGTCCTGGAAAATAATATCTGACTAATTAACCACATCCCTCAAATTTGGTGTCCATTTGAAAAAATTTCATGAGAAAGGGTAGATAATTGGATATAGAAATGTACATTCAAAACAGTATTTTAAATAATCAGTTAAATAATTATGAAGAAATAATGAAAAAGTAATTACATTTAAAATCTAAATTTAAAGAATATATATTATCCCTAAAATATTAATTTATCAATGATACCATTATTGGGAACAAATATTTCAAAATATTTACACATAAAGGGATTAAGTGATTGAAAGGTTCCCTATAATCAAGTATGATTTTAAAGAAGGAAGTTGAGAAATGGACATACGGATTATATATACCTATAAAATGAAGGGAGGGTAAGATAGATATATATTAAAGATAAATATAATTATAATTTAGCATCACTTAATGACATAAAATATAGATATAAAGTTAGTTTTAGAGAAATAGGTAATAACTTAAAAATAGGGTGGTTAAAAGAGATATCTTTCCTTAGATCCAAAATTGTTCTGCACTTGCATATAACAACCTAGATAATAAAATTAATCTCATTAATTATTTAATTTGGAAAATTTACCAAATTTATTTAATTTTCTGCAATTATATTGTGTTTATTTAGAACTATTTCGTTGAGATATCTCTGTTAATTTTTTTGTTTGGAGGGTGTTCGTTTCAATGTTTAAAGGGAAGTTCATTTGTTTATAATTATTTTAGTTATTATAAAATGTAAATAAAACTATAAAGTTAATTTAAATGATTATAATTTAATTATATAAATTTAAATGGTCCCAAAATTCCATATTTATTCCAATATAATGATGATTCATTTAGAAGAAATGTTATCATTATGTGACTTGTTCAATTAGGCAGTTTTACCTGCCAGTAAGGACACGATTTTTTTTATTTACTATTATATTTATATATTCCTTCAATAATGTGTAAAATATTTAATATATATATTTAGTTCATTTTAATAAATTATATTGGAATTAAAACCATACATAAAGTATGTTTTTGAAATCAAAAACTCATCATCAACGGAGGTAGTGAGCTGACAGAATATGGGTTTTATTCATTTTTTAAGATAATAGTAGAAGATAATAGAATGGATTATATATATTTCATTAAAAAATAAAATTATAGTATTCAAATGATAACAAATTCATTATTTTACATTGGTTGGAATATTTTATCAGGGATGACGTGTAAGAAATATTAAATGACTTTGTTGAGGGTTTTAGCTTCTCCTTTAGATGTTTCATGTGTGGATTCCCATTAGAGAATATTTTTTCAGTATTTTGATAGGAATAAGGACTATAGGAAAGTTTGGGAGAGTTGAGGGGTTTTTTTAGTAGTGTTTGTGTAACCTCAAAGTATTTGAGTGTGTGAGGATAAGGGGTGATATTTATCAGGGGTGAGACGGTTGTTTTTTATTATAATATTCATTAGTTTATTATTATATTTCAACAATACAAATGGTGATGAATCATTGGACTATATATATATAATGGTGTTATTTTTTTAAAAAATAATTTATTCATTTATTTTCTATAGTTTTTGAAATCACTAACACCTTTTTTAAACACTATTTCACTAAAATTTTATTTCACATGTGTTTTTGTTTGTTTTTTTAAGAAAAATAATAATTTTATACCAAATGTTGAAATAGATAAAATATAGAATAAATATAAAAATATATTATTCAATATGATCCATTAAATGGAAGTTGAGTCTGGTACATTGAGACATCTTTTGTTCTGACCAATATTAAGACTTATGTCTATTTTATCATATTAGAAAAATTCATGACCATCAGACAAACATTGGTACTGATATTGTTGAATGAACTTTATTCAGTTTTTTAGATGGTAAAAATATTAGAAATCCCATCATTCTATCCAATGTTTATAATTAGAGTATATAGATTCGTTTCTATCATATAGAATAAAAAATACCACTATAATGGTACTAAATTAAATGATGTAGTACTATGAAATTATTGTCTTCCATGTTCAATATATAGATAATTTTTAGTTTTCAATGTGAATGATGTTTGAGGCTATTACAACTTACTCCGAAATATGACCAATAAAATATTTCCAATAAATTGTATATAATTTGAAGAGTTGGGAGATGATTCATTCATAACTCAAATCATTTAAATACTTCTCTTTGTGAACACATTATTCTTAGTATTTTTAACTAATTATAGAGTTGAAGATAAAAGGAATCCTGGTAAGGAATATATATTCCTGGGAAAAAATGTTTTTCTTATTCTTTATTAGATCATGGAACTAATCATGGTCATTCAGGGATAAGAATATGTTGAATCTGATCCATCCAATCGAGGACTTACTGGGCTAGGAAGACAAACACTGATCATCATATCAAGGGATTCCATGGCTAGGAAGAAAAATACTGATCAAATTATCACATGATTTTTGGGTTAAGAAGACAAATCCCTTCTGATTATCACATTGATAGATTTATTAGTTAGAAAATATAGATCTTATAGTTTTTATAAAATGATGGATAATTTATTTCAGGGTTTCTAACATCCTTAACTATTAAGGTTAAAAATTAAATTCATCAATATTCTTATAATTCATTATTACAAATATAATATTTTTTATTTTTTTATACAATGTTTATTTTTCATTGTGCATATAATTTATTAAGTTAGTTTTATACATATAATTATAAAAAACTATTTTATCAGTGTGATTATGATATCAAAAAACATAATCATATATAATTTTATAGTTTATGGTTCTCAACTATACACTCTTATTATCATAAAATTTGTGAGTCTAATTGTTTTATTTTAAGATGGATTTTTTGCTTTAGTTTAATTTTAAATCTACAATTCACCCCTTTCTTGTATCCATCATAAACTATTATAACCCAAAATATTGTATCATATCTAGTTCTATTGAATACATTCAGTGTTTTATACTTTCATCAAATTCATGTTTTAGAAACTTTTTATTTTTAAATTGTTATTACACAAATTTTTCATTTTTATAAAAGAGATTATATTATTTATAATATGGTGGGGTTAAATTTTGGATCCCTTGATAATATTAATCCATTTAGACCACCTATCATTGATGGTGATGATTATGAATACTTGAGTTACCGGAAGAAGACATTCATTATTAATAATAGAGTTTATAACATACTTATATTAACTAGAGATTATAAAATTCCTAAGAAGTATGTTACTACCATTACTCATCAAGACAATAATCAATAACAACTAAATTATAAATTAATACATACACTTTTCAATTACATGAAAAGGAATATTTATTAAAATTCCATCTTCTAATTTTTTTAATACCTTTTTGAAAAATATAGACATCCCTCACTTTGGCACATCCAATGTTTTATGACTTTAAGATATATGATGAGAGAATATTATCAAGCCCTTTATTTTTTATGTGCATAATCTATAGAAAACAATTTAAAAAATATTCTTTACTATTTTGAATAGTAAACAATCTCTTTAATGAAAGATATTATAAATGGAATATTGGGTGAAAATATTATATAAATCATGTCTTATTAGTGGGAATCCAAAATGGAAGCACTAAATGATACAAAAAAGACTAAAAATCATAGTCTTTATGACCTTATTGTTACCCTAATGCAATATAAAGGAAAAATGAAAATAGAAGCTAAAAATATGAAAAAGAAGAATGGTGGAGTTTCTTTTGTAATAATGACAAATGTTCCTACCAAAAAATAGGATATAGTGAATGTTGTGAAATTTACATGGAATAAAAAAGTTATCATCGAATAAAATTCTAGTCATTACTAACTCACTGAAAATGAGTTAACAAATCTTTCTATAAGGATGAATAAAATCAATGGTAAAAAATAATTTCTATATAGATACAAGTAAATTTATAAGGATAAGAATGAAAAGAAATAACATTCTAATGATATATGTTATAAATGTAAAAATAAAAATTCACATCATAAGGATTGACCTAAGATGAAAAATAATGAAAATAATGTGAGAAATGATCATAAGAATGTTATAATGTATTAAAAGAAAAAAAGAAATATAGTTTTTAAATATTCAAACACTTAGAGTTCAAATGGCTGAGATATTTCTATAAATAATTCATTAGACATTGAATCATCTGAATGATTGAATTTTGGTTAATTTAAAAAAATAAAATTTGTAAATATATTTCTTATAGAAAAGGAACAGACTGTTGAATCCCTTACAAATCATACATTAAATAAAAACTATCCTGAATGTTATAATGATAAAAATTACATACGTTCTGATCAATAATCTCCATCATATGAATAGTATATTACTCTACCATGTTATGAATATGTATCTTGGATTACGAAACTTTTAGAAAATTAAAATTGTAAATGATATGAAAAACATTATAATTACCAAAAAAACCTTATGAAGGAAAAATCAATAATTACTACACATGCTAATAAAATAATAGATCTCTCTAGAGATCTCGATAAATAATATTTTGAAAAATAAAATATTTCTAAGGATCTTTAAAACCCTATTTCTGAGAAAAATAATTTATGAAATGATTTTTTGAAACATAAATCAAATACATAGAGTACTAAGGATAAGAACATTGTTGTTAAACTAAATTCTTAAATTTAAAATTTAAAGAATCAATTTTTTATGTTTACATATAATATGGAAAACATTGATAATATATACAAAAAAAATTAGACCTTTGGTTGATTTCTTCGAAATGGGTTTTACTTATAAAATCCTTTTTTCAATAATAACTTTTTTTTTCAAAAAGTGATCAGTTTGTTCAAAAAGTATAAAAGTGATGGGCATTGGGAATAATAATTCTGTTTGAATAAATTTCTATATCTATGTTTTCATTAAGATTATTTTTAAAAATAAATTGAATTTTATCAATGTAGTAATGTTGTAGAAATGTGGTTACCTAAGATTTTGTTTTCTAATAATATGGGACCAAAAAATGTTTGGGTTCTGAAAAAATATTTTTCTTTGTTTTCATGAAAATTAAATTAAGTAGAAATAAAAAAAATTAGAAAATTGATAGTGGTCTCTCCATATATATGAATGGAAAACAATACTAGTTTAAGAATATATTAAATATGAAATGTGTAAAAGTAATCATCGAAGATAATTCTTAGTGATATATTTTTAGTATAAGTAGTATTTTTCATTTTGGAAAAGATCTAATTTCAATTTTTTTATTTTTCTTAGGAGTTAAGAACAACCTTATTAGAATAAGTATATTTTTGAAGTGCGTTATCTTATAAACATGAGAAATTTCAATAGTACTACACATGGTTCTAAAGTTGAATTTATTCTTTCTACCTATCAGCACGAAACTTTTTACACTTTAAACATAGAAGACCTTAGGAGTCATGATCTACCCTGCCTCACTGCAATGAGAGACCAATCATTATTATAGAATATAATATTAGTAAAATACTACATTATATGTTTCTCAAAGTTTAAAATGAAAGGAATTTTATTGATTTTGCATAGCATATGTTTTATTCTTCAAAAGTATGTGATCCTTGTCAATTTGGTATGCAACATAAGTCAAGTATTAAATCTATTACTGAAGTCTCAACTTTTTATTTTATAAACTTTGTGCACATTGAATTATTTTTTCCTGCACATACTATAGTTATTATTAGAAAAAAAAATATGTATATGTTTTAGTTGATTACAACACTTGATACACCTTGGCCTATGTTTTTGTAATAAAATATGAATCCTTTAGTTATTTTAAAACTTTTTTTAGTTAGAGTTAAAAATATGAAAAACCTATCCATGATAACTATTCATAGTATTCATAGTGGAGAATTCTTAATTTCATATTTTGAATATTTTTGTATAGTTAATAGTATTATACATAACATTTTATCACCTAGAACTCCAAAGGAAAATTGTATAATTGAAAAAGAAATTGTGTTTTCCAAGAGATTATAAGAACCAAGCTATGTGAACACTCAATTTATAATCAATGGAATGAAGTAGTTAGTACTTTCTATTATACTAAAAATTGAGTTTCAATTATAACTTTTTTAAAAAAACACTATTTGAATTGTGGGAAGGATTCAAACATAAACTTGATTACTACCATGTTTTTGGATGCAATGTACTCATCTTGAATCCTAGTGATAACTAACATTAATTCACTCTAAAATATGATAAAGGAATATTTTTTGGATATTACACAACTAGAAATTATTATAATGTTTTTAATAAAATTACATTCACTATTTAAGAAATATTACATGTTATTTTTGAGAAAACAATCCATTTTTTCAAACAACTCAACATATATCCTGAGATATTATTTTTAAAACTAATTTTAATCCTATGATGAAAATTTCCCTTCATAAATAAATAACCCCATAATATATGTTTTAATTTTTTCATCAACAATATTTCTAAAATGTTTTTGGACAGTTGACTTTTGAAAATATAAGAAATTAGTTGTTTCTTAAGAGTCTCCGTGTTGATAACATCATTGGTGATATAGATCAACCTGTTATGACTATAATTTATTTGAGAAATGAAATTAAAAATCTATATTTCTTATCCTAATTAAAACCTAATAACCTTGATAAGTATTTAGGTGATTGGGATAGGATAAATGAAATTCTACATGAACTCAATGAGTACAAAAGAATCAAATTCTAGATATTATTTGAATGTCTAATGATGCTTTTTCAATTTGAGTAATATTTTTATTTTAGAGTAAATATGTTGGAAATTTTATAATAGTAACTAATAAAGATATAATTTTTTATAGGTTAATAACTAATAGGAAGGAATAAACATTTAAGAACTATATTACATTGTAGTAATACTAGAATTTATTCATAAACGTCAAGCTTGTGTAACATTCTTAAATTTAAAACTATTTCAAATGGATGTAAAGTGTGATTTCATTAATGGAAATGATTAGGAGGAAGTTTATATTGAACAAAAACTTGTAATTGAAAATAAAAAACATAGAGAACATATTTATAAACATAATAAGGTAATTTACAGACCTAAACAATCCCCTATATCATGGTATGACATGTCAATTAGGTTTTTGTTACATATAAAATTAATTAAAGGATATGAAGATATAATGTTTTTTAAAAAATATGTATATAAAGACATTGTTACTTTACAAATATATTTTGATGAAATTATATTTGGATTAACTAAAATATATTTAACAGGTTCATTTTTAGTTCTTATGAATTTTTAGTTTGAATTGAGTATGATGCGTGACTAAACATACATTTTAGGTTTTCAAATTTTAAAAAAATGATGATGATCATTTATATCTCAACATAAGAATATAAAATATATTCTTTTAACATTTCGGTATGACACTGATAAAAGTATTAGTACGCCTATCATAACCTAAAATAACTTAGATCTTAATGAAGCTAGAAAACTAGTGAATCAAAATACTTTTAGAGATATTATTGGAAGTTTTCTTAAATCAATAGCTAGTCATCCAAATTTAATGTTTTTATAATGATTATGTGTCAAATATCATGTTAATACAAAATAGACCCATTTTAAAGAAATTAATTGGGTTTTTTATTACCTTAATTCAACTATAGATTTAGATTTTTTCTACTCTTCTAAAAATGATTATGAACTAATTTATTTTTCATATGATGACTTCGGTGGATGTTGAATGGATAGTAAAAGTGCATCCAAAACATGAAATTTATCAGGATAAGTATTAGTTTCTTATTCATGTACAAAACAACACTCATTTCCACCTTCCACTACTGAAGTTGAATATGTGGAAGCTAGAATTTGGGGTGATAAAGTGTCGTGGATGGAACACACACTCACTGACTATGGTATGAGTTATACTAAAACTAAAAATTTTGACTGAAAAAAGTATCATTTTTCTTTTTAAAAACTAATCACATCACTCACATACTAATAACATAAATGTAATACACTATTTCATTCTGGATCCCACACTAAAATGAAGATATCATTTTACAAATAATCATAACGTACAAACAACTTGCTGATTTTTTTTCAAAACCTATTAGTAATAATAGATTTGAATACATAAAAAGTATATGGGAATGATAAATATCATGTTATTATTCATATATACTTATTTTTTAAAAAAAATACTTATATTAATGCAATCCATTTTAAAGGGGGAGTCCATATGTTTTTATATTTAAAAATATTTTTATTCCTAAAAAGGTATGTTTCTTAAATGAATGTTTATTTTAGTATTATAAATGTTTTAGTTTTCATAATATCTTCTTTGAAGTAAAATTACTATTCTATGATTTTTCAAACTCAAAAATGTTAATAAAATTTTCAGAGCCAGTATTATTTATTAAAAACTAATGAACCAAAAGTTTTTACAAAAAATGATTTTTTGAGATAAAATTTATGGACTCTAATTTTTTTTATAAAACATCATTAAAAAAATTATGTAATGTTATATATAATAAAAATTTTAATTTAGTTAAACTAAGAGGAAAATGTTACTCATACGGATGAAAAATTTCTTCTTCAAAATGTATAATTTTATTCCTTTTGTTTTTGTACGTATACATTATATTAGTTTATCAATATTTTTGTTATAAATTTTCATTCAAAAATATATTTTTTATAATAAGAATGATTATCACCCTGAGAAATGTTTTCTTAAAAAAACCTTATGGTTTTAACGTTATATATAAAAAATTCATAAAATTAATCTTGTCTGTCAGATTAAGTATGGTTTCAATTCAATCCATTAAATTATTTATATAATAGGAGTTGAAACTTATCATGCCTATATAAAGGTGTTTCAACCCATGTCCCACATCATATCTATCATATATACTAATTTTGGGTGTATTCATGAAAATGTGTCACCTTACCAATCATTCATGTCTCCAATTTGAGGCCTTTCGTCATTCCTGGTCTTACCACCCTTCTCATTCGTGTTTTCAACTCCCCCAATCATCCAATGAATGTAGGGTTATAAAGAATCTTCTAATTTTGATCCATTATCCTATCCTTGGTTTCTCAGTCCCTCATTATCCTCACACATTTCTTTGATAGATCTTCCTCTGCTAAAATTCCCATTTTCACTTACTCCTCCC
The DNA here is from genome assembly GCA_963277665.1 of Viscum album. Classification (NCBI taxonomy): domain Eukaryota; kingdom Viridiplantae; phylum Streptophyta; class Magnoliopsida; order Santalales; family Viscaceae; genus Viscum; species Viscum album. Next base: position 2,060,909,465 of record OY728132.1, read on the forward strand.
TAAAATCCCCCTAAGATCTTCTTTGGATGGGGTTTCTGATTTCTTCATATACTCGCACAAGCCAACAATGGGTATTCCTCTATGATTGATTAATCGAGTTAATCTGAACATCTATCCCATCTTATTGATACATTCTCCAGGATCAATGATTTCAAGGATGATATCATCCTCAACAACCCAGTCCTACACCTTCGGCTCCTCTCGATGTGGCTCTCCCACCTAAACCTCCTCTTCCTTCACATACGCTAGCTACAACAGCTCCAACTCCACCTGTTGCATCTCTATATGATCCAAAACCTCCTTCTCAGCCTCCGACTACTCCATCTACACCAACTCTGGCTTCGGGACTTCCGACTGCACTACATTCATATGTTGTTCCTCGGCCTGCTCTAATTATATTTAATATTTTCCTAGTATTACATGTAAATAAATATGGGATTGTATGATTCATTTGTTCTCTAATGTCAAATTAATGAGATTTTTTAATTTTTATGGTTTTGTTTGTGGATTCTATTAATTTTAGGAGATGATATCGAATTGAAGGACAATTTTTTTCCTGGGAAAGTGTAGGTTCAGATGAAGTTGGTAACGGATTGAGTTGGTACTATCACTACATTTTCTATTTATTATTTCTTTTATGTGTAAATGAATACAATATTTTTTTATTCATTCACTATCTCATGTAAATTTACTATGATTTTTCATTTTTTTGGTTTTATATGGGTGGATGATATTAATTTCATGATATTTATTTTCATCGAAGAACATGATTTTCCTAAGAAAGTGATGGTTCTTTTGCAGTTTGTGTAAGGAATCCTTATAATACATACTATTTAATCTCATTCCAGAATTATTATCTAATTGATCTTTTTATCCCTCCTTGGGTATGATTTGATCACGATGTTCATGTTTGGGAAGGTGAGATGCTTATCTGTATAGTTTATTAATCCATGGATACAACTCTTATCATTTTAATTATTTTTGTTCTTTATTGGTTGAAGGTAACCTGATGTTTTTCATGAAATTGGTTTTCATCGAATAACATGTTTTTTCTTCTAACGTGATGGTTCATTTCCTGTTGGTATATGGAAATCCTTTTATATATACTATGTAATCTCATTCCAGACTTATTATCTCTCAATAATTTTCATCCCTCCATGTGTTGTATTTAATCATGTTATCTATGTTTGAGCAGGTGGGATACATTTCTATATAAATATTTTAATTTATGGATAGTACTCTTATCATTTTAATGTCTTCTTTTCGTTATTCTTCAAATATAACCACATAATTTCCTTTTAATTATATGTGAGTTTATGCATTTACTTATTCCATCCATCCATGTCAATATATTTGTATTTTTTGAAGATGGAGAATAATGAGAGGGAATTTATAGAATCTAAATTGGGTGAGTAAAAAAATAAGCACCTTGTAGAATGTTCTATTCCAAGAGGCATATATCAGTACTCTTGAATGAAAAACATTCACTTTGTAGGTTTTTTCTAAATTTTAGATTAGCTGATTTCAAATTCAATTAGTGATCATATAAAATAAATTTTATGTTTTTATTTATCATAAATTCTTTCATGTATCCACAAAAATATTATTATTATTTTATTTAAATATACAATATCATGGTTTTTTACCATCTGTTTCTTTCTAGTTTTTCTAATAACCTTATGTGTCTATCATTGGCTACTCTGCCTCCGACTTCCCCGCATACCCTGTCTCTGGCTCCACAGCCTCCAATTTCTCTACCTCCATATACTCTACCTTGTCCTACTCCACCTATCTTCAACTTCTTTATGGTATTCTTTTTAAATACATACTGTATTTTTTGATTCAATTCTTCTATGATGTCAACTTACTATGATATTTTACATTGTTCCTACATTATTGTTTAAATTCATAATGGCTTTTTGATTTGTTTTGTTTTAGATTTCGACTTAAGGGGTTTTTATCCTTCATTTGGATTTCATTTATTGGATTCAGTTTATTTGAGGAGATGGGTTTGGATCTAATAACATTTTTAGTGTGGTAAAGTGATTATTTCGAAAAAGATGCATCCTAACAATCCTACAATGCTTTATATGCATTCTCATTCAATTTTCTAGACTGATTATTCATAAGATATTTTCATCTCACTTTCAGTAGTATTTGAACATTTTTTTTCATGTTTGGGAAATTGGGATGGCTCTCTGGATTGACTACACTAGAAATTTCCATATGTACACTCTTTAGTGGAACCTTCTCCAAGAATAATAATGCTTCTTTCCCTAATTCTTTTTTTCTTCCAATAAACCATCATATTACTTTAATTTTTCATTCCTGTTTCTAAGCTTATGATTATTAAATAAGATATATATTATTATTTTTTATGAATATTATTTATTTTATTTTTATTATCGATGATTTGATTAAGCATACTAATAAAGAATACTGCATACAATTATGTAGCTTCAACACAATTGTAGATTATATCAATTTGAATTTATTTAATGTTGCAACATGAACAATATATTAATGGATTTATGTCTCTTTTCGGTTAACTGTATATTTATTAAAGATAATTGTAGGATGGGTACCTAGCTTTATTAAATGGAGTGGCTAATCGTTAGTGTATTCTTCATGGTAGATTCCATTGGATAGCCAAAGGCCCGTCGAGTTTTATTCAGAGTTTCTTGGAAACGCTAAAGGGGATCCCCTTCTAGTTTAGACAACAATTTATCTAAATGAAGGGAACCCGATGAAAAAAATGTGGTCGTGGATCGTCTGCACTATAGATTTCACTACGTTCAATCATCAATAGGACCTTCACAAAGTAGTGTAATGTTTATTTCTTATTTTATTTTTTTCCATTAAACTACCCTATTCTTTTATTATTTCAATCATTTTTTATGATTATGTTTATGAAATATGATAAAGTTTTAATGTTTATAGATTGTTATGTCTTTAAATATTATGATCGATGATCTGATTACGTGTAGAAATAAAACAAATCTGCATATAATTATGTAGTTTAAAAAATCCAATTATGTACCTTTCTGGAGGCCAAATCCATCCAATTTTCCAATATTACACTCTCTTTCACCTATGTTGGTTGTCTCCAACACGGGAGGTAGGTTGATGCATGAGAACTAAGTTGTTGTCTCCACTCTTATTACCAGGTAAAAATATTTTACAATATATTTCTTATTATTCTTCAAGTTATGGTCCAATTTTAAGAGGAAGGTGATGAAGGTATGAATTTCTGGTATTTTGAGTTTATTGGGATAGGGGGATTGTGATGAAAGTGTTCATGAGTGGTTTTTCGTGTTTTATTTTATGTACGGGGATAATTGTGAATGAAAAAAAATATTCCAATAATATATTATACAAGAAATGTAGCAATAGAAGACTAATAATTAGTAGAATTTTGAGGCACTGACTGAGATAGAGGAGACACTAACTTTTATGAAGTGAATTTTAGTAATAAAATTTCCAAACATTCTAGTATTTTTATTATTTCATGCCATTTATTTTTCCATTTCACACATCATGTATTTTTCACTATAAAATTTAAAATTGTCATAAATCATCTCTATATGTATTTCTTTGAGAAATTCCATATATATTGTATTTTACTGAATTATGGTCACACTTTACTAAAATTATTACAGGGTATATGAAAACGGGTCGTATAATTGTGAATATTAGGACTAAATTCCCCAATTTTTATCCACATACCAAAAATTTCATATCATTCTCACCACTTTTAATGTGGTACAAGGGAGATATCTTATACAACAATTGAGATTCCTAAATATGTAACAAAATTTTACACTAAGCAGCCATAATAGTCCCTTGCACCGTGTACACATCTATACATACAATATAGGTCATCCCCATATGGAATATGGAGTTTTTTTACATTACTAATAGAAATATGAGGCCTATACACCATAGACGTCAATGTAAAAGATGTGCATTTTCCTACCGTTGGTGTTTTCTAGAACATTTAATTTGGGTTTCATATTTTATAAAATTAAAATTCAACTCTAAGTGTATTAATATACAGAATGTTTCATCACATATCTATTCATCATATTATTTTCAACTGATTTGTATAGAAAAATGTTTTTTATTAGATTTCTAAATATAGTTATAGGAATGAGAAGCTATTATAGTATATTAGTGTTAGCAAACCCCTAACAACACTATTATAATGGTGTTTTTCTACCCTATACAAAGTGGATTAGGTACCCCTCAATGTGATGGGGAATGTTCCCACAATTTAGGGAGTATGTATCCCCCTTATTTATCTCACATTTGGTGCTATGTTTTTTGAATAAAATAATGGTATCCCTATTACATATAATTATTCATGTATTACATGAACTATGCCTATAGAGTAAAGATAATTTACATGGGTATATTTTTTAGGTTGTGATATTAGTCTATATATGGTTTAGATATTTATGTAGCGGTAATATTGAAGTTGATGAGGGTATTTACATATGCAATAAAATTTTTTTATTTTCAGAATTCAATCTATTGTGTCAAAGGGGATTCAGTATTTTATGTGTTATTAAGGAGTATATTTTGTAATGTGGACCCGTTTAATTTGTTTTAATTTGAAGATTTTTGGAATTCCTTATAATTTTATTCCATTTTGTAAGAGAAGACTGAGTGATCCTACCAGATTAGTTAAAGCATTCAACATTTCATCTTCAAACCAGCCTCCATAGTCCCAACAACATGACCGAGGGAGAAGTCCAGGAACTGTCTCTCTATCTCTATTGTTCTATTTCAGTTCATATAAAAACCATCATATAATCTTAGAGGAAACCCCATTCAGGAAATTATTCAACATCATTCTACTATATATATTTTTATATGAAGTACAAGATTAAATTTATTTGATTTTCTTAATTCTAGACCAATGAAACAAAAAATATCAGAATTTCAGAAAACTATTCAACTTTCAGAGGTAACATCTAAGGCATCTCCTTTAATTTTCTTATTTTGAGTCAACCAGTTTCAATTATTTTACATATCAACTATATACAAGAGAAATAATAGTCCCTCACCCATACTGACTCTTGTAGGTATCCACAGCACTGTTAACCCAATATACAATATATCAGATGCACTACAGCAAGGAATCAAATGACTACTATGAGACATTTACTAACAATGACATGTATAAACTTACTAACCAAGATGTGGATGACACTATCTCTCTAAAATACACACCAAAAAACTATTAAAATAAGATTCTATTTGAAAAAAACTCAACCTTATTTTCTAAAATAAATCTCTTTCTTTACAGGTTTTTTATGTAAAATTTCTTCCAAACTATCTCTTTCTTTGGATTAGTTGGAAAATTATTTTATAATTTATAAAACATAGTTTTTAAAAATATTTCTTATTAATTATTATATCCATATTGAATATTAAAAACTATACCTAAAACAAACATATATTACAAAAATATCATTCAATTATTTGACCAATAAGGGGTTTTTCCTAGATTATTTTCTCTTTTTTCATTATAAGTCCACTGATTGCGATCTAGCCTAATCATAATGATCAAAACATATGGAATACCAAAAATAGCATGTAAAAATACCAAATTTCAATAAAATATCATTCAATGTTTCAAATTATATGGATTTTCTCCTATGAGAATTTTTTTTACTCAGATAGGCCTATGAGGAAAATCTGGTCTAACCTCATTGATCGTCACAACTGGCATAGAAAAACTTTCACCTAAAATAGCCATATTTAACTTAAATCTCTTTTAACTTTGTGATTTAAAGGCCTTTTTTGTTCGGTTTTATGTAGATTGTAGGGCCCTATATTCCACTCAAAATAGAGAGAATATATGGAAGTGAAATTAGAGAATATGTGGTGGATCAATCATCTATGAGGTCCCCATATTCCTGTCAAAATAGAGAGTAGTGATGGAAGGAAGAGCAAAGTAGAAGTGGTGGAGAAATTCTTTTTAGTCCACAATGAGTGAATCTCTATTTTTGAAAAGTGGTTTGGATGCATGGGAATTGATGCCCCTGGAGTCATTGCATTTCTAAGTAATATTTTAGCCCATAATATTCATCCTCATCAAACCATGAAAAAATTCACATTTGGCATGATTAGTAGTTACCTAGTGCTGCTGGTTTGTCCTTTTTCAACCGTTGTGGAATGAATTAGGATAGGGTCTCACTACGTGGGGAGAAATTTATTGATAGTATGTGTTGGGTTTTTAGATTTATAGTGTTTTCTATATCTCTTACTCCTTTCATGGGCATGACCATTTTATATTTGATTAAGAGGGATCCTTTCAAAATAATCAATATTAACGCTTGGTTACTTTCATGCATTCAATGTGAAAGAGTGTAATATAAGTAGATTTTGGATATATACCCAACATCATGGAACAGAGAAGCATATGGGAATTTCATGATTAGTGGATCATTTTCTTCTCTCATATTTATTATTTTCTTTTAATTGTACTATATAACACTTGGGATACATGTTTTTGAAAACTGGATCATGTCCTATGTTGAACTTTTTTATATGAAATGTTGATTTTTTACATCATTGGAACATGTATTTTATATATCCTTTATTTTTTCATGTATTTTAATGGTGTTAATATTTTATCTACATCTATTCCATTTGTATGCATCAATAATTTTTGATTAAAAAATATTTAACATTACAATTACATAGTAACATTACAAGATAGCATTTTATTATTAAATAAAACCCATTAATTAAAAATTTTGTGCGTATGCACGGGTGAGTAGTAGTTTCATATATTTCTACACTGACACTTTTCATCCCTTCAAGTGCTTACTCAAATATTTTTTAATATGTCCAATATCCATTCCAAGAATCATCACGATGGCCATAAAAAAATATTTTTTTCGAATATAATCTTTTAGGGAAATACTAGTTGAGAGAAAATGGAATGATATGTATAATTAAAATTCTATAAATTGCATTAGTTTTTAATCTTTGGAGAAGTTTTGTGTATAAAAATTTTAAATGGAATTCAATTTACATTATCCCAAAATTATTATAGTTTTTATGCATTAACTGAGTCTCTATCATAAGATTATAAGGATAAATTATCCTTCGATATATTTTTTGTAATGTATAATCTTTTTTATCATGAAGTAATAGAACTGGTTGAAGTACCTTATTAGGGTGAATTATATCTCCTATCTCAAAAGTTTCTTGAAATTATTGGAAATTTTGTTAGGTTGAAATCTTAGGAATCCTTATTAATTTATTTTGAGAAATTGAGAATGGTTTCACACCTCTCACCAAATGCAAGATTCACCTTGATATGGATTCACAGTTACCTTGTATCAAGAAAGGGGTTCAGGGATACCCTGAAAAATTAAAATATTTATGTTTTCTTTTATTTAGTGAATATGAGGAAGATTAATCTTCTAAATTTTTTTCATTATGGTAGAATCTATCAAGAATAACTCAATAAAGTAAATGATTATGATGTTTCCTTAATTAGAAGATTATTACTAATTGGTATTAATGTTTCCAAAATAAAAAATCAAACATATCCCATAAGGGAACACATTTCCATGATAATTGAAGAAACCATAATGGGAATGAAATTAGTTTTTGATAAAAATTTGAAGAAGTTAGTTGAGAGAGTAGAAAGTATAGTGTTTGATGCATGTCCTATAAAATAGGATGTTCTGAAAGAAAGGGAGGTTTATAAAGGATATAATATATGTTTTATATTCCCCACTAAAGAAACAAATGAAACAAAATACTATGGTTGATGGTGAGTTCATTAAACACATGTATCATAAGGCTAAGAAATAACACATGGATAATGTGTTTATGCTTGATAAGGATGATTATTAGTCTTAAAAATTCATGCAGATGATCAATTAAATTTACTAAAAAGAAATAAATGGAGGATGTGGATAATGGAAGGAAATAGCAAACATATTACATAAGTATGTGGGAAAATCTATAGAGAGGTTGGTTTTATCAATATATAAATTATCAATGATGTATCCATTACTTTAATAATAAAAATTCCTCACACTGATCAATCAAATTCTAATGCGTAAATAGAATTATTTGAAACATCAGTTGTACCTTCAGTAGTTCCTTTTGTGTCTAACCAGGGTAAATCGATTGGAGATGCTGAAGAATTAGCCCTTGTAGTATTTTAGAATAAATTTGTTTAAAATAAAGAGCAATATGTTTCTAAAATGGTTTGGAAAGGTGTTATTAGAACTGCAAGGTACTTTGAGAAAGAACGAGAATAATAAGAAGAGGAAGAAGGGGATGAAGTATAAGATGAGGAAGAATAGGATGAAGAGACAAAATGAAGAGAGCATTCATTGGAATATTATATATCGTCAACTCCATTAACTCCCATATCTAATAATGATATGGAATCACATCATTCATACTAATATTAATAAACATTTAAGGAAGAATTAAAGTCATCATAGAAAGTTGAGGAAGAAGAAAAATAATCCAACGAAAAAGTATCTAACAAGGTAGAAGCATACAAAGAGGTGGATATTATACATGTATCAAAAGAAGGAAAAGTTTCCAAGAAAGGCGGAGGAAAGTTTGATATGAATGTAAAGTTAGATATAATATCAGGTAATCTAAATTAACCTCATAAAATATCATGATTATTAGACTCTGTAGGATCAGTATCTCATTAACCTTTTGATTATATTTTCTAAACCATTAAAAGTTTAGGTAATTTTATTCCATATCTTACAAACATTGAGGCAATGTTTAAATTGATTCAGAATAGCCTAAATAAAAAATTGTAATAAGTGAGATTGTTGATAGAATCAGTTGGTTGCATTGAAGAAGAAATGCAATATTTTAAAGAAAAAACTGAATTTTAAAAGAGGTCTTGCAATCTGGTGGTTAAGGGGTCAAACAATGTTTGGAGTGACATCAGAGACCATGATGATCAGCTTATGTATGTGAAGAAACATTCTCTATAAATGTAATAATATTTTTAAAAATTATCAACATATTTTTCAGATCCATTCATGTTTCTAGAAGACCATAGAGACAGGAATGATGATCGTAATGAGGAAGTGAATGTCTTAAAAGAAAAACATCATAAAGTATAAGTGGAGAACAATAGCTGCAAACATTGGAAGATGAACTGTTCCATATTCTAGAAGAGAATAATAAGATTACTAAGGATGTTGTAAGGTTGAATGTAGATGATTGGAATTATTATTTAATGGAAGACAAAATTGTGAAGCATGAGGCATCAGTTTTAGAATATCATAAGGATTGCAATGATGTTAAACAAATGAAGGATATTATAAAGAAAGTTTTGAAGAAATAATGATGTATTTCTATTTAACTTTTATTGTAATACCTTTTTAGTCATTTTGAATGAATTTCGAATCTGAATAGTTTTTTCATCCAAATGATATATGTCAGAATGTTTTCAAATTTTTTTGGATGTATGTTCTTTGTTTTGTTTTTTGTATTATTACTTAATTGATATATAATTGTTTTTCATGTTATTAATTTTCTAAAATTTCAGTAAAATTTAAGTTACTTTATTATTATTTATTTTTAAATTATAAAGGGGATAAATTTATAAGTCTAAAAGAAGAAATTTATAAGCCTAAAGGGAAATAAATTATAAATTCTAATGTATAATTTTATTAAGGGGAAGAAGTTTCTATACATATATGTTTCAAAAGAAATTGGACAAGTTTATGGTGTTATAATTATGATAGAGAATTATAAAAGGGGGTGGGTAATATCTATGAAATTAGTTTACAAAGGTGAATTTTCTGAATTATTATTACTTATCATCAGATCATAAACATTTCACTAACTTAGGGGGTGTTATGAAATGAAGTATATCTTCATAGTTCGTAAATACTAATATGGGAAAAATGTTTTCCAATGTTATTGTTAATCATTTTATGTATTTAATTTGGTGTGATCCATAAAGGCGTAGATTGTTTTGTTGAATGATTTACTTTCTAATTTTCATTTCCTTTTTTTCTGAAAATCAAAAAAATCATTTTAAAACATTATTCAACCAAAATTATATTTTGGAAGTGTTTTAATATGTTTTTTTAAAAATTATTTTATACCAAATGTATAAATAAATAAAATATAAAATTAATATATACTTCTATTATTGAATTCGATCTATTTTAATGAAGGGGAATCTAGTACAATGGATCACCTTTTGTTCTAACTAGTTGGTAAGACTTACATTTTTTCAATTAGACTTACAAAATTCTTATTCATCATATAGGAATTGGAACTAATAAATCAGAATGTCCTCTATTCATTTTATCATATTGAAAAATAATAATAAACTCCAGACTATAAAATGTTTATATTTGGAGTACATAGATTTGTTTCTATCATAAAAGAATACAAAATTACATTATAATGGTTCTAAAATAAATAATGTCGGACAATGAAATGCGTAGTTATCAAGTTTAATATCTATATCATTATGAGATTCCAAGTACTAGTTGTGTGAGGCCATTGCAACTAAATCAAGAATATGATTGTTGGGAGATTGCCAAAAAAATAGTAGGTCGTTTGACATGGTTATATCTATTTCATTCATAAATGAAATTGTATAAATATTTTTTTGAACACCTTGTTCCAAGAAATTTTAATTAATTAGAGACTTTATTTTATAAAGAATCTTTGGTAGTATTGTATATTACCTAGAAAAAGTTTCTGTTATATTCCTTGTTTGATCATGGACCTTAATGAGGGCTTCTAAGGATAAGAATTCATTAACTCAGATCCTTAGGATCAAGGGATTATAGATCTATGAAGATAGAGACCAATCATTATATTATGGTATTTTGAGTCTAGGAAGACATTGATCGATCATCATATTAAGGGATTCTCAGGATTTGAAGGAATATCCATAATGATCATCATATCCAGGGATTTCCTAGTATGGAAAGGCAAACCATATAGTAGGTATAAAAAAGTGGATACTTTATGATAGGGGTTTAAACTTCCTTAACTCTTGTGGTGAAAGATTAATATATTTTATAAGATCGAAATTCATTCTTAATATTATAATAATTTGTGTTTATTTTTTAAACAATATTTATATTCCACTATGCGTGTGTTTTATAATGTTATTTTAATACTTATCTTTCAAACAAAATATTTTTATCAGTGTGACTATCATTCCTATAAAAATAATCTTATATAATCTAATAGTTTCTCATTTTGATTTAAACACTATAATCATCAATTGATCTGTGATCATGATCATGTTTTCTTAAGAGTAATTTTTTATTTTTTTAGGTTAATTTTTAAGCTACAACTCACCCACTCTAGTAGCCATGGTAAAATCAAATGATCCAACAAATGGTTCATTTTATTTTAAAAAAAATGTTCTTAAATGATAAATTAATCATAAATTCATATATTGAGTATTTAGAGTTAAATATTGTTTTTTGTTTTATTTCACTATTATAAAAATCTACTATTTTATAAAAATGAAAATATAAATTCCCAAAACATTCGTCAATATGTACATTCAAGAAATGAAGTGTATTTTATGAGAATATATTTCTAAATATGATAAAGTAAATTTTTATTTAAAATGAATATTTAATTGCAAAATAATAATTTGTATATTTTGTTAAATTTTACAATCCTTTTAGAAATTACGTATGGTCTCTAAAATCATATTATCAATATAATAAAATTTAATCTTAATTTATTAAATCATTTTATGAAAATTAAAAATTCTATTAAATCATTATATTTTTTGTCAAAAAGAAAATAAAATATTTATGTTTTACAAAAATACCAAATATTATTTTAAATTTAAAAAAAATATTTACATGTATCATGATTTAAATATGTCATGATTTCATTTTATGAGGTACAAAAAAATCTCTATTTCCATTTTTGAGGATATTATTTTATTGGTTTGGTTAATATTTTTAATAGTCAGATTACTATTCCTATAGTCCAATTTGTAATGATAATATGGGTTCCCTAGTTTCTTTAAATACCTCATATTTCATTCATTCTTCATTGAATTATAATTTCTATAAAGGTTATAAAAAGTTTTATTTTCGTTCTGAATATTATATAACTATTTTTTTTCCATTTCAACAAGTTTATTCATGAGTGAGGCTATTTTTGTGGATCATGTAAAATCATATTTTAATATTATAGTTTTAATATTTTTTATTTTTTATCTCCTTTTAATATTTTCAATTCTTATATCCAGTGATTGTCCAGTAAATGTAATGCTAAAATTATTATAATAAAATTTTATTGGTTTTATCATGTAGGTAATGTGTGTTATATAATAATAAATTACCATATATGTTACAATTATTAAATTATAAGAAAAATTCCTTTTATAAAAAAATATGGGTCATTACATTAATCCCCCTTCAGAATTTTTTCCATCAAAATTTCATTTCACCCAATAAGATGAGAAAAAATAAAGGTAATTAATTTTCATTTCATCCATTAGTTCCCATGTCTCTTCCCCACATATATGATTTTTATCGTATATTGGCTAGGTGAGTTGTTATGTTGTGTAAAATATTGTCTCTATAGTTTAATATCATCAATGGTTAATCCTTATAATATAGAAAATTTTCCGGATTTACCACCTTTGAATTTATCAAATTTAAGGGATATTGTATAGACATCCTCAAGATGGATACATGGAACACACCACACACTTGAGACGGGGTTGGGGGAGTTCTAGTTGTTAGTCCATGACTCTGATAGGATCAAGAATCTACAATTGGGAAATTTTCAAAAAAAAATAGAGCTCACTTATTACCAATTATCATGACCCTCTATCATAGAGTTATGAATAGTAAAACTTTTTCTATAACATAAAACTTTATTTCTCAAAGATTATTGACTACATATACCATCATAAAACATTTAGTTACCCAGATGTGTTGTTGTTTCAGGTCGGTCTCGAAACGCCCATCGGTTCCGTATCCGATGACACGTGGACATGCTTTCCAAAGGCAGGCATTCACCGGATGGTCTGACCAGCGACGCTTAAGAACTCACATTGGTCAAGAGGATGGGAAGTCGGGCTCATCAATCCATTTTGGGAGGAATTATTTCCTATTTCGGGACTCGCTTATATATTTAAGACGTATTCATATGTTCTTGAATCCTTGGTTTATACCCAAGAATAGTATCCACATATTTAACCTTGTTGCCAATGGTCAGTTGAACGTAGGGGTTAGGAATCATTTATGCCCGAGGTTTACCATCCCTCGTTGGATTAATGACCCCGAGGAGTCAGAACTCCTTGAGGCGGCACTAGGAGTTCTGCGGTGAACCAATGTGAAGATAATCAGGTCGACCGATTATTGGGATTGAAGCTCATGGAGGCTTCCTACATACCCTCCATAGGGGAAATGGATCAAAGTCTACGTAGTTCAAATGAGAGCATCGGAAAACTGACATGAAGGTGGACCTAGGGGGTCTTCAGGTGATCGGACTTGAACCTCATGAAGGCTACTTAGGTATCCTTGTGGTAGGGAATCAAAGTCCTCATAGTTCGCATTGGCTTAGGACTTACGCTCTGAGGCGGCCCAGAGTGATGGATTGGGGCTTACACTCTGAGGAGGACCATAAGAGGATGTCATGGTCAATGCTTACTCTAATCCCACATGATTCATGCTCGGTGTGAGAAAGAAGAGGTAGTAGGGACCAGAGGATCACATCATGAAAGGTGCGACCATGAGAAGTGGAGTGGGGATTACGCATGGAGCGGCCCATAATGATAGATTGGAGCTTACACTCTGAGGAGGCCCAGTAGCGACAAAGCATAGTTGGAGAGGGAAATGGGGTGCTTTTGTGCCCATATCCTCTCTTGTAGTGCATGAGGGCTTCCTTCTGATGGGTATTTTACTATCCCCGAGAAGCCCTTTACAAGCGGAGGGGCAGAAAGGTGACTCCAAAGATTAGACTCCACATTATCGTGGGAATGGGACCCTAGGAATGCTTTAGGAATCTGCTCAAGGGTCGGGGAAACCCCTTCACCTCTACTTACCGTGGGTATGTGAACTCAAAATGGCACGCTGATGCACCTGATGGTTACACCATACGGATCCGATGGCTCTGGTGGAGGCCTCGGCTTGGGGCTGATGATTAGGCCAATGAGGAGGTTACGGAGGATCGGGCCGGATTGGAAGGATTTTATCTAGATCGGGGAATGGGAACTCCGAAGGTTTTGGCTGACCACACAGAGGTATGGGTGGTGGCGCCCTTTGCATAGGGAACTGCTACGCAGCTGGAGAGGCCGTCCGCGAACTAGGGTGGTCCGCAGAGTGAGAGGTCGTCTGCGAACCAGGAGGGTCCACGGACTGAGAGGACGTCCGTGAAACAGGTGGGTTCGCGGACTGATTGGTATCCTGTGAACCAGGAGGGTTCACAGCTTCGGGTTCATCCCGCGTACAAGGTTGGTATGCAGAGGGTTCCACACAAGCAACGGCGGCCAAGGATGGCACTGATCGGGGGTTCTTCGGTCGAGGATTCGCCCGCGTAGGTGGGTGATACGTGGTGTAGAGGATCGAAAAAGAGGCATAAACATCCCGGTCCACGGGGAGTGCATCCGCTGAGGGGCTATGGTTCGCGGTCTTCTCCTCTAATGTTATTTTAAGTTCGCGGTTCACCAAATTATTATGCATTTTAAGTTCCTTATTAGTTCATTCCCAGGTATATACCTACTATGGTTCACGAACTGGAACTTCACTGTTTGCGAAATCCTAAGCCTTCCTTCGAAATCCTTCCACCCGAGTCTGATCGATCTCCTCTGAATCCTCTTCCTCTGAATCCCCCCATCCTTTTCCTTTCCCCCTCTGTATCCTTTTATAGAGTGGGGAAAGATATGTATTTTCGTTCATGCAGCACCTTTTGGGGAGGACCATGACCGAAAACCCGGTTTATGGATGACTTGGTCAGTCCGCGACTCGCGGTGGACACTAAGCGCATCTCCCCGGCGAACCGAACGATCTCAGGGAATGCTTCACGGCTGCGAAGGGTTCCGCCTCCATTCCGCGAATGACAGCAGAGGCGGTTCGGGCCAGCTGATACGGCTCACGGCTGGGGCGGTTCATGACGGTGAACCGGATTGGCGCCCGCCCTGCTTCACACCCATGGAGGATCTCCGCTTCCATCCGGTGAATGAAAATGGTCCGCGGAGGGGGGACGCTTCGCGGAAATGGTCGTGCATCATTAACATTAGACCGGTCCATGTACCGGTTCATCCTTCATCATCCTTGAGTATTGTCCACATTTTCCCATCCCTTTGAGGGGAAATTGGGTAGAATCTCCCTTGAGTTCAAGGGGGTCATCGTTCTCCTTTGCTGATTTTTTAGGACACTATAAATTCCCCCCATCGGAATGCGGTCCGATCAGAAGGAGGAGACTATTCTGATGCAGGGTGGTCCTAAAACTCGGATGGGTTTCTGTAGGGAAGTGGACCCAGTAGGGGACTACACCTGTATATACGGAGGGCCCCTTTCATTTTTCCTTTACCGGATTCTTCATGAAAATATAGCTTTTTTTTTGCGTGCGCATTCTTGTTCCTTCGTGGCCCGTTGATGAGAATTATTAAACCAGTCATGTGGTGGACCAAGCTCAGACGGGTTCATCCTTCATGGAAGTGGATGAGGACAACCATGTGGTTTCGGGTCCCAGCGAGACAATCCCGGATGTTTTTCTAGTTGATACTGGGATTATAAACTTGATCCCTAAGCCTGAACTAGGGTTAGAGGCTCCAGACTTTCCAGTTTCGGAACCAACATCTAGCGATCACATGCCTACACTGGTTGCAATGCCATATTTTGTTCCCGTGCTATCCGGAGAGGATACCAAAGATCCTCGTGTCATGGCGGACCACCGGGCGGTGCACATGTGGGATTGGCCTCGGATTTGCGAGATTTTTGTCAAAACTCCTCTAGCTGAGATGGAATCTAAGACCGAACCTCTTTGACAGATCTTCTTGGCTTTGGGGTCTGGTGGCTTTGACTATCGGCAGTTCCATTCTCTTTCTTACCATGTTGTCATGGCCCGTGAGGAAGCTGCCACTAGTGAACGCAAACTCGCTCACATTGCTTCTGCTCATTGTAGGACCAGATCCCTAGAGGAAGCCATGATACATCTCTATCAACTGATAGCACAAGAGGCGATCTCTCGAGATCAATCGGCCATCCTATCCTCCGAGTTGCATGAATGTGAAGAATAGGCAACGATGTTGAGGAATCAGTTGTCTACTGTGACTGGTCGTATTGAAGCCACCATAAAAGGGATCAACATTCTCCAAACAATAGTGGAGCGTGCTCGTCCGGTGGCTGAGGTTGAAGCCTGGTAGAAGTCTGTGTTGGAACAGTCTTTCAATAACCTCTACCGCATAGTCGCTGATCTGGTGGAGAGAGCAATCCAGACTTCTTTGTGATGATTATAGCCCTTTTTGTATACTCTGTTTTGCTGACCCCCCCCCCCTTCACTGTGAGGGAGAGTCCTTGGATTGTGGACATCCTCTTCTTTTTTTTCTTAATGGAGTACAATCTATGACAGTCTTTTGTTGTTGTAAAAATCTGATTGTTACTAGAACGATTGTCACGTGAATAACAACTCACTGAATCATAATTAATCACAACTTAGGAAAATAGAAACAAACTATAACTTTTTCTCGGACCATGAGATCCAGCGATCATAGTTTGACTATTTCTAGGGTTTTGTTGAAAATCCCTACAAACTTTTTGTCTTTTCTTGTTAATGCCTTAATTTTTCCTGGGCCCATTTGGTGTGGACCCAGCAGGTATGGACCAACTATTGCTTAGGTCGCCCTTTTCGGGTTTTCGCCCTAACAGGTTTTGTTCTTCTTTTCTTGTGAGGTTTAATGTCCTTCCATCAAGACTATCATTAATGATTTTTTAGGTTGAACAAATTTGACCAAATATGGTGGGGCAAGGGCCCCAATGGGGGTTGGTTGATTAAAAGATGTCTCAATACTCTTCAAACGCACGTGGGGGGAACACATTTATGTTTGAAGGACATACAGGGCATGTCTCATGGCATGGGAGCCGCGTCAGCGTGCATAGGTGGGAGGAGAATTGCCAAATTAAATCTTACATTTTGTATATAGTCTAGGGGCGATCAATATGCAGAGCTGCTGAGGGAATGGTATGCATAGTCGTGAAAAGGTGTCCTTAAGTCAATGACTCTCCATTTCTGATGGCCATATGATTTCATGAAAGTCTGGCTTATAGAAACCACCATGGGTGGCTTGGAGAATTATGGAAACCACCGGGGGTGGCTTGGAAAGGGTATGTGATGTCTGAAAGGTTTTGAGAAAATTTGTATCAATCCAGAGTGTGGAAGCAAGGTTCCTGTCTTATGCATTTATCTAGCATAAAGGACGGTTGGGGCTTGGTGCAATTTAAAGTCATGAATCTTGGACATCATCTGAAATGGGATGGCTTCTCCTG
The DNA here is from genome assembly GCA_963277665.1 of Viscum album. NCBI lineage: Eukaryota > Viridiplantae > Streptophyta > Magnoliopsida > Santalales > Viscaceae > Viscum > Viscum album. The sequence continues at coordinate 2,060,926,972 of OY728132.1, forward strand.
GTCCTCAGTAATATTGTGAGAGATGTTCCACCATATTCAAGCAGGGTTGTGAAAGAGGTTGGTAAACTGTAACTAAGAGGGTTTCTAAATCCATGGATGGACATGGGTCTCAAGGTCCAAGAGGCGTACGAAGAGAAGCATTGCCTAAGGAAATCTTGCCTTTGGGGCTTGGTGCAATTTAATGATTGTATTCCCCTGATAGCTAAACAAATTTAGGGATGTTTAAGATTCGGGACCACCATGGGTGGCTTTATGGGAGTTAATATTTTTTTGAATGTAGAGTATAGTTTATGAGGAGAGGGTGCCTGGATAAAGGACGAAACATCTAGACTGAACTTCCCGAGAATGGGTGAAGTAATCCCTTCTCAAGCGGGTGTGGGGCAGTGGCTTGTGTCGGTCTGACCCATGCACTGAAGGACAGAGAAAAGCCTCCATTATTTACTAAACCCATGACGGTTTCGACCGTGTAGTTTAGCGCCATGTGGTAAATACAAAGAGCATTATTAAAGGGTGTTGTGCAGTTTAATGTCATGCGATGAGGAAGATGGGCATTTTTCTTCCCTTTTCCAATGATGTGTAGTTTAACGTCGTGCAGAAAGGATGATGAGCATTATTAAACCAGTGAAAAATTCTTTTTGTTTGAGGAATTCCCCTAGATTTTTGATGCATGGCCTTTGCAGCCTTACGCCACGGGGCCAAGATGTGCTCTGTGCCGTTTGACGTCATGAGTCAAGGATATAGTTAAAAAGGCCGCTCTTTATTAGAATGTAACTAGGCTTGAGTATCCTGGCATGTACAAGACGTAGAGGGGGGTTAATGGTGTAAATCATGGTTCAAGGGCTTCTTGGATTAGGAGAGATGTCACGGAGGCTCTGAGGCCGGTAAGCATATAGAGCAAGGAAGAGTACCGCCCAAGGAAATCTTTCCTTTGATGGACGAGCCAAGGGATATCATTATGAAGAGCCGCTGAGGGCATGGTATGCATAGTCGTACAAAGGTGTTCATGGGTTGATAACTTTCCACATCTGATGGACATGAATGGATATGAAGATCCGCAATTGTCTGGGCCACGAAGTCTGTCATCGGGGAAGGAAATGTATGGGAATTTCGGGGATATTCGGCCCTGGTTGCTGTTAAATCTTAGAGAGCTCCCTACACTGATTTATTGTGCGTGCGGGGGTGTAAATTTACTCCATGCAGTTTAACGTCGTGCGGTAAGGACGAGGTACTCCTAGTTTAGTAGTCATAGAGCTCAGACCATTGGGCGACTATTTCTGCGGTCACTTGAAGGATAACTGGGTCAACATGTTCTGATATACTAGGAACAAGGTGGGGGATGAACGTGTTAAACTGCAACTTTGAGTTTTCATGGATCAGGAGGTGTGGTGTGGGGTCTCTGAGGCCGGTAAGCGTACAGAGCTAGGAAGATTACCTCCCAAGGAAATCTTGCCTTTGATGGATGAGCCAGGGGATATCATTATGCAGAGCCGCTGAGGGCATGGTATACATAGATGTACAAAAGTGTCCCCATGTCGATAACTTTCCACTTCCGATGGCCATGAATGATTATGAGAATCTGCGATAGCTTACAGTGAAAATTTAGGCGCGTGGGGATAATGGTGTCCGAGTATACAAGAAACATCTTCACTTCAATTGTCCGTTGAGTCAATGTAGCCTAGTCCTGGCTTGATGTTCATTGACGCAGGTTGCTATGTGAACCACCGGTGGACACATAGGCTTGCCAGGTAGGGGTACCCTGCAAACATTTGGATGTGAAAAGGGGAATGAACTTGTAAACCGCTGCTCCATAAATTTTTGGATTGGGAGATGTGATACGGGGGGTTTGAGGCTGGTAGGCATACATAGCTAGGAAGAGTGTCGCCTGAGGAAATATTTCCTTTGGTAGATGGGCCAGGGGCTATCAATATGCCGAGCCGCTGAGGGCATGGTATGCATAGTCATGCAAAGGTGTCCACAGGTCGATGACTTTCCACATCCGATGGCCATGAGTGGTTATGAAGATCCATAATTATCCGGGCCGTGGAGTCTGTTGTATAGAGAATATGCATCCAAATGTGCAAAGAATATCTCCATCTCGTTTCGCCATGCGTCTTGGGTAGGTCAAGATGAAGCCCGTAATGTTTAACATCATGCAGTGAGGACGATGTCCGTGCAGATTAACGTTATCCGGTGAGGACGAAGTATACACCCTGTGCAGGTCTAGTCTATACACGGGGGATGGGGGAATTTTTTAAATCTTGTTATCCGTGCAGTTTTCCGTCGTGCGGTAAGGAAGAGGAGTACACCCCATGCCAGTCTGGTCTGTACACAGGGGGAAAGGGAATTTTTATCTTTTTTTCAGGGGGCTGGGCTAGGACAGTGAACCCTGGCATCACTACGTATCCTATGAGCGCAGGAATCAATCCGCACGTAGTTCTCTGAAAGTAGTACACCCCGTGAAGGTCTGGTCCATACACGGGGGGAGAGGGGCATTGTTAAAACATCTTGTTCGTGCAGTTTAACGTTGTGCGGTGAGGATGAGGGATACACCCCGTGCAGTTCTGGTCCGTACACAGGGGGGAATAATGCATTTTTTACTTTTATTTGGGAGTTTTTGGGCTAGGATAGGGGATCCCGACGTCACTATGTATCCTTCGAGGGAAAAAATCAAGACGTATGTAGTTCTCTAAAATCCGTGCAGTGTAACGTCATGCGGTGAGGATAGGGAATACACCCCGTGCAGTTCTGGTATGTACACAGGGGCAGAAGGGATTTTTAACTTTTATTTGGGAGTGGCTGGGCCACGATAGTGGATCCCGATGTCACTACATATCCTGCGAGGGTAGGAATCAAGCCGTATATATTTTTCTGAAATCCGTGTAGTTTAACGTCGTATAGTGAGGAAGGGGAATACACCCCATGCAGGTCCTGTCCGTACACAGGGGGCAGAAGAAATTTTTAACTTTTATTATCTATGCAGTTTAACGTCATGTGGTGAGGACATACTCCATGCAGTTTAACGTCCTGCGGTGAGGACGTACTCCGTGCAGTTTAACGTCATGCGGTGAGGAAGTACTCCGTGTTGTTTAACATCATGTGGTGATGACGTACTCCATGCAGTTTAACAGCATGCGGTGGGGATGTACTCCATGCAATTTAAGGTCATGCGGTGAGGGCGTACTCCATGCAGTTTAACGTCATACGGTGAAGACGTACTCCATGCAGTTTAATGCCATGCGGTGAGGACGTACTCCATGCAGTTTAACGTCATGCGGTGAGGACGTAGAGAATTTAGTTTCTATGCGAAAAACTTCTTCAGTAATCTCGCATTCGTAGGAGCCGTGGGGACTTTCCCATTCATGGAGATCAGAGTATATGCTCCGTTGGAGTAGACCTTGTGTACAATATATGGTACCTCCCATTTGGGCTCCAGATTTGGAGGCTTCTGGCCGGGTGTCATTGGGGTCCGGAGGACCATCACTAATTATACTTCCATGAAAGACCGAAGACAAACCTTTTTGTTGAAGGCTCATACAATCTGGTTCTTGTATACCATCAGATGGTGCAAAGTGTGCAACCTCTTCTCGTCTAGATGTTCCAATTCACCTAGACACTTTTCTGACTGCTCATCATTGGATAATTGATCACAGAGGGCAACACGGAGTGAGGGAATTTGGAGTTAAATGGGTAGGACGGCCTCTGTTCTGTACACCAATGAGTACGGGGTAGGCCGAGTAGCGTTTTGGATTGTGGTTCGATAAGACCACAATGCATGGAAGAGTTTATCCGGACATGACTTCTAGTCTTTGACCACCATTTTCAGGAGAATTTCGTATAGGGTATTTTTGAAATCCTCTATCTGTCCGTTGGTCGCTTCATGGTAGCAGGATGAGTGGTTATCCATGATACCATACTCGCGGTATAGTTTCTCCAATTCAGCAGAGCAGAAGTCGGTGCTATTGTCCGTTAGTATGGTATGAGGGACACCGAATCTGGTGATGATATTGGTCTTCACAAATCTGATAATACTTTTTGCCCCAACTTCCTTAGGGGTATGGATTATGCCCATTTGGAAAAAAAGTTGGTTGCCGTGAGGATATACTTCAGCTGTTTGGCCGTGGCGGGAGGATATGGTCCCACGACGTCCATCCCCTAGAAGGAAAACGGCTAGGAGTGCTTGGCTTGATAAAGTATCTCCGGGGGTTGGTGTATGAATTTGGCATGAATTTGGAATGAGTGACATGTTGTGGTAAAACTCTCATAGTCTTGTGCCACTGTGGGCCAGTAGTACGCAAGACTTCAAACTTGATGGGAAAGCTTGGTCCCCAATTGATGTGATCTACACTATCCAGCATGTACTTCATTCATTACGGCAGCGGTTTCTTCTCCATAAATGCATCTGAGGAGCACTCCATCGAGTCCTTGTTTGTAGAGGTCCTATTGATGACCCACACCACCATATAGGACAATGTTGATTACCCTTATCCGTATTTTCTCTCCTTTAGACATGCCTTATGGAAGTTCACCCCGTTGAAGATAGTTTGCAATGGGGGTCATCCAGCCAGTGGCAGGAGCAAATGGCTCGGGGACAGGACTGACTCTGTGGATTTATTCTATCTTGGTCTGAACAAATGGAAATATCATTCGATGATGAGCAATACTGATCATCGTTTCATCCCGGCCTGGGTCAGCTAGGGATGTGGCCGCGTTGGCTAATGCCTCAGCCAGAGCATTCTGGGACTGGGGAATATAGTCCATTGTTGGATCTGTTGAGAACTCAGCCATTAACCCTCAAACATGGTCAAACAGGGGGACCAGCTTCTCCATTTTGATAGCGTAGTCACCTTGAATTTCTTGATGACCATCTCCGAGTCCCCTTTTACCTTAAGGTGATGTACTTGTTCCTGGAGTGCGAGTTCCAAGCCTGCAATGAGTGCTTGATATTCCGATTCATTGTTCGTACATAATTCTGATCAGAGGAAGGAATATGGAAAGAATGTATTTTCTGGGGACACGATTATTATTCCAAAACCCACTTTGTTTAATCTGGGATCTTCAATCCTCTTCCCGGTTGGGCTACGGGATGCGCCGTCGAAGTACATATCCCACGCTGGGGACTCATCTCGAACCCAAAATATGACTTCATCAGGTAGCTCGACGTCCGATGCAGTAGTCCCTATCGAAGGGTTCTCTGCCAAAAATTCTTTTAATGCCTGACCCTAGATGTATTTTTGAGGCACAAACCTGATGTCAAACTGTTGCAGGATGACCGCCCATCGGGATAGGCGTCCGGTTAGCATCAAGCGCCTGAGGATGTACATGGGCAGGTTACTCCGCGAGATCAAATAGACTTCATGATGCTGTAGGTAATGTCACAAATTTTGAACTGCGAAGGCCAAGTCCAAACAGCTCTTCTCAATATTTGAGTATCAAGTCTCAGCATCAATCATGGTTCGACTGAGGTAATAGAGACTGTTTTTGTTGCCAGCTTCATTCTTTTGTGCGAGGAAGTCTCCCAGTGACCTCTCTAAGGTTTTCACGTACAAGATAAGAGGTCTTCCTTCAACCGAGGGAATGATCACCGGTGGGCTTAAGAGGTACTTCTTCAAGTTTTCGAATGCCTCTTGGCAGTCATCTGTCCATTGGTACGTGACCCCCGTTTTCATTAACCTAGTGAAGGTCAAACATTTTCCTCCTAGATTGGATATGAACCACCTAATATAGGCTATAATTCCTTGGAATCCCATCATCTCAGTGATATTTCAGGGAGGTAGTAATCCAAGGATAGCCTTTGTCTTTTTAGGGTCGATTTCGATGCCACGATAGCGTACAACGAAGCAGAGGAATTTCCCTGAGGTAACCCCAAAGGAGGATTTCAAGGGGTTCATCTTCAAGCTATGCTGTCAGAGTTTGTTTAAAATGGTCTCAAGGTCTGACATGTGATCCAAGCGCTGTCTGTACATGACAACCAGGTCATCCATGTAACATTCAATGAATTTCCCCAGGAACGGTTTAAAGATCTGATGCATGGCATGCTGATATGTAGCGCCAGAGTTCTTGAGACCAAAGGGCATGAACCTATAATAGAATACCCTCTGAGGGTCCCTGAAGGTAGTGTCTTCTTCGTCTTCTCGGGCCATCCTGATTTGGTTATATCCATAATAGCCGTCCATGAAGGATAGAGCCTCATACCCGGCCATTGCATCAATTAACAACTCGGTGATTGGAACCGAGAATTCATCTTTCAGGCAATGCCGATTGAGATCTTTGAAATTGATGCAGAAGAGGATTTTCCCATTCTTTTACTTGACAGGGATGATGTTGGTCAACAAAATGGGGTAATAGACCTCTCGAATGAAGCCTTCTTTAATGAGCTTATCGACATCAGCCTCTATTTTGGCGGCATGTGAGGGATACATCCTTATGGAAGCATGTTTATAGCCTCGGTAGTCTTTTGGAAGACGCAGGTGATGCGTCGCCACTTCGGGATCGAGTTCCGGAATTTCCGTGTAAATCTAGCCAAAAACATCTCGATGTTACCTCAGGAAATGGGTATATACCTCATGCTCCTCGGGGGACATGGCTTCACTAAAGAGAGTAGGCCTTGGATCTTCCTCGGTACCCAGGTTCATTTCTCTGATCTCGTCCACTGTGGTGGAGATACCTTCCAATAATGTGGGAGGTGCATCTCTGAGATCTTCCCCCTCTTCTTCTCCCAAATCCTCATCTTCTTGGTCCGTTGAGGAGATCTCTTGACACAATCACTTGGGAGTCAGGAGGAGAGGTTTCATGGGCGCCCTTACTCGAGTTTTCGTCCCCATATTGAGGGTCAGTGGACGTTCCCACATTGTCTCACTCGGCTGTTATGGATGAAGTCATGAGGACATCCGAGTGCATTTCTGGACTTGAACTCCTACTCTCAACGTGGTTGATGGGAAGGACATAATCTCCACCAAGCTACCTGATTGGGTCATCAGGAACCATTTCCAGGCCATTTGGAGTGGGGATCCAGTTGACCCCATCGACCAAAGGCTTCTTTTTTCTTTTGCTCATAGAACCCGGTGTCAATGTAATGTGACTTCGAGATCTCGAAAGGGGCCTTATCGGTGTGCAATGTTCCACATTTTCCATTGACGAAGTACTTGATACACTGGTGGTAGGATGAAGGAACGTCCATGTGCTTATGAAGCCACGACCTTCCCAGCAAGGCATTGAATGTTGTGCTCTGCCGGACCACCATGAATTCTGTTTAGGCTACTAGGTCACCAAAATGGGTGTTTAGCCTAATTTCTCCCATTGGTTTCTTCTCACTCTTTTCATAACCCAACAGAGTCCTGGCCAAGGGAATTAGGGTATCCTCACTATAGCCCAACTTACGGAGTGTCTGTAGGGGAAGGAGGTTAACTCTAGAGCCATTGTCTATAAAGACATTCCGGATCTCAATACGATTCAGTGTGCTAGACACATATAGTGGTATGATGTGTCCTTGCATGATGGAATCATCATCCTGATAGTTGAAGGAAATCACCACATTGCATTCAGCTGTGTCAGTCTCCGTCTGATAAATTTCGGCGGCAGCTACCTCGGCTTGAAACTCATGGGGGATGATCAAATCTTCTATAAGTCCCTCCCTGAGGTCTGCTGACAGACTTAGGGCAGAGAGGATTGATAGCTTGGCTGGTACCGATGTCAGATACTTAAGGATATCATATTTCTACTCTAGAGGCCGATGCTTCTCTGTTGGTGGGAGAGTCTTTGCAGGTGCTTAATGGTCTGGAGAATTTGACGAGGAGGGACCGGCCGCAGGGTCGGATATCGATGGAGTTCCGGCGTTTTGAGGACTTAGCCTGGCTGGTCTGTTTGTGCACACTAGGCGGCCAAACACTTGTTCCTCCTCTGGTGGGTATCACTGAATAACCGGTCCAGAGTGGCTACTTGTGGAGGTGGAGAGGCATTATTTCTTCTGCTGAGTCTGTTGAAGGGCTCTCCCATGGGTTTCCGTGATATTAACGGTTTGGTCCGGGGTCCAACCGTACGGTTGGTTTCGGTCATGTTTGCGCCTCCCCTGGTATCCTCTGCCTCTGCGATTCATCCTCCCGGCTCCTCGTGTAGGGAACTTGGGTTCGTAACCATACCCTTCTTCAGGGAATGATTCCATAAGATGGATGACGATAATAGAACCAAATATTGTCTCTTCATCCTCATACAGGTCAACCTGGTCGGTTGTCCCTGATGGTGCCATTTGGTGGGTCGGTGCCCATGGCGCCAAATTCGAGGGCATATAATCTGCCAGGTTCAGGACTAACTTTGGCTCCATTGCGGACTGCTCCTCTTGCGATTGTTTCCACCTTCGATTATGCCTGGATGACCAGATCATGGAGGACCGTGAGGCCGATCCTGTTGGTTGTGCAGTGTCTGGGGCTATTGGTGGCAACACTGGCTTTTGTAGCTAAGCTTGGAGTATGCCATGGGTTCGGTTGATAGTTTTTTGAGTCATCCAGTTGTCAAATTTCTGCCCCTCCTTGCTGGTGACTTTCTTCCACCCCTTCTCTTTGTCAGAGTCGGTGGTAAAGATGCATGCCACATGTGCTGGGGGTTGTCCCAATTCGACCTATCCGGAGTCTACCATCCCATGTAGGAGGTCTTTGAAGAGGAAGCATTCTTGGATACTATTCCCCAACATCTGATGGTTGGGGCAGTAATCTGGCATGTCATCATAGTCGACCTCTTCAGGTTTCCTCGGCTCCAGGGGGCAGAGAAAGTTGCAGTTCATTGAGGCAATGAAGTATCCTTGGACTTGATCGTCTTGAAACGAGTATAATTTTTGTCTCCATTCGTCAAAATGGTTCCACTTCGATCATCTCTGATCGTCCCATTTAGGCGGAGGTAGTCGTTGATGTGCATGAGGCCCTTGATGATTTGGTGGAGGCCTGAGCGGTGGAGCGGGAATAGGGGCCAGCATGAGTGTGACAGCGGACGCTTCAGCTCTATGGGTTCTTTTGGTAGGAACTTGCGATGCTATTCGAGACTTCGAATTGGTCCGCCATAGGGAGTCCTCAATTCTCTGGGCAATGGCCAAGAGATGACGGAAGCCAGTGGAGCACTCCAATTGTATGAGTGGTGTTCGTAGCTCATCTCGAAGATTATCGATGCATATGGATAGCATCTCATCCTGAGGCATTGGCCTGTTTAGGGAATAGGTCAGACCTTTCCATTTGGCAGTGAAATCTGAGACCCTCTCATTCTCCCTCTACTTGCAGTTCATGAGATCACTGATCGTTGTTTTAGGAAACGTTGAGCTGAAGTGGAACAAGAACTGCTGCTGAAGGTCTTCCCAGCTCTTTATTGACTGGGCTGGCAGACTCATATATTAGATGTAGGCAGATCCATGCAAGGTCCGTATGAAGCATCTGAGTTTTACTACTTCTTGTTGCTCCAGATCTCCCATCATAGGGTCGCAATAAGATGCGTACTGCATCAAATGTTGTTCCGAATAGCCTCACCCATTGAAAATAGGGAATACATGGGTCCAAAAATTGGGTGGAGGCGGTGTGTTTCTCAGCCAATACAGGAAGGTTTCCACTCTGGATGTATCGGAGCACGTCGACCATCCATCGCTTCTAATCTAGCTGTCAGTGCCTTGATGGTGTTGGTGAGACCCTGGTTTACATCCTACTGGGCCCGGTCCTGGGCAGGCGTATCCTGAGGCATTTCCTGAGGATCCGAATTGGCCGGCACCAAGGGTGCATATTCCATTCAGGGCACCCTCGAAGGGTTCAGGCGTAAATTCTCTAGTGCCTCTTAAGTGGAAGGAAATCTTGGTATTCATCATCCACATTTAGGTAGTTGGATGGACCAGGCGCCTCATTGGGTAGGAGCCCTGATCATGCTTCGTTTGTCGGCGCAAGCCTTATCCCTTAAGGTTCACTTGCTGGGAGTGCACGATGTGGTTCTTCCTGGGAAGAACATTCAATAAGGAGGTTACTCTAGAGTAGCTCGGTGTTAAGCCGCCACAATTCTTTCATCTCCTCTTCCTGTCGAGCGAATCTCTCTTCAAGCATGAGTGGCTCATTTCTGTTGAGAGAAGGAGGCGGGTTAATAGTAACCAATCCCTTATTCTTATCCTTATTGGAAGCTCACTGGGTATGCGGAGGAGGGTTGTCTGGAAGGACAACCATATTTATGGTGGCCCTCTGATTCCGGGGGTGTACACCTGGAGGTTCATTGTGAGTCACCGCCTGATTAGAACCGTCGTCTCCCGATCCATCCAGATATGCATTTTCCTCGATGTCACCCATGGGGTTAGCCTTTATGGCATTAATGAATGCATATCATGGGGTGGAGGGGATGTCATCTTTCATATGGTAAGAGGATCTCCTGCATCTTCTGTCGACCTTCCATTTCATGACCTGGGATTTCTCTCAGACTTCATGAAAAATGGTGACACAGAGAGTTCTTTGATGCGACCTTATAGTGCAACTTCCTCTCGTAGGGGATGATGATTAAAATGATGAGATAGGATAGGAACCTCGTCTCTTGATTTTCCTCCCTAGATGAGAGAATACTAACTCTCGTGGGGGAGGTTGTTGTTAAGGGGGTAATAATGACCCCAACTCTGAGGGCTGGGGTTGGATCCATTACTTGGACATCGAGTATCTTCCCGGTTTTATTGGTTTTACGGGGGAATTTGTTGTTAAAAATGCCCCCAGCCCTGGAGGCTGGGTTTAACCCTGGATTTCGGCAGTGGCGGTAGCTATCGCTACCTGGCTGATCTTGCGTTCCCCCATTCAGGGGTGAATTGGGTTTGGTGTCGAGTTCTTCTGTGAATCAATCCCTTCTGTGTAGGCAGGAAAAGATCGCTGGTTGGCCTCTCTTAGGCGAGAGGCCTATTGTATGCTCTTGGTGGCCTGATTCATGAGTTCTTGAATGACTTGTTCCCGTCGGGCCTGATGCTTATGGGACTTACTCAAGGCCAGACTCTGCTAGGTGTGTTGCCTTTCCTGAATTGAGAGACCAATCTATTGTCGTCATGACGTGATGATGTTGCAAGACACCATGATGGATGGGTTCTTCTGGGCGGGGATCGGAGGGAAATGCAGAGCTCCATGTTCCCCCCATCCCCTGATATGGACTCCCATCGGAGCGTCACCGATGAGGCGGCGTAGCAGGTGTAGTGCATGGAGGCAGGCTCTCTCTATGTTTCCTTTACGCCTCTCAGGTCGCAGTTGTCGTGCTGAAGGAAGAGCTTCCAGGTCGATGTGATACAAGAGGTCCCCTATTTTCTTGACGTGGTCTACATACCCGTCATAAGGCAGGATGCTTGATTTCATTCGGTGGAGGGTTTTCCATATATTATGGTGGATGTCGTGCACACAGTCTTCCACCAATCCTCAGGGTATGTCGAACAGAGAGGTGGTCGTGGGCCAAAACATAACTGGTATATCATCCCTGGCTAGTCATTTCCTCAGGTGCAGCATATCGGCATACTCCTCCGCAAGTTATTCCTCTACCTGGTCATCCCAACTGACACACTCACTATCAGTGTAGTCAGAGGTCATGGGACCGGTAGGTGATGAATCACTATGTGGGAGATTCCGAGGTGGTTCAGAGGATAATCGCAGCCCTGGACCATCTCCTAAATGCAGAAGGATGTTGTTAGAGACTAGCTGGGAATCTAACATGCTCGATCATGTCCTTCAAATTTCCTCACAATTCAAGGTCTTTTCTTGCTTGATTCGGCAGAAGGAGGACCTTTTTTCGATATGATATGTCATCATGGGGAGGACCTCTGCAATGGAGGCCGTATATTTGAAGAGTACCATTACTGCTCGATGCTTCACTGTATAGAGGACTTTTGCAGTGCACACCTTGGGGAGGACTTTCAAGGAATGTCACGGCAAGGGGAGGACCTTCTAGCTGCGTAGCGTCGTTATGGGGAGGGAATTTTCAACAAATGCCATCTTGGTGAGAATGACCATCATGGCTTGATGTTCGACGTACATCCTAGGGAGGACCTTCAGGACACACTGCGACAAGGGGAGGATCTTCTTGTTGGTTGGGGCCAATGTGGAGAGGACCTTCGCAATGATGGTCATGGTGGTGAGGACTACCATCATAGCTTCGGCAATGCGCGAGGACTACCATTACTACTGCCGCATGGAGAATATATGCGGGATACATCCTGGGGAGTGCCTCCATATTGTACCAATACGAGGGGAGGGCCTTCTCATTGATTAACATCTCTATAGGGAGGACCACCGTTATCAGGGTGGAGAGGATAACCACCATGATCTGATGTATGCCTGTGTGGAGCTTCGTTGTAGTGTAACCCCTAGGGAGGACCTTCAGGGTAGGCTACGACAAGGGGAGGACCTTATTGTTGTGAAGAGATGTCATTGCGGGGAGGGCCTCTGCAGTTGCGACTATGATAGCGAGGACTGCTATCATAATATGTGGTCCCACAACATGGAGAGTGATTGCAGTGTATACCTCGGGGAGGACCTTCAGGGTGGACTGCAACAAGTGGAGGACCTTCTTGCTACTCGATATTCTGGTCACGTGGAGGGTTTCGGTGACTCACATCAAAAGAGGAGATCTCGTGATCGATCGTTATATGCCCGCGGGGGAAGCCCCCACAGGTGCTCTGGGGAGGACCTTGAGAGCTGCTGGTATCGACATTGTGGGGAGGACCTTTGCAACTGCTACTTCCACTCCCATAATATGGTAATGTGTGGGCAGGGTTCTGAGCCTGTGATGTGTTCTTAGTGGGGTTGGGAACCCTGGCTTCATGCAGAGCAGAGTCATGAACTCCTGCTTTATTTTCCAACTGCCTTCGGAGCGTTCAGGGAACATTCTTGTGGGTAGCCGGGACCGGCTGTTGTTGATAGCAGCCTTCACCTTTGGGTCCCTGACTAATTGGGTCCCGTGATGTTGTCGGGATACGTTGGAGAACATCTTGACTTTAGCAAAAATATATGCCTGCTCCGAAGCATCCACCATGACTGACGGGTGTCCCCCAGTTTGAATGAGTAATGCTGCTCGATCTGGTTGCCCTCACATCGCGGAATAAGGTTAGCGACCATCCTGGGCAGAAGCAGGGATGCAGATCTGCTCCGAGGCGACTATCTCGTCTCATAGATGATTCGCCTCAATTAGGTAGATGGGCTCATGGGCCCAAGTCCTTGCTGTTGCTGCGAATGCAATTACATTCTGGAAAGTCTACAAGATATGATCTGGGATCAATACCTGCTCCTCCATCATTGTTAGGATATGTAGAGAGACATCTTGGGCTAGAATGGGTATGAAGCCCCATTCCGGTATTGGAGTAGGAATATCCTGCTCCGGTCCTCCGGTGGACAGTGGGTACTGAAAATTCTCTTGTGTCGGGGCAGGTGAACAAATCTACCCCTGTACCGGGATACGCCGGTTTATCTCTCTGTTGGCCGCCACATTGAGATTACAGACTTTACTTGCATCCATAGGGAGATATCCCTTCATATATTGTTTTCCCACCGTATCGAGTCGGTGGCATTTGATGGCGGGGAGACGAGCCTTCCTATGAGTTTCTTCCACATCTAGGTGGCGAGCTTTGTTGATCGCCACCATGCCAGGATAACGGGTGTCAGAGGAATCTGCTAGGAGCTGGTGCTACAGACGTTGGGTCTCCACCACGTCAAGCTGGTGGGCATCACGACCCTAGTCAGGGAGACGTGCCTGCCTGGTAGGTGTCATCCAATGTGAGTGACGGGACTGATGGAGCTCAGCGGGGATGCGCACCGGCTCGTATGAGGCCGCCATCTCTGGATGGCGGGCTTGGGAGGAGCGAATAGGTGTAGGAGCCTGTTCTTGGTACGTCTTTGTGTCTTGGCATCATAGCTCCTCCTCAGGGACCAGGGTGATGACAGGTCCCTGATTGCACGTCTACCGCCCTCATCGGGCGGTCCGAGGGGCCGGAGCTCGGGAAGCGTGGGACTAAATCCTCGGGGAGACATCCTCCTCGGCGTGAGTATGTTGAGTCGCGGCGTGACCGTGATAACACCTTCTAGCGGGGGCCTTGGCGTGGAACCCCTGTTCGGTGGGGATGAAGTCCTCAACGTCGACCTCATCCACCTCTCTAAGATAAGGGAGGTACACATTGTCCCGTTCCAGGGATAGAATCCTGAAACAATTGGAGAGTGCGACAGGGGCTATCTGGATCTGCCTTTGCGGCTGCTACCGGGCAGGTGACCAGTGAATTTTTATGGATTGGAGGGCGTGCATGGCCGCCACCACCGTTGGGAGAGTACCGTTCATGTGGTTCTCTCAGATCAATGCGTCAGAGACCCATCGTTGAAGACGCTGGGTGGGTGAAGGGGTCCCCCATAGGTGCGGAAGTCCCGTCATTGCGTAGTTGGAAGCACGCGCTTGTGAGTTCCTTTACGATGCCATTGGATCAAAGGGAGTTCTGAAAGTAGTACCTACAAATTGTTTTAGCAAATACAAGTAGAAAACCCATCAAAGCATCATCTCATGATCCCATTCTTAATTAATGACCTTGCTTGGCCCTCCTTGTGAGTAAAAGGGGGCACGAGGTGGGATAAAGTTAAACCCGTCATGCTTGGTTAAAGATTCACGTCGGGTTCATCATTTTTGTTTCGGGTTTGTCTCAAAACTCCCAATGGTTCCGTGTCCGATGACATGTGGACCTGCTTACCAAAGGAATGCGTTCACCGGATGGTCTGACCAGCGACGCTTAAGAACTCACATTGGTCGAGAGGATGGGAAATCGGGCTCATCGCACCCTTTTGGGGTGAATTATTGCATGTTTCGGGGCTCCCTTATAGACTTATGATGTATTCATATGTTCGTGAATCTTTTGTTTATTCCCAATCATATTATCCATGGATTTATCGTAGTTGGAAATGGTCAGATGAACGCCAGGGTTCAGAATAATTTATGTCTGACGTTTAACATCCCTCATTGGATTAATGACCCCAATGAGTCGGAACTCCTTGAGGCGGAACTAGGAGTGGTGAGATGAACCGATTTGAAGATAATCGAATCGACTGGTTGTTGGGCTTGAACCTCATGGAGGCTTCCAACGTACCCTACCTAGGGGACAGGGATCAAAGTCCACGTAGTTAGAATGGGATCATCAGAAAACCGACGTGAAGGTGGACCCAAGGGGTCTACTGGTGATCCGGCTTGAACCTCATAGAGGCTAACTACGTATCCCTGTGGGAGGGAATCAAAGTCCTCGTAGTTCGCATTGGCTTGGGACTTATGCTCTGAGGCAGCCCAGAGTGATGGATTGGGGCTTACACTCTAAGGAGTCCCATAAGAGGATGTCATGGTCAATGTTTACTATAATCCCACATGAGTCCTGCTCGGTGTGATAAACAAGAGGCAGCGGGGACCAGAGGATCACGTCGAGAATAGTGCGTCTGTGAGAAGTGGAGTGGGGCTTATGCATGGGGCTGCCCATAATGATATATTGGGGCTTACACTTTGAGGAGTCCCAGGGGTGACAAATCGCAGCGGTAGAGGGAAAGGGGGTGCTCCTATGCCCATCTCCTCTCTTGTAGTGCATGAGGCCTTCCTTTTGATGGGTATTTTACTATCCCCGAGAATCCCTCAATAAGTGGAGGGGAAGAAAGGGGACTCACGAGCTCAGACTCCACATTACTGTGGGAATGTGAACCTAGGAATGCTTCGTGAATCTGCTCAAGGGTCGGGGAAACCTCTTCGCCTCTACTTACCGTGGGAATGTTAACTCAAAACGCTACGCTGATGCGCCTAACGGTTACACCACACAGATCTGGTGTCTCTGGTGGAGGCCTTGGCTTGGGGTTGATGAGTAGGCCAATGACGAGGTTGCGGAGGATCGGGCCGAATTGGAAGGATTTTATCTAGCTCGGAGAATGGGAACTCCGAAGGTTTTGGCAGACCACACAGGGGTATGGGTGGTGAAGCCCCTCGCATAGGGAAGTTCTACGAGGCTGGAGAGGTTTTCCATGAACCAGGGTGGTCTACGGACTGAGATCCCATCCGCGAACCAGGAGGGTCCGCGGACTAAGAGGCCATCCGCGAAATAGGAGGATCCGCGGACTGATGGTCATCCCGCGAACCTGGAGGTTTCTCAGCTTCTGGTTCAGCCCGCGTACAAGGTTGGTACGTGGAGGGTTCCACACAAGCAGCGGCAGCCAAGGTTGGCGCCTATCGAGGGTTCGTCGGTCGAGGATTCGACCCTGTATGAGGGTGCTACACGGTGCGGTAGATCGGAAAAAAGGCATAAACACCCTGGTCTACGGGAAGTGCATCCGCTGAGGGGATATGGTTCACGGTCTTCTCTTATTATGTCATTTTAAGTTCGTGGTTCACCAAATTATTATTCATTTTTGGTTCCTTATTATTTTGTTCCCAGGTTTATACCTTCTCTGGTTCGCGAACTGGAACCTTGTTGTTTGCGAAATCCTAAGCCTTCCTTCGATATCCTTACACATGAGTCTGATCGATCTCCTATGAATCCTCTTTTTCCGAATCCCCGCATCCTTTTCCTTTCACCCTCAGTCTCCTTTTATAGAGTGGGGAAAGAAATGTATCTGCAGTCACGCGATACCTTTTGTGGAGGCCCATGCCCGAAAACACGGTTTACGACTAACTTGGTCAATTCGAGACTCGCGGTGGGAACTGAGCGCATCTCCCCCGCGAACCAAACGATCTCAAGGAATGCTTCGTGGTCGCGGATGGTTCTGCCTCCATTCCGCAAATGACAGCGGAGGCGGTTCGGGCCGGCTGACACTGCTCGCGGCTGGGGCGGTTCATCAGTGTGAACTGGATTGGTGCCTGCCCTGCTTCGCGCCCGCGGAGGATCTCCACCTCCATTCCACGAATGAAAACGATCGGCGGAAGGGGGACACTTCGCGGAACCGGTCGTGCATCGTTAACATTAGACAGGTCCGCGGACCTGTTCCTCCTTTTCCATCCTTGTGTATTGTCCACATTTTCCCATCCCTTTGAGGGGAAATTGGGGAGAATCTCCCTTGAGTTAAAGGGGGTCATCGTTCTCCTTTGAGGATTTTTCAGGACCCTACAGTTGTTGATTGGTATTAAATTTATGTACCATTTCTTTATCCATATAAGGTCCAAAAGTATTTTGTTCACTGACATCATCCTTACACATAGGCATATAACAACTCATCCAATGAGGTGTTTCATAGGGATCAATTTAAATGTTTGAGTAACACGATTATGTTGATCTCATACTATTTTTAAGAACTTCAAAATTGGTATCAACATTTCCCAAGGTTAAATGATAGTCCACTCATATTTACATCATTTTTGGGGTGATATGCTATACCAATGTTTAAATTTGTGTTTATATCATGTTGGAGACTTTTCAAGAAATAATGGTAAACCATGGGTCTCAATTAGAAAAATTCAACAATGTTTTCCAATAAACATCAACAATTGTCTTACATATATCATTTCAAGTTGAGCTGGGGAGAACTTATCATGAATATTATTTAAATTTGAAGACTTTTTTGGATGATCCAACAGAATCCATACTCAATTATTTTCCCCGGATGACTTTGAGATAAATTTGAAAAATTCTATATTGATGTATTCCTATCTCTAGGTTGGTATGGGTAGCGGTTTCATAATTGTAATATACTTTTTCCTTTTATCATTTAATTTCTAACATTCTAGGAACTGTTTTGTATATTATATTCCAACCATTTTAATAATATGAAACTAATAGTTCTCTTAGAGATATAAACACATAATCATGATCCCTAGGTGGTTGGCAAAGGTTGAGCTATGTGAGTCATTAAATATATCCTTTTTTTCTCATGATTTAATGGTACACATCATAATGAACAAAAAATTATAACTTATTATTCATCAATTTTTTACTATGATTATTTTTTCATATAGAATCCAAATTTATTTTTCTTTTTCCACGCCATCCCTTTGAGAATAAATGATCTCTACTAGAAGGGATAGCAGATAAATCATATAATAAAATGAATGATGATGTTAATTACTTTTTTACTACTGTTTCTATACATTAATGGTAAAAGATTATTGAATCCCTCTAAATTTTATTAACTAATATTGTTATATGATCCTTTATTCTTAGAGAATCTTTCAAATTATTTTCCTTCCTATGATGATAGAGGATTGAGAAGTCATAGACCTTGTTTAGCACTAACCATATTCGTTTGTTCATATTATGATCCTCCTATATGAATATGTATTTAGACTCATATGAACCTTATATTTTTAAAACTTCTCCACAGAGAGATAATGATATCAAATCTTCATTTGTGAAAATCACCACAACCAACTCAAGATCATGATTTGGTTTTCACTTTTTATGAAATATCAACTTCCTTGAGATGTAGGCCATTACATTATAATTTTCCATCAGAGAAAAAACTTATCCATTATATTGATCATTGTTCCATACCACAAAACTATCCCCACTTGAGGGTAGTTTGAGTAGTATTGCAGTGATAAGAAACTATTTCATTTCATGGAAGCTATCTTTGAATTCATTATTCCAAAAAACATTACTTCCTTATGAGATATCTTGTTTAGAATATTTGAAAATTATGTGTAATTATTAATAAATCATCAATAATACACATCTGGTACATGTAAAATGGGAATCTCTATTATATATGCCAGTATAGTTCACTCATCAATTTACTTTATCTTAGAAGGGTACATATATATCTCATAACTATTGACAACATATTAGAAGATTGATACTTCCTCTATCTAGAACACACATTTACTATATATCTCATATATATTTTCCTTCCACAATGTATTTAACATAGTATTTCAATTCTATTCATGCTCGACCTTTTTCTTAGATTATATTAGAATATCATCTATACAGTCTACCAATTTTTTTAGGTAATTTATAATGACACAATTCATTAAGTCCTGGAATATTTATGGAGTATTAGTGTGTCCAAAGATAATCACTAAGGACTCATAGATTTCATGCCATGTTCAAAACTCTATCTTAGTAATTTTCCATAACTTTACATTAGATATAACTTGAACAAAGGACCAAATTAGAGAAATATTTCTCCCCATACAGTTGATCAAACATGTAATTAATCCATGAAAGTGGATAATAGTTATTTATCATGATTTTCTTGAGTACATGATAATAAATGTACAGTAACATCAACCCATTATTCTTTTTGATGAAGAGGATTGTACAACTGATAGTGAACCACTTGATTATATATAACCCTTTTTGAAATTCTCTTAAACCATCTTCATCAATTATTCTAACTGCTTGGTTTACATTATATATGTAGTTCTGGATATGGGAAAATATATAGGTGTTTGTTCAATTGAGAAATCAACCTCTCAATTAAATGTAAGACTAGTAAAATCATCAGGTAATACACCATTATAGTCCCTCACAATAGGCATGGAATCAATCGTGATTCTCAACATTTTCTTAATCAATTTAGGTTCAAATTATTTCTTATAAGGAAATAATATCCTTCATTATGAATACTACTCTAATGGAGATTCATCCCCCAATATACTCATGTATAAAATTGGAGGATAACTTGGTATGTGAAGAGTGTTCTTACACCCACAACAGTTGATGATGGAATTAAATATGGACAACCAATCATGGCTTAATATATAATCAAATTCCACTAATGGATGTAAGAAAATATTTCATGGGAGGTTCAGTAAAAAAAATTGATTGGGGGAGGTATGTACTTGGGATTAAATAATTACCCCATTTTCTCACAAAGATATCTGAATGACTATGTTATGTTTGAATAGTTATAATAAACAAGCATAATATAAAATAATGTGTAGAA
The DNA here is from genome assembly GCA_963277665.1 of Viscum album. NCBI lineage: Eukaryota > Viridiplantae > Streptophyta > Magnoliopsida > Santalales > Viscaceae > Viscum > Viscum album. The sequence continues at coordinate 2,060,946,819 of OY728132.1, forward strand.
TTATAATCAAATATTATGTTTAGTATTAATAAATGAATAAATAGAATACCTATGAACACATTTTTGTTAGGATCCATCTCAGAAGTAATGATAATATATTTTATTCTTTTCTCTCTATCCATTTCAGGTCATTGTTGTTGAATTTCATTGACAATTCAAGGCTTAAGGCATTGTATTTCATAGTTCATATCTTTTTTCCATTTGAAATATTGGAATACCTGATGAGTGTTGATCTAAACCATATTTTCTTCTATCATATTAGTTGATTTGTTATTTTTAGAAATGATTATCCAAATTTTCCTATTTCCCACACTTGAAACATTTACATAATCCCATCAGACAATTTCGAGGATGATTCTTACCACACCTTTGATATATGTGTAGTTCATATTTCATTCCTCTAGGGGATTTATACATTTACCCTCTTTAATTAATCTTTATTTTAAAATTTTTATCTTGATACCCATAAAATCTTTTACAGTCACCAATCACTATCTTGACTATAAATTCACAAATAAAAATCAATTCATGGCCATAATAGTCTTAAATAACGTAATATTTTTATATATTGTGCTTTATTGCACTAAAGTAGTGGTCCAACTTACTTTCTGTGTTGATGAAAAAGTATGAGGTTTACTATATAATCATTGGGAATATTTCCTCATACTCCCTGACAAAATCATCTTCCTTTTACATTAGTTTTATGGAACTTTCTATCCATTTTATGAAGTATAATTTATTAAAAATATGTATTGAAAAATATTTTCTTGAATCCTTGACATTCCATGGAATCAATTTTTTATTTTGGGATTATTTTTCTTCATCACATTCCACAAATGATCAAATTCTATCTCCATGTGATAAATTTACACTATGATATTATCTTATTTTGAGTATTAGAAGATAACAAATATCCATTCATTTCTAATAATCCATTATTTCATGATGAGGGTATCAGAATATACACAAAATGTTGGAGACCTTTTTATCATAAATGACTCAACCATAACATGTTATTTCATAATAGAAGGAGAGGTTTCTAGATGATTCATCTTATCAATCATAACATGAGTCAGTTAATCTAGTATTATCAGAAGTTTTAAGCTCCGACTCACTTCATGTTAGGCATCTCATTCGGTCAATCATCACATTTCATATCACATTTTTTGGCACAGTTCTCTATATTTCCATACATTAACTAAAAATTGAAAATTATGGATGAGAATACATTAAAATAATTAGTATATAAATAGGAAATATATGAATATAGAATTAATAATTTATAAATAAAATGTAAATCCTAAATTATGAGTATTTAGGTTTCAATATATGTAATCTATAGTAAATTTCCTATTAGATTTTCTAACCTAATAATATATTCATGTCCTTAATAATGGTGCGTAAAAATTTTGTGAATGTTCCAATGTATATCCATTGGGTATATCAGAATAGGTGTGTAGAGAGGTACCTCTATAAAGAACCAGGTGTAGTTTATGTTAATACCTAATGATCCTTTTTGATGTTATTACCCCTATGATAATCTGTGAAAGAGCCACATTAACTTGAAGTATCCATATAAGAATGAAATTTATAATAAACCACTTGATATATAATTTACAAAAATTACATGATATTTTCAGATAATTATAACTATACCAAGGTATTTCAACAATCTATTCTAGTAATAATCCCAAAAAATATCAATAACTCCATCCAATATCAACAATAGAGACCCAATACATTCACACATTCTATAACCCAATTTTTAACATAAATATCAAATCAATAGAACCCAAAGATTTAGAGGTATGAAATATTCGGAATAATTGGTTCATAATACATCAAAATGAAAAATAAAAAAAAAATATTTATTTTAATCCTCATAATGAGAACCAAAATCCATTTTATATTCTAAAACTCGATAGGATAAACACAAGAAAAAAAAACAAAAAGGGGTGGCCTATAAATCATAGTAAGGGGAATAAACATGATAACGAATCATAAATGTAGCATCCTCAACATGATTATGTACTCGAACAATTCTATCGGGATGGGTTCCACTGGCCTTAGGTGTGACTCCCCATATGAGAGACGCTTCTAACTAATAGTGAAGGTGTAAAGTTAAATATTGTGGAGACTATACCCTCATGGAAGCATAATATAATTCTTCTACGAGTGATAATATATATAACATATAGAGGAATAAAATACATAGAAGACATGAAATAGACCCTCAAATTTTATAATAACAATAATATAAATAAATAGAAGAAGCAAAGAATAAAGAGAAGTAGCAGAAGAAACAGATCAGCATACCAATAAACAGATTGTTGTCACTTCTAAAACAAAAAAGTACAACATGAATTTTATAAGAGGACATACATGTCAATATAAAAAAGTGGTTCACTAATGGATGACCAGTACAATTCATACATATATAGCTTGATAATACAGAAATGAAACTAAACTAACGATCCAACTAGGCATAGTGTCATGGTCCCACACCAAACTCCTTCAAAGCAGCTACTAAGATCCATATCGTGAGGATGTTCCTTTACATAAACATAAATTCAAAAACTATAAACGTGTCCCATATTAACCATGAATGGTATGAGAAAAATTCTTAGTAATATAACACCCAAATATGTGTACCAAGAAACTGTGTTTAAGCAAGCATGATATAATAAATAAATAAGAACATGATCTCTAATGTAAAAAAAGACTTCCTTGGTGCTCAACAACCACCAGTAAGATATCACCTACCTCGATCAATGCCTGAATACTAGATGTATGGAGGGTCCTGGGAACATGACCCATGTTACACCTAATGCTAGTCCCATGTGAATACTCAGATTTTACCTCAAATATATTAAACCGGCACCTCGTGCCTCATAACACATCGTGTCTCAGTATGTACTAATGTTCTAAAGGCGCAAAAAGTTCCTTAGTATCTAGTCCATCATACCATTGATAAATAAACCCATTTACTCAATTCCTTGTGTCTAGTGTCACAATAATTTCTATCCTCAAAATAAGTTCAGACCCATGACCTCAATCACAACAAGCCTAATCCCATGACTGATAACCTCATTACTACTGACCAAAGTCTTCTCAAATTCCATGGGACTTTATATGGAATGAACCCCCAAACCATTTCATAACATTCACAACCACAGGACTCTAACCACATGATTTGTCAAAACCACCACATCAATGGAGTCATCTTGTGTTCACAAGACTCAATTATTCACTTTGGCTACCACAAGTGAAAGACATTCACCAATATAGTAACCTAAGACACATCAATATGAGAACCCCATGCCCCAATGACCAAGTCACTAAAATATAATGGCTATGACATCAAAAAATTAGGGCTCACGTACAACCTAAAAGTCTTACTGCCTCAAACCAGTGTCCATGATGCCTAATCCTATAGTCAATACAACTCAAACAATCTAGGCCAATCCCAAATGGTGATCAACATCTCTCAATCCCAATAGAAAGCAATGACAATTCCATAAGACATACTCAACATGAAAACAACATTCACAAAAATTATCACAAGAAATTATATATAAATAATTCAATGATATAAGAAATTCAATTGAACAAAATTTAATTGCATCAACTAAACCAACGTATCAATTTATAATGGAGACATTGAATGCCTCAGGTTTGATTAAGTAAAACAATTTTTCTAAAAAATACAATTTAAATGAATTTTACACCCTCAATAATTTTATACTATGGAGTAAAGAACTATAACCTAGCATCGCTCAAGCTAAAATGGAATTGAGCATGCCCAATGTCGTCCCATGAGTCTAGCAGTGAAATTGATAAGAATAAATAGATATAAAGGAGTATTGCTAAAAATAACCTAATGAAAACAAAAATACGCACCACCAAAAATGACCGAGAAAAAATTATCAATATATGAACCACCTAAATTAGACTAAAAGACAGAGCCATGTTCTATATCAGGCTCCAATTCGAAGTGGATTGGCATATATTTTAGTTTTTAACAAATTCCTTGATGATTGGTTGAAACATCTCAAATAGATTTTGTGCTATATAAGGGAAAAACAAAGATTAAGAGAAGAGATTGTGAATTTATCCATTTTGATAGGTATCTATAGCCTTTGATAGATCAATGTATAGAATACATATGAATATATGGGAGAAAAAACCATGGGAGGAGGAAATGTGAGCTCTCCCATTATTGGACGCAACAAAAAAGGAAAAAGTGAGGAGGGAAAAATAATAGAAAAATAAAATCGTTAAAAAATCATGTATAGATCTAATAGTTTATTCGCACAATATTCCAAACCATACCGAAATCATGTGAGCTGCAATGCATAGTTACTGCCTAAGTGTAAGTACCCATGCATCTTACTGCACAATTTCCTCTAACCATGCTCAAACCAAGTCGTATCATTATGAAACTCTGCAGCAAAAGGTCTTATATCCATTCAACCCCTTCACATTGTTTACCCAAACCTTGCATTAGTTCATAATTGTGCCTCACTATTAGCTAGAAGGGCCCGCACAGTTTTCCCTCAAATCATGTTCCATTACCTACAACTGCAAAATAGGCCATTCGACCTATGAAATTCTAGATACCCCATTTGAACACACGAGGATTCATAAAAATCTTGATAATTGTGTAAAATCATATCATAAATCTGATGTAACTCTCAAAATTTCGTTCTAACCATCGAATTAGAAAATGGCATACCAACTATTTGAAATAAAATAGTAGTGGTTTTTGACCCTATCAAAAACTTGGCACATTTCAATCTCCCCACTTTACATATTTCATCCATGAGCTATCAAATGAAACCCAAATATGGTACTAAACATGCCCATCCCATAAAATCTAACTCGTACTACCCTAATATCAAGGGTATATTCCAATTACCATAGGGGCATCCCCACCATAAGAATTCCCTAACTTGGTCTCAAACCTAAAAAAATTAAATGAAAACTATGGTCCATTGACCAGTTTCCTAGACCAATGGTCCTCCCAAGATAAATCATCACTCTTAAACGTCACTGGGTGCTCCGGTTCCATATACGACACCCATTAAAGTATCTCACCACAATGGTTCTTTCCTCAAGACCAGGTCATATATGGCACAATGATGTATTGCATTTCCTTGGATGCTCAAATAAATCATGATGCCTCACACCTAAATCAAGTAATACACTATCATGGTTCCCAGATGCCTCACACCTCAAGTGAACCACATCCTTGATGAGCTAATGTCAAAGAACATCAAAAACTCAAATCCATCGATGCTCATGATTCCAAGTACATCAAAATCATGCATCCATGATGCTTATATATAGAACATGATGACTCAAACATCATATATATATATATATATCACATATGACATGATTATATCCTACTGAATAGAATTTGGTCAATCCATATTTACAACCCGTGAAACCAGTGCACCCAAAATAGGCATGCCTCAACAGTTAATGAAAAAATAGAACAAAAAGAAAATCATGTCCATACCTACGGTGTACCTTAGGCTATTGTTCGATCCCTAGCCCACTCATCCCATGGAAACTCCATGATGTGAAAACTTTCATGAAGCACAATTGCTTGATTTCAGAACTTCATGTCATTTTACTCACTCTACAGGACACTAACCATATTGATGGGTTGCAATGACTCTACCATGACCACCACACAAATTTTAATCATGGACACCCTCACATGGTACCAATCTGGATCCAACCATAGTGTCTTGAGTATTCCCATAAAAATAATTGTCGAATGAATTAGAAGGTGTCTGACAGAACCTCTCAAGATGTCCAGCCTTCCCGCATGCTCGGTACTCCACTGGAGGGTACTCACATTGACTCTATACATGTCCTATTTTCCTACATTATAAGAAAATCATCGAGGAGCCACCATGAGGTGGTCTACTCGATTCATTGGCCTGACCTCTCTACTGATACCCATCTCTTTATCACTTCCTACCATCTAAAGCATCACCATTGATGTCAAGTGAAGCCGCTTCCTAGATTGAGTAAGACCTATTTGTCATATTCCCGCATCTATGGGTCACAGGTTTATAGCCATGGTTAATGGGGCCAATATTAATATGTTTACCTGCACCTGAATGACATTCCATAAAACATCCTCCAAGTAACTCAATATAGATGTGTCTTCGCTCACTATATTGGGTATGAAGCAAGACAACCCATTGAATGTCACTAAATAGTACATGAAAGACATGTCACCATGATGGAGGTTTATGAACTCTTGATACCTTTTATCCCTCAGTGTCTGTAGGTAATGTTCTCAATGAATTTGGGATCAAAAAATTTCTTGGAAAAACCCTATTATCTACCATCCTGAACCTGCACATCCCACCAACACATGGATGCTCCTTGGAAAATGTACTTCTCTTGCTTCATTCTCTTTACTAGTGGCATCTGGAGCTGTCCCAAGATCATCTACATGCCCTCTATCTTCTTCTTATTCCCGTGTGTTCCAAACATACAGTAAAAAGTAGAGGTTATTGTAACAGGAACTCCCATGTGAGATATACCATCGATGAACCTTCTCCCTTATCACCCCTTTCATAACATAGATAACCCCTAGTAGGCTTGATCATAGCTTCCCATCAAGACAGAACCCAAAATTAGTGAAATCTAGTGGATTTCCTTCCTACACCGGTACTTGTTCCTAAGACAGTACCTGATAGTCCAAAACCTCAGGCGTCTAAACCTAATCATGCTACTACAACACTATTACATCACTTGTATAATTCTCTATCTGATCAATCTAGGAGGAACCCACTGTATACGATAAACGTTCAGATAGCTCAGATATATACAACGTAGATAGGGAGATTAGTAAATGTCAACGCATCCTCACTAAAATTACTCACCACCACAACAAATATTCCATACAATATCCTAGGCTCATGTCCTCCTTACCATCCCTCAAAATATCCAAGTATCATTTAATCTTTAGGCCGATTCCCTCCTGATGAACTATGCTTCCCTATCCAGATGACCTTGTCTCCCAACTTGGTGACAAAAATCACCTCATGCCAAGTTACCTTCCTTTTCATATAAGATCCAAGCATTTTTAATGTCTTACATGCAATTTCATATATCTATATAGTTATATATTATTTCACAGTCAATTTCATATCACGGAACATCACATTTATTAAGACCTTCTAAATTTATAACATGGTATAATCATTTTTACATGGAATACATGCATTTATAAATTTTAAATACCATAAAATGTTCATATAAAAATTCAAACATCCAAGAAAACAAAACATTTCTCATTGAGCCATGGTCAATGTTCTCCCTAACCTCACCAGGTCAAGGGTCGCATATCAAATCCAATAACATCAAATTCAAAAAATAATCCATGATTATGGAAATCATATAAACTTTAATCATAGTAAAACCAAATAAAACGTACCTCACTCGTTAATATAGTTCTTCCCACATACATGGTGATACATGCACCCAAGAAAGAGTTATAATCTCAGTTCAGACATCACCTAATGTCAACTACACCATAACCCAAATAGTAATACCATGAAAAGGTTTAAAAAAATCATTTGATAACATTTGTAGCATCCCTAACCCAATTAGCCACACGAACTGTGTTATCCGGTTGGGTTCCCATAGCCTTAGGAATGCCTCCCAATATTCCAAAGGCTACTGAATAGCAGTGATGGTGTAAAATAAATCATGGGGGAGACTGTACCGAAAAGGATGAATAATATAAAATAGGTTCATGTAACAATATACATATCATGAATTGGAATGATAGACTTGACAAAATCAGACCAAACCAACCAGTGGAAGAAGAAGAAAAATATAAGATAAATATTAGAATCAACAAATACACAAAAACATGAGTAGAAACATATCATCACTCTAGAAGACCATTTGTACTTACTACTAAAACAAATAATCCCAACATGAATTTCATTACAGGGCATACAAATCAATATACAAAATAAGGTCACCAATGTTTGACCAGTACAATTCATACATATAATATGTTTATAAAAATAAGTAACTAAAGAGAATCTTTAACTAGTCACAACATCAAGGACTCGTGCCAAAATCCATTCAACTAGTTACTAAGGTCCATCTAATGAGGCTGGCATTTTACCAAAACATACGTTCAAAAAGTCTACATGTGTCCTAAGGGACCTATATAGGGTGAGAGAACTATTCTCGATAGGATACCACCTAAAGATGTGTACCTAAAATATGTGTTTAGGAAGGCAAGATATAATAAGTAAAAACGATGCACAATGTGAAAGTAAACATAGAATTCCCTCGTGATCAACATCCACCAAGAAGCCATCATCTTCCTTGGCCAATTAAAGAATACCAAAAGTAAGGACGGTCTTTGGCCCATTGCCTAAGGTACCCAGAATGTAAATCCTAGGTGAACCCTCAGATTCCACCTCAAATAAAGTAACATAGAACCTTGTTCCTCCTAATAAATCATGTCTCAGTACGTACATAAGTCATAATGGAACACTGAAATCATCAGTATCTAGTTCCTTAGACCTCTACTCAAAGCACCCATCAACACGTATCTCGACATCTGGTGTCTCAATGATGACTATCCTAAAAAAAGGTCCATTTACTTAATCACGATAAGCCTCATCCCAAATTATGTGTCTCATCTTTAACAATTGATGGATTCTCACCTTTCATGTCGCTTTCTATGACAAGTCCCCCAAACAATATCTTATTCTGCACTACAGGATGTATTTACACACAAGAGTGATCAAAACGACCTCATCAAGGGATTCATCTTTTGTTCACATGAATTAATTCAGCACATTGGCCATCACTTGTGAGATATAATAACCCATATAATAACCTAATCCACATCAATATTGTCACCATTTTCCCCTGAGAAAATGTTACTAAAATATGATGGTTTTTCCATCCTGAAATCACTGGCCATGCCCTACCTAATAGTCTCACTACATCAAAGCAACGTCCATGATGCCCAATCCTATGTTCAATACCACTAAGATGATATGGTAGAGGCCCAACAAGTGATCAAACCCACTCAATCCTGATGGACATGACATCCATTTAACTTGGACCATGCTCTTCATGACAACAAGGATCATAATAGTATATAACAAAACATTATATATAAATAATTCACACAAACAAGCAATTCAATTTAAAAAAAGTGAATTCACAAAATAAATAAGCATATAAATTTATCATGGAGGTCTTGAATGCCTCAGGTTTAATTAAATAATATAAAAAAATGAAAATGAATTTGAAACCCTAACCAATCCATACCAAGGAAAAATAGCCTATAACCCTCCCTCAATCAAGAAAAAATGGAACTAGTTATGCCCAAGGACATCCCATGAGTCTCATGGTCAAATTGATATGAAACAGTCTATATAAATGGCCCTTTCACAAAATACACAAATGTGAAAATGTTTATACCCAAAAATGGCCACAAAACCAAAAATCAAGATATTAACCACATAACATAGACTCGTAGACGTAGGCACATCTGATATGAGGCTCCAATTGAAAGGTTAATGGCATAGACCTGATTTTCCGCTGAACACCCTAAAAATAGGTCAAAATTAATCAAATGGATTTAGCAATCCATAAGGAACAAATAGAGAGAAAGGAAATTTATTGTGAGTTTAGTCTTACCGGTGAAGATATATATCCAATGTCAGATCAAACAACATATGAAGTGTGAATATATGGGAGTGAAAACCAAGGAAGGAGGAAAAGGGAGCTCTCCCCTTACTGTAACCGGCTAAAAGGAGAAACAGAGGAAGGAAAAGAAATATAAAAAAAAAGCCTTGTACACCCCCACATGGTTTTCCAACATAGTTACCAAACTATTCAGTAACCATGTCAACTATGCTACATAGGTACTACCTAGGTGGAAGTACATATGCAACATGCTTCATAGTTTTCTCTTACTACTCACAAACCATACAATATATTTCTATAACTCTGCAACCAGAGGATGCACAACCATGATCCTCCAGTGCATGGTTTACCCAAAATGTGGGGTTGTTGAAAATTGGATCACATTGACATCTAGAAGGGTACCCATAGTTATCCATCAAACTATGCGCCCTAGCATGCAACTCCAAAACTATCCCACTGGCCTCCAATGCTCCCAAAAACTCTTCTGAACACCCGAGGCTTCGACCAAAGGTAAAAAATCATGTACAAATGATATAAATATTATGTAACTCCCAAAATTGATTTATGATAATAATTTTCTCAAATCAAATACCCACTATTATAAAAAAATCGGCAGTGGTTTTCAACCCGGCTCAAAACCCAGGACGTTATAATAACAAATTCATCAAAAGGGATAACATGATATAATAAAATAAATGGATCATGGATAATCAAAATGTATCATGAAATAAATTACATGGAATCATATTATCATGGTAATATAGGATTGTGGATGAAACAAAAAACATCACATAAACATAAGACAAGGAGAACCACCAAGACCACATCACATGGTGTATATAGTCTTATCATGGATTAGGTTTAATCCATAATCCAATATATTATTAACTCATGAAACATAAACTCTAACCATAAATTTTAAAAATATCTATTCACACCAATCATAACATTTAAATGATTAATTTTACTACACATTTAATTCAATCATCAGTCATAAGCATAATAATTACCCAAGGAAATAAGTTGGTTGCATAATCTTGCCTCGGCTCACATTCGAAGGATATTTCATAATGTTCCCCAATGGAAAAAAATTTAAATATAGTTGATATTAATATCCCAGTACATAAATATAGGTCCAAAATTATGTCTTAATTTGAAAAAATCATGAAAAAGACTAGATAATTGGTTATAGATATGAACATTCAAAATTTAATTTTAAGGAATCAGTTGAATAATTTTGAAGAAATAATAAACAAGTAATTTTAAATGAAAAACATATGTAAACTAGAAGGTTTATGAATAAAATATTCCATCTTAAATTTAGATCATTAATGGGAAAAAAATTTATAAATATTTTATATAAAAGGATTATGGGATAGAATAGTTTCCCATAAATGGGACTAATTTCAAAGAAAGAATTTGAGAAATAAACATAAGGCTTGTAGATCCCTATCACAGGAATGGAAATTAAACAAGGTATATTTGTAATATATATATATAATTTAAATGAATTATAAAACATCAAATGGAGTGATAATGTGTTTTATTGGGAGAAATATTATAAAGCAATGAACATATGGTGGTTTGAAAAGACCCCACACCTTAGTTCCAGAATCATTCTTCACTTGCACATAACATCCTTGGTAAACAAGAAAGACTCATTAGTTAATTAATTAGAAAAATAATAATATAAATTTTATTTAATATTATTATTTAATGTAAATTTACAGCCATTTCATTTAGATATCACATATTTTTATTTTTTTTTTCTAAGGGCGTTTATCTCATTTTTCCAGGGCCTGATAACTTATTGATTATTATTTATGTTCTTTTCAAATGGGAATATATATAATTAAAGAGAAATTATATTATTTTTCATATATAAGTTTGAAATTTCTCAAATAACCATATGTGTTCATCTATAGAGTTGATTTATTTTTTGAAAATTTTAATGTTATGTGGTTTGGTCATTTTTGTATTTTTATCATCCATCGGTAACTAGATTTATTTTATTTGATATTATTTTTATATATTTATTAAATAACTTGAACAAATATATATATAACACACATATTTAGTTCATTTTATGACATTATAAGTGAATTTAAGACATCCATGAAGGAGATAATGGATAGTGAAAACTCCTCTTCCTGAGAGGCACCAAACTGACATATTATGAATGATGTATTTGTTATTTGGAATAAGAGAAGAAGCAAAGAGGATGGATGGTACATATTTCATTAAAATAATAATATTCCAATATATATATATATATATGATACTCATGTCATTATTCCATGTCGTATGGAATTTTTTGGAGCATGAGGATGAAGAAAAATTAAAAGACTCAGTTGAGGGTTTTACCTTAACCTTTGGATATCTCCTTTTAGGCATCAATTTAAGGTACATTAGATTAGAATTTTGATATTTAAAACCCATATAGAAAACTTTGGGGAGATATGATGGTATAATTTCATGCATTTTATGCATTCTTAAGGGATTATAAAGTGTGATGAGAAACGATAGTGTGTGGAGGTATTTATAAGGGGAGGGTAGATGTGTTTTTGAATATTATATTCAATAGTTTTTTATATTATATCCAGACTACCATAAGTGATGAATATTCTATATATATATATATAGTAAATTTCCAACTGATGGGTTCCTACATTAGTTATGAATCATAAATTCATGTATTTAGCTAATAATGTTAAATATCATATTTCATCGTATTTCACTATTCACAAAAAATAAACAATTTCAAAAATATCCAAAATTAATCCCGCCCATTTATTGATAATTACTTATTAAAAATGAATTCCATTTTGTGGAAACAAATTTCTAAATATGATAAATTTAATTTTCATCTAAAATAATTATTTATTAGAAAAATAGAAGTTTGAATATTATGATTAATTTTGTATCCCATTAAAAATTTTATTATGGTTTTAAAAAAATTTAGTATCGTTATAAAAATATACTATTAATTTGTCGACATTTTTTATGATAATAAAAAATCTTTCAAATTTTTTTTATAAAAATTAAAAAATATATATATTTATTCTTAATAATAATACGTACATTATTTTATTATTTTAACAATATTTATTTACTTATTTAATGATGTAGATATTTAATATTTTTTTTTATAAAATTAGTAAATAATATTTTACACTTCCATATGTGAGGAAAATATTCTAACTCTTATATTACTATTCATAATAGTTAGATTACTATTTAAACAGTAAGATTTCTATTCTAATAGTCTATTTTGTAATGGTCAAATGGGTTTCATGCATTCTAAAATTATATAATTTTTCATTCATTATTCATTCACTTTTTCCCTCAATGATATATATATATATATATATATATATATTTATTTATTTATTTATTTAAATTTTCTAGATGATTATTTTATTAGTAATATCTCGATTTAGTTATAAATTGTTGTTTGTGAGTGTGGTTATTCTATTGGATCTTGTATATCCACATTTTCATACTAGAGTTATCATATTTATATATTTTTTATCCCATTATAATATTTTCAATTTTTATTTCCATTTTTATTATCTAAATTTAATGTCCAAATTACTATAATAACGTTTTTGTTTATTTTATCATGTGATAAAGGTTCTCCAAATAATAATATGTTACTATGTATTCCAATACAATATAAACAGAAGGAAAATTGCGTTGTTAAAAAAAGCGGTTCTTACACAAGATCATGTTCTTTATCACTCCCTATAATACCTTGGATGATGTTTCCCCTCCATGTTCATATTTTCACTTCCCTCTATTGATATCATTGTCTTGTCACCTAATTGTGTTTTATTTCAAATAACCATCATATTTTCCATTTATTATTTTAAAAATAATGTTATATTACTCTATTTTATGATTTTGGTTTTCAACAAAGGCATGTTTTAAATATTAATTTTTTTACCATTAATGATTGTACGATTTTTCTTCCATTACATGGAATTTTCTTTTTAATGTTTGAAACCCTTTTATATGTAATGAAGTAAAATTTTGATGAAAAATTTCCATAATAGGTGGTATAATGTAAAAAAACTAATATTTTGTAATTTATTTTATTTATTTAATATATTCATTAGTGTGTGGTTTATGCAACAATATTCTGAATGTGAATTGTGATGTACTATAAACATATTGAACATTAAATTGGACTATTATAACTCATCCATTAATTTGGTGGTAAGAATAAGAATAAAAAATAATGAGAAATATTTCAAAAGGAATTTTATAATTATTATTCATTTATTAATTCATAATAAATAATTTCTCAGTTTTCAGTAAGCTAATTTATGCTTGAAAAATAAGTTTTCATTAAAAATGTTTTTTATTACATTATGTGAACTAACATTATAATTAATTTACACCATTTATATAATTTTTTTTATATAAATTGATACAATTTTTAAAATAATAATGTCTATATTAACATAGGGATAATTTTTGCTATATTTATGAAAATGTTGATTTTGGGGTGAAGAGTGGAAAATACACATTTGTTATTATTATTTTTTCTTTTCATGTTTTTAAAAAGTAATATTGAATTTTGGATTGTTTTCAATTTTTAACTAGTGTATATTTATTAATAATAAAATAATAAATTTCATTGGTATCATCATTAAAATTTCACTAAAAAAGAAATTTATGCTTAAAAATACATTTCTATTAAAACCCATTATTCTTCACCTTTAATGGGATTGTTTTAAAATTAATTTATTCCACTTAAATAAATTTAATATAATAAAATAGAATTAATATTTTTAATCATTATTTCCAAATTTTTTAATTATGACATCATCACTTATACGCATTATTTATATAAACATTGAATAAAATTTCAATTACTATGAGAAAAGTTAAGACAATTAATAATGATTAAAACTAAAATTATAATTTCTAAAATGATAATATAAATTGTATAAATCGTATTTTATGGTCACTTGTGAACCCATTAAGTATAATATTATAAAATGAGTCATTTTTAGCAATATTTATCGAGTTATACATTAATATATTTTAATATTTTGAAAAGTTTTCTATTTTCCCCTCCCTCCCTTATAAAAGGGCACCACCTTTTCTATCTTCTCTACACATACAGAGTATATTATCATTGAATATATCAGTAAAAATAATGTAATAAAATCCCTAACAATGTTATATAGTCCCTCATTTTATCCTTATTCCATTCTATAAGTGATTTTGGCATAAACTAAAATAGTTTTTCTAAAGAAGATTTATAGTTATTGGCCAAGAGTTTTCTTTTTTATTTCTTATTTTACCTCCTTCAAACCTACGTAAGAATTTTGATATAAGAAAATCAGTATTTACTACGTATACAAATGTCATAATGTTTATTTTATAATCCTTTCCCCAACTTATCCATATAATGGAATATAAAAAAATCACTTGTGAATACATGTAGATTATCACCTTGGGAGATAATGTATTTCATTTTTCGACACCTAATCCTATGGTTATTCAAAATGATAGATTAAAACTAAATAATTTGATATCTATAACATAAATATATTTATATAATGGTAATTAGACATTATAATTATTTCTTTTCCATTCAATGATATATGAAAACATCGCTTATTTGTAGATGCAGACTACCACCTCCCGAACCGATGTACATTATTTTTCATCACAACATTACATGCATGGTATATATAGGTGGATTTAATGAAATAATATGATGTTAATAATAAAATTATCATTATATGAAGATAAAATAATTCTTACCTTTTTTCATTCATGTGTGTTGACTAATGAAAATGTTACCTATGCGTATGTATAGACTACCATTAAAATGATTGTAAATAAATTATTTTTCTATAACTAAAAAAATGGTTGGTTATGAAATAATAAATAATATGTAAAAATATTCATTATAACATTATTAATATTAAAAAAAATGATATAATCATGATTCATTTGATCATATTCAACCTACCATATCCATTTCTAACTTATATGTAGAATATTCTCAAAACATATGATTGGAACTTAATCGATTAAGTAAATAGTTATAACATTCAAATAAGTGAAAAGGAAATAATAAAATTTAAAGAGGATATTAATAAATTAAAAAACATAAGTTGTTGGATGAATATGAGTTAATATTTTTCTACTCTGAGTTAACATTCATTGATGCTGAAGTTATTTTCACCACATGTTTTCATTTGTCTGGTGTCTAAACTACCATATGGGTGTATTTTATAATTATTATCTAAAAATTAAAGTGTTTAAAATTTAATTAAAATATATTTCCATAAATTATTCATTGGATTAAAATTTATCATGTAGTAATGTATATTTTATCTAATAACCAATAAATAAATTTTTTCAATATTTTATCTGAATATTTTTATTCTATATCCAAATAGTTTAATGGAAGTATAAATATTTAAATAAATTAGTTAAAAAGTTCATTTTACCTATATATTAACATTTTTAAAATGGTTCTTAGTATTTCATATGGAATGTTTGACATTCATTTTAATGTATAAAATGAGTTTTTTTTAACATATATTTTTTCAACAACATTTCACACCACCAAAACTGTTATTTAATAATTGTATTAAATTATAAGTTTCCATGTTTTATTCAATGAATACACATTTTACATTTTTAAAGGATATATTAGTTTTTAAAATGGGGTTTTTAAGGTATGGGTAATATTCCATCCAATGGATCAAAGGCCTTCAATTTTTTTATTAATTTAGATAATCCACCTTTCAAGTGGTGAGGTGGAACCCTTACAAGGTACGCAGGCATTTGTAATACATGCCTCATAGGCCATAGAGGAATTCATTGCCCGTAGACTTCAAGCATTACATACAACCCAGACTAACTACTTGGAACTTCTCTTCCTGAGCATCTTCACCGTGAAATCGGCTCTCCACCTTGGCATGGCTGTTCGGCTAGGCTATCTCGTGCATGCACAGGCTTGTCCCGATGGCAGGTTCCATACCCCCTCATTCTTGAAATCTATGTAGCTTCTACTGTGGTGAAATCACCTTGCTCATCCTCCTTATAGATCTTGTTCCTTTTAGGTTGTCTAGTTTTCATCTGCACTTCAGGTGGCCCGAAGGCCATTAGGTGGCCCGAAGGCCTTACCGGCCTGAAGGCTTGGGTGGATCGAAGGACTTATATGACATGGGGACCAAATCGGTGGCCCGAAAGCCCAAACTGGGGAAAATTTCCGACTACTACAGTGCCAAATAGTTCTTGCTACAATTCACGCTAAAGTACCTGCTACAGTACTACTACATTGTCACTACAGTTCTGCAACAACACTCGACAATTATGCCTCTGCCAAGATTTGATCCCGGGTCTCCTGGATGCACTTAAGAGTCCTCACCAACTGGGCTGAGGCTTGTGTGAAAAGTTTTGTGTAATATAAATATATAAAAAATGTCTTACTTATAAGTCCAAAATTATATTTTTATGAGTTTGATGATGGGAATGAAAAAAAACTATATGTTTCATGTATGGCATGGCCTTTTGAATTTTTTTATAACGAAATGAGATCCAGATATAGATCCTAAATACATTGGGTAATGATTATGTTCTCTTATGAAATATTTTAGAATTAACCAATTATGATATCCCACATGTAAGGGTTATTTTATGGGTTCTTTTAAGGATTCTATGAAGATAATGAACTAATGAACCTACATGAATTTTATATTTTTTCAAATGATTTTTTAGGAAAATATTTTATTTTCATAAGGATAGATAATGGCATTTTTTTGAGGAATGGTTGTTCTCTTTAAGGGTAAAAAGTCTTTTTTGTAAAAATTTTTTCAAAGATTATTGTGTTATTTAAGAAAACCCTAATGATTATGATTTTTTCTATCTGTTTTCTTATGATTTGTTTAATGGATAACATTGTCTAGTAAATATGATTTCTTTTTTAAATCAATTATTTTTTAAGACCTATGTTTATTATACTAAAGGAAGACAATTTTATATGATATTAGGGTTTTTAAATAAACTAACATGTTTATTTTATTTTTTTCTATATATCCCATTCTGATATTTGTCTCTATCATCCCATATATTGAAATTATTTTTCACTCTAATACTTACGAGTAGAAATATTAAAAAGATAGTGTTTTGGATATGGGAGTTATCGTGATTAAAGAAAGTGTGTATTTATAAAGAGCATTTATTGTTGAAAAAATTGTTACTGTGTCTAATTGTACACTTTTTATGTACGTATTTATCATAATTCTCTAAAATAATGACCCTAAAAGATATTTGTGTATATAATTTATTCATTTTTTTTGATATGTACACTTTTTTATGTCTATAATCAGGTCACATTTGTCTGTATCAATTCAAAAAAATGTAAAGATTTTGATTTCATAACTAGATTTGGGATTGTGACTTCAGGTATGTTATATGCACACACACTAATGTGGATTCACAAGGTCCACCTAACTATTGTGTTCAATGTGTTGTTACCCAGGGGAAACCATGTGGTTTAGAATTTTCCATAGTTTCATTGTCATAATGTTTATGCTAGTTGTTTGTTTTAGGAAATCAAATATCCTTTCCAAAGTGTTTTTTCTTGAATATCATGATGGTGCATAGAGTTTGGTCTTCTCTAAATATTATCCAGTAGATGTGGAAATTAATGTTCACAATACTATGGGACTAATTATGGTGGTTGGAATGCTGATAAGAGTGTTCGTATAGTCAGATCCTTCCCATATTTGTTGCGTTATACTCAGAGAGTGGGTTTTACACTTGGGTTACTTATCCCCCTCAACTGATACTTTCAACTTTCCCAAGAATGGGTACCCCTACCGACTTTAGAATCTAAGAGGTAGATTCCAAATGACTTTCTTAAATGAAAATATTTTATTAGAAATATTATGTGGGATAATTTATTGACTGATGTATTTGATTTAGCTAGAAGTATACTCCCCTTGTTATATTCAGGTAGCTATATGGAATGAAAATTCACATATCAAATACTTCGAGACTTGTGGATCATTAAGCACCCCATCAGTTTCCTTTAATACATGATGTGTATCTGAACAATTAACTCTATTCTATATGGGTTCTTTAAAATATATATTTGTATCTAGTTATTTATGAGACTCAATCTATTAGGGGGTTTAGGTGTTATTATTAGGATTATCTTGAGTTCTTGAGAGTCTAATATATTTAACTTATCTATTTTATTTCATGAATACCAAAAAATTACCATTCAATATTAGAGATTTTATATGAAATATTATTTTTTTTAATTTTGTGGGTTTTCAGCGCATCCTACAAGGCATTTTTTTAAAGGTTGGGGCCAAAGACTCATTTTTATTATTTAAATCAAAGACCTCTTTAGACTGGGTAGAGGGAGACCAATTACATAGCACGAAGGCCCAAGGCCAAGTGGCCTAAATACTAGGCTTGAAAGCCCTTTTTTCACCCAAAGGGCCCCTCGGTGAATAGTATTGCTATAGTACCCGGGCTGCTACAGTACTAGCTATAGTACCGCCGCCACTACAGTTCTTGGTATAGTGCCTCCACCGCTACGGTGCCACCACCTCTATAGTCCTGCCACTGCTATAGTACTTCTACAGTACCCTGCTACAGTACTACTACAGTACTCCGAAATTAGTCCCTGCCGAGATTTCATCGTGGGTCTTTTGGATGCCAAGAAGGAACATGTACCACTAGGTTAAAGGCTTTTTGGAACCTAAAAATATTTTTTATAATAACCCCCACACATAATTTTTTTTATGATAAATGGGTTTCTGGTGCAGATGATTCATTGGAAAAGAGATACTTATATTAGAGGTGTAGTTAGTGTGGTATATTTATAACTAATTACTAGTGGTGAATAGTGATGTGTGATCAGTCTTGGTGTTCCTTGATGGTAGAGGTGACTATCATAGTTGATGATTATTCCTTTAGATCACATAAAATAAAGGATCTTTTTTTATTGCTGAATCTCTTAATTTTTAGTGCTTATTAGATGGATGGTTCCCTTATCTTTCCATTTTTATAGGGTATTTTTGCATAATCTCAAAATAATGGGTTCTATATATTTAAATATAACATATATATACGCATATCATTCTTCTTGTTTTCATTGAATTTTTATTCAGAGATTTGTATCTGTTATAGATCAATATAGTCTAACCCTTCCCAAACTATGAGGTGGGTATATGGTGGGTTGTTTAGAAAAACAATAGTAAAGAATATTGAGGTTCAATTTTAGGTTAGGGAACCTAGTGATTGTGTTATGGCCAACATATCGATTAATTGAGACTATTATAACATTCTTAATGATAGAGTAGAATAAAAACTAATTTTGCGACATAATAATAGCACATGACTCCTATAAGAATGAAACATTTTTTTCATTGTCCTTCTTGAGTCAAGTCCCTAAATATTTTCTATTGAATATGGTTTATCTTGTTAATTTTATTCATTTGGTATCTAAAAAAGATTCAACATTAGGGTTATGAAATTCTTGTACCAATGATTTAGCATCATATTGATAACCAGATAAGTGCATATGCTTTTGTTTAGGGGTCCGGTTAATGTTTTTTTCTCCGACCCATTCGGTACTCTCACTTATTGTATACTTTCACCTACTAAGTGTTCTCATATATTTTCATCCATAATATATTGTTTTATCTCACCTATTGTGTACTATCATCTATTATATTCTCTCACCTATTATTTTCTCCCCTCTGTAAGGTGATACAACCATCTTTTTTGTTTTATATCCTCTTCTTTTTTTGATATCTAATGATGAATAAGTTGACATTTGCTGCACAAAAGGAGAAATATAGTGTTGTTTCCAGGACTCAATTGAGAGAATTTATTACCTCATGATATATAGTTATTCTTATACATTTTTCATTGTGTAGAACATTCTTTGTAGATTGTATGTTAACTTCTACTAATTTGGATAATATTACCTATGGAGTGAGAAAGTTGTTTGTCTACCATTTTCATACAAATCATCGTTATACGCTGACAATCAAATCCTCGATACACTAATTTTGGGATTTAATCTTTGAATATAATTTTAATTAGGTTCATAATATCAGGGAATAGAATAAAAAAAATTGTATTGAGCCTCTATGTATGGATTGTGGAGCTATTACTTGTTGATTATATCTTTAATCCCTTAATGACGCTACTCTATCATGGTAAGTGTTTGATATTTTTATATGGATGAGTTTTATCTAATGATCATGAGTTTATAATAGGGTAGAAATACTATATATGATTATGCATTGAGGCCCAAGAAATCATGGGGCATTCCCCTATACAAGTTTCATTGAAGAAGTTTTATCAAATAACACCACATATTATGGAGAACTCTCAAAAAAGTTTTGGAAGATGTGGAGTTATTGCTATAGGTTTACCTCAACTAATTTAGAATGGTTTTAATTTACACAAGGATATCCAAAGTCATTTTTTGGAATGATATACAAGTTAAATATGACACTGATATAATATATTTTTCCATTTATAGTGGTTCGCTATTAATGATATTTTTTTGTAGTTATGTGAGTAATGAAATAATGGATGGATATGGATGAAAATTTCATCATATCCCATTAATATTAAACCAGGTTAGTTAATATCAATTGTTTAGTTAGAAAATTCAATGATGTGGGAAGATCAACTCGGCAGATGGTGATAGTTGGGTATCAAAAGATGCATATCATAGTATGATTTGGGTTCTATTTACAGACCCCTATACTGGACGGTGCAAGAATAATTTATTTCTTTCGCATCAAGTGTTCATATGTTAGAAACTCTAGTGAAACCCCTAAACAGACCCCTGTTTGTTTGAAATGTTTCCATTTATAATGATATCCATTCACTCACCCATTCTAGAGATGTGAGATCATCACATTAATCAGTGGGGTTAACGAGTCATACCTTTTTCAAATTTTAATGGTCAAAATAGATCAAAAAATAGAATCCAACAATTTTTTGATTATAAGAGGTATCAGATGATCTTAGTAGAATTTTAATATATGTGAATATGGTGGGTGAAATAATGAACAAACCATTAAAATTTAAAGGGCATGTTGAATGATCCCTTCATAGTATTGGTTCATAAAGAAACACGTTGAGTGTTTGAAAAATTTTCCATTTTCTTACCATACGTGTTTTATCTATATAATAAAAACTCATAATATGTATTTTAGAGTAAATGAGTAGAATTGGTCTTCATGAAACAAAGGTTTTGGACATTAATAAAAATTTAGTGGGGTAGTAGTAGGGTGATGAATGATGCAACTGGTGGGGGAATATATGTCTAGATGATAGGGAAGCTACTCGAGAAGTAAGGAATAAGATTCATCAATGATTATTGGTAAGGGATATGGTTTCCACCATAAAATATTCTAGTAGGACCCAAACTCTTCATTCGTGTGAGAGATTCCCACAAAAGTGATTTCACCATAGTGATCTTAAGTGACCTGACATTCTAAGGTGAAAATCATAAAGGGTTTTCTTCAGTGGATATTTTTAAACACTTTCTAAGAGAGATAATTTTTCTTTATTAATGGTTTTCATAAATCTTGTGATGTATTTAATAGGTGGATACTAGTAATAAAAAACACTACCCTTAATGGAGTGTGTATAATGATCTCTTTTTCAATGTTCCCATCACACAGAAACAATTTCAATTCATTATATGATGTAGGTTCCTTATGGGTTTTTGAATTTTATTTAGACAGGTAGTTGTTTTCTTGAGGGTAAGTGGGGATAAAGAAGGGATATTTAAAATTATATAATTATTAACTTTTTTTGGGGGAATGGGGACACTAATCGACAATTTTGTGATGTTGTGAAACTTGAGGAGGATCTTTTTATTTAAAATGTTCTCATTGGTAGATTTTGTGAAAGAGAGGAAAAAATCACCAAGAAATTATCATTTGTATATATGAAACTAGTTTTATATATAAATGTTGTTGGATTAATCCCATAGTTGGATGTTAAGATATTAATAAAGAAGTATTATTCTATAAAAACCTAAATTGTAATTATCATATTTGTAAAATAACTCATGTTTCACATTGGATAATTTATAAACAATCGCATAGAATGAAACTTAAATTTCAAAAAAGAATTAAAAATCCTAAAATAATTATGATTACAATACCATAGTATAGTAAAAAAGAGAGAAACGAAAAAAAATAATGCACACAGTATGGGAAACTCCAAAGAACCAAACTATCCCTGGAACATCACTATTACCTTAATGATAATAAAAAAAAGAGAGAAATGTTAAGAATTTCATAGAAAAATTAAAGGTAAGTGTAGATCCATTGTATGAATTGTAGTGAATATCATAGTATGATAATGGTACACTGTGTTTATGGTGTAAAGGAAGATGGGACTGGTAGGATATTCATAGTACCTAACTATCATAATGTGACTGTTATATGGTGTTTTAAATAAGATTAATATGCAATATAATTATAAAATACGCATTAAAATGTAAATTAAAAAGTATTATATTTATATTTGAATTATATTATCGTATTTTCATATACTAAATATTAAAAAAAAATATTTTTTAAAATTTTGATTCCCTTAAAGTGAATAAATTATACATTTCCCTTTGAAAATATTTTTTATAGGAAATACTAATTTTTTATTTACAGTAAATATTTCTCATAGGATGGAATATATTTTCATAGGATAAAAATTATGTTCGAAATAAGCATGTTGAAATTTGTCTACGGTAAAATTTCCATAATTTTCTAAAATACATTATTTCGTGAATAGAAAAAAAAATATTTTTTGGGTATATTTTATGAATTCAAAAAAATGTAATAATTATTTGATAATTAATAAAACTAAATACATGGTAAAAATAAGTTATTTATCAATAATATTATACATTAATTAATTAAAATGTATTTAAAAAACTATAAATAACCTTCCAATGTCTAAAATTGAAATAATGGTTTAAAAACATTATTATGTGGGAATATTATTTTCCCCTGCCAAAAGTAATATAAAAATATATGAAGGAATTTTGTGGTCATTAAAATAGAATTAAATCTTATCGTTTCATTAATAATAAATATAATGTTGTGAAAGAAAATGTTCTTATCACTTTTGATGAGGCATATTCATATGAACTCAAACCTGATATAGTAAATCTTGATGATGATATGTGAATGATTAATGTCAATAGTACATATAAAGATTCTAAATTTTCAACATATTTTCATGAAAAATATCCTCATATATACAATCATGTCCTTCCTGACCTAGGACTTGGAGGAACCAAGTAATTTAGTACAAATAACCATTGGAACCATAAAAAACAATCCCATGGATGGTGTTGTATGAGACCTATATAAGGATACACAAAAAAAAACTTTATTAAAAAACCAAGTTGAACATCAAGAATTATTTTCACATATTGAACCAAAACAAAACATTTAAGATTTCAATAATGATCATTGGTTAATATATTTATAATAAAAATTTAATTATTTTAAATAAAATAAATTCTGAGGGTTAATCGAAAGACCAAAATACTACAAAACCATTAAACCAGGTGAGTATATAAAAACGTTTATTAATATGGCATAATTATTACGAACAAAGTTAGATTTGTTTCTTAAGGTTATAGTCATGTTTATGATGTTGAATATGAATAAACATTTTCACATGTATCTAGATCTGAATCAACTACAATACTTCTTTCATAGGAAACATTTCTTAATTTCAACATAATTTAAATGGATTTCAAGTGTGACTTTTTAAGTGGTTATATTATTAAGGATGTTTTTGTTCAAAAACCAAATTGATTTAAATAACCTCATTTTTAAAATCATGTTTCTAAGCATTATAATTATCTGTATAGTTTAAAATATACTCTTAAATCTTGGCATTATAGGGTCAACAATTTTATTATTTCTAAAGGTTTAAAAAAAGGTGTTTCAGAACCTACTTTTCTTATAAAAACAATATCAAAGGATATTTCAGAAGATCAAATATAAGAAGATGATACTACATTCAAAACATGAAAACATACTTTATGTATTTAATTTTATAAAATTATGTAAAATTAAATTGAATGACTTTAATGTTTGAATTATAAATCATTTTTTGTTTTCAAATTTCTCTAAACAAAGATTGAAATTTTTGAAATCAAATAAAATATAAAAAAATTTAAATATTTTTGAAATGTATTACCCCAAAGGTATTGATACTCATTCAAATGAATTTGATTCTTTTTTCAAACACCAAAAAAATAATAACTAAATTTGGATACTTCTAGTCCAAACATGTCTATTTTAATTTTTTAGTTATTATGGTGTATTTTTTGTGATTTTAAATTAAATGGAAAATTTACCACTAAAAATATCATCTATAGGAAGGTATCTAGTTTCATGGTTCAAAAAGAAATATAATTTCTTACCTTATATACTACTGAAGTTGAGTACATAGTTGTAGGATGTTTTTATGAGAAAATTATGTGGAGAAACATTATATTTTAGTCTTTGGTTTTAAATTTTGAAACATCCCTAAGAATTGTTAAAATAAAATTGTTATTAATGTTTCTAAAAATATCATCTATCATTCCATGAATATTAATAATGATATATGAAGTCAAATTTGGAGAAATAATTTCATGAATTAGGTATTATTATTGGGTTTATTGGAACAAAAGTACAACTTGCATAAATATTTGAAAAAACTCTAAATTTATAATGATTTAGTTATATCGTACATGAGTTAAGAATGATTAATTATTACTAAATAAGTTTTTAACCCTTGTAATTTTGTGATTATTGTTCATAATTTTGTTATGGTGATTTAAATATGACATTAATAATACTTATACTAATTTAATATCTATATAATGTTTTCTCTACTCTTATAATTAAGTAATCATGATAATTGTTCATATGGTCGGTTAAGTAACCATAAAAAAATTTTCATGCAATTAGTTAAAGTATAGTGATCCCTCTAAGATACCTCAAGGAATTTCATGCGGTAATTATAAAAAGTATGATTTATTTAAGTAAGTGAAATCATGTTCTTACATTCAATTAAACCACCTTGACTATCTGAGTTTGAAGTTTTAGTAAAATATTTTGGTAGGATTTAATTTCATATGATTATTATTTAATTTATTTGATGATTGAATAAAATATAAACTAGAATTTGAATCACAACTCATCCTGTAGACCATTCCATTTTTTAATGAACCATATATTATCTCTTTCAAAAATCTATTTTACATTAAATTTATCTAACATAATCAAACCAAATCCTCCAATGTTTTGAATCATAGTACATGGATAGTTATAATTAATAGAAATCATGAAGTTACATCTCAATTTTTTTTTACCTGCATCAAATGGATCTAAAAATGATATAGCCATCTCGAAGGATATGATCAAGACTTGAAATATAAATATGATAGATCACCATGTCATTGCAGAAAAAAAAGTGGACATTGAATGGCTATAGTCCAGCAAGTCTATAGTTTTGAAGTAACTTAAAAAGAAAGGTTGGATTGGTTATAATAAATTATCAATAAATATTTTATATATTAAATAACATGGGAGGAAACTGACACTCGTGAAACTGAAAAAAGGGTACAATGTTTAGAAAATCATTTTACATTAAGACCTATAATTTGAAATACTCAATGGCCATGTAAAATAGGAAAAAATCCTTAGGGGTAAGAACGTGATGATTGGGATTATAATGGGGGTGGATCACTATGACATGTTGGACCTAATGTGTCTTCTATTTAAAGGATTCCTGAAGGATGTCTAATTAATGATATTGTTTTTCATGAAAGTGTTGATGTATCACCTCCTAAACCTACAGTGGGGACAGTCCTGAAAGAATTTTTTTTCTTACACCTATTAAAATTGATGAAGATTATAATATTATTAATATGAAATATCCTCTTAGATCTACCAATATATATCTATTTTATTTTTATGAAGAAGTTTTTAGTGCAGAACTAGAAGAAAAATATTTTATACCAAAGAAAATGGTGATTGAATGATAGATTGATTATAGGTAATTTTCATATGGTACATCGACTCATGTAACTTCTTCTTCTCCTTTAATATCTTTTTTTACTATGAAATATATGAATGTATTCCAATATATTTTTATGAGTGTTTGGATAGAGTTTTTTTTCGGGATTTGGAAATATAGTGGAACCCATTAGAGAATAGTATATCTCTAGGATAATCACTCTTATTGTCTCTCATTTACTACTAATGATTTATCTCTTGATGGATCTAATGAAAAATGAGATTTAGTATTTAGGATCATAGGTTAGTTCATTATATGTTTGTATAAAGAGAAAATTCCAAGAGATATTTATTATTATCTCATATAGATATTCAATAAGTGTGATATAATGACCATTTTCATATCCTCATCCAATTATCATAGAATTATGCTTCTCACTCAGGCCATAAAATATAATGTAGTGAAATTGGAATTTATTAATCATATCCTGGAATCCATTTAAGGGAGTAATAATTACTATCTTTACAACACAGATCTTGGTTTATGATTTTTGAAGCTCTTCACTATATTTCTTGAAACATACTTTTGTACTATCAATATTTCCATTATGAAAAATCTTTACATTATTATTTATTTATACAATACTTCTACCACATAGTTTAATAACCCTTTTGTATTGTAACCTATATTTGTTTTTTAATATATTGGACCTTTTTCTAGTTTTGTTCTTAGTCAAGAATATTCTCCATTATTTCAACAAAACCTACACATCCTGGATGGCTTTCTAAATAAAAGGAAAATATCCAATTATCCCATTTAAAATTAGAGATGTTGTGACTGATTCTAATTGGAGTATATGATATTACCACTTTTTATAATTATATTTGAGTTATCAATGAAATAATTTGTTAATATGTTGTATTTAATTTTATCAAATTTGTATTAGTAATTATTTATTATACCTTTTAATATCTAATTAATTTCATCTTTTACATCTTATCATACCTATAACATAATTGTTGATAATCAAAAAAGGTGAAAAATATTCTTTTAATTATTTTTATATACTTTGTTTTAATTTTTGGTCATCAGAATGGGAGATATTGTTGTATTAATCCAATTACTTATATTTTAACCCTAAAAAATAACATTTCTTGTGTTATTAATAAACATTATTTTTTATGATAGTAAAATATTTTTTTATTTAAAAAATTATGTGATGCAGATAAGACATTATGTGAACAAATTTTCCAACTATAATAAGATGTTCAAATGATCATGAAGACCAAGATATTGTATAACAGCTACCACACATTAAAGTCTACGTGACCAGAAGAAAAAACAAGTTACCATGTGTATGAAGCTCAAATTATCTCTAATTCTTGTACTCAAGAAATTTATATAGAAGTAACTACATGGATTGATCATGTGACCACATGAAGGATTTAATGAATTTAATTGTGACAACATGTGTCCATACAGACAAAACAAAATAAATAATATATTTAACCTAGTAAATAAATAAATCAAGTGTTCACATGTGGAATACATGTTTCCATATCAATTGATCATATCATGTGACCATGTCATGTGACCAAACTAAAATGATTGTGTCATGAAACTATAAGAAACTGATCATAATACAGTTATTATGTATAGTAACTATAATAAAGATACCATGTTTCGTGACCATAATCAAGTGACTATGTTATGTAACCATATGTTCATGTGACCACAAGCTAGAGTGATCATGCTTAAGTAATGTTTATGTGACCATTTCAAACATTAGAATTGGGAAATATATATGACTCCAGTGAATATATTTTAAATAATTTACTAAGGAGTCATAACATCTAAGTATTCCTGGTCATATTAATGATTATGATGTTTAATTTAACAATATTCTCTAATAGTTAATTAGTGAAGGTTCTCCCTTTAATAAGTATAAATACTCATGAAAAATATATAGAGAGGATGTATGCTAAAATAGTAATTTGATGGAATACTTTAATATGTGTCTCCATAACACAATGTTTTCACCTCCTAGTGCAATGTCCATTTTGATTATTTTTCATGGACCCATTAACACAAATTGAGAAACTGAAGATAATCAGATTGAGATACATTAAACTATACAGCTTCTAGTCTTTACCCTCTTTGTTTGTGTCTTGCCTTCAAGATGTGTTTAAATTACTCTATATTTTTATTAGAACAAATTCATACACTATATTATAGAGTACCATATATTATAACTTATTCCACTTTGCACCTATTATTCAAAAAATTATTGTGCAACAGGATATTTATATCTTGGACTTATTTAGGAGTAGTTGTAAGTGTAAAACCCAGTCGATTTTTTGTATTTATTTTTATTTAAAAAATTTTCTTTGTAGCATGTGATTGTCATGTATATTGTATTAGGTATCATCTTGGAACTAAAATTTATTTATTTATTTCTTTTATGAGTTCACTTTTTTTAATACTCCCTTTTTAAAACCCAATATATTCCATAAAAAGTATTTTGAAAACTAATAATCTAAAACATAGCTATAATTCGTTATTTATTTATTATGTTCGATGTGAGTAGATATGTTTCAAAAGTAAATGTTGTTTTAAATTTTTTTTATATGATATATGATTAGGAATTTGAGAAATCCTTTGAAATCATAAAATTAAATATTTCTACTAATTTAGTTAACAACGATGTTTACAGATACTGGGTGATTTAGTTTTAAGTAATATTTAAAAATAAATTTCTATTGGAAACTCAATTCACCCCTTCTCGAGTTATCATCTCCAACTGAAATTTGGTATCAATGGTCTTTTTTTCCCTTCTCTTTTTTACCTTACAATTTTATCATGTTTTTAGAATGATGTTTTTAATTTTTTTCTCATAATTTTTTATTATCGATGCTAATTATGAAGGATATGCTGCAAATAAAACTCCTTAGTTTTTTGATGGTCCAAATTATGCTCAGTGGAAAATATAAATGAAAATTTATCTTGAGAGAAAGGGATTTGACATTTGGGAATCTATTTACGATCAATGTGAAATATATTAAAACTTATAGAAAAATAGGGATACTACAACTAAAGATACTTATGATTCAAATGAAATTGCATGAATGATTTATTTCATTATTTCAGAGAGGTTTAATTTAACTTGATAACATATTATGATACTTATTATAATATTTTAGACGAAATTTATATGTGTAATAAATTTTAAACTAATTTTAAGTGAATTTGATTAAATACGTACACTACTATGTAAGATACATTCAAAATTAATACTAATTAATCCATATCTTATATGTATCATATGTTCAATGAGATCATAAAAAATATGATTACAATGGGAAATATATATATATATATATATGATAGAGAATAGGTTCTAAGGATATTGATATTTCTACTAGATCATTGAAGAGGTTAGGTAGTCTCTATTCAAGAGTCATGTGATATCAGAAAACTACATGTTAAAGAGATAATTGGAAATATGATGATGTATAAATAATATCTAGAAGTAAAAAATTAATAGTATGAACAAAAATGAAAATATTTTTCCTTAAAATAATCACAATCAATATCCAATGATATTTTGAAACATGACAGTATAGTTGGAAGTGATGTAGTAACAAAAACATACAAGTAAATGGCTCATATACCCAAAAGATTCAAGAATTTTTATAAAAATAAAAAAATACAAGTCCAATTCTATAGGAATGTATGATAAAATGTGAAATTGGAGGAATTATTAGAAAATTGATAAATTTTATATTCATAATTCTTAATATAAAATTAAGAGAAAGGACTTGTAAAATATTATTGTTGAAGCTTAAATATATGATGAAGTATGAGGAAAAAAGTGAAAATTTTAAGGAAATAAATGAAGTCCAATTGGAGTGCATATGAAGATAGATCATGTGGATAAAATTATAGCTATGAAGTTGAAAATGAAAATGAAATTTTATGTATTATGGTTTCTATTTTAGGGACCCTTATATTCATTCTTATCATAAATCATATTACTCTAAAATGAAAAATATAGAATTAAAAGAATATAGTGTTACGCTAGAAGATTCAATGACCGAGTTAAATGATTAATATTGAAAACTGATAAAGTCGCATTTTTTTATTCTTTATAAAAATATAGTCATAATATATAAAAGGAAAGAAATAAAAATTTGTTAAAGGGAAAGAATGATCTTAAAGTAGTCAATGAATAACCTTAAAACGATTTAGAAAAAATTTTATAGTAGAAAAACCCTGAATATTATACTATGAAAAAAAAGTCTAAAATCTAAATAAAAAATTGGGAATGGATATGCAGAGAAAGATAAATTTTATTTGAATTATCATATTCATAGTTCAATGAAAAATACATAAATTTCTATGTAAACAATAAGATTTAGAAATTATTATAAAAAACATGATAAAAAAATCTTTTCTCTATAAATTCATTATTTATATAGTATGTAATCATATGAAACTAATGTAAATTCCAAATGATTTACTTACTAACTTCATTAGATCCAAGAAAATATGGGTACACATCTAAAAATTAAACTATTTACAATAGGGAAATTGTTATGGGATCCCGTCACAAAAGGTCATTTATGACGGGGTCCCATCAAATTTGTCTTATCACTAAAAATTGCATCATAAATACATTTTTTCCACGAATTATTGAAAATAAATCTATTTTAAATGGGAAACTATCTCGTCAAAAATAGTTTGTCTATGTTTTTTAAAAACCCCCTTTTTATTTGGTCCTGTCAAAATGAACTAAAAGAATAATTAAATAAAAATAAACAATATTATTAATAAAATTTAATAAAATAATAAAATAACAACAACAACAATAATAATAAAACAATAAAATTAAAAAAATTTATTTTATGTAAAAATAATAATATAAGAATAATAATAAGAATAATAAATAAATAAATAAATAGAATAATAATAAATATTAAAAATAAAAATAAAATAAGAATAATAAAAGAAGTAAAAATATAGAAAACAAAATATTCTCAATAATATTAAAAATAATAAATATTTTAAAATAATAAATAATATAATATAATAATTAAAAAAATAAATATATAATATATTTTAATAACAAAAATAATTTTATTATAAAAAAATATTTTCAACAATATAAAATACACACTATAAAAATATAAATATATGAAATAATAAATATTTTACAAACACATTTTGAAATTACATGTTTATCATAAAAAGTAATTAATCCATTTAGGGGGAGTGTCATGTCGAGGAGCTTGAGGAGTTGGAAGAGGGAACTTCATCCCTAAATCATGAGTCAATCATTGAATTTACTCTATCATCTACTCATGTTGTTGTTGCTACCATCAACACAACTCTTCCTACTATTGTTGTTTCTACTACTGTTGATGGAGCCCTTTTTTCTCTCTATGCATACTCTCTATAATCTCACCCTGAGCTTGTATCTACTTCTGATACTGTGAAACAGATGATGATGAATCGTCATGATCTCCTCTTGAGCTACATGAAAACATCTCAACAGTACCAAAATAACTCATTTGGATCAATAGAGAGTTGATACCTACAAATTGGCCTTTCTTAAAGGCATACTGGGTCTAATTTATCCATGTTTCCTCATCAAATCTTGATGTACTAGTCTGATCCTTGGTCTTGGTCGAACTCTCAGTGTTTGTTTGAGACATCGAAGCCACAAATGACTCATTCAATTTCAATTTAAATTTAAAATAGTTAAAATATAATTTTAAATTAATTTTAAAACACAAAAAGAAATTATACTTACCACAATATTATAATGGTAATCACATCTAATATCTCGAGTCACATGATCATCATATAATCTCATATATAAATTGAACTCCAAAATATTGGGATGTTCTAATGGCTATATGAATATAAAATAACTAGTTTAGGTTTAAAGTTATATTAATTATTTTTTGAAAGGTACTTACCATATGTTCCCACTGTATACTCAATCTATGACTTCCATCTTAATGTGTTGCCTCTTGTTTTCCCCCATTCTTTCAACCTACTAATGATCTCATCTAAATATGACCAGATATGAAGTGTGTACCTAATCAATCCAAAACATGATATGAAATCTAATCAGGCCAATGTGTGTAGAAATATTGATCAAACTCTTTGACTATCACATTATTTATTACTATCCTTTTAAAATTGTGAAAAATCTAAGGTCCACTCTCACACATACAACCTTATCATGCCTCCAAGATAGTGTCATTGATTCTATCATCGATGGGATACCATAAACCCTATAAATAATTAAAAATAAAAAGTTATTAATAAAATAAATTTTAAAATAATTATTATTTATTTACATACCATCCAATGATCGAACATGTTGTAACATCCCATGTTTTTAAACGAATGAAAATATGAAGGAAATTAAATGTTTCCATTAGCTGGGCAGGCTGCTTTTAAAATCGAGCATCAAAACTTTTTCCTTCTGAGAGTTGGCACTATGATGTGTGTTTTTCCAATGAAATTAAATTGTTTAAAATAAAGTTAAAAATGGAAAGTAAATTAAATTTCTATTTTTTAGAAAAATAATAATAATTTGTTTAATAATAATAATTTAATTATTATTATGATTACTATTATTATTTGTATGATTATTAATATTATTAGTATAATTATTATCATTTATTAATACTATTATCGTTATTTTTATTTTTTATTATTTTTTTTATTTAGTTTTAGGTTAGGTTTTAAGAAAACTCTAAGCGGGGTTTACCCATCACTTAACTGTGACCTACAACACACACCACCTTCAGTGCGCACCCCTCTCCTAGACGTGACCCCTATAGTGCTACGCCCTTCCAACCAGACCTCTCTTCGGGCGAGATTCCTCTTTGGAAGATCCCCCCTATAGAAAAATTCCTTGGTTTGACCCCCTATGGTGCGACCCCTCCTTGTATGTGATATCCCTTATGTGAAATGCAACCCCTTAGCCGATCCCATGTTGCGTGCACCTCCCTCCCATGGTCCCTCCATCCACAGATGATTCCATCCATTTTCTTCTTAGATTCCATTCGATTTTTCATGCTATGGTCATTAGATCACTTCTCCTCCAACTCTTTGGCAGTTTTCTTCTCTTTCATCACCCATTGAGGTTTGACCAAAACCCTAGGTTAGGGTTTGATTTAGGATTTTATGTTTTATTCTGGTTTTAGGGTATGTGAATGGCTACTCGGTTCATGTTCATTCTTGTTGCAGAAACCACCACCGAACACAGAGCCATTCAGAATTTTTTGGTTCTATGATATCATATGAGGTGACGTATTATTCATGTTTCTTGGGTATTCACTATCCAAATTATGTTATTTAATTGTTTTAAGGTTTCATGTAATTTAATTGTGGATCTTCTGTTCTTTCTACATAAATTTTGGGTCCTTATATGATTTAGGATGCTTTAATTTTGCTATAGGAAGTCCTGACGAGTATTGGAGGTCCACAGACTCATGTATCAAGGTATTAATATATATATTTATATATATATATATCCTCCATACACCTATTCCATCATGGAATGGGGAGTATGTGAAAATTGTTGTGGGACATATATATATTTATATAAATGTATGTACGTGTGTGTGGATATGTTCTATGTGGCTGTTAATAAATTGGTCAGGTGTCAATGGATAAATTTCATCTACTTTTTAGGTAGGGACTCTTTCCATTCCCCTTTAATTTTAGTAATTCATTGTCTAATATAATATCGCACCACTATTAGTTTTTATTTTAATGAATCATGGTTTTTAGATTAAAGGTTACATATGATAAAGTTGATGGACTAATTAAATGTGATAAATGATTGTTTGATAAAAAAATTCATGGTTTTATAATAATACCCATCTATTGAGGTGTGCTACATTCAATCTAAAAATGCAGTGATTGAATTTTTATACTTTCCTTTCTTAATTCCTTGGTGTCTCTTTATGAATGAGATTATAATTTTTAAATGTCATGCTTGTTCATGTCCCTTCCTTGTTATTTCTAAAAGATGTTGCTTCCTTGAAAAATGATAGATGAGCCAAGTCACCTTCTAATTTTTTGGTTAAACATTTAATTATAATTCATTGTGTATGGTTTCTACCTTATTCCCATAACTTCATCACTTATGTCATGTTTATCCTTTGTGCCTCTCACCACAACCTTCTAAATATTCCATTCTATTGCATATTAAATTGTTTGGTCTGTTCTATCATGTCTATTGTGGCCTTAGATTATGGTAAGACCTGTTTGGGGTGTTACCCTTACCTATTACACACTCCATTGGATGTTTCAAACCTAAACAGTCTTCTTTTCTTTATGCATTATGTTATAAATTTTATTTGATGGTTTGAATTGAATGCCACGATCGAACAAGATTGTTATCTTTTATCATTTAATGTCATTGATAACCTATCATTCGAGGAATGATGAAGCCATTTTTTTTGTTTATATTCTATTTATTATGAATGTTCTTAATTTTTATTCCCCATTTTAGTGGCTTGACCTTCATTCTATGCTTGTTCCCATGATATATTAAATTGCTTTTATTTTCATTTATTTTTATATGCTTACATTTGTGCTAAACGCCTTATGCCATGTTGATGGATTGGATTGTTTTACTTGATGGGTTGAATATCTTGTGTCTCATGGGGATATCTTGATTAGCATGATGTATGTTTATGCTTGACTTGCAATATATTTACTAGGGTTTTCCTAGTAATGTGTTTTTGATATTATGGTTCACTTGATGTGGGCCGAGTAAGAACATGGGTTATATATCAAGGAATCATGGATGAACACCCGTTCTTGGGTGGTTATTCCATGACACACTAGGGGTGATGCTTTAGATTTCTAGGTGAAGGATTCATAGGAGTTTTAATATACTCTTGGGTGATACTTGTTCCTAAGGGGAGAGACTGTGGATGGTACCATCGGAACTATTGAAACACCATGCCTTGGGTGATACTCGGTCCTCTATTGAGATACCTGAGAAAACTCGAAGCCACTATGCCTTGAGAGATACACGATCATTCAGAAAATTTCTATGGACATGATTAGTGGTATTGAATAACTGAAATGATATAACATAGTGACAAATTCAATATGATCTCAGACTCCAACTCTAGACTTGATTGAATTGCAATGAATGACTATTCTGGTTAAATTTCTTCTATTATGCTTTTTTGGTTCTATTAATGATAGAGAACGCATTTTTTACTTTTCTCTCTTTCTTGTTAGCATATTTTTGTGATGAAATTGGAATTATTCCCTAGGCTTAGTCATAATATTGGGGGTGCACCATTTTGTTTTTCCTTGTTACTTTTGGAATGGGTACACATGTTATGCTTTCATAGGTGCCTTCTTCTAAATTTCAGAAAGGGATGAAGCATATGGTATGGGAAGTGCGTCTATTTAGGAACCGAGACCATGTTGCTATTACTATATTTTTATCACTCACCATTTATTTTATATGGTTCACTTCTTAATTTATATTGGATTTTATGGGTTTTTCTAGATACCGGTGGTGTCAACCTACTGAGATTTATATCTCACACCCTACTCAGGATGCCATTATACTTGGGGTACCTATTTAGACCTTTATTATTCATAGGAATTGAACCATGATTGATTGCTTATATTTTGTTGTTTTCAAATCGATGTCAGGAGCAAAGGACTGAGCTAGAGCTCATGATGAAATTGGGGATCACACTTAGGTCTTTAGTGTTTTTTCATTATTCTGGAACTGTTTTAGAAGGAATGTTGTATTGTTTACTACTTTTAGTTTTATATCATGAACATGAAATTAATTCATCTATTGTATAACCTTTTTAAAATTTTCATATTAATGCTTCCACATATATATGAGTTTTACCACATGTCTTCTACTGATGTCATTCATTAATTTACTACTTCCACTTCTTTTCATCTATTTATAATATGTTATACCACCGTGAAACTATGATAGAGGGTATATTATCCCCACTATCACCAACCAATACCCTCACTTCTATTTGGTATCCTCTAGAATATGAGGACATGCTCTTTAGGTCATGTAACCCATCGGTTTGACCATTATCTTAATGGTGAGACAGGTCGAGACATTATAAAGTGGTATCAAAGGTGGTTATATTTTCTTGTGTCTTACTATTTTGGGTTGGTAGAATGGAGACTATGAATGTGTTGGAACTTGGTTAATAGCCACGCATGGGACAAATCACCCATCCGCCCATATAGGAAATGACCAAGTTTCCAGGGCTGGGAATTGATATTCTTACTTTTCGATATTACTATCATTATGACTTCACCTAGAGTTATTGGTGTAATTTCTACTTCTTATGATTTCTAGAATTTATGTAAACTTACCCTTTTCTTGGTTTGGAAAGGATTAAACATAGCATACATCATATTATGCACATAGAAATTCACTTACCATGCATTGTTTCATGCCATGTTATTGCATTTTAGGTTTTATGATGATATGATTGAGTGCATTGAATTTCGTGAAATGTATTGTATTTATTTAGAGTTCCTGTTTTGATGCCATGTTTTGGTGATATTTTAGCATGCTATCATGTGGACATTCTTCATATTTACTATCATGTTTTCTTTATATCATTCTTATGTTCTTAGAAGAAAATCATTGTGATTAAAATGTAATGATTATATGATTTTAGCATGTCTCTATATGTTAGATTCTTTTAGTAACATGCTAGTTTTTTTTATATTTAATTGTTCAATTTTTCTATAATTTATTGGTTTCAATTAAATGGGATCCAAATTCCACCTGTAAAGTGTATGGGAACTTTATGGATTGGTAGGTGGCCACCCATATGACTGGACTGTTGTACATGTGCATGTTGTATTATGAAATGAGTTTAAATATAAAGGGCTTAAAAGTGGAAGCAATTGTGGTGTCCACTAATTAATACACTTGTACAAGGGTAGTTTTAGTTTCTCCTTTAGTTACCTTATAACGGAACAGTATGTTTCTTTTGTAGACTTTTTTCTCTTTAGAAACATCCTTAATGATCAACCTGTGAGCCTATTGACTTCTTTTAGAATGAACCAATGCAAGGGTTGAAAATTTTTCATCTTAATGGGCTATCTCATGGTAAGTATCACCCTTAATACATAAAATCATGTATAATGTTTTGAGTGTTCAGCATTTTTGGTTTCATTCTCATTTCATTGTACCTATGAAATTTACTTTATAAATATCACCCTTGTTTATATGGGTTGTCATGGTATCCTTCAATTTTTTTGGGGCTTGAGCATCAGGTAATGCTCATTTTCAGCAAGTTAGACATCCCTCAGGCATGGTAAGCTGCTTCATAGTTCAATCGACCATCACTTAGAAATAGTGATGGATTTATTGGCATGTCTTCATCTATGTTAAAAGTCATATTTCCTATATATCACCTTGTGGTAGTATGCATTCATGTTTGTAGTGCATGTCGATTGATTATTATTGTTATGAACTAGACAAGTTCCTTGTAATCATTATGCCTTGTCCTGTTAAGCATGTCTCAGATCATCTCTATAGTACAATGACTTGGGCATTAAATGAATCATGTTTGTCACAACACGTAAGATGATTTCTAGGGACTCTAGGGTTTTCACATACTGGTCAGTTTGGTTTCAGTTTCCATTCCAATTGTTTAAACGTTTTCATATATTGATGTTCTAACCTAGCACGCTTTTGAGTGGATATCCTATCTATTATTTTTGTGATTATGATACTCCTAATGTGGGGAGTGTTATTTTAGTTTGGTTAAATATGTATGAATCTGGGTAAAAGAACCCAACCAAAGAGGACCATCAGGGAATTTTGGGGCTAGATTAAATTCCTTAAGGCTTGTGAAATTTAAATTGTTTTGGTGCTTTCTTAATAACATGATGTGGGCGTGGTTGGATATGTATGAAACTTCTGAGAAATTTCATTGGTAATGTGTGAAATTCGGCAATTAATCTTGAATGATCACTAAAATGACTTAGGTGCTTAAGGCTTGATGATTGATTAATAGTGTTACGTCGGTAGGTGAAGTCAATCTTCTTTCAAGGGAATTCGAACAGTAGTTGTTCGACTAATCTTCATGGTAATCTTTTGATTCTATTAATGCACTCTTCTTTAAGCAATGATAGTGTCCCCTACCTTGAAATCATCTTGGTACATTAAGAGAGAATATGTCTTAGGTCATGCTAATGTTTTATATCCATTGGTATTATTTGACTCGTTCATTCAGTATTTCTCAGTCAATGTGTGTTTATAATCAAGGATTGGTTGCTCTGAGTGACATCGAGGTTCCCATTTATAAATTCTTAGGAAGGTCTCTTGACCACCAACCATTTTCCTCAACCTGAACATTGTGACACTACTGGAAAGATGATCTTTCCCAACACTTCTATACCAACGGTTTGTAAAAACCGTTGGTATAGCTACCATTTCCCAACGGTTCACCAAAACCGTTGGGAAAGCCATAGATTTCCCCACCTTTCCCAACGGTTCCCCAAAACTATTGGGAAAGGGTGTGTCTTTCCCAACAGTTCACCAAAACCATTGGGAAAGAGTGACCTTTCCCAATGGTTCACCAAAACCGTTGGGAAAGGGTGTGTTTTGAGCCTCTTTCCCAACGGTTCACCAAACAATTGGTAAAGGTTAGTTTTCCAGTAGTGTGAAGATGTCGATCTGGGCCCAGTTAACACTCCGAGGTGGGTTTCCTGGATTTTTACCAACATCTCACTCATAAACATTTATTATGGACTACCTTTTGTTAGTTCCAGCAATCCAGTCATTCCAATATGAGTTTATCTTGAATTTTTTTGTTGGAATCAGTGATACTTAAATCAGGAAACATCATCAGAATGTAAGGTATGATTTTAAGTGGATGTGTTTTGGGTGAATGAAAAATACCATTGAAGAATAAATCACATTCTAGTTTGTAAAAACAACTATCTTTTATGTGAAAAATCTTCTTAAATGGTATTCAAGAATGGATAGACCTGTCTTCCCTTTTATTAGTGTATCGGTTGGTGGAGAACCATTTTAAATCATATCGTCGGGTGAAGACGAGTGCAGTATGTGTCGGCCTGGGCCTTTAATTAAAATATAACTCGACCATTCTCAATGAGATCGATGGGATATCAACCAGTTGACCATCCCAGAATCACATTATAAGCAATAATATAACTCTAAAGGGATTCTCTTGTAGGTAATACAGATAGTGTAAGGTGTCATATCTCAGAATTTACCCATTTCTAACATTAAATCCTAAGGTGGGAAGTAACTTTGGACAGATATTGGAAGATATGAGGACATGGTCGTGTCTCATTCTTAGTGGGCTTGGATATGTTCCATCTCAATGTTTCTATTGTAAAATTCATATTTTTTCAGATCTTTTTGGTTTATGTACCACTTAACCAATCAATACTTAAAGGAACAATGGGTGTTTAGCGACAAAACATGAACTTTTATACGAGACTTCATGACCCTTGTAGATTGCATGAGGGTTACATTGTTCCCAAATACATCTCAGGGACAAGAAGTTCTAAGGTGGGAAGGTTGTAACATCCAGTGTTTTTAGCTGGATGAAAAAACGATGGAAATTAATATATTCGATTAGTTGGGAAAGCCATTTTTTAAACCGATCATCATAAATTTTTTCTTTCTAAGGTTTGGAACTTCAATGTGTCTTTTTCAAAATAAATTAATATAATTAAATTAATGTTAAAATGGAAATTAAATTAAATGTTAATTATATAGAATAATAATAATGGTTTTAATTATAACAATAATTTAATTATTATTATGATTACTATTATTATTGTTGTTGTTGTTATCATCATTAATTATTACTATTATCATTATTTTTATTATTTTTATTTTTAATTAGATTTTGGTTATGTCTTAAGAAACCCTTAAGTGGGTCTTTAGTCCTATTGTGACCACAACCTCTATCACGAACAACCTCCAACATGCACCCCTCTTCTTGTTGTGACCTAGGAAGTGATGCGTTGTTTTGGTTATACATCTCTCTAGGTGAGCTCCCTCTTTAGATGATTTTACCTATAGCTAACTCTCTCACCTGGATCCCCTATGTCATGACCCTAATTAGTTATAACCTCCCTATAGTTTGACATGACCCCCTATCCAAGCATTTATATCCTCCCATCCTTTCCACGGTCCCTCCTTCCATGGATTATTCCTTCTATTTTCATCACAGATTCCCTTAAATCTGTCATGTTATGGTCCTTAGATCCCTTCTACCCCATCACTTTGCTGGATTCCTTCTCTTTCCTCACCTGGTGAGGTTTGACTGAAACCCAAGGACATCGTTTGATTTGTGTTTTTGTGGTTTCTTCCAATTTTAGGTATGAAAATGGCCTCTCATGTTGTGTTCGTTCATGTTGCGACAATTGGCATCGAAGGCGAAGCCATTTGGAAGGTTTTGGTTAACATCCACCATTAAAGTTCAGGTATTATTCATGTTTTTTTTGTTTTTCACCATCCAAATTAGTGTAATTAATTTTTTTGAGGTTCCTGGAAATTTATTTGAGTTGTGTTAGTCATTTCTGTATTAATTTTTTATAATTTTTTGTTTTAGGATGCCTAACTTTTGATCTAGGAAGTTTTGATCTGCATTGGAGGTTCTCACATGCATGTGTCTAGGTTTATATATATATATATATATATATCCTCCTTTCACATATTTCCTCATGGGGTGGCGAATACATTCAATGGATTAAGGTAAATATATAAAAATTTATATTAATGTACGTGCATGTGTGTTGAGATGTTCCGAGTGGTCGTTGATAAATCAGTCTAGTGATGAAGTATAAATTGGGACTACTTTTGAGGTAGGATCCCTTTCCTTTCCATTTAATATTTTGTAATGAATTAATTATTTTCTTTTTGCACCATTATATGTTTTTAAATTGATTCTTTAAGGTTTTCAGATTAAAGTATTTCTTTGATAAAGTTGATAAAAATATTAAATGTGATAAATGATTGTTTGATAAAAAATCATCATTTTATAATAAAACCTCATTATTGAGGTACATTGATTCAATATAAAGATGTATTGATAGAAATTCATGTTTTCCTTATTTAATTCCTTGGGGTCTCTTTATGCTTTAGATTATAATTTTTAAATGGAATGCTTATAAATCTCCATTCTTGGTTATTTCTAAATGAAGATGCATCCTTGAAAATTGATAAATGATCCCAGAAACCACCAATGTGTGTGGCTCAACATTCAAATATAATTTCCATTGTAGGTTATCTATACTCTTACCCTTAATTCATCTCCTATTTTATTTCGCACATCTATTCCACTCACTGAAACCATCTGACGATGCCTTTCTACCAATTATTATAATTGTTTTTGTTCTATCTTGTTTGTTGGGTCATTCTCTTATGGTGAAACCCATTCGGGGTGTTCACCTTACCACTTGGCCACCACTTTGGGTGTGCCTAATCTAAACGTTCTTTTTGACTATTTCATTATGTTATTAATGTAATGTAATGGTATGACTTGAATTCCATGATTGATTAAGATTGTTAGCTTGTATCATTTAATTTCATTGATAACCTATCGTTCGAGGAATATTGATTCCATGTGATTTTTCATATATTAAATTTATCATGGAAGTTACTAATATTTAGGCCCTATTTTAGTGTCTTGATCTACATTCAATGATTATTATCTTGAGATATTAAATATATAATATTATCATATAATTGTTCCATTCTTACTTTTTTTTCTAAATTCCTTATGATATTTTGATGGCATGGATTGTTTTACTTGACGACATGAATAGCTTGTGGATCACAGTTCTTGTTTTATTAGCATGATTTGTGTATATTCTTCTATGAAATATATGTATTTATGTTTTCCTTGAAATTATTTTTTGTTATTACGTTTCACTTGATGTTAATTGGGTGAGAACATGGGTTTTGTATTAAGGGCTTACGGATGAACTCTAATGCTTTGGTGGTAATACCACGACACACCTGGGGTAATGCGTTGGCTTTCTTGGTGAGGTCTCATCAGGCAGTTTAATATACTCCTGTGTGATATCGGTTCCCTTGGTGACTAACAGTGGATGGACCCATTGGAAAGATGGCTAATCCATGCCTTGAGTGATACTCAGTCCTCTATTGAGATACCTGGGAAGGAATCAGAGTCACCATGCCTCAAGTGATACTTGGTCTTTAATAAGATTTCCATAGACGGGCTCGGTGGTATTTGATAAAGTGATGGATTTACTGTAGAGATACCTCTAGTATGGGCTCAGACCCCATCTCTAGATTTAATTGAATTGCATTGAATGACTTCTTTAGTTAAATTACTTTTGTTACCCCCATTGGATGTATTTATATTAGAGGATTCACTTGTGATTTTTCTCCCTTTCTTGTTAGAAAACTTATGTGATGACATGAGAATTAAAGTCCAAGCCTATGAAAAATCTTGTGAGTGCACCTTTTTTAGTTTCCTTGTTACTTTTGACACTGGTACACATGTTATTCTTGCACAAGAACCTTCTTCTAAATTAAGTCTTATGCTGAAGAAGGTGGTGTGGGAGGGTGTCAGTATATGAACTCGAACTAAGTTTTTATTACTAACTTGTTTTCACTCATCATTTATTTTATATAGAGAACAACTT
This sequence comes from Viscum album, assembly GCA_963277665.1. Taxonomy (NCBI): domain Eukaryota; kingdom Viridiplantae; phylum Streptophyta; class Magnoliopsida; order Santalales; family Viscaceae; genus Viscum; species Viscum album. The sequence continues at coordinate 2,060,990,295 of OY728132.1, forward strand.
AATTTATATTTCATTATTTGGATTGGGCTAGACATTAGTGGTGCTGGCCTACATAGATTTATTTCTCACACCCTACACCGTCTTCAATTACACTGGGGTACTTGAGTAGACCTTTCTTGTTCATAGGACTACAGACCTTGATTAATTTCTTATGTAGTATTGTCTATACCTAAACTTTAGAAGAAAAGGATTGATCTAGGGCTCAGGATTCTCATGGAGATCTCCCTTGGAGATTTTGTTTCTTTTCATTATTCTTGATCTTTTTTACAAGGCATGTTGTGTTGTTTACTACTTTTATTTAAGTATTATCACCATGAAATTCATTCATCACTTGTATAACCTTTTTTTAAAATTGAAAAATTTATTATTCCACTGATATATGAATTTTACCATTTTCCTTCTGCAATATTCTTTCATTTATTTACTTTTTCCTATACTTGTCTTCTATTTACATTTTGTTATAAAACTATTAAACTTTGATAGAGGGGATATTCTCTCCACTATCACCTCTAAAGACCCTCACTACTATTTGGTATTCTATGGTGTATTAGGAGATGCACATTAGGTAAAGTGACCCACTGTTCTAGCCACTGTCTTAGAGGTGATTCAGTTCTGGACATTACATATGTCATACTAAATATCAACTGTAATATGATCCCATGTATCCCATAATCCATAAAAAAAATTGGCAATATATTTGTCCTATATCAGATGAATATATGAAAAAATATGTGAAAAAGGAGAATAGATAATAATGAACTTAGTATATAAATAAATTAATGACAATTAATGAAAACTAACTAAAATACCCAAGTAAATATTCCTTTTCATGCGTGGACTGACTCCAAGATGCGGATGTCACTTGGAGATAAGATTAGAAATCATCAATCACGCAAGACAAAGACCCCTCCTAGTAATCATTAAACCATTAGCATGGTGATGGTCAGATGATCCAACATCATGCTCATCACCATGTATATCAGTCCCTTCTAACTCACAAAACAGATCCGAGTCCATATTAAAAAAGAAATGGTTTTTTTAGAAAAATAGTTAATGCCCATTTTTTAAATATTTGAAAACAACTGATATATATATACATATATATATTATATGATTATAACCAGAATTTATCTATTTTAATCATCATATCCATCCTCAACTTGGTATATGAAAATTTCAATATGTTTATATTCCTCCCTAGTATCATCAATTTCCAAAAATAGTTTTAGTTCCATCATCTCTTTTCATTTAAAATTCATTTGTTACATCAATATCATCATTGTCACCATAAACCCTTAACTATGGGGTGTTATTATCAATATTCATGTGTCTTTATGGAAAATATGTATTTGGAGTAGTATCTTGAAAATTTTAAATTTCATTCACTTCAGCAGAACCACATTCACATTGAATAAATTGATATTCCGTATATTTCATTTTTATTATGCTCTATCAATAATTTAACTCCCTTAAAGTAGCCCAATAATTTCCATAATAAATTTAATGTTCCTAATGATCCAATAATAATGTTTCATTTAATATAAGAATGATTTTATATTTAACATCACTGATTCCATGGCTCAGATGAACATGCAATACTCTCTCAGAAACCAACCACTGACATTTAAACATTATTTTTTAATTTTTTACCAGATTACAATGTTCAATTATTTCTTCTATCATGCTCTAAAAGGAAACCTAAATTTCTCTATGATCTAATCCTCTTAAGAGAAAATAAAAATTCCTTTTTTATATTTCCCATTTCAATGAGTATGAATTTAAAACCATTCACCACATATTCATAATAATTATTGACCATTTTGGTTGGTGGGTTACTCAACAAACACAATTGATTTCCAATTTTATAAGAGATTCTGATTATTCAAAATTTGTAATAAATTTATCAATATAATAATTAATAAATTAATTTCTTATGTTAAACCATAAATAATTTATGTTATCAGTTTTTGAAAATATTAGGAAAAAATTATTTTTCCGACATTCTTGAAATGTACCTATTGTAATTTGTGGAAGTTGTTTATAAGTTTTATTATAATATAGTGTAAAAATAAAATAATATTAATTTAACATAAAAAATATTATAGAATAGGTGATAGGACGAATCATAGTAAAATGGTGTCATTTCATCTCAGTTGAGTAGAACATTTGTATATGCGTCATGATGTTCATCATCTGAAATACATTATTCATTATCTCCACCTATGCCATGTTTAGGATGATTAAAAACCAAAAAAATTGTCAATTTTATCATAGACATTTCCCTTCCTACGTCCAAGTCATTTCTATTTTCAGGGATATTTATTTTGAAAGGAATGAGAGTAGAAAAAATAAATTTCCTTTTACAAATAATATTCTTCAATTGGTCCTTCAACAAATGTTTTTTATGTTTTTTCCTTCAATTTCGTCATGAATCTCTAGAATGTATAAATAAATCAGAATTATATAAGACCTACATATTTTTATTATTCTAAAAAATATAATATCAAATTTTCCATTGATTCAATGAAAGCTGGTGGGAATTGTTTTTTCAAATTTACATAAAATAAATATAACTTCTTATTGTAGCCTACTTAGTGCGTCATAGTCTATTGTCTCTGTACAAATGTCTCAAAAAATATGATATGTCTATTAGCACATCCCAAATCATATAATTCAACAAAAATATTAGTCTAGTTATGATAATTCATTCCATTATAACATGATAGTCATGACTTTTTAATCGGGTAATGTGACCATTTCTGACACATCTAGAAAAAATGGATACATAACCATATAAAAGTCTCAAATCATAAATACACTGGAAAAATAAAAATTTATTTTAATTGGAAATTGTATAATTATATTTTGGATTCTTTAACATCTATGATATAAAATTTTCAAATACTTTAACTTCCATTCACCTGTAAATTTTGGGAGGATCTAGTCACGCCATTACATTATCTTTTCTCTTAACTTGTATATCAAAAATCTTATAAAATATATTATCAAAATTGTTCTTATCAATATTCATGACATCTAACATGTGACATAAAAAAAATCAGATCAATATTCTAGATCCCCAAAAATGCCTCATTTATCAAATTTTGTTCTTTCCCAACACCATCAATTTTTTTTGGTTTATAGTTTATCCAAATATAATGGGAGGTACTAAAGAGAAAAATTATTTCCACTCCATAATGGATATAATATTTAGAGGTCCACCTCTTTTAATTGTTCCTTTTCCAAATTGATATTTGTTCCCACTTAAAGTATCATCGGTTAGAAGATATATTTGATGATACTCGAAAAAAAGGATTCTTCCATTGATGATAAAAATGATTTTCTTTCTCTCGTATTGTATGGAAATGATTATGGAACATGTTTACTCTAGCTAGATAACATTACATAGGCTGGTAAGTCACTAATTGTCCACATCAATGTACCTTTCATTAGGAATTTTTTTTTCACAACAACATCATATGTACTGACACCATTACTCCACAATAAATTTAACTCATCAATCAATGGATTCAAATAAACATCAATATTATTTTTTGGATGTCCTGGAATTAATAAGTTCAAAAAGATATATATATCGTTTATCAACAACCAAGGAGGTAAATTTTATGGAATTATAAACACATTCAAACATGAAAATTATCTATCGTAAGAAGAAAATGGATAGATATAATTAGTAGAAAGACCTAATCACACATTTTGGGCTTATGAAAAAAAAGATAGATGTACTTAGAAAACAATTTCTCCATAAATCACCATCTGAGGGATGATTTAATCTTTTACTAGTATAAATATAGGTTTTGGTCCATGATAGCAATGATGATATGTTTTGGGACACAAATAAATGCTTCAATATCGGTGTAAGTCAGAAATAACTAAACTATTTAATATGAATAAATCTTGACTTCTCTAATTGAGCCACTTTTTACCTTGATTTTCCACATTTAGGGAAACTATCCAAAAATTCACTTTCTCCATAATATTAGATGCAATAATTTGAACATTCATGATTCTTCTGATAACCAAGACCCATATATGAACTAGCCTCTTGCTCTATTTTAATGTCTTAGGCAACACATTTTCTTTAGGTAATAGTTCTTTAACCAAAGATAATATCTATATAAAATATCAATTTGACATTCAATTCTATAATTTAATAGCCACAATTTTTTCATCCTCTTAAAATTTTATTATCTTGAAACTAAGATAAAAGGAATCCTCAATGGACCTCAACAAATCATAAAATAGAGATGGTTCCAACTCAATTGTTACGTCAATATCATCATGATTTTTAGTTTTTTGAAAAGATAAACATACCACATCATGTGTTAAATTTTGAAACTATGATGGATCTAGAACCGAATTATTAGTATCTTTTCCAGAATGGAGTTCACAATGTTGATACCAAAAAAAATAATCTGTTCAAAAATAAAAATACAATAGATGACCCTTAATATTTTCAAATGATTCAAATGTCCTCAGATCACATTTCATACATGGACACCTAATTTTCCATTCTAAAATAAATTCTAGTTTTGATGATTCAAATGATACGAAAGTTTGAATACCCTCGATATATATAGAATTTATACCATAATTCTTCGGATCTATTTGATGATTTATGCATTAATGATCATCTAATAATTACAAGTTTTTAATTCTTTGTTCAATATTTCACTAAAAAATACAATATACTTAATTTTTTCATGATTCATTTGATATTATAAAAACAAAATCCAAAAAGAAGAATTTTTTGGACAATTATTTATAAAATCTCTAAATTATTAGTGGTTATTCCTAATTATTAGTACTTATTCCTTATAATTATCAGTTATTTATAATTATTACTAATTTATACAAATTATTCCTAATTATCGCGAACTATTACTAATTACCACTAATTATTACTAATTATTATCCAATAAAGTATGTGGTTGTTTATAGCCTGATTTCTCTTCTCATGATGTTGCAACCACAGAAGGTGTAATGAAGAAGCTTGTGTTACAACCACTCTATATTTCAATGATTCAAACAAATTGTCTATTTCAATATGAATGGAGAGTAAATGAGGGTTACCTAGAGGTTCACATCTCTGGAAGATGGTGGGAATCTCTGATAGTTAAAATGAAAATGATAGTGGCATAGTTCTGCCTTCTCACAATGACATGGTTCATGGTGGGAAGAAGATATTTTCTAGGAATGTGGAAGATATGACGGTCCCACCACAAAGAAGTCCGAGAAAAGTCTATTCTTATATTCTAAAGCTGGTGACTACTAGGTCTTCTGTTCGGAAGGATGTATGGGATTTTCAGTCCTCTGAGGAGTTTCTATATTTAAAGAAGTTAAATCTTTGAAAGAAGTATACAAATATTCTAAAGCACTATGAAAGCTCAGATTGTTAATCAACTTCTATAGAGGAAGAAATCTATCATAGATGTGTTGACGAGTCGGATTTTTATGATATGTAGTTTTATTTTCTACCGTGAAGTACATTCTTGATGTACTTTATTTAATTTTAATAAATGGTCAGAGGATTTCCTCTGATTTAGCTTTTATGGCATCACTAATTATTATAAATTACTAGTATTTATTACTAATTATTACAAATTGTTACTAATTATCCCAAATTATTACTATTTATTACAAATTATTTCAATTTATTACAAATTATTTCTAATTATTACTAATTAATAATAATTAATAATACTTATTACTATTTATTACAAATTATTACCAATTGTTGGTATTTATTACTATTTATTTCTATTTATAAGGATTTATTTCTATTTACTACTTTTTATTACTAATTATTACAATTTATTAATATTTATTACTATTTATTACTATTTATTATTAATTAGCGAAAATTACAGATAATTACATCTAATGACTGATAATTATTATAATTTAAGACAAGATATTACTATTTTTTACTATTATTTCTTATTATTACCAATTATTAATAATTGTTACTAATTATAGAAAATTATAACTAATTACCACCAATTATCACTAATTATAGCTAATTATTAGTTATTAATGCTAATTACTACTAATTATACCTAATTATTACTAATTATGACTAATTATTCCTAATTATTTCTAATTATTGAAAATTATTGCAAATTATCCTTATTTATTGCTATTGATATCTATTTATAGTGATTTATTACTAATTATTATGATTTATTGGTATTTCTTGATAATTATTACTAATTATTTCTATTTATTGTTATTATAGATAATTATTTCTAATTATAATTAATTATCGTTATTTATTACAAACTACAATTAATTATTGATTTTTATTACTAATTATTACTAATTATAGCCATTTATTTGTAATTATGACTAATTACAGCTATTTATTCCTATTTATTACTAATTATGTCTATTTATTAGTATTTATTACTAATTACCACTATTTATTCTTATTTATTACTAATTACGGCCATTTATAACTTAATACTGTGGATTATCTCTAAATATTCCTAATTATAGCTATGTATTACTAATTTCCGTTATTTATTACTAGTTTTCAGTTATTTCCAATATTTATTACTATTTATTAAAATTGATTTCTATTTATTAGTATTTACTAGTATTTATTACAATTTATTACAACTTATTACAATTTATTACTATCTCTTACTATTTCATACAAATTATAACTAATTATTAATATTTATTACAACTTTTTACAATTTATTGCAATTTATCGCAATTTATTACTATTTATTACTATTTATTACTATTTATTACTATTTATTACTATTTATTATAAATTATTACTAATTATTAATAATTATTATCAATTATTATTAATTTTTTCTATTAAATACTAATTATTACCAATTATTACTATTTATTACAAGTTAATACAATTTATTTATATTTATTAATATTAATTACTACTAATTACTATTTATTATTATTTATTATTATTTATTTCTAATTATTAAAAATTATTTATCATTATTACTAATTATTAGTAATTATTTCTATTTATTCATAGTTCTTACTATTTACCGCTATTTATTACTAATTACCTCAAATTACCACTAATTACCGCAATTCATTACTAATAACTGCTTATTATTACTAATTATCGCAAATTATTATTAATTACCACTAATTATTCTTAATTGCTGCTAATTACCGCCAATTAGTAATAATTATTACTAATTACTACTAACTATTACCAATTATTACAAACTATTACTATTTGTTACTATTTATTACAAATTATTTTTATTTATGACTATTTCTTAATATTTATGACTATTTATTACAAATTATTACTATATAAACTATTTTTTTATTATTTTTATTAACTAACGGCAATTACTGCTAATTACCCCTAATTGTTTCAATTTATTACTATTTATTAGTATTTTTACTCTTTATTTCTAACTAATAGTAAATAATACATAATATTACTAACTAATACAAATTAATATAAGTTTATACTAATTACTACTAATTAATACTAATTAACAATAATTTCATGTAATTATTATTAATTAATGACAACTAAAACAAATTATTACAAATTTATTCTATTTTCTTTTAAATATAAATATCAAATGTTAATAAAAAACATACTTGTACGTATAAATAATTCAAAATAAAACAATCTAAATCTAATTTATGTTAATTAAAGATAACAAATAATAATTTTAACTAATATAAATTAAAATAAATTAACCAAAATCTGAAAGTTACAAATAAATACCTTAAAACTGAATCATTCTTTGGAAGAATGTCCTGGAAATTGGTACATTTTAAAATTTCAAAGTTTAAAAAAACTGCAGAGAGAATTATGATAGGAGAGAAGGAGAGAAGAGTTGAGTGGATTGTGAAATTGGAAAAAATCTAATGGGGTATATATAGGTTCGATCATTTACGACGGGGGTATTTGCTACCAGACCCATTTTAAAATACTATCTTTTTGACATATTATTTGTGATGGGCCATCAAAAATATTGTTTTCTAGACAGTACCAATCATAAATTGTTCACCAATTTTTAATTGAAGCGGTGGTAAAAGATAAAATTAATGACATGTCTCATCACAAATACCGTCATGAAGACAAATTATTTGTGATGGTCCATCGTAAATAGTATCTTACTGACATATTATCTACAATGGGGTCTAAACACTCATTGTAAATACTTTTGTCACGCTAACACACATATGGAAAACTATATGTATTTGCGACGGTTATATATTCTTGTCGCAAATAACACGTCACAATAAGTCATTTTTTTCATTGTAGAAAATTCATTTCTTATTTTATTTTACGAAAGAAAAATATTTGAAAATATCTACAAAAAATATGGAATCTGAATATTGGATGTTCTAGTCATATGATTAGAGACTATTTAAGATTTAATTATCTTATAAAAGTGTATGGATGAGAAGCCAATTTCAATGATAATAAAAAAGAAAATATTATTAATCTTTGTAAAATTAGTAACTATAAGTCAACCCCTATTTCTAAAGTATTATTTATTAATTGTTTAAAATTTAACTTTCATAGCATTTCTCAGTTTTTTGACCTTGGTTTTAATGTTAAATTTGAAAAAAAATGCTTTTATGATTTGTGATTCCAAACATGATTTAGTGTTTACATATTCCAGAAATGATAATGATTATTCTATTAATTTAGATTCCATATTCTCTCAAAATGCATCATTTTTAGGTTCTTATCATTGAGCATCTTGTCTACGGAATAGAAGACTAGGCCACTCTAGTATTTAATCATTTAAATAGCTAAATAAGATGGGTTTAGTCAAGGATATACCCAATCTATAATTCTGCAAATAAAAAGTGTTCAATCCTTGTCAAAATGGAAAGCAACACAATATAAATTTGAAATTAAGGAAAGAGGTCTCTACCACTCAACCACTAGAATTTGTTCATTTTTCATTATTTGAACCATTTTGGTTTTCTAGTTTATCATTTAAACCTTATGAATATATTATTTCTAAGGATTATTCAATATCTACATGGACATTTGTTTCTTCCTCAAAAATTTAAAGCACCTTCTTCCTTTGAAAGATATGTAAATCAGTAGATAACCATAGTTGACTCACTATCAAAACCTTGGAACGTTATCGTGAATGAGAGTTTGAGAATAAATTGCTTGAATCTTTCTTCTCACAATATATTTATACTCACAATTTCCCTACATGATGAACACATAAAAAAAATTGGATTTTCAATGGAAAAATAATAATCTTAAAGAAATATCATGAACTATGATCAGAGAATATGACTTTCCTAAATAATATTGAGTTTTAGTTGATAACTCTACTTTTTATTCAATAAATATTGTTCTTATCCTTAATATGCTGAAAAATAATTCATATAAATTATTGAGTGGAAGAAATCCCAAAGAACATTACTTTAGGGTTTGTGGATTCAATGTCTACTTTCAAAATACAAAATTCAATCTAGAAAAAATTCACTAAAAATATGTGAAGGAATTTTTCATTGTTATTCAACCATTAGTAAATCTTATCATGTCTTTAACAAGAAATATAAATTTTTGGAATAAACTATTTATGTCACATTTGATTAGATTGCGCCACATTAATAAAACATAATATATAAAATCTTGAGGATGATATGTAATGTTCGAATATCAATGATACCTCTAATGTTTCTAGTCATTCTGATGACTCATTTGACAAATATACCTAAAGATACCGTGTACTCATTCCTCACCTAGAATTATTCTAATAGTAACAAAGTACTTTAGTATCTAGAACCGTTAATAATTATCCCAATGATGTTTTCATAGAAGATCTAGATAATGTTACTCAAACCCAATCCTCACTAAGAATCCAATTTGAACATAATGAATTTTTGTCATAGTGTGAACCTTATAATATCAACAAAGTAATAAATAATGAAAATTGGGTTATTTCAATGAAAGAATAATTGAATCAATTTGAAGGAAATAATGTTTGAGAATTCATAAAAAAGATAAAAACTACATGTCTGTAACACCCCATGATTTTATGGAATATTTTTATTAAAATAAATTTATTAAATTTACTATCTTTCATTACACACTTAATTAAATTTATCATGTGTTACATGAAAAACCAAATTTTCTTGCATTACATGCTACACTGAATTTAAATGAAATGTGGCATAATATTAAAATATTATTACTTAATATGAATTTTATCGCCTAGCCATTGGAATTAATGTTATGAATAATATTAACAAAATATTGAAAATAAATCGTCTAAAAATGTTTGTAAAATATGTTTATTGATGAAAAATTAATTAGAAATGAAAATAAAAACCATATGAATATTAGAAAATATTCTTATAAAAGATAATTTTTTTTATACACATAAACGTTTGGCATCATCAAATTAGAAATATAAATTTTGTTGAATTATTTAAAGAAAATTTATATAGCATATATCCAGTCAAATGATTATCAATCATCTTTTGTTTTTATGCAATTAATAAGAATAAATACAATTTTATGCATAAAAATTATATGTTTCTAATAATTAGTGTATTCACCTTTTTCGTACTCATATAAAAATTAAATTTTACCAATTATTGAAAATTTATTTGAAATAAAAATATTTTTTTAATCTAAATTTCAATATTATCTTGGCAAACATTTTTTTTAATTTTCTAAAAAATAAATTTTTCAGTGAATAGTGAAATATATTGGTTTTTATTAAGAATTTTACATGCATTCAAGGATTTTAAAAATATATATTTTTTAATATTGTTTTAAAAGTAAAATTAGTTAAATTATGTATCCATTAATTAAATTTAGGTGTTTTAATCGATTTTATATTGAATTTTTATATAAAAATCTTTTAAACTTTCGAAACATTTCTCTTTAGAAAACATCTTTTTTATTGCCCTACTAGGATTAATTTTAAATTAAAATTGTTAAATTCAATGATTGTTTTTTTTAAAATGATTTCCATAATAAGAATGATCATAATATTTATTATATAATGGGTTCAACATAATTTTTTTACCATAATGAATAATAAAAATAATAAAAAATTAATTGCCATGATAAAGGTGAAAATGGGTTTAACAAGGTTCAAACTAAAACATTATCTGTTAAAAGGACCAATAAACTTTTAAAAACTAATTTTATAAAAATATCTCAACTATATATCATTCATTATCTATAATGATCCATTTTTTTATCCTTTTTGTATAATAAAAATGTGTTTACATAACTTTTTTCAAAATTTACAAGTGGGACACTCAACTCACTTATCAAAGGTCATCTAGTATCCTCTCTAGTTCACACATCCAAAATAATTTATTAATTCCAATACATTCTAAAATACATTACATACATATCTAATATCATCCTAGAATCCATATTTGGAACGTAAATCAAATATAGGAAGGATTTTGGTGCAAACACAACGAGGTTACATGAAAAAGAGGTAACATTCTTCAACGAGATTTTATATATTATTTCTCCCGCCATATCAATGAAATATTATTAAATAATAATAATATAATAAACATAATATATTCCTAATATATATGTATGTTATTATAATATGTGCAAAACCTAAATACATCTCCCCTTCCCTCAAATGAGAAACAATAATGTCGCTCGTGTGTACAGCAGGCGACCTCCTCACGAACCAATGTGACACATTTTGCATCAAAACCTCTCACAGTTGGGTTTTGTAACATCCTGACCCCAGTTACCCAGAGTCGGTGCATTATTTTAATAAAGTTACATGATTACAAGGAATCAAGTCCCGAAGGACAGATCAGTTTAGCAGTCTTGGAAAATAGATTACATACATGAATGTTACATTACACTTTAAGACGTACAAAACAACATAAATAATCTTTATGAATTCCATTATTCCCTTGGATTAACCCTGCATATCAATCACAATACACTTCTTGGAATCCTAGGAAAAATAAAACATAGAAAGGGGTGAGCTCAAATGCTCAGTAAGCATAAGAAATACAGCGGAAACTTTCATAAATAAGCATAAACATTTAAGGCAATGTATAACTAAAACAAAAGCTTTTTAAACTTGAACTTCATCATAGTATTAAAAAAATAAAATGAAATAATGCCATTTACTTATTCACATGGATATTATACTACAAGAATAATCACATGAAATATCACTAACCACTTTCATAATGATGTAATGCATAATGCCGAACTTTAATTTCTATGTCAAGGCCTCGTGCCAAGACCTAAGGGATAACTGTAACCCGAACCCAACCTGGAGAGCCTCTATAATCGGAATCCACCCTGGAGAGCCTCTGTAATCGGACTCCAACCCGGAGTGCCTCTAATAACCGGACACCAACCCGGAGGGTCTGCTATAACCAGACCCCAAACCGGAGGGCTTACTTTTCCTGGTCCCCAACCCAGAACATACTAGTCCAATAAATTAATCTTAAGAAGAGGATTAAATATAAAAAAACATTCGTATTAAAAATAGCATACGGAATGTCAAAACATTAATCATAACCCATTTATTGCATAAAAAATAACTCATCCATAGTAAAACATATCACAAAACCTTAAATACAATATGGATGATTTGTATCATAATAACTCAACTTCAAATAAGCTTAAAATCCATCAAAGGATGTTGACATAGATAAAAATCAAAACTATTTGAGAGAAATGTACCCTTTTTTTGAAATAATTTAAAAGTAACATAATTATAAAAGGAATTATTTACTTTGAAAATATCCTTATAAGACTGTAAAGGAAGCTTCTAAGATTTTATAATGGTGGAAAATAGCCACACCCACCGTATAAGTTAAAAAAAGACATTCTTACCTTAAATCTATCGAAAAGGTTAAAAGGACCTTATTTGGAAAACGACGGAATGATTACTTTATAAACCTATTATAAAAATTCAAAAACGGGTATAAATGAATTTAACCCCTATTCTGTAAAATAGCAAGAATGTTTTGAAATACGTTCATATGAAACTTGGATGTGGATGATAAAGAGGTCCCAGTAGATAATTACGTATAGACAACCTCGGATAATGAAGAGATTATAAAATAACCCTTACCAATTTGGTAAATTACAAAACATACACCCCATGAAAGAGGTATCATATATTGAATATGTAAATACACATAAATTAAAGTGTATTACACAAAGAATACAATTATGGGCAGTTCATACACCACACAAAAGATAATAGTGGCAATATGGTACGAATCTCACGGGAATAAGAAGTGAGACGAAAACCCCTAACCTTGTACTTTTCCTTGGTTGACGTTAGGTTAAAATCCTTTATAATGGTGAAATAATTGATATTAAATTATACAAGAATCATATATATTAATATGATATCATATATGATCTTTTAACATTTCTTTGTTAATAAAATCTTAGTATTATCGTCATTTCGGGTGTTAACTTACTCATTTTATTTTATATGTTTTGTGACATATGTCATGTTTATTATGGATAAGTTGTATCTTATTCATATCCATAATGATATCAATTCCTCAAATATTATTTTCAATCATCAAATGAGAGTTAGAATAGAATGGATACGATGGGGAATAAATCTCAACGCGTCTGTGGAGACGGTAGTCAGTACGTACGCACGAGCGACAATATCATTATTTTGATATTAAAATAACATATAATTGAATGGTATATCATATATACAGAATAATTATCAATTTATATCTGTTATTTACATGAATTATACATCATTATTATACCCATATAAATAATAATATATTGAATAACAATTACACCACGACGTGGAGACGGTAGGCCGTACGTACACACGTATGATGACATGTCATTCAAGGGAAGGATATAATAATGAATTTGTTTGTTACATATTTATAATAACATCACATTATATATACGATACTGGATTTATTATTTTATAATGGAAATAATAAATAAGGATGAAGTTGAAGAAGAAAGGAACTTGAAAGAGGGTGGTGAAAACATTGCTTTTTTCGTCGGGTACTTCTTTTTTATTTGATCAAAAGGGATCATTAGGAAGGCTTTATGATCAAACTATGGACTCTAGGATGAAGTGAGGGAATTTGAGAGAGTATTTGGTCAGGGTTTGGCCGAACCAAAAGGCTTTGAAAGTGTGATTAATTGGTTAGAATTTGGGTACTTTTACAAGGGAGAGGAGGGGGTCTTTAGAAAAAACTTAAAGTATTAATTTATAATAAATTCATATTCGTTTTATAATGGTTAAAAAGTGTATTATTCAAATTATAATGTGTGTATGGTTCTAAATAATTTAAAAAATAGATTTTAGACAGGTTTGGGTCATTATTTTATCCTTTTCTTTTAGTTTTAACTCTTAGTTAATTAATTTGACACTTACCATGTCACATTGTATTTTTATATTATATAGTAAATAAACTCACTATATACATTCAAGAGAACCCCAAGTGGTCCATTAATGATACAAATATCATGATAAAAGTCCTTTTTCCGAACCTTAGATTTTTAGGAATTTAATATCAATTAATAATATAATATTTGTTTTAAAAACTCTTTTATGTCAATTTCGAAACTATTTGGTATTTGATTTTTGTGAAAATCATAACAATATGATTTCTTCTAAAAACGTTTGTTAAATCAATACTAACTTGTAATATTAACCTATAAAATTATTGAAATTCAATAAAAGTCTCAAATTATATTTATTTGGGTATTTATAATATCAATTATTTTAATATTTCACTAATATGGTAATTACTTCATCATCATTGTGTGATAAGTAAATTAAATTATTTTATGTCTAAAAATTATAAATAAAATAAAATTATGTAGTAAATATTTTTATCTTTCTAATTATTATTTATAGTAGAAAATATAACATAAATAACACTATGTTAAAATTGGTTTTCTAGAAGATATATGCTTATGTCATTTTTGTATTTACTTTAACATAATTAATATAAGGTGTCATTATCACTTACAAGTGGATCCATGGGGTCTCAAAATTGACCCAAAGAAGCCCATGGTCGGAATGTATAACCCAATAGGGTTAAGACACGTTTTAGGGTAATTTATTATTATTATAATAATATATTTTTTTACCCTTATTTACCGGATTTACCCTTTAACCATGGTAAATAAAATATTTACCGAAGTAATTATTCAAAATGTCTAAAAATAAAAGATACCTATTAACACAATTTTTACATCCTGATTCTAAATATAGAGCCCATTTTTTCAAATTCAAAACACATAAGTGACAGAAATTAATTTAAAATTAATTCTTGATGTGAAAACAAAAAGCGTGTTTTTAAGAGATAATAACTATCAAAAGATTGACACTTATTTATATCCGGTTTAAATGTGAAATTATGCCCAATGACCAAAAAAAATTTAAATGGTAAAAATATATTCTAAATATACTTTAAAACCAATCAAATTAATAATTTATCACTATTAATTATTTTGATTAAAAAAGTTGTTTTTAATTAAAATTTAGTAATTTTCACTATTCATCAAAATATAAATGTTATCTGAAAAGTACCAAACTTTTACCGTAGGCTAATTTCGATATTCCAAATCCAAAAATGAAGTCCATTTTGAGAGATAAAATTTCAAAAAGTGGGTATTACTATTCATAACGACTACTTTGATTGGTTGTGGTGTGTTAGCATCTCGAAGTTGCATACAATGCAAGTTATTTCATTATTCAAAAGGAAACGTACCATGGAAGATTGGGGTGTTACTGGTTTGATAGTGGATATAAGTTATATATATGATATTTTAACATTATTTATCTTATCAAATTTTATATTACATATACATTCTTACATTCCATTCAGTAGGGGATGCAATAAACATCGTTCTTTGGTACGACGGACTACCGCCTTGCGAAGTGATGTGATTCATTTTCACTAACACCTTTCATTGAAGGTAATTATGGTCAATTTAATGAATATATGTGATATATATGTAATAAAATTATTATTTAGTTGTAATTTATTATTATTATTTCTATCATTTCAACTATTGAGAAAATGGAAACAAGGTTCATGCGTACGTATGACCCACCGTCTCTATAAATGATGTATTTCAATTTTTACCTATATCTTTTGTGGATTACTATTAATAAATATATAAGTAATATGAATTATATTTACATCATGTTGAACATTATGAATATTATTTAACCATGATTATTTTTAGAAGACCAAAAATTAAAAATCAACACATATACAGAAAACAAAACAGTAATTACCCGAAACAAGATTTTAATAACAAATTATAAATAAAAATACAATAAAATTAAATAAGAAAATTAGATAAGTAATGATATATATTATTATGGTAATTTAATGTATTTATAATAAACATATATGTATTAAACATGTGGTTAAAACTTCTATGATGGATTTCAAGATGTAATGTTATAGATTTCTCTCTTAATTTTTTTTTGAGAAACAAATAATATTTATTGGATTTTTATTTTAAGTTGTGTATATAATTAAAATTAATTTATTTTATAATAATTATCCTTAAAATTATTTAGATATATATATATATATTCATTTTAATATCTCACTTTTATGCATTTTACAGTTCAAAAGTTACAAAAGTGTGAAGGATATTTGTCTCAATTTTGATTATTTGAGACATATGTTGTGTTATACACCTATCTAAATTTTTTAGGTTTACATGAATCAAATTTGAAATATAATATCATTAAATTATTTTTTACTCATGATAATTTTTGTTTCATTTAATTTTATTCTTTCATGGGGATTATAATTTAATGTCACCAAACATGTAATGGTTTTATGGAACAATATCATCGTTTATTGGGATTGTTTTTTTCATTCTTAAGATGATGAAATAATATGATAAATATCTAAATAAACACATTAATTTAATTATCAAAGAGTATTTTCAGGATAATAAATTTTTTCAATTAATTTTCCATTATTTACTCAACATTATAAAATAATGGTTTTAAGAAAAATACACTTTTTTCTATCTTCAATTGAAAATCCTTTTTATTCCATATCCATGTTTTTAAATAATTCCTTAATTTTTTTTAAAAATTAATAAAAATGATTTACTATATAAATTTTACGAATGTTTTAAATTTATAAATCATTTTAAATGGAATATTCAAGTAATTTTCAAAAACAATTCCATTTGGATTTTACCAAAAATGTGAAAGGAATTTTTGTTTTAACCTATAAAAAATGAATGATATTTTCCACCATAAAGACCAACTCATTGTTTTTAAATATTATATTATATGTTTAAAATTTTACATTCAAATTAATGGATCCCAAAAAAAAATTATTAATTTTTTGTTTTAAAATGTGATTTATAAAATGTAAAGGGTATTTTCCTCAATAGTGGTTTTAAAAAATTTATAAATATTCCTTTATCAAATTCCAATTTTATTTTCAATGAAAAATATTTTGAAATTTTTTTATGTTTTAAAAGGTTTATTTAAAATTTTAAATGATTTTCTTTTAGAGAATACTCCAAGGGATCTTTAAAAATAATTTTCAATTTAAGATGACATCCTTTTATATTACATATGCCTTACTAGGAATACTATTGATTGATACCATGCCTATTAATTTTATGTATATCTAATACTTATGTTTCTAAAATTTTTATAAAAACCATTTATTTTTTAGGGGTAATTATATAATGAATAAATGATTTTTGTTTTCTGAACTCCATTTTCCAAACATGGGTTTACTTGTGATGATATGATGAGTGTTTTATGATATTGTCGCACACATAAGAATTGTTTTAATAATGAGATGAGTGGGACCATTATATTCAACAAGGGAATTAGGTAAATTTTTATATCTCATGAGATAATATTGGGAAATAAGTCGATTAGCTTGATCCAATATGGAAAATAGTTGAGTCTTATTTTATTATGGTAAATAGGTGTCTCTTATTTTACAATGTGAAATAAGTGATAATTCATGATCCACTATATTTATGGTATGGGTGTTTAACCTTGATATATGATTTTTTTTATATTTTTGTTATTTACACACTCTTATGACATGATCATATGGTTCATGATCGATTTATTATGATTTACCACTCTTACAAAAATGTTTTTTAAATAATAATTCTTTATTCCATTAATAATATTTATGATCTACAACATACTGGGAATAAGATTCATAATTTATCTTTATAATTAATACCATTTGTGATATTTTTTTTGTTATCTTATACTAGAATCTTTTATGTCCACAATTACTGAGAATCTGAGGTCACCCATTACTATATTTCCTTCCCCAGGTTATGAAGAAAGCTTTAAGTAGGTTAAGAATAAATGGAGTACTATGTTAGAAGATATTTATGGGAGGTTTTTATGGTCATTGAAAAAAATATTCTATATCATGTCTATAAAGACACTAAAATATTATGGACCCTGAGCATGTGTTAATGAAATGAATTTAGTATTCATCTAAAACAATGTGATATTTATGTATAAAAATTTTGGTTCATTACAGTTGGTATCATATGAAAGGTTTAAAGGACCTTGGGAAACGAGGACAATAAATCTTTAGTGAGATACTTATGGATATGTCCAAGGATATGTATGTGGATTTGTCTAGGGATATATATAAGGATTAGTATAAGGATAATAATAAGTATAAGAAATCATATTAGAATTTTGATAAAGGATACACAATGTTGTTTCCAAGAAATTATATCCATATATGGATAATAAATGTGGATATGGATATGAAATAGTTGTACAGAGGAGTAATATCTCCAAAATAGAGCATTTTTATGGACTCGATCACCACCTAGTGCATGAAAAAGAGCCTCTCTACACACCTATTTTAAAACTACATAGGGATTTGCTTTCGAAATTCACAAACTCTTTATGAACTATCATGAAACATTTGAATAGATGATGACCATAAATGACCTAGGTTAAACCCAATGTGTCATAGATTTAAAATAATTTGTAATTATTTTTAAATCATAGAAATTATTTTTTCATGATTATGTGGTTTCTAAATATGATTATTTTTTCTCACAATAAGTTTTCTGGTTTTAGTCATTATCAAGAATCATAAGGAATGAGGTTAACAATGGATTTGATAGATAATGTGTTGATTAGAAACACAATGGTATAATGTCTGGAATATGGGATATTATATTTTTTCTTTGTAATTTATAATGATATACGATTAACAACTATAACCCTAACCAACTCTCAGAGTCATGAAAGAACATAAAGATGAAGTTCATTGCGAGAATGGGTGTTGGGGACTATGGAAGAAAAAATATTGAGTTTCTTATATTTCAATAATGAGGGAAGAAAAACCCAAGTGATTATATTATAGGAAGGAGAAAATGTTTTGAGTGTGTAAAGGAAGGGAAAAAGGTAAGTAATTGATGATTAGAGATGTAAATTTTTCTTAACATAATGGATGAGAATAATGGTATCCTTAAGGTATCATTGATGGTTAAATGCATTAAAATTGGAAAATATGGGCATTAGACAAGTTAGCTTTAAAGGTGAAAATATCGAAATGAAAATAATTAAATTTTTATAAGTAATTGTTATATTACAGATTATTAAAACACTAAATATAAAATATACCTGGTATGTGCTATTATAATAGTATTATGTCATTTTAACGTAAGAACCATGATAAAATTTCGATTGATGAATGTTAATTCATGATTCATATTTCATATTTGTTGAAAATATGTATTAAGGAATAAGATAACGATTCATATTTGATTGTATATGAATGAAGTGGGATGAATTAAGTGTTTATGTATTGAAATTAAAGAATTATGTTATATTAATAATGAAATATATGAGAACTGTTAGGTATATTATTTTGTTATAAATTTTCAATAATATATGGAATAGTACTGATTAACATGAGAAATGATTTAATAGAAAGGAAATATTTTATGTAAAACACATGATTAAGGAATATAACAATTAATATGTTCCTAAATATGAGACAAAGATGTTAGGATAATGTGATGATAGATAAGAATTATCAAAAGTTGAAAATATTGATGACTTTGTAAATGATTGAATATTTGTGGACAAAGTGGTTTATGTTATAATTGATGAATATTATAACATTATTGGATTTATGGAAGACATTAAATAATATGTGGTTTTATTCAAGTAATGAAGAAGGATGTATATTTTAATTTTTCTTTATTTTTATTTTGGTTAGTATCATGTTTTAAGAAAATATGTGACCATGGTACTCACATATTTGGTATGTGACAATTTCCAGATACTATGTGATATTAAGAGAATCAAAATTATATTTTTATTTAAAATATTAATTAAATTATTTATAAATTTTGATTTTTTAAGGGTCAAAAGATTAACCACTCGTGGAATGGTCTAAGTAGAACTTTGGAAAAGGTTTTTGAGATTAATGTATTATTTCACTATATGATTATTTATTCATATTGGATTACCCATTAAAACCAATTTTTGATAATTACATGAAATTTAATAAATTTATTATCATTCTTTTATGGATCATATTATATATTAGTTCTTCAGGCATGAAAAATTCATCTCTTACTCTAATAGATGAATTTTATAATTAATCAAAGCACAACCAAAGGTGGAGATTATGTCTATGAAATGAAAATAAATAAAGTATTTCTTTTCATGAAAATTCCTCAACATTATGAAAAAAGATCTTGAAATAAAAACATTACCCAAGTACCTAAATTTCTGAAGAACTGAGTGTCTATTTACTCATCTTATATTTAGGGCTCTATCATCAGTAAAAAAAATTTATCATTAACATTTTTGTGATCAATGATATCTATCACATTCCATTACTATTTATATATTTCATCCATTTACAATATCTATAAAACCCCCCATTTTTTTCCTATTTGGAAACCAAGTTATGTGTTATTCAAGATGACCATCATAATTTATTTTCCCTCTTATGAAGAAAATTGTCTATTGTCTCCTTTTGTGATGTGGGTTTTTATGAAGAAATTTTCAAATATCAAAACTGCTGATCTTCAGTACAAAATTATAGGAAACAATTTTTAAGGGGTATAATTTAACACCCTAGTATTTTATGATTTTTTCAATTAAATTTAATCATTTTAATATTTTTAATTACAATCAACAACGATTTTATCTTGTATTCCATGCACCACTTAGTTTATCTTGAGTTACATAATACAATGAGTTTAAATGAAACAAAACATACAATATGAAATTTATTATTTACGATGATAATGATTTTTATAAGTTAGAATGGTGTTTGTGAATTGAAAAAACTAAATTATGAATATTTTTGGTTTACAAAAGTCATTTAACTAAATTATTTGGTGAAAATTAATTAAAAATTAAAATAATAACATTTGAAAATAATGATAATATTTTTTCTATAAAAACTATTTTCCTTTAACATACATGTTTTAACTTAATAAATTATTAAAAAAATTGCGATTAATTATAATTAAATTTATATATTATATATTAAATAATATATTTACTATTCATCTTATCTATTTTCTAGACAAGAGATATGAATAAATGATTTTTTTCTTAAAAATTATATTTTATTGAATTCAGTTTTTTCTGTTTGAAAACATATATTAAAATAAATTTTTACAAGTTTTAGAAAATTTATTTTATAAACCAAGATCCATTCAAAATATATATATTTTAAAATTATATTGGAGTTATTTTTTAAAAAATTTATGATGAGATAAGTGTTATATTGAATAATTAAAATACTTGTTTTTATTACGAATTATCTTTTTGTTTACAACATTTAAAAACATCCAATTTTTTAAATATGGGTTTATAAATTTTTTTTTAAATTATAAATATAATAATACAATTTCTTTTATTAGAATAAATTTTATATTTAATATTTATATAAAATCTTTATAATCATTAGAATCTTTTCTCTTTTGAAAATCACATTTTCATCGGGTCTCGGTCATTAATTTTAAATTAAAATTTTTCCCTTATGTGAATAAAATTTATGAAAATATATTACATATTAGTAATATGAGTAATATATATTATATAATAAGTTCAACTTAATTTTTACCATAATGAATAGTAAAAACAGTAAAAAAAATTAACTATGGTGGTAAAAATGGAAATAAGATTACTGAGGGGTTAAACTAAAAATATATGGGGTAAATGGACTAAAAACATGTAAAAAACCATGTTTATGAATATATTTTGATATTATATCTTCTATTATAGAGAAATATTAAATTTTCAATCCATGTTCCATGATAAAAACATCAGTACACCTTTTTCTTTTCAAAAATTAAAATTATGCCACTCACCTCACATATAAAATGCCACCACCTCTCATATTCACTTAGAACTTGAAAAAACATTTAGTTCAGAATATACCATCCCAAAATAACTTCCTAAAATATCTCTTAAAATCATAAAATACTCATTTCTTTAAAAAATCTAAACTTGGAAGTAGTTTTGTTCAAACCCATTGTGGTTACCCGAACAAGAGGAAATTTTATTCAACGAGCATTCTTTTATTTCATGCCCCTCATTAAAATATTATTAAAGAATAATAATTTAAAAAACTAAGTTTCTTAAATATAATTATATTTAGTTATAATATTGTAAAGATATCCATCCGCTGACTTTTCCCTCAAATGAGGAATGGTAACGTCTCTTGTGTGGACAATGGGCTACCATGTCGTGAACTGTTAAAACACATTTTTCATAAACACCTCTAATAGCTGGATATGATGAATGATATTATGTATATAAACATATGATATTTTTAGAATATAAATACTTTTATAATTATTGAATCACATATACCTTCTAAATTTCCATTTCGCAGAGGATTAAATAAAATCATTCTTAGGCATGATATGTTACTTTCCTGTGAAGCGATGTGAGTATGTTTTCACTA
The DNA here is from genome assembly GCA_963277665.1 of Viscum album. Taxonomy (NCBI): domain Eukaryota; kingdom Viridiplantae; phylum Streptophyta; class Magnoliopsida; order Santalales; family Viscaceae; genus Viscum; species Viscum album. The sequence continues at coordinate 2,061,013,251 of OY728132.1, forward strand.
ACACATTACATGGATGGTGGTTAGGGTGAATTTAATAATTTTTTGTAATATATATGAAATAAAAATTATTTTTTAATTTTAATATATTATTTTCCTTCTTTCATTTCATTTATAAATAACGTAGATAATGTTCATGCATACATACGTCCTATTGTCTCCAAAAACGATGCATTTCATTTTCTATATCATACATTTATGTATTAACATAAATAAATATGTAATTAATGTATATATATATATGATATTTGTTAAATATTTCAAATTATATATATTTTTTATCCTTAATAAAATTAAGAGAAAAAAATCAAAATGTACACAAATATCAAAGAAATTATTACCCAAAATGTGATTTTAATAAATAATTGTTAATAAATAAATAATATAAGGTCATAAGTAAGTAATATATGATTTTATATTTATATTTATTTCTATTTATTATATTTAAAATAATTTTTTTTTATTATACCATAGGTTCAATCTTGTTTGATGGAATTCAAGATTTATAGTAAGGGATTTCCATCCAATTTTTATTTTCTATGAGACACATGCCATATTTATCATGTGAAAATTTTATGTGGGTACAAAAGGTGAATGAATATATTTTGATATTATTCTATAGAAATTTATTTATAATTACATATCAATTTCATTACCTCTCTTTCATGGGATTTACAGTTCAAAAATTACCAAAGCTGTAATGGATTCTTGTCTCCATTTTTCATCACTATGATCTTTATTTTGGTATGCACCTATATTATATTATGATTTTTATTTAAAACAATGTTAAAATGTAATATCAGAAAATTATTTATTATCATGATCATATTTTATTTCATTTAATGTAATTATTTCATGGGGATTACAATTCAATGTTACCAAAGTGGTAATAGTTTTACGGTGCAATCTAATTATTTATCAGGATTATATATGTTTATTATTCCAAAGATATAATGTCGCGGACCTCTCTGGTCCATTCCTTTGTGAAAATATGGTGTCTGAGGTGTTTCGGGAGGTCAAACTGACTAATCCCCAACACTTTTCTAAATTTCCAATTCTATGAAAAGTGTCATTGGTAGCATTAGGTGAACAGTGCAATGGTATCCTTATATGAATAGTTTCATCGATAGGCTTATTTGAATAGTGCAACAGTGAAGTTCCAATGGTAACCTCTTTCTTTTTCCAAATTTCATGTTCAGGAACAGTGTTTCCAGAACAGTGAGGTTCTAATGGTAACCTCTTTTCTTTTCCAAATTTTGTGTTCCTGAATAGTGTTTTTAGAACGGGGAGGTTCCAACGACGAGTTTTCAGTAGTCAGGTTCATGAACAGTGTTTCCATAACAGTAAGGATCCAACGGTGTGGTTTCAATGGTGAGGTTAATGAATAGTGTTTCTAGAACGTCGAGGTTCAAATGGTGAGGTTCATGAATAGTGTTTCCAGAATGGTTAGTTTCTAATGGTAAGGTTTCAAAGATGAGGTTGATGAACTTTGTTTCTAGAATGGTGAGGTTCCAACGGTGAACTTCATGAACAATGTTTTTCCTTTTCCAAATTTCGAGTTCGTGAATAGTGTTTCTAGCTTCCAACAGTTCGCCCCTTTGACAATTCCATTGACAAAAAATGCATTTAAAGTCTTGTTTAAAAGATTTTAAGGCCGATTCAAAGGCCATAGCTCCTATATTAATTTTTCCTAAGGATCAGGATGCTTTTACATGGTCAAACCGTCTGGTTTAATGTGATCCTCTTTTAATGGAAAATACAGTGTATCTTAAACCGTTGCTCCGTTAAATCTTCTAATGGGATGAGATATCTTCCTTCGTAGTTCTTCCACCTTATTGTCAGTTGTGAGATGCTCAAACCCTTCATTCCATTCAGTAGGAGTTATCAAATCAAACTTTCCTCTATAGATTGGTTCCCCTTTGTTTTGATGCAAACAAGTAGTATCAATCAATCTTCGATAAAAGGTACGATCTATCGCCATTATTTTGTTTTTTATCCTCCTGTTTCTACTTGTCCTTTTATGGAATTCTATCTCCATGTTTCTAATGGTATTTTCTTGGGTGTTTACTAGTGTGGTGGTGTCTCTACATCCTTTGGTTGATATAGTTTTCGTGGGGGGAGGAGATCGTAACCTGTTGTGTGGCTCGTTCTCTTATAATAAACATCATGAACCATTTGAGGTAGGGGATTAATTGATTCTCTTTTCTTTTATGTACAATTTTAGAGTTAGTATGTTTTATCCCACTGGATCACAATTGAATTGACATAATAAATATTTGAACCAGATAAATAAATTGACAACCATTTTATGTTATTGCCTCTTGTATTTCTAAATAGGGTGATATCTACGCTTTCTCTATTTATCTTTTCATTCTTGATGGAAATTGGTAGAGAACATAAATATGGAATTAATTGATAATTGTTTGGCTATAGATAAAGAGTCATGTAAATGAATCTGGTTCTTCTTATTGTAATTTTATGTTTATCAAATTGATGCAGTAAGTATGTTTAATTATTTATTATAGCTTACTGTTTAGGTTTCTCAATGTTGGATCCTACTAATAATAAATTGGTTAATCTAAGATGGATTAAAGACCTGGTTGTTTGATAAAAGACAATTCTTTTTAGGCTTCTGTGTTACCCCCTTTATTGTTTGAGGATGAAAATCCTAATTATTATGATTTTTGTTTTCTTCTTCTTGTGTAGCGATATGATCCTGGATGGTTGTTGTGATATGTGGGAGTTGGGAGGTCTATTGGTTGTGGCAGCAGTTGACACCCAAAGTGGCGAGATGCATCGGTTTATACATATGGGATTTGGGGAGGACACCATGGATGATGAAATGGGTTGTATGTGAATGTTTGAATGATTGATAATTCTTATTGGTTTTTTTATCTTGTTTAGTTTCCCCAAATCTCAAGGAATATGGTCTTGGATACCCTTATTTTGAAAAAGAAGAAGACGTGCGGGGTATGCCACATGCTTTCCATGTTTAACTTCTCAAGGGATGATGGGTCTTCACTCTTTCTATAGGAGACAAAGACTAGACGGGTAGTTCATCTACTCACCGTGTTGAGCCCCTTGTGTTTAGTATCATAGAATGTTTTTCTAGAATTCATACGAATATGGGAAAGTAATGTTGTAAATAAATAATTGAATAAATTAGGTTAACCCATGGGGTTGGAGCTTACAGGGATGCAATTCTAAAGACAGTGGACTTTGGGTGTGATGATAATGAAATAAATAAAGAAATTATTAATGGTTAATTAATGTGTAAATAATTAATTAACATAAAGTACAACTGATAAAAAAGGAAATTAATTAATGTAATTAATATCTTTAAATGGTTGGGTGCTTATAGAATACATAGTCTTAGAAGTGGCTGTTGGGAATCCGAGAGACGTTAACTACAGTTGATTCTGAGATAAGGTTATGCCCATAGTGTGATTGTGAGCTATATTATATTTTGTACCTTTTGGTTCTATATACACTACTCCAGCCCATCAGTTAGAGAAACTGGCACCCTAGGGATTTTTAGCCCTGCGGGTGTTTTCCCAAACATTCCAATGGGAGGATAGATGGATGACTACCCCCTTTGTCCCCACTCTATTCTCTTGGTAGTTACATGTGATGGTAGGCACAGTGGTTATTTTCCCTATATATGTGTGTAGAGGGATGTAATGTCTTGTGGTTATTAACACACATATATTATGAATATAATTTCCAATGGACTACTAAAGGTGTAACATGTAATGCCTATGATGTCTTGAGGATCCTTACTTAGTGTATGTGATGTAATCGCTTGGGGTTTAATACACGGCGTATGATACATGTTATCCGAGCTGTTGTGGCTCCCAGAATCTAACTGGTTACTTTTCTTACATGGACGTGGTGGTTTTCTGGCATGAGGTGCATGTTGTTAGGCTTCACCTAGGTGTCTACAGAAAATATTTTTGGAGAGAGATGCTTAGGACGTGCAATGTTGGGGAAAAGTGGAAAACCAATGGGGAAGTAGTAACGGGGTACCCTTTATATTATTTATTATATTATATACTCTTGTGTGTGATACTTGGTGAGAGTAGCCACAGTGAGGCTAGGAACTTATTATACCTTTTTAGGTGATGAGTTAGTTTCACTTGTTGTTCACTGTGCTTTAACACCCTTTCTTTACTGTTGCATGTGAGGCTTCAGGGAGGATCAAACTAAGTTTATTTTTATACTCACCCTACCTTTATATAAACTATTTTTTAGGTCACTTATAGAAGATTATAGATCATGCTGGTTTCTACTGGCAAGGGGTTGCAGGTACTATTTGGGCTTCGTGGTTGTTTTTGTTTTCACTTTCTTTTGGGTACTTCCAGTTTCCCCTTTTTGTTGTAGTAGTTTTGCAAGACATTGCATATGAGTACAATAGATTTCTATTATATTTTAGACTAATTTGGATTTTGTTGGTGTCTATCTTATCTGTCTCTTTTACTATTGTTCTTTTCGAGGGTAATGCCTCCCATTTGTGTGTTTACTATACCCTCACTGCTAGTCGCCAACCCGGGGCCTACTAGAAGCGGGACTCTAGGGGTCATTATCACCCGTTTCACATTTATGGCCCAGGAGGAGTACACCTTGGGATAAGGGGGTTGTGACAGTGTGGTATCAGAGCTATGGTTGAGAGATAGGATGGATTTTGGGGTTTTCCATAGGTGAGGTTGCATGGGTTAGTAGGGAAACAGTGCCATTCACGTTTAGCATGTGATGGAAACATTGGAGACCGGCTGAGATGTATGATTTTAGGGCCCCTATGATATTATGTACATGCCTTTATTTTTACAATGGCTACAAAACGAGGTGATACAAGTTTCAGGGTTGAGAACTAGGAAAGGATCTTGCATCATTCATCTTTTTGCTTCTGTTTGAATGGGTATACCTTGGGATAGGTTATCCTAAAATGACTAAAAGAAAAAAAATTAATTAATTAGTGTCATGTATTCCATATTCGAGGTTTAGTAGCCCTAACATTTTTTTTATTTTGCAGGTATGGTTGCAGGTCGACGTTCCTATCAGGATCTCATAGAAGATGTCCAATAGGCTTCCCCGGCAAATTGTTGCTGAGTAGTGGTTGATAAAGACCACACGTGGAAGAGGAAACTCCGAGAGTTTCAATGCCAGAGTCTGCTAAAGTAAGAGGGATCCATTTTAGTTACACTCTTAAAATACTAGTTAGAGGAGGTCGAGATAGGATTCAGTTAGATCCAAGCTCGGAAGGATCATTGGGTGTCCTCGTTTGTGACGATTTTGCGTGGAGTAGCGAGGTAGAGGTGGTTCTTGTTCCTTGGGGATCATGGGGAGTCATCGATCTCATGGGAGGAGTTCCGAGAAATGTTTAGAGTCGAGTTTCCTTCTTCGACCGCAAAGGAATCCATTCGTCAGTAGCTTCTTACCCTTTGACAGGGGAGTTCTAGTGTGTGAGAGTTTGGAATTCATTTCAGGAACCTTTTACGATATGCTTCAGACCTATTGCCAGATGAGGAGGCTTGGGCAAGTCATTTCAAGGAGGCTTTATGTCCAGAGATCTAGTGCCACATCACCCCATGTTTGATAAAGACATATATTGAGGTGCTGGTGAGGGAAGAGATCATCGAGAGGACATTTTCCAGAACCAGATCATCATGAGAGGGGAGTCGTCATGATATCTAATGAAGTATAGCTAGGGTATGGGGTTCCTGGTTTTCAGGACTGAAGAGCTTCTGTTCGACTGGTGGAAGGTCCCAGCCCTTAGCATCTCATTTCTCTACAAGAATATGCTCGCATGCCTATGCCAAGGGATCAGGTGTTTTTTTCTTATGGTGGTCATGGTCATCAATAGTGAGAGTGCCTGGATTTTATGAGAAGTCAACATGCACAGGAGTTCCACTCCAGGTTCCTCTGTTGTGGCAATTCCAGCTGAGGCAACAGTAGAAGGTTGCACCAGCTTTAGATCAGTAGAGGGAAGATGGGGCAGGTAGAGGATGGACCTCGGATGCTCCCTGTCCTCAAAAAGCAGAGCACAGTCATGGTGGTGGTCGTCACCAGGGTCATAAAGGCTATGGAGGTGGTCATAGAGAACATCATTATTTAGCTTTGCCAACACCAGGCAGGCCAGACATCATTCGAGGTACCCTTTTCTTGTTTTCTATATTGGTGTATGAATTATCTGTTTCATGAGTGACACACTATTTCATACCACATACCCTTTTCCATGCTTTGGGAATTGAGGTAGAGAGGTTTCCAGTGCCCTTGGAGTTGACTACGCTAGTTTGAGGCTGAGATGACTTGTTTGAAGTATGTAGATACTGTGAGCTACTGTTGGGGATGCACTGATGTTGGGGATATTTTCTATGATTACTAATACAACCATATGATGTCATCCTTGGCATGTATTTTTTGTATTCGTTGTAAGATCTCATAGATTTGTTTAGGAGAAAAGTTTTGTTCTTTGATGAAGATGGAGAGAAAGTGGTCTTCTTTGAAGAGCGAGAACTTTGGATGGGTCAGAGGCATGTTCCATCTTTATCATCCATGATAGCTGAGCAGATGCTGAGTTCATTAGATGATTTATAGTTGTAGTTTCCTAGGGTCGTATAAGAGTGCACTTATGTCTTTATAGAAAAGGTTGCAGAATTACCCCCTTGATGAGAGATTGAGTTTGGGATCGAGCTACAACCAGGAGTTTCTTCGTTCTCTATGAATCCATATAGGATGTCCCTTTATGAGTTACAAGAGTTTCGTATATATCTTGGTGGTCTATTATTGTGTGGTTTTGTTTGGCCGTGTGTGTCACCGTGGGGTGCACTTATTTTTTTCATGAAGAAGGCTGACGACAGTTTGTGGTTCTGTGTTGATTACTGTCACTTAAATAAAGTGACAGTGAAGAATCAATATCCTCTTCTATGTATTGATGATTTATTCAATCAATTGAATATTGCAAGTTGGTTCTAAAAGATAGACTTATGGTCATGATATCATCAGATGTGTGTGAAGGGTGAGGATATTCTGAACACTGCTTTCCATTTTCATTATGGGAATTATGAGTTCGTTGTAATTCCATTCGGCATGGAAAATGATCCCTCTGTGTTCATGGTATTGATGAATGCTGTGTTCTGTGAGTTCGTGGACAAAGTTCTTGGTGGGTTTCATCAACGACATCCTTGTGTACTCCACTTCTGATGAGGAGCATGTAGAGCATCTACACGCCATTTTAGGAGTTCTTCTCCAAAATAAACTATTTGGGAAGTTATAGAGGTGTGATTTTTGGGATCGAGAAGTCCGTTTCTTGGGGAATGTTGTGTTCCAGTAGGGATTAGTTATGGATACAACGCAAATAGAAGCATTTGTGTCTTGCGCATCCCCCAATACAGTGTCAGAGTTGTGAACATTCCTTCATCTCAAAGGATACTACCGGAGGTTTGTAATTGATTTCTCTTGAGTTTTGAATCCTCTGACAGCTTTGACCAGGAAGGGTCATGCATTCATATGGACTGATCCTTGTCTAGCAGCTTTTGAGTATCTAAAGGAGATGTTAGTAAGTGCTTTATTTCTTTGTCTTCAAGTAGTGGGAGTACAATATGATGTTTTCTATGATTATTCGCAGTTGGGGTTAGGATGTGTTCTGATGTAGCATAGATCAGTTGTTTCTTATGGGGCTTGGTAGTTTCATCCCCATGAACGTAACTATATCACCCTTGATCTTGAGTTGGATGCCGTGGTGTTTTCTCTGAGGTTGTAGAGACATTACCTCATTAAAGTGCACATTGTGATTTTCAACGATCATAAGAGTTTGAAGTATGTTTTCTCCTAGCGTGAAATGAACATAGGACATCATCCGTGGATAGAGTTCTTTCAAAAATATGACTTTAAAATATCATATAAACCTAGAAATGAGATTATTGTAGTAGATGCGCAAAGTTGAAAGTCAAGTAGTGATGTAGTGCATGAATCTAGTGACTCATGGAGAGTAATGGAAGAGCTATCAGCATTACATCTTGATATGGGAGATGTTGGGGGTAGAGGTTGTCTTATTCAGATGAAAGAGTAGTAGTATCTGGTGCATAAGGTGGAAGAGTCCCAGTTGGGGGATCGAGAGGTGGAGGTCTAGAGAGATCGAGTTGTTTGTGGTGAGGCCCCTAATGGTTGGTATGAGGATGAACAACACAGAGTGTTATATCATTGAAGTATATTTGTTCCTTTGGTGTTCTCAGACAGTTCCATAGTTCTCCTTTAGCGGTGCATCCTAGCCTGAAAAATATGTACCGATACTTGAGGAGCCATTTTTGGTGTCCAGGCTAAAGTGGGATGTTGAGGAGTTTGTGTCTCAATGTTTGGTCTGCCATAGGGTGATGTCTGAACACTGTGTTCCAAATGGTCTTCTCCTTCCATTAGGTGTTCCTCAGTTGAAGTGAGAGGACATCTCAATGGACATTGTTACTAGTTTACCTCGATCTCAGGGAGGACTTGACACTATTTGGGTGGTAGTGGATCGTTCAACAAAAACCAACCATTTCATTGCAATCAAAGAGTCAATCTCAGTGGATGTTTTTTTCAAGGCAGTATCTGGAGGATGAGATGAGACTTCATGGAGTCACAAGGATGATCATTTTCGATCGAGATCCTCATTTTAACTCTAGGGTGTAGACAGGTCTCCAACATGAATTTGGTTATCAGTTATGCCTTAGAACTTCTTTTCGTCCTCAAAAAGAAAGTTAGACAGAGTGGACCATCCAAACTCTTGAATACATTTTATGCATTTGTGTCTTGGATTTTTAAGGTTCATGGATGAGCCACTAAACCATGGTGGAGTTCACTTAAAACAATAGCTTTCACTCCATCACTAGTATGGTTCCATTTGATGCCTTTTATGGACAACCTTTACATTCTCCATTGTGATGGAATGGGGTAAGAGAGACATCAATTCTCAGACCGGAACTAGTGGAGAATACAATAGAGATGGTTTAGGTGATTTGTGAGAGGATGAAGATAGCAAAATATCATCAGAAATCATATGTCAGTCGAAGGAGGAGACTATTTGAGTTTGTTGTTGGGGATCATGTGTTTCTGTAGGTGACTCCCTGTCGTGAGCGAAAAAAGGTTTGTTTGTGGGAATAAGCATTCTCCCTGGTTTGTTGGGACTTTCTCAGTGTTATCTCATGTTGGAGTTGTGACGTATCGAGTAACACTTCCCCCGCAAATGATCTAGATACATGATGTTTTCCATGTGTCGCAGCTCCATCATTATCATCATGAGGACTCTCACGCCATCGATTTGGGAAATATCGATGTTTATGATGATGCAACCGTTGAGGAACAACCTATAGAGATCCAAGATTGCAAAGAGAAGGTGTTTCACTAGCATTCTATCCCCTTGGTTCGTGTCTTGTGGTGATACGGTATCATGGAGGAGAGTACCTGGAAATGTGATTCACAGGTACATGCTATGTACCCATAGTTGTTTGATGTTTGACTCTTTCCATGAAATTTTGTCCCCTTTGTGGTTATAGGTCTTTCATGTTTATGAGATGGCTTTCTTTGGTTGCTTCTTATGGCATGCTCTCTTTTGAGAGGTTTCTCAATGGGTGGTTGTGCAGACTTCTTTTATTCCCTTTTAGGTTAGTTTTGAATTCTCAAGGATGAGAATGTTTTTGAGAGGTATCTGATATAATGGCCCAAACCTCTATGGTCCATTCCTTGGTGAAAATCTAGTGTCTGAGGTGTTTCGGGAGGTATAGGTGACTTATCTCAACACTTTTCCAAATTTCCAGTTCATTCAATATTGTCATCCTTATCCTTAGGTGAACAATGCTATGGTAGCCTTATATAAACAGTGTCATCATTAGACTTATCTGAATAGTGAAATACTGAGGTTCCAATGGTAACCTCTTTCCTTTTCCAAATTTCAAGTTCATGAACAGTGTTTCCAGAATGGTGAGGTTCCAACGCTATCCACTTTCCATTGCCAAATTTTGAGTTCATGAACAAAGTTTCTAGAACGATGAGGTTCCAATAGTGAGGTTTCAATGGTGAGGTTCATGAATAGTGTTTCTAGAATGGTGAGGTTTCAATAGTGGGGTTCATGAATAGTGTTTCCAGAATGGTGATGTTTCAATGGTGAGGTTCAAAAACTGTGTTTCCAGAATGGTGAGGTTCCAATGGTGAGGTTTCAACAGTTAGGTTCATGAAAAGTGTATCCAGAATAGTGAGGTTCTAAGGGAGAGGTTTAAATGGTGAGGTTCATGAATAGTGTTTCTAGAATGGTGAGATTCTAATGGTGAGGTTTCATCAGTGAAGATCATGAACAATGTTTCTAAAACGGTTAGATTCCAATAGTAAGGTTTTAACGGTGAGGTTCATGAACAGTATTCCGAAACAGTGAGGTTCTAATGGTGAGGTTTCAAAGGCAAGGTTCATGAACAATGTTTCCAGAACAGTGAGGTTCCATTAGTGAGGTTTCAACGGTGATTTTCATGAACTGTGTTTTTCCTTGACAAATTTTGAGTTCAGGAACAGTGTTTCCAGCTTCTTATAGTTTCAGCCCTTTGACATTTCCTTTGATATAAAATGAAATTAATTCCGTGTTTTAAGGACTCTGTGTCTGATTCAAAGGCCATAACACCTATATTAATTTTTCCTAAGACTTGGGATGATTTTCTTGGTCAAACTATGTGGTTTAATTCGATCAACTTTTAATGGAAAATCCATCATATTTTAATCCATTGATCCTTTAAATCATATAAATGGATAATATATCTTCCTCCCTGGTTCTTCCTTCTAATTCTAAACTGTGAGATGATCAAAACTTTCATTCCATCCATTAGGTGTTGTTCATACAAACTTTCCACCTTGGATTGGTTCCCCTCAGTTTTGATGAAACCAAGCAATATCGATCAATCATTGATATATGGTATAATTTATCTTTATTCATTTGGGTTCGTCTCCTCCTATTGTTCTTTTTAATTTTATGGAATTATATCTTCGTGTTCTTATTTGTATTTTTTTGGGTATTGATCGGTGTGGTGGTGATTCTATATCCTCGAGAGGATACAGCTGTCATGAGGGGAGGAGATTGTAACCCATTGTGTCGCTCGTTCTCATATAAAGAATGTAAAAAACTATTTGAGGTAGGGGAATCATTGATTCTATTTTTATTTAAGTGAAATTGTAGAGTAATCATGTTTTAATTATTTGTTATAGATTACTATTTAGGTTTCTCGAAGTTGGAACCTACAAATAAGAAATCGGTCAATCCAAGATGGATTAAAGAACTGGTTGTTTGATAAAAGATAATTCCTTAAAGGGTTCTGAGTTACCCTCTTGCATGATTAAGGTCCAAGATCCAAATTTTTATGATGTTTATTTTCCTACTAAATGTGTTGTGATGTGAGCCTGGATGGCTGTTTTGATATGTGGGGGAAGGGAGGCATATTGGTTGTGGCAGCAATTGATACCTAGAGTGGCGAGATGCATTGGTTTATGCATGTGGGTATCAGGGTGGACAACATCGATAATGGAACGGGTGGGATGTGAATGTTTGGAAGGTAGTTTATTCTTATTGGTTGTTTTATCTTCTTTACCTTCACCACTTCTCAAGGCAGGTGGTATTTCTTACCCTTCTTTGGAAAAGGGTGAATACGCACCTGGTATTCCATGTTATTTCCATGTTTTTCTTCTCAAGGGAGGATGGGTCTATGCTCTTTCTATAGGCAGCAAAGACTCGACGGGTAGTTCATCTACTCACAATGTTGTGCCCCCTTATGTTTAGTAGCATATAATTCTTTTCTATAATTCCATGGAATATGGGAAAGTAATGATTTAAATAAATAATAGAATAAATGATGTTAACCCATGTAGTTGGATCATGATGGCACGCAATGCTGAGGACAGTGGACATTGGGTGTGATGCTAATGAAATAAATGTGGAAATAGTTAATTGTAAATTAATATTTAAATAATTAATTAACGTAAGAAGAAAAATGATAAAAATGGAATTAAGAAATGTAATTAAGCTCATTAAATGGTTTTGTGCTTATAGGAAACCCAGTCTTAGAAGTGGAAGCTGGGAATCTGAGAGACGTTAGCTGCAGTTCAGTCTAAGACTTAGTTATGCCCATAGTGTGGTTGTGAGATATAGTATATTTTGTACCTTTGTGTTTCTATACACTATTCCACCCCTCCAGTTTTGGAAATTGACTTCCCAGGGATTCTGAGCCCTAGGGTGTGTTTTCCCCAACATTTCGGTCGAATGATTGATGGCTGACTACCCCCTTTTGCCCCACTCTCTTCTCTTGGTAGTTACTTTTACTGATAGGCACAATGGTTAGTTTTCCACAAATATGTGTGTAGAGGGCTATAATGACATGTGGTTATTCACACACATATTTTCTAGATATACTTTCTTTTGGACAACTATAGGTGTAACGTGTATAAGCTATGATGGCTTGAGGATCCTTACTCGGTGGATGGGATATAATAGCTTGAGGTTTAATACCTGACGTATGATACACATTATGCGAGATGTGGTGGCACCCAGAAACTACCTAGTTACTTTTCTAATGTGGATTTGGTGGTTTTGTTACATGACTTGCATTTTGTGGTGCTTCACCTAGGTGTCTGCAGACATGCCTTTTTGGAGAGAGATGCTTAGGACGTGAAATGTTGGGGAAAATCGGAAAACCAGTGGCGAATTAGTAGAGGGTTACCCTTTATATTCATTATTATATTATATACTCTTGTATGTGATACATGGTGATAGTATCCATGGGGAGGCTGGGAACTTCTTATATCTGTTTAGGTGATGAGTTAGTTTCACTTGTTGTTCATTGAGCTTTACCATGATTTCTTTACGGTTTCACAAGAGGCTTCAAGGAGGATCCTACTGGGTATACTGTTATACTCACCCTATGATAACATAATTTTTTTTCATTTCACTTGTAGAAGGTTGGATATCAAGATGGTTTCTATTATCTTGGGTTTGCAGAAACTGTTTGGGCTTCGTGGTGGTTATTGTTTTTACTTTATTTTGGGGACGTTTAGTTTTCCCCTTTTTGTTGTAGTAGTTTTTCATGACATTGAATATGTGTACTTGGGATTTATTTTATATTTCAGCTTGAGTTGGATTTGGTTGGTGTTTATATTATCTCTCTCTTTCAGATGTGTTCCCTTATTGGGTAATGCCTTCCATTTGTGTGTTTAATATACCCTCGATGCTAGTTACCAACCTGGGGCCTACTGGAGGTGGGATTAGGGGTAAATATCACCCTTATCACATTTTCGGCCCAGGTGGTGTACACATTGTGGGGGGTGGGGTCATGAAAAATTATGAACTATTATAATCCATATCTCAAAAAACACATGAATTTTCTTCTCCTTTGGTTATTTCATGAGCATAATTTTGTTTATCTCAATTTTCCTCTCATTATGTACCCAGTAGTTCAAAAGATTCTTTTTAAGAAAAATATTATTTATTTTTCTATACAGTTGAAAAACATTATCTACAATATATTTTTTTCCAAAAAATGTTCTCAAAAATGTTTTGACATTATTTAAAAGATTTGTTAACGTATTTTTTACCCATGTTAGATATTAACAATGTTTTACAAAATGAAACATTATTTCATTTTCAAATAAGGAATATTTTTCACTAAATATGTTAAAGTAACCATTTTTTTAATGTCCAAGGCGTGAAAATTATTTTCTTCCATCATGAAACACTTATTTTATTTAAATATTTCTCTATATTTTTCAATGTTTATTTTCATTGAAAATAATTTTCAAATATTTGATGATTTTTTTGAGTTAAAAAATGATTTTTAAAGTATAAATTATTTTTTCATAAAGAAATGTTTTAAATTATTTTTAAAGATTTATTTTTATGATTCTATTGTAATTTTCAGAGAAAATTTATTTTAAAATTTTTATTCTTTAAAAAGTGTTTTTAAAAGTGGAAAGTCTGTTTTACTCCAAAAATGTTGCAAGTGATATTTCAAAATAATTATCCATCTTGGATAACATCCTTTAATATTACTTATGCTTTATTGGGGATATGATTCAAGGATACCATCCTTATTCTTTCCCTATATGGTTAATTTATATGCTAATAAAATTTTTAGGGAACACATTTATTTTTCATGATTTATTCTATAGTGAGTTGATGAAAATTTTATGAAATCTGATTTCATTACACAGGTTATGATTTTATGATATTATGATTTTTTATGACATGGTGTCACACATAATTTTGGTCTCCATTGTCATATTAGTGAGAAATATATCCCCCTCTAATGAGTTAGTTAAATATTTATATCTCATGAGATTATAAATGGGAAACAATTTGATGTTATTGGTCCACTATGTATAATAAGTGAGTCTTGACCCACTATGGGAAACAAGTGTGTCTTGATCCACTATAGAAAAAATGTGGTAAGTATAGATATAAAATCTTAATGGTATTGGTATTTTTTACTTTACATATGAAATGGTTTTTTATATTTAGGATGGTTACACATTTTTCTTATACGATATTATAGTTGACAATTTATTTATGATGAATTATCACTCTTGCAGCCATGTTATCTAAAATGTTAATGTTTTACGACATGCCTCCAGTTTATGATTTATGATAAGATGGTATGAACTTCATATGTTATTTTCATGATAAAAAACCCTTATTCTTTTCTTATTCTTTCATATTATCATAGATTGAAATCTCATAAGTTTACACATAATGTGGATCAGACATCAGCCTTTCATATGATTCCTTCACAGGGTAACAAAAATACTTTTCTTTTGTATTCTAAATAGGAGTAATATATGACCATATATTTGAGAGATCTGTTTAATATATTTCATTAAATAAGAATATTGTTTTTCTAGTCTCTCAATAAACTGCCATATTATGGTCCTTAGGTGTGTGTTTTTGAAATGTGTTGAATATTCATTAAAAAATATGTGATCTTTATTCTTGAAAATTAGGATCCATTACAATAACAATTGACCCCATGAGGGTAAATTGAAACAATTCTCATGAATATGGCATAATTATTAGAAACAAAAGTAGAATGGTTTCAAAAGGATATAATAAAGAATATGGTATTAACTGTGAAGGAATATTTCCCCTAGTAGATAGAATTATCGCCAACCAAATACTGCTTTCATATGCAGTACATCCTCATTTAAGACTATTTCAAATAGAAGTCAGGAGTGTATATCTAAATGTTAATATTATTTAGTATGTTTTTTTTGAGAAATATCTTACATTTCAAAAATACCCTTTTTCTAAATCAGGTTTTTAATCTTTCAAAATCTATATATGGTTTAAAACATACTTTTATAGATTCATATGATAGGCCCAACACATTTCTTATTTTAAATAGTTTTACCAAATATTTTTTTGACACTACATTGTTTAAAAAAGTATTTAAATTTGTTATTTATTATTTCTAATATATATTGATGACCTTTCATTTTACAATATAAACACTCCTTGTGCAATAAATTTTATACAATAATGAAAAATTAATTTGAAATGTGTTTAATGGGTGAGTTAAATTTTTTATTTGTTTTAAAAATATTAAAAATAGAGATGAAATTTTCATAAATAAAATAAAATACACAAAAATTATTTATAAATGTTTAGTTATTGATAACAGCAAAGGTAGTGATACTCCTATGAGTGTAATCTGTGAGTTAAGTCTAGGTAAAATTGGAAAGTCAGTTGACCAAACTAATTATATATTTTTTATTGGATGGATAAAATAATTAACAACTAGTCAACCTGATATTATATTCATTGTATATATGTGATCCCATTTTCTTGAAAAACCAAAATAATATCATTTAAATACTATTAAAAATTATTTCAAGTTCCTCAGAAGTAAAACATTTTTTTTCTTCTAATTCTACACTAAACAACATGAATTTTAAATAGTTAGACATTCTTATATTCATTTTGATGGTTGTATGTTTTATAAAAAAATTCATATATACTATTTCATATTTTAGTAATGTCTATACATTTATAGTTTTCTAAGATGTATAATATTTTTTACTATCTACTAATAAAGTATAGTACATAGACGTAAGAAATTTGTTTGTAAAAATTATATGGATGAGACATGCTTCACTCGACTACAGTTATCAATTTCAATGTATTCCTATTAATTCGGAAAATTCAAGGGCTGTTATCATTTTTTAAAAACAAATTCCTCATTATTGGAGTAAATATATTAATATTATACATCACATTATGAGATATCATTTTCAAAAATCATATATTACACTTGAGTGTATTGGTACAAAATAACAATTTTGTGGTATCTTTACAAAGATTATAAATATTGAGAGATTAAATTATATCCAACACGAGCCAGAAATTATTAATTATTTATAAATATTTCATTTAAGTTAGTAAAAATTTTAGTTGTTTAATTATTACTCTTAATTATGTCATACATCTTAATATATTTATTAGCTAAGATTTAAAATAATTTTAATTGTATCAAAAAATTTCTCTACTCTTGTTAATACATAACTGTGATAATTTGTTCATATGATCATATAAGTAACTATGAAAAATTGTTCACATATTTTGTTAACCTATTGTGATCTATATAAGTTACTACAAGGAATTTCATATGATAATTATAATAGACATGACTAATTTAAGTTTACAAAAACATGTTTTTAGGGTTAGTTATCCTATTTTGACTATCTGAGTTTAAATTTTATTTAAATATTATTGAAGGTTGTATTTTCAATTTATTGTTATTTTATGACCTAAATGATTAAATAAAATTCAAATCAGACTTTGGATCCCAAAATAACTCTTAAACTATTCTATTTTTCAATTAATTAGTTTCCATCACTCCGTAATATCTCTTTTTCCTTGCACTTTTCCCCATGTAAATTATACCCAATCCTCTAGAGTTTTGAATACCTATATTCGGATGATTATAATGAAATTATCTCATGAATTTTCACCTCATATTAGCAATCCTTATTGTAATTATTCTAAAAATGTAAATTTAGATAGAGTGCTTTGATCCAGCCTTAAAATAAAAAAATTTAATATTTTCCAATCTTTGAGGAAAAAATAAGTTGATGTTGAATCGATAAATTCCATCATGTTATTGGTTTGAATGTTAATTCAAAAAAAGTATGAGGGGATTGGTTTAAGTAAAATGGTAATCCATTTTATCCTCATTTAGATAAATATTTTTATATTAATTTGTAATTTGTTTTTAGTGATTCAATTGATACCTCTAGAACAATTTTATATATAGAAAATTTTGTATTCTCGTCAAAGATATAGACTAAAAGCTTGAATTTTTTTTACATAGGAGAGTATGAGAATTATAAAAGTTAATATCCTGTAAATCTTTAGAATTCTTAGTTTTTTCATTTCCATAAGGATCTAACGTAGAGAATTACTACCTTAATACCTACTTTTGTGCAGTTCAATGTGGGATGTAGATTTTTTGTGAAGTTTATCCAACATTTGTTTAGTCTGTAGAAAGTGGACTTTAACATTTTGAGTCATTCATATTATATGTTTTCTATATTTGATGAATAATGAAGTCTAAATAATCTTATGAATATATATTATGATAGATATGGTTGAACTGTTCAAGACCTCCCCCAAATTTAATTCCATGCCATACCCTAAAAATATCAAGACCCTATTAGATATCAAAGGATTAATTCCTGACAGGGAGAAAAATGGTATTTTCTCTTTCAGTTTTTATGTAAATCCAAAAATATGTAAGCATATAAAAATCAATTAGAACCCATAGAAAAATGATTTGGTGGTTGAAATGAGAGTATTTATGGGATGTTTAATCATATTATGAATTTTGTAATACTAAGAGAAAAAGTGGATCTGGGGCTTGACCCTAATGTGGTAGTTGTGTATTCTTCTAATGAAAATGAAGTTGTCTAGTAAATTAAATAAGAAGAAATAAATGTGGGTGATTTTAGAGTGAAATCTAAGGTAACACTCAAGAATATGTAGGATCTATCTCAACACTTCATATTTTGGATCCCATGATTCTTCCCTTCCTCTTCCTTTTAAAAACACCTATCTAATTAGATATTATACTATGTTCCAAAAATCCAATGTATTATACTTTGATCCATATCATTGTAACTACATAAAGGTAATGTGAAATATAAGAAACTCCTTAGGTGGGGGATATGAGGATGGTAATGGTCATGAGGGTATTCCACCAAGACAAAGTGGTCCCACTCTCTATTCTATGGATAGGGTAATAGAAGGATATCTATTTAATGATATTTATTTTTATGAAAGTGTTGAAGTATCTTCTCCTATACCAAAAGAAAATCTGGTTTTACAGGTGATGATTGGCCATCGTCTGACTAACATTGTTAAAGAACTAGTAGGATGAAATATTACAAATCCACTTGGGTCTACCCACTTAGATACTTTTAATGCTTATGATTAAGAAGACAGTTTGTGACCTGAGGATCAATATTTGAGACGAGGGCATGCTGTGATTGAATGTGAGTAGGATGGTAAAAAATTATACTATGATACATCTACAATTTTAACCAATTATACTCCTACGAATTTTTTGACTAATGAATATTTTAATGTCTTGAAATCAAATTCGATAGGTGTTTTTAAAAGAGTTGTTTATTGGATTTTAGGAACATAGTAGAACCAATTATAGAAGAGTATATCTCTAGGATAAAAAATATTATTATCTCTAATTTTTATCGAAATATTCATCTCAAGATGTATCATATGGAAAAAATGACATTTAGGATTTATGAGATGGGGTTAGTTATGTAGAGATAAATATTTAGGGAATTATGTTCAATTTAGACAATATGTTTTTAATTTAGTTTTTCAGGATTATTTATCAAATTCTCCTACCACGCCCTCTTTAGTTTCACTTCATACTACTGTTTAAGGTGTTTTTTATCATGATAAAATCAAACATATTTTTATAGATTAGTTGAATGTTGTCTTGTATGAGTGTAAAAATACAATAAAAAAAGCGTTCAAAGGATTTAAAACACGTGATATAATGAATTTGGAAGAGATTAGAAGGTACGTGACGAAATATGGTAGGGATATATATAAAATTAAAAGGGATACTGAATTTTATATTAGTACGATGTTCCCTATATTTTATCTAAATACTATATTCATATCCTTAGACATTGATCTCATTGTTCCCCCTCTCACATTGGCCTTCAAAACACATTTGAAGAAATTAAAAGCCATTAATCCTTATCTGGAATCCGTATTAGAGAACAATGGAGACTATTTCTATGTTATGGATCAAGGTAAATGATCCATAAAGGAATTCACTAGACATCTCAACCCAAACATTTATACATCCAATAATTCTACAATGTAACCTCTAGAAATAACTATTTCTCTAAGTCCCATTTTAACCACTTCCTCTACTAACCATTTTTTCTTGTCTCCTAGAGAATATATTTGTCACGACCCATCCTCGGGGCCCGGGTCGTGACTACCCCAAGACCACCTTCCATAGGCCAGGGGACGACGACTATCACCAAGGGGTAAATACCGATAAAAAGGGGAAGGCATTTCTTTGTAAAGTAAACAAACACACAGAATAAGAAAGAATAAGTAAACACTAAGTAAAACTGGGTACAATAGAAAGTGCGGAAAAGTATGTGGGCCATAATACAAACCCAAACTGAAAGTAAAGTGAAAATGAAAAAGGGAGTATATCAACTAAAATGTAAAGCCGAAATGTCAGGTCGTCCACTGGAAGTCCCACCTGATGGGTGGGTATAGATAGCCTCCATAGCTCCTTGGGTCCAGCCGTCCGCTCTATATACGTCCCGCCCAGTGGTCCACCTCCAGGTACCGACTGCTCCACTAGGCTCTACCACGATCAACGATGTCTGTCGTCTTCATCCAACACAACATAGTGAGGGCATAGCCTGTGCAGGGGTGAGTATACTCTACTCAGTAGTGACCCCGAGACCCCCAAAGGTCTCCCAGAATCCACAAAGGATAATCCACAAAGGAAAGATAAAATCACAAAGTAACATCCAACACTACTTAGGTATATGCCCATACATATACCTAAGTCATCAATTCTAGTTCGGCTCCAACATCTGATCCCAAGTTCAATCACGTCCACATAGGATAGCACAACACAATCCACATTGGAAAGAAAGTCAATCATATCGAAGATAATGATTGAATGTCAAGATTCAGCTCACACAGGTATATTTCTTCATAAGACGATAGAGATGATCAGATGTAGCCACTAATTCATCTAAGCCATCGGACCCACACAGGATCGATAGGTGCTAACCCCCACAATGACCCACAAAGGATCAATAGGTACCAACCCCCGCAATGACCCACAAAGGATTGATAGCTACTAACCCCCAAAATGACCCACAAAAGATTGATAGGTACTAACCCCCGTAATGACCCACATAGGATCTAACCCACATAGGATCGGTATGCGCTGGCCCACACAAGACCGCAGAGCGCTGACCCACACAGGATCTGACCCACACAAGATCGATAGCACTGATCCACATTGGATCGCTGAGTGCTGTAGTCGACGCCGTCGAATCCACGAAGGATTTCTGTACAGTCGTCATCATCGTCGCAATTCCAGCCATCTCTAGGGTTCCCACACACAGCAAGCTCATTCGGGAGGGTCCTCTCCACGAACCGGGGGCTTGATACATCAACTAACACAAAGTCCGGATTTGATATATCCAAAAGTTCCGTATCGTCAATAGGAACTCAACATCACAGACGGCGCGTCAATCGGACATCCGGTCTGTGAGTTATTGGCTTTTTCTTCCAAGGGGCCCAGTTCATTTTTAAGTCAAAACCAATCCTACTGTACTCCAACTACGTCCAAACCTCGAGCAGAGTAATCCAAAAGGTCCGTCTCACTAAGAGGAATCCAACAAAGTCGATGTCACGTCAATCTGACGTCCGGAGCTCAAGTTATAAGCGTTTCTGATCCGAGGGCTCGGTTGGTTTCGTGTTCGAACCATCCCGGCCGAACCCCATGTTCTCCGAAACCTAGAGTGTAATATACTGAAACGACCGTCTTGATCCAAGGATCGCATCGCAGCTGACTGAGCATCGATCAATGGTTTGCAGCCCAAGTTATGGGAAAAAGACAAAAGAGGTCCGGAAATAGGAGTTTCGGGCCCGATCCGACGCGGCCCGATACCCCCTGGGTTGGCCCAAACCGGGTCGACCTGACCCGGGTCCGGGTCCGGCCCAATAGGACGCGGTCCGGCCCGGCCGTCGCGGCCTGGCCCGGCGTGGGCGCGGCCCGGCCTGGCGCCCTCGGCCGTAACGGCCGAGTGGAAGAGGGGGGGGGGGCTGCCCCCATGTTTGGAATACCGCGGCCCCCATGTAAGGGGGCGCTCTTTCGGCTGGCCGGGGGTTACGACCCCCGATTCTTCATTCGGCAAGCCTAGCTGGTCGGTCGTGCTGCTGCCGCGGGACCCCACGGTCCTGGACTCCGGATCCGGCGCCGGTGGACGGTAACCGGCCCCCGCACCCCGCTCCGCCATGGCCAAAGGCCGCAATCTTGGTCTGACTGGCACGACGCGACTACGCCGCGCACATCCGCCGCGGCCCGCTCCGACCGCGGTGTCTTCACGGTTTCCCTGCGCGGTGCGATGGCAGCGTGATGCTTTTCCACGGTTCTCTCATTTCCACGCTGTGCGAAGGAACCGCACCATCTCCGTTCCAAACCACAACAAAGGACAACAAAATAATAAGGGAGGGGGTTCGGCCGTGTTTGTGCGGTCCGGACCCCTCCCATTAATCGATAGCATGCAGTTAAAGTTAATCGATGAACACCAAAAAGTATTCACGACATAAAACCAAACCCCTACCTCGAAGAAACGGTTGAACAAAGGTTCCTCGCAGAATTGAATGTCGCAGAAGAAGGCTTCACGGAAGTGGGTTCCGTACACACTTGACGGTGATCGTCTGAGGTGGGGCAGCGTCTCACACCGGCTTCGGAGAGGAGTAGAAAGACACGTCGTCCTTCTTTGGTGTTGGCGTTCTTCGTCGGAGAGTGGCGTTCTTTGCATTTTTCAACATGGAAGATGAACTTCTTCCGAGGAAGATTTCTCCCTCTCTCAAAAACCCAACACCACAAAACAACCCCCAAAAAAAATAAGTGTAATGCTTATTTTATTATAACTTGCCATGCATTTAAATTTTTAAAATTCAAATGCTTAACTTCCAAAATAAATGGCATGCTTTAATGTTAAGGAAGTCACATCATTTAATACATGGGGGTGTAAAGGGGAAGAGTTGTTGGGTTTTAGAGAATTTGAAGAGGTAGAGTTCGTGTGGGGCCCACCACCCTCTTAACCTCTCATGGGTAGTTCCGCAACATCTACTCAACGGATATAACCACTTAAAAATAAAATTATAGCTCAATTTTATTTTTACCTTCCACAATTTTTTAACATATCCTCCCGAGAAAATGCAACGCCAGAAAAGGTGTTCTTACACGTTTATCAGCACTGCAGTTTCATCGATGCCTTCGGATTTCAATTCTGAGCACCGGATCAAAAGTTAGAAAAACTTGCTCGTCCATTCACTGAACGTACCCGAGCTATACTTCAGAAAATTATTCTGGTCTCACCGGGCCTCGGAATCAGATGCCGTCGAAAACTGCGTTCTTTTAAAATCCCAAACAAAATTAAGAAAAAAATTCCCTTGTATTTGACTGGTCTTTACATTACTCCCACCTCCAGGATTTACATCCCGGTAAAGATACATCATAAACTAGGGAAACTAATGTGGGTACTGAGCACGCATCTGAGCCTCCCGCTCCCAAGTGCTGTCCTGGAGGTTCCCATGCTGCCATCTAATGCGCACTAGAGGAATCGACCGTCCTCGTAGGACCCGCTCCTGTCGATCCTCAATCTCCACTGGGACCTCCGCAAAAGTCGCCCCATCATCGATTTCCATCTCCCCATGGTCAATGATATGCATCTGGTAGTGCACATATCTCCTCAGCTGAGATATGTGGAAGACGTCGTGCACCCGGTGCAACTGAGGTGGTAGAGCTAGGCGGTAAGCCACCTCGCCAATCCTGATGAGGACCTGGAATGGTCCGATAAAGCATGGAGACAACTTGTCGCCTCGGCCAAATCTTAGTATTCCACATCGAGGTGAGACCCGTAAGAAAACATGGTCGCCATCCTCGAACTCTAGTGGCCTCCACCTCCTATCAGCATAAGACTTTTTCCAGCTCTGAGCTGTCCTCATCCGCTCCTGGATGACCTGGACCTTCTCTGTCATGGCCTAGACCATCTCCTGTCCCACAAGTGCTGACTCTCCAGGGTCCGTCCAACACAACAGAGATATGCAAGGTCGGCCGTACAACAGCTCGTATGGTGCCATCCCGATGGTGGAGTTGTATCTGTTGTTGTACATGAACTCCACCAAGGGTAGGTGGTCCTCCCAGCTGTGACCAAAGTCGAGGACACATGTGCGGAGCATTTCCTCGAGAGTATGAATGGTCCTCTCCGTCTGACCATCTGTTTGAGTGTGAAAGGTGGTGCTCAGACGTCGCTGTGTCCCGAACGCTTCCTGCAACCCCTTCCAATGACGGGAAGTAAAGCGAGCATCTCGATCAAAGACGATAGATGATGGTACACCATGAAGCCGTACAATCTCATGATCGTAGAGACATCTGAAGCTCTCCACTGAGCCCTACTCTCTGATGGGTAAGAAGTGGGCCGACTTCGTGAGTCGGCCAACAATCACCCAAATGGAGTCTTGACCTCTGGAAGTGCGTGGAAGTCCAGTCACGAAGACCATAGATATCTCGTCCCACTTCCACTCTGGGACCTCCAAGGGTTGTACTAGGCCAGTTGGTACCTGGTGCTCCGCCTTCACCTGATGGCAGGTGAGGCATCGAGAAAGGAACTCTGCCACAACGTCCTTCATACCCGGCCACCAGTGTTATCTTCTGAGATCCTGGTATATCTTCTCCACTCCAGGATGTACCGCTAAAAGGGAAGTCTAAAACTCCCTCAGCACCTCCTCCTATAAAGTAGTTGGTACCATGGTACTTCCTCTGAAAAGGACAACGTGATCTCCTCCCATAAAGAATCCACCAGGTGCCTATCCTGAGGATATCTGTGCACGTTGTGTCTCACAGTCAACATCCCCACACTGTGCCTCTCTGACCCGCTGTAGTAGTAGAGGAGTGACTGTGAGTGACTGCAGAAAGGCTGCTCCATCACTATCCACGAAGGATATCTGCAAAGAGTCTAGCTTCTCTATCGCCTCACCAAGTAGTTGGATGCCCGTCCTCCTTCAAAGGGCACCAGCTACTACGTTCCCCTTTCCAGGGGTGTAGACTATCTCAAAGTCATAGTCCTGGAGGAACTCGAGCCATCTCCACTGTCTCGGGTTCAGGTCCATCTGCGAGAAGATGTACCTGAGACTCTGGTGGTCAGAGTAGACTATAAAGTGCTTGCCCATCAGATAGTGTCGCTACATCTTCAGAGCGAAGACCACTGCTGATAAATCCAGGTCATGGGAAGCATAGTTCTGCTTATGCTGCCTCAACTGACGTGATCCATAGGCAATCACCGTCCGCTCCTGCATCATGACACATCCGAGTCAGGTCCCTGATGCATCGCAGTAAACTACGTACCCTACACCCTCCTATGGTAGCCTCATGATAGGTGCGCTGGTAAATCTCTGTCTCAGCTCCTAGAAGCTTTGCTGACATCTATCTGACCACACGAAGGGTTTCCCCTTCTTCGTCAAAGATGAAAGTTGTGCCGCAACTCTAGAGAAGTCTGGAACAAATCTCTTGTAGTACCCAGCTAAACCCAAGAAACTCCGCACCTCTGTCATGCTCCTGGGTGGCTCCCAAGATAGCACTGCCTCGATCTTCGCAGGATCCACCGCAACTCCCACCTCATAGATGACATGTCCCATTAGGTGGACCTCATGTATCTAGAAATGACACTTCTAGATCTTACCATAAAGCCGGTTCTCTCGGAGTGTGTCCAATACAACCCGCAAGTGGTAGGCGTGCTCCTCCTTAGTCGTCGAGTATATCAATATATCATCGATGAAGACCACGCCAAATCGATCGAGGTATGGATGAAATATCCTATTCATGAGACCCATGAACACTGTTGGAGTGTTGGTCATGTCGAAAGGCATAACCAGGAACTCATATTGGCCATACCGACATCTAAAGGCTGTCTTCTGCACGTCCTTGTCCTGAACTCTGTGCTGATGATATCCTGACCTGAGGTCTATCTTCGAGAACCATCATGCTCCCTTGAGCTGATCAAAGAGGTCGTCAATCCTCAGTAGTAGATACTTGTTCCTCACAGTCACCTGGTTCATGTGACGATAGTCGACACAATGTCACAAACTTCAGTCCGCCTTTTTGGCGAACAAAATTGGGGATGCCCAGGGTGAAACAATGGATCGGATGAATCCCTTGCCCTTCAAGTCCTCCAACTATACACATAGCTCTCGAAGCTCGGCGGGAGCCATCCGATATGCTGGGGTGGATATCGGGGTTGTCCCGGGGTACAATTCAATATAAAAGTCTACCTCTCTATGAGGAGGTAGTCCTGGAACGTAGTTGGGAAAAATGTCTGCATACTGATCCACCACTGCAGGTAAACTCGGACTCCGCATGTCAACTGCTCCAAGGATGAGGCTACCCAACTGATGAGTGATGGGCTGTCCTCTCCTCTACGTGATTCCATCATGTGCTGTAAAGTCTCCCTTCTAGCCGGTGAAGGTGAACCTGCTCCCATCGGTGCGAACACAATTCACCTCGCACCTAATGCAGTCTATCTAAGCATTAACTGTAGATAACCAATCCATGCCCAATATGACGTCATAAGGCCTCGACACTGCTCCAAGAATATCCCACCCGAAGCTCTCGCCTCCTAGAGTAAGCTCACACTTCCGGAACCAGTGCGTAATCGTCGAGTCTGCTCTCGTAGGATTCTCTAGCCGTAAGGATCGACCCAACGGCTCCATCGGAATCTACAAGCTCCGAACATGGGTAGCAGCTATGAAAGAATGACTCGCTCCTATGTCTATAAGAATTGCAGCAAGGGTGGAGTAAACATAGATAGTACCTCGAATCATCTCGGGTGCACCATGGTCGTAGGCCTCCGCTTCCTAGAGATGTGCATGTATCTGCTCGCCATCTCCCTGTGGTCGGGGTGGACCTCATGATGGTGGTGGTGGTAAAGCCTCAAAGCGTCACCCACCACCTACTGCTTGGCTAGCTCCTCTACCTCGTCTGCCTACTCCCTACGGACCACCACGGTCGACCCTCTTCCTCTGCCCGGGTGGTCCCTCAACCTTCATCCGCTCCTCGGCAAGGTGGGTTGTGCAGTCACGAGCCATGTGGCCGTTCCAACCGCATGCGTACCACTGTCTGCCTCTCGTAAAACTGGATCTGCGATGTGTGCCCCGCACCTCTGAGCCAGTGCCTTGAGGTTGTCTGCCTGAGGGTCTGGTCTGCCTAGACCCATGTGTCATCCATCGACTGCCAACTGCAGAATACTCTACTACGTGCTGGCCTGCGGTAGGTCTCACTACTGATGTAGGCTCAGTAAGAAAGCTCTCGATGAGAAGGGCTCACATCAGTACCCCTGCCTGTGTCGGAATGATGAGGGAGATCAGTGATGCCCTAATCTCATTCCTCAATCCCTGCTCGAAGGTCTGGGCCTAGAAGAATGGGTCATGTACCATATCCGTCGAATAGCGCGAGAGATCGGTAAATCTCGCCGAGTACTAGGCGACCGTCAAGCTGCCCTGCCGCAGTTGTATTAGCTCCTGGATGCGCACCCCACGGAGGGTGCTTGGGACGATCTCCGAGCGGATGAGGCTCTCAAAGTCCGTCTAGAGTAGCGATGCCTCATCGTGTACCTGGAGCATCAAGCTCAACCATCGGCCTACTACCGCGTGTATGAGACTCACTACAAGGATCACCATGAGGTCTGCTGGTGTCCCTACCAATCATAAAACTCATACAACTGCATCCATACAATCCTCGGCTGCTTGAGGGGCCGTCTCCCCACAGAACCTGGGAGGTCTCTGACCCTGGTACTTGTGCAGTGCACTAAGGCGACGTGCACTATCAGCGGCTGGGGATGGTGGCATCAGTGGCTCTGCGGGTAGTGGTACTGCTGGTGCCTCTGCAGTAATAGGGCCTTGCACCAAGGCCTCGTTGCTTGGTGGGCTGTCGTCACGTACAAAACTCGGAACCCTAGCTGGCTGCCATCGTGGGGCCATCCTGAAAAGAGGCAGGTGCGCCACGGTCAATACAGTATACCTGGTGAGCTGACACAATGTAATCACAATGAAAACATGAAACACACATGCAATCAATGTTTTCGTGCACTAAGTCAGAAACCCCCTATACTGATAACCACACTCAATACTCTTAACACTATTGACTCACATAGAAAAATATCAGAGTCCTGAGTTCTACGGTAGAACCGAACTCCTTTGATACCAATTTGTCACGACCCGTCCTCGGGGCCCGTGTCGTGACTACCCCAATCCCGACTTCCATAGGCCAGGGTCTGGCGACTAGCACCAAGGCGTAAATCCCGATAAAAAGGGGAATGAATTGCCTTGTAAAGTAAACAAACACCCAGAGTAAGCAAGAAGAAGAAAACACTATGTAAAACTGGGTACAATAGTAAGTGCGGAAAAGTAAGTGGGCTAGAATACAAACCCAAACTAAAAGTAAAGTACAACTGAAAAAGGGAGTACAAAAATAGAAAATTAAAGCTGCAACGTCAGGCCATCCACTGGAAGCCCCACCTGAAGCGTTGGTAGAGATAGCCTCCACAACTCCTCGGGTCCAGCCGTCCGCTCCATGTACGTCCCACCCAGTGGGCCACCTCCAGGTACCGACTACTCCACTAGCCTCTACCACGATCAGCACTGTCCGTTGTCTACATCCAACACAACGTAGTGCGGGTATAGCCTGTGCAGGGGTGGGTATACTCTACTCAGTAGAGACCTCAAGACCACCGAAGGTCTTCTAGAATCCAGAAAGGATAATCCATAATGGAAAGATACAATCAGGAAGTAACATCCCACACTACTTAACTATATTCCCATACATATACCTAAGTCATCGATTCTAGTTCAGCTGCAACATCCGAGCCCAAGTTCGATCACGTCCACACAGGATAGCACAACATAATCCACATAGGAAAGAAAGTCAATCATATCGAAGATAATGATTGAAAGTCAAGATTAATCTCACACAGGTATACTTCTTGGTAATACGATAGAGATGATCAGATGTAGCCACTGATTCATCTAAGCCGTCAGACCCACACAAGATCGATAGGTACTAACCCCCGCAATGACCCACAAAGGATTGATAGGTACTAACCCCCGCAATGACCAACAAAGATCGATAGTTACTAACCCCCGCAATGACCCACAAAGGATCGATAGGTACTAATCCCCATAATGACCCACACATGATCTGACCCAAATAGGATCGGTATGCGCTGGCCCACATAGGACCGCTGAGCACTAACCCACATAGGATATGACCCACACAAGATTGGTAGCACTAATCCACGTTGGATCGCTGAGTGTTGTAGTCGTCGTTGTCGAATCCACGAAGGAGTTCTGTACAGTCGTCATTCTTGTCGTAGTCGCAGCCAGCTCTAGGGTTCCCGCACACAGCAAGCTCGTTCGGCAGGGTCTGCTCCATGAGCCGAGGGGTTGATACATCAACTAACACGAAGTCCGGAGTTGATGTATCCAAATGTTCTGTATCATCAACAGGAACTCAACGTCACAGACGGCGCGTCAATCGGACGTCCGGTCTGTGAGTTATTGGCTTTTTCGTCCCAGGGGACCGGTTGGTTTTTAAGTCAAAACCAATCCGACTATACTCCAATTGTGTTCAAAACTTGAGCGGAGTAAGCCAATAGGTCTGTCTCACTAAGAGGAATCCATCAAAGTCGACGACACATCAATCGGACATCCGGAGCTCATGTAATAAGCATTTCCGCTCCGAGGGCCCAGTTGGTTTCATGTTCGAACCAACCCAGCCGAAGCCCAAGTTCTCCGAATCCTAGAGTTTAATATACAGAAACAACCGCCTCGATCCAAGGATCGCATCACAGCTGATAGTGCATCGATCGGAGGTCCTCAACCCATGTTATGGGAAAAAGACCGAAAGTGGTCCGGAAATAGGGGGTTTGGGCCCGGTCCGACCCGACTCGATACCCCCTGGGTCGGCCTGAACCGGGTCGACCCGACCTGGGTCCGGCCCAATAGGGTGCAGCCCGTCCCGGTGGGCATGTCCTGGCAGCCCGACCTGGCCCGCTCGGCCTGGCCGGCGTGGCGAGGTGGCTCGGCCATAACGGCTGAGTGGAAGAGGGGGGGGGGGGGCACACTGCCTCCCTGTTTGGAAAACCGAGACCCCCATGTGGCGGGCCGCTCCTTCAGCCGACCGGGGGTTACGACCCCCGGTTCATTGTTCGGCCGGCCCAGCTGGCGGGCCGTGTTGCTGCCGTGGGACCCTGCGGTCCTGCCCTCCTACTCTGGCGATGGCGGCCGGTAGCCGCCGGACGCTCCATGCTCCGCTGCGGCCAAAGGCCGCGACCTTGGTCTGGCCAGCGCAGCGCGATGGCGCCGCACCCCTCCACAGCGTCCCGCTCCGGTTGTGGTGTCTTCACGGTTTCTCGACGCATCGGGATGGCGCAGCGCTGCTTTTCCGCTGTTCTCTCATTTCCGCGCGGTGCGACGACACTGCACCATCTCTGTTCCAAACCACAACTAAAGACAACAAAATAATAAGGGAGGGGGTCGGCCGTGTTTGTGCGGTCCGACCCCCTCCCATTAATCGATATCATGCGACTGAAGTTAATCAATAAACCCCCAAAATTATTCACGACATAAAACCAAACCCCTACCTCGAAGAAAAGATTGAACGAAGGTTCGTCAAGGAATTGAACATCCCAGAATAAGGCGTCGCAGAAGAGGGTTCCGTACAAGCTTGACGGAGATCTTCCGAGGTGGGGCGGTGTCTCACACCGGCTGTGGAGAGGAGTAGAAAGACACGTCATCTTTCTTTGGTGTTGGTGTTCTTCATCGGAGAGTGGAGTTCTTCACGTTCTTCAACGTGGATGATGAACTTCTTCAAAGGAAGATTTATCCCTCTGTCAAAAACCCAACACCACAAAAAAACCCACAAATAAAATAAGTGTTATGCGTATTTTATTATAACATTCCATGCATTTAAATTTTTAAAATTCCAATGCTTAACTTCCAAAATAAATGGCAAGCTTTAATGTAAAGGAAGTCACATAATTTAATACATGGGGGTTTAAAGGGGATGATTTATGGGGGTTTAGAGAATTTGAAGAGGTGGAGTTCGTGTGGGACCCACCACCCTCTTAACCTCTCATGGGTAGTTCCCCAACTTCCACTCAAAGGATATAACCACTTAAAAATAAAAGTATAGCTCAATTTTTTTTACCTTCCAATTTTTTTTTAACATATCCTCCTAAGAAAACAAAACCCCATAAAAGGTGTTCTTAAGAAATTATCAGTGCTGTAGTTTAATCGGTTCCCTCAGATTTCAATTCCAAGCACCGGATCAAAATATTGAAAAACCCACTCGTCCGTTCACAGAACGTACCTGATCTAATCTTTGGAAAATTATTCCAGGCTCACTGGGCGTCGGAATCAGGTGTCGTCAGAAACTGCGTTCTTGTAAAATCCCAAAGAAAATTAAGAAAAAGTTTCCCTTGGATTTTACGGGTCTTTACAATATTTTACAACCTCCACCAATTTATTAGTGTGTGGATATATACGAAAATTCTTAAGTCTGTTTACCAAAACATATACCTTCTTCTATATCCCCCAAGGCTAATGGAAAGATCACGTTCTCCCTTCTAAAAAGAGAGATGTTGTGTTAGATTATGATTATGATTGTAGTATCTCATAAGGCCTCTTTTTATAATCATTTTTAGTTATAAATTAATTATTATTCTTCTTTAATGTATTAAATTTTGAAATATGTTCTTTTAGTATTTATTCACGACACCATTTAATGTATTCTTTATGACTACATTTGAATTTTCTCTAACGTCATATATAAGTTTTTATTATTCTAAAATGGAAATAAAATTAGTTTCAATTTATTTCATTTAATATGTGAGGATTTTTCATCATAATATGTGGGATATTGTTGGCATAATCCAAAAATACATTATTTTAATTCTATCATATCGTATGTTTTGGGTTATTAATGAAAAATTTGATTTATGATAGTAAAAATAGTTTAGGCCAAAGTTATGTAAAATTGTTAAGCATACATGTAAAAATATCATCCTACCATATACATATGTTCAACTTACTATGATGGATGAATGATTGTATAGAAGTGAACGCACATTGAAGTCTATTTGACCACATGAACAAACATGTAATTGTGTATGACATGATCACATTTTTTCTAAGTCATTATCTAACCACATGTATACTGAACCAAAAAAATGGAGAGTTCATGTAACACCCTGAGATTTTATGAAAAATATTCTTTTAATTTTATTAATGTCTTATGTTGTATTCTACACCAAGATTACCTTGCGCTATACGCAACACCGTATTAGCTTGCAGTATACGCAACACTATTCTTGGATCGTGTTACACAACATTGAGTATATATATATATATATATTCGAT
Source organism: Viscum album (assembly GCA_963277665.1). NCBI lineage: Eukaryota > Viridiplantae > Streptophyta > Magnoliopsida > Santalales > Viscaceae > Viscum > Viscum album. The sequence continues at coordinate 2,061,045,013 of OY728132.1, forward strand.
GTATAAATGAAATATGGTTGGATTCTGTTATACGAAACAACGAAGGATTCTTTCACAACACGCAACCCTGACTTGGCTTGCATTACACGCAATCGTGACCTTCCTCGATAGCGTGGGTTGTACGCAATACCGGGTTTTAATAAACAACGATATATTATTATAATATTGTCATGAACTAGCCGTTATGAATAGTATTAACTAAAATTTGAATTTTATAACATTATTATTCATCTTACACATTTTCTAGAACATGGTATTAGAACAAAATAAATTTTTCAGGTAAAATAAGTATTTTTCAAAAAATGTAGTTTTGCCTCCTTTTGATGGTGCACCAACATTAAATCTAGTTTTTGACATGTTTATATGTTCAATTTGACAAAACAAATTCTTCTTTTGAATCAGGATATAGAAATTTACATTAGATAACGTTTTGATATTTTTCTGATAACTTTCATATTTTAATGAATAGTAAAATCACGCTATATTTTAATTAAAAACAACTTTTTTCATCGTAAAATATTATGCGGATAAATTATAATATTGAATAGTTTTAAAGTATAAATAGAATATATTTTTACCATTTAATATAATGTATGTCATTAGCATTGATTTTACCTTGAATTCGTAGGTTAAATCAATTCAATCTTTTGCAATGTTTTAAAGAAAAACCCGTTTTCTTTCGACAACGGAATTAATTTTAATTTAATTTCTGCATCTTTTTTGTATTGAATTTTGAAAAATGGATTCCATATTTGGAATCAGTGGGTCCAAATTATGTTAATAAGCTACTTTTTATTTTTGGGCATTGTGAATAGTAACTATGGTAAATTTTATCTACTATAGTTAAAGGTAAATCGGGTAATTACGTGTAAATATAAGATTATAAAATTACCCTAACACTTGGAAAAATCCTATTGGATGGATAAAAGTATACCCATATAACCTAAGGGTCGGATTAGATTCATTTTATGGACTTTTTTCCATGAAAATAATTTAATTATTATTAAAACCAAAGAATGTGACAACATGTATAATAATTTTAATTTAGTGATAAACTTCATGAAACATCGAACATGAATAGTATCCAGAATGATAATACAATTATCTACATCATATGAATTTATTTATAATTTTTAGGGATTAAATAATTATCATTTATTATGACACAAAGATGATGCAGTAATTGTCTTATGAATGAAATATTGACATAATTGATGTTATAAATGCCCAAATAAATGTAATTTGAGTCTTTTTATGACTTAAATTAATTTTATAGGTTAATATGAAATGTTATTGTTGATATAAGTAACTTGGTTCAAACTTATCATTCTGTTATAAATTTCATAAAAATCATGTACCAAAGAGTGTCAAAATTGACATAAAATAGTTTTTAAAACAAATATTATATTATTAATTGTTATTTAATTCCTAAAAATCTAAGGTTTGGCCAAATAAATTAGATAAGGATAGATATATTAATAATAAACAATTTGGGGTTCGTTTGGCTTGATATGGTAAGTTTATTAACCATATAGTGTAAGAAAACAAAAAGCCATGGTAAAAGTTAAATTATTTTACTTAGAGTTAAATCTAATTGATAAGGTTAAAATAATAACCTAAACTTGTCTAAATCCTATTGGATGAGAGGATTTCTACCCATCCCCACTTTATCTTAGAAATAATACCCTTTGGAACCATTATAAACCGAATTTTACCTTAATATAAAATAATATTTTGAGATTTTCCTAAGGTGCCCCTCTCCTCCCTTATAAAAGGGCACCTCCTCCCTCTCATCCTCACACCAATTTGAGCATTCAAGCTTGGCCAAACCCTACCAAAATCTCTTTTCCACTTACCTAGTATCATCCTAGAGGTCATGGTCTTCTTCAAAGACCATCCATAGTTCTTTAAGTGGAGGTTAAGTGAAGGCGCGTCAAAAAGAGGAGGTTCGGACACTTACGAGGCAAATCGGACCTAAGGTAAGGGAAATATCACAATCTCATTTTTATCCGAGATTGTTTATACTTTGGTATTTACTGGGGTGTATTTTATCATCCACATCCATGTTTCCTCAATATGTAATATTATTTCCATCCACCTACAATTGTTTAAATCCAATTTTACGCTTAGGTGAGTTTTTAGTAAAAGATATGAAAGGAATCTTTTGTCATTTTTCGTACGAGGTACTTTTTGACTTTTCTGAAAAAAGCACGAGAAGAATGTTTTTTTTAACATATATAGCGTGAATGTATTTTTAAAACATTATTTCAAAGACAATTCCTTTACAAGTTTTAATGTTTATTTTTAATCAACTTCTTTTATTTTAAAATTGTATGACATATTAAGAAAGGAAAATATTTTTGAAGTAGAAAGGATATTTTCTTCAAGAATGGAGTTCAAGTGTTTTATCAAAATTATTTTCCATCTAAGATATTATAGGGTTCTGTTTATATCCCTATTATTACATTGATATGATTATGTTGTGATGGATATATTTTTATGAATTCTTTTATCTTATATGAATTGTTTTATGATGTCATGATGTTTAAGATTCCCATTTTTATTACATGGGTTATGAAATGATGTATGATTTATGATTTTGTGGCACACATAAGAATGGTATCATTATAAGATGGGTGGGACCTATATCTCCCTCCAATTCATTGGGTAAAGATTTTATATCTCATGAGATAGACATGGCTGAAATGGTAGGTTATACCGGTTCCGTGAAAGAAGACTGAAACGAAGGTGACTCAGTTCAGAAATGGACTTTGTCCACTAAGATAGTCTTGGAAATGAGTCTTGAATAATATGATATGATTCTCTATGATTATGTGTGTATGATACAAAGTTTCATGTTTTAAGTTATGATAATTGGTATTTCATTTCACTACTATGATTTATCCCATGTTATGAAATTTTGCTCTCTTTTGCAGGTTAAGATTTCCAAAATGTTATGTTCTTATGAATATGATGTGATTGATATTTCTTTTGTTTACCCTTACTGAGCATTTGAGCTCACCCTTTTATGTTTTCTTTTCCCCAGGATATAAAGAAAGGATTTAGGTAAAAAAGGAAGATCTTTATGGGAGATGTTGAAGATAGTTCACCATGATTAGAAGATTATATTTAGAGTTTCCAAAGACACTAAACTATTACGATCCTTGTGTGTGTGTTTTTGTTATGTACTAAGTATTCCGCAAAAGTAATGTAATGTCCATGTACGTCAAGCTTAGGGTCTCTACAGTTTGTATCAAAGTAAAATTTTAGTCAACCTTTGGAAACTAGGATGCGAGAACGTTAGTGAGATCCCTAGAGATATTCCTAAGGTATGTCTATCGATGTCCCTAAGGATAAGTATACGTATAAGATATAGTCCTAGAACTATGGTAACGATATTAGATTAAACCAAATATGTTAGATATTGAAGTTACTCCCCATTTATTATGATTTTTGCCTCTCACACTATTCTTTTTGGGTTTTAGAAAATGGCTGGAAACAAGATGATTCATGATAATGGAGGATATGATGGACAATGGAATGATGAGAAACCAAATGAAATGGGATTTGGATGTCCAAACATCATTATTATGCCGAATCAGCAATCTCATAATATGATCAATAAAGTAAATTTTGGTAAGTTTCCTAACTCGGCTAATAAGAGAATGATTAAGTTTCATGATGATCATAGAGGAAAGAAATTTCAATTTCCCCTATGTAAATCATGTGGGAAGAGGCATCAAGGAGAATGTTTCAACGGAACTGGAAGATGCATTGGGTGTGGAAAAGAAGGACAAAAATCCAGTAAGTGAAAATGAAAAGGTTCAGTTAACACCAAGGATGAGGATAATGGTATTTCTACGACATCAACAATGGTTAAATGTTTTAAATGTGGAATGTATGGGCATTATGCAAACCAATTCCCTAAGGTAAAGTCTCATGAAGAGAATCAGTACGGCCGTATGAGTTGTATTTATGTAGATGATGATGAAGAGACTACAAATGATATGTAGTTGAAAGAATTGTTGAAGCTCAGTCAATGGTTTAAGAAGGTAGTGGAATGATTACATGTTTATCAATTGTAATTTTGTATAATTAATCTCATGGTACTATGGAATAAAGAGACATCTAAGGATTGTTACACTATTGTCTTTCCTTGAGTTTTGAAAGTATATGATTAATGGTACCAGTATCCATGAAAGGTTATTCAGATATTTTTGGAATGTAGATGATATGCGCATAATGAAGGGATAAGGAGAAAATTAAATGTTTTATAGTATTCATGAGCTCATGACAGATATAAGGAGAAGGTTATATCATGGTTTGAGTATATAGAATTTTTGGATTTTGGTATGTGGAAAGAGTTAACTTTTGACAACATTCATGTTTTCACTTAGGTTCAATGGGTATTCAAGATTATACATGATTAAGGCCTTGGAATGTTTGGAATGTGACCAACAAGACATATCATATGATATATGGGGATCAACGATCGTATTAAATCTCTGGTAATCGTTTTCACTATATTATGAGAGTAGACTGTATTATTATGGATAAGCCTAAAGACTGGAATGGATTATGTTGGACATAAGTTAGTATTGTTTAAGGATAGAACCTTTTTTCAATATTATTGATGGGATAATATAGTAATGTAGTTTTAGAAAAAGGAAAACCTGCAGGACGGGCGACAGCCCATCGCGTTGGATAGGGCTATGGGAATCGAACCCACAACCGAAGTGCGAATGGCCTTTATCGCCTACCACTGGCCTACAGGAAGTCCCTGTTTAGTAGATATTAGTTTTATTATATTAAGTAGTATTATATATGGAGTATAAGTCCATTTTAGGAACCATATATGATTAATCTCACTATAGATGGACTTATGTATTTTTTTGATAACTTTTCTAACCTTTTGTTTGAGACAGATGGAATGACCCATCATTCTATCACATGATCTGCTAACACATCATGAATGACAAATTCAACTTCATTTCTTTAAGAGACAAAGTGGAAATTGTCCAAAGAACGAACAATGGTGAGACTATACCAAAATCACGAAAGTATTTCTTCTAATTCAAATTTTTCAACTTTAGGAAATGATATTGAAAACCAAAAATGTTGTCCTAGTGATCTTATATCTGATGAATCAAATGTTACCCTAGATCATCACAAATTTATGGCTTTGCGATTGTTGGATTTTTCATAGCCATGCTCTCTACCACTCTCCATCAGAACATGATGGTTAGATTTTTCTTCCATATCCATATTTTCACCTATGTTCTCCTACGTGGAAACCCAGTGATGAGTTAATTTGGGTAACCGTTACATTTCATACTTTATTTTTTAAATCCATGTTTTGGTATTCCTTTTTACGATGTGGGTTTCTATTAAACAAACTTTCAAGTAGTAAACCATTTATAACCCCGAAGAATTTCGAGGGAGAAATTAATTTTAAGGGGGGTAGAATGTAACACCCCGAGATTTTATGAAAAATATTCTTTTAAATTCATTAATTTCTTGTTTTTTATTCTACACCAAGATTACCTTGCAGTATACGCAACACCGTATTAGCTTGTAGTATACGCAACACTATTTTTGGATCGTGTTACACAACATTGAGTATATATATATATATATATTCAATGTATAAATGAAATATGGTTGGATTCTGTTATACGAAACAAAGAAGGATTCCTTCAAAACACGCAACCCTGACTTGGCTTGCATTACACGCAATCACGACCTTTCTCGATAGTGTGTGTTGTACGCAAGACCGGGTTTTAATAAACAACGATATATTATTATAATATTGTCATGAACTAGCCGTTATGAATAGTTTTAACTAAATTTTGAATTTTATAACATTATTATTCATCTTACACATTTTCTAGAACATGGTATTAGAACAAAATAAATTTTTCGGGTAAAATAAGTATTTTTAAAAAAATGCAGTTTTGCCGATTTTTGATGGCGCACCCACTTTAAATCTAGTTTTTGACATGTTTATATGTTCAATTTGACAAAATAAAATTCTTCTTTTGAATCAGGATATAAAAATTTACATTAGATAATGTTTTGATATTTTTCCGACAACTTTCATATTTTAATGAATAGTAAAAACACGCTATATTTTAATTAAAAACAACTTTTTTGATCGTAATATCTTATGTTGTTAAATTATAATATTGAATGATTTTAAAGTATAAATAGAATATATTTTTACCATTTAATATAATGTATGTCATTAGCAATGATTTTACCTTGAATTCGTAGCTTAAATCAATTCAATCTTTTGCAATGTTTTAAAGAAAAACCCGTTTTCTTTCGACAACAGGATTAATTTTAATTTAATTTCTGCATATTTTGTGTATTGAATTTGGAAAAATGGATTCCATATTTGGATTCAGTGGGTCCAAATTATTTTAATAAGCTACTTTTTATTTTTGGGCATTGTGAATAGTAACTACGGTAAATTTTATCTATTATAGTTAAAGGTAAATCGGGTAATTAAGGGTAAATATAAGATTATAAAATTACCCTAACACTTGGAAAAATCCTATTGGATGTCTAAAAGTAGACTCATATAACCTAAGGGTTGGATTAGGTTCATTTTATGGACTTTTTTCCATGAAAATAATTTAATTATTATTAAAACCAATGAATGTGACAACATGTATAATAATTTTAAGATAGTGATAAACTTAATGAAACTTCAAACATGAATAGTCTGAAGAAAGCTAATACAATTATCTACATCATAGGAATTTATTTAGAATTTTTAAGGTATTAAATAATTATCATTTATTATGACACAAAGATGATGCAGTAATTGTCTTATTAATGAAATATTGACATAATTGATGTTATAAATGCCCAAATAAATGTAATTTGAGACTTTTTATGATTTACATTAATTTTATAGGTTAATATGACATGTTATTGTTGATATAAGTAACTTGTTTCTAACTTATCATTCTGTTATGAATTTCATAAAAATCATGTACCAAATATTGTCAAAATTGACATAAATTATTTTTTAAAACAAATATTATATTATTAATTGTTATTTAATTCCTAAAAATCTATGGTTCGGAAAAATGACTTATATAAGGATACATATATTAATAATAAACAACTTGGGGTTCATTTGTCTTGATATGGCAAGTTTATTAACCATATAGTGTAAGAAAACAAAAAGACACGGTAAAAGTTAAATTATTTAACTTAGAGTTAATTCTAATTGATAAGGTTAAAATAATAACCTAAAATTGTCTAAATCCTATTGGATGAGATGATTTTGACCCATCCCCACTTTATCTTAGAAATAAGACCCTTTGGAACCATTATAAACCGAATTTGACCTTAATATAAAATAATATTTTGAGATTTTTCTAAGGTGCCCCTCTCCTCCCTTATAAAAGGGCACCTCCTCCCTCTCCTCCTCACACCAATTTGAGCATTCAAGCTCGGCCAGCCCCTGCCAGAATCTCTTCTCCACTTCCCTAGTATCATCCTAGAGGTCTTGGTCTTCTTCAAAGACCATCCTTAGTTCTTTAAGTGGAGGTTAAGTGAAGGCGCGTCAAAAAGAGGAGGTTCGGACACTTACGAGGAAAATCGGACCTAAGGTAAGGGAAATATCACAATCTCATTTTTATCCGAGATTGTTTATACTTTGGTATTTACTAGGGTGTATTTTATCATCCACAACCATGTTTCCTCAATATGTAATATCATTTCCATCCACCTATAATTGTTTAAATCCAATTTTACCCTTCGGTCAGTTTTTAGTAAAAGATATGAAAGGAATCTTTTGTCGTTTTTCGTACGAGGTACTTTTTGACTTTTCCGACAAAAGTACGAGAAGAATTTTTTTTAACTTATACGACATGAATGGATTTTTAAAATATTATTTCCAAGATGATTCCTTTACATGTTTTAAAGTTTATTTTTAATCAACTTCTTTTATTTTAAAATTGTATGACATATTAAGAAAGGAAAATGTTTTTAAAGTATAAAGGATATTTTCCTCAAGAATGGAGTTCAAGTGTTTTATCAAAATTATTTTACATCTACGATAATATAGGGTTCTATTTATGTCCCTATTATTACATTGATATGATTATGTTGTGATGGATATATTTTTATGAATTCTTTTATCTTATATGAATTGTTTTATGATGTCATGATGTTTAAGATTCCCATTTTTATTACATGGGTTATGAAATGATGTATGATTTTTGATTTTGTGGAACACATAAAAATGGTATCATTATGAGATGGGTGGGACCTATATCTCCCTCCAATTCATTGGGTTAAGATTTTATATCTCATGAGATAGACATGGCTGGAAAGGTAGGTTATACCGGTTCAGTGAAACAATACTGAAACGAGGGTGACTCGGATCAGAAATGGACTTTGTCCACTAATATAGTCTTGGCAATGAGTCTTGACTAATAAGATATGATTCTCTATGATTATGTGTGTATGCCAAAAAGTTTCATGTTTTAAGTTATGATTATTGGGATTTCATTTTACTACTATGATTTATCCCATGTTATGAAATTATGCTCTCTTTTGCAGGTTAAGATTACCAAAATGTTATGTTTTTATAAATATGATGTGATTGATATTTCTTTTGTTTACCCTTACTGAGCATTTGAGATCACCCTTTTATGTTTTCTTTTCCCCAGGATATAAAGAAAGGTTTTAGGTAAAAAAAGGAAGATCTTTATGGGAGATGTTGAAGATCTTTCACCACGATTAGAAGATTATATTCCGAGTTTCCAAAGACACTAAACTATTACGATCCTTGTGTGTGTGTTTTTGTTATGTACTAAGTATTCCGCAAAAGTAATGTAATGTCCATGTACATCAAGATTAGGGTGTCTACAGTACATCCCCAAATGATAAAGGGTTAAATGACTAAATGATATGACTCATGTCAACAAGGTGCACGATCCATTTTGGGAGCCTACCTGATTAGAACTCCACAGTTAAGCGTGCTTGGCCTGGAGTAGTGATCAGGATGTGTGACCTTCTGGGATGTTTCCCAGGGTGTGTGTGAGTGAGGACAAAGGACACCAGAAAGGACATGTATTGGCCTTTGGGGACAATCATTAGTCAGAAGACCTATTCAGACATGTGGGTGGACCCTGGGGTGGGCCCCACATGTCTTTAGGGAAACTGGTGGTACCTAGTGGGCCAGGACCCGATGGCCATGTTAAGGCGGGGTGGTTGTGCTGTCACTGGGGCCCAGTTGTCACATTTGGTATCAGAGGAGGAACCCAGCCTTAAGTGCGGTGCACTGCCTGGGTTGAGATGTAGGGCCCACAACGAGGGCGTTGTGCTCTAAAGGGGGGTGATTGTAACATCCCCAAATGATAATGGGTTAAATGACTAAATGATATAACTCATGTCAACAAGGTGCACCTTCCTTTTTGGGAGCCTACCTGATTAGAACTCCACAGTTAAGTGTGCTTGGCCTGGAGTAGTGATCAGGATGGGTGACCTTCTGGGATGTTTCCCAAGGTGTGTGTGAGTGAGGAAAAAGGACACTGGAAAGGAAATGTGTTGTCCTGTGGGGAAAATCATTAGTCAGATGACCCGTTCAGACATGTGGGTGGACCCTAGGGTGGGCCCCACATGTCTGCGGGGCAACTGGTGGTACTTAGTGGGCCAGGACCCGATGGCCATGTTAAGGCGGGGTGGTTGGGCTGTCACTGTGGCCCAGTTGTCACAGTTCAAGTAGCACATGAAGGATTCAACCAACAACATTATGAATTGATGTGATCATGAAAACTAAAAATTATTTATAATAAATAATTGAACCTACCTTATGAGCAAATAAAGTGACAGTATATTGAAATCAAGTGACAACATCTAGTGAAAAAATTAATTTACCATATCATGTGATTGTGCCAAATAATCACATGTAACTGGCCCTAACATGTAACTACAAGAAATTGACCATGTTATAGAACTAAAAGAAAGTTACCATGTCATGTGACCATAATATGTTACTATGGCAAGCGACCCCAGGTTAAAGTGACCACAAGATAGAGTGACCATGCTTAAGTAAGGGGTATATGAAAATGTATAACATAAGAAGTATGGATTATTAAGAACTAAAATAACAATATTTTAAAGGATTTTATGAAGATTCGGAGCATTTAATGATCCAATATCAGACTAAAAAGTATGCGGAATATTTTTTCAATATTATCCAACATCTAATTGGATTATGTTTTCTCTTGAAGCAGTACAACCACCAATTGAAAAAATATAGATATGTATTACACTATGATATTGATAATATATAATACTTAACCATGCACCTCCATGACAATATATTTTGACTTATTAGTTCGTTATCTTTTGAAATATTTGCTAAAGAAATATTTAATGAAAATTCATCAATGGAATCTTATCATATTGTGCTACTTCAAACTCTATCTCTTCCCATATTTACTCTCCCTATTTTTAAATCACATAATAAATGTGTTTATATTTCTAGATTTATTTATTATCACATGCTATATCACTATATTGGAGGGTAATATATACTATCACTTACAGTTTTTAGTTCTATTATCCCAAAAATAACTATGTAATATGTTTTGTCTAACTAAGACTTATTTGTGTGAAGTTATAACATCATAACACAATATAGGTTGTGGGTTTAGTTTTTATTTGATTAACTTTTTTAGTATAAGGTGAAAATCAAATGGAGAGTATTTGGTATTAGCATGAGACTAACCCTATTGTACTTATATTCAGAGCATGTTCATTTTTTTCTTATATTATTTTTATAAATTATATTATTCCGTAAAAATATCTTTCTCAATCAATACTCTAATGGTTAAATTTAATTAGTGATTTATATAATCAATTTAATGAGATTATATTTGTTTTATATGTTAATTTTATTTTAAAATTGTTTTAGTTAGGTTGTGTTCAATTCTATGAGAAATATCTCACGAACATAAAATTTAATATTTCTACTATTTACTTAACTAGGATTTTTTCATATAATCAGAGAGTTTGTTTTAAATTTTTTGAATTATATATTTTTATTGGAAATTAAATCCACCGTTCACTCCCCTCTGTTGAGTTATCATATATGAAAAACAAAAATAAAATTTTTATCGCACACACATGTATCTATTCTTGGTAATTGATTTTTTTCCCTTAAAATAAATTCCCTAGATAATAAATATGAGACCTCAATTGCATCCACAAATGAGGATTTATCCTAGGGGAGGTTCAAATTTTTATCACATCATATCTCTCATGTTTATGTTGTAAACTTTTGATTAATGAATTTATTGATTGAATGATTTGTTTATTATTATTGGAATTGTAGTTTAACCCCCCCCCCCCCCACCCCTTGAATTCTCTTTATAATTCGTCAGGAGCTTCTTACCCTTTGATAGGGGAGTTCTAGTGTGTGAGATTTTGGAATTCGTTTAAGGAACCTTTTATGATATGCTTCAGACTTGTTGCCAGATGATGAGTCTTGGTCAAGGCATTTCCAGGAGGCTTTATGTCTAGAGATCAAGTGCCATGTCACCCCATGTTTGATGAAGACATGTATTGAGGTGCTGGTGAGGGAAGAGTTCATCAAGAGGACATTGTCTAGAACCAGATCATCATGAGAGGGGAGTCGTCATGATATCTCATGAAGTATAGCTGGGGTCTAGGGTTCCTGGTCTTCAGGACATAAGAGCTTCTGTTTCACCGGTGGTAGGTCCCAGCCCTCAGAATCTGATTTCTTTAGGGGAATTAGATCTCAGGCCTATGCCAAGGGATCATGTGTTTTTTTCTTATGGTGGTCATGGTCATTAGTAGTGAGAGTGCCTGGAATTTCCAAGCGGTCAACATGCACCCGGAGTTCCTCTCTAGGTTCCTTTGTTGTGGCATTTCCAGCTGAGGCAACAGTAGCAGGTTGCACCAGCTTTAGATCAGTAGAGGGAAGATGGGGCAGATAGAGGACAGCCTTGGGATGCTCCCTGTCCTCAAAGAGCCGAGCACGACCATAGTGGAGGTTGTCACCAGGGCCATAGAGGCTATGGAGGTGGTCATGGAGAATTTCTACTTTAGATTTCCCAACATGAGGCATGCCAGACGTCATTCGAGGTACCCTTTTCATGTTTTCTACATTGGTGTATGTATTTTTGTTTCATGAGTGACACACTATTTCATACCACAAACCCTTGTCCATGCTTTGGGAATTGAGGTAGAGAGGTTTCCAGTGCCCTTGGAGTTGACTACGCTAGTTTGAGGATGAGATGACTAGTTTTAAGTATGTAGACACTGTGAGCTAGTGTTGGGGATGCTCGGATCTTGGGTAGATTTCCTATGATTACTAATACAACCATATGACATCATCCTTGGCATGTATTGGTTGTATTCGGTGCAAGCTCTCATAGATTTGTTTGAGAGGAAAGTTGTGTTCTTTGATGCAGATGGAGAGCCAGTGGTGTTCTTTGACGAGCGAGAACTTTGGATCGAGTTTGGGATCGAGCTACAACCAAAAGTGTCTTCTATCTCTATGAATCCATATAGGATGTACCTTTATAAGTTATAAGAGTTACGTATATAGCTTGATGGTCTATTAATGTACGGTTTTTTTGGCCATGTGTTTCACCGTGGGGAGCACTTGTTTTGTTCGTGAAGAAGTCTAACGACAGTTTGTGGTTCTGTATTGATTATTGTCACTTAAATAAAGTGAGAGTGAAGAATCGCTATCCTCTTCTATGTATTGATGATTTATTCAATCAATCGAATGTTGCATGTTTGTTCTCAAAGATAGACTTACGGTCATGATACCATCAGATGCGTTTGAAGGGGGAGGATATTCCAAAGACTGCTTTCCATTTTCATCATGGGAATTATGAGTTAGTTGTAATGCCATTCAGCATGGAAACTGATCCCTCTGTGTTCATGGTATTGATGAATGATGTGTTCTGTGAGTTCTTGGACAACGTTCTTGGTGGGTTTTATCAACGGTATCATTGTGTACTCCACTTCTGATGAGGAGCATGTAGAGCATCTGCACGCAATTTTGGGAGTTCTTCTCCAAAATAAACTATTTGGGAAGTTATAAAAGTGTGATTTTTGGATTCTAGAATTCCGTTTCATGGGGAATGTTTTGTCCCAGTAGGGATTAGTTATGGATACAACACAAATAGAAGCAGTTGTGTCTTGGGAATCCCCCATGACAGTGTCAGAGTTGTGAACTTTCCTTCATCTCAAAGGCTACTACTAGAGGTTTGTAACTAATTTCTCTCGATTTGTGAATCCTCTGATAGCTTTGACTAAGAAGGGTCATGCATTCATATGGATTGATCATTTTCTGGTAGCTTTTGAGTATCTAAAGGAGAATTTTGTAAGTGCTTTATTTCTTTGACTTCAAGTAGAGGGAGTTCAATATGATGTTTTCTACGATTCTTCGCATATGGGGTTAGACTGTGTTCTGATGTAGCAGAGATCAGTTGTTTCTTATGGGGCCTGTTAGTTGCATCCCCATGAACTTAACTATACCACCCTTTATCTTGAGTTGGAGGTTGTGGTTTTTTCTCTGAGGTTGTGGAGACATTACCTCACTAAAGAGGACATTGTGATTTTCAACGATCATAAGAGTTTGACGTATGTTTCCCCCCAGCGTGACTTGAGCTTAGGACATCATCAGTGGATAGAGTTTTTTCAAAAATATGACATTAAAATATCATATAAACCTAGAAATGAGAATATTGTAGCAGATGCGCAGAGTCGAAAGTCAAGTAGTGATGTAGTGGGTGAATCTAGTGACTCATGGAGAGTAATGGAAGAAATGTCAGCATTACATCTTGATATGGGATATGTTGGGGGTAGAGGTTGTCTTTTTCAGATGACAGAGTAGTCATATCTGTTGCATAAGGTGGAAGAGTCCCAGTTGGGGGATCGAGAGGTGGAGGTCTGGAGAGACCGAGTTATTTGTGGTGCGGCCCCTAAAGGGTGTTATGAGGATGAACAACACAGAGTGTTGTATCATGGAAGTATATTTGTTCCTTTGGTGATTCAGGAGATAGTTATCAGAGAGTTCCATAGTTCTCCATTAGCGGTGCATCCTGGCATGAAAAAGATGTACAAATCCTTGAGGATCCATTTTTGGTGTCCTGGGATAAAGTGGGAAGTTTCGGAGTTTGTGTCTCAATGCTTGGTCTGCCAGAGGGTGATATCTGAACACCGTGTTCCAAATGGTCTTCTCCTACCATTAGGTGTTCCTCAGTTGAAGTGGGAGGACATCTCAATGGACATTTTTACTGGTATACCTCGAGCTCAGGGAGGACTTGACACTATTTGGGTGTTAGTGGATCGTTTAACAAAAACCAACCACTTCATTCCAATTAAGGAGTCAATCTCATTGGATGTTTTGTCATGTAAGTATCTGGGGGAGGAGGTGAGACTTCATGGAGTCTCAAGGATGATAATTTTCGATCGAGATCCTCATTTTAACTCTAGGGTGTAGAGAGGTCTCCAACATGAATTTGGTTCTCAGTTATGCCTTATCACTTCTTTTCATCCTCAAATAGACAGTTCGACAGAGTGGACCATCCAAACTCTTAAAGTCATGTTATGATTTTGTGTCCTGGATTTTGAAGGTTCATGGATGAGGCACTAACCCTTGGTGGAGTTCGCTTAAAAGAATACATTTCACTCCACCATCAGTATGGTTCCATTTAAATCCTTTTATATACATCCTTTCCATTCACCATTTTGATGGATTGGGGTAAGGGAGAAATCAATTCTCAGACCAGAACTAGTGGAGAATACAATAGATATGGTTTAGGTGATTTTTGAGAGGATGAAGATAGCACAATATCGTCAGAAATCATATTTCAGTCAAAGGAGGAGACCATTTGAGTTTGATGTTGGGGATCATGTGTTTCTGAAGGTGGCTCCCTGTCATGAGCAGAAAAGTTTTGTTCGTGGGAATATGCTTTCTCCCTGGTTTGTTGGGACTTTCTTGGTGTTAGCTCATGTTGGAGTTGTGATGTATCGTGTAGCACTTCCCCCGCAAATGATCCAGATACATGATGTTTTACATGTGTCGCGGCTCCATCGTTATCATCATGAAGACTCTCATTCCATCGATTGGGGAGAGATCGATGATTATGATGATGAAACCTTTGAGGAACAACCTATGGAGATCCAAGACAGCAAAGAGAAGGTGTTGCACGAGCATTCTATCCCCTTGGTTCATGTCTTGTTGTGATACAATATCATGGAGGAGAGTACTTGGAAATGTGAGTCACAGATATATGCTTTGTACCCATAGTTTTTTGATGTTTAACTCTTTCCATGAAATGTTGTCCCCTTTGTAGTTATAGATATTTCATGTTTATGAGATGGCTTTCTTTGGTTGCTTCTTGTGGCCTGCTCTCTTTTGAGAGGTACCTGGATGGGTGGTTGTGAAGACTTATTTTTTGTTCTCTTTTAGGTTGGTTTTGATTACTCAAGGATGAGAATGTTTTGACAGGTATCTGATATAATGGCTCAAACCTCTCTGGTCTATTCCTTTGGGAAAATCTTGTGTCTGAGGAGTTTCTGGAGGTCTAACTGACTTATCTCAACACTTTTCCAAATTTTCAGTTCTTTGAATAGTGTCATCGTTATCCATAGGTGAACAATGCTATGGTAGCCTTATATGAACAATGTCATCTGTAGATGTATCTGAATAGTGAAATGGTGAGGTTCCAATGGTAACCTCTTTCCTTTTCCAAATTTCGAGTTCATGAATAGTGTTTCCAGAATGGTGAGGATCCAACGGTATCCTCTTTCCTTTTCCCAATTTGGAGTTCATGAACAATGTTTCTAGAATGGTGAGGTTCCAACAGTGAGGTTTCAATGTTATGGTCATGAATAGTGTTTCTAGAATTGTGAGGCTCCAATGGTGAGGTTTCAATAGTGGGGTTCATGAATAGTGTTTCCAGAATGGCGAGGTATCAATGGTTAGGTTCATAAATTGTGTTTCCATAATGGTGAGGCTCCAATGGTGAGATTTCAACAGTGAGGTTCATGAACAGTGTATCCAGAATGGTGAGGTTCTAATGGAGAGGTTTCAATGGTGTGGTTCGTGAATAGTGTTTCCAGAATGGTGAGATTCTAATGGTGAGGTTTCAACGGTGAGGATCATGAACAATGTTTCTAAAATGGTTAGATTCCAATAGTGATGTTTCAATGGTGAGGTTCATGAATAGTATTCCAGAATAGTGAGGTTCTAATGGAAAGGTTTCAAAGGTGAGGTCCATGAAAAATGTTTCCAGAATAGTGAGGTTCTATTACTGAGATTTTAACGGTGATGTTCATGAACTGTGTTTTTCCTTGACAAATTTCGAGTTCGGGAACAGTGTTTCCAACTTCCTATAGTTTCACCCCTTTGACATTTCTATTGACGTAAAATAAATTTAATGCCTTGTTTTAAGGGCTCTATGTCTAATTCAATGGCCGTAACACCTATATTAATTTTTCCTAAGGCTTGGGGTGATTTTTCATGGTCAAACTGTGTGGTTTAATTTGATCCACTTTTAATGGAAAATCCAACATATTTTAAACCACTGCTCCTTTAAATCATATAAAGGGATAATATGTATTAATCCCTTGTTCTTCCTTCTTATTATCAACTGTGAGATGATCAAAACGTTCATTCCATCCATTATGTGTTGTTCATCCAAACTTTCCTCCATGGATTGGTTCCCCTCAGTTTTGATGAAACCAATAAATATCGATCAATCATTGATATATGGTATAATTTATCTTTATTCTTTTGGGTTCCTCTCCTCTTTTTTTCCCTTGTACTTTTATGGAATTATATCTTTGTTTTCTTATTTCTATTTTTTTGGGTATTGATCGGTGTGGTGGTGATTCTGTATCCTCGAGTGGATACAGTTGTCATGGGGGGAGGATATTGTAACCCATTGTGTCGCTCGTTATCATATTAAGAATGTCAAACACTATTTGAGGTAGGGGATTCATTACTTCTTTTTTTATTTAAGTGAAATTATAGAGTTATAATGTTTTAATGATTTTTGATAGCTTACTATTTAGGATTCTCGAAGTTGGAACCTTAAAATAAGAAATCGGTCAATCCAAGATGGATTAAAAAACTGGTTTTTTGATAAAAGATAATTTCTTGAAGGGTTATGAGTTACCCTCTTGCTTGATTAAGGTCCAAGACACAAATTGGTATGATGTTTGTTTTCCTGCTGCCTGTGTTGTGATGTGAGCTTGGATGGCTATTTTTATATGTGGGGTAAGGGAGGCCTATTGGTTGTGGCAACAATTTATACCTAGAGTGGTGAGCTGCATCAGTTTATTCATGTGGTTATTAGGGTGGACAACGTGGATAATGGAACGGGTTGGTGTGAATGTTTGGAAGCTTTCTTATTATTATTAGGTTGTTTTATCTTCTTTACCTCCCCCACTTCTCAAGGAAGGTGGTATTTCTTACCCTTCTTTGGAAAGGGGTGAAGACACACCTGGTATTCCATTTTCTTTCCGAGTTTTTCTTCTCATGGGAGGATGGGTCTATGCTCTTTCTATAGGCAGCCAAGACTTGACGGGTAGTTCATCTACTCACATTGTTGAGCCCCATTATGTTCAGTAGCCTATAATGTTTTTCTATAATGCCATGGAATCTGGGAATGTAATGATGTAAATAAATAATAGAATAAATGATGTTAACCCATGCAGTTGGATCATGCTGGCACGCAATGCTGAGGACAGTGGACTTTGGGTGTGATGATAATGAAATAAATGTGGAAATAGTTAATTGTAAATTAATGTTTAAATAATTAATTTATGTAAAGATAAAACTATAAAAAGGGAATGAAGCAATGTAATTAAGCTCATTAAATGGTTTTGTGCTTATCGGAAACCTAGTCTTAGAACTGGCGGCCGGGAATCCGAGAGACGTTAGCTGCAGTTCAGTCTAAGACTTAGTTTTTCCCATAATGTGATTGTGAGATATAGTATATTTTGTACCTTTGGGTTTCTATACACTAATCCACCCCTCTAGTTTTTGAAAATGACTTCCCAGGGATTCTGAACCCTAGGGTGTGTTTTCCCCAACATTTTGGTTGGATGATGGATGGCTGACTACCCCCTTTGGCCCCACTCTCTTCTCTTGGAATTTACTTTTGCTAGTAGGCACAATTGTTAGTTTTCCACGAATATGTCTGTAGAGGGATGTAATGACATGTGGTTATTCACATACATATATTCTAGATATACTTTCTTTTGGACTACTATAGATGTAACGTGTATAAGTTATGATGGCTTGGGGATCCTTACTCGGTGTATGGGCTATAATAGCTTGAGGTTTAATACCTAACGTATGATACACGTTATGCGAGATGTGGTGGCACCCAAAAACTACCTAGTCACTTTTCTAATGTGGATGTGGTGGTTTTGTTGCACGAGGTTCATGTTGTGGTGCTTCACCTAGGTGTCTGCAGGCAAGCCTTCTTGGAGAGAGATTCTTAGGATGTGCAATGTTTGGGAAAATTGGAAAACTAGTGGGGAATTAGTAGAGGGGTACCCTTTATATTCACTATTATGTTATATATTATTGTATGTGATACATGGTGAGAGTAGCTATGGTGAGGCTGGGAAATTATTATACCTGTTTTGGTGACAAGTTAGTTTCACTTCTTGTTCACTATGCTTTAGCGTGATTTCTTTACGGTTTCACAAGAGGCTTCGGGGAGGATCCAACTGAGTATACTTTTATACTCACCCTATGATTAAATAATTTTTTTTCATTTAACTTGTATAAGGTTGGATATCAAGCTGGTATCTATTATCTTGGGGTTGCAGGAACTGTTTGGGCTTCGTGGTGGTTGTTCTTTTTACTTTCTTTTGGGGACTTTTAGTTTTTCCCTTTTTGTTGTAGTAGTTTTTCATGACATTGAATTTGTGTACATGGGATTTATTTTATATTTCAGCCTGAGTCGGATTTGGTTGGTGTCTATATTATCTCTCTCATTCACATGTGTTCTCTTATAGGGTAATGCCTTCCATTTGTGTGTTTAATATACCCTCGATGCTAGTTACCAACCCGGGGCCTACTAGAGGTGGGATTATGGGTAATTATCTCCCTTATCACATTGTCGGCCTAGGATGGGTACAACTTGTGGGGGGGGGGGAGGGTCATGAAAAATTATGAACTATTATAATACATATCTCAAAAAACACATGAATTTCCTTCTCCTTTGGTAATTTCATGAGAATAAATTTTTTTATCTCAATTTTCTTCTCATTATGTACCCAGTAGTTCAAAAGATTCTTTTTAAGAAAAATAATATTTATTTATATATATAGTTGAAATTTTTTTTCTACAATATATTTGTTTCCAAAAAAAGTTCTCAAACATGTTTTGACATTCTTTAAAGAAATTTTTAACGTATTATTTACCCATGTTAGACATTAACAATGTTTTCCAAAAGGAAACATTATTTCATTTTCAAATAAAGACTGTTTTTTTTTCACAAAATATGTGAAAGTAACTATTGTTTTGGTGTCCAAGGAATTAAAATTATTTTCTTTCATCATGAAACACTTATTTTATTTTAATATTTCTCTATATGTTTCAATGTTTATTTTCAATGAAAGTGATTTTCAAATATTTGATGATTTTTTTGAGTTAAAAAGTGATTTTTAAAGTGTAAATTATAATTTCATAATGAAATGTTTTAAATTATTTTTAAAGATTTATTTTTATGATTCTATTGTAATTTTAAATGAAAAATTATTTTAAAATTTTTATTCTTTAAAGAGTGTTTTTAAAAGTGGAAAGTCTGTTTTACTCCAAAAATGTTGCAAGTGATATTTCAAAATAATTATCCATATAGGATGACATCCTTTGATGTTACTTATGATTTATTGGGGATATGATTCAAGGATACCATCCTTATTCTCTACCTATATGGTTAATGTATATGCAAATAATATTTTTAGGTAACACATTTTTTTATGAGTTATGCTATAGTGAATTGATGAAAATTTTATGAAATCTGATTTCATTACACAGGTTATGATTTTACGATATTATGATTTTTTATGACATGGTGTCACACATAAGTTTGGTCTTCATTATCTTAGTAGTGAGAAATATATCCCCCTATAATGATTTAGTTAAATATTTATATCTCATGAGAATATAAATGGGAAACAATTTGATGGTATTGGTCCACTATGTATAATAAGTGAGTCTTGATCCACTATGGGAAACAAGTGCGTCTTGATCCACTGTAGAAAAAAGGTGGTAAGTATAGATATACTATGTGAATTGTATTGGTATTTTTACTTTACATATGAAATGGTTTTTTTATTTATCATGGTTACACATTTTTCTTACACGATATTATTGTTCATAATTGATTTATGATGAATTATCACTCTTACAACAATGTTTTCTAAAATGTTAATGTTTTATGACATGACTCTAGTTTATGATTTATTATAAGATGGTATGAACTTCATAAGTTATTTTTATGATAAAAAACCCTTATAATTTTCTTATTCTATCATATTATCATAGATTGAAGTCATATAAGTTTACACATACTGTGGATCTGATATCAGACTTTCATATGATTCCTTCCCAAGGTAATAAAAATGTTTTTCTTGTGTATTTTAAAGAGGAGTAATATATGACCACATATTTGTGATATATGTTGAATGTATTTCATTAAATAAGAATATTTTTTTCTAGTCTCTCAATAAACTAAAATATTGTTGTCCTTAGGTGTGTGTCTGTGAAATGTGTTGAATATTCATTAAAAAATATGTGATCTTTATTCTTGAAAATTCGGAGTCATTACAATAAAAATTGACCCCAGGAGGGTAAATTGATACAATGTTCATGAATATGAAATAATTATTAGAAACAAAACTAGAATGGTTTCAAAAGTATATAATAATGAATATGGTATTAACTATGAAGGAATATTTCACCTAGTAGATAGAATTATAGCCAACCGAATACTGCTTTCATATGTAGTACATATTAATTTAATTGTATTTCAAATAGAAGTTAGGAGTGTATATCTAAATGGTTATAGTATTTAGTATGTTTTTTTGAGAAACATCCTAGATTTCAAAAATACCTTTTTTCTAAATCAGGTTTGTAATCTTTCAAAATCTATATATGTTTTAAAACAGACTCTTGTAGATTCATATGATAGGCCCAACACATTTCTTATTTTAAATAGTTTTACCAAATATGTTGTTGACACTACGTTGTTTAAAAAATTATTTACAAGTATTATTTATTATTTCAAATATATGTTGATGGAATTTCATTTTACAATCCAAACACTCCTTGTGCAATAAATTTTATACAATAATGAAAAATTAATTTGAAATGTGTTTAATGGGTGAGTTAAATTTTTTATTTGTTTTAAAAATATTAAAAATACAGATAAAATTATGATAAATAAAATAAAATACACAGAAATTATTTATAAATGTTTAGTTATCAATAACTACAAAGGTAGTGATATTCATATGAGTGTAACCTGTGAGTTAAGTCTATGTAAAATTGGAAAGTCATTTGACCAAAATAATTATAGAGTTTTTGTCGGATGGCTAAAATAATTAACAACTAGTCAACCTGATATTATATTCAGTGTATATATGTGATCCCATTTTCCTGAAAAAAAAATAATATCATTTAAATACTATTAAAAATTATTTCAAGTTCCTCAAAACTAATTTTTTTTAATTCTACACTAAACAACATGCATTTTAATTAGTTATTCCTTCTAATATTCATTTTGATGGTTGTATGTTTTATATAAAAAATACATATGGAATATTTCATATTTTAGGAATGTCTATACATTCATAGTTTTCTAAGATGTATAATATTTTTTATTATCTACTACTAAATTAGAGTACATAGATGTAATAATTTTGTTTGTAAAAATTATATGGATGAGACAAGCTTCACTCAGCTACAATTATCAATTTCAATGTGTTCCTATGAATTTTAAAAATTCAAGTACTGTTATCATTTGTCAAAAATATATTCCTCATTATTGGAGTAAATATATTAATATTAGACATCACTCTCTGGGAGATCATTTTCAAAAATCATATATTACACTTGAGTTTATTGGTACAAAACAATAATTTTGTTGTATATTTACAAAGATTATAAATATTGAGAGATTAAATTATATCTGACACAAGCTAGGAATGATTAGTTATTTATAAATATTTCATTTAAGTTAGTAAAACTTTTAATTGTTTAATTATTACTCTTTATTATGTTATACATCTTCATATATTTATTAGTTAAGATTTAAAATAATTTTAATTGTATTGAAAAATTACTCTACTCTTGTTATTACATAACTGGGATAATTTTTTCATTTGATCATATAAGTAACTATGAAAAATTGTTCACATTTTTTGTTAACCTATTTTTATCTATATAAGTTACTACAAGGAATTTCATATGATAATTATACTAGACATGACTAATTTAAGTTTACAAAATCATGTTTTTGTGGTTAGTTATCCTATTGTGACTATTTGAGTTTAAATTTTAATTAAATATTCTAGAAGGTCGTATTTTCAATTTATTATTATTTTATGACCTAAATGATTAAATTAAATTCAAATCAGATATTGGATCCCAAAATATCTCTTAAACTATTTTATATTCTAAGGAATTAGATTCCATCACTCCGTAATATATCTTTTTTCATTGCACTTTTCCCCATCTAAATTATACCAAATCCTCTAGAGTTTTGAGTACCTATATTCGGATGATTAGAATGAAACTATCTCATGAATGCTCACCTCATATTAGCCATCCTTATTGTAATTATTATAAAATATGTCAATTTTATGAACATAGTAGAACCAATTAGAGAAGTGTATATCTTTAGGATAAAACTATTATTATCTCTACTTTTTATCGAAATATTCATCTCAAGATGTGTCATATGGAAAAAATGACATTTAGGATTTATGAGCTGGGGTTGGTTATGTAAAGATAGATATTTAGGGAATTATGTTCAATTTAGACAATAGGGTTTTAATTTAGTTTTTCAGACTTATTCATCAAATTCTCCTCCCACGCCCTCGTTAGTTTCACTTCATAATACTATTTAAGGTTCTGTTTATGATGATCCAATCAAACATCTTATTATAGATGAGTTTAATGTTATCATTTATGAGTGTAAAAATACAAGAAAAATAGTGTTCGAAGGATTTAAAACACATGATATAACGAATTAAGAAGATATTAGAAGGTATGTGATGGAATATGGTAGGGATATATATAAAATTAAAAGGGATATTGAATTTTATATTAGTAGGATATTCCCTATATTTTACCTAAATACTATATTCATATCCTTAGACAGTGATCTCATTATTCCCCCTCTCACATTGGCCTTCAAAACTCATTTTAAGAAATTAAAAGCCATTAATCCTTATCTGGAATCCATTTTGGAGAACAAGGTAGACTATTTTTATGTTATGGATCATGGTCAATGATCCATGAAGTAATTCACTATAATTCTCAACCCAAACATTTATACATCTAATAATTATATTATGGACCCTCCAGACATAATTATTTCTCCAAGACCCATTTTTACCACTTCCTCTAATAACCATTTTATCTTGTCTCCTAGAGAATATATTTTACAACCTCCACCTATTTATGAGTGTGTACCTATATAAGAAAATTCTTACGTCTCTTTACCAAAACTTATACCTTCTTCTATAGCCTCCAAGGCTAATGGAAAAGATCACGTTCTCCCTTCTGAAAAGAGAGATGTTGTGTTAGATTATAATTATGATTGGAGTATCTGATAAGGCCTCTTTTTATAATAACTTTTAGTTATAAAATAATTATTATTTTTCTTTAATGTTTTTAATTTTTAAATATGTTCTTTTAGTATTTACTCACAACACCATTTAATGTATTTTTTATGACTACAATTGATTTTTATCTAACATCATATATAAGTTTTTATTATTCTAAAATGGAAATAAAAACAATTTCAATTTATTTCAAATAATATGTGAGGATTTTTCATCATAATATGTGGGATATTGTTGGAATAATCCAAAAAGATATTATTTTAATTCTCTCATATCATATGTTTTTTTTATTAATGAAAAATTCGATTTATGATTGTAAAAATAGTTTAGTCCAATGTTATGTAAAATTGTTAAGCATACATGTAAAAATATCATCCTACTATATACAGATGTTCAACTAACTAGCATGGATGAATGACTGTATAGAAGTGACCACACATTGAAGTCTATCTGACCACATGAACAAACATGTAATCGTGTGTGAGATGATCAAATTTTTTCTAAGTCATTATCTATCCACATGTATACTGAACCAAAAAAATGGAGAGTTCATGTAGCCACATGAAGGATTAAACCTACAACATTATGAATTGATGTGATCAGGAAAACTAGAAATTATTATTAATAAAGTATTGAACCTACCTTATGAACAAATAAAGTGACAGTATATTGAAATCAAGTGACATATTCTAGTGAAAAAATCAACTCACCATATCATGTGATTGTGCCAAATAATCACATATAACTGGCCCTGACATGTAACTACAAGAAATCGATCATGTTATGGAACTAAAAGAAAGTTACCATGTCATGTGACCATAATATGTTACTATGGAAAGTGACACAATGTTAAAGTGACCACAAGATAGAGTGACTGTGCTTAAGTAAGGGGTATATGAAAATTTATAACATAAGAAGTATGGATTATTAAGAACTAAAATTACAATATTTTAACGGATTTTATGAAGGGTCGGAGAATTAAATGATCCAAGATCATACTAAAAAGTATGAGGAATATTTTATCAATATTATCCAACATCTAATTGGATTCTGTTTTCTCTTGAAGCAATACAACCACTAATTGAAAAAATATAGATATGTCTTACACTATGATATTGATAATATATTATACGTTACCATGAACCTCCATGACACTATATTTTGACCTATTAGTTCATTATATTTTGAAATATTTTCTAAATAAATATTTAAAGAAAATTCATCAATGAAATCTGATCATATTGTGCTACTTCAAACTCTATCTCTTCCAATATTTACTCTCTCTATTTTTAAATCACATCATAAATGTGTTTATATTTTTGGGTTTATTTATTATCACATGCTATATCTCTATATTG
This sequence comes from Viscum album, assembly GCA_963277665.1. NCBI lineage: Eukaryota > Viridiplantae > Streptophyta > Magnoliopsida > Santalales > Viscaceae > Viscum > Viscum album. The sequence goes on from OY728132.1 coordinate 2,061,070,257, forward strand.
GTGGGTAATATATACTATCACTTACAGTTTTTAGTTATATTATCTCAAAAATAACTATGTAATATGTTTTTTCTAACTAAGACTTATTTGTGTGAAGTTATAATAGCATAACCCAATATAGGTTGTGGGTTTATTTGTTATTTGATTAACTTGCTTGGTATAGGGTGAAAATCAAATGGAGAGTGTTTGGTATTAGCATGATACTAACCCTATTGTACTTATTTTCAGAGTGTGTTAATTTTTTTTCTTATATTATTTTTATAAATTATATTATTCCGTAAATATATCTTTCTCAATAAATAATCTAATGGTCAAATTTAATTAGTGATTTATATACTCTATTTAATGTGATTATATTTGATTTATAAGTTAATTTTATTTTAAAATTGTTTTAGTTAGGTTGTGTCAAATTCTATGAGAAATATATCAAGAACATAAATTTTAATATCTCTATTATTTACCTAACAAGGATGTTTTCATATAATATGAGATTTTGTTTTAAATTTTTTGAATTATATATTTTTATTGGAAATTAAATTCACTGTTCACTCCCCTCTGTTGAGTTATCATCTGTGATAAAAAAATATATAATTTTTATCACACACACATGAATCTATTCTTGGTAATTGTATTTTCTCATTAAAATAAATTCCCTAGATAAAAAATATGAGACCTCAGTCACATCTACAAATGGGGATTTATCCCAGGGGAGGTTCAAATTTCTATCACATCAAATCTCTCATGTTTAGGTTGTAAAATTTAGATTAATAAATTTATTGATTTAATGATTTGTTTATTATTATTGGAATTGTAGTTTAAAATCCCCCTTTGAATTCTCTTTATAATACTTATTATAATACCACTCTAGAGGGATCCTGATTTACCATCGACTTGAACCATTGATATGGGTAGAGAGAACATGCATGATTTTCATGGGGAAGAGGATCTGGTTTGTGTGATTATAGAATGTCAGACCTTGGATTTGAAAATTGATTGAAGTTATGAAAATAATCCATCAATTTAGGTGTATATAATTTTTCTTCAACTCTTTAATTTATGGTCTACCCATTGGAATAGTTTATATTAATCATGTTTCTTCTTTATGGAATTTAATGACTAAATTTATAAAAATAATTCTTCATTATTCATGAATTATTCACTATATATATAGTAATAATCATTATTAATCATACTTTATTATGATAATTATGGTATTGTTTATTATTATAATAAGATCACACAACCCTAAATTTGTACCATGTGGAGTCGATGGTCGATGGGTAAGAATTTGATTTTTATTCTTCCTCTCCATTCTACCTTTATTACATTTTCACTCTATCCTCCCTCTATTCTTCCATTTACATGAATACGATAACATATATAAATAGAATTTTTTGGTGGAAGGGAAATATGGTGGATCCTTAAGGGTGATAGTGGTAGTCCATGGTGAGTCTAGAAAAGGATAACATAATGATGGAGAACTCATGAATAGAAGAAATGAGGAGAACTATCTTCTTTAAAGGGTTAAATTATGTTATGAAATGATCATATAAGGTGTTATAAACATGAATATGTATCTGTAAGATATTAATAAAACTATTTTAAAAATTATACCGGAGGTTTAAACATGTTTTAAGTAAGACAAACCTGAGGTAAGGGAATTCTTAACCCAATTTCAATTCATTGGATTATCCTTCCAGTTCATTGGTTATGTGGCACTAAGAATATTTTGGTAATTAATTGTTCTTTATATTCTGTTTTATTTTTGTATAAAATGTGTATACACATATTAATTTTGTTCTATTGAATCTCATATCAGTTATATTTTAATTGTACATGACTTTTCTTATAAAATCCTTTTCTTAAACTTCTTGTTTTACAAAATTCAAAAGAAATTATTTATGAAATTATTTATGTTTTATAATTCTGTTTTGGTTCATGGTAAATTTTTATGATGAAGGTTGTTCCCTATTCCTCCCTCCAATGCATTGGGTATGTGTAAGTTGGAGGTCAGCCGTATGGTTACTCTAAGTGTAATTACGATGGTTACACAATAAAGTAGTCGTGAGGGTTACATTGTAAGGTAGCTGTGAGGGATAAAATTTATAAGTTAACCTATAGGGATAAAATATTATTTATTTAATCACCCAATATAAATTTATGGTTCTATTTATGTTTTATATGTTTTTTGGAAATCTCATGAAAATATCAAGTTTCAGAAGTAATTTTATATGGGTGACGAGTATGAATTTTTGAAAATATTTTCACGCCTTGGTGGAATAATGTTTTATTTTTCCTATTTTGGTATACCTTAATGTGATTTTGTGCTCATCCCAAGTTTTTATATTATTTTCATAGGTTGTAAGGATGTGTAATACAATTAATGAAGTCTTGTTTAATGTTATGAAGGATTTTAAAATAATTCTTGTTTTATTTGAAAAAATTTATCTTTTGGAAGAAATGGATACAATTTTTTTGGTATCTAATCTATATAATTGTGGAATGTTATGTTTGTTTTATATCCTAATTATATAAAAATCTAAACTTTAAAATAACTTCAATGTTAAAGGAAGTGAGTTCTTGACTAAAATTCAGTATTTTTTAATCTAATAAGGCTGGGTCCATGTAGTTTGTATTATAGGATGGTTGAGATATCTTTTGGGTTTAGGATGATGTTAATGGAATACCATAAATGATATTTACACTATGGTTAATTTCAAATTTAATATAATTTAAATACTACCATGATGATTTGACTATGATATGCCTACTCATAATGGTTTTCCGTGGAAGAAACATAGAATCTGAAGTGGAGAGGCATCGACAGAACGATATCCTTCCAAATATTTAGCCCATAATGAGAGGGATTGGAACCAAGAAATTTGTGATAGTAATGGCTCAACACAAACTAGTAATAAATAGTGGCATAATAGATGTAAGAGAATAAGCATAGCTTCTAAAAAGGACCATGATGATAGTGGAACATTTTAGGTGGCAACACCATCCTTCTTTCAGTGGATCTTTTGACCCCGTAGCACTTGATGTAGGGAATAAAGACCTTGAAAAAGTATTAAATGTTATGGGATGTTCAGATAAAGAAATGTAAGGTCTTAAAATTAATAATTTTGTAGGTGAACCTGATAAGTGGTTGTTAATGGTTAAAAATACATGGGATAGAGATAAGATTGATGCCTTAGAGTTGGATGAATTTAAAAGTCTTTTCATGGAAAAATATTTTCCAAAGGTGGTTTGACATAAGATATAGAAGAAATTCCTTGAATTGAAATACAGTGAGGAATATTTAGTGGTCATGTATGAAGTGAACATTACCTGACTGAAATGTTATGCTACCAAAATGATTCTGGATCATGATAAAAAATCAACTACGTTTACTCAGGATTGAATCCAATAGATCTAAGGGAATTGGATTCCTTAGAGTTCTAAAATTATGATAAACTTGTATGATGTGATGATAGTGTAGAAATGGAATTTTCTAACGATAATGTGCACATTGACAACAAGGATAAGCAATGCTCTAGATGAAAAGTGATGGGTAAGAATAAATCAAAGAAATATGATGGTTGGAATGTTTATTATTTAGCTTGTGAAAAGTGTTGCAAAAAGCACCCTAGGGAATGCCTTGCCAAATCCAAGAAGTGTTTTCAATGTAGTAAGTTTGGAAATTTTTCCCAAGATGGTAATGAAAATGATGATAATAAAATTCTTAATAAAAACTGTACTTTTTTTAAATGTGGTGAGATGAGTCATTATGAAAATGCATCCCCAAAGAGATATCTCAATGATGCATAAAAGACAAGCTATAAGTAGTAAGGTGTATTGATATACTTTGAGACTATGTCAGTATATGTTGGTCCATCCCATGAAGTTGGGACATGTACCTATTTTGTTTATGTAGATTTTTATAATGTTTTCTTTGATATAGTGTCTACACATTCCTTTATTTTTGAGAAATTTTCTAGTAAACTGGAAATATGACCTAAAAAATGTGTACCAAACTTATTGTTAAAACAATGAGGGAAATATTACAAAAATATGAATTATATGAATCTTCCTATTGTGTTCTGTGGAAATAATTTACCTACGACCGTTTTTATTTTTCCCTTATTATCATTTGATTTCATTTTGGGTATCGATTGGCTTTATTTTTATCATGCTAAGATTGATTATAGAGATAAATAATTTATTTTATATATAGTGTTTCATTTTATATACATTAACGAACCCATATAATTGATATCATATCAGTATGATTAGAAACTATTGAAAGATGGAAATGATAGTTATCGTTCTCATATAGTTTAAAACAAGGAAACTATTTAGATTAATGATGTGCTAGTGGTAAATGAATATCATGATGTTTTTTTTGAAAAGTTACCCAATGTTATACATGAGTTATAAGTCAAATTCATAATTGACATGGTTCATGATGCTAAAAAAATCTCAGAAGCCCCTTATCAAGTAGCTTAAATAGAACTTATTGAATTGAAAAATATGTTGCAAGAGTTTATTGATAAAAGATTCATTCATCCTAGAACTGCACTGTGCGGTGATCCTGCTTTGTTCGTTAAAAATAAAGATGGTTCCTTGAGACTTTTCCTTTATTATAGTGCCTTGACACACATCACTATTAAAAACAATTATCCTTTGCCTCATTTCAATGACTTGTGTGATCAGCTCAAGGAGCTCAGTACTTTTCCAAGAGAGACTTGAGATCTGGATACCATCTGATGAAGGTAAATGATGATGATATCTCAACAACAGATTTTCATACAATATATGGGAATTATGAATTTTTTATTTCATTTCAGCTAACTAATTCACCAACTATATTAATGGATCTTATGAATAGAATATTTCATGAGTTCTTGGATAAGTTTTTGGTTGTGTTTTTAATAAAATTTTGGTATATTCTTAGAGTAAAGAAGAACATAAAAAAATATAATGGTTGTTTTGAAAACCATAAAGGAAAAAAACTATATTGAAAATTCAGAAAGTATTTTTTTGTTGTTGTAATAGATTTCTTTTCTTGAGAAAATTATAAATAAGGATTGAATAACCCATTATCCTACCAAAACAAAAGAGGTTGATGAATGTCCATGACCTACAAATGATACATAATTTCATAGTTTTCTTGGATTAGTAGGTTATTAACATTGGTTTGTTAAAAAAATGGCATGGTTATCTAGACTACAAACTAATTTTACATGAAAAGAGGATAAATTTATTTTTATAGAAGAATATGATGTTGTTTCCATGAAATGAAGATGATATTGGTGAATTATATAGTTTGGGACTTTCCTACCCAAAATGGTGAGTTTTTCATCTACAGTGATGCTTTATTGAAGGGACATGGCTGTGTTTTGATGCAAAATGATCAGTTAATTTATTATGATTCATGACAATGAAAACCTCATGAGTTAAATTATCCCACCCATGATTTTATAATTAGAAATTGTTGTTCTTTATTTGAAAATTTGGAGACATCATTTATAATGATCCAAATTTAAAATATATACTTACTATAAAATAATGAAGTATATATTCATTAAGAATGAAATAAACACGAGGTTAATAAGATGGATTGACTTGATAAGATATTATAGAAGCATGATAAATTACCATCAAGGAAAATAAAAAAAGTGAAAGATGCCTTGAGTGGAAAATATCATGAATCCTTAACCATGTTAAATTTTTAACATGGCCCATCAATTAAGGATTTAATGAATTATGGGTTAGAAGTTTTTGGTGTAGGAAATACCTCTTCTTTGTTTCAGGTTTCAGGGAAGTCATCTGGGTCAGATAGAATATAGAAAGTTCAGAAGGAAGACTCTGAGCTTTAGAAAATGGTATAATTTGTTAAAATGGGCATGTTTATAGAATTTAACCTTGATAAATATTTTTTTTTGATTTTGAAAAAGGTTATTTGTGACCTGTGATTCCCAGTTGAAAATAGAATTGTTGTGTGAAGCTCATAGTTCTCTATTTTCAGTATATCTAGGTAGTACTATGATATTTATATACGTTCAAGAGGATTACATGTTTGATGGAATGAAAAGAGATATTTTAGATTTTAGGGTGTAATGTTTGACATGTCAAGAGGTTAAAGAATATTGGAATTTACTAAATGGGATGCTTCAGATTTTACGAGTGGTATAGTGGGAATGGGAAAATATATTCATGGAGTTCATTGTGGGACTACTAGAGACTTCTCTAGGTAACAATGTAATATGTTTTATTATTTTCTAACTGACTAAATATGCGCATTTTCATTCTATTAGAGATACAATATCATTGGATTAGCCTATCGACTATACTTTAAAGATATTTTTAGGTTAAATTGGGTTCCAAATTATATTATATGTGATCAGGACCCTAGGATCACTTATAATTTTAGTATGGTCCTTCAGAATTAACTGGTCATAGAATTAAATTTCAGTTCAGATTTCCACCCTCAATCTGATGGGCATTCAGAACAACTGATTCATACTTTGAAGGATAAGCTCTAATCTTGTTCAATGGACTTCCAGGGAAGATGGCATTAATGTCTCTCTTTACATGAGTTTTTTTATAATAATTATTTTCATTCTAGTATATACAAGGAACCTTTTGAGGCATTTTATGGGAAACTGTGTTGAACTCCATCTTTTTTGGATGAATATGGGGAATGGAAGTTGATGGGACCAACGTTAGAAGAGGAAGTGGATATGAAAGTGAAGATGAACTCCCAACACATGAGGATAGCTCAGTGTAGTCAGAAATGTTATATCGACATCATGAGGAATTTATCTTCTTTTGAGGTATGTGACCATGTTTTTCATAGAATCTCACCATGGAAAAGTGTTATGCATTTTTTTAAGAAAGGAAAGCTATGTCCATGATTCATTGAACCTTACGAAATTCTGGATAATGTTGGATGATTCTCCTACCAAGTAGCTTGGCCTCTGAGTTTATCTTAGGTACCCAATGTTTTTCATGTTTCGATATTGAGGAAAGTATGTGCCAGATTCATCTCATGTCTCTATCCCAGAAGCAGTTCAGCAGGAAGAGAACCTTTCATATAAAGAGAAACCTATTCATATTCTTGATCTAAGGGAACAAGAATTGTGGAATAAGGTAATCTTATAGGTAATGGTTTTGTGGAGAAACCACATGGTTGAAGTAGAAAACATGGGAATCTAAAAAATATATGAGATAATGGTACCCTCACTTGTTTAATAATTAAATAAAATTGTGAGGATGAAAATTATATAAGGTGAAGAGAATGTAACACCATAATTTTTTAAAATTAAATTTAAATACATGATTTTTTATGTAGATAGTTATTATTATCCTTTAGAGGTAATTTTTCCACTTCTATGATTTGTGAATCAAAAAACAGTCATCTACAGTTCTGATCAGTAAGTTATTTTGAGTTTGATAGACCCAACTTGAATTTTAGTTAATAATAACATACCCTTATGGAAGGTAATATGAATATTAATATTACCCTAATAAATATTAATTTGTATTTTTATTTTATTTTCTTAAGTTTTTAAGATAATGGAATCCTGATTAATTTTTCAAGGTGATATAAAATGAGTTTTAGTTTTAAAATTGTTAATTTTTGAATAAAGTATTATTTTATATTAAATTAAATTAATCATATTTAGAAAATTATTTTTCAAGAATGGAGTTCATTTTTTATCTCTACATATTGAATAATGGTTAGGGTGAATTTTTTGTATCTTTATGATATTCCTGATGTTTTGGTGAATAGTTAAATACGGTAAAATACTGTATATAAAAATTATCACTAAAATACACTATTTTTTACATCATGACTAATGTAATACAAATGTTTTTTAAATCTCATAATATATTTACTATTTTCATCACAATAATGTGTATTATTCATAGTCTTGGACACAAATATTAAAATAATGACTAAAATAAGGCAAAATATGTCCTCTCCTCTACTATAAATACCACCCTCATCCCCCTCTTCCTATCACACCTCTAAAGCCTTTATAATTGTCTAAGTTCATCAAATTCCTCTCCCTAAATATATTCAACAAGTAAAAGGCCTTCTGATCTCACTATAAGGCCAAAACAAAAGGCATTAAAGAGGATCTCAAGGAGAAGAGATCAATAGGTAAGAATCATCTTTCACTTCCATTTGTTTTCTTTTCAATTCCTTTATTTTCAAGTAATCTATTCCCCTAACTTTATCCATGAGGTATTAAATATCCATAATATTATATATTATGTTTGTTATCATGTTCATGTAAAAACATTCATTATTTTTCTTTCTCTACAGTTCCTCTTATTATAAAAATAAAAACATCGTTCGTGATGTACCGTTTTACCAAAATCGTGGATCATGTGTTTTTAATTTTATTACTTCCTTAAAAAATGGTTATAAAACTATTTTAATGATTGAAACATATTTTAAAGTGAATGATATATCCTATTTCATGTTCTATATTTAACATATATAAATAATATAATGTTATTAAATGATACTAGCTAATGATTATCAAAGAACTGCCAAAATGATCTAAACAGATATCACTATAGAATTTTATAATGATTCATCCTCATATCATATAAGAAAAATGATTTATTAAATAATTTAATATAATTTAATCATATTAATACCATTCCATTCCACTTCTATAATTTCATTTCCATACGACAAGAATATCAGATACAAATCGTCCATGGAAATCATGTAATGAACGCACCTGAAACAATTGAAGGAACAAAATAATAATAATTAAAGGGTGAAATGATGATATGAAATGAACATATAAAGTTTTATAAACATTAATATATTTATTTAAGATATTAATAAAACTCTTTTAACCTTTATAAATGAAGTTTAAATAGATTTGATGTAAGACAAACCTGAGCAAAGAGAATTCTTCACCCAATTTCCATTCTTTGGTTTATCCTTCAACTCCATTGATTATATGGTACTAAGAATATTTTTGTCATAAATGATTATTTATATTATGTTTGATTATGTTTATTTACAGTTTTTAAACATATTTCTTTCATTATATTGAATCAAATATCAATTATATTTTATTTTAAGTGCATTTTCTTATAAAACCATATTTTAAACTTCAAGGTTTACAAAATTCAAAAAAAAAGGTTTTCATGAATTTATTCTTGGTTTATGATTATGTTCTAGTTCATGAGAATTTTTTATAATGAAGGGTGGTACCTATATATCCCTCCAATTAGTTGGGAATATATTATTTGGAGATCCTCCATATGGTTACTCCATGTCTAATTGTGATGGTTACACAATAAGGTAGCCTTGAGGGTTACACTGTAAGGTAACCATGAGGGTTACAAATTATAAGGTAGTTGAGAGGATTACAATATTATTGAAGTAATTTAAAACGATTCGTTTATAGTTCGATTTATGTTCTATATGTTTTGTGGAAATCTCATGGAAATATCAATTTTCAAAAATTAAGTTTAAATGGGTGAAAAGTATGACTGTTTTAAAATGATTTCATACGTTCATGGAAAAATGATTTATTTTACATCTCTTTATATTATTTAATATTATTTTTTGATCATCATAATTTTTATGTGATTTAAATATTTTATAATAATGTGTTTGGAAAATAAGGAAGCCTTGTCAAATGTTCTGATGATTTGTCAAAGACATCACGTTTTATTTGAAAAGTTTTGTATTTTGGAAGAAATGGATACTGTTTTTGTGGTTTCAGAACTATATAAATGTGGAATATTATATATGTATAATATCTCAATTTTGTAAAAATATAAACAGAAAAATATCCTCAATGTGAAAGGAAGTGATTTCATTACTAAAATTTAATATTATATAATGTAATAAGGTCGGGTTCTTATAAGAGGGAAGTGGGAAAAGGTATAGGATATCACCGTGATATTTCTCTTACTTAAGTACATAGTACCAAGATTGTTCATAGATAACCCATTAATCATGGCTATAAAGGAATATGATAATGTTGGGGCTAGTTACTTCATTTGGAGTTCCCGAATCAAGTAAAGACAAAGAATATCTAAGGAACCATCAATTTATCTTACAACAATGATTATATAGTGCTTAATTTGGAATGGTCATACTCATTTGTAAGACATGAATTAGTTTGAACTCTGGGGTTTATGGTTGAGAATATTCAAGTTACCTTGGTGTTGACTAAGACAATGAGAATAAATTTAGCATATTTAATTTGAATCCGAGTTTTGAACAAGTGAAGGGGAAGAATCGATGGCATGCAGATTTCTTTATATTATTGTTATGGAAACAAAATTTCACTCATCTCTTATACTATTAATATTCATTAGAGGAAGTTAATCAAATCATCAATATGATATTTTTTTTATAAATGTAGAGGGTGATTATATAATGACCTAGACTATAAAAAATATTTCCCAAAAAAACAACCGTTATATTATATTTTATAATATCATACACATATAAAACATAAACAAATGATCACTATATTTCATTAATAGATTTTATTATATTAGTTGATGATTAAAAACATGAAAATTTAAAATATTATAATGGGATAAAACATATAAAATATAAAAATTAGAATGGGAAAATTTGGATAATCCTAATATTCTAGGATCATTATCTCCACAAACTACACTATGGAAAAGACACAAAATATTTGAAACTAATAAAATATTTATAAAAAATTAATAGAATATTTTGTGTAATTTTATTAAATGATGAATAAAGGAATTTATTAGTATTTATAAAATTTAATAACCTTGTTGGAATTGTAATATGATTATTGCAATTGTAATTTGACGTTGAGAATAATCACCTGAACATTAGGAATAGTAAACCAGCTATTGAGAATAGTAATTTGACCATTGGAATTTTAATTAGACATAAAAATAATAAAATATTTAATATATAATATTTCTCTTGAGTAATTCAGTAAAAACAAAATATTTTAAGGCTTTAAAATAGCTATTAAGATTAAAAATTCAATGAAACTATAATAATTTTTTTAGTAGCCTTTATTTTAATATATTTCATCAAAATCATAATATTTATGTTAATAAATAAAATTAACTATATTATAAATTATTTAATAAAATAAATTAATTATTTAGAATTATCATGTCAAAATTTCCAAAGAGTTATTTTTGGTAATTTTTTGAAATAGTTCAATTTTTAGAGGAATGGTGAAATTTGTTTTTCGTAATTTGTGTGTTTTGAATAACATAATTATTGATTTAATAAGGGATTAACAAATTATAGAATTTTTTTCTTTGTTGTAAATTATTTAATGAGATAAATGAGTCATTTAATTATAAATATTTTTTTTCAAAACTATAAAATATCTTTCAATGTCTAAAAACTAATATATTCCATTAAAATATAAATTGTTCATTTTTTCCCAAATTATTTTTTTTAAAAAATAATTAATCTAGTCTTCGGAAGCCTTAAATGTCCTAAATTCATTTTATTTTGTTCAAATATGATTTAAAATTTCAATAGTATTACTATTCTAATTCTTACATTGGAATCTATATTTTATTCTAAAAATACCCCTCTACTCAAGTCTAAATTACCCCTTTACCCTCCCATTGGAATATAATTATATTAAACATACAAAATCCAAATATATTCACAATTAAAATATATTAATTTCCTATGAATATGTAGGGTATTTCTTTATTCACTCAACTCCAATAATTTCCGTAGTTTATTATCATTCAAAAAAAGCTAGACCATGAAGAATGAAAGTTTTCATTATCCTTTTCATATCTTTTTTGTATATATTCTATTCAAACCCAAATATTATGATATTAATTTATCAGTATATTAACATTATATTAATTATTTTAATCAATTTTAGTGAATATATTTATGATGTATTTATTTTTTATAATTCTCTTTCCTCCTCTTTTGACTATGTATCATGAATGGTCTACTTATTGCCCAGGAGGATGTTTCCAACAGTATAATCATAAAAAATATTATTTATAAATATAATAAATTATATATAATAAATAAATGTTAAGTATATATATTTATAATATTATTTAGTTAATAATAATAATGTATAAGTTGTAATAAAGATAGGTAATTACATTAATGAAAAATTGTATATTTTATGGAAAATATGAGATCAAAACATTTCACCTTTAATAAATAGAATTAAAAAAATGGATTAAAATTATTATAATTGATCAAGAGTTAAAAAATATGAACACAAAATACTTATATTTACACATTTAAATAATCCAATGTTTATTATTTAGGAGTTACAAAAGCGATGAAACAGAGTAGGATTTAATTTATGGTGATTCTAAATCTCGATTCCTACTTCTAGGGTTATGTAATCATTCACACTATTTTATGTAGGTATGTTCCTATAATTCCCTCAAATCTTCATTCCAATATTTTTCTATTTTCCTTTCTAAGGATATATAAATTTATACCCTATTGAGATTCTTTTGAAGCCACTTATTTTGATTTTTAAAATAGGCTTTAATTTCTAACACTTCACATTGACACCACTAGAGTGGATTTTTTCCAATGAATAATTATGATGTCATTTCAAATATATGATTTACTATATTAATTTGGGAACCCCAATAGATATTTATTAAATAAATAATTAAAAATCCATTATAGAATTCATTATATCATAGGGATTTATTTGATCAATGTGATTGTTATATGTTTCCTTTTTCTTGTGGAAAGAATGATTATGAAGATGTTTAGTTGAGAAGGTTGGGATCAAGATTATATAACTCTTTAATGCATTGTGTCATGTGATATTTTTAATGATATAATGGGTATAATTTTTAAAAATTATGCTATCATTTTTCACAATTTTTATATTATGATTTATAAATATTTTTTATGCGTGAACATGATGTTATAGTTTTTCAAAATAATTTGTGTAATTTGACCACTATATTGTTATGTTTCATTAATATTAATATTCCAAATTCCTTTATTTTTCATATTATTACCTCACAAAAAATGTTAATACAGTATGCTTGTGTTAAGAAGATGATTATGTTGACCCATATTATATTGATTTGTGTCACTAATTAATACTATGTTTTCCCTTAATCTATTGGGATTTTAGTTCACACCTTTCTTTGATATTTTTTCTTATGTGATTAAAAGTACAAGTCATAAGTTTAAATATTTGAAGAGGATAAAGAAGAATTATTTACATAATTATTATGTTTTATCATGTATAAGAAATGTATAGATCTAATTTTTCCAATGTACTAAAGCTTTTGATCCTAGAATGTATTACTATTATGTTGTTTAACATTAAAAATATGTAATAGTCATTTAATAAAAATTATTGTCATAATAGTTATCATTAGAGAATGGTTTAGTTAATTTGGAAATTGGGACTAGAAACTGTTTGTGAAAACTCTAGGGATATGTATTAGTTTTAAGGGAAATATACTAACATTTTAGTAAATTATAAGACCTTGTATTTTTAGAGAAATTTAATCCCTACATGGAAACTACATGTGGATGTGGATTTTTTACATATGTACCAAGGGGTAATAAACTGATGACTGCGTATTAACTCAATCATCACCTGGTGTGTGACAAAGATTCCCTATTGAACACCTAGTTTGAAATTCCAAATTTATGTGCTTTGGTTAATCACATGCACAATATAAAGAATTGTGAAGGATATATATAATGTAATTTTTATATTAAATTTAAAAAATACTAAAGGACGTGATGCTAGAAGAATCATTAAAAATGAAGGATATGCTAATCCTAAGGACTAGTATATGACATTAGAATTTATCTTCACATAGGAATAAATTATTTATTCATTTTTTATTGAGTTATGTTTTGTTCATACCATTTAAATTTTCTAAAATAGTGGGAACCAATAGAAACCAAACAAAAACCCCATGTGAGGGACAATATGATGATTATCTATATGAAATTCCCAATACAATGGGAGGCAAAATTCAAAAAAATAATTTATATTTTTACATAGGCATATCAGGCTATGAAAAATAAATTGAACCAGGAGAAATTTATAAGGTATCCTAAGAATGAAAAATTATTTATTGAGTCCTTTATTTTAAAACAACCACATACATTTAGAAAAACTTTTAATCCATATATTGTAGAACAATGGGTAAGAACAATGTAAAAGATCATTTTTGTGGTCCACTATTTTGAGAAGGATGATGTTACTGTAGTTTTAAATAATTTATATACCGAGGATGATCAATGGTTCTCATTTATTAATAATACAAATCCAAACGGTAAAATATATGAAATAAATTTGGTAAAATTTAACAGTTTATTTCTTAATAAGTATTTTCCTCAAACTCTTCGAACAAATATGGAGAGAGTATTTATAAATATTTATCAAATATTGGGTGAATCTATCATGTATTGTGAGGAAAATATCACAAGACTTGAATGATATTCCATTTATTTTGTTATCAATAATGATTGAAAAATATATGAATACATTATTAGTTTAAAACCAAACCTTTTTTTGTGCATCATTATATTAAGACATTGAGAGTTATAATGAATTACTTCAATGTTAATTCAAATTAGAGATGGAGTTTAGACAATGGTCTCATGATTATGGAGATAAAATTAGAAGTATTGAAATTCCAGTTAGAAGATCAAATGAAACATTAATAAAGTGGATCAAATAACCCACATATAAAAGTCATGGGATGAAGCATTATGAGAATTACCTCAAAGGGATATAGTAATTAAATATAAATGAGAGATAAAGAGATCAAGATAATTATGTTGAAGAGACATGATAAAGATAACCAACATGATGGGGGAAAGGAAGAAACATCATATTACACCACCCATGTTTCAATGCTTTAACTATTGGAATTATGGTAACTATTCATTTTATTTCACTAAATGATAGGTCATTGAGGGTAATAAATATAACCATTCTCCATTATTGAAAGATTAATGGATGGATTATTCTGTCACAACACCTAAGGTAGAAAATTAAATTAAACCCATATAAGGTAAACTTCATATTCATTAAATAATTGAATATGATTTATTTTATTTTGGTTATATGAATTCCATTATATATTATATGTTTTATTGAACTATTTATTCACAACCTCAATACCTTGATGTTGTGATATCCATTAAAATACCTAGTGGTTTGATTAATGCAACAAAAGTGTTGGGATCTTCTCTTATTAGAATATAGGTGGATATTCTTCAAGTGAATCTTGTGATCCTTACCGTGGATGAATTTTATGGTATAATAGGTATGGAATTCATCTCTTTATATATATCTCACATAAACTATTAGGAAAAAAGGAAATGTAATTCTATATTACAAACAAACCCATGATCCTGTAAAAAATCCAGATATATCTTGAATATCCTTTGGAAAATCCTTTAATAGTGTAAGTGTTTATACCTAGTAAAGGGGAATACTTATCCCAAATTATTATGTCAAAAAAATCATAAACATTGAGAAAATTACCATTATGATGCAATATATTGATATATTTTGGGACGAGTTTACTAATGTTACCCTAAATTGTGTAGTAGAGTTACCATTAGACCTTATACCTAGAGCCAATCCTTACTTGAGATACTAATAAAGGATTTACCTAATGGAACCTGAAAAGTTGAAGAAGAATCTATAATATAATTTAGACAAAGGGTAAATATGACCAGGATTGTCACCATATGGTACACTAGTGATCTTATTTAAGGAAAAAACATTATCTACATTATTGTGCATCAATTAATAAGAGCTCCACAACATCACCAGAAAGAAAAGGTATTACCTTCTAAGGTTTGATGACTTTCTTGATAAACATCAAATATCTCAGTACTTATCAATGGTAGATCTTCATTACGGATATAATTTACTAATGTTGAAGGATGTATATATTCAGAATACAAACTTTTATATAAGGTACAAATAGTTTGAGTTCATAATAATTCTCTTCAGACTTACTAATACCCCTAAAATCAAGATTGATTTGATTAATTGATTTTTTGATACTTCCATGATAAATTTGAAGAAATGTTTATCAATGTTATTCTAATTTACTCTATGGAAAATTAGAAACATAAATAGAATAAAATAATTGTATAGGTGATTATAATAATGAAGAAAAAATATAATATGTTTAGAAAGTCTGACTTATAGATGTAACAATTAACATTCTTAAATACAATTATCACATGTGAAGGAATATATATGCTCCCTTCAAAAACAAAATAAATTGAGAAATGTCTCAGACCCTCTAGAATAATATAATTACATTGTTTTCTTGAATTATATGGTTAATATCTATGATTTATAAGAAATATCTCATCATATATTATTCCCACTAGAAATTTTAACATTGATAGGGGTAAAGTAAATCCCAATGGATGAATGAGGGGAAATATTTAATGAATTCAAAAAGAGGACAATCACTATGAATTTAAACAAACTAAACTCAATTATTATTCGGTTTGTGATATAAAAAGATCCTTCGAAGAAATTATTTATTTTCATACTCATGAAAATTGAAAAAATTTATGCCTTTTCCACACAAAAATAAATGATTGATGAAAAGAAATACCCAATGCTTGATATATAGTTATTAATTACGATATTATCTTTAAATATCTGTTGGAACTACCTCAATAGTTTGAAGTGTGACATGTATATATATTATAAGAGTCTAAAGTATATATTTACCTAGAAATAGATGAACATGAATCAACAAATACCGTTAGAGTTGATTATAGTATGTGATTTCCCAATTCATACTATCCTCGAAAGGTGAGTATATAAGGTGATTCTCTTAGTGGAAAATAACCTACTACTCTATACATAAAGTATATTATAAAATTCCTTACCTTAGTTAATGTATAAATATTGGATCTAAAAATCCTAACAAAAAAAATACATCCTACCTTTTCCAAACTGATTTCTCAACCATCTATCTAAGAGAAGATCAAGGTTGCACAATGGGATGATTAGGAGCTTCAAAAAGAAAATGATTTCATCAGTGGAAGGGAATATTCATGAATTCCAATCAATGAAGATAGTGGTATTAATTTTGGAACTTTAATACGACTGCTTTCATCAGTATATATAATTAAAATTCTATTGGTTAATTCACATATGTCATCATTCTCTATCGACAAAGAAAGTATTAAGATGTATCACATTCGTCAAGAGATATTTTGGTAGGATGAAATGAATAAAAAAATCATTGATTACAATATGACATTCTAGTTTCATCTACAGGTTAATGAAGAGTTATTGAAGTCTAAGTGGATGATTAAACCATTTCCTATAACAATATAATAATTATTGAACAGTACCATGAATGTTTTCATTTGTATCCAAATGATATATAAAGGAAACCAATTTGATATGGATTTTAGAAGACTGAATCACAAGACTATCCACTTCATCACTATTTACGATGTTTAAATGCTTGACTAACTATTTAAGATACACATAATGGAAGTGATGATGTTTCATAAGAAACCGATTTCAATAATAATTGACGATGAGTGAAGGATTACCACTAAAATCTAGAAGAGTCATCAACATTTTTTTCAATTACGAATTGAATATTACTATGATATATCACCCCTATATTGATGGACAATATGAAATGAAAATTCACACACCCATGTATGTGATTGGATATTTATCAATGGAATTTAATGTAGTCTATGATAAACAACTCACGTTGGTCAAACACTCATACAATAATAGCTTCCACTCGAGTATTTATGTTGCCCTGTATGAATCTCTATATGTTAAGTGTTGTTGAACACATACTTTTCAAGATGATGTTAGTGATAGGAAGCTAATTAAACATGATATTTTATAATAAATGACAAAAATTGATCAACGCATCCCAAAAATATAAAAGCTACTCAGAATCCACCAGAGTACAATGGTGACTACATTAAAAGGGACCTTATTATTAAATACGGAGTAAATGATTTCCTTCTAATGTCACCCTGTAATAGATTCATATGATTTGAAATGATGTAAATCATTCCTACATACATTGGCCCGATGAAATCCTATATTTTATAAGAGTATTGTCCTATTATCTAGAACACATACCAAACATTTATCAGGTTCATAATGTTTTCAATATATCTCTACTAAGGATGTACATACATGATGCCTCACACTTAATAAATTCATATGGGGTACAACCTGAGAACAAACACTATTATGTATAGAAATAGGTAAAAAAATTATACTGTATAGAAAAATACATATGCAATAAGATAAATCACCATGTTAATTTGTTTTGAAAAAACCATAAATATGAAGAAACCACATGGGAACTAGAGGAAACAATGATAAGAAATTACCCTCATCTATTCTCAAATAACAATATATATTGAAATTTCAGGGACCACATTTCTAATGAGGGGAAAAATGTATTGATCTATATATTATAAATGATATTTCCTTGCTAAATAAATGTGAGTAATATTATATCATATGAAATTATACAAATAATTCACATATAAAAAATATGTTATTTTATTTAATAAATGGGGATCATTTCATTAGTTAATAACTAAACCAATGAAAATTTAAAATACTACAATGAGGCCAAAAACAAAAAATAAAAAAAAAACATGAATGAGAAATTTGGATCACATGATCTTCTAGAATCACTATACCCGTAAACAATACTATGGAAATTAAAACAAATATTATTATACCAAAAGACATTTTAGAAAAAATAAAATAAAACACCTTGCGAGTAATTGTAGGAAATGGTGAATGAATGGATGAAGTGTTATTTATAGAAGGTAGTATGACCATTGTAATAGTAACATGACTGTTAGAATAGTAATGTGACTATTTTAAATAATAACATGACTGCTAAGAATAGTAACATGGTTGTTGGGAATAGTAACATCACCATTTGAATAGTAATTTGACCACAATATCATAAATTATAATGTGGATAATTTTTATCTTGAGTAATTTAAAAAATATTTAAATATTGTAATTACATAAAATAAATTTCTAGATCAAAAAACCAATGAAACCATGAGCACATTTTTATTAAACTATCTTTATATGTATTTTGTAAAAATAATAATTTTTATGATAATTATTTAAATTAAATTTTCTTGATAATTAATTTGTTAAAATGTATAAAAATTTTAAATTCATTACGTCAAAACTATCGAAGGGTTATTTTTATTAATTTTCTGAAAAACTATAATATTTAAGAGAATATTAAAACTATTATTTTTTAAAAACCGATGTGTTTTAAAATAATAAATTCATGATGTAATAATGAACAATTTAATTATAGAAATTTTGGATCAAAAAAATATTTTATAAGATTAATTAGTCAATTAAATATAATAAACTTGTTTTTCAAATAAAAGTTTATTTTTTAAAGTCTATAGTATAAATTATTCCATTAAAATAAAAATATGTAATTTTTCCACATTATTTTTAAATAAGATAAGGATTTTTTTTTAAATCCTTAAATGTATAAAAATAATTTTATTTTATAAAAATATTACTTAAAATTTCAATGATATAAATATTAATAAATTTATCATGGAAAATATATTTTAATCCTCATTTTTTCAAAATAATTTTCCCTCCATAATTATAAATAACATGTTACCTCTCCCTTGGAAACTACTAACCCTTTATTGATAAAATAGAATGATCTACCCGTATACCCTCTCTAAATCCATATATCATTATTAGGGATATTCTGGTGTCAATCAATTCCAATCATCCAAATATTTTTCCATTATAGAGATGAAAAAACACCACCAATAGAGTATATTTGTATTTTCCTCTTCTCTTCCTATTTTTATTTATTCCATTAAAACCCAAATAATCCATGATTAATTGTGTAATATGTAAAAATAATATTCAAGACTTTAACATACTATTACTATTATATTTTGGAGATATTTATATTTCATACATCACTTTCCCCCTCTTTTGACAATATCCCATCAACGGTCGGATAACCACCAACGAGGACATCACCAAATCCTTAATCATCACACATATTATAGATTATTATAATAAATTATATTTAATATATAAATTTATAAATATATTTTTTATTCTTCCAGATTTAATTTTAATGACGTATAAGTAGCAATAAAGTTAGATCATTGAATTGATGAAATACTAGATACTTGAAGAAAAGTATGATATCAAAACATTTCACCTTTAAGAAAGGGAATTGATGAATAGTATAAATTGATTAGAATTTATCAATAATGAAAAAATAAAAAAAACATAAAATTTCTTTATTTTTTTAATAAACCTATGTTTATTATGCTGGAGTTGGAAAAGAGATGAAATAAATCATGATTTATGTCAAAGGGGTCTCTCAAAATATTTCATTCTTTTTTGGGTTGTCTGTGAAATCTCATTATTTTCAATATGGGGTTTAAAATATCGTCCTAAATATGTTCTTATACTATTTTTTTCCTATTACTTCCAAGGATATACATGCTTCTACCCTATTAAAATGTTTTAAGCAACTTAATTTTTTTTTCAAAGAGACATTAAGTTCAAAAACATCACAAGTACTCCTCCTAATTTGTTTCTTTTCTACTATATAATGACGATGCTTTTTGCTGATATATGATTTAACATATTCAGTTGGAAACCCCAAAGGTTATTCATGGAATTATACTTTTTGTAAAATTTACAAAATTCCACCCTTTAAATGGTTTTATTTCATTACTGTGAGTATTATATGTTTTCTTTCCACATGGTATGTGTTATTATGAACATATAATGATATGAAAAGTGGGATTGAAATTATATATCCCCCTAATACATTGGTTAATATGATAAATCTCATTATTTTATATGGATTGTCTACGAATTTTATTATATCTTTGTTCACAATTATGATGTTACAATTTATGCTAGTATATTCTGAATGAACATGATGTTATATTTTTTCAAAACTATGTGTGGTATTTTACCCATATTAATTAATATTTATTTATTATGAATATTCCCCCTTCTCTATTTTTTTGAAATCATTCTCTCATGCTTATATTTATGTTATAATGCTTATGATATTATATGATGATTATTCCCACTCATAGACTATTGATTCATGTCTCTCATTCCTTAAATGTTATATATCTCCTTACTGGGAATTTATCCCACCCCATTCATTGATGCATATCCTTAGGTGACTAAATTTAATAACTATAGGATTATAGATTTTAAGAGGAATAATGAAGGATTTAAATAATTTTCAGGTTCTATTATGTACAAGTGATTTATGAACCAAATTTTCTTAAGATATTAAATATTTTAATCATAAAATGTAGTATAATTATATAATTTATGTTTAAAATTATTTAATGGTCAAGTAATACAAATTGTTAACCCTATATATAATGAGTTATTAATTTTAGTCTTGGATAATTAGTTTTATTATAGGAGTATATATCCTTTGTATTCTTAGATACTAAAATTGATATATCTATTTGTGGAAGTCCATGTAATGACGTTTCTATGGGCTGAGAGGATTTCCAAGAAGTCTTTCTTCATTTTTTTTGACACCAACCCTTTTAAAGAGATATATTTTTTGAGATACCCTTTTTACCTATTCAGTTACTAATTTTGATATATTCTTATAGAATGGAACCTTTAGAGTTATAGAAATTTTGGTCATGGATTGATGATTTTTTTTCATAAACATTTCCTATAGCCTAGGATTTCTCCATGTGGAGATCGGATATTTCTCTCCAATAAGTATAATGGTATATTATTGTCATGAATTAGTCTCCATTATTAAAAATATGTGATGATAAAGAATTAAACTCACATTCCATGAATTATTAATTTTTTTATTCTGGTCAATAAGGATAATTCATTCTCAAAGATTAATATATAGATAGGTATCACCAGATCAGGTTGAAGGGGGGTCACATTGTAATGAACTGATTAATTGGTATCTCTAGATATTTTGAAAAATCATTTACCCCATTTATTATAATGAACCCACTATATGTCTTCTTGGGGGTGTTGAACTGAATGTATTGTGAGTTCCCACTTCATTTCATTGTTGTTTTCATTAATGTTATCAACCTATATTCAAGGTTAGTGGAGGATTATAGTTATTATTTTAGGAAAATCCTAGTTGTTATTTAAGACATAGAATCTATGTTAATTTCCCCATTTCCATGTTCTAGAAGATAGAAGATCATTTTGTCTAGAATATTGTGTTTCAAAAGGGTGTTGTAGTGGACATACAATGATATAAGAAGTTGTTTCTTGATTAAATCTAAGGAATATTATATATGTTCCTAGTTTTTTTAGTATTTACAAATATTGTAAACGGTTCTTGTTTTTTTTCTCTTAGATTAAAGTACATTTTTCAGCTTTAACCTGGAAGGAAAAGTTCTGTTTAGGGACTGGTCTATTTTCAAAAGTATTTCATTATATAAATGAGATGTTGGTTAGTGAACCTACTACTTTTTTTATAAATTAATCATGTTCAATGTCTTCTTTTGTTTTTTGTCATCAAGGATTTTTTATGCATAAGATGGTGTTTACCTTTTAAAGATCTCATAGGTTATATCTTTGCAAACTTAACTATACTTTTAATGATATTTTTTATGTTTTGGTTTTATATCAAGACTTATCTAAGTATTAACTCAATGTATATAGAAAATACATCTTCACAAAATAAAAGATAGTGAGATGTAATTATATCAGTAAAATTTAAATATACATTAGTTGAGGTGGAGGGAACAATTATAGGAATATGATTTTGGTATCTTCTAGACCCCAGTGAAAGTAAATTTTGATGTCTTTGTGATGCGTGGGAATCATAATAGGAATAATTTTCATGATTATAGATTTTCCTCTATGCTGATATATGATATTGAAGAATCACAAATCGATATGCAAGAATATTTTGGTAAATGTTTTTGGTACTAGATGAATGTTTGATATTCCTTACTATAATAGTTTTAGGAGGCATAGTTAGAAGATCTTGTAGTTTAGGTATGATATGATCATATCATATGGTCATGATCCTAAGGTATAGTTTGCATATGATAAACATTGGGTATTTTTTGAGGAAAACTCTTTATACTTGGAAAAATTAAGACGTGGTTCTTCATGATTTTCATATCTTTCACTAAAATGTTATCCTATTATTCCTTAAATATCATATTCCATGATGTTTTAGTTATATTTAACATTGTTCAATTGGTTGGTGGATTATTTTATTTGATGGTGTATGTTCTATTAGAAGCTAATTGTTGAGCATCATGCTCCTACATGTACATAAGACCATTTTATTTTTCTATATTAAAGGGTGAATATCTCTTTGTATTTATTCATTGGTTTTATTAAATCTCTAGGATGATTATATATTATCCATGTGATTATGAATCTTTAGAAAATATGGGAAAATTTCATGGTGATAAAGGATTCAATCATAATGGATTATTTATTGTGGATATTTAGGGATTATTGAGTATGAATTCATGGGGATTTGACTACGATCATATATATTATTTATACTTTTTTATCATGATAATATAGATAGTTTTAAACCATCAATTTGGGTCTCAAATAGGATTCAGTTTCGTATTTCATCTGTAAATGGATTGATAGATGGTGTGGACTATCTAGACATTCGAGGACATATTTCATACATCTATTTTACTTTTTATGGGTTTTTAGTTGGATAATATTTCCTTCCCTGAGTTTTTATATAATAATACAAGTCATACATTAATATTGCTCTATTCAATGTTTTTTTATCAAAAACTATGTATATCTCTATTGATTTGTATTAATGTTGTGGATTTATAAATCATATAAATATATTTTTCAAAATCCTCAATGAGAAGGTGAAAGTTATTCATTATAGAATGAAGGTATATTGAGAGCATAAAAATTCATATAATTATTAGAGTAGGATTGATATATAGTTTGACGTTGGTGATCATGTATTTAAAAGGGCTTCACCTTATCTTGGGCAGCGGAGGTTAGGTTATGTAAGTAATATTTATCCTTGATTCGTTAAAAATATCATGGTGTTAACACATGTTTATGATGAAGTGTTTGAGATCTCTATTCCTTTATAAATGGGAAAAATTCATTATATTACAGGTCTCATAGCTTCATCAATAGATTTATAGTGCATCCCATGTTATTTGTTGGGGAGATTTGGATACTAAAGAAGATGTGAGATTTCTAGAAAGGCTTGCTGAGATCCTAGATCACTGGGGAATATTTTTTGTGGGTCCATCATTCTACTAATTTGAGTTTCATGGAAACATGGTACCTTTGATAAGTGTATATGTAATAATAGTTTGAAAATTCTTATTCAATCTCTCGAGTCAACCTAAACCATGATTTTTTTATTAAGTTTTCTTTTCTATGCCGATATGATTGTACTTTCACAATTTTATATGATGATGTTATTATTTTAATGAGAATGATATTTATGTTTGATATGTATGTCTGGATATGTTTGGTTTTATGGTTATTATACTCTCTTCTGGATTTGGTTTTTATTTCTGATGGTGGGAATGATTTCAATGGTATCGAATGTTGAGTTATGGGTCTCAACATGTCAACTACATTTTGTTTTGAGGAGTTGAAGTTTTTGGGATGAATTTTGGAAAACATTAGAGGAGGGATAGTGGATTTTAACTAAAAATTCAATTAGAATCAATGATCTTGAAAGGAAGGGTAGTGTTATATTATTGTTAGTTAGTAGGGGAAAGAGAGTTTATATGGTTTTTTAGACTGTTCCTTGATCAGTGTGTCTATAGATTAAGGTGATATGTAATTTGTATCATCTTATTGAGAAATTTTTGTGTGTTTTAGAGTTGTTTTCAAAAAATGAAATTTGTTTTTAAATTATTATAAAATATTTATTACATGAAATTAGGGAGTTTTCTATGTTAAATTTTTAATGAACCTAATTTTCAACAATGTTAAATATGAATATGTACTTTTACTTCAAATAGAATCATACGTATATAATGAGTTTCCACAAAAATGTTACATCATGTGGATATTAATGAATATATAAAGATTACATAACATATCATTTATGATGACTTAAATGATAGAAGTGTAATGGATAATAAATGGGATTGGTGAAGTTACCATGATCACATTCATGGTTAAAATGTATTTGTAGTAGGATGGAAAAGTTTTGGAAGTAGTTAGAGTAAATCTATTGGTTGGTAAAAAATCACACCATAACATAATTATTTACCATAAAACTGATCTTACATTAGGGTAAAGATATATTTATAATGGAAGAGTACATTCATGAGGGATAGTTATTGAAAATACCACAATCCTAGTATCCTAGATTCAGTGGTTACTTTAATGCACTAGTAATGAATACAATAAATCACATCCCAAAGAATTGAATAATTTAATATTCTGGGTAAACTAGAAACATCCATGAATTTGATATTAAATATAAACTATAACATAAAACATAGTATTTTAATTGGGATCAAGATTATTCACTCTACAGCATCCCTATATATCAATCATAAAACATTTCATGGATCTTGGTCAAAGGAAAATGATGAAAGGATTAAACTTAAATGATCAGTAAGTAAATGCATACAACAAAATCTAAATAAGTCTAAACTAATATGGTAGGATTAAATGTTGATTGAAGGAAGCCATATAAATAATCACATGAGTTTAAAACATATATATATATATAGATAAAATCTATTCCAATAAACACATTTAATTCAATAACTTATTTCAGAATGATGGAATTGAAAATGCTGTAAATCTAAATCATACCATTGAGGCCGATACTAATATATATAAAATTATTGTGAAGGCCACATGCCAAGAAATATACATAAATGGGTTAATCCTCAGAAAATACCAAATATTGTTTGTCTAATGAGACTCATTGATTAATTGAGGTGTATTTTATTTATGGGACCCATGAATAACACTATAATTCAAATTCATTCATTATATAAATAAAAAACGTAACAAAATCAAGGTTCCATATAAATCAATAATTGTATTTATTGAAAGAACTGGAATATGGAATATCAATACCTTCCCAAATATAGAAAATAATTAACTATCTAGATATATATATTGAATAATATCATAATATTATAAATTTGGTAAGAAATAAGATTCAAAAAATGATGTGTGGATATATTAAAATACTTTTAGATTCTCATTGGAAAATATATTTAGGAAAATAATTTTTTTACTTTGAAAAAACTTTTTTAAAATATTTAATTTTACAAAATTTTAGAGAAATTTTTTTATTTGAAATGAAATTATTAAACTTATACAATAATTTTATAATAAATTCTA
Organism: Viscum album; assembly: GCA_963277665.1. Lineage (NCBI taxonomy): Eukaryota > Viridiplantae > Streptophyta > Magnoliopsida > Santalales > Viscaceae > Viscum > Viscum album. The sequence continues at coordinate 2,061,096,638 of OY728132.1, forward strand.
ATTCATGATGGTGGGAGATTTTTTTCATGTTGTATAGGTTATAAAAAATTTCACATTCACACTTTTCGGAAAAATAACAAAAAGTACCTCCTTCAGAAATTAAAAAGACGATTTATTTTAAAATATTTTGTAAAAAGATAAACATGGGAAAATATTTCTTTAATAAATAATTTTTTAGTATTAAAAATATCATTTTACTACAAACTATGGAATATATGTATGTGGATAATAAATTTTTCTAACTGAGTATAGTAACATGGTGGATTTAAAAAAAACAATTATTTAAATATCTTGTGTACTTAAAGAGAAAAAAAATGAAAAGAAGACCTTTTATTTGTATAAATTACCATTTTAGAAGAGAAATAGACTGGGTTTCAAAGTTAACTATTAAATAACTTCCCTTATAGAGACTTAAACATAAATAATCCCAAATAATTACGAGATTGTGAAATAAACCCGTTCCTCAGCTGTGACGTCATTCATATTTGTCTAAAACTCTTTTATAAAAAATTTATATTTATTATACATCCATTATATCACCATAAACACACACACACACACAAATATATATACATAATACCATATTTTATTTACTTGTAATCTTATATAACCTATTTATTATCAATTCTTTATTAAAATCACTATTTTGGTTAATAAGTGATTTATTTTTCATTTCATTTTTGGATTGGTAGTTTCATTCCTTAAAATTCTATCATGTTTACCACATCGAGATAATGTTATAAATTATATACATGTCATATATATTATATTTATATGTATTTAAATTTATCCAAAAAAGATATATACAGTTTAATTAATTACACTGTTTATGGAGATGGTAGGTCGTACATATGTATGAACGTTGTTTTTATTTTCAATGCATAGAATAAAAGAAAGGTAAATAAAAAATAAACTTTATATAATAATTATTATATCATATAAATAATTTATATTAATTACATATATTCTTTTCACTATCCATGTAGTAATGAAATAAAAAAATCACATCGCTTCATGGAAGTTATTGTCCACAGGTATTCACAAGAGACGTTGTTGTTTTGAAAAGGGTAGAAAGGTAAGAATGTAGATATTATATTATAATTATATAATCATATTTGTTTCATAAATATCTTATATAAACTTTAAACCCATAATAACTATATTTGGGTTTTGTCTTGCTGGAAAGCACCCTGTAATCCTACATTAAAAATGGGGGTTCAAAACTCATTGGGCACAGGTACTGTAGTAGTAGAATATAGGTTTTACCAGTGGAGGCACTGTATAAACGGCAGGAACTATAGCATCGGCAGGTCACTGTAGCGGTGGTAGGGCACTGTAGGAGTGGCAAGTATGGTGTGGTACTGTTGTAGGCAGGTACTGTAGCGGTACTACTTACAGAATAGTCCTTGGTCCAAAAATTTGGGCCTACGGGCCTTGTAATGGGCTAAATTCCCACTAGGCCATCAGGCTATGTTATGGGTCTCCCTGTACCCAATTAAAGAGGTCTTTGCGTTGCTTTAATAATAAATGAGGCTTCTACCCCAACCTTTTAAAAAATTAAACCAATCATAATAATTTTACATGAAATATGGTGGTGGAAAATGAATTGTTTCACAACATGGATATGGTAATCTATAAGTACACATGGGCGATACTTTCAATTCCCATTTAATGGGAATGCGGTGTGATAAGGATAGTTTCATAATAATAATAAAATTAAAGTACATATTGAGTATATAGATGTTATTATTTTATGATAAATACAATTTATTTATAGTTTAAAAAATATTTAAAAAAGAAATAGGTCAGTTAAAGAAAGTCCCTCTTATTTGAGAGAACTCGTTTAGATATCCTCTTATGGACCATGAAGTTAATCTTGTGGGAATAACAAAACCATTATAATTTGAATTATAAGGATTGTAAGATAAATGTTTAGGTATTTATTAAGCTATATTTATCAAAGTATGATAATGATGGGAAGTAGTGTGTGTCTTTTTACATGTGAGGGATAGGACACATGTGGAATTATTGAAAAGAATAAAATATAAGTATATAATTATCATGAGAAATTATTCCAAATGCCCATATATTCAAATATAAGGTAGGATATAGTTTAAATATAATCCGAATATACAATTAGAACAATTTTTTGTGGTATTTAAAAGCTAATCTTATGATTTAACCCCTTAGTTAACCTATTTTATCCTTTACTACGATAACTACCTTTTAACCCTTAATGGGTCATAGTTTAACTTACATGGTAAAAATTTTCTCAAAAGTGGAAAAGGGATGAAATTTTATACCATATCATTTTTCACTTTTACTCATTCAATATTTTAATGGATTTACATAATTTAATAAAATATTATTTTCATAAAATATCAGTATTTCCAGTTTTGATATTATTCATTTAATTTGAATTCAAATACAGCATCAAAAACATTTTAGATAGAATATAAAAAATAAACATATTATGTTTATTTTATATTTATATAAAATATTAATGGATCATAATAACACACCTAATTTTTATTACTTTTTATATTTTTAATATCATTTATTTTATTTTTCCATTAGCTGAATAAATATTATGTTGGTGTTGCCTAGAATTTCTGGAAAATATATGATACAAAAAAATAGAATTAAATTAACATCTCGATAATAATTCTATTACTCTAAAAATAAATATTTATATCTATTCAATACTTTTATTTTTTCTTTATATTAATACATAAGAAATTTTTAAAAGTAAGAGTGTGAGATTTTATATTTTTTTTATTAATTTAAATAATATATATGTTATTTTAATTGAGATGTGTCCCTTAAAAAATTACATATAGGGAATAAGGTTATTAGGGTATGATTATCCTTATCAAATTTGAATTTGGAATAAAAATCGTGACCATAACACTTAGTTTTTACATATGTTAACCCGATTTTCCCTTTACCACGGTGATAAATTTTACCACGATTACTAGTCATATTTAAAAATATAGAATAATTATATTTTAAAATTTATTAAATCCTAATTCTAAATATGGAATAAATTTTATCTATTTCGATGCATATAGTTATAATAAATTAATTTTACAATAAGTGCGCAAAATGTGATGAAACCCGCTTTTAGAAAAAAATATTTTAAGCATAAAACTGGATTTATTATTAAATTAAGCCTAAAAACATAAGTCTATTGTTAAAAAAATTATTTAATATATAATATAATCACTTCACTAAATATATTCAGTAGTAGTGATTAATTTAATTTATTAAGATAAAAACAAGTTGTCCGTATAAAAATAATATTAAGAAACAACTCTCATTTACTTTTTGTTGATTTTAATTTCTATTTCTATAAAACATTTAATCAATTAATTTTTCATATTCATAATTTTTTCATAATATAGTTATTAATATTCATACTCACCAATCTAATGACTAGGTTATAATGGTATACTACATAACAGTTTATTTAGACTCGGTGTTTCATGTATCATAAGCAATCTTAAAAATATTCGTATAAAAAAATATATATAAATATAATGATGTTTTATACCCCAATTAAAATTAGTTTTACCAAAAAAAATTCCATCATTCCATTAAAAATAAATAAGGATAACTCTATTTCATCAAAACCTCATCTTCCCATGTATCTTTTTTAAAGTTCTGATTTCTCGAGAGAAATTTATCCAGGGGAGTAGTCTTATTCTATAGAACTTTATCTATACAATCCATGATTTATACTAGTTGTTCCTCATATAAAGGAGCATTCTCTAGGGGTATATCTTATATTTTTAGTACATGTAGAGGATTAGATATATACTTCCTTAGAGGAGATACATGGGATAAATCATGAACTTGGGAGATGATCGATGGAAGCACCAAGTGATAAGCTACCATCCCTACTCAATTAAGAATATTAAAAGGGAAAATATACTTAGGGATCATATTTCACATATTTTTGAATATCATAACCTTATTACATAGATAAATTCAATGAAAATTCTGATTACCTTCTTCAAATTCCATATCAAGTTGACTATTGTAAGTATATATTTTCTATCAGCTCTCGGATACCTTGATTTATTGTCGAATGGATGTAACATATTCTGTGATTTACATAGCTATATCATGTTATAATATCTTTATTTTCCAACATCATCCTATAATGTTGTATTTTTACAATTCTTTCTATATATTTATTATAGGGATACATAAGAATTTTTTATTGAAATTTTTATTATAATAAAACTTGTACATAGAAATTTGTAGTTCCCAATCACCTTTGAAATCCCTATAATTGAACTCAAAATAACCCCGAGAGATTGAATGTTTTTCTCAGACTACCCATCTATTTTAGGATGAAACACTGAACTGAATCTCAACTCTATAGATAGATCATGATGGAGACATCATGAGAACATCAATGTATACCAATAATACTGATAAGATATAATGGAAAATGGTACCACATTTAACATTATAACCTATTTAATGCATATTTCACATATTTAATGAATAGATAAATCTTATCTCATAATAATTAATTGTTATAACTTTGTTAGTCCTTCGACTATAATCCGAATAGCATTATATCCTTTTGTTGTTTTGGGAAGTTTGAGTGAAAATTCACAATGTTATTTTTCCATTTCCTTTCTAGTATAAATAATGGTTGTAACAACTCCTTAGAAGTAAGTCACTCAAAAATAACATTCCAATATACTAGTAATGAAGATATATAATCTGTAATATCTCCCTTTATTTTTTACAACAAAAATACCATTTTAGTACTCTTCACATCTTCATACTTCAATGATTATTAATGAATGACGAACTATGTTCCTTATCCAATAACCACTTCTTTATGCATGGTATTTATGGGAAACATAATTGGTTCCTAAACCTTATCATTCAATCATTTTCATGGGTGAACTCAACATCCTTCTCCACATTGTTCTCTAATTCCACATCTTCCTTCATCACCTTCTTAATCCTCTCATGGATGGTTGTTTGAATATTCATATGAGAATGATAAGATATTTATCCTTTCATATTTATTTCAATATCCATATTTTTAAAATTCAAAAAATATTAGATCTCATTAAATCCTCATCAATGAAAATAGGCCTGTTCTTTCTGAATCAGATCATTAGCTACACATTTCACCTTCCGAGGGTATGAATGTATTGAGAAATCATAGTCATTGATTCACTACAAATATCTTATATAGAAAAAATTTAAATCATTATTTGTAAATATATACATACATTAGGATTTTATGATCAGTATATATATCATATTAATATGCATACAGATAATGACTCTATATTTTCAATTTAAAAAATATGGAATCCAAATCTGAATCTTGATTTTGGTAATTTTTCTCAGAAACCATCAACTAGTGCGAGCCATAATCTATCACCATATCATTGTCCATAAGGATTCATTCCAACCCTTTCATTGATGCATTACTATATATTAAAAGCATTCTTTTAGAGAAGGGTACTGTAAGAACATGCATGTTGACCAACCTTCCGTTAAGTTATTTGAAACTCTCTTTACATTCATCTATCCACAAGAAGTTAATCACCTTTAGAGTTGACTTGGTTGGTGTATTAGATGTTCATGAAAAAAATCTCACATAGTATTGTTAGTATCTAATGAACTGAAGAAAACTAAAATTTTGGTTTCTATGGTTAGTCTACAATATTTAGTAATAACTTATATCTCAGATGGACCAATTGATATACCCTCACATCAGACTATATGATGCAATAATTAAACATTATGTATCCAAAATTCACTCTTGGTATATTTAGAGAAAAACTTTTCCTTTCGCAGGGTCTTTAGAAAAATTCTCAAATGTACTTTAGGATCTTCCTTTATCATTGATTATAAAATAATGTCGTCTATAAAGGATAAAAAATTTTGATCAAGGTAATCTCTATAGAATATATTCATTAATTCCATAAAGATAGAAGGATAATTGGTATGTCCAAATGGAATCAATATGAATTCATGTTGATCATACCTAATATGGTTGGCCATATAGGTTATATCCTCCTTGATGCATAGTTTATGATATATAGATTGAATTTCAATCATTGAAAAATATAGAGCTCCACATAATTGATTAAATATATAATTAATATAGGGTAGGGGACTCTAGTTATTAATAGTAATTTTGTTTAGTTTCTGATAATCACAACTATAGAACCAACATTTAGCAATGCTAAAAATATTCTTTATCAGGGATTGCAATGCACTGATAACTTAGGCTTCCTTAAAGTATAAACTTTATTAGTTCAAGAAAAATAAACTGGTAAAGGAAACCATTATTAGTGTTGGGAATAGTGTTCACAAATGATGCCTTAATTAGAGCTTATTGTTAACACTGCTAAAAAGTTCCTTTATCATCCATTATTATTAGTGCTAGTGAAGGATCCTTAAAAATTATTTTCTTCATGCCTTTCTCTACACCCCATACACTATTCTTGAGTATTAGAATGCAACTTTCTTAGTACTTTCAAACCATTACAACACTGACAGACCCATCCCATCCTTGAATGATATTTTATTACCTTGAAATCTATGCTCATCTAGATTTGATCCTTGGACCACCTATCGATAAGGGAAACACTTTAACACTGCCCAAAGTTGATTTCTTTTACATTTTAGGATAAATTTATTTATAAATATAAATATTAAATTTACATCTATTTTTTATTCGTATATTTCTTTATATATGTTAAAATTTTTAATTACAATTTTTTTAATTATAATTAAATATAATTAAGTGTGCATATATTTATATAAGAATAAAAATAAATTAAAAAAATGGTATAATTTCAAAATAATAATATCTATATTAGTGTAGGGACTGAAAATAAATTCATTTCCCACTGAAAAAAAGAACACTCTATTTAATAAAGCTAAAATATGATTGAATGTGAAAAAATAGGATATCCCAACTAAAAATCAGTTTTAATGGACTTATGGCCCTTTTGACTTGAAAGAAAAATATATTTTGGATTTGACTAATAATAGGTACGTAGATCTCATCACAATATTCTATTTTATTTTTGGTGGATCTCAAAGGGACACCTAGATTGAAACTTATGGCATATATATGTTCAAGTCCTGTTTTCAATTTATCATTCATTTTTCATTATTTAATTTAATTTTTTGATCTTCTCATTATTAGTAAATGAATATTAAGTGAAAATAATTATAAAATAATTACTCAATAGTACTTATTAATAACTTTATTATCCATTTTTCACTAAATATCTTATATATTATGTGTAAATTCATATTTAATATTTTCTAAACCATATTTTAAAAAATATACTATATTTATATCAATATAAATATATTTATATATTAATATATTATTTTAGATGTAATATATTTAATTTTTTGAAATATTACCTATATGAGTGGTAGAAAAAAGTGATGATAATGAGTGTCCTTTATCAGAACTATTAAAAAAGATATCATAAAGGCTCCCCTTTATCAGTGCTTTTTACTAGTAATGATAAAGGGGCACCTTTATTAGTGATTTTTTAGTTTCACTATTTAAGGTCCCCATTTATGAGATATTTTTTCTATCACTGATAAAGGGGATCTAATATCAACTCTTTATTGATGTGATGATAAAGGGACCCCTTTCTTAGCTCTTTTTAGAAAGCACTGATAAAGACCCCCTTTATCATAACTAAAAATGTATTGATAAAGGCCTCCTTTATCAATGCTTTTGGAAATCATTGATAAAGACTAGATCTTGATAAGACCATATTTATAGTAGTGAACTAATTCTAGGACACATTGACCCATGTTTTATCTTATCAAAAAGAAGAGGTTCAACCCATAGAGAAACACTTGGCTAATGGAATCCATTATCCAGATTCTTCAAGACATTCTTTATCAATTCTTGAAACTGAATTGGGGAAACTCCATATTGAGTTTTTGAAATAGTTTTATCACCATGTTTGAGTTATATTAAAATAATAACTTTCCCATTTAGGGTAATACTAGTAAATTCCCTTGGAAAGGCATCAACATATTCCAGAAAAATTAGCATATTTTCAATGTTGAGTTTCACCCCAACCATTTGAGATGAATAACCCTCAGAACATGTATAAAAACAAATATAGTGGAAGTAATTCCTATTTAATTATTAGGTTCCTCCTTTAACTGATATATTATTGATGGTTTATTCAAAATATTAAATGTTTCTTCCCTTCCTCAATATCTGATATGGGATATATATCGGGAGAGCCAAACCAAATAAAAAATCTAGTGAAATTCAACATGAGAAAGAATAATAGGATTCAATGGAAGAACAGTCCAATAATCTTATTTTGTATAAGAGTTATATACTAGAGATACAATCATCCAATCATTATACTTTTTTCACTTCTATCTTAATATATAATCCTTAATTTGCAGATACAATACACATATAAAATTATTTAGATTTAAAAGAGTGTGTATAACCTAAATCCAATAAAACATTATCAATTATATATTGTATGATAATTGTACATTTAAACATATCACTATGAACATACTCATCGACTATAATAATTATATAAGAATGAACTTATCCCCTTGGTTTCTTTTTTTAGTAAGTTCTATTAACGTTTTGGGAATTGGTTAGAAATTACCCCATATCTATAATGTTAGAGAGAAGTGATTTTATGGAGTCTCCCTTAAAATTACATTCATGATCATGAGGTCTATATTTTCCAAACATTATGTACACATATTTTTCTTTTATGAATATACCATGGTGTTCTCATCCGAAAGTATCACATATTGGGAAATTATTCTTTTTACTCTCCCTTTTAACCATTATTTTGTTTATAGTCCTCTTCTTATCATTATTTCTTTTTAATCCATTGGAATGTCAAAATTAATTATTTATCATGATAGTACATGATACTATATCCCCATATGATGAATGTTTTTTGGAGGCTAGTTCCCATCAAAGGATTGGATTTAACCCATCAATAAATCGGGTAATCTTACTCTTTAAATTATATACATAGTCCAAAGATTGACTTAATAAACTTGTGAAGTTAGATTCATACTTTTCAAAATTTTACTTTTCCTTTTATCTTAGACTCATGAATTTTCTATCCCTTTCCTCTCATTATTCATAAGGAAAATATTTTTCCTAAAATAAAATTTTAAAATATTTCTATTCCACGCTCAACATTATCTCCTCTTTTTTTGTGTTTTGAATCAATGAACACCATTGATTCACATAGCCTAAGATATGATAGAACATAATAAAAATAGTCTCCCATTCATTACACCCTAAAGAGAAAAATAGTTTATAAAAGGAACTTATCTATTTCTCTGCTAAAAATATATTTTTATTCCCATTAAATTATTTATGTTTCTAACACCTAAAGTGTTATAACATAGTTACACCACATTACGGATCAGTATCCAGTTCCTTACATGAAATGTTTTCTACCATAAGAAGAGTTATATTACCCAATATAGGAATATTTTATTCATATCTAGCTACAAATCTGTCTCAAACATCATTATATTTCCTAGGATGGAAATACCTACTTGGATTATGGGAATTTATATAGTTTCATTTCCTTCTTCTAGGAATTATTTCTAAATAGGGGAATAAGCTTGATTAGATTATAAAATTATGAATGATAATGTTTAATTTCAAAACCATAACAATACAAAACATAAATAAAAAATATATATAAATAATCTCGAAATTGTAATCTTGGTTTCTTGGGGAATATTCTCATGGTCTTTCATAGGTTTAATTTACCTAATCTATGTTTTCACCAATCGAGTTACCATGGTTTTTAGAAACCTTTTTCTAATACCAACTATAAATACCAAAACCAAATTATACTAGTGTTATTGGTTTATTTTTAAAATTTTTAGAAATATAAGTAATTGAAACTCAGAAGACAATTTTTTTTAGTATTATTGGTCATATAGATACATAATTAAATCTCAAAAAACATTTAAAAAATAAAATGAATCCTATCAATCTCTTTTGGGACATAATTATTCCTTCTAGAATATCCCTTCATGTCATTCATACAATATTTCCTAGAATCATAGGGAAATATTACATAAGAAAATTTTGAGATGAGATGCTCATTAAGGTAATGTGTTTAATATAATCTATATAAGGAATGTATAATATGAAAGGAATAAATGAGGATCAAATAACCACAGATAAATAATCACATGAGTTTGAAACATATCCAAGGACATAAAAAATATTAAAATAAACAAAATGAGATCAATAACTGATTTTTTATGATGTAATTCACAATGATGGATTTCTAAATTGAATCATCAAATCCTTGTTCCAATACATCAAAAAATATTTTCAGGGCCTCTTTCATTGAAATCTACATAAATGGATAAGTCCTAGGCCCAATACACAATCTAGTATGTCTCATGAGACCTAATAATGAATTGTGGGGAAACAAAATTCAAGGTCCCACCCATTCATAGTGGGAGAGATACATCAATATTGAAACTCAGGAAGAGGATGATTTCTAGAAACATCCATGTGAAAAGAAAAATCTAAAGGGAATCTTATCAATAGTGAAAAGAGAAGGAATAACACTTGTTGAAGCTCTCTATGGATTAAATGTTGATATTTGTGAACTACCAAGACCTTTTCCCTTTAATAAATCTATTGATAGTTCCTTATTGGTTGTGGGAGATCCAGATGTTCTTCAACAGATAATGAGCCTTTGCAAATTTTCTATTCTCTGGCATATTATGTACTCTAAAGGGGTGATGTCAATGAAATTTGTAAGATAGAGAATTTTCATTTCTATCATACTACTCTAAGGATATCATAATATAAAATCATCATTAATACCTTTAATTCTAATAATTGTACATATCAAATTTTTATTAGGATTTGGGCGTTAAATAGGGTCTTTTATCATCCTATGATTTTAATGATCTTGCTGCGGGAATTCCATTGAAGATTGACCACCACACTATGAATTGTGATATATAGATGTATTCCAAAATTATAGTTAAATATTATTTTGATATAAAACCTCTATATGTGATTTTATTCATTTCCATTTACCACAACATTGAGGTGAAAATAGAGTCTGATTTTGTTCTGCCTTTCTTCCATTGATGTAGAATTTTTGGGAAAAATATTTCTAATTTTAGGGTCATTCAAAATAAAATTATGTCTATAGCTGATCCAGATGGTTGGAAAGAGGTTGGAAGATGTAATATGGATAAGTAATTTCCCCAGAAAAAAATGAGCCTCCCAAAAAGGTTGAATTTGGAAAATGGGTGAAAAGGTAACAAAGCTCCTTTGATGTGGGAGCGGTTAAAAACAAGAACTTGTACTCTATTATAGATGTTGAATAAAAATAAGATATCAATATTAGAAGATATAGTATAAATGATAGTTAAATCATTCTACTTTGTTTCTATTATTATATTATGGATATTTTCAACTCAATGTAGACAGCACCATTAGAACATACTAATGTGCAGAATAATGTCTTTTTCCCTTAGCTGGATAGAAGGTCCTTAGTTGTTCCCCCTCATTTATTAATGGTAGATGAACAACCACCCAATGTTGTTTTTCATGGTGGTATGGATATGTACGATCAAACAAAGTATGAGTTGGACTTAGAATTTGTGATATATATATTCAATGTTATGCTTGTGATGATAGTTCAAATGTTGATATTGAGGTTACCTCCCACTAACCTGATATGTCTATATTACCCTCTAAGATGAGAGTTCATCCTCATATTGATATTTTATATATTGAAACAACTAAATCATATATCAGTGAGAATATTGACGGTATAAAATACTCATTCACGGTGACCCCCTGAGATGTTAGTTTTAATGATCATAGTGAATAAAAAGATATGTATTTAATTCCAGAATATGTGGCTCTTGGATTTTATAATGATAATCCATATTTATAGGACATTCATATGGGCTATACAATCTCGGAGAATCTTCTCTTGTTAGAGGAAACAAAATCTATGAAAGATGTTTCATCTACCATTATCATTAAATAAATATCTTCTTTTCGTGACAAGGTTGTAGAGATTGATAACAATATAACTTCCTCTCAACATGTTACCTCTAAATTATCATCTATACCGGAGGATCATTCTCACATTAGAAACTCAACTATGGAATTATTTGAACCATCTAATAGTGGTATGTCTAAAAGTGCAAAATACCTCAAGGAAATTATCTCTGCTATAATCTGTGTAAAACCTTTCAATCTAGAATCAAGCATTTCTAGAATTATTACTAATAATTCAATTTTTTAGCACACTACCAAATACTATTTAATTCCATAATCTATCTGTAAAAATAGTAAAAAACTCATTGAAGTATAATTAAAAATCCCTTATCACAATAAAATCAAATAGAAACGAGAAATATGGTGGAAAAAATGTGCTCTCTTGATCCAAATTTAAGTATAAATGAAATACTGTTTTTGGAATTTTAAAGGGATATCCATCCTCGAGACAATTAGGGACCTTAAAATTTTTATAACAAAGAATAATCCTGATATTTTGGGTTTCTCTGAACCAAACATGGTCTTCTATTATAGGATTTACTCTATTAATAAATATAATTATTATATTATTGGTACAAATATGTCATGTATGGATACAAAAAGACTCTCGGGATTTTTTGACTATAGACAGCAAGGAATTAAATCTACCACCTCCTCTAAGAATATGGTCACTTTACTATATCAATATGACGTAATGTCATTGTGTAATTCCATTTTTTATTATTTTAATGGATACTAAGAAAGAATAACTCTTCAGTAGGACATTCTAGAAAATAGTAACACTATATGTTTCCCATATACTCTCATGGTTGACATTAATGCAATTTTAAATCTAGATAAAAGTCTTGGAATTGGAAAAACATCTATTTCTACACACGATTGTAAATCCTATGTTGAGGATAACTCTCTAGGAAATAAAACTTTTTTGTTTAAAATATACTTTGTGTTGAAGAAATATTCATTAAATTTTAGCTTGAATGTTGGGTAGATATATTGTAAATGTTTCATCCCTCAATGCTTGGTCCCCTTTCACCTACTCATCCCTTGATAAACTCGGTTCTAATCGACACCCCATTTTGGTAGAGCATACTATTAATGTTGAAATGTCGCCTTTATCCTTTATAATTAACAATGTTTTTATTACATATCCTGACCATAAACCTCTCGTTAAACAAAATTAGAACTCTTTATCTTCAATGATAATTCTCTTGCTTGTGTATTGAAACTGAATACCCACATTAAAAATATGAAAATTTGGTGTAAAAATTTCTTTAGTTGCATTATTCATAACATCTCATATATTGATTTATTGATCATATCCACTTATGAAATGGACATGGTAAATGAATTTTCTTCTTTTCTTGAGTAGGAAAATAAGGTCACACATGACCAAAATTGTTTACCTAATATTAATGAAATCATGTATAGAGATGAATTTATAATGTAAAATGGCTTAAGGATAGTGAAAATGACACTAAATTTTTCAACATTATTAAAAGGGTTAGGGAAAATAGCCAACCAATGGGTATTCTTAGTGATAGTGGGAATATATTTTATAAGAGAGAAGACTTAGCAACACATGTCAATTCCTATTATATGAGGTACTATAATAGTCCAAGTACTCCTAGTGAATCATTATAAAACATCGTTCCAGAACTTTTCACTCAAGTGGATAACTCAAATATCTTCACCACTCCTCTTTCCATTAAGATTAAAGAGTCTGTTTTCGCCTCAACTGAGTGAGTTACCCTATTTCATATGGTTTTACAAAGATCTTTCAAACATGCTGGAATATTATTAATATTAATGACTTTGGATTGGAGATTCATTTCTTAAATACTGGTCAGAAAACATTGGGTATCAGTGCTAAATATTTGTCCTTTATCCCTAAACTTGACAATGAAAATGAGATTCACCTCTTCTGTCCAGTTTCTCTTGTCATCCCCATTTATAAAATTATTGGAATATTTTTTGTGAACAGGTTTGCTCTAATTTCTTACAAGACTATGTCTCTAAAGAAATTTGGCTTCATTAAAGGCTAAACTATACAAGATTGTACTATCACGACTTCGAAATGTGTTAATGTCCTATGTAATACCACTATAAGAGGAAAAATTTCTCTTAAATTAGAAGCAAAAAATATATTTTACACTCTGGAATGGTTTTTAATATGTGATGTCTTGATCTTATTTTTATTCAATTAAATATTTGTCAATTAGGTGAAATTACTCTTGATTTCAGCCCATATTTAAATTCTAATCGATGGTTCTATTAAGGGGGTTTTCTCTTTCTCAAGATGTGTTTGAAAAATTGGTCACCTTTCAGGCATTATGTTCTTTATAGGTGAGGATTATTTGAGAAGATCGCTCCATAAAATGGTGTCTGAGATTAAGATCACACCGATTGGAGGAGGAACGGGAATTTATCCCCACATATCTCTTATATAGTGATTGAATTATTCTTTCAATGAAAGGAGGAAAGAGAAATATCCCAAACATAAAAAAAATTCCATCCTTCAACAAAAAATTGATTCAATAGAAGAATTTATTTGGAACAACCATTTACTTTTAATTCGTAAAATGATATCTTTATCCATAAGGGTTATCATAATCAATAACTTAGGTATCATAAAAGGTAATTTTCCTTTCAATTGTTTTGGTGACCCTGTGTTTTATGGAAAATGTCATGGTAGTCATTTTCAAATATTGTGAGCCAAATTAGGAATCATATCACCTCATAGAATGGGAAAATAATCTCAATAGTATGTTTAATTAGCCTTTTTAATCCATAATTGTCTAAAAATTCATTTATTATTTCAATATTTACAACTGTATGGGTTCCCTCTTGGAAACTATTATCATTTATATTTAAAATTTTATCTGTATTAGAAGTATTCTTTGGAGAAAAAATTATACTGTATCATTGAATAAATGTTTTCAACCTTTTGAGTGTGGTGGGGTGGGAATTAAGAACATTATAAAATTCAATCATGCCTTATAATCTTGTTTTATGGGGAGTTTTATCCATGCCAAATATAATTCTATTTTTTAGGAGAAATATTCCTTGGTAATCTCAAGTATATAAATTTCAACATTATTGAATCCCTTAATTGGTAGACATTAAAAAAATCATACTCCACTATCATGGCTGATTCCAATGAGATTTCTAGCATTAATTATTCCATTCATTTTTTCATTGATAATTAGACTATTTATCCTTTATTCTCAAACTTAGCCTCTGATCAGATGCCTCTAGATATTAACATTCCAATCAAGGAGAAAATAGAAGAATCTCTTGACACCCTTTCTTCTAACATTAAAGATGTTATCTCACATTAGACATTTATCAAGGGGGTGATATCCTTTTTGGGGGTCATGAAGTAAATGGTATGTTATCCTCAAAATACTTCTACTATTATTTAATTTTGAATCACACCAAAATATGGGGAAAAAATATCAATAGGCCCTATATTATACCATCTCAATTCACTCATTCTTGGAGTGTTTTTTCACTCAAAATTACCTACTTACGAGTTCCATCAAATAGTTTAAATTAACATATTCTCAAAATGTGACATATGAAATCAAGAAAAGTGTTGAAATAAATCATATATTTGTTAGATATATTATAGATAATACACTTTGGACTACGGTGGATGACATGGTTTAGGTTTAGTTTCCTCACTACCTCCTTATATGAGATCATATGTAACACTAAATTCATTTACAAATCTCACCAAAAATGAAAAACAAATTACCGCTCGTAGCATGTTTATATTTGATTCATGTTTTATTGAGAAACTTCAACATAGTTATCCATGAAGGAATTCCATTTAATATTCAAAAGGTTCTTGCACAAAATTTTATTATCATAAAAGGGGGAAAATATCTCAATATAGTTGTTGTGGAAACTATTTACATCAGATTACTATTATTAAATTCATTAAAATCATAGGTAATTATCACCACCCTCAGTGAAATTTGAAGTCTTATAGGTTACTCATTTTCGAGCAATAATTAAATAAAACCTTGATGGTTCTTGAAGATAAATATATGCCCTTATGGGTATGAAGCTATTTTTAGATATATTTCTATTAATTCAAGGGTATGTATATATGGACATTTTGGGATCACTACATCTCTTAATGATAAAATTTTTGGGATCATTAATGTGGTTGAAGCTATAAAATGACAAGGATGGTCCAACTTATGGTTTGAATGTGACTCATCCACTATGGTGCAGGTGATCAAAGATGGAATAATTAACTTGTCCTAGAGGATTATTTTCAGGTTTATATGTTTCTTTATCCTCTTGAGTCCATGAATTACATTATTAAAAAATGATTTTTTATCCAAATATTGTAGATGACGGGATTTAAAATAAATTATTGATGACCATGGAGTCAACTTGGTATGATGATGCTTTTGATGATCTCCTTTATTTATGGAAAACTGACTATTGTAAAAAGTTACTCTTTAGACTCATGTAATTCTATTTTAATTTAATAAAGGTGACTTTCCCTTTTGGCAAACTCCAAATTTTAATAAAAACAAATCCATCATGAAAGAACTAGAATACATAATATCAATATATTCCACTATCATGATGATCATAAACCATCAAGATAAATAAGGTAGTTTCTATCATAATATTATATCAATATTACATAATAATATATAAAAAAGTATATTTTAATAGATGAAAATATTTTCAATAGCTTAAGGGATATTTTCTTTTTGAAAAAAATCTTTTTAAATTTAAAATCATATATTTTAAATTTAAAAATTCCCCCAGTTGTACGAAAAATATTTTAACTGAAAGGAACATTTAAAACAATAAAATTAAACTTTAATGAAATTTGTATTTATGATGATGGTATACTATTCACGATTTATAAGTTTAAAGAACATTCATTCCACACTTTTTAAAAATGTAAAAAATAACATCTTTGAGAAAATGAAAAAAATATTTGTTTTAGAGAATTTTTTAATAAGTTTAAAATGTGTAAAATTTTATTTAACTAAACATTTTATATTATTTTACACATAATTTTATACACTTTAAGGAATATATGGACATGGAATAGGTTGATTCTTGACTGTGTTGAAAAACAAGGTTGGTTTTCCATAAAAACTCTATTTTGGTATCTTGACTTTTTAAAGACAGGAAAATGAAATGAAAATTTTAATTTAAAAAAATAATCATAGAATAAAAAAAAATGTTTTTAAGATATAAACATCATATAATTCCCCCTTTGTTTGCTTATAAATAAACAATCTTGAATAATGATGATATTGTGAAATAAACCCTTACATCAGAGTTCAAATTCCTTCGTATGTGTTTAAAAATACTTAAAACAAATAAATATTTATTATAAATATATTAAAAAGCATAATACATTATATTTATCATACAATATATGATTTACTTATAATATTTTATAACATGTTTTTTATAAATTTTTTGTCAACGTCACTATTCCGGGTAATAACTGCACCGTTTTCAAGTTTGTGTTGGTTTGGAAGTTTTAACTCTTTATTATATTATAGTTCCATCATTTCCATATTGTTAACCATGATATAAATAATATATATATATTAATTATATATGTATTTAGTTAAATCTATAAAACATTTTGATAGAAAAATGAATTACATCATTAATGGAAATAGTATGTCATACGTATGCATGAACGTTGTTTTTAAATATCCATTGATGGAAACAAAGAAAGATAAATAATAATTTATCTTTCAGAAGTAATTATTATATAATATAAATCATCTATTTTAGTTAAATATATTTTTATTATTGTTCATGTAAAACCAAATGAAAAACAAATTTCATCCCTTCGTGGAGGTGGTCGTCCACATGTACGCACAAGTGAAATTATTATTTTACAAGGGATTGTAAGGTATATGATGGTATAAATGATAGTATCATTATATATAATTAATTATATAATAAATATCATATATAGACATGAAACCCATCATAAGAACCATATATGAAATGTATAGGTGTCAAATGAATTGTATCACAACATGGAGACCGTAAGTCGTATGTATACACGTACGATACCTTCAAAACACATTTGCTGGGAAATAGGGTGGATAATAGTGGTTTAATCATTTTAGTAATAACACTTATGTATATATTTTTTATAGTAAAGTTATTATTTTATGATAAATACAATATATGTATATGAGGTAACAAAGATACAAAATAAAGAAAGTGATCTGTTAAGGAAGTTACATATTCTTTGAAATAAATCCTTTAGATATCTTATTACGTATGATAGCTTTGATCTTTTGGGATGAATATATCCATTATAACATGGATATGGAATATTAGAAGATAAATTTTTTGTAGTGGTTTACCTAGGTTGTTCAAGGTGGTGTAGAGTAGAGAATGACGGGGTCAACTTTTATAAGGGAGGGAAAAGATACACTTGTAATTACAAAAAAAGTCTAAAATATGACTAAATCATTCTTAATAAAAATGATTTAAAATAGTTATATATTATAATATAACATAGGATATGGTGGAAAATCTTAAAAAAAATGGAATGTCTTATGTGTTATTATAAACCATGTCATTTTTTACCCCCTTAGTTAATCTCTTTTGACCTTGATTATTGTAACATATTTTTCCCACTTAATGGGTTCTAATATTAGTTATAAGGTGAAAGATGGAAAATTATTGGAAAATTAATGAATATTTAAATCATCTATTATCCCCCCTTATCTTATTTCATTATTTTAATGACTTTTAAATAATTTATTAAACTATTACTCTCATAAAATATCATTATTGTCATTTTGGAAATAAATCATATAATTGGAATTAAAATACTTCAAGAAAAAGTGGTAATTAGAATATAAAATATCCGCATAGCCTTAATTAATTATATTTATCTAAAAAACCAAGGATCAATATTACCCACACAAATTTAATTACTTAAAATTAATTGAAAATTTTTTATTTTATTTTTTCGTTATTTGAATAAATAATTTATCAGAATAACATAAGCATATAAATTAATTATACAATACATAATAAATATAAAAAAATTTGAAATATGAAAATAGTTTTCTAATTATAAAATACAATTTATAATCATCCACCACTCTATTTTTTCCCTATATGAACATATAGGATATATTTAATGGTATGAGAGTTATATTTTGTATTTTTATTTACTTTAAATATTATGTAGGTCATTGCCATATACATGTGTCCCTAAACCAATTAAATTTCAATATTAATGTGGTAATTATTTGATTCTTGTTTTCGAATATAAATTTGGATAAAATATGGGGGATTTAACAATTAATTTTAACATAGGTCAAATTGATTTACCCTTTATAGAGTAGATAAATATTATCATAGATATTATTCATATTGAAAAAAATAAAAGAGAAATATTTACCAAATTTTTACTTCAAAAATCTAAATGTGGAACCTATTTTATGATATTCTTTACATATAAGTGTTAAAAATTAATATTACAATAACTGAGAAAAACACGAAGAAAACCACTTTTTAGAAAAATTACTTTTAATCTAAAAACTAGATTTTTATCAATCTCATACCTAAAATGACATTATATTAATGTTAATAAAATTATTAAATATATAAAATTTAAATTTCATCAAAAATATTAACTAATAGTGATTAATTGAATTTGTTAAGATAAAAACCCATTGTCCGTATAATTTTTTTTAAAAAAAATATCACTTTTACATTAAAATATTTATTATTTCCATTTATAATCAATATAAAATCAATGAATTTATTTTGATACATAATTTTTTCATAATTTAGTTATTCTTATATATACCCTCCAATTTAATAGCTTGGGTATAATGGTTTATTATATCACATTTCATTTAGACTTTGGCTCGGGTTCATCATAAGATATCACAACAAAATGTTTGAAGATAAATATATATTAAAATATTAGACTGTAATGTTCTAACACCACCCCCCCTAAAATGGATTTTTAGTTGATATTCCATTACTTCGATATAAACAAATGAGGATGTCTCAGTTTCTTCTTATCCTAAATATCCTATACTGATTCTTCAAAATTTTAATTTCTTTAGAGAAAGTTATCTAGGTGTGGTTTCTTGTTTTGTAGAACATTATGTATATTATAGAATACTTCTACTAGTATTTCATCCTAGTAAAGATCATATTTCATTGGTATATATTCTTAGTTCATTACTTATAAAGGATCAAATTTTCTCTTTATTTGGATATATACATGGAACAAGTTATTAAATTTAATTGTTTGTTAGATGTTTAATGTGATAATATACCATCCCTATTTAATCAATAATCATTAAAGGAAAAAATTCCTAAGGCATAACATTACATTATTTCAAAATCGCATGCACATTATCCATGTTTAAATTCATCGAATCAAATTCGCACTAACTTCAAATCCTAGATATCCCTGATGATTGATAGTATAACTTTTCTATAAATTCTTAGCCAAAATGATGATTTTTTGAATAGATCTAACTATCTCTACCATTTAATAAACTATCTCATGCCCCAATATATTTCTTTCTATACCTTTTTTCAGCATGTTGAAGTTCTACCCTTATTTTCATAAAGGGATTCATAAAGATCCATCTAAATGATTTTGTGAAAGATGTTGTTGTATGAAAAATTGAATAGAATATGTTTATAATGAAAACAACATTTGAAATCCATAGAATAATATATCAACATATCCTCTATGTTTTTAATGGTTCTCCTAGATTGACCATCTATCTAGGGATGGTAAACCATACAAAAACTTAACTCTATATCCAGATCATGTCGAATAATTTTCCATAACATCATGGTAAACCTCATATCCCGATAAAATACAATAGAAAGTGGTACTCGAAAAATCTATACAACATCATTGTTATATATTATGGAATGTTTATAAAGAGTCATATCTTATCTGATAATAATAAAGCACAATAACATTGAATTTTCATCGAGTACAACCTAAATTTCATTATTAACTTGTGATGTTTTCGGGATTCTAATAAATAAAAACCAAAGTGGGGTTTTACTATTTTTATTCTCGTGTGGAAAATTATTATAACATACACTTATACTTTAGGTTCACAACCTTAACATTATAATATAATAGGCATCGAGATACATACACTATTATATCTCTCTTCATGTTGTAATATCAGAAATACTCTTCTAGATATATTTAATTATTCATACATCCAAGATAAATAAATAATTATGAACAATGTGCCACATATTATATATCCTTATTTTTATATGGTATTGATGGAACACATACATTGTTCATGAACCTTCTCATTCTAGCATGATCAGGGTTGAACTCAAGAACATTCTACACCAAATTCTGTTATTCCATATCTTCCTTATATGCCTTCTTAATCCTTTTATGGATTGAATGCTGAAAATTCATTTAATAAAGATACTGTCATTCCCCTTTCCTCTGGATTTCAAGATACATTTTCTCAAAATCAATAAAAAACTGATCTCTTTCAATCCTCATCGTGGGAAAACTACTATTGTATTTCTAATTTTGAGCCCCATCCAACTTTATATACTTCCTTGGGTGTTAATGTATTAGTCAATAATAATCTTGATTAACTTAGACCATATTCTATAGAATATATTTATCTCTTTCTATTTAAATATATACATTATGATTTTATCATTAGTATATATTTCAAACTTATCAACAAACAAATAATTCCTCTATGTTTTCAATTTAGTAATTTCCACTGCCAACCCCAAATCTTGATTCGGGGAATTTTAATCATAAAGATTAATTATTGTGAGGCATAGTATATCAAAATATCATTCCATATGGGGATTCATCCCAATACCTTCTTTTATGCATAACTCAACATTTCAAACCCTTATCCACGATGGGGTAGTGTGAGAATAGGCATATTGACCAACCTTATCTTCAGTTATCTTAAACACTCTTCACATTCATATTACCACAAGAACTTAACCCCCTTATAATTCAACATTTTGTGTGGATTATAAATTCATGAGAAATTTCCCACAATGTGTCCAAAGTATTCAATCAAGTTAAGAAAACTAAAAAATTTGGTTAATGTGGTTGGTCTTGACATGGCTCAAAAACTATACTCTATGAATGTTCTACTGATATACCCTCACTTGAGGTTATATGACCCAAGAATGAAACATTCAGGAGCCAAAATTCACACTTGGAAAATTTAGTATCCTAATTTTATTTCCTCAAGGTCTTCATCACAATTTTTAATTGTTCATAATATTCTTCTTTACTCATTGAATATATAATATTATGATATATAAAGACTACCAAAAACAAATCTAGGTGGTCTCTATATACTCTATTCATTAAAAACATGATGATAACATGAGAATTTATAATTTCAAATGAAATTACTATGAATTCAAAATGACCATACCTTGTATGGAAGGTATTACTACTTATATCCGCCTTCTCAATCCTTTGATTATAATATCTAAATAGAAAATAAATCATGTAAATAAATATCTCCTCATAATTTGTCAAATATATATTAAATATGGGGTATAAGATGCATGTTCTTAATTGTATTTATTTCTAACTTCCCATTAATCAACATAAGGATGCATTGACCAATATTTCTTATTAAAACAAATAATAAGTGAATCCCATGGAGAATCATTGGGCTGAATTAATCCCTTATCATGATACTCCTAGAGTTACTTGTTTAATTTATTGATCTCATTTTTTTCCATTCTCTCTCTAGTTTTTGAAATATGTGTATCTAACTTCACGATTTAGGGAAAGACTATGAAAGTCAATCGGAAAAAAATTAGCATATTCTTAAAGAATTAGAATATTTTCAGTGATGAGTTTTCTCCCAACCATTCTAGATAAATACCCCTCACAAATAGGATAAAAAATACATATAATGAAACTAATTTCAATTGGGTTCTCAGGTTCCTTATCACACTGATAGATGATTGAAGGTTGAATCTGAATATCCAATATAACATCCATTCCTATAAAATTGATAAGGGAAATATATTAAGAGATCCAATACATACCCAATATTATTCCAGGTTTAACTAAGGTAATAATAACAAGATTGACATGAACAACTATCCCAAAAAAATTATGTAAAAGAGAAGTTATATACTTGAGATTTGGCCATCCTATCATTTGGAGTTTCCACTACCGACTCAATATCTAATCATCGAGATGGTGATATTATACCCTTAGAAAATTAATTGGGTATAAAATATTCAGTATAATAATATTAAAATAAAATATTTTAAATTTTAGAGAATAAGTAAGTGTACCTTTCACCACATCACTTGGAACATCTACATCAGCTGTAGTAATTGTATAAGATTGTCCTTCTCTACATGGATTCCTTTTTTGGTAACTTTCCTTAACCATGGATTTTTTTGAATAATGCCTCATATCCTAATATTGGAATCACTCTAAATTTATGTCTACTTACTTATCCTTGAATTCATGAAAATCATAGTTATTTTCTCCACACATTAAAAAAACTCAATTTAGTTTTATGTATCTAACAATGTGTTTCCATCCATAAGTATCATAGTTAAAAAATTATTCTTTCTCTTCTTTCTGTTTTCCATTTTTTCTCTTCCATTATTTTCTATTAATTTTCATCCAAAATTTATACATGGAAAATTATTTATCTATCTTGATATCACAAGATAATATACCCTTATATAACTATAATGTTTTGTAGACTACTTTGTTTTTTTGTATAGTATTTATCCTGTCAAATAAATAGTTAATCTTATTACTTTTATTAGGTAATTGGTCCACAGTATGTCTTTCTATCATTACAATATTAACTTCTTAAATACGAATATTTTCCCCTTTATTTTTTTCAAAATCCATAATTTTCTATCTATATATGTTCGTTGTTCCATAGAAAATATGTTTCCAATAAAATTTCATCAAAATCAATTCATTCCATAATCTATATTTCCTCCTCATCCTTAGTTTTTTGAATTAATAACCACCATTTATCCTCATCCCATGAGAGATTATAAACATACATGACATCCTTATACCTTACATTACTTCACAAAGGGATAAACATATTCTTTAAGAAACATATACATTGCTCATAAAAAATAGGATTTCAAATCCCATTGAATTTAATAGGATTTTGAGTCATGAATTAGTCTAATATTGTTACCCCATTTTGTAGATAAGAATCATATTACATATGGGAAATTTCATTGGTCATAACCATAGTTAGTTTCCACAACATAGCTATAATTTGGTTTTCTTAAGCTCCAGATCAAACTCCACATCTTCCCTAAGAGGTTAATACCTGCATATATTGCAGATATAGACACAGTTTCCATTGTTTCCCCTATGCACCATTTCAAAATTAAGGAACACTCTATATTATATCATAAAATTATGACTAATAATTTATAATTTTATTAAAATAACAATACTTAACCAAAATTCAATATATATGTATAAAAAATCTCAAAATCATAATCTTGGTTTCTTTGGAAATATTCTCAAGGTTCTTTAAAGGGTTATGTTACTCAGTCTATGTTGTCATAAATTAAGTTCCCATGGTTTCAACTAATTTTTCTCTTATACTAACAGTGATGAACATGACCATAATATCCCATAGATAATGGTTATATTAAAATTTTGGTACTAAATTTAAGAAATCTCATTCCAATGGACCAAATAGTTTAGGTTTCTTGGTAAACTAAATCCATACTCGAATCCCACATTATATTTAAAATTATATAATACACCATAATATTTTATATGGGTCAACTTTATTCCCCCAATAATATCCATGAATATCAATCATAAAAAAAATCCTAGAATTTTGGGGAATGAAAATAGAATAAAGGGGTGAGATTATAATTTTAGTTAGGGAATACTTACAATGTAATCCAAACAAGAATAGAATAATATAGAATGAATAAAAAATGATCAAATAATACAATATAAATATTAAAATTAGTTTAAAGCATATTCATTGATTTAAAAACTATACAAATAAACTCATAGAATTCAATAATTTATTTCAAAATTAAGAAATGCATAATTATATACATCAGAACCTTTATTTATAGTCCTTGTTCCATGAAATTTAAAAATACCATCAAGTGCTCATCACAAGACATCTGAATAAATGGGTATGGCATTGAACAAATACCTAATCTAGTTTGCCTCATTAGACCTACCTATTTATCAATGAGTTATACAATTCTCAGCCTCATCAATCACTTAATAAGTCCAATTAATTCATCTTATGAATAAACAACATATGCTAATAAATATTCCTTAAAAATAAACAACTCTATGTATTGAAGAACAAGCATAGAAAATATCAATACTTTCCCAAGTCAAGACAATCATAAGACATCCAATGAAATATGGTGGATGGTATCATACGATTATAACCTTGATAAAGCATTATAGTGATCAAATACATCGCTATATATGAAAATACTTTCAAAACACATTTGAAATTTTCAATAGGAGAATACCCTTTTATCATTGAAAACACATGTTTGGAATCTAAATTTTTCCAAACATTAAGGAAAACAATTTCATTGATAATACAATTGTAAAATTTTAATGGAATATTAAATAAAATGAGTATTCATGACTATAAAAAATTATGTTCCTTCCATATAAGTTAAAAAAAGTACATTCATAGAATTGAAAAAAGTTCAAAATGTCAATCCTTTAAAACAAGACTAGAATATTCATTTTTTTAAAAAAAGAAGAAGATAAAAATGGGTAAATATGGAATTAATAAATCATTAGAGAGTATTAAAAACATAATTATAGAAAATTGATAGAAAATATGGACATGGAAGTGTAATAGTTTCTATCTTATAGAAAGATAATTTGGGGTTTCCTTAAAAACATTATTTTAGTATCCTGAGTACTTAAACATAATAAAACGAAAAGAAAATTCATAATTTAAATAACTAATTAGTATATAAGGAAATTAAATTGGTATTAGGATATAAATATCCAACTATATCCAATTTGGGGACTTACAAATATAAAATATTGAATAATGATGAGATTAATAAATAAACCCTTACTGGAGGATTGACTTCCTACATATGTGTCTCATCCTCCTACACAATAAATAAATTTTTGTAATAAATATATTCTAAAAACACATATATATATATATATATCATTATATATATATGATTTAATTATAATCTTTTATCACCTATTTATTACCCATTATTTATTAAATACACAGTACTAAGAAATAAGTGCTTTGGTTTTTATGTATAATTGGATTTGGTAGTTTGGGTTCATTTATTTTTACCATGAAAACAACATCACCATAATGTAAAACATGATATAATTATCATATATATTAATTATATATGTATTGAGACAAATACATCAAATATTGTTATACAAAAATAAAGTTCACCATTCCTGGAGATGGTACGTACGCATGAATGCTTTTTTCTATGTTTTTAACACCACATTAAACATTTTTATTATTACTAAGACCGCAATGTTGTTTAGTATTTTTGAGAAATATAAGATTCTATAAAATAATAGGTGAACAATAAGTATAACATGGTTGATATTCTAGATCATATCCCATTCACTTTTTTGAATAATATATTTCTGAATTTTAAATCATTATATAAAATGTAATTTAACATAATATACCATTATATTAATTTTTACAGAAATTATCATTGATAATAATTAATGAAATCATGATAGAAATTTCGTTTGAATAAAAATATTTAGAGAAAACATAATATGATATATTTATCTTAAAAATTATTGGGATTCTATAAATCACCATAAAAACAATACTTTTAGTGTTTTTAAAATCATGTACTTAATCATTCTACTAATTGAAAAAGAATTGTGACAACATTGTGTAATATTTTAAGGCAATTATTTTGTCACATGAAATTAGAAAAAATAATGATAAAAACTATTCTCTAATATTTTAAGTAACCATTAATAACTGAATGTAATATATTTTTATCCTTATGAAAAAAATATAAATGATTTTGAATGAAAGATAGTGAATTTTGTTTTAATTATTTATTTAAATCCATATCTAGGTCATTTTCAGTAAAATGTGAAAATAAATTTCTAAATGACAAAAACATAGATGGTTATAGTCAAAAACACTTATCTAATTAAAATATAAACATGTTTTAGTGATATGTTTAGGCATTATCACATTATTTTGACCTTTAATTAAATGATTATCCTTAAAAATTTGAATAAAATTTACTATGGTTAATATTCTAAGTGAAAAAAATTATCGTAAAGTGAAAAACAATTTTTTTCGATAAAAAGGCACAACACAAGGAATTTTTTTTTTTGAAAATTGTGTTGTTAAGTGCGAAAATAAAATTATTACAAAATAATGTACAATATAGAATCCTATATAATTAATTATATTATTTATGGAAAAGGGGAATTTATTTTAATATAATATCAAATTAAACCAATAATGACAATTTTCATTGAAAAATGGAACTTATACGCATATTGGTAGTTATCATTATTCAATAAGAAATAAATATTGATTGAAAAATATGAAAATTTCACCCTATGATAATTTTAATATGATAATTGAAAAATGATTTATATTTTTTAAGATTCAGATTATAAAATTTATAAATTAATATTTAAAAAAACCTTATAATATATAAAATTGATTTAATGTGAATAAATCTAATTCTTTTATAAAAAAATTACATAATATTGTTATAATGAATATAACTCTATAATATCTAATTAATAAATATTAATAAGGAATGAAATTTATTTACTATTATAATTAAAATGTTTTTTACATTCTTCCTCCCCTTTATAAATTGTATCCTTTAAATTTTATACATTACATAAATAAATGGGGATATTAATCCTTCAAATAATTTTTAATTTTCATGTTACTTCATCAATTATATGGGTTTTCCATAAAACCATAAACTAGTGAATCCTCTTATTTTAAAACCCCTTCTCTCTATATTCAATAATATAAACAGTTTATTCCATATATAAATGATTCCCTTTTAATTATACTTCTTTAGGCTTCAAAATAAGGTATGCATCTGATAAATATTTTATTAACAAAGAAACATGGAATAAATAGTCTAATTAGAACCTTGATTCAGGTTATTAGTATCTTCAATAAATTAAATAATTCTAATTTATCATACACTATAAGATTTATTTCAGTTTTTATATATGCTAGTTAAATCAATAAGTGGACTTGAGAGGTGTCCTTGAAAAGTGAGTGTGAGTAAAATTTTGGAAATGTATGGAAGATAATATGAGAAAAAATTTAGAAAAGTACGAAAGTAAATATAGGAACAAAAAATGAATTGATTGCATGAAAAAAATTATGTCACCACATGAACAAAGATAGTGTAACTACATTAGAAAAAGTGAAGTGACTACATGAAAAAATGAAGTGGACTCATAAAAAAAATAAAGTGATTGTATGAGTAAAAATGATGTAAATTTATGAAAAAAATTAGTTGACATCATGAACACAAATAAAGTGAAAAAATGAATAAAAATGAAGTGCCTATAAGTTGAAATTTGTAAAAATTTTGAAGCTACCATATGATATATCTATAGTCACTTTATTCCTTTTTTATATTTTATCTCAAAACCTGATCTATTTTATTTATACTTTTATATTTCTATTCACTTCCTGTTTATTCCACATGATTATTTTGATTTAATAATTCCTTAAATACATATTAATAATTTTAATGATAATTAATTTTACATATGTACAGTTTATGAAGTATTAAATGATCATTATAATGTTTTGGAGACTGGTTCATTTTCATGTATAGTCTTTATCCCATCAAATAAATAGTTAATATTACTCATTTTATTAGGTAAATGGTCAGTAGTATGTCTTTCTATCCTTATAATGTTAAATTTATAATTAAAAATATTTTCCGCTTAATTTTGTCTCAAACTCAATAATTGTCTCTATATATGTGTTTTTTGTTCCAATGAAAATATTTTTACATGAAAATTTCCTTAACATACATTAATTTCATGCTCTATATTTCCTCATCATACTAAGTGATTTGAATTAATAACCACCATTGATACTCATCCTATAAGAGAGGGTAAAATCGATGTCATCCTTCTCCCTTATATTACGTCACAAATAGATAGATATCTTCTCTAAGTAACATATAAAATTACCAAAAAAATACATTTTCTGTCAAATTGAATGAAAGTGGTTGTTGAGGCGAGAATTTGACTTATATTGTAACACCATGTTGTATATCAAGAAGTTTCTCCATATGGGAACTTTTATTGGTCATAAAAATAGTTTGTTTCCTAAATATTTTTATAATTTGGTCATCTGCAGCTACAAAACTAGATTTATCTTCATTATCATTCCTAGGAGATTAATCCTTACATAGATTACGGGCATTGACATAGTTTACATTCTTTCCCATATGAACCTTTTCAAAATCATGGAACACTCCATATTACATCATAACATTATGAATCATAATTCATAATTTTAAAACAATAACAATACTTAATATAAATTAATTATTTATGTATAACTTGTCTAAAATACATAAACTTGGTTTTATTGGAAATATTCTCAAGGTTCTTAATAGGGATAAGTTCTTTAATATATCATTTCCTAAATCAAGTCCCCAAGGTTTCAACATAAGGTTCTTTAATACTAACTTTAATTAACCAAACCATAATATCCAAGAGATGATGGTTACTTTAAAAAATTGGTACTAAATACAAGAAATCTCATTCTAATGGGTAGAATAGTTTAGGATTATTGGTAAACTAAATACATACTTGAATGCCACATTATATTTAAAATCAAAAAAATACACCATAATATTTTCTTTGGGGTAAACTTTAATCCCTCTAGAATATACATATATATCAATCATAAAAAATTTCCTATAATTTTGGTGAAATGAAATAGAATAAAGGGGTGAGATTAGATTCTTAGTAGGGGGATTATTACAATGTAATCTAAATTAGGATAAAATAGTATTTAAGGAATAAATAGTGATGAAATAATACCATATAAATAGTAAAATGAGTTTGAAACTTATTCATAGATATATATACTATCCAAATAAACTCTTGGAAATCAATAATTGATTTCATAATGATGGAATACTCAATCCAAGACATATGAATCTTACTTTCTAGGGCATTTTCAAAGACATTTAAAAATACAATCAATGCCTCGTGATAATACATCTGAATAAATGGGTAAGGGACCAACCAAATACCTAATCTTGTTTGTATCATTAGACCTACCAATGTATCAATGAGTTATATAATTATGGGTTCCATCCATCACTTAATAAGTCCAATTCCTTTATTATATTAATAAACAATATAACATAATCAATATTCCTAAAAAATAAACTAAACTTTGTATAAGAAGAAGTAGTATAGAGAATATCAATAATTACCCTTTCCAAGATGATCATAAAACATGAAATGATATATAGTTGATGGTATCAAATGATTATAACCTTGATAAAGCATAATATTGATCAATGTTTTTTGACATATTTGAAAATAATTTTAAAACACATTGGAAATTTCAATGAGTAGAATATCCTTTTTAATATTGAAAAAACATGATTGAAATATAAAAATTTACCAAACAATAAAAATACATTCTTTTAAATGAAAATTGTAAACAAGCAAATGAATATTCAATGAAATGAGTATTAGTGACTATAAAAATTATTTTCAATCCATATAAGATAAAAAAATTCCATTCATAGTATTAAAAAAATTCATAAATTATTACCTCCATAAAATGACAAGAAGATTCCATTTAATCATTTTTTTAAAAGTCAAACATGGGTACAAATGAATTTAATAAATCATTAGTGTAACATCCTATGTAAATAATGAATATAACGTTTTCATATTAATTAAAATTTGGTAATTATATATTAATTTTTTTTCAAGGGGATTCTATGTTCGATGGAATACCTGATACACGACAACAGGTTTAATTGAAAACTTACATTGCCCACAACATTGAGATATACTGAAAAATATTAATATAATATTATTATTTCAAATGGTTGTTAACACATAGTCATTTTATTTGATGGAATGAACAAAAATAACCATAGTATGATTAAATAGGTCATTTAAATGTTTTTAAATTTACCCAATAATTTTTAGAGGCTTAAAATTAGAATGAATCTAATATTAACCATGAAACGCTCTAATATTGTTTAAAAGATCATTTTATCGCCTATTTATGGAGAACTCTTTTTAAATCTAGTTTTTTGTAACTTTTATATTTTATATTTGACATAATAAAATTCTTCATTAAAATCCGGATATCATTATTTACATTGAATGAAATTATGTTATTTTTCTGAGAATGTTCATTTTTTTAATGAATTGTTAAAAATAATCTCTTTTAATTATTAACCGCCTTTTAATATAATTTATTTATATGGTTAGATTATAATTTTAATTGGGTTTAAAGTGTAATTATATTATGTTTTTACAATTTAATCCGATGTGGGTCATTGGAAGTAATTCCACTTTGAAATTGGACATAAACATGTGTCAATCTTTTGATAGTTATTATTTCATAAAAACGAGTTTTTTGTTTTTACAAATGGAATTAATTTTAAATTAATTAATCAAAATTATATGTTTGTAATTTTATTAAATATAAATAATTTTTAAATTTGGAATATCAAATATATTATAGGAATATTTTTTGGTATTTTACTGAAAACATAAATTTTTTATGAATAGTGAAAACAGTAATTAGTTGTTAAAAAAAGACTTTTTATTTAAATGAAATTTTACCACTTCTGAAAATTGAATTTATAAAATATGACATACATGGTTGTTATTATTAAGTAACATGTGTTTCAAAAAGATGAAAATAATTTTTGGTTAATAGTATCTTTTGACTTTTATTTACCACAGTTAAAGGTAAATATGGTTATTCAACGGAAAAATAATATTATAATAATATAAAATTACCTTAATATGTGTCCTAAACTTATTAGATGAGTAATGGACGACCAAGAAAATCTTTGGGTGAGACTTTTGGTCTTTGATAGCCACTTGGGTAAGATAATGATATTAATAAATTTTTATTTAATGTAAGAAAAATATCATAAACAAATATTGCTTTGCTAAAACAATTTTATTGTGGGGTTATAAAAATGATATATTTGACTATAAATATTAATTATAAATATAAAAATATTTCCTACATAAATTTATTGTTTTATAATTTTTAGACATCAAATAAATAAAATTATTTTGGACAAAAAAATGATGTAGTGTTTAACTCATTATTGAATGATTTAAATAAATAAGATTGTAAAGAATAATACAATATCGAAAACTTGTATAATACTTATTGGATGATTTTATTTCAAACAAGAGTCATATTATATTTTCTTTAATATGTTTTTTACCTTTAGAACCCGAAAATAATTATATAATAAAATAATATTTTCAATCTTTCCTAAAGATCCCATCCTTCTCCTTTTAAAAAGACATCACCTATAACCTTTTCTCACACCTCTCAAGACCCTTGTCTTATCAATCCTCTGACCAAATAATCTCTCAATATCCCTCTCTTCCTTTTATAAGCCTTACCTTATGTAGAAGGAACTTCAATAAATCCTTTTAGTTCAAACCAAAGGGAGTTACCCGATTTAATGGTAATGTCTTCTCTTAAGTTATTTTCTATTATTGTACTTCTCCAACCCCATAAACTATATATATTTATTTATTTTATAAAAAAAAATTATCCTCAATATACTGGTTTGTTTTTATGAGAAGTATTCAAACTACACATACACACACCTCTGTTTAATGGGTAAAGAAATACTATTTTTATGGGCAACGAACTACTGCCTCATGAAATGACGATTGTTCAATATTATCCTACCACATCTTATAGTGGTCATTGTGATTACACTGTATTTATATGTGATGTATATTATATTTTCATTTTCTATATGATTGTTTATTTTTTATTTATATCATGCCTTTATGGTTTCCATAATGGGTAAATGAGTTAATTTCATTTGAGGAAGTGCGGATTGCCTCCCCGTCAAAGTGATATGACTCTTTCATGCCATACATGGAACATATAAAAGATATTGTTAATGAAATTATATAAGATATTATACTGGAATTATAATATACCTATTTTTCCTTATTTTTTCATTCCATTAAAAATACTAAATATAAATGAAAGTATCATACTTGCGTACGTACGACTTATCGTCTCTATGAATGGTGTATTTCATTTCCTAGATCCAAATGTTATGTACTATTAAAAATACATATATATTGGATATATATGATATATAAATCATGAATATCATTATTTAGAAATTTAATTTTGACCACATAAAAAACATGTAATTATAAGAAGTTCATTTTTTACTCAAGTACCAAATATCAACCAAACGACAGTTATTAACTTAAATGATTTCATAATGTTTATAACCTTGTAATAAGAGATAAAAAAGGAATAATAAATTTTAAAAAAGGTTCTGAATAAATTTTAAATTAACTTTAATTTATTATTCATGAGATTAATGAACGAACGGGTCAAGTCAGACAAGAGGTAAGGGGTTTTTTATCTCACTTTTAGTTCTATGAGATTTCGAGTGTTCAACACTTATTTATTGCATGTGGTGTCTTGTGTTATTCCATTTGATATATATTATCATGATTCTATTTATATTCCTGTTATTATTTGATTAATTTGGTGTTTATTAAGTTTTGGTCATATGACTCAGTTGATTACATCCTGGTAAGGGGTTTTCATCTCAATTTTTATTCTCCTGAGATTCATGAAATATTTGCCACTATTTCCTATGGTGTGGTGTACGTACTTCCCATGATTGTATTCTTTGTGAAATATATATAAATTTATGGGAATTTACATCTTCATTGTATGATCCTTCTTTCATGTTGTGTATGTTTTGTAAGTTACCAAATCGGTAAGGGGAATTTTTAACCCAATTTATATTCCTTGGGTTAATCTTATAATTCTTAATTATGTCCTTAAATGATTATGTGTGGAATCACTGTTTATTTATTGAGGTTTTAACTTAAAATACTATTTATGTGAATATAATTTTGATACACATAATCACTCTGTTGATAAATTCAAAAGTCTTCTATATGAAATTGATAAGAGTAATTTTATCTCAATTTTCATTCAATGAGTTTAGCATCCAAATCATTTGTGTTGATTTTTTACAAAAAATATGTGTGAATGTTCTCTGATTGATTTACACTGAATATCCAATCAAATTGAGTGTATTTATATTTTTCACACATTATTATGTAATTTATTTATGCTTAATTTAATGATATTGTTTTTATAATTTATTTTGCCTAAATTTACATTATATTGAGAATTCATTGTTGTTATGCACCAATTTACTCTTATATGATGTATATACTGTCCATTGGAATATTATATCATTAATCCCTTTATTCTTGTGATATTATAAAGTATTGATCAACTTTTTTTCCTTAATTATTTGTATTCAAGCGTCTCTCATTTTGTTAAAAACTATTCAAAAAAAATATTGTTTCAAATGTTTTAAAGATTTATTTTTCAAAGTATTTATCATTAATGTCCATGTTTTCAAAATAATTTTTAGGATTCATTTATATGGACATTAATGTTTTCAAATCATATTTCATTTCAATGTTTCGAAGTGGTATGAGTAACTTTAACTCAAAAATCTATTTATTAAATGTTTTAAATGGTTTTAAAAATAGATTGATAAATAATTGATTATGTAATTATCTTAAAATAATGTATTGTGATTGAAATGTGGAAATATTATCTTTCCTTTATGCTTGTTTTATGTGTTATGACTACATAATGGGTTTTCAGCAGTGTTTATGAATATGGGTAGTTCCATGATAAACCTAGGGTGGGTGAACTTGAGATAGCTCTCTAATGCATTGGGTAACATGAAGGAGGTAAACGTTAATGTTTCTCCTAAGAGATTTATGGAATATACTGGGATGAGAATTCCATGTGTAACTCCATATATAGTTGTGAAAGATACAATGTAAGTTTTATATGGATTCCACAAGTAACCTTTATGATTTATGATTTCTGTGTGATTTTTATAAATCATATGATTTCATGATGTATGTTATGATTTAAAAGTATGGTTTCATTGAATTTTATTTATTTATGGGTTAAAGTTTCCTTTATTTAATTTATTAACCTTACTGAGCATTTTGTGCTCATCCCATGTTTTCAAATATTTTTCAGATGACATAAAGATAAATAGGGTCAGGATGGGATCAAGGAAATGTTATGCTGTCTAAAACCTGGAACAAGATAAGAGCCTTTTTTTCAAGAGTTTTTATTGTATGAAAAAAAATTGAAATTGAGTAGAAGTGTCTACTTTGAAATTTTTTAGATGTAATTTAATTCTTATGGATAATTCTCTAAAAACCTAATCCTAAATAGATACTCAATGTGAATTGTCCATTTAATTCAAGATTAAGTAATGTTTTATGTTTGAGTCCTTATATTTGGTATCCGAGGTTGGTTTAGATTTCATTTTATGTTAGGGTTTTATTTCCATACATACCAAAAGGGTTGGGGTCAATCCCATTTATTATGTAAATAAAAACACAACACAAACCCCCTTTTCAAAATGGGTCGGAGAAACCCATTACATATAGTAGAGCCAGAAGGATCAACCAACTACAAAGCTCAATACAGCAACCTGAAAGCTTAAAAAGATAACCCATTACATGACCAAATGATAGATAAACAAATTCCTAAGAAACACCAGTCCCACAAAAGAGATCCAAAGCCCACACAAGAGCCTGACTCTAACTACAGTGTCATCACCATCTCAAACCACAACATCATCGCCAACCCTCTGTTGTCAGGCAGCCTCAATGGTCACCACCCACCCGAAAACGACCGCGGTCCATTCTCCCCAATGCGAATTATACATTTAATTCAAGATTAAGTAATGTTTTATGGTTGGGACCTTATAGTTGGTATCATAGGTTGGTTTAGATTACATTATTAGTTTTTATTTAATCATAAGTTACATAACCATAATGGTCAGCATATTAGAAATAGCCACAATTATTTTAGATAAATTTAATGAGTTTAAGATAAAATGATTAAGTCTATCTTAGTATTTACCCAAATCATAAGATATTATATGAAGATTTTAATAATATACTCACACTGAAATTTTTTGTTTTAGTAAATGTATAGATCTAGCAGGCACCAAAGTAATAGTGGATGTAGAGAAAACTGTTACAGTTTACTGAATGAGCAACAAAATGAAATGGGAGCTACAATGAGAACTCTTGTGGTTATTCTAAACCAACTATTTGGAATCATGATGAACAACTTGAAACTAGGTTATTTTAATAACCCATTATATATGCAAGAAAAAAATCCCTATGGATGTTCAGGTAATAATAATAAAGGTGAGTATGTTCAAAAACATATGTGTCAAGGATGTGGAAAGAAACACCTAGGAAAATGATTCAAAGGGACGAGAAGATGCTATAGATATGGGAATAATGGTCATAAAGCATCAAGATTCCCGGGAAAAAGGAAGAAATTATTGAATCTAGGAAAGGTAAAGAAATTCTTTCTGAGGGATCAATTGAATATTTTAAATGGGGTCTGCATGGTCATTATACAAACAGATATCCTATGAAGAAGTTTTGTGAATGAGATCACTAGGAACTTACTAAAATATGTTTACCAATACATATTTCCATTCTGATTGTGGATAAATAAATGGGCAATGACCAATGAGAGTTATGGATTATTCATTAACATATGTTTTGATATTATTGAATCTTAGGATATGATTCATGATTTTGATTTTTGGAAAGAAGTATTTCAGAAGAAGTTGGTAAATATTGGTTAATGGATCATAAAGAAATTTTAATGAGTAAGAAGTCAAAAAATAATGGATTTAAGAGTTATGGTAGATTTTAAGAAGATGAAATTCTTAAAAGTGTTAAGGCTCTTTTGATAATGTGATTACATTTGATGAATTTTTATATAATGTGTAACAATAAAGTTTGAAATATGAAAATGTTATTCAATGAATAATTATCTTTTCTTTTGACGAGAAATGGTGGAATTTTATTTTAATAGAATATATGTTTTTATTACTGACATATGATGATTTGGGTTATTTATGGAAATGATTAAACGATCATAGAGAATATTTGATTTGGTTAATTACACTTCAGTATGATATTTTAAGAGTTGTCGATATTATTTGGAGAAAAATGTTTTGATTTACTGCAGAAGACTATGTGACTAAATCCATCTGAGTTTTGGGTTACAATCTTAGTTTGGGTTACATTGAATAATTTTAAACACATTTGATTATTGAATGGTATTTGCTGAAATTTGGGTATTGTTTGTCAAATTTTGAGGATTAATAATAGTATTTTGTTTTATAAATTATTAATATTTTATGGATTATCTGATCCTGTACTAAACATTTTTGTTTTGGTTGATGTCTAAAAACATGGGAAATATATAGTTCATATTTTGTGGATTTTCTAATACTATATAAGTTGATTCTAGTTCTTTGAATGTGACCAAGTCTATTTTAATAATCATTGTTTGGAGAATAGTTAAGTTTGTGGTATTAATTTACAAAAGGATGAAAGTCTAAATGGTAAGTAAGTATGTTTCCTTATGTGTTTAGTAATGCTCGTAAATAAATTAATAAAAATTATGAAAATTAACTAAAAATAAAATCATTGTACGTTAATTTTTCCTACAGGGGAATCAAAGACCGTTTAACCCATCAAAATTCTGTGATTTTTTTGTAGTTAACTTTATCCTAATCATGTTTTCGACCACTCTCTATCAAACCTTGATGGTTTGTTTCTCTTCCATATACTTGTTTTCTGACATGGAATCCTACTATGGGCTATCTCGAGTGACCATTGTATTTATCTTTATTTATTTTAAAGTGATATTTTTATTGACACTTTTTCCAATTTGGGACTTTCAATGAATTTTCCAAGACTAATTTTAAAATTACTAGGATGCAATTCCCAAAAGCGGGGAAGGATTTAACATCCCAACTAAATAAATATTATAACTTTTCCAGATTTATTAAAATTTGTGAATTAATTATTAATTTTACTTAAAAATATAATCTATGTTCGATGGAATACCTGATACGCAACAACAGGTTTCATTGAAAACTTACGTTGAACAAAATGATGAGTTATATTAAAAAATATTAATATAATATTATTATTTTAAATTGTAGTTAACGCTTAGTCATTTTATTGGTGGGAATGAAAAAAACTAATATTATTATAATTAAATATGTTTTTTAAATGTTTTTACATTTACAAAATAATTTTTAGCGGCTTAAAATGAAAATGAATCTAATAATAAGCATGAAACACTCTAATATTCTTTAAAAGGTTGTTTTACCGCCTTTTGATGGAGAATCCTTTTCAAATGCTATTTTTGTCACTTTAATTTGTTCTATTTGACAAAATAAAATTCTTATTTAGAATTGGGATATTGATATTTACTTTCGATGAAATTTTGGAATTTTTCGAATAATGTTCATTTTTTAATAAATAGTGAAAAATACTTTTTTTAAATTAAAAATTGCCTTTTAATATAATTTATTTATATGGTTATATTATCTTTTCAATTAGGTTTAAGGTGTAATTAGATTATATTTTTCATATTTAATCCAATTTTGGTCATTTGAAATAATTTCACCATGAAATTGGACATAATCAAGTGTCAATGTTTTGAAAGTTATTATTTATTAAAAACACATTTTTGTTTTGATAACTAGAATTAATTTAAAATTAATGAGGGAAAATTCTTTTTTTAAATTTGGTAAAATAGATATTATTTTTGAATTAATAATATCAAATATATCTTATGATAATTTTTTGGTATTTTTCTGGAAAACATCAAATTTTGATGAATAGTGAAAACACTAAGTAGTAGTTAAAAACTGACGTTTTCATTTAAATGGAATTTTACTATGTCTCTTAATTGAATTTAAAAAATCTGAAATACATGTTTCTTATTAGTAAGTAAAATTTGGTTCAATAAGATGAAAATAATTTTTGGTGAATAATTACTTTTGACTTTTATTTACCATGGTTAAAGGTAAATAGGGAAATTCAAGGTAAAAACTATATTATAATAATATAAAATTACTTTAAAACTTTTCCTAACCTTATTATATGAGTAATGGATGACCACGAAAATCCATGGCTGATTATTTTGGCATTTTAATGCCACTTGAGTAAGATAATTATATTAACATGTTTTTTAATTAAAGTAAGAATAAAAATATCATTAACATGTATTGTTTGTCATAAACAATTTTAATGTGGGGTTATATAATTGATATATTTTTCTATAAATATTAATTATAAATATAAAAATATTTCGTAAATTATTGTATTTTTTTTATATTTTTTAGACATCAAATTAATAAAATTATTTATGACACAATAATGATGTTGTGTTTACCTGATTAATGAATGATTTAAATAAGTATGATTATAATGATTAAAAAAACCAAAACCTATCCAATTATAATTGGATGATCTTATTTCTAACAAGAGTCATATTATCTTCGACTTTAATATGTTTTGGACCTTTTGAAATTGAAAATCATTATATAATAAAATAATATTTTCAATTATTCCTAAAGAGCCCCTCCTTCTCCTTATAAAAATACCTCACCTCTAACCCATCACTCCACCTCTCAAGCACCTTGGATCATCCAAAATCTACTCAAATAAGCTCCCAATATCCCTCTATTCCACGAGGAATCCTTCTCTTAGGCAGAAGGTACTTCAATAAAGCCTTTTAGTTCAAACCAAAGAGAGTTACCCGATTTAATGGTAACACCTACTCTTAAGTTCATTTCTTTTATTTTACTTCCCTAATGCCATAAACTCTATTTATTTCTATCTTTTATAACAAAATATGTATCCTCAATATTTTATGTTATTTTTATTAGAATTATTCAGTCTACACTTATACACACCTCCATCTAATGGGTAAAGAACGTAATGTTTCTGTGTATGGTGAACTACTACCTCACGAAACGATGATTGTTCAATCTTCTCCTA
Organism: Viscum album; assembly: GCA_963277665.1. NCBI lineage: Eukaryota > Viridiplantae > Streptophyta > Magnoliopsida > Santalales > Viscaceae > Viscum > Viscum album. The sequence goes on from OY728132.1 coordinate 2,061,136,945, forward strand.
CGACTTCTTATGGTGGCCATTGTGATGGAAATATATTTATATGTGATATATATTATGTTTATATTGTCACTATTATTCTTTATTTTTCATTTATATAAAACCATTATGGTTTCCATAATTGGTATACATGATAATTTCATTTGAGGAAGTGTGGACTACCGTCCTCTCCAAGTGATATGACTCATTCATGCCATATGTGGAAAGTATAAAGGATGGAGTTAATGAAATTATATATGATATAGTACTGGAATTATAATATACCACTTTATCATTAAGTTTTTATTGCATTAAAAATACGAAATATAAATCAAAGTAGCGTTCATGTGTACATACGACATACCGACTACATGAATGGTGCATTTCATTTCATAACTCTAAATGTTATGTACTATTATAAATACATATATATACTTGATATATATGATATATATGATATCTAAATCATGAATATCATTTTGGGGATAATTTAATTTGGACACATGAACAACTTGTAATTATAAGAAGTTCAATTTGGACTCAAGTACCAAATATCGACCAAACGAACATTATTAACATAAATGATTTCATAATTTTTATAAATTGGAAATAAGTGATATAAAAGGAATAATAAACTTTAAAAAGGTTATTAATAAATTATAAATTAACTTTAGTTTATTATTCATGAGATTAAGGAATGAACGTTTCAATTCAGACACGAGGTACGGGGTTTCTTATCTCACTTTTAATTCTGTGAGATCTCCATTGTTCACCACTTATTTATAGCATGTGGTATATTGTGTACTATGATTTGATATATATTATCATTACACTATCTATATTTATGTTATTATGTAATTTATTCGGTGTTTATTAACATTTTTTCATATGAATTTATTGATTACAACGTGGTAAGGGGTTTTCTTCTCACTTTTTATTCATGTGAGATTCATTCTATATTTTCCACTATTTTCTTTTGTGTAGTCTATGTACTTCCCATGATTGTATTCTTTGTGTAATATACATTAATTTATTTTTATTTACATCTTCATTGTATGATACTTCTTTCATGTGGTGTATGTTTTATATGTTACCAAATCCGTAAGGGATCTTTTTATCCCAATTTCCATCCCTTGGGTTAATCTTCAAATTTTTAATTATGTCATCCTATGATTATGTGTGGAATGACTATTTATTTATTTATGTTGTAATTTCAACTTCACTTTGTGTGCATATACATTTTATACACATAATCACTCCATTGATAAAATCAAAAGTCATCGATATGAACTTGATAAGAGTAATTCTAACTCAATTTTCATTCATTGAGTTAAACATCCAAGTCATTGGTGTTGTTTTTTAAAAAATTCGGTGTGAATGTTCTCTGATTGATTTACACTAAATACCCCATCATATTGGGTGAATTTATATTTTTTACCCATTATTATGTAATTTATTTATCCTTAATTTAATTATAACATTTTTATAAGGGATTTTGTCTCAATTTACATTCCATTGAGACTTCATTTTTGTTATACACCATTTCCTTTTTATATGGTGTATATACTATCCTTTGGAATATTATATCATTAATTAATTTATTCTCATGATATTATAAAGTTCATATTGAATGTTATTCCTCAATTATTAGTATTTAAGCGTCTCTCATTTTGTTGAAAACTCTTTAAAAATTTCAATTTTAAATGTTTTAAGGATTTATTCTGCTAAATATTTATCATTCATATTCATGTTTTAAAAATGGTTTTTAGGATTTATTTAAATGGAAATTAATGTTTTCAAATGATAATTAATTTAGAAGTTTCAAGGTGGTATGAGACACTTTGATTCAAAAAACTCTTTATTAAATGTTTTAAATCATTTTTGAAAATGGTTTGATAAAAAATTGATTATTTCTATATCTTGAAATAATATATTATGATAGAATTATGGAAATGTTATCTTTCATTTATGGTTGTTTTATGTGTTATGACTAAATTATGTTTCTTTGGCATTTTTTATGAATATGGTTAGTTCTTTGACAAACTTTGGGCGGGTGAGCCCTAGATAGCTCTCTAATGCATTGTGTAACATGACGGAGGTCAATAGTAATGTTAATACTAAGAGATGTAGGAAATATACTATGATATGTATTCCAAATTTAACTCCCTAATTACCTGTGAAATCTACAATGTAAGTTTGATATGGATGCCACTAGTCACCTTTATGATTTATGATTTCTGTGTGTTTTTTATAAATTATATGATTTCATGAGGTATGTTATGGTTGAAAAGTATAGTTTCATTGATTTGTATTTGTTTAGGGTTAATGTTACCTTTACTTATTTTATAACCCTTACTGAGATTTTCTTTCTCATCCCATGTTTTGAAATGTTTTTTAACAGAACTTAAAGATGAATAGGTTCCAAGATGGGGTCACAGAAAAATTTTGTTGTCTAAAACGCGGAACTGGACATGACTATTTTTTCAAGAGTTTTTATTTTATGGAAATAAATTGAAATTGGGTAGAAGTTTCTATATTGTAATTTTTGAGATTTAATGTAATAGTTATATCCTAATTCTTTAAAACTGTAAACCTAAAAAGATCCTCAATGTGAATTGTCCATTTAATTCAATATTATGTAATGTTTTAAGTCCTATTCCTTAAAATTATAGAGTATTAAAAACAAAATTCAATAAGAATTATAGAAAATATGAAAATGGATGTTTAAGATTACCTATAGTGTAGAATGAAAAGGTGGGTCTTGCTTAAAAACATTATTTCTGTATCTTGAGTAATTAAAGAGAATAAAATGAAAGATAAACTCATAATTTAAATAAATAATTAGTAGGTATGAAAACTAAATTGGTTTTATAATATAAAGTTACAATGATCCCCACATTGGAGACTTAAAAATAAACAATATTGAATAATGATGAGATTCTGAAATAAACCCTTACTAGAGGTTTGACTTCCTACATATGTGTCTCTACCTCCTACACAATAAATATATATTTTTTATAAATAAATTTTAGAAACATCGATATATATATATTATAATATATATGATTTAATTATAATATTTTATCACCAGTTTATTCACAAAACTTTATTAAATTCATGATTTTGAGAAATAAATGCTTCTTTTTCTATGTACATATTGATTTGGCAGTTTCAGTCCATTTAATTTTATCATGGACCCATAATCACCATAATGATAATCAATACATAATTATCATATATATTCATTCTATATGTATGTAGATTAATCAATAAAATATAGTTATTGAAAAATTAATTACACCATTTATAGATACGGTGGGATGTACGTATGCATGAACGTTGTTTTCTATGAGTTTTAACACCCCATTAACCATTGTAATGGTTACTGCGACTATAAAGTTGTTTAATGTTTTGGGGAAATAAAAGATACTATAGAAGAATAAGTGACCCATAATTATACAATGGTTGATATGCTGGATCATATCCTATTCACTTTTGAGTATAATATTGTTATGGATTTTAAATCCTTACATAAAATGTTATTTAACATAATATACCATTATAATCATTTTTACAAAAATACACATTGATAGTAATTAATGAAGTCATTATAGAAATTTTATTTGAATACCAACTTTTAATGAAACCATAATATTTTATATTTATCTTATAAATTAATGGTATTATATAACTCACCTAAAAAGCAATAATTTTAGATTTTTTAAAACCATTTACTTGATCTCTCTGCTAATTGTAAATGCATTGTGTTAACATTGCATAAGAATTTAAGGTAATTAATTAGTCACTAGAAATTTAAAAAAAATAGAATGGTAAAACTATTCATTAACATTTTAAGTAACCATTTATAACTGAAGGTATAATCTTTTTATCCATAAGAACAAATATAATTGATTTTGAAATAAATATAGTAACATTTTTTTAATTAATTATTTAAAACTATATCAGAGTCATTTTCAATGGAAAGTGAAAATAAATTTTAAATTTTAGAAACATTGAATGTTATGTTCAGAAACCGTTATCCGATAAAATATAAGCATGTTTTAGGCATTATCACATAATTTCAAAACTTAATTAAAATATTTAGCCATACTGATGTGAAAAATATTTACTATACTTAATATTCCAAGTGAAATAAATAAATAGAAATATTCACCATATTTTTAACTTTTTATTCAATATATTTAATTAGTTTTTCACTATTTAACATCATTAAGTTTCGGAAATTTTTTTAAGATAAAAATTCACAACACAATTAAAAAACAATTTTTTTGAAAAATGTGTTGTTAAAAAAATAAAATTATACCTAAATTAGTTATAATATAGAATCATATATAATTAAATATATTAATTATGACTAAAACACTTATTTTAATATAAAATAAAATTAAATCATAATGATAATTTTCAATGAAAAAATAGGATTTCTACACATATCAGTAGTTTTAATTATTCAATGATAAATCAACTTTTTTAGAAAAATATGAAAATTTCACCCAAATATAATTTAATATGATGTTTAAAAAATTATTTTTATTTTTCAATATTCATATTATAAAATATATAAATTCACATTTTATATGAAATATTATAATATATTGAAATTGATTTAATAAAAATAAAACTAATTTATTTTTATTAGAAAATTACGTAATACTCTTATAATGAATATAACTATATAATATATAATTGATAAATATTAAATAGGGATGAAATTAATTTACTATTATAATTAACTAGTTTTTTAGATTCTTCCTTCCCTTTTAAAATTGCATCCTTTCAAATTTGTACATTACTTAAATTAGTGGGGATATTATTCCTTTATAGAACTTTTGATTCTCTTGTTACTTCATCAATCATATGGTGTTTCCATAAAACCATAAACTGGTGAATCACATTATTTTAAAACCCCTACTCTCTAAATTCAGTAATCTAAATAAACTATTCCTTATATGAATGAATCTCTTTTAACTATACTACAGATGGCTTCAAAATAAGATATGCATCTGATATATAATTTATTAACCAAGAAACATAGAATACACTATCGAAAAGAAATGATGAGACTACCTGAATAGAAAAATGAAGCGATTGTATGAAAAACAATAAGTGACCACATGAAAAAATATAAAGTCACTACATTAAAAAAAGTGTAGTGACTACATGAAAGAAAATGAAGTGTCATCATGAACAAAAATAAAGTTACAATATGAGTAAAAATGAAATAAATGTATGAAAAAAATGAACTGACCACGTGAACATAATAAATTTGACCACATGAATAAAAATGAAGTTCATATTAGTCGATATTTGAAAAGGTGTTGAACCTACAATATGTACTATCTACATTCACTTAATACATTTTTCATATTTTTTCTCAAAACACACTCTATTTTATTTATAATTTTATATTTCTAATTACTGAATATTTTTTCAAATGATTATATTGATTTCATTATTTTTTATACTCATATTAATGATTTTAATGATAATTAATTTAACATAGATATATTTAATGAATTTTTAAATTCTCATCACATGGGTTTAATTTTCATGATTTATTATTGGGAAAACATGAGTTCCAAATTAAATATGATTGGAATTTGATTCACATGGGTATATGTTTCATGAATATTTGATGAAGACATTTCATGCAGTATTGGGAACGATAAACTGCAATTAACAACATTAATTGAATATATAAGGAATACAAGAACTCTATATAATTATTTAAAAAGATCCAGGTTAAAACAGGAGTTTGGGGATATTCTTGACTTGTATAAGTGTGACATACATTGATGATCAACTACTTCTCTCAACCAAACTACAATCATTTTATCCTTTGATTCTGGAGAACTACTTTCTTCCTTGACTCTCAGACTATGAAGCTTTTATATGGTTTTCTGGATTTACTAATTTATATTAATTTATCTATGCCCAATTGTAATGGATTATACTACACATTAAAATTTAGTATTGTCAGTTGTTACTCCCAAAAAAGGCATGCATTGGGTTATGCCTCTGGGTAAAATGGTAAATTTCTTAGGTTTCACCTCCAAGTAGAAATAGAAAGCTATTTTTCAGGATTGACCATCTAGGGTTAAAAATGAATTATAATGGGTTTCTGATTCTAGTTGGGACAAATTCATCATAGATATTCTATTATAAGTTTATATAATGGGTGTCATCACACTAAGTTCATGAGATGGGTGAAGAGTGCATTATGATCATTTAGATCTAAAAAACTATAAAAATATCTTATGTTCCATCTATTTTATTTCACCTACACTAATATTAATTTTATAACTATGATATAATGTTTCAACTATTACCTTAAAAGGTCAATTCACCCCTGATTATTTTTACATCTCAACATCAAGCCAATAATTAAAATCCATGGCAGACCCTATATCCCTCCCTCTATATATATATATATATATATTTATCTATTCTTTTTTAAAACAATTTCTTAACATAATCATAAAGGAGGTAAAGATATATTTAAGATGGTAAGAATAATTTCAAATGATAGATGAATACCTCATAAACCAGCTCATTTTAATGGTACTTATTATGTATATTGAAAATCTCATACGGAATCTTTCATTAATAAACATAGTAATGATCATTAAAAAATAATAGAAAACCCATAAAAGCTACCCAAATGTGAATATGTATAATTAGTTGAAAATGTTCCTATAATGTATGTTTTTTATTACATGGTGATGAATATTTTATATTTTGCAACAAATACAAATGTGTATATTCATTTTTTATGTAAAAATACACCTGATTTCTGTAAAATTTTATGAGTTGCACACCATGGATTAGATAAAATTATTAGAACTATGTACGGAATTTTAAGAGATAAATCAAAAGAATAAAAAATGGGTGAATAAAAAAATTGAAATCAAATCATCCATATAATTACAAAAATTTTAAATCGTATGATTTTATTATGATTGACTCTTGAAAATCAAATTCCTATTGAAAGATACCACATATGACATCCAAAGAATATAAAACTAAAAAATTAAGATATAAATGAAATTAATAACTTCAAGGAATATATAACTGATGGGGTTTTTTGATCATTGATACAATACGATATGGAGCTCAAACTCTTTCCAAATAAGAGGATTTTATTAAATAATTTTTTTTATAGTTACTCTTTTTATTATGAATTATAATAGAGCTACCTTAATGATAAATCATATACTAAAAAGGGTTTATATTGTATAAATAAGTTATACTCTAGGATATTAGGAAAAGACAATCCAAAGGATGATCATAAGGGGTAAATGTAACATCTTGAACTGTTAAAAATAAAATTATTCTTTTTGATTTATTTAAATGTATTGTCATGAAATATTGCTATAGAAAACACATGAATATATTTTTTATGATAGCTTATTATATTTAAAATACAATTAATTATAATTATATTTGATAATATAGTCATTGAGTATATATCATGTGATTAATATAAATATAGGATTTTAACAATTCTAATTAACAATGATAAATGAAGTGATGGTCCCAACGAGTTGGATAATAACCTTTGAATTTCCATTTATTGAAGCTTATGAGGGAGATATCATTCCAGGGATTTTCCCTTCACCATGTCCAAGATGAGATCCAACATCTTAAGTTTGATTGATACCACTTATGAGAGAATTTTAACCTCATCAGGATCACAACCCAAACCATGTTCATCGAACCACCCTGTGAAAGTTTCACCAGTGCAAACATTACTCTTAGGATGTTTAATGTTGTATTAATGGGATATGTATCAATACCCTAGAAATATGAATATGTAAATTTTTTTGTTTATAATAATGAATATGCTTTGATCAAAATATTGATGATTTTTATTTTAGATACAATCTAGAACAAATTGAATTTTTTGTTATTATTCTAATTAAATTAATCAATTTTTGAATGAATGGATTTTTGGAAAAAATATTATTTTATTAAAATATTATTATTAAATAATTTTTTTATATATAAATTATCATATAATTGTTTTGAAGTCAATTTAAATTTTTATAAGGGTATAAAAACTATTATATTCAAAAAACATAGAATTTCTTAATTAAAGTCGATTTTATTTTATAATTAAAAATTAACATGTTCGAAAAATAATTTAGATAAAATTAATATTATTTTTGAAATAATAACATAAGAATTATCCAACTGTAAATTCTTCATAACTTTCTAAGACAGTCGAATTTTCAAGTAAAAATTAAATACTGTATAAATATACTTTCTGTATTATGACGTAATAATGACCCAAAATTGATTTAATAGTTACTATAAATTGGATACATGAAATAATATATATTTTTACTTAAAAATTATGTGATTTTTAGTTTAGTTTATTTATTTTTTAATTCCATTAGGAATCCTCCAAAACATATGATATATTTTAAAGTTGTAAAATCCATTCTTTTAGAGTGTGTCTCCCCACCATATAAGTTATGTAATTATTTTAACATGTTAGGATGTTGGAATTATAAAATAATTAAAACAACTCCCATTTTTTACAAACCATGGGATGGTTTGTGTTTTTTGAAATTTTATTATATAGAGTCCAAAACCTAAATAATAATGAAATCACACAATTTTCCTATATAAAACACATATGATCCCATTTCTCTTCACCCAAAATCCTTGTCGAATGACTATAAAAATAAATTTACACTCTAGATTCCTCCTATCTCTCCTAAAATCTGTCAACAGGTCCCTCAGAATCTTTTGAAGTCACACACTAAGGTAAGAGATCTTCCTCCTCTTCCTTCAATTCAAGCACATTCTTTGGAATTTGTCTTATTAATTACAATTCTTTATGATGTAATTTTTTTATAAAAATCCCCTAAAGTCCAATTAATGTTATTTTAATGAGGTATAATTTATTTTCTCGTATTGTGACCTTTATTTAAGACTTTACTTTGAAGAAATTCTGTAAATATTTTCTCTTATCATTTCCATTTAAGCACCTATTTTATGTTATATCTATAAAATTTCATTTTCTTTTGATGGGTTATGTTAATCCATATTAACATTACTATAAATTTAATATATAAATGATTATTTCACCCTTTAAATATCATGAATACTCCTATGATCATTTAAATACATTTGTTACCATGTCGTAATATAGTTTGTATTCTTTTCCTTTTTCTAATTTATTCGTTAACTTATGCCTTAAATTTTAAATTTATAATATTGAGATATGTTTTTATTTATCCCTATTACATAAAATTTTATTTATATGTCATTGGAGACCCCCTTATTTCTCACCAACCCATTTTTATGATTCTTCAAGTTACTTCATTATGATATCAAAATTTCACCATGATTTTCCATACCAAAACAATTGTGTACTGAATTCAATACCCATTTTTCTATCAAGGGTATTAAACAATATTCACATATACATCATTATTGGGGACTTATATGTATTTATTACTCATTAATTTATTGTTTAAAAAATTATGAAGATGAATGGATCCATGTTGTATGATCTATGTGGAAAACATAAGAATGAGAATAGAATAAATATGATGGGGGTTACCATATATCACTCCGATGAATTGGGTAGTGTTTACTATCATGATACATCAGGGAAGGACATGAATTTTACATGATACCTTTATGGGACATTTTCCGCCAATATGTATTGGTATGATTAGCCTTGACCTTTGTTTATGTTTAAGTTTTTTATGTAGTTGCCACATTTTCTATGTTATGATTATCACACTATATCTTTCATTATTATGCCTTTTCATTTAATTCCAAATTTATATGAATACTGTATAACATGAATACTTATTCCATGTATATTAACTTACTATGATTTATATATCACCATTTTCTAACAAATGTCCCCAGGTTATCCCATGTTGTTTTAAGATCTAAGGAGTATTTTGAGAATGTTATAGATGTTTTCAATAAAGATATTATATTTATTATTTTATGTTGTTATGTAATGTACCCAATTCCCAAATAAACTAGAATTATTTAACATCTATGTTTTATTAAGTGTATTATTATGTAATAAATCAATTATTAATTTGATATAAATAGATATGTTATTATAGTTGGTATCAGAGGAAAACAATAGTTATTTTTCGATTTGGATTTGAAAACTTTAGAAAAATACTTAGAGATTAGATTAAATATAAGAAAAAATCCCTAAATTTGGGTTGGTATAGTGTAATTGGTATATCAAAAAAATACATCCCTATCTGGATAATGTAAGTAGACATGGTTCTGCCACAAATTTACAGAGGAGTAACAAATACGACAAGGTGTTTTGGGCCTAAAATTGGGTAACCTTGTACATGAAAATAAGACATACTATATACCTGGTTTGACACTCCTATAGGATATTCTATGTTAAATTAATAATCTCATTACGAACCATTATTATGGGAACCAAAAAGATCCCATAAAAATATATTTTAAGAAATAGATCTGGGATTACATTGAATGAATCCCATAGATTCATAAGTTATTGAAATAAATATAATTATTAAGTTTTTACTTTAATGTAATTGTGTTCTCATTTATAAGATTAATAGTTTCAAAATAATGATCCCTAATTTTTTCCTTTATTCCAAATAATGGCTGAAAATAGGAAGAATTGGGTAACCAACCAATGCGATGAATAATGTGATTCATATTCCCAATGAGATGCCCAAACCGATGGGAGTAGGAATCACAAATGTTATGATGATACTTTATCAGCTGAATCTGGTTATAAATAGAAGCTGTGTTCAAGAGTATAACTCAAACTACAATAAGAGAGAACAAGATTCAATCGAGTGCTTCATGCGACAAAGGCCACATACATTCAATGGATCATCTAATCCCTTAATTTATGAACAATAGTTCAACTCCATTGAGAATATATTCTCTATGATTAAATGTTATATGAAAGGGAATTCCCTATTGGTTGTTTATAATATAAAAGGAGAAGCTGATCATTATGGGTTCTTGATCATGAATAATAATCATGAGGATGTTATTAATTCGATGGTGTGGAAGAAAATTTAGGAAAATGATTTAGATAAATATTTTTATTATACTCTCTAACATAAATTGCAAAGGGCATTCTTTTACCTCAACAAGAAAGTTAAAAATCTATCAGTGTGTTTGAGGAAATCATAAAAATACATGAATGATACACATACGGGTTTTTCACTACCCCTGAATGTAATGTTGATCGCTTCATTGGTGGTAAAAACATATCTATGGAAATTACTAATGATTCATGACATTGATAGATATTAGGAAATTGTATGATGTTCTAAAAAAGTTGAAATAGAGATCAAAAAAATATCTAGGTTATCATGGGAATAAGTAGCATAAAGTGGAATTTAATTCTGGCAGTCTGATGAGGAAATCGAATGGGACAGATAATTTCAACATCCCACTTATCAATGGTGTGGGATTAAGAACCAATGAAATTTATTAAGGGGGATGGAGAAGTTCTTTAGGTGTGGGAAGGAATGATACCTAGCTAGAAATTGTCGATAGAAGAAACCCACTAATACGATGGAGGAAAGGACTACCCAAGTAAAACCATACTGGATTTTCATTACTTCAACTACTAGGAAAAAAGACACTTTGAAAACTAATTCCTCAAGCCAATGGTTTTCAGTGACAACCAACGACCTCTAGGGTAGTAAGGGTGAACTTCTTCAATCTCAACTAGTGAGGTGGATCCCAATCATGATGTGGTGACATGTATGATAGTTATTAATTAAATAATGGAGAAAAAAATTTATTCTTGTTCTATACATTCCTTTATAACAAATAAGTTTAGTAAAACTATTAAAACACCACCATAATGCATGGGTGTAGATCTATAGTTGAAAATGGAAAATGGGTAAATTATTGCAACCCAATTATATAACTCCTCCCATATCAAAATTTATTGGGGGAACTTCTCGGAGAACATTTTTATACTTCTGTTGGTGTAATTTTATGCAATTATTGGCATCGATTGGTTTTCCCTATATAGAGACAACATATATTTCCATGAGATGGAAATCACCCTCCATATTCAAAACCAACCTCCATTTATATACAATTTCAAGGAGAATAATGAATCTTCTTTAGAACCATAATCTCATGTAGGGATATTTTTTCCCTATATGCAATCATATCTACCTCAAATGATCGATTATAGATAATGAACCATCCTCGAAGACGTAACTATTGTGAGGGAATAGGGTTATGTGTTTCCCGAGTAATTTTCTAGTCTTCCTCCTATATAAGACGTTGAATTTTCAATCGAGCTTATACCTAGAGAATTTCAATTATCTAAGAATACATATATAATGGTTTTTGAGTAAATTGAGGAGCTACAGAAAAAACTATCAGAGAATTTGAATAAAGGGTTTATATTCACAAGTGCTTCACCATGGGGAGAACCAGTCCTTTTCATCAAAAATAAGGATACATCAATATACCTTTTCATTGATTCTCAGGATCTCAACATGTTCATGATGAAGAACAAGTATCCTCTTCCTCATATTGAGGACTTGTTAGATCATCTACATGGAGAAGTATACTTCTCTAAGGTGGATCTTACCTCATGATATTATCACGTAAAGTTGAAGAAAGAAGATATCCCCTAGACCACTTTTTGTATAAGATACGGGCACTATGAGATCATAGTGATTCTATTCAGACTCACTAATGCTCTAAAAATCATTAGGGACTTGATGAATATAGCCTTTAGAGATTAACTTGAAATTTTTTTTGTTGTATTTATATATGATATTATAATATACTCCAAATGAAAGGAGTATGAGGAGAATCTGATAACTATGCTAAAGACCCTACAAAAGGAGAATATTGATTCGAAGAACAGAAAATGTGAGTTCTGGTTGAAGGAAGTCTCTTTATTGGGGAATATAATCAATATAAATGGGATATCTATAGAGCATTCAAATATGGATGAAGTTGAAGGATGGTCGAGGCCAACATATATGATGGATATCAATTGCTTCCATGGGATATCTACATATTAATGCCGATTTTTGATAAATTTACCATGATTACCATACCCTCTTAAAAATATAATTTGGAAGGGATTAAAATTTTCTTGGAATGATGAATGCTAAAAAGGATATATGTAGTTATAATAGAGTCTCATCACTACTCTTGTTCCCACACAACCCGTTAGTGGATTACTCTTAATAGTGTTCAGTGATGCTTTGTAGAAGGGATTATGATGTGTGTTAATAAATAATTACAAATCCATATCCTATGATTCAAAGAAGATGAAAGTTCATTGGAAAAACTATCCCAAGCATGATCTTGAGTTGGATGTTATGATCTATGCATTGAAAATCTTGTATTATTATCACTATGGGGGACTGTGAGATATATATGGATAATAAAAGGCTCTTGTACATATTAAAATTGAAATAGAAGGATATTCCCCAATAAAAATGGTTATAGTTGATCAAGGACTATAACTGATCAATCCACTACCATCCTAACAAAGAAAATATAGTGGCAGATTCTCTATGTAGAAAGTATCATGAATCTTTATCAATGATGAGAATTGATAAGGATCTAATCTTTTTATACCTACAAATGATTGACCTGGGAATCATAAAGGAAGAAATTTCATCAATCCTTTTATAGATTATTAATAATCTATCTCTTTTGGAAAGGTAAATGTATTCTCAAATAAATGATGTGGAAAATTAGAATAAGTTGGAGTCCATGAGAAAGTGGAATTCCTCATAATTTAAAATCATTGAATAAGGAATCGTGAAATTTGGGACAATACTATGTGTTCCATAAAATCTTGAGTTAAGGAAGGAAATGTTGGATGATGCACATAGATCAAATTTATCCATTCACCTAGGAAGAAAAAATATGTATCAAGATCTACATGAGCACAATTGGGTGGAAATATGATGAATTATATTACTAAATGTATATCAATGGTCCTGGAATGAAAGAAAGTGAACAATAAAATTCATATTTCAAGGGGGTTGATGCAACCATTACCCATACCAACATGTAAATAGGAGACAATAACCATAGAATTCATCACCATACATTCGAAGACATCCAGGGGAAACAATTTTATATTGGTTTTAGTGATTATCATACAAAGAAAGTTTAATTTATTTCAATTTTAGAGGAGTTATCATTGAGTCATCTTGCATGGATATACATCAAATAAGTTGTAAGGCTACATGGAGTACCACTATTGATTATATCCAATATAAGTCTGAGATTCACCTCCATGTTAAGGAAAAGTATCCAACATGCTCTAAACACTGAGATGAACTTTATTATGACCTATAATCCTAAATCTGATGGTAAATCTGAGGGGACTCTTTAAAAACAGTAAGACATGTAGTAAAAAAAATTATGGACTTCAAAGAAGGATGGGACCAACATAATCCTTTGTTCGAGTTCTCAAACTACAAAAATTATCACTCAAAAATTCAAATGGATCCCTATAATGTCCTTTATGGTAATAGGTGTAGAACACATACACATTGGGATGAAGTTGGAGAATAGAAACAGTTAGGCCCTCAATGGTCTAGGAAATGGTAGAAAAAGATGAAACCATCCAACACCACATCAAGGCTACTCAAAGTCGATAGAAGAGTTATGTTTACAATCATCGACGATACAGTTAGTTTAATATATGAGACATCATCTTACTCCACATATATCCATGGAATAACGTGATAATATTTGAGAATAATGGAAATTTCATTCCAAGATACATCAGCCCCTTTGAGATATGTGATCACAATAGAGTGATGGACTATCAGCTAGCATAACCACCGAACTTATCACAAGTACATGATGTGTTCCATGTATTTAGTTAGAGAAATTACATACCAGATCTCTCACATGTACTAAATCCAGAGGTGGTTCTGTTTGAGAATAACTTATCCAATAAGTGGTAGTTGGATAATATATTATATCATAGAGAAAACATTCAACGAAAAAGGAAAATGCACCTAGTCAAACTATTTTGGGTAAATGAAAAATTTATAAAGGAATGTCGGAACTAGATGAGGTGATGAATAAGAGTTACCGACTTCTGTTTTGGTGTGGGAAATGAAAATTTAATGGGTGTAATTTATTAATGGGTGAATATTGTAACAACTTGAACAGTTATAAATATATTTTCACATTTTGATTTATTTAAAGGTCTCATCATAAAATATGGTTATAGAAGACACATTGAATTATATTGTTTATTATATCCTAATGGATTTAAAATACCATTAAGTATCATTACCACTGATAATATAGTCATTGAATAGTGATCATGTGATTAATATTAATATAGGATTTTAAGAAATCGAATTGACAAACAAAAAGGATGTGATGGCCTCAACTTGTACGATCATACCCTATAAAGACAATTTATCTGATCCTCTGAGGGAGATAGAAGTCCTAGTATTTTCCCTTAAACACTCTTAAGTTGGGATCCAACAACTTAAGGATGAACATAACTTTTTATGGGAGAAGTTCAAGATCATCGGGATCATGACCGAAACCATGTTCACTGAAATTCCCAAAGAAATTCACACCATCACATATCTTGCTCTTATAAAGTTTTCGACTGTTTTAAATGGATTAGTATCAAGAAACAATAAATTTAAATATTTATTTATTTTTGTACAAAATAATGAATATATTTTCATCATATTATTGATGTTTTTTATTTTAGAAATAATAAAGCAGAAATTTTAATTTTTGGATAATATTCAAATTAAATAAATAAATTTTTTAATTAATGTATTTTTGAAATAATTTTTTTATTTTATAGAATTAATAAATAATTTTAATATTATATAAATTAGAATATAATTTTTATAAATTCAAATGTAATTTTATAACATTTAAAAAACTGTTATTATAAAAAAACCCTACATTTCATAATAAATGCCAATTTTATTTTAAAAGTGAAAATTAATATATTTAAAAAATTATTCGGATTAAATGAATTTTTCTTTCGGAATCATAATGTTAAAATTTTCCAATGTTGAATTTTTCCTAATTTTTCTAAGGTAGTCAAATTTTCGACAGAAAATTTCATACTATATACATATACTTTGTGTATTATGACATTATAATGACCCAAAATATATGTAATAAATAATATAAATGTGATAAAATAATAAATATAGGTTTCCCCTTTGACATAATTTGATATTATATTTATTAAATTTATTTTTTAAATCCATTATGAGTCATCCAAAACTAATCATATATTTTAAGGTTTTAGAATCCTTGGTTTAAGAGTGCGATTTACCTACGCATAAAAAATGGTTTTATTTTAATAATTTTAATCCCTTGGAGAAATAAAATAATGATAACCACAAAATTTTTTTAGAAACCATGGGGAAAACCATGGTATGGTTTGTTGTTTTGAATATTTAATTATGTAGAATCCAAAACGTAAATAATAAATAAATCCCCCTCCTTTCCTATAAAAACTAAGAAAAGCACCCATTTATTTTCACTCAAACTCCTTGGATAATGATAATACTATTCAATACACTCTAAATAGTCCTTCCAAGGTGCCCTAATCTCTTAAGAAACCACTCTCATGCTTTTGAAGTCACACACTCAAGTTGGGAACTTTACTCTCCTATCAATTCAAGCACATTCTTTGGAATTTTTGTTCTTATTTGTAATTTTTTATGATTTCATTTTTTTATAAACATTTTCTAAAATAAAATTTATTTAATTTTAATGAGGGATCATATATTATCTCTCATTTTGACCTTCATAAAATCTGTTACTAATTTCAAATTTTATAAGGGATTTATCGCTTCTCATTTCCATTCAAGCACCAAATCTATGTTTGTATATTAAATTACCTTTAATTTGCTTGTGATATCTTCTTAAATATTCCTATTTATTTACATTTAATGTATAAATGATTATATCCATCATTCACTGTCATTAATACTACCATGATTTTTTATTTACACCTTTTACCAAGCTATAATATTGTTTGGATTATTTTCATTATTCAAGTTTCTTCACTAGCTTATGCCTTGAATTTCAATTTTATAATATCTGGATATTTTTTTCTATATCTCTATTACTTGACATTTTATTTCATTGTGATGGAAGACCCTATTCTCTCTCATGAACCCATTTTTATCATTCTTTAAGTTTCATTGTTATTCTTCCGAAATTTCACCATGATTTTCCATGCCAAAATAATTGTGTAGTGAATACCATACCCATTTTTATATCTAGTGAATTCACCTATATACATGTATGAATATTGATCGTGGACATACATATATGTAATCTACATTCCTTGGTCATGGAATAAATTATGATGATAAATGGATACTTATTGTATAATCTCTGTGGCACACTTATGAATGAGAATGAAATGAATA
The DNA here is from genome assembly GCA_963277665.1 of Viscum album. NCBI lineage: Eukaryota > Viridiplantae > Streptophyta > Magnoliopsida > Santalales > Viscaceae > Viscum > Viscum album. The sequence goes on from OY728132.1 coordinate 2,061,154,365, forward strand.
TGATGGGTGAACCCAGATAGGACTCCAATGCATTGGGTAATTTATAGTATCACAATATGTCACTTTGGGACATGGAGTGAACCTGATTTCATTATTGGACTTTTTTCACCATTATTTCTTGGTGATTTTATCCAAGACCTATATTGATGATTCAATGTTATAAGTTGTTTCCTCATTTCACATGTTATGATTATCATTTAATAACATGCCATATTATTCATTTTCCTTTTATTTGTAATAGATATTCCTATTTTATGACATGTATCCCTTATGCCACATTTATTCCCTTACTAGGATTTATAGCTCACCCCTTTTTTATGTATGCCCCAGATTCTCCCAGGTAGTTTAAAAAAAATATCATGATAATAATGTATGTTGAATAGAAACCTTAATCACATCACTAATTAATTATATTAATCTAAAAAATTCATGAAACATTATAACTCACCCAAAAAAATATTACATTGTAAGTATTTAAAATCATTTACTTGATTTTTTAACTACATGCATATGAACTATCACGGTTTTGCATAATAATTTAAGATAGTTATTTCATTATTATAAATAAAAAATAAATTACCATTAACATTGTGAATTTTTTAACTAGGTTTACTATTTATTATGACTAAAAATAAACTTGACCTATTTCCCAAATTTTGACAAGTTTATTCCAAATAACGAATGATTTTTTAAGATTAAGATTCTATTAGTGGCACAAATTACTTTTAAAATAAACCTTAAACACAGGGAACTAATGAAAAATTATAATAAATTCAGAAAATGGGATTTTATAACTAATTTAATGGAAAATACAGTTCTCTATAAAATCGTTATTTTTCACTATTCACTATAAAATTAATGTTTCTAGAAAAATAATTTATTTTAACTTTAATAAAATTTTAATTTCATGATTTAAAAAATCATAACATTTTTATCAAATAAAATTTCAATAGTTACCAGAAATTATTTATAATATTCTCTCACAAAATAAAATAAAACTCATTTTTAAGAAAAAAATATTTTGGGAGCATAAATTGACTCTAAAAAAATATGTTCTTATTTCCAAAAAATTAATCAATAAATTTGTATTTTGTAATAATTTTAGATATATATTTTATAATGGGATCTCTTCTATTCATTCTCACCAATTCATTGGCTATATTGTAACATCCCATAATAATATTTGATGGTCATCAAAGCTCGATATTCTATCTAATGTACACTATCAAACATTATCTTCTTTTAAGATACTAATGAATTAAATTATACCCCCTTAATGAAATTTCATCCTTGAAACATTATCTTGTTTCCCATGAAAGCTGTTTAATTTTTTTTAATATAATTTCAATGTAGTATAAGTTAGTAAATTTTTTAATGGACATAAAACCTTTTTAATATTATTTATAAACATAATATATTTTAATTGAATACCCACATCATAAAAATGGATAATAAAATATCTTTTTAAAAATATGAAAAATTGGAAATAGGAAAGTCCCCTTGAATAACACATAATAAGGTTCCCAAATAAGGATAACACGGGCAGGAAGTAAAACCATGGACATGTAAATAATATTCACTTTAGAGATAATATTATACTTTTTTAGAAGATAAGAGACCATAAATTTATCATAAATGATCCAAAAAGTATTATTTTTTATTTGAAGATCATTTTTATAGAGGAGAGGGATTATTTATCATAAGGATATAGTTCATAAGAAAATATACATACTTTTATCAATCCATTTCATAAGCACAATTTTATTATATTCTTGTACATTGATAAATTTCAACTTCTATTGCATCCATTTGTCCAGGAAATGAATATCAAAGAGGAGTTTTTCTTTTCTAAAGCTCTAAAACAGGCTTATAACATATCTAATGATCTAAAAATGGATAATTTTTTTTCCTATCATATTTGTCCATTAACTGAAATGAAAATGGTTAGAACAAGGATAATATACAATTATGAAAAAATACTACATTAATTTTAAAAGACCCAAAAATAACACCCAAATGTAAAATTCAAATAATTTCATAAATAAATAACCGAAATAATATTCAAACTATCCATAACCAAGTTCCAAAACTAAAAATATAATGATCTGATCACTTATTAGTCTATTGTCAACATTTAAATTATCTCTATACAACATTATTCGCTAATAAAGTTATAAAATAAATATATTATATATCCAAATTATATAATATCAATAATATGCTAATTATATCTGTTAAATACATGAATATCCATAGAGTCAAAATAAAATCACATATACTTAAAATGGAAATTAAACCTTTATTACTCAAATGAAATCTAATCATATATACAAAGAATTTAATTTAAATTAATCCAATAATGTTACCAAAAGATGTAACTTATTCAATAAATAAAATTAATCACATAGACAAAAAATCACTTTTCAAACCCACGGTTATCTATATGAAAAAATATATGTTCTAACAATGTATTAACTATTTAATCCTAATTTTTAATGACCACCTCATTATAAAGTATCATCATATCCTTAAATGTTATCAACACCTTTCAAATTATATCTATAGCATATAAAATAATTACTCCTCAAATAACATTTTCACTACAACCCAAGTAAAATGTAAGGTTTATATATAAATAAAACATTTATAAAAACAAAATAAATGCCAATAAAATCACTCTCATCACATAAAACAACAAAATGCGTATATATTAATTTAAAAATATGATAATCATTATTCTTATTAACTGATGATGGTATCTATTACTCTAGAATTTTCATCATCATAACCATACTAACATTAATGTTATATGGACATCTCCATTAATAAAAACTATATTTCCCTATACCTTAAAGAATCCATAATAAGTTGATGTATAACAAGTGTTACTATTTTTTACTTTTTTATTATCTATTTATTTTTTTTGGTTTTAGATAATTTGGTAAATCATTAAATGACATTGTGGAAATTTCTATACAATATTTGTTTTCCCCATAAATGAATTTCATTAAAAATACACACTTAAATAATTCAAGGTAACACTGATATCAAAAACAATGAATTTATCAATGTTAATTCTCGTTCTTAATCCATATAAAAACAAGTTAAAACAATTCATGAGAATAACAGATCCCATTAAAGGACATTAAATAAAAAACCCCCTATTATTCCAATTCAAAACACAGTGACAATAAAATAGAGTTTTACTTCAACATTATAAAATTTGTGCTCAGATAATTCTTTACTATCACATGAAATTATCTTTACTTCCGAATTATTTTATTAAATTATTTATAATAAAAGATAAAAATAAATCATAACCACTATTTTCTAGAAAACATGAGACCCATAAAAAAATTTTCTTAAAAAACATTTTTACCCTTAAAGTACATAATCATTTCTTTAAACAAAAAATAATCATATTAAAACATGAAATCAAAATACTCACTATAAAACACATTAAAAAAATATAAAATTCATGCAGTTTCCATTGGATATCATCTTCATTGAACCCTTATAAGAACCTTTTCAAATAAAATAAACTACTTTGTTAATTCCAAAATAATTCAATAAAGAACATAATCAATAAAAAATAAATTGGGGAGCTATATTGGATTCAAACATATTAATAAAAAATGTTCAAGGGCCATAACATACATAATTCATATAAAATCCTAATCATCCAACTTCAAACTAATAAAAATATATGTTTTAAATCATAAGTAATTTTTTATATTGATATATTCATTTTATTTAAAACCCCATTTTGAAAACTAAAATACCCAGAACAAATGAAATATGGGTATACTGTGGAATAAAAGGAATATTATAATGGAATAAAATTAAAAAATTACAATTTTTGTAGTGAGGAAAGTCATTGACACCATATATTTTAAGCAATATTCCTTTTATATATTTAAAATAAATTCAAAAATTTTGTATGAAATATGAGAGAAGATTCATTTAAAATTATATTGTAATAAAGTCAAAGGTGATTCAAAATAAATTATTTATATAATTTACATAAATATTTTATCATCCATAAAACAATATGAAAATAGTGTAAGAATACTAGAAACAATTCTTTAAAAGATTTTCGAACATGTTTGTAATAAAGAATATCCGAGAAGACATGGAAAAGTATGAACCAATGAAACTTTAAAGTATATAAATTATAATGGATTTTAAATAATTTAATTTTTTTTAAATAATTATAAAATAAAATTATAATTTAGTTTATGCACCATAAAAAAACATGTGTTGAAAATAGCATAAGTCTCAATGAAAAGGAATTGGGATTATAAATCCCTTACCTCATGTCCCAACATGCCATGTATATTCTTTAAATCTTATATAATGAACATATGTATATTATTTATGCCGCTTCGGCGGTGGCGTAGTGGTGAAGGAGTGGGGTACAAACAACGCCGTTCTTTGGGAGGTACAGGGTTCGAATCCTGGGAGTCCGCTTTCGGGGTGAACCTCTCCCCCGGGATCCACTCGCCTTGCCGGGTCACACGTTTCGTGACTGGGTGGGAAAAATGAGGCGCAACCCACCTGTGCTGACGGATTTCTTGAAGAACCATCGCCACCTGGGTTGTCACCCTCTGGGACGCTCTGCCATCTCGGCTGGCAACGGCTCCTTCCCGGCTGGGGCTCTCTCCGGAGTGACCTCTTCGTGGGGAGGGGGGTTTCCTTCTGTGAAAGGATCGAAAAGGCCACACAAGGGAATTCCCTTTTTTAAGAAAAAAACATATGTATATTATTTATAATCATAAAAACAATTTTTTAGATTATTTAATTATATAAATATTTTTTTATTACCTTGTCTTATATAGTTACTAAATTGATAAAGTCCATGTCAGATGTTTTGAGAACATTTGGTTTATAATAAAAAAAACATTTTGGGTGGTTCACCAAGGAAAAAAGGATCATTGTGTTTTCATATATATAGTAATAATATTTCAATAATTAAATTTATTATAAATCAAATGAATTTTCATATTCTTCCATTAAAAAGAGGTTATGAAAAAACGTATCGGTTCGTAAGGTGGAAGTCTGCACTACACATGAGCAGTTCCTTTACATCTAATTGGATAAAAAATAAATAATTAAAATAAATGTTTTAATATTTAGAATCATAATAATTTCATATACATAAAATAATTTCATTAAATATGTACCCATGACCATCCAACACAATAATATTTTGAAAATAATGTATATTGTAATGTAGAGATGGAGGTTTATATGTACGCACTTGCAGTAATTCTATTTTTATTGATTATATTGGTATGAAGATATAAAATATATTATTTTTTCAAATAAATTATTGTGTCATAAATATAATTTATATAAAATAATTCATTATATTAACCATCCATGAATGTTAGTGATGAGAAATTAAATTCAACGATTCATAAGGAGGTAGTCTACATGTATGCACAAATGATGGTTTCATTTCACCCTTGACACCAAAATGAGTAGAATAAGGGTATTACATTAATATAGTAACATATCAAAATATGGGAGATGATGATGTTATTTTATTATAATTGTTAAGAAATAATTTAATAAATTTGAAGAATACGTAAAATTAAAATGCTTCTTTGAGGTGGTTACCTCATCTTTGAAGAAAATACAATAGATATCATCCTAATGACCCTAGGTATGGTCTTTAAGAAAGACAAGTACATCTTTAATGTTTATAAGAAACTCAAGAAAATATTTTTCAGGGTGGTTGGGGAGATATTTTGCTCAAAAAGTTTGGTTAAGAGAGTGAAGGTGGTGTCTTTATATAAGATTGGAGAGGTACATCCTTAGAATTATATTATGTATTAAATTAATATAAATTATTTTTCCTGTTCGAGTGGAAAGAAATTGAAATAATTTGAATCTTATGCGATGATAAGATGAAATTGTCTAATACAATAAAATTTTACAAGATTTAGGTGATGTTCAAACCCCTATATCTTAAATTTAATATGCCCTCCTTGTTTTTCCTTGTGGTGATTACCACAATAAAAATGTTCTTTACTCATTATGGGTTAAAAAAATTACAATAAAAGTAAATGTGACCCAAATATGAATAGTGGATTATATGATCGACCATATCTCATTTATTTGGCCAGAGATAATATTTTTATGAATTTTATTTTTTTAATACAATATTATTTAATATATAATGACATTAAATTAACTTTTAGGATTATTAGAATAATTAACATTAAAGAAATAAAGAAAAAAATTCCAATGGAATTTATAATTTTAAAAAAAATCATAAAAACATTATATTTATCTATGATTTTCATGGAACACTGTAAATCAACAAAGAAAATGTTACCTTATATGTTTGAAAATCATTTACTTGATTTTTATAATTCCATCACAAGAATTTTTTTATCATTATGTTAGAATCTAAGGAAATTATATCATCACAAAAAATTAAAAATGAATTACCCTTTCCATGGTGACAACGTTTTGACCAAGGTTACTATTCACTATAAAAAAATAATTTTATTCTATTTACCAAGTTTTTATATGTTGATTCCAAATATGAAATTTTTTTATCAAATTCAGTTCTTATAATTGGAAAATAAATTACTTTTAAAATAAACCCACAAAACGTGAAAAATAACGGTAACCCAGAGAAATATATCTTTAAGTATAAAATAAATTTATAAAAAATTAATCAAAATATTATTTAAAAAGTTATCAATTGAATTATTTTTAGTCTAAATGAGTTAATGTAATTTTAAAATCAATTCAAAAATAAATTGGACTTTTTAAATACTTTAATGGAAAAAAATCTTTCTATAAAATTTTTATTTTTCCACTATTCACTAGAAAATTAATCATTGTGTAAAATATTTAAATATCACATTAATATAATTTTTATATTTTTTTTAAAAAATATATATAATTTTTATCAAATACATTTAAAAAATAGGAATAAATTATCTATAATATTTTATCATAGAAGGACTTTACCAAAAATTGAGTTCTTATTTCATAGGATGTAATCAATAAAATTTTATTGAGTATGACCTTTATACATATATTTTATAATCTAGTTACATGTATTCATACCATCCAATTTAATATCTAGGTTATAATTTACATGTTATATATTAATATTTCACACTCCTTAAAGATGAGTGTTGTGTTAATTTTATGCTATCAAACATAATATTCCATTAAAATCTCATCACATTACATTTATATTATGAAATTGAATGAAATTTATTTATTCATGAATCTATATAAAAATCACTAAATAAATTTTGGTAAGATTTCATGTTACACAGTATGGAATAGAAAAGTTCGAAAGAGAAAAACAATTATTTTTAAGAGCAGAGTATCATGATTCAACGATGGATGAATATGAAACTATAAATCAAATGTTCTATATATTTACTAGTACAGTAAATGTAATTAATTATTTATTAGAATCCTTAGATAATAAAATTATTATTTCAGGAGTCTTGAGAAATTTACCAATGAAATAAAATTCTAGAGGGGTTGAAGTTGATGAATGTAAGAACATAAAATAATATATCGGTGATGAGCTCGATGGATCATTATTATAATATAAATTGGAAGTTAAAATAATAATGATTTAGAAGTTACAAGAAACAATGTGTTCATTTTAAATAAAAAATAAATTTCACTTCATATATTTTAAATTTTATGTTACAAAGTAGTGAAAGTTATTGTTTTTTTCAAATATAAAATAGAATTAACAAAATAATGAAACAATTATTTTGGAGAAAATAGATGGGATTATCCTAGGGATGATTAAAATGAATCCAAAAAATGTAATATTAATTTTAAGGATGATCTACATGTAATTTATAATTAATATATATGTAAAGGGAATATCAATCATAAATTATGAATGTTAAATAATGAAAAAAATAAAAAGTTGGTGGAAAATAAAGAGAAGATAAAATTAAAATTTCAAAAGAGTTTCATAGTGGATTCATTTTTAAATAATGAATCTGGAATTGATAAAAATCAAAAAAACTTGTGTCTCATATCTTTATTAAATCATGTTTTTTATTCTAATTATTATTCATGTGATTCAAATTCATAAAACACCACTATGGAGTACTAATTTTATGGAGTTGAAATACTTTACAAAATCATTATTAAATTACCTAAACTATATAAAAAATATAAAGTAATTACCAAAATGAAATTGTAATAAAATTATAATCCTTTGGAAGATAATAATAAACATAAATAAAATAATTGTAAATTTAAATAAATCTAATAATAATAAGGAGAAAGAAAGTTATTCAAATTTTTATGTGATGACATTGATTTATATCAAAAGGAAAATGAATGGATCAAAATTGAAATTGATGTTTTCAAGTATAAATTTTTCAGAAAAAAATCATGATATAAAAACCTATGATATAATGAGAGTATGATAAAAATAAATAAATAAACTATATCTAAAAAACATGTATAATATATATCATGATATGTTATTATTCAATTTGATGAACATTATGATATTTCAAATATTTTCTGTATATCAAATAATTTATTTCTAATTTACAATTATTTACATTAGCTTCGAATTCATGTTCAAAAACAATTCGAAATCCAAGAAAAGAATAACCCAAAAGTACCAAAATATTCACAGGTGTAAAAATAGTGTTAAATATGTTATTTTAGTAAATATTATTTTAGAGTTACTAATAGGAAAATTGGTATACTGATATGGGATTCTAAAGGAACATTGAGAAATATAAATCAAGTTTATTATGTTATAATAGATGTGACGATAGTAATATGAATTTTAGAAACAACTAAAAAGGAAAGGTTAATGGTTTTATTAAAGTTCGTGTCTCTAAATATGTTATTTTAACTAAATTTATATATATATTAAAGTGTAAAACATTATTTCACTAGTATTTTACAATTATTTGATGATGTTATTTTACTTAAATTCTAGATAACAAATGAATTGTCTTTGGGATTAAGATGATATTATAATAAGAGAAAATACAAACATTATTCCTTTAATTTAAAGAAATAACATAGAAAAAAATTAAATGCTTAAATGTTGTAAAAAAATATACAATATAATAAAAGGTTTATACATGAACATTTTATACTTGTACATAATATTTCTAACCACTATAAAAATCTACATCTTCATAAGTTAAAACTAGCAAACAATCATTTTTATGATTCATTCATGATAGATAAAAAACATAAAGATATTGTTAGATATATCATCTATTTCAGAAATGTAATATTTTAGTTGATGTTATAAATATTTTCATAATTTATTATATAATCTATTTAATGATTTTATATGAAACGTTCATAATTTGTGTGTAATATTTATGTTTAAATATTAAATATAATTTTAGAGCACTATTAGAATTCATCTAGATTCAAGTATGTTTAATGTATTAATAATAAATCTTACCCTTATTATGAAAATTGCATGATTCTTATTTTTTAGGGTTCCTTACTCAAAGTAAAACATTTCACTAGAAATAACTTTTGTCCAAATAATCCATTTGGAGGGTCATATTGTCCACACAAGAAGACTCACAGAATTTGGGAAGAAACTGGACCAGCCATGATGATTGAGTTATAGGTCTAAATACCGATGCCCAAATTTTATGAAACTATACCATATGTTCTTGATTATCCAAAGGAATCATGGATAAAAATTTGAATGTCCAAATTCAAGATCAATGGGCCTAACTGATGCTTTGAAGTCCAACCCACCATTTAGGCCAGTAAATAAAATCTGTACAATATTGAGGACATTTTTCATGATCTAGTCATCAAATAAAGTCGTTATTTTTCAGTGTGAAAGATAATTTAAGTACGGAGAACTTTATAGAAAAAACTATTTTTATTTGATGTCATCTTCATATTCAAAAACCCATTCACATTTCAACATTCTGAAAATTATGGATTGAAATGGAAAGATTACAATTGGTTACTCCAACCGCCATAAATTTGGTTATATAAGTCCCAATTCCTCCAAATTTTGAGAGTAGTCAGAAAAAAAAATTATCTGCAACTTTGAATAAAAAGATATCTCGAGATTCAGTTGTCTGGATATCATCGAGCAAACTGGAGGGGTTGTTTTGGAATGCAAACAGTCCACCACCATGGGATATAAATACATCCCCTTCTGTCCTTTCAAAAGATTTGGCATTTTATAAGAGATTAAAATATGTTGGAATGACCAAAGCCTTGAAAAAAGGATTTTTAGGACCTTCCATACTCATTTTTTACTTTAGAGACCATTCATTCTCTCTTTGATTTCATTTATTTTTCTGCTTTTCTTCATTTGTAATCTTATAAGCCTTTGTTTTTTAATTATATTTTAATGAATGATTCTTATTTATATTCTATTTTAATCATCTATCCTATGTTCTTAAATATTAATGATCTTACAATATTTTAAATCAAGATGAAAACCCTTCCCTTCTTTTGCTTCCTCAATCAATCAAAATTCTATTTTTTTAATTCTCATCATCGTTTCTGTGTTTGTGTTCTACTCACAACTCTTTTTTTATCCCATTATTTTTCTTCTCTTGTTAACTCATCATCATAAAAATAATAAACTAAATTTATAATCATAAAAATGGATGAATAAATCTACCATTGGGGTGAGTCAAAATTTATGTATGTTAAGTGATTGAGTGTATTTTCTCGATGAGTATTCTTTAATTTAACATTGTGTATGTTGGACTTAACATGTCATGGATTAATAACAAATTTAGTTTAACGAATGGATTCCATGTTTTATAGGAACTATACGCACACTACCAAAATCAAGTACTAATTGAGATTATAATCCTAGTTAAGTTAATTCTTGGATTAAATCCTTAACACTTAGGAATTCCAATCAACGTCAATTTGTGAAATTGGTGTTAATTTAATGAAATATAAAGAAAGGTTCAAGGATATCACAACCTTAAATGCCTAATGATGAACTCACCCCAATATTTATCAAATTTTTAAATAAATATTAATCAATCAATCATTTGAATTAATCTCTACAAAGAACCCCAATTCAAAATAAAACCAAATAAAAACAACCGACTATTAAAACGTTTTATCGTCAAAGATTCGACCTGAGTGCTGTTATACACATTAGAAGAGAACTCGAACCTTCAACATTCGATAGGAAACAATCATACATGCTTTGAAATGGTGTCATTTCTGGGGATGGTGTAATTAACAAGTCGTTAGTTTCTAGTTATTCTTAAGAAACAAAAAAACCACCTTCTTCTAAAAATAATAAATGAAACAAAACACAAAGAAAAAATCATCTTTCAAATTCATCCAAAATATCATTGAATGCCTCGTAACCTCCCAAACAATCCCTCATATTTGGTTGACCTTGAATTTGAGAGAACACATCACCAACTTAGGATGAACATTAGGGATAATCAAATAATTCATGAACCATTCCATGTCCAACTGGTTGAATTAGAAGTAGAAAATCCTAGGGAACATACACATAAAGAACATGATTAACTTGATATTAATTACCAACCCCTTATTATTCAATATAAAAACATATAGTCTGACTTCGAACTCATATTGGGTATGATTAATCTTCTCCCTCATTTCCACAGGCTATTCGGTGAGGATCCTCATCTCCACCTTAAAGATATACAAGTGGTGTTCTACCATGAAGCCTCAAGGGGTCTCTGTGGAACAAATAAAACTTCAAGAATTCTCATTTTCTTTATCTGACTCCACTAAGCCATGGCTCTACTACCTCCCTCCTGGTTCTATAACTATATAAAATAACATGAAGCGACTTTTCTTAGAAAAATTCCTTCCTTCTTCTCATACTACATCTATCTGAAAAGATTATTAGTGGTATCCAAAAATTCTTAAATGAATCACTCTATGCATACTAGGAGAGCTTCATAAAACTTTTGGAAACCTTCCCACATCACCAAATCCTTGAATATCTCTTTATCCAGTACTTCTATAAGGGGTTATTGGCTATGGAGAGAACTCTAATTGATAATGCAAGTGACAGTGCTCTTTTGGATAAAAACTCCTACAACTGTAAGAGATATCATAAGAAAAATTGATGAAAACACAAAAAATTTCCATAATCAAGAACATTCTCAAGTCAATAAAGATTATGGTAGTCAATCTATAGAGCCAAAAAAGATTACTGAGTCGATGAGTGAACTTAAAGGTCTTGTGTGATAACTAGTTCTGGCATCCAAATCCCCAACCTCATCTTTTCCACAATCTCTATTCCATGGACCTATCATGAACTATGGAATCTACAACTCCCCATCTCATCCAACTGAAAAATGTCCACAACTACAAGAGGATCAATCTAATTCATCCAAATTAATAGAGCTCAATGCTACAAAGGCTCATTGGAATCCCAACACTCAACAATTAAGTCAGTTTGTTAGAAACATCAACCAACCCCACTCTAAGGCCTTCTCTTCTACCTTCAACCAAGGCTTGAGGTATGGTAATCCCATTTCTCACCCCCCCTAAATTCCCTCATAAAAACACAAACCAATTCCAATATGTTTAAGGTGTTGGTAACTTCCAATAACCTTATCCTTTTTTCCTCAACCTCAAGAGAAAAATCCTCCTCCTGGATTCCACTATTCTACTGATCCTTCTCAATTCCCTAACCTATATAGTCTCTTTCCCAAGAACCAAAATCAAGGTAATACCAATTCAGGACAAACCCCTACTTTTAAGAAACCATGAGAAAGTGTTTTATAATATCTTGCATATGCCACTTGTTCTAGTCTGGAGAACATTGAAACCCAAACTGGTCAACTTACTTCACACCTAAGCTCACAACCACAATCAAATTCTTCCCAAATCCTAGCTCAACCATTACCCAACCCCAAGGGTAATGTATGTTAAATTGAACTTAGAGAGGGAAATTAAATTTTTATGCCTCATGATGTGACCTCCTACTACCATTTAAATATTGACCTAGAATATGAAAAGAAAAAGAAACCTGAAAAGGAATTATAATCCATTCCCCAATCTCCTTTTATTCCACTTAGGAACCAAATTACTTTTTCTCAAGCCATTTCAAATCCAAATAAGTCATTCGAACCTGATCCTGAAGTGCCCACCATATTTATATGTGTTGAATTCAACATTACCCTATTAGATTCCATTAAACAAATTATTCAGTATGCCATGTTTCTCAATGAATTGAGCACCCACAAGTGGAAACTTAGGACCTTTGAAAATGTTTCCACCCAGGAATATATTCCCATAAAGTGGAAATATACAGGGGAATTTACAGTTCTATAACAAATAGAATGTTTTAACTTCAATGATGCACTCATTGACTTAGGGGACTCAATAAATGTCATGCCCAAATCCATCTTCTCGAACCTTGGTCTAGGTCCCTTTCACCCAACGGGTGTTTCCATTCAATTGGCTATTCAAAGTACTGCTAGTTCTGAGGGCCAATCGAGGATGTCCTTGTTCATGTGAAAGACCTTATCTTCCATACTGATTTTGATGTACTTGACATGGAAGGTGAGATGAACTCTTCTCGATCACCCCTATTTTGTAAAAGACCATTCCTCATAACTACTAGAACGAAGATTGATTTCCATTCAGGCATCTTATCCAAGGAATTTTGTGACCAAATGATCATGTTCAACATTTTCCAAGCCATGTGATACCTATCTGAGGACCACTCTACATTCTCAATCCATGCTTTTGAGAAAACTTTTGAGAGTCAATCAAAACCCATTCCATCATGTTCATCTTGTTCTAAATATATATGATCTTTTGAAATACTCACCATGATTAAACAAGTCAGAAATGTTGATATTGATGTAGGACTCTCATTCGTAGAATCTATAAATCTAGAGGATATTTAAAACTATCTTGAATCCCACATCAACTCTGATGTATAGTGCTCCACTTTGGATAGTATTAAGGAAAATGAATATAAAGCAACTGAAAGCCACTCCACCATTCTTGAGTAGTCTAACCCATAAATGAAAGATGATACTATTCTAAATCCTCTTCCCGAACACTTGAAATATGCATTCCTTTTCCATTATCCCTCTTATCCTATCATTATCTCTATATAACATAATGAAAATGAGGATTCCAAACATGTTCATTATTAGAGGAAAACAAAAAGGCCTTAGAATGGACCCTATATGACATACTAGGAGTCTACCCTACTCTTTCCAGGAATTACATCCATCTTGAGGAATCATCCTAACCAATTAGACAACCACAAAGAAGACTCAATACACTCATACTTAAGGTAGTTAGGGAAGAGACCACCAATCTTCTTCAAGATAGTATTATCTTCCCAATTTCTGATAGTGAATGGGTTAGTCCCATTCAAGTTGTACATGAGAAGTTTGGGATAATTGTTGTCACAAATGAACATAGAGAGGTAGTCATAACTCAAGTGAAGAACAAATGGTGTCTGTGCATTGACTATAGGAAATTTAATGTTGAAACAAGAAAATATCAGTAAACTTATCCATTCCTTGATCAAATACTCGAACGATTAGCCAGAAATTCACACTATTACTTTCTTGATGGATACTCCAACTACTTCCAAATCCCAATCACACCTCAAGAAAAATAAAAGACTACTTTCACTTTCCCATTTAGAAAATATGCATATTGGAGAATGTTTTTTGGCCTTTTTAATGCTCCTGTAACATTCTAGAGAGTGTATGATGGGTATCTTTTCTGAATTCATAAAACACCACATGGATGTATTCATGGATGACTGTACCATTTATGGTGGGTCATTTAAATTTCACTTTTATTAACTCTCTAAAGTCATTTAAAAGTGTTTCAAGTGTAACCATGTGTTATATTTTGAAACATTTCAGTTCATGGTTGAAAATGGGTTTGTTTTAGAACACATAGTGTAAAAAGAGGGTTTTTAAGTTGATCCTTCCAGAATTGAGGTGATCCAATCACTTCATAAACCCACTTCTATTCGAGAAATCCATTCATTCCTCGGTCATGCCAGATTCTGTCGGAGATTAATCCATAACATCATTAGTATTTCCCTCATAATCTCTTGGATTCTCCAAAAAGGTGTCACTTCCCATTTTGATGGGGTTTGCATGAGATCCTTCATTGAACTCAAAACTGCTCTTATATCTTCACCGATAATCCAACCCCCAGATAGGTCCTTTCCAATTGAGTTGATGTTTGATGCTTCTCATAGAGCCGTTGGGAATTTTCTTGGTCAACGAAGAGAAAAAATTCTTCATGTCATCTATTATGCCTCAAAAACATTAGATGAAACTCAATCATACTACACTATGACTGAAAAGTAACTTTTAGTAGTGGTTTTTGCCTTGGATAATTTTTGAACCTATCTCTCAGGTGCCAAAATCATCATCTTCACAGACCATTCTGCTATAATGTTCTTACTCAAGAAAAGTGATTCCAAACTAAGGATAATAAAATGGATCCTAATTCTCCAATAGTTTGACATAAAAATCAATGATTGGCCAGGAAAATAAAATCCAGTGGCTGATCACCTAAGTAGAATTTCTAATTCTTCTCATTCAAAAATCATTGATCTATAATACCCTACTGAGGACCTTACATCTCTCACTCCAATTTTACCATGGTATGGCCAAATTGTAAACTACTTGGATGCTGGTATTTTTTGGGGAATTTTTTTAAAAGAACCAAAACTGAAGATGAAAAGTGATTCAAAATTCTGTTTTTGGGAAGATAATAAACTTTTGAAAATAGAGGCTAACATGGTAATTAAGAGATGTGTTGATGTAGATGAACATTCCTCCATATTAGAATTCTGTCACTAACTTCTTGGTGGTGGAATCATTGGACCACAAATGACCTCCTGAAAGGTCCTAGACTCTGGATTCTTATGGCCTTCAGTTTTACAGGACTCACATGAGTTCTGTCAATCATGTCCCACTTTCATTAATATTGGAACAATTTCAAAGAGAAATGAACATCCCCAAAGCCATTAATTTTTTGTGAGATCTTAGATGATTGGGGAATCAATTTCACAGGACCATTCCCTCCTTCCAATGGATTCTGAAACATTCTTCTTGCAGTTGATTATGTTTCTAGGTGGTTAGAGGTCAAACCCACTATAAAAGATGATTCATATATTGTTATTGAGTTCTTAAAGACAGACATATTCTACATATTTGGCACACCACATGACTTGATAAGTTACTTATGAGACCATTTTTTTACTAAACCCATGGAATCTCTTTTGAAAAAGAATGGAGTTGTACATAAAAAATATACTACATATCACCCCCCCCCCCCCAAAATGGCATGGGTGAACTTTCTAATAGATAATTAAAAATATTGATTAAGTGAATTATAAAACCCACCAGAAAAGACCGGCCTGAATGACTTGGTGAAGCACTTTGTGATTATCGAACTGCCTACAAAACACCCATTGAGATGTCTCCTTTTATGCTAGTTTTTGGTAAATCATGTAATTTACCAGTTGCCATCAAACATAAGTGTTTTTGGGATTTGAAAAACTATAATTTTGATTGTGAAAATTCTGGTGAAGAGATATTTTTTCCGTTGACAGAACTGGATGATCTTTGACTTGATTCCTATGAGAATTCCAATCTGCACAATGAAAAAGCTAAGGTACTCCATGATATTCACATCCAGAGATAAGTATTTCATGAATTTGAAAAGGTAATGATCTTCAATTCTCGATTTCACCTTCACCTAGATAATATTAATTCTCATTGGGAAGGACCTTTTCTTATTACTTATATTTACCCATTTGGTGCAGTGCAAGTCCAAGACCCCTTGTCAAAAAGGACATTCACAGTTAATGGAAATTGGTTAAATCATCACAATAAGAGAGAACACAATCCTGGAACCACATGGACTTCCATTGGATCCCCGACTTCTGTATTTTACCAACCAATGTATGGAGATGTCAACCCACCAAATTCAAACTATGGGACACTTCTTTCCCATTAACTCATATTCTCTCTCTCCCTCTCTCTCCCTCTCTCTATATTTATTCTTCTTCCTCCCTCATTCTCATTTTTAACCACTTTCCTCATCACATTTTTTATTTAATACTCCTCTTTTGGGGGGGTGTCATTATTAAAAACAAAAAACAAAAGAAAAAAATAATTTAAAACAAAATAATAATAATTTAAAAACAATATAAAAAATCAAGAGTCATGCTTACTCACCTTCCAATTTTCAAATTTTTTCCAACCATTTTTGGGAGTCAAAATACATGGTTTCACCTCAAATTTTTTTGTTTCTTCATAAATATTGTTAAAGAATATTGTTTCTAAACCAAAAAATTTTGATTTTTCAATTTTTTATTTGTAAAATGATTTTCCCCACCCATAAGAAACAACATTTTCTTTTATGCCAAGGATACCTATGGCCATCTTTTCAAAATGTGTGTTTTCACCCCCATTTGTGAATCTTGAGTTTTTGGACCTTCAAGCAAAATTTTCAAATTTGGTGTGCATTAATATGATAGAGTCACTTTATAAACCTCATGAAAAACACAATAGACAAATATCATCCCATTATTATTTACAATAATCCTACTTTTGAAATCCCCTTTGAGCCTATGAAATCCTTTTCTTTGATTGCCATATTAAAAGCCCAATACCTTATCCCACCTAATATCAACATGGATTTTAATTGCATAATTCTTTTTTGAAAATTATGTGTGGTGAGAATATATTTTATTTTGGGTTGCCTTTTATTGATTTTCACAATGTTATCATATGTTTGAGGGAAAGAATAAATTTAAGTATAGGGGAACAGTTTTCTTTCATTGGGGTTTTTGAATGTATATATGTTTATCTTGTACAAATGATATTTAAAAGTGTTCAAAAAAATATTAAACAATGAAAAAAATCAACAAAAAAATGAAAATATAATTTTTTTTGTCTTGGGTGGGTCAAAAATCACTCTTCCTAAACCATTGATCTTGTAATAACTATAAAAATTAGTGTTATGAGGAGATAAATCATGGGTTGGGAGATGAGTGTGAGATCAATTTCATGTTCAACTTTCAAAAAAATCAGAAAAAAACTTAAAAACTTATGTCATTGGGAGAAGTTTAGTGGTTTTTAAATATTTTATCTTATCATACACTTAAAATTTTCATCCAATTTTGTGACTTATTTCACATTTTCATTCCCTTATAAATATGGGTTTCCATTTCCTTTCATGTCTCATTTCAATAACAAATGTGCATTTATTTTTCCATGTTGTTGTTTTATCCCCTTTTCCTATCTTTATTATATCATCTTTCTACCATCTCATAGCCACATAAAAACCCATTAAAAATACCTATTGATTCTTGTGAATTTTGGGATAGGGAATGGAAGCTGAGAGCTCTTTCAAACTCCAATATTTTCACTTCTTTTTGGTGAAAGAGTGAACCTCCAGAAATAAAATTTTATGATCTTGAGAGTAATGAGTTTTGAGTGCCCACATTTCCTATTTATAAATTTGAGCAAGAAAATATAATTTTATTTGTAACATTGTTTCTATAACAACTTGTGTTGTAATTCAATATGGTTTATGGAAATTGTCTAAACCTCCCCTATCTGGAGAAAACAAAATTTTAATATTTGTTGGTGTGTACAAATGCATTTGTTATGTTTTTATATTTATTGAAAATGAGTAAATTCACAAGAATAACTGTGGGGTATTTGATGTTATTAATCTTTTATTTATTTATTATATATTACATTTATTGATTTTATATGAAATGTTCATAATTTGTTTGAAATATTAATGTTATACTATTAAATAAAATTTTAGAGCACTATTTGAATTCATCTAGATTTAGATCTCATTAATTATTTCATAATAACTATCACCATATTTTTACAAATTTCAAGATTCATATTTTTTATGGTTTTTTACTCAAATTAAGACATTTCATTAGAAGGAATATTTGGTCAAATCATCCATTTGGAGGGTCATATTGTCCACACAAGAAGACACAATGAATTGTGAAGAAACTGGACCATCCATGATGATTGAGTTACTGGTCTAAATCCCAACACCAAAATTTTATGAAACTACACCATATGTTCTATATTAATAAAATGAATATGGGATAAAAATTAGAAGGTCCAAATACAAAAATAAGGGTAACAACTAATGCATTTAATTCCAGCCAACCATTCTGACTATGAATTAAAATCTGGACCCTATTCATGACATTTCTCATGATCTAGTCATCCAATAAAGCTGCTATTTTTTCATGTGAAATCTAATATATGTGAATACAACATTATAGAGGAATATATTTTTATTTGAGGGAATATTCCTATTCAAATACCCATTCAAATTTTGACCTTCTGAAAAGTATGCATTGAAATGGACAGGTTATAATTGTTTACTCCAACCGCCATAACATTGGTTCCATACGTCCAAATTCCTCAAAACTTTCATAGTAATCATAAAATAGTATTATCTATAACTTTTTATAAGTATATATCTATATATTCAGCTTTCTTTATGTCCAAATCATTGAGCCAGATGGAGGGGTATTTTTGGAATGAAAACAGTTCACCACCTTGGGCTATAAATACATCCCCTACTCTCCATTCAAAATTGTTGGAATTTAGGAAGAGATGAGAAAATATTGGCATGACCAAAGTAGTTCCAAATTGTTGGGAGGACCTTTCATGCTCATGTTTTTACATTATATTCCCTTCCTCCTCACTTTGATTTCATTTACTTCTATGCTTTTCTTCACTTGTAATATTGTAAGTCATTGTTTTGTAATTCTGTTTTAAGGAAAGATTCTTCTTCATATTTTGTTTTAATAATCCACCCTACATTATTAATTATTAATTCTCTAAAAACATTTTAAATCAATTTGAAAACCCTTCCCTTAATTGTATTCCTCAGTCAATCAAAATTCTATTTTTAATTCCCATCACAGTTTCTGTGTCTCTGTTCGGCGCCCAACTCTTTTCTTATCCCATTATTTTTATTTTCTTATTAACTCATCATCATAAACATAATAAACCAAATTTATAATCATCTTCATAGATGAGTAAATCTACCATTGGTTTGAGTAAAAATTTTAGTGATGTTAAGTGACTCAGAGTATTTGCTCGATGAGTATTCATTAATTTAACATCGTGTTTGTTGGACTTAACATGTCATGGATTAATGAAATAGTTTTTTATAATATGGATTAAATGGATTAATAGAACCATAAGTACACTACCACAATAAATTACTGATTGAGATTATATACCTAGTTGTTTTTAGGATTGCATAAAAGCCTTAACACTTAGGAATTCCAATCAACGTCAACATGCGACATGGGTGTCAATTTAATGAAATAAAAATCAAGGCTCAAGGATATCACCAGCTTAACTACCTAATGATGACCTCAACCTAGTATTTATAAAATTGTTAAATATATATTAATAAATCAATCATTTCAATTAAGCATTTAAAACGAACCCCTCAATCAAAATACAATCAACTAAAAAAACTAACTATTAAAAAGTATCATCACCGAGGATTTGACCCTAGTGCTGGTATACACATTATTAGAGCATCAGAACCTTAAATTGTCGATAAGTGAAAATTGGTTGTGATTTTAGTAGTATAATATTTAAATTTTGATTATAATTATTTTTTCAAAAAATTGGTTATTTTCCTAACTTTTCACCCCCTTAACCACAATAAAAAATAGTGTAATTGAATAAAAAAATAAGTCTAATAAAAAAATAGATATAATCATGTAAAATTAATTCAAAATACATTATTTTTATTTTTAAATGATATAAATATTTATCACTATTTATATAATAGAATTATTTTAAGAAATATTCTTTATGAAAATAAATTATATACTATAAAAGGGAAAGAAACATAATTTTTGATATATTAAAGTGTTGAAATAATTTTTTTTATTAATACTAAAGGTTTTATTGATAAACTTTTTCCAAATATGATAAATGTATTATTTTAGGAGATTTAAATTTTATTAAATATTATTGATTCTAAAACAAAAAATCATGGTTGTTGTAGAATCAATTCATGTTGTGTTTGATAAAAATAATTTGAAACAATAGAATTATGATTTTGATTGGATTAAATACAAATTTATGTTTATTAATTTTTTCAAGATAAATATTCATAATTTCATTCACATGTTGAGGGGGAGGATTATTATTAGGAAAAATATTTGAAAAAATAATGATCATATTATATATTTAATTATTATATATTTTGTTCTAAAATATTTTTTGAGTCTTTAAAATATTATATTAGGAAATTATCTGTGGAAGAATAAATAAATCATTTCTATTGAAATAATTTTTATAAATTTGTTTAACCACTTATTGATCAACATGTTTTATTTTCTATGTGAATATTTATAAAAAAAGATGAATATTAACAAATTTAAATAGATAATGTAAGATTACATTCAAAAGTTTATTATTATGAAGAATGAATTTATTATAAAGATGCTTTTTATCATGTTACATATATGTAATATATTATAATATTGGTACCTTATTATGCTCATCTTAATTATAAAATAACATCAAATGGATGAAAAAACTATTGTTAATAGGGGTTTAATTTCTTAAAAAGTATATAAAAAGAAACCCCTACGTTTCAAATATGAAACTAAATCTATTGTTTTTTTAAAAATAGAAGGAAATTTATAAGATTAAATGATAAACTTGAGAATGGTATCAATGATTTACTCAATTTCTTCTGAATTTTTTAAGAGAATGTGTAAATCCGAAATTATTTATTAATAAGTGTTAAAAATATATTTTTATTGTTAATTTTTATATTGATAATATCTTTTTTGAATAATCAAATGAAATGATCTAAAAATAATTTTCTAAAGTCATGACTTCTGAATTGGATATGTGTCTTATAGGTGAATTGAAATTATTTATAGGACTTTTAATTTTTAAATGAGATTAGGGAATTTTTATGAATAAACTTGAATAGGATAAATAATTAGTAAAAATATTTTTCCTTGATCCTTGTGAATTATTAAATAAATTTATGAGATCTTAAAAATTAGATTATTATAAATCAATAAATTCTCTTTATGTTTAACATTTTGGCTGAATTATTTGTAATTTAATTTTTGTAAATACTTTTAGGCCAAATATTAATTTTTTTAATGCTTATCAACTCGATTTCAAGAACCCCCAATATAGAGTCAGTTTATGTATATTAATATAATAATTAAACATGTTAATGGTTCTATAAACCTTGTATTACTCAATAATGGAATAAATGACTTTTATTTAATAATATATTTTAATTATGAATTTTAGGTTGTAAAATTGTAAGAAAATGTAATATTGGCATATGTCACTTTTATAGTTAAATTTTATTATCTTACAGTTCTAAGAAAAAAATAGGTTTCTTTATCCCCAGTTGAAGAACAATATATTACATATGTAGGTTTTTCAACATAATTTTTATAAACTGAAAAAACATTATAAAATTTTGATTTAAATTTTGGAAATATTCCTACTTAGTGTCATAAATCATCTATTATGTGTATATATAATAATCCTAAACAATATTCTTGAATTAAACATATAGAAGGTAGATATTAATTTATTAGGGATCATATAAAAAAGGATATTTTTTTGGGAATTTTTCCCCTAATGAACAATTAGAAGAAATTTTTACAAAACCATTATATTTATCTATGTTTGAGAAAATTTACTATGAACCTGGTATACTGGATGTTTGAAATAAATCTACTATATTAAAAGGTATTCAGTTTTTGTTTTTGTATATCGATAAATTCTAGATTTTGATCATATTAATGAGTTTTATTATGTTGTTTTTTCGGAATATACTTTAAGAGTCTGTTTTTTTAATTCATTAAATTTAATTTTAAAATTATTTGAATGTAATAACTTATTTATTTGTCTCTTTATAGATTTTATTGTATTAAAAATATGTAATTGTTTTTATTCTATAAAATGATGGAAATTATAATATCTAAAATTATGTTTTTAATTTTAAATTTAAATTATGTTGGGGATTTATTTTTATCATTTATATTATTTTTTGTTATTATTATTTTTTATAATCTATAAATTCAGTGGAAGTTTAAATATTTGAACTTATTTTTTTAAATCATACTAAAATATTCTATGATATTTATTAAAATATTATTTTATCTAAATGATTATTGATATTTTAGTTCTTACATCTGTTTTAAATGTGTAGTATCACATTATGAAATTTTAAAATTATATTTCAGTTCTATATTTCAAAATTTTACCATATTTTTATTATTGTTTAACCCATTTATAGTTATCTTAAACACACTATATTTCTATTTTGGGGAGAAATATTTTAATTTTGGTTGAAAATATTTTTTCAGTAAGGGGAGCCATGTTCTAATTTTTCAGTGTTTTTTTTTTTGAAATTTTTTGATTAATTACAAACATAGGGGGAAAAATTTTACTATTTTTTTATTAATTATAAAAAGTGGATACTTTTTAGGGGATCATTTCAAACTTAATTTTTGTATGTTTTCATATTTTAAAAGTCATTATTTTATTTATTCCCTTTAACCTAAGTTAGAATAAAATAATTTAATATTTCAATATTTCAATATATTTAATAGAAATTAATGGAATTGAAATTGTTTATTCTCCATTATTTTTTCGGTGATTAATTTTTCATTAATTTGTTAACATTATTTTATAAAAGGGGTGACAGGTATTGGTCAACAAATTCATTTCACAAAGGAATTTATTAAAAGAACAAGTAGCATTACAAGAATGAGGTGTAAGAATCTTGCACCAGTAAGGATTAAGGTGGAAACCAGCAAAGATACTATAGAAAAAAACAAAAAACACTAGTGGATCACAAGATCAAAATGACCTAGCATCCAGTCCATTATCTTCATGTGCAGTTCCATTGAAGGTGCATTCCAAGAAACTAACAAATATCCATTAGACTGGTATGGAAACATAATATATATACATTGAGTTAGATATATTAATAGAAATATTTTAACAATAATCTAGAAGAAAAAAATCTCTTATACTGCGTTTAATGTCCTCAAATAAAAAAAATGAAAGAAGCATAGTATAAACATTCAGATTTAATTTGATAAATAAATTAGCACTTAGCCTGCCAAGATATGTACTTTGTATGTCTGAGCCTACTAAAAAAACTTTACTTCTATATCATAATGAGTTATATCCTTCACACTGCTAAACAGTTGTTATTGTAATGTGAAAGGCAGATTTGTAACCTACGAAAGATCATGGAACACTAAAACCATCATTTGGAAATGAAAACCAATTCATGTTTTTAAAAAATTGTGGAGTAGGAAGACCAGTATTGCCTGAGGGACATCACAATCCAAAAAATAATTATAAAATAACATGATGATCAGTTTAATATTCCATCTTAGAGAAAAATACTTCTGATGAAAAGACTCAAAACTGTTATATCATCAAGCTTCCTTGCTTCTAATTTTAAAACAGCATACCAAAACATGGTTGTGTAGACATCCAAAAAATTTACAGCATGATCATCATTCCAGAACTAGGCATGAAAGGGAAAAACATTATACTCACAAGGAATTACTACAATGTTTATATTATGATTCTTATCACATTCCTCAACTATTTGGATGAACATAAATTTCCTAATTTTAGGGTACATCCTAGCTGAAATATCATCATTGTTGTCATTTTGAAATTTAATTTCATCCTAATTATTCATCCATGCACTAAATTCATCATTCACTTCATTTTCCTTTGAAATTTTATGGGAATCTCCCTATAGGGTGTCATTATTTAGTTTAAAATATTCTTCCTCTAAAGTAGGGTGTATAATAGGTTCCACAACTATCAGTTGTTTTAGAGGATCAGTGTCTTCTTTCCTAGACGAATCAAGATATTTTCTGACAACTGTTCTTTAAAGAGTATAATAGTCCATACATTTGCTATATTTTTTTGGATTTGGGGTAATGTATCCATCAGCATCCACTATCATCCTTTCCCCTTACTAGCACATGATTTTAAATATACATCCTCAAATTCATTAGTTTTATCATCCTCCTCCAGAAAAGATACACTATAATCAAAGAGGTCACCCTGCTCATTGTCCCATTCTTTATGTGATTCCACATGACATTTCTGATCCTCCACCAGCTTAAGAGGTGTCATACTGGTTCTTGTGGGAGTATTCTAGGTTTCAAAGTGGCTTGAAATTCCATTCTTTTTAGAAGGGTGATTGTTATTGACCAAAATCACCTTGTTCACATCATTCTTCCACCCAAAATTATCCATGTGAAATAAATTAGTCCCATAGAGACCATGGTTCTAATTTCTTTTTTCAACCAAAGTGGTTTTTATCGCCTCAGGATGTGTATACTTAAGGCCACATTACTTTGAAGCACATCTATACTCGAGGAAAGAAGGTAAATAATCTAGAAGCCTTTCATAAATAATCTCCTAATAAAATCCATAATCACCAATCTAAATATATATTTTGGAGGGAATATCCAGAGATACATCAATTTCAAGCAGCAGATGGTCTTGAGAGGTTCATCGTTCTTGAATACACCTTTAATGGATTACCAATTATTTTAGAGATTAGAAATGGGGCATCCTGCTTTAATAAATGTAGCGGTAGTCTAGGGAAACCAATCCAAATAGAAATAATGGGAGACTTAGAATAAGAATAAAAATTAGGGGTCATTTTGAGAACTTTCATGGAAAAATCCCCAAAAAACATTGATCTTTTCTCCCATAAATGGTGATAGTTATCCTCAAAATAAAAGAAAAAATGACATTAATGGAGTAAAATAGGCTCATATTAATACTCGAGAAGCTTCTTTCTTCAAGAAAGGTTCTTTAAATTTTAAATGATGGACTGAGATTAAAAAATATCCCAATAAGAACAAAGTATAGATCTGATACATAGAACAAAATCACATATACGAAGTATAAGTAAATATAATAAAAAATGACTCATATAAAAGATAAAATTTCTCAATGTGTGGAATGACTCATACAAGAACTTGTATGTATTCCAAATGACTCATATGATGGTATGCAAATATATCTATTAGTATATACACATGTAAAATTAAGTAATATTGAATGATTCTTTCTCTAATGTTGAAATGACTCATATTTTGGATAGACTCATATATACATAAATCAAATTTTTAGAATAAATCATATATTGAAACATAAGAATTTGACTCATATGCTATGAGAAATGACGTATATGAAACAATAAATTAGAAAATTTTCTCACTCTTATGGATTTATAATATATTTATATTTATATATTTTGATATATGTAAATATTAAAATCAAACAAAATATGTTCAATGTGTGTTTTGTAATTATTAAAATCTTTATAATTATAAAAAAACCAGTTTCAATGCCATTAATTTATGATTAATGGGAATTAAATTTACAGGAACATGTAAACCATTTTTAGGGAAATCATCGTAATTATATTGAAAAAATATAAACTAGTTTCATAATTTACATTCATGAATACTACTTCAGAAATAAATGGCTAGAATGACTAAATTTTTTGAATTCAATGTACATAGAGAAACTCTATAAATATGATTTGACATAATTAGTGAAAACATGTAAAGAGATACTTAAAATATGCAATATTTAGAACAAGAGGTGAAAAATTCATTAAAGAGTAGAATTTTCTTGATCTTATTATCAATGTTTTCTCACCTGGTGATTTTCAATGTTTATATCCTTTATCCCATGTGATCTTGGATAACATGACTTTTATATTATTCAATAATTTGAATTTGTTTTTTTATATATTATCCTCATCTATTTATGTGTATATTAATTATTGGTGTCTTATTTTTTTTCAAAATAATGATTTGTTAGCTTATAATAACTTTCAATGTGTATTTTTTTGAAGTTATTTTCATGTAAAACATGTAGAATTATTTTTGTTGTGACTCTGAGGTGAAAAAATAATTTTTTTAATAGGTTGTGACTACCCATTAAAGATTGGTTATATTATTTGTTCCTTTACTATAAAAAGAAGTTGTAACTCAGTTGTGACACCCTTATAAAGGAGGGTTATTTGTAGGTTCTATTTCTATAAATGACAGAGAAAAGTTTGTGTGGGATCACATTCTAATAAACTAAATTATAAATTCTTTTGTTCATATTTTATTGTTACATTGCATAAGAATATTTACCCAGATATAATCTTTAAAATTTCAAAAATTTGTCATTGCACCCTCTTCCCGACCATTAATCCCTCTTAAAATCTTGTAGAACATAAAATGAATATTTAAATTAGGTAGCATAATGAAATAATCAGTTAATATTTTTAATAAAGTGTATTTTAACATATTTTTTTAAACATTGTAACATTTATGTTTATATTTAAATAATAAAATTTCTTATGATATGAAAATACATTGATAAAATGAATATATCTTTTAGATTCATAATGGATCAAATATCTAAGAGTGATTTTTGGCTATTTTTCAAGAAAAAATTAATATTATAGTGAAATGTAAAAATACAGGTTTTCAAAAACACAACATGTCTTATAAAATAATACAAATGCAATACTATACTAATAAATTATAAAATCTATTTATAAATTAGAAATAAAAAAATTAGGATAAATTATACTTCTTTAAACAACTTAATTTCAAATCCAAAAAAGTAACCACCAATGTATATATATATATATTGTACCATTAAAAACTATTTTACGTTTTTTCCTTCCATTAATTTTTTAAAAATATAAATTAAAATTTATAATGGTTAAAAATAAAAAAAATTATTATAAAATATAATTCATACTTTCAAATAATATTATTACAACATGTTTTACCCTGGTAATAATATTATATTCTATATTTTATGTTAAAATACCAATCCACATCAAATTTTAATACACCTCTCACCTCACATAGAATGTTTGTAATAAAATAATTCTAATTTTCAAATATCTAGAAGAGACACATTTTTCACTTAGTACGAATTTGGAATATTTATACATATATTTCTTAATCTAGCTCCTAAGACGAAGTGTGATTCTATGACCTGGTGTGCCCAGAATAAATTTTATAAAACTATTAAGTGCTTTCGCATTATTCACATGGAGGAAATGTGATATCACATAAATGGTTGCTCAGATAAAAAATTTGATGTCATGGTTGAGTCTGTAGCATGTTGTTTAACCTAGGTGAGATAAAACGTTTGTGGGAAAAGGCTTCCTATGGAAAAGGCTATCGAGGACATTTTTTTAAATAAATAAATTAAAAAATAATAATTTATTCTAGATGCCATATTGAATAACTTATAAATGGAGATTCATATGGGAAATCATAGAGCACTTTTGTGTTCTTAGCATGATGATTTCCATAAGGGTGACCTTAGGTGGGAGGTCGCGGAAGGTTCGGATACAATGACCATAGAAAGTTTCTAATAAATCAGAGCCTAAGTAAATGAGCACTGGATTGGTTCGTTTCCTCTTTGGCATGGGTAAAGTTTCACTTTCCCTTATGATGGTGAATTGTGGTCCATTATTCATCGGATCACGATGAATCATTAGGTATGGTAGATCCATGCATCAAAAACACAATGACCGAACCAAAAAATTATGTTAGGGTTGCTATTTTGGATTTTGGTGCTCCCAGATAGAATTTTCGTTGTCAAAAATCATTCATTTTTAATGTGTGGATTTTGTATCCTTTGTTTATGGACAAACTAACAACAACCATTATGTAATTTGGTTTATGTAAACCTGTTATATGCATTCATTTTCATTCTTTAATATCTACTTTTCATCATGCCCAAACGATATTTGATATTTGAGGGAGGAATATTTCTTGGAAGCTCTCCACCCGAGGAGTCATGATCTATGCTCAATGTTGAATCTCAAGCACCAAAGGAGATGCAACAGTGAGTTGAAGATGTGAAAAGTTTTCTTCACATCGATGTGTTTTTGAATGGAGGCCACCGTTTTGTAGTTTTGTTCTAGAGGATGCCATATCTGGTCTCAGATAAGTCTTTCAATCATTGAAGTGACCATGGTAGTCCATGGAAGGTTTTACAGCAATGTGTACGGTGGTGGCAGTCTAAGGAGATGGCCCGTGTCGGCTCCAGGTGAGGTGGTAGTCCAGTATGCGGAAGCTTTGGGTCAGGCAGTAGGCTAGAAGATGGTGGGGAGGCAGGGAAAAGGTAGTAGACTAGGAGTCCGGGCGGCGGTGGTGGTCGAACGGTGGCAGAGGCCAAACAGCCAAGACGATGACACGGGGTGAAGGCTGTGACCCGTAGGAATCCCTAATAGGGTTGAAATAATAATATTATTATTAAAATTAAATATTATTATTATTATTATTAATTTGGTAAACACCTATAACTCCCACATGGGGAGTCTAATTGATGTGCCCTCAGCGACAATGTGGACATATTTTTAATACACACTTTTTAATAGTGTTTCAGATGTCTTTCTCTAACCCCCAGGCTGGGCCCATGAAGAGCTCATATTTCAATAGATTTAATGAAATTATTAAATATATTTCTTCTAATAACTCTTACATGAAGCGTCTAATTGATGAGTTGTTTGTGTCAGTATAAGGAAGTTTTCGAGACTATAATTTCAGGATCAATTTTGGATGTTGTTATTCTGTTTGTGGACTGGGTCCATGAGACAACAATATAATAATAATACATTCTTATTAAAACATTGAAACACCATAATTTCCGCATGTGATGTCGGATTGAAACATTTTCAGAGGTGTTGTGACCCTCAGGTTGAGTCATATATTTCAATACTAATTTCGAGAACTTAAAAAAATTTAGGTGTAAGCCCCACGAGGCCCGATTTGGGTGTTTGTAGTGAAATGTATATTTTTTCACTGATTGTTCATTTGGGAGAAATTAATATCCAATAACATGTTATTTTCTAATAGGATATAAATGGAACAATCCATTTTATGTGTTTCTAGATCATGGATTGGGTCCCACGAAGCGTCGTTTGTGCGCAATGATGTGAAATACAGTTTCTTCATGAGGACACTGATTCAGGAAAATGAATAGTTGATCATGTGCATTTTTTCACAAGGATCATGAAAATGTGATTATTTTGATTATTTATGGCCATGTGAAGAGGTATTTCAGGATAATTACATTTTCTCCCTTTGAATAAAACAATTAGCATCATCTACTCGTCACGCTTTTGGGCTAGAGGTTTCATGTACTCGGGGAGTACGTTGGAACATCTATGGGGTACTTTATCACGTTTTAGTACCCGAGTATTGTTGGGTACACAACCTAGTGATGAGGTAGGGCCACATGTCATGTGGGCCACACATGCTCCATGTACCAAACTATAAATATTCTACCTCTCATATATTCTTATTTTGGACTTAGATTTTGGAATCTAAGTATCCTATCTTAATGGTTTTTCCATGTAGAATGAGATGGTTCCCTCTATGGTGGTTTTTGAGATACTATGTAATAATTTATGGATTTGACCTCTATTCCAGTGACATTTGAATATTGTAGTGATCAGGTGCTGACATATCAGTGCTTTTCGAGAGGTACCATCCATTAGGGATGGCTAGTGTAGTTACTCAATTCCTTCCAAGTGGAATCCCCCTACCAAGTAGGGTGAGGGTCCATGATGAACAAGAGTATAATCCACTAACACATCAGAGTGTAAGTCCTCTATAACGACTATTAGAGTGTAATTACCCATCCTGATGGGTCTGGTTCCTCTATGAGTACTATGAGAGTGGAATCCCCCTGATACACTAGGGAGTGGGTCCACTAAAACTACTATGAAAGTTGAATCCCGCTGACACACCAGGGTATGGTACCTATACAACAATAAGAGTGGAATACCCCATCAACAAGGGTGTGGGTACTCTACTAGCTACTTCTGAGTGGAATCCCCCTAACACACTTGGGATAGGGTCCTTGATAAACAAGATTGAAATCCCCTGGATTTATCACGGTGTGGTTCCTCTATAATGACCATTAATGTCGAATCCCCCTGACACACTATGGTGTCAGTCCTATACTTTGGGTTTACTCTTTCTAGCTGCAGATCAACTTTCAGACATGATTTGATGTTACTTTAGACTCATGAGTAAGAGGAGTTCTTTCCCCACTGATATGCATCCTTTTTATGCGACCTAAAACCATATGGTCGAGGCAAACCCGCTCAAAGAGGATAGTATCAAGGTGTGGTGATTGATTCCCTTTGACTTGTATGTTTAGGGAAGATGTGAGGTATGTTGGGCATCATTGGTGGTTATATATAGAACTGTTTGATAATATTTTTCATGACTATTATATGACGTAGAGATCCCCTTACTCTATCATTTGGTAGTATCTGACTAAGAATATACATGTATCCTATTTCCGTACCCACTCCTTGGTGTTTTGGTTTCTCTCCTTCTAGGAGAGGCAAATACACATGGTATATGACACATGCTTTCCATGTCTATATTCTCATGGTTGTATGTGTCTACTCTCTTACTATATGCAGTGATGATTTGATGATTATTTTATCATCTTAGCATTTCTATCTCCTTGTGATTCAGATGAGTTCACTTCACTATCTTGTAGGGTTCAGTTGTACTATTTTATTTTATCTTGTTCTATCTACTTATACTCTCTTCAGAACATATTTTTATTCACCCTTGATCCATTAAATAATTCTATAGTTTATTTTAATTCCCAGAAATTTTTGGGATTTTCCCACACTTGGTGTACCCTTGCAGATGACAGACAGGTTTATCAGGACATTAGAGAAGCAAAGGGATCTGAGGTGCTTGGACCACATGTGGTGATCATATGTTAGGATCCATGAGTGGGGTTATCTTAAATATTTTCCTTTTCCCACTTTTTGATGGGTTGTGGCACATTTGTGATTGGGCGAGTATTTTTTTCCACTTTCTCTTTTAGTTTAATTTTCCATACATTTACTATTTAAAGTTTGATGCCTGTTTGGTTTCCTTTTCATTGCATTTTTTACCTTTTTTCTTTTCACTCTACACTTTTTCATTGAGTGGGATGTGTGTGTGTAGGGGTACAAGTGCATAGGAAAATTCCTCCCTGTGTTTGTTATGCCTTTGAAGCTAGTCACCACCCCCTAGCCTATAAGGGTGGGCTTGGGGTTGTTGTAGCTTGAGCCCCAACATGGGCCGAGTCATGCTAGAATTAAACAATTAACATTACTTCTTAACCCTAGTATTCTTAAATATTATTAATTTTATTCAACATATAAGTCTATATAGAATTATTTCAATACTAAAGCATTAATGATCAAGGAAGATGAAACATTTAAAACTTTTTCCTTTCACATATCTTCTTTAATTCTATAATTGTTTTATCCCTATCTAAAACAATCCCCTTATAAAATAAGGTCATATATTCATATTATTTTAAAGTTATTATTCTAATATATATTCATTATAATAAATTGTAATATATATATATTTCAAAATAGTCTATCTTCAAAACCAAGCCCCTTGAAAAAAATTATTTGAAGCTGAAAAGATGGAGAAATATTAATTTCAAGGAAAAAACTCCATTAATATTAAGCAGTGCTACATAGGAAATGTAAGTAATTCTAGTGCCAATACCCAAAATTTCCAAAATTTCCAAGACAATTTTTCCATTCAAAAAATATTACATCATTATATATATATATGTATATTCTCCCTCACCATTTTTGACATGTATCATTAATGGTATGTTAAATTATCTTATGAAGACATTGTTGATTATTATTTACCCTACCAAAATAATGGGTCACTGGAGCCTAAATATGTATATATGATTGTTATTGTGAACCTACATGATAAATATAAACTATTTATAACCCATAAATTATATATCTTCCTCTTTTGATAAAGACTCATTAATGATGGGATTAATATCTACATGGACATTAACAATTCATTATTTATCACAAAATTCATGGTTTGTTTGCTTACCTTTTCCATAATGTTTACATATCTACTTATATTAATTTTTTTATATAGTTAATTTCATTAATGGGAAAAATAAAAATGAAGCAAACCCATGAAAATGAAATTAATGTAAGATAATTCATTTAAATATGTAACCAAACACTTTTATATATAATTAAAGGCTAATAAATAAGTTACAATTATCATAATTGATCAATAATAACATTATTTAATGTAATTTAAAAATATATAATATTTCTAATAAGCAGAGTTTTACTATATAGGAGGTGTAGATGTGATATGAAAAACCAAACTTTGGGTAAGGGGAATTTCTATTAATCCTCAATGAAAATATCTCTTTTTTAGAAATATTCTTTTAAATGGTATATCTATATATTATAGCCCAATTCTCATGATAATTATATTATTGAATTATTCATTTGATTTACATGATTTTTATTGATGATATATAATATTCATTATTAATTCATTCCTTGAAAATTTCATAAATGGTCCCCCAAACATGACTCATTCTTTTAGGTTTATTCCGTCTTAAATTATTTGTTCCCTAATATTCTTATAAAATAACTTGTAATGTTATATTATTTTACATTAACTTTTATTTATTTGAGGATATGAATCTTTTAATTCCTCGTGAAAAATTCATATCCACCTCCATTGATTTTTGTAAAGGTCTTTATATTACAAAAAACTCCTTTATTATTCTTATGTTGTTTCTTATTCCCTGTATGAACAACATTATTACATTCCATCACATAATATCTATAATATTTCATTCCCCTTTTCATATGGGAGACTCCAAGATTATCCATTATTATATTCATTAAATTATCATTATGAAATTAATTCAATTCCCTTGGGTTTATTCCATGTCTATGATTCATATATGTTTCCTCTATTTTGGGTATACATGATAATGATCATTTATAATGTGATGGATGAGACTATAATAATATAATCCTATAATGAATTTTTTAATGTTATATATTTCATAATATTACTATTAGTTAGCATGACGTAATCTTTTCACATGATGTGGTTCTTTTTTCACTCACATGATGTGTGATGAAGCTGCTAGCTTTGTTCACATTCTATGTCTCTGAATGATGCAGTTATCATTATAAAAATTTGTATAATGTTTCATTATTATTAATATTCTCTATTTTATTTAATTTTCATATTAATTTCAATTTCTTAGGATGGTGATATTATTCCTATGATATTTTGATGGTAATTATGCTAACCCTTGAGCTCATAATACTTAATATCCCATATAATCCAAAAAATCATCTCCATAATAGGATTTGAGATCACTATTTTTTATGTATATCATTATGTGATAATATTAAATTAATATTATTTTAAAATAATTTAGGGGGATGATTTGGAAGGTTTTAAATAATGATAAACGTTTTATATATGTTCATGTTGTATAAACATGATTTTTTCGTCAAAAAACCTATTGATTATAGGAGAAAAATTATTATGTAATTTTATCATAGAAATAATCTAATAATATTATATGAATGGTAGGTGTTTATATAGTTTATAGCCTATAAATTTTTACTTAATTTAGGAATTGGTTTAGTAAAATAAACCCTAAGTTAAACATAAGAGTTTGATAAGTTATCACTTAAATAATGATTTACACTTATAAATAGGTTTCTTATCCTGGAATGATTAACATATATTTTCATATAGAATTTTATTTATTCCAAAATGTTGGGAACCAAAATCAATAATTTGAATCTCTAAAAGGTATATATAATATCCACTCAATATAAGATAATTTTTAATTTAATTATATTTCGACACATTCCTTTATTTTTTATATTTTCTTTATGTTTAGTGAATCACCTCCATGATACCTTGATGTATAGTTATCAATAAAAACACCTAGTTTTTTAATCATTACAACCCAAACATTGTAATTTTCCCTAGTATGAATATATTTTAATACTTTTCCTAAGAATCATATAATTCTTCCTTTGGTGTATTTTGATGCTTTTCTAATCACTAACTTGATCTCGTTATATGGACTGCATATCATCTTATAGGAAATGGAATATCTTTCAATATCCTGATCTATATTATTCCCTAAGGAAATAATAAGGAATAATATTAAACCCATATAGAAAATACTTTAAAATTATAGTTATCCATTCCTTATAAAGAAATATATCTAGTTCTATTGATTGAGAAAAATGGATAGAATCAACTTTTAGAAGATTCCTATTATAAGGGAATATACTGACGTATTTCGTAAATAATTTCCTATACCACCCCAGGATCTTGAGTTATTGTTATAAATAAAACTATTATATAGAGACACATATATATCAAATATCCTTTATATGATGTCCCTGATAGAAATAGAGTGCTTAAAAAATAAATTACAATATTATTTGGAAAAAAGGATTATACACCCTAGTGCATCACCTTTGGGAGCACTATTGATCATTTTTGAGAATAAGGATGGCTTAATGAAGATTTTAAATAATTTCCAAGAGTTTTAAATGATCATGATAATGATAAATATACACTTCCATGAATAGATAATTTGTTCAATCATCTTTGAGGAGCAAAATACTCCTAAAAAGTATATCTTTATTATAGATAACATTAGTTTAAGGTAAATCGAGAATATAATAAAAATTTACTCTTTAAAATATTATATGGATACTAATATTTCATGTATATTCTATTTAAAAATACAAAACCCATCTATATTCATAATAATTATTAGTACATTCTTTAGAAAAAACCATGAATTTATTTTAGTGTTTTTATTAACGATATTACAATAAACATTAAGTGAAAATAAGAACATTATGAACATATAATGATTTTTTATACGACAATTATGAAAGAAAAGTAATATTCATTGTTTTCATATTGCAACATTTAGATATATAATGTCACATTCAAGGGTAATTTGATCACAAGAAATGGTATTTCAAAGGATCCTTTCAAGATAAATGAAATTGAAGAATTTCCCAAACCAACAAGTGACACATAGATTTATAGTTTTCTATGATTATTTAATCATTTATTTTACTTTATGAGAAATACCACATTATTTTATATTCAATTAACTAAGATAACATAGATGGGAGAAAAATAATGTTTGGGTAGAATAATGTGAAGTGGGATTTAAAATTTTTGAGAAGTCATTAATTATTACACCTGTACTCACACTATACTCATGTGGAGATGAATTATTTAACATAAATGGACTCTTAATAAAATTATACAGATTTTTAATCTTTAAATATTATAAATTCATAGCTTAATCTTCATGAAAATTCAATATCAATGAACAATAATTCCAGACAGATCACATGGAGTTCATGGTAGTTATCATTTCATTGAATATTTGTAGGAATTTCCCTCATATATTAAAGTGTGATATATATAGCAATGAAAAACTTTTATAGTATATATTAACACTAAAAAATCTAATCATTTGTCTATAAAAATTTCTAGAGTTAATATATGAATATTATTTCCCAATACATTAGTATCCACAAAATAAAAATAAGGTAGTTGAGGCTCTTAGTATAATAAAACCTACAACCATATCCACAATAAGGAGAAATACCATTTTTTATGAAATGAAAAGTATGGATCTAGAAACCATAAATTAATTGAAAAAAATTATACATTTCCAAAATTATTTTCTACTCGCTGATGAATATGAAGATTAAAGTGTTACAAAAGGATAATTTGGAACTACTAAAATGCTGATAGGAAAAAAGGAAGGGATGATTAAATAATTTAACGCTAATAAAAATAGATTAATTTTTTTGTAATAAGACATTTTGTGTCATAAAATCCATATATAATAAAGGAAAAATTGGATGACATGCATATAACTTCATTCAAGATCCTCCTTGGAAGTACAATGATGTAAAAATACCTTTGAGAGGCTTATGGTGGGACAACATGAAGATGTATATTTCTCAATACAATTTAATGAATAGGGTATGTACAAATGTTAATATATAGAATCATAATTCTAAAGGGATAATGAAACAATTACTCATTCCAATATGAAAATGACTGAACATCACCATGGACTATTTTATGGGCCTTCTGAAGACATATGATTTAAAAAACTCAATATAGATTTGGGTGGATCAGCTCACCAAGACTGCTCACATCATCATTATTAAAGAATATTTCTCAATTGATAAACATAACAGTATATATTTAAATTATGTGTTGAAACTACATTGGTAACCACCTTTTATCATATGTAATATGGAATAACGTTTCACCTATATGTTCTATAAGAGACTTCACCATGATCTAAATAATGAATTTAACATCATTGTAGACAATCACCCTCAGGCTAATCATCAATATGAAAAGACCCTTAAACACTTGAAAATATAATGAAATATTTCCTCGTGTATTTAAAAGGAGGATATGATATACATCTTCCCTTGTTTAATTTCCATATAATAATAATTTCCACTTGATTATTTAGATTACCTCATATAAATATATATATGAGGAGAGATAAATAACTCTAATGTGTTGAATGAAGTTGGTGAAAAAAAGTTATTGTGAACCAAAATTATAAAATAGATGACTAAGAGCAGTCAAAACATTT
The DNA here is from genome assembly GCA_963277665.1 of Viscum album. NCBI lineage: Eukaryota > Viridiplantae > Streptophyta > Magnoliopsida > Santalales > Viscaceae > Viscum > Viscum album. The sequence goes on from OY728132.1 coordinate 2,061,191,990, forward strand.
AAAAAAATCAATCAAGCATAGATTCAATGGAAAATATATGCTAATTATTTTAAGAGAGTTGGTGTTTGAAGTTAAGGACTAAGTGTTCTATCAAATATCACCATAGAAGGGAGTATTGAGTTTTGTAAATGATAAATGGATTAATTATAGTAACATTGGACCCTTTAATAGTCTTTTCCTTATAGGATATATAATCTATCAGATAACCCTTCCACCAAACTAGACTCAAGTGCATGACAATAACCATGTACCTTTTATGAATAAGTACATAACTGATCCATTATGTGTACTAAATATAAATGTTGTAAACTAGAGCAAGAATTCTCATATGAGTATAAACCAATAAAGATCTTCGATGAGAGAGGAAATGATCTAAAAAACAACACAATTATCCTTTTGAAAGTAATTTATAAAAACTAAAAGTAAGAAGTGGAAACATTTGGTCCTATGGACGTGATGAGAAAAAAAGTACCATAATTTATTATCAACTGGGGATATGAGAAGAAATTTTGATGAGAATATTTATAAAAATGGGAATAATGCAATGAAAACATTTTTTTAATATAATTTTCTATTTAAATGTATATGGTCATTATATTTAAGAATATGGTATATCAAAAAACACATGCACCACTTAAAAATTTCTGATAAAAGTTTATTTGAAAAATATTGAATTTTACATATCATGAATACATATAAATCTTAAAATTTAAAAAACTATAAAGTAATAATAAAAAAATTAAATTTGAAAATATTAAGGGTTGTTGTTTCCAATAAATACATACCCATGAATAAAAATAGTAAACTAAAATAAAACATTTGATACATGATTGGAATTTTTCAAATGATACAAATTAACATGATTGAAAATTTTGTGAATATTGAAATAATGAAAATATATGAATTTATCTTATAATGATTTGTGTATACTTTTAATAAAGTGTGCTTAAACATAGTATATAAGAATCAATGAAATTTTTGTTAATATTTTGAATATTAAAATTACTAGAGTTGTAAAATTATTTTAAAAATATTAATATATTTTTTGAATAAAAATATCTGAATTATCCCGTGGTGATTTTTTCTGAAAAAAACATCCATTTTTCGGTGAAAACTAATAAATCATTTTTTTAAATATTTCATGTTTTATTTACAAGTATTGAGGTATAACTAATTTATCAAATTATAATATATGTATATAATTATCATAAATAGTTTTAATAATATAAATAATTAATTTAAAAACAATATATATATTATTTCCAACTATCAAAAAAGAACATTTCATAGTATCAAATGATAAAGCATATCATTAAAAATATTTTTTTATTCCCATTAATTTATATAATAAAAAAAATTAGGTTATGGAATGTTATAAAATAATAAAAACTTATAATTGAACTTAATATATTTATTAATTTCATATAATACCACTATTGTATGTTTTACTATTGAAATAATATTTTATTTAATATTTTAACCTAAAAAAATTCATCCATTCAAGTATAATACCTCTTGTCAACAACCATAGAAAATAAATTCCAAAATCATTCAATTTAAAAAATATTTTCCCAAATATCATACATTAGGCCTCTTAGTATTCCTTAATATGTTTTGGAATTATCTCACTCCATTATTTTAATGATTTTTGGCATCTCAAAAGGATCCAACATCATCTGAGAAGTAACACTTTCTCCTTTTTCCCTTTCACTTGTCATTATATATTATTTTATTTTATTGTACACCTCTAAAATAATCATCCTAAAATAATTCATGTAGTATATTAATATTATATTAATTAAATTATGCTACTAAAAAAGCATCACAATCTATTTCGATACATACATACATATATATATATATATATATATATATTCTCTATCTCTTTTTTGACATATCTTGTTAAAGTTAGTTCTTATCCACTTATGAATACATATTAAAGTCTTATTTTCATTGAAATTGTTGATATATAGTGTACAATATATATATATATATATATATATATATATTATTAGGATACTACCTAATAAATATAAACTATCTAAACAGATATATTTTCTCTTGACAAAGCTTTATTATTCATTGGATTACTACCTATAAGGATGTGGTAAACTATTTGCATTTCACTTTCATAATGACTACATATATAAATTTTAATGTATCAAACCAATGAAAGTGAGAGGAATACTAGATAATTCAATCAAACATGTCACCTAAACATTTCAAATCTAATAAAATATTGAAAAATAATTTTTAGTCATTAAAATGAGTCAATAATTGTATTAATTAATGTAACAAACATTTACCTATGTTTTGACAAACATGTGTTTATTATTTTGGAGGTTTGAATATGATCAAACAAATTGGGACCTATGTTGAGGGGCTTCTCTCTCAATCCTCCTCAATAGCATTATATCTTAAGGTAAAATTTTATTTTAAAATATTTCTTAGTATTTTATACACTAATTATCAAAATTATTTTATTAATTTACTCTTCATGTTATTTACATATAATTTCATTATGATATAAATTGTTTATTTTTAAGTCATATAATGAAATTTTTGTAAGCAGGCTCTTAAACACAACTCTTTCTTTTGGATTAATACTCTATATCATTATCGCATCACTATTATTCTACTAAAATCCCAAAAAAATGAATTTTTTTACTTAACATGTTATTTTTACTATGGATATACATGTTTTAATTCATTGGAATAAATTATTAACCACATATTATGACATATTTAATATGGATTTTTTTCGAAAAATAAATTATTGATTATTCTTATATTGTTTCCTTCTCTATGCATGACATGTGATCTTATTTTCCACCATATAATGTCAAAAATAATGTTTTACATTTTTAGGGAATCTTGAAGACTGTCAATTATTATATAAATTTAGAGATCACTAAAAAATTAAAAATTTATCATGTGAATATTTAATGGTTATGATTGATATATGTTTCCATTATATGTGCTGTGCATGATTATGAGCATATTATGATGTTATAGGTGGGAAAAAATATATAACCCTCAAATTGTATTATTAAAGTGTTATGTCAAATTATATTACTATAAAAACATATTTTTTGTTTTTTAAACACGGTTTGGTTGGTTTGGTACACATATGATGATGGAACATTAATGTATCTTTGTTCACATTATATATATAGGGATGATAATGTTTTATTTTTCCATAATATTATGTATTTCATTATTTTTAATGTTCCATATTTTTTATCTCTTTACACTACTACAAAAACCGCATATATCAGTGCCTGAAACGGGTTTTAACAATGATGAAAAATCGTTGTAAAGCTCAACGCTAATATAGGGGGGTCCCTTTTATCAGCATACTGAAAAGTTCTGATAAAGGCCCCTTTTATCAGTGCTAAAAAAGCGCTGATAAAAGACCCCTTCATCATCGCTTTTTTTAGCGCTAATAAAAGTGACCTTTATCAGCACTTTTAAAAAGCGTTTATAAAAGTCAAAAAACTTTAAAAAATAAAATAAAAAAGAATTAAATAATGTGGGGAGAGATTTTAACAGTTCTTGAACCCCCCGTATTTGTGCTAGGAGGTCTCTCATGCATTACCCTTTCCGCGCATCCTCACTCACATGCACCCCTTTTGCTTCCACCCGAACTCGAACTCGCAACCTCCCCCTTTTTTGGTTGTACCTTTACCACCAAGATATTTCATTTTTTTCTCAATTTAATGATATATCTATTTATATATAGAGAGAGAGTTATATTTATTCATATATTGATATAGATTCATATTAATATAAATATATTTATTAATATATTAGTATATATATATTCAATAGTATGTTAATATATATTTATATTTAATTGTTTAAATATATATTTTTAGTTATAATTTTTTATCTGTATAATTATTTGTATATTAGTATATACTTATAATATTAGTTTGAAACACATTTAAGAAATATGTTTTTTAGGTGTGTTTATAATTTAATAAATAAATACATACATACATATATACAACACACACACACAGACACACACACATACACATATATAGTTATGAATAAAGACATATATATGTGTATTTGATAATCCATATATTGTTAAAACAATAATAACTTATAATCTAGAAGCCGGTTTTAACTTCACAACCAGTAAAATTAAAGGAAATTAGACAATCCTCGATATGATATGTGCTACATGGCTAACAGACATTCGGATCAGAATTTATAAATGTTTTAATGTTAAAAAATCGGTGTATCCTAAATAAAAACTCAGTTTTGGAGGCCTTTATGGCATTTTTTTGCATCAAAAAATGTGACTCAAGCTTTACTTTAGTCACAATCTTATAGCTCTCGTCGCATGTTTTGATTTGATATGTTGTAGAGCTCAAACGGACACCTGAATCAAAATTTATGGCCGTTTTAAGTTTGAGTTACATTTTCAACTTATTTTAGTTCTTTTATTAATTGTTTTGATTTTTTGTGTCTTCAAATTGATATTAAATGATTTTTAATTGATAATAATTAGAAAATTATTAATTAAGAATATTTTTTAAAATATTTTAAAGCCATTTTCACTAAATATATTATATATTAAATTTAATAGTCTATTTATACAAATATAAAACATATTTCAAAAATATATATTATATTTATATCAATATAAATATACATATATAACAATAATTTATTTCGCATGATTTTTTTAGAAACATAAAATTAATCACCGGGAGGAAAAATCACTGATAAATCCCCCATTTATCAGTGATACAAAAAAAAAGCAACGATAAAGGGGTCCCCTTTATCAGCTCTAAAAAGCACTGATAGAGGGGGGCCTTTATCAGTGCTTAGAAAAAGTGCTGATAAAGGGGGCCTTTATTAGTGCTTTTTTTAGCGCTGATAAATTCACCCTTTTTTCAGCGCATTTTTTAGCACTGATAAAAGGTTAGCGCTTCCCTTGTGTGTTTTTGTAGTAGTGTTAAAATTACATCTATATTTTTATGATAGTTATCATATTGTTATTATAATAGTACATGCTTTCTAAACCCATTACTTTACTGGTTATGTGGATGGAGAGTGCTCGGAGGATGATATAGGAGGTTTAGTGGAGCAAATCTATAGAAAAATGGTAGTACACACTATATAATGTTAAATAGGGGTTTAACAAATAATGTTGTACTATATTGCATTTATGGATACTCCGTTTATATATTATATGAGGTTACAGACAAAGAATGAAAATATTTCTCACTATAAAATGGGATTTTATGGTGTAAGTAAATTCAAGCGGAGGAACCATGAAAGTCGTGCAACTCCAAACATTTTGGATGTTACACCTTAAATTTTTTTAGATTTTTTTTATGAATCCCATTTGTTTTATGCGGTAAATATGGGATTTTAGCTATAAATGTAGTGTCTTCCAAATTTCTTAAAAGTTGCCTCGCGGGTAATCATACTATCATTCAGCCATTCCTCACTTGGTTTTAGGAGAACCATATTTGGCCTTGGGATGACATCCATCCCATATTCACTTACCATGTTCCTTGTGTTTCTGTGCTTTCTTATTGGTGATCGGGGGTGGGTTCTTCACCTTTTCCCCTTGTTTTCCCTCGTTCTTATTTTGGGGTTTTATTGTGGTGGTGTATCTTTGGTTCAAGATGTGAATGGGTTATTTTGTTGTTGTTCCTTGATGAAATATAGGTTTATCCAAAATTCCATTGTGTGGTGTCTGTTTTTATGTTATTTCTTCCTAACATTGCTGTGGGAAAACAATTAAAATTCTTCTTTGAGGTACATAATCCACATTATCTCCCTTTATTTCTATTGTGTGTGTAGATTTAATGATTTTCCCATATTTGGGAGAATATTAAGGTTATATATAATAATATAATTAATTTCCATTAGAAAAATATATGGGTACATGGGATATATCACATACTTTACCACTTTGATATTTTTTATGATATTGCACGTGCTTATTTTCAATACAGAAAATAATGGTTGTTGGGATCCTTTTTTCACTATAGATGATATGTTATAAGACCCTTGTTGTGTAGTTGTTTGGTCTCACAGTGAGTTAATGACTGCAGAACATATATGGGTCTATATAATTTTTCTCCCATGGAACATGGCTGTTTTAATAATTAATATTCCTAATAAATATATAAAATAATTAAAAAATGAATGAATTACAGAATCTAGGATGTGTTGTGGTGGTGTGAGTTTTTGTTTTTTTTTCTATGTGTCTTGGGATTTTATATGGTGGTGGAAGTGACTAGTTTGACTATGTTGTGTGAGGATATGATGTTATGGTTGGTTGTCATGGAAGTGATGTCATTAGTTATGCAATGTGGTGTAAAGTGGTTATAGTGCACAATAGTTTTTGTGGTGTGCAGTGGTTTTGATGTGTGGTGGGTGATACATGTTGGTGTTGTAGAATTATTTTTAGGAAGGTGTGGTGAGACAATGATTTTTTATATGAGTTGGTCCAGTAGTGTGGTGGATTTGTTGTGTTAGTTTCTCAGTTAGCCATGGAATAATTTGTAATGTGATAAATGAATGAGAATTGGTTGGGATCCATTATGTCTTAAATGGATAAAAAAATTAATTTCAAATGAATGGGATGTGTAAATATGAAATAAGTGGATTGGTAATAAAATTTACCTGAACATGTAATATCTACAAAGTGGTGAAACATGTAATTTAATGTTGTAATATTTGTGTTTGTTTGTGGTGGTGGTGTTGTGTGTGGTATATAGTGGTTGTAGTGGTAATCATGGTTGATGTATAATGAAGTGCTCGTAGTGTGATCTAGTTTAGTTGTTGTTAACCAATAGGTTGGGTAATACTTTTTATCAATATATCTTGTATTTTAATGTTATTTATATATTCCACCAACCCAAGTTGGATTATCATACCTAAACTTAGATGTTCATGGATTCTAGTGTTTTCTCGATCCTCCAGGTTAGTGGTGATACAAATGGATAGCTACACCCTCCTCCCTTCCCTTCTTTTAGTATCATTAATGATAATGGTTGGTGTTGGAGATTTCAAAATAGCATTAGACCACGTATCTTTAGGTGAGATGTGAAGCTATGTCCCAGTTTTTTTCAGTTGAGATGAGATGTGATGAGGATGTGATGTAATGATTCATGTTCTGGGGTCATTTATGGTTGTAGGATGGAAGAATGTTGTTTTTATTTTGTGTTCATGACACCATATTACTCAGATTATGGGGAAATATATAGTCGGATGACCTAAGAGTCTTCAGTTAAGATGAGATTATATGCGATGATAACAGATTCTAGGAAGAGATTCTTGACATTATGAGGGTGGGGTAGTTTGGGAAGCATCACGACCCACATCGTAGATAGATGGTATGAGATGTGATATGTATGGAGGTCAGGGAGTATAATAATTTTGGCATTGCGGTGTTAGAGTGAAAAATCAATGGGGAAGTTGCAATAGGGTGACTTTATTAATATGATCTCAATGATATATTACTGTATTGGATGGGTTATTTTGGTGAGAAAATCATATTTAGTATTGGTTTGGTTAGTTGACCTATCGAGGTTCTTGTTGCTTCTTCTGATTTTTCACTGGTGTAATATTAGTCTCTTCTCACATGTTCACTTGAGACCTTGGATATTACTACTAAGTATACAAATATTCCCACCTAAAGTATATAAACTATTTTTCGAATTTTTTGGAGGACTTTGGGGACTGGGAAAGAAATTCCTATCTTTGGATTTAATATTTTTGAATTGATTTCATCGTACATGTCTTTTTTAATTTTATATAGTGATTTTATTTTTATATGTTGACATTATACATGAATTTGGGGATGGTTTTGGTAAAATTTTAAATTATATGTTGGATATTCTTGGTGTCTTTTTATTATATCTTATGATCATGTTTTATATTATTGGGAAATTCCTCCCATATATGTCATTTTTTATACCATTATTTATTCTTTCCAATCCAATTCCTACTAGAGGTGTGACTCAGAGGTTATTTTCTACCTTCCTTAATTAAGATATCATTTAATGGAGGAGGTCATTAGAGAGTGGTATCAGAGGTATTGGTTGATACATTACATATATTTTGTATTTAATAACTATTAATTTATCATGGGTTTATGGGAGGTTTATTCAAATCTACCTTGGTTCTTGACCGAGGCCAGAGAGACTAGTGAGGAAATGGGATTTTAGGGGCCCATGTAATCCAATGGATTGACTCTAAGCCTTTTCAAATGACCTAGTGATGTGGAAGAATTTTTAGTTTAGAGACCTATGATAGGTACATTAATCATGATTGACTGTGTTCGCTTTTGAATTGGGTTATTTTGGAAATCTAATAAAATAAATTAATTAAATGAATAAAACATTGATGATATTATACAATATAACGATCAGAATGTTATCATTACTTTTTAGAAATGGATCATAATTGTCATATGAAATTATATTAGTCAACTAAATTTTTGAAAAGATTATATGTTTAATAATCGATAGATTGACCTGAGGGAGCTAAACATGGTTTGGAAGAGGTATTTGTGTTCCTTTCATTAGCATTTTTTGGTTAAGTATGAGGGGAGCATCTCAGATCGAGCGAAAATCACTTCATAGAGGAGCATGAGATGAAATTAAATCAAATATGTTTATGGTAATTGTTCTACTTTCCATTGGAAGTTAGTAAATTATGGAATGTTCTCCATCAATGGTTGGCATTGTACTTTGGTGACCAAAATATGGTAGAAGGGTTGTGGCCAGACTTTTAATGGGAGTTCTATTCAGAATTCCTCTTATCAAATACAAAGTAAACTGAAATGAGTCTCACTCCCTGTCAAAGGGGACCAAAAATGTGTTGGATATTTGGATCACATTTAAGGGCCTCTTAAAAATTTCCCCAAATAATTTCAAGATTATAATTCCAGAGTGTGGTATCTGGTTGAGGCTTGGTGCCCAGTGACCAGGTATAAAGTTACTCTATTTATTATCTCTACATGTTTGGAGCTGCATAAGAAAGCATAGGTTATCACATGGATAATTTCTTTGGGAGTTGACCATTAATTGATTGTACAGTAGATCCTCTTATGAATTAGGGATCTAGGTAGTGGGTGTGGGTGTTCATGAAGTTAGGGTTCTAACAAGTGGGGAAGCGACCACGACAGGTCTCTTTCCTTCCATCTAGAGAAAGTGGCTTCTGAGAACAAGATCTTGGACTTACATTTTCATTATATGTATGTAGGAAACATGGTCACTAATTTTATTAGTTATTGGATACCCATGGAGGTCAGTATGAGGTGGGTGTTAAATAACCTTTTTGATAGTAATAGAAATTTTCTCCATGGCAGGTTTAGTAGCACAACCCACCAAAGTTTGTTCAGTAGTAGGGGTTAGATGGTGTTATTATAATGTAGTCTCATGATGGTCCCCATATATAGAAACCCATCCCAGAGTTCTATATTGGAGTCTATAAATAGATATGTATAGGAGTTTGGAATGTTCATTTTCATGCATCAGAGGCCAGAGTTATTGAAGATCCAATGGTTCTTTAAGGTATAATTGGTTTATCAACTATCCTTTTTTCTTTCCTTCTTTGATTTAATAGCCTCACACTCTTTTGTTTCTCTTATATTGGTTATTTGACTTTGAAAAAGATGTTGATAGACTTCAAGCTCACATGGTGTTATCTACAATAATTAGAGGTTAGGACTATTTGTTTGTTTTGTGCTGAGGGTACAGAAACATGATGCCGCATCCCTAGTCAGTGTAAGATTACTTCTTACTATAGATACTTCCATACAATTTTATCCGTGGAATGTATTGGATTTATTCTATTAATGAATGATGTTTCTTTTTCGATAGGATTGTTTCAGTTTTTATTGTGGAGGTCTAGAGAGAGGTGTTTACTAGTGAGTGATCTTACCAAATAGGTTGTATGCATGTAGGGAACTTTTTTCTCAATTGGTGGAGCTATAAGTTGAAGAACAGAAAGAGGATATTATTAAGGTTGTGGAAGAGTTTCTAGATGATTCATTGGATGATTTTATGGCAGTTCCCCTGGAATTGATTCCATGTTGGGTAAGTAGTTTCAAACTAGAATGTCTTAAATTTCGATGCATCACTATCAAATAGAGCATATAGAGTTACATGAATTGAGGTTGTAGGTGGATGATCTAGTGTAGTGGTATTTCCTATGACCTAGTGCATCTCCTTGGGTTTATTCATTTTTGTACATACATATGGTTTATGGTGGTAGGAGGTTTTTTGTAGACTGTTGGATGTTGAATTAGATAACAATCATGAATTGTTACCCACTTCAGAGGATCGATGATCTATTAAACTAGATAAGGGATAATATTAGATTTTGAATAACGGATTGTAGTTGAAACATCACTAGATGAGGAGAAAAGATGTGAATATCCAAGATATGGCCTTTATGCATAGGTATGGGAACAAAAAGTATGTGATAATTCTATTTGGTGTCACAGATTCACAGTCTTGTTCATCGGGCTCATAAACTCAAAATTATGTGAGATATAAGACCGGTTAATTGTCTTAATCATTGATTATATCTTGATAAACATGATTTTAGAGGAGGGGAATACTGATAATATCATATATTTTTGTAGGTGCTTCGGAATAATCAACTATATAGTAAGCCTTCCTTGTGTATGTTCTTGATGGGAGGGGTGTGTTTCCTTGATCATGTGGGGTCTCACCTGGGTGTGGAAGTAGACCTACCAAACATCAGTACAGTTGTTTCTTGAGAAGTACTAAAGAACCCCGAAAAGTTTAATAGTTTCATTACTCTAATAGGCTATAATAGGATGTTTTTCTAGATTTATTCTAATTTAAAACCATACTAACCACATTGAATAAGAAGTACCCTTATTTTATAAGGACTAATCTGTAATAGGTAGTGTATGATTGTGAGAAGTATTGGATGGTCATTGCATTGGATGCATGAGGAGGGTGTGTTGTTTGAGGCTTTTTGTGAGGCATTCTATATGGAGTTGGGATGTGTGTGGATGTACAAGGATAATTGATCACTTATAGGTCTCAGTAGTTTTTTCATCATAATCATTACTATTCTACCCATGATCTAGAGTTGGTGGTAGTTGTTTTTTAATAAATTTGTTGCAGCATGACCTCATTGGTGAGAAATTGGAGGTTTTCATGAACTAATAGAGCATTAAATGTGTTTTCAATTAGAGAGATAGAAATCTAAACTATAATAAGTGGATTTAATTTATTTGGAATTTTTATATTAGATATATTACACACTAGGAAAGGGGAATGTTGAAACTAATGTATTGAGTTGAATGTCTTAAGGATATGTGGTTAGAGAGTCTATATATGTTTGTAAATGGATAGAGGAGCTTATATATATTCATATTTCCATTTGGAAGATAAGGTAAATAAGTTTTATTTGTATGATGGTTGTGGAGTTTTATTTGATGATAATGTTGTATGAGTATTAGCGGGGTGACATAAAGTTAATGGTGATTCATGTTTGTATTGCCCATGGTGATGCTCTTGAGGGATGGTCAGCACTTGCTGTTGTTTTAGATAAGGATGTTTGATTAATTGGTAGTAAATGATTAGGTTCTCTATGGATTTCATACCTCACCCTTGTCAGTGCATTCTAGTGTGTCCAAAATATATTTATCAAGGGTTGAGGAGGAATCTAGGGTTGCTGTGGATTAAATAGTCAGTGGAATATTTTGTGTAAAAGTGTATGGTATTCAAGAAGGTAAAAGTGTATCATCTAATTCCTAGTCAGTTATTATTGTACTTAAATGTTCTTGAGCATAAATAGGAAAAAATATTGATATATTTTGAAACTAGGTTACCCTAGGCTCAGGGAGGTTAGGATGTAGTTTGGGAGATAGTAGACCAACTGATGAATTCATCTCATTTTCTAGAAATATTTTAATCATGTAACGTGGGATTTTTTCAAGGTAGAATGTTCACGTTGTAGTTAGTCTTCATGGGGTACTGAGGAGCATCATCTCTGATCAGAATCCTCATTTTAACTCAAATTTATGGATGGGATTTTAGTATATGTTACATCTCAACTATTCTTTATAACTTCATTCCACCATCAGGTGGATGGGTGAATGGAGAGGACCTTCCAGTCACTAGAGGATATGTTGTGATATTACATCATGGACATTGGTGTATCATGTGTAAGGTACGTACCTTTGGTTTAATATGTATAAAAAATCACTCATCCATTAGAATGTCTCTATTTCAGTTTTTTATGGCAGGTCATCTCATTCTCAATTGTTTTAAATGGTGGTTGGGAAGTTAGCAGTTTTTTCGTCTTGATTTAGTGTAGAGCATAACCGTGATGATATAGTCTGTTAGATAGAGGGTGAGGGAAGGAAAGGACTGCCATAAGGCCTATAGTGATCATAGGTGAGGAAACATAAGATAAAGGATGGATGCTTTGTGTTCTTTATAGTCTCCCATTGATGATGGAAGTAGTGGTTTGATAGGGTGAGTATTATTTCTCACTAATGTGTTTGTCCCATTGAAGTTTTGGGGTGATTTGGAACAGTGGATTATTTGTCAGCACTTGAACCATGACTGGAGAGGATCCATGACGCCTTCATTATGTCTCGTCCTTTTTGATAAATTAATGATGTATTCAGCATCAATGACTAGGGAGAGTTGGATATTGAGTATGAACCGATGTTCATAGAGTGGCCAGTATAGATCTAAGATCATTGATAGAAGTTTTTGTGTAGAATAACCATTTTATTGGTTCGTGTATTGTGAAAGCATGGTATCCTAGAAGAGTTTACTTTCATGTGGGAGACATAGTTGTTTTCCCAGTACATAGGGCTATTTTTATTTTCTCTTTTTCGGGATTAGATTTTCTACGATGTTATAATGTTTGGATTTTACTATTTTTTTGAGATTTTATTTTGTTTAATGTCAGGGTATGTGATTAATATTTTTAGATATGAAGAGGGTATGACCTAAATCCTAATCAATATTGATTATTATATGATGTAATAAAAACCATGTATGTGAGTCAGTTCATCCTAGATCAGATGGTACCTTGATGTGGAGGATGTTATTTCTTGATTCTAATAATCAATGTAGTGTTCTATGTTGGTTTTGATGGGTATTGGATTTGTAATTGTAGAGGATGAGATGAATGTGTCAGTAGTTATAGAAATGAAGTGGTTTTTGACTATTCTAGGATGATGTAGTGTTATTACTGATGATAGGTGATGATATGGTCATAAAATGGGTTTCGTGGATGCTTTAGTTGGGCATGTTTGGTTTGTGGTTTCATTGAGGTATAATGAGTTCCTAGAGAGGTGTCCTATGGGGTGGTTATTTAAACTCATTTCTTTTCTCTATACTTTGTTTTGATTCTTGGGGATGAGAATCATTTGATGTGTATTTAACATATTATTATATGACTTCTCATCTTCTTACATTTCTTGTTTTTCGGAAAGAGAGTTCCTTGAGGATGATATATGAGGTTTCATGTTGGTTAGAGCTCCATAAAAACTATTGTTCGTTTTTTATGTCTTAAAAGAGGTGTTTTTTGCATAAAGGTGAGTTTTGTGAATTTTCTTGTAGCCTGATTTACATATTGTATGTAGTGAGGTAAAAACATGAAAATTTTTCATGTCATAAAATGGGAGTTTATAGTATAAGTTAATTCATTTCAAGTCACCTTGAAAATAATTTCAACTTTCATTCTTTTGGATTTTATACAGTAAAATGGTTCTGTGACATAATTTTGTGAATCCCATGGGTTTTATATCATAAATTTGGGTTTTATACTGTAAAAGTGGTGTATTTAATTTTTTTTATAAGTCTTATTTTGGCTAATTTTTCTACCATTTATTCATTCATCACTTGGTATTGGGAAAACCCAAGGCTAACATGGGAGGCCTTCCATCCTGTCTTCACTCATATTGAACCATGGGTTTGGTTATTTTCTTTAGAGTGATTAGTTTTTAGTTCTACTCTCTTTTCCCTTATTTCCCCCCCATTCAAATTTTTTGGTTTCAATGTGGTGAGGTTTCTATGGATTGGGATGTTTTTTGGTTGTATTATTGATGGTCCTTGATGTAGTGTAGGTTTATCCATCATTACCTTGAGTGTTTGTGGGTTTTAGGTTGTTTCTTATTCTTATAACAGTGCACAAAGAGATATAAAAGATTCTTTATGGCTAGGTGTTCTCATTATCTCTATTTATTTGTGTTATATGTTGAAATAACATGTTTTCCATCATTTTATAAGATAGAAGAGGTCAAACTAATAGGATAATGAATTTGAATATCTAAAAATTATGGGTAAGGGAGAAATTTCAGTATCTATAGCGTTGATATATGTTATTGATTATATTGTGAATTCTTATTTCCAATAATAAATATAACAGCTTTGGGGAGACTTGTTTACACTATATATGATATGTGTTGAGACCCTTACTGTGTTTTTGTTAGATCACACACTGAATAAAAGTCTAATGAACATATATATGGATAATGAATTGGATGAATATTGAACATATTTCATTTGATAATACCCTTGATAATTAAAAATGTAAAATATTAAAATTCCATGAATGAAATATGGAATATGGGATGTATTGTGGTGTTTTGATTTTTTGATTCTTGTGTATCCTTATGTAGTTTGGGATCTTGTGAAATGTTGGAAGGGATCCGTTGGACTTTGTTATGTTTCAAGTAGTTATTAGATGGTCAGTTGGCATAGATTTCAGTGTGGGAAGTTGTGTGATGTACTGTGTAATAGTTGTGGTGTGAATTTTTAGTAATGCAAAGTGGTTGTGGTGCATGGTGGTTGTGATGTCAAGGGTTGAGACATGTTGTTATTATTGTAACATTTTTTGGATGGTGGGGTATGGTGATGAATGTTGGTGTGATTTTTTCTAATGCTGTAATGGTATAGTTGTGTTAGTTTCTATATTATCAATGGAATAATGGGTAATATGGAAAATTAAAGATAATGGTTTGTAATCTGTTATGTGTTAAATGGATAAAATGAATTAACAATAAATGAACAAGTTCTCTAAATATAAATAAAGGGTCTTAGTAATGTTGTTTTGTAGAACTTGTTGGGTCTATTATGTGTTGAAACACTTAATTGAAAGTTGGAATATGCATTGCTCTATAGAGTAGTGTTGTTCTATCTTGTATATAGTGGTTATAATGGTTATGTTGGTTGACGTGTGGTGGAGACATTTGGGTGTGTACTAGTGCAGTTTTTGTGATCCAATTTCTTGAGAATATGTGATGATGCTTGATGTTATCCTGAGATTCTAGACCATGAATGTTTGGGGTAAATAAGAATACCTCCAAAACCACATCAGAGATTTATGGAATGTGATGGGATATGTATGGAAGGGATTTGAGAATAGGAAATTTGACATTCTGGTGTGAGAGAAGAAAATTAGTGGGGCAGCGGTAGTGGGGAACCATACTTTTTATGATATCAAGGTTATATTACTGTATTGGATTAGTTATTTTGTGAGAGGTCTACGGTGATGATGGGATTAGTTAGTTGACCTATTTTAATACTTGTCGGTTCTATTTTTTGTTCAACGGTGTGTTTGCATCCATTTCTTAATCCTTGGATATTATTATTGAGTGTACATGTATTCTCATCCTATGTATATTAATGATTTTCTATGTTTATAGGAGGACTATGAGGACCAATATGGATGTTACTAGCTTTGGTTGGAGTTTTTGTTCAGTTATGGCTGTAGGAATTTTCTTTTGGTATTTTTATTGGAGACTTTTATTATTATATGTCAACATTGTCCATCAATTGGTGGACGGTTTTGGGTTTAATTTTATATTATATGATAGAGTTACAAGGTGATTGTGTACCCTATCTCACAATAATACTTTATATTATAGGTAATTCCTCCCATATGTGAGATATTTATACCCTCGATTCCTATCTCCAAGTAGAGGCCTATAGGAGGTGGGACTTTGGATTCATTCTCTATATTCCTTCATTTCTGTATATTTAGAGGGACGTTCTGTGAAAATTGTGATTTGAAAAATATGGTAGAAACCTAAGGATACTCTCCACGAGAATGATGATGGTGTCAAGGGTTTTTTAAATATCATGGTGATAACCGATTTCTTGGGCTTTTAATGGATCTATTCTGGACACCCGCCCCATACTTCTTGTTCCATGGATGCTTTGGCTTAAATGTAATTATATAGGTAGGATACACGGGGTTGGTATCTCACCATGTCATAATTAAAAAAATATATTCTATACTCATTGTAGAATGACTCTCCATCTTGAGCTTCAACTAGAGAGGTGGCTTTTGGAATGACGATGAAGGTATGTATTCAAATCGGAATTTGATAATTTTTCTTATTTTTTCATGATGTCAATTTTGGTTAGATTTTCTAAAAATTTGACACTAATCATGTGATTGTGTAGGAGGATACTATCTAAGAAAGACTGGAATTGTGTCATCACTCAATTATGGGAGTAGTTCTAATCACAAAGGATCAAAATAAGTAGAATCTAGAGTATATAATTTAAAAATTAGCCATGATAAGAGATTCTTTAGAAAATTAGTGTATTCCAAAAGGGTGCATGTTCTGTCCCCTCTTATTTCTCATGACATACCTAAATTATATGGCATAGGACTTTGGCATGGTTTATTTAAAACCAAGCGATCTAAGAATTTAGGAATGCATCTAAAACCTCAATCCTCTCAAGGTAATGAACTATTCTGTGATATATTGGGTTATATATTTCTTAATTAACTGGATATTTTATCACCCTAAAAATCAGTTTTTTACATTTCCCATGAAATTGGGGATCTTATTAAAAATGATTATATAACTGAATATGAAATCCATAGATACTATGCTAAAGTCTTCAATGAGGTTTATTTAAATTCAACCCTTGATATGAAGATTTTATTATCCACTCAGAATGATGATTTTAATATTTTTGTGGATTAGAAGAATATACCTTCTTTTTTCAAATCTTGTAATGAAATTTTTCATACTAAGAGTACAAGAATGAAGTATATATTTTCCTCAAATTTTCATTCAAAGAACAAGATAAATCTCATTATAAGAGATAAATGATTATACTATGTTAATATATTGTTAATTCATGACTAAAATTCAAAAGAAGAAGAAACATTCTTTAACATGTGATTCTACAAAGTGGGATGATAAGGTGTCTCATAAGAGAATTATTGTGGCCTCAATACCTTCTGTCTTTTAGGGGAAGTACGTTGCTTTAGATAATTATGTTTTATATTGAAATTTTGATGCTAACAAAGGAAAATAATCTACCTTAGAGAGGTAATTTTAAAATTGTTACACTGCATAGATTAACAAATAGTGTATATTTTCTACTTAGAAAGATAATAGTATAAATGGAGGAATTTTTTAAGGATACTAGGTTATATGTGTTCTTCCTAAGGCCTTATGCTATAAAAATATTTTAAAATAAGGTATTTCCAAAAATGTTAATAGGAACTTTATTGGATATAGTTTTAGTTTCTCTAGTAAATGATTTCTTTCATCAACATTAGAAAAATAAAATGGAATCTAGAACTGATACTTGTCCTTCTTTGGTTTCATCTTGTTCTTCTCATGTAAAAATTTTGGGAGATAAACAAAGAATTCTAATGAAAATGGAGATTATAAATGTTCAACCCCTCTATGCAGATTTGAATACTGGGCATGAGAATAAGAGTTTTATATTCATCAATACATAAAAAAGTCCAATGTAATCCAATGTAAAATTGGTAAGTGGGTGGACATTTCATTTATCAATGATAATGTAATGTTTCAAGAATGTAAAACAAGTTATAAAGATAAAGTGTCTCGAAGGAGGAAGATAGAAAAGGATGGACATTCATTTACTCTTATGAAGAAGGTGATTCATTGGAATGACTCTAAGGAACACCCCTGGTCACTAAGACCATTGAGAGAATATACATATTCGATCAGTAATGAATATTAATATGGGTTTTACTATAGTGACACTTATAATGGTAATTCTAATCTTTAATAATTTTGGTTACCTTATTATTGGAATTTGGATTTGTATGGGGGATGGTATTCTATGTATTACCCTTTACATTTTTATACCATGTTCTTATATTTCTTTTCATTAATAGAAGGGAATTATCCCCCGTCCTATTTGAATCATATTCTTATGATATGATGGTGGTGGTTATTATGATCACCCAGAGACTCATATTGATTTATATCTCATATAATCCCATTTTTTCACCTTTACAGGTCATTAAACTCAATATTTATTTGATATATATCCCACAGTGATAACATGTATTAAATGAATTATGAAATACCTTAAGGGATCTATATAAAAGTATCGAAATAATGTTTAATGTTTTATATTTATTCATGTTGTATGGGAATTATTTTCTTAAGAAACTAAACCAATTAATTTTAGTTGTAATGTTATTATTTAGGTTTATCTTAGAATTGATATAATAATTATATATAAAAGATACAGATCTTCATACCTCTATTCAATCCAAGTGACCTAAAGATGTTATAGGACTAATGGTGATTGTTTTGAGAGATCTAAAGTATACTTTATCTAATTCCTCAAAAAAAACACTATGCCCATGTCAAACATAACATGTATTCATTAGTCCAATATTGATAAAAAAATAATAGATATTTCAAACATATTTCCTCATAATTAACAATCATTATCTAAATTAAATTTAATCCTTTATAATTATTAAAATTATGTGTCTATATATACCATGATGTTTTTCATAACTACTTCATAATACATGGCATGAAATAATGGAATCTCTTATTCCCCCCCCATAGACCATATGAATCCCAAATATCTTATAAAAATTAACCATTTAATGTTTCAAATTAAATATTACTTGTTTTTTATGCCCAAATATATTGCACCATAGATTCAATTAATTCCATAAAACCATGTTGTTTCCATAAAAATGATGAAAATCCATAAATATAATGGAATGTTTCTAAATTATTTTCAACTAATAACTGTATTAATCATCATCCCCTATCTTTCAAAAATACATTACAATAAACATAAAATTTTTAATTAACTATATATTATTTTATATTTATAAATTCATTTTATTCTTATTAGGTTGAATTTCTCCCCAAACTCAACCTTTTATCTTCCCCTTTATTCTACAACAACCCATATAAAATAAAATAAAACCTCTAGAATGAATAATAGATAAATCTCAAATTATTTTCATCCAATAAATTTATAATATATTAATTCAAAACAATGATGTAATCAGAAAAACCTTCAAACCATTATATTAGATGACCCTTTAATTATATTCACCCTTAAAAATATTAACTATATTTTAAATGTAAATTCAAGATTATATTTCATGTTGAAAGAAACATGGATCAAAAATACCCATGATATAATACATTATTATATGTCTCCCAATCTCATGTACTCAACTCCATGTGATCATGATTTTTTAGAATATATATAGAATGGATTATTATCCAATGGATCACATTCTCTTTGTGATATTGAATTTGTAGTTCTCATTCATAAAACATTTAACATTATTTGATGTTAACCATACCCTAATTGATCACATGTTAATCATCCTTATGGTAATTAATGTATAATCCCCCTATTCTTGAATTGTGTTTTGAATAGAAACATAATCTCTCTGAGCATATCGATTATAACCTAGAGTATGTGCAATTTCAATCTCTATTGGCCTACTAAAGACCTCAGATGTTAAGGGTCCCAAACACATCCTGTTCACTTGACTAGGATTCCTCTCCCCAAGCACATTACCAACTGGGTCCTCCTAAGAGACTGAGTTGTACTACACAATATTGGCATCCCATAGTTCTTTAATTTTCACATATAAATCAAATTTCAATCATAATAGAAGTAATATATATTAACATAGTGAAAACTGATGATAAGTTATTATAATGAAAAATAAATTCATAACCAAAATTATTTGGAAGGCTTATTAACAAAACATCTATCATATTTTTTATGAAAATCCAACCACATTGTTGTTCAGAATGCTTGGTTCCCTAAACTATGTGTTTGCATTAAACAATGATAAATCAAAAATTTGATATATTAAACATATATATTCTCTTATAAATATTTAATCTGATGAATATATTACTAGAGTCTATCAGCTTCTAGAAACAATATTTGACCCGTAATGTGAGGGATGATTTTATAATCCTAGATCAATGCATTCTTCCATGAAAGATCTTGAAATAAATTAAATGATATTTAATAGTA
This sequence comes from Viscum album, assembly GCA_963277665.1. Taxonomy (NCBI): domain Eukaryota; kingdom Viridiplantae; phylum Streptophyta; class Magnoliopsida; order Santalales; family Viscaceae; genus Viscum; species Viscum album. The sequence continues at coordinate 2,061,212,296 of OY728132.1, forward strand.
ATATATGAAATGTGATATTTTTTCATATACATGTATAAATGTAAAATGAGAGTAATATAATAATATATATTTAAATACCATGTTCTTCTCATCACGATTTCTGTCAATGAAAACCCTCCATTACTTCCTAGGTACCCCATTGGGTACCTTGTCATACATTTTTTGGGCACTAAATAAAGTATCATTGAAAATACCCTTTAATCCCCATTTAAATTATTTCCATTTCTTCCACAGATTTTTCAATGTCCACTTTTGTGCTAGCACATCAGCTACCGAAAATTAGAAAATAATTTGAACTGAGAAATTCATCATGAGTATATTAGAATTTAAAAACCTTAATATCATTAATTACACCATAATATATTAAAATTACCTTTATTATTTAATAAAAACATCATTTTTCAAGAATAAGTCATATGCCTCCAATCATCATACATAATCAGAAGGGTAACCAACTCTACGGCCAGCTAGACTTGAATATGGACAAGTAATCTTGTGTTGTAATCTGTATGGACCCCATAATAGTCAAATGGGAAAAATATCTTTTGGTCAGTCAGATTCTATATATCTTAAATTTTCATATTTTTCCCCATAGTTTCATTGTTTCTACATTTTATGAACAAACAATTAGTATAAAAAGTGAAATAAATTTATTCATGTCAAAATTTGTACCTATTACAATAACCCTCCAATATCCCCACATAGAACTATGTGTGGAACCATGCTCCCTCACTATTTAGGATGCTAAATAGAAATGTGTCAACTGAGTTTCTGATGGGATGATCATAGAGGGTGTGATATATAGTTCAGTGGGGCAAGCATATGGTGTCTCAGATGCTATTGGGAGGGAGACAGATGGATATTTATCTATTGGTGTGTTCGACGGAATAGTATAATGCATCCTCTTGGATTTCCTATCATTTAATAATATAAAATTAAATTCAGAACATATATTTCCAAAAAATTATGTAGAAAAAAATTAGAAATTATAACAGATGAAGAGTACTAACAAACACAATATACAGAACAATGATAAATAATGAAGCATTTGAAATAAGGGTTTCTATTTCTATCTTACCATAACCGGTTGTATAAAATTCTCTTGAGGATACCATCCAAATATTTTTTATATTTATAAAATATCCAAAAATGACATTTAATGTTTTATAGGTCAAAAATGAATCATCAAAGAAGGTTGTGTTCAACATGATGATATATAGTTAAAGAAAACTAATAAAATACATGACTTAAAAGGTAAGTGATGAAATGGTTGATAGGTGGAGTATCATATAAATATGGTCAAATCCAAAAGGATTGTTCCCATGGTTTGATGAGATTTTAGGGACTTGTAGTTAGCTAGTCTATATAGTGTATTCGTAGTGAGAGGTGGTGTTATATGTAACATAGATATAGAACCAGGTCTCACCATGAGAAAACAATGAATACAAAATTTCATACTCCATATTTTTATGTTGTTGGAGTAATATGTAAAATAAATAAATGAATTCCATATATAAGGGGATGTATTTAAAACATATTTTATACATTTCACGATGGATGTAAATCTATATAGGATATTCATATGACCATTAGTGGAAATATAAATTCAGGTATCTCTATTCCATAATTAAAGTGTTGTGTTTTGAGGGGATGAACTGAGTTACAGTTGTTTCAGAAAACTCTACATATAGATTCCTTAGTAATAGAGTTTTTTTATGAGTAAATGTTTATTAGTCCTTCAGGTCATCATGCCCAAGTAATAGAGTAATATATTTTGAGTATATTTTTCCCCTTTTTAGTTCACCATCATTAGTACATTAATTCATAGGTTCATAAAGTCTTAATTTTAATATATTTATTCCATTATCCTATATTCTTTTGATTGGTGTATGTCTTCCTTTGAAGACCATTTCTGTTGGTTTCAAATCATAAAGTGTCATAAGAACCACTTTTTGGTGATCAGCTTTGGTCCAATAATTATGAACATAAACTATTTGCAACACCATAGTCCATGGTCATTGACAATACACTACGATTCAAATTTAGAGCATTATGACCTAGAATATATGCAACCCTGTGGTCCAAGTGTTGTGACCCAAAACTATTTTCAACTTCTTAGTTAGACTATTATGATCATAAACTATAGAAGGTATGAAACATTGAAGGAGAATATGTTTTCAAAATAATAAAAATACCTGAAATTCAGAAGTTCCAGTGTGAATAAATTTATCAAATAAATATATAAAAAGACAAAAGTATTATGGTTAAAAAGACAATCTAAGATTTACATATCAAAATAAAAAGAAAAATAAGTTCCACATTATTTTTCTGTTATTATTATTGTATTTTTATGAAATTATTATAGGAAAAAAATATGAATCCAGTTCTTAGAGGGGGGACATGAGAATATGTGTAAGTGTTCAAAAAAATACTTGATAGAATATTAAAAGAAGAAATATATTTTGTGAGATCACAATAATTTTTATTATATTGAAAATATGAAGTAAAAAATAAACAATGATTAATTAAATATATAGTTCATCCCATGAGGTTGAGAAATATGTAAATTTTTTAGAGAAATACCCAACAAATATGAATTTCAATGAAGTGATGTAAATCATCAATTAAAAAGGTGTATATTCCCAATATCTCTTCATTTGTTTTTTTTCATGAAAAAAATATATTATTATAGTGGAAATATTTATTTTAAGAATAAAAATAAAAATAAAAAACCTTAATAAAGGCACAAGATAGATTTTTTATGTTATAGTACACAATAAATATTATTTTAGTTATTTATTTTGTGTTCTAAAGTAAGTAGAAGAATTAATTTCAAAACAATTCAGGGTTATTTCTATAGAAATGTGTAACAAACAATTATATCTTCCTGAAAATGTTTGATCAACCATTAAATACAATAGTAACTTGTTTTATAAGAGTTTGTATCATATAATTTTGGTTGTTTTAGTGCTTTAAATCTAACAATATAAATTTCTACGTTGATCATGGAACACATAGACATAGAGTGAGATAATTCATGGAACATTAATTAAGAATGTATTGATACTATCCCATATAATATTATTTTATTTCTGTAAAAATAGAAGAGATAATTAAATGAAAAGGCGAAGAAGTGGATAATTTTATTAGCATACCATTTTCTAAGAGGTACTGAAAAAAATATTATGTTGGAGATTATTGTTCCCACTTTGTGTTGTATTTATTTTTAATATGGATCAATGAATATTATTACAAGTGAAATCATGTCAATATAAGTTGATAGAGAATACCATATAAGAAACCTGGAGTTCCCAAATTTATTAATGAATAAAAGAAGTTCTCAAGAAAGTTACAATTATGTATGATTTAATGTTCTTAATTGAATCTTGGAAGATAGTTTCATCCATTATTAATATGAAAAAGAAATGGAGTATGTGTTTAATTCATTTTTAGTATCTATTAGATAAAATTTATGTGCTGAATAAGGTTCTTCCATTAGATATTCTTTGAGTTTCATTAATATCATTGAAAAGTAGTTTGAAGAAGGATTATAATACTTATTGAGACTGATTGTTTATAAATATGGAATATACCTATGAAATGGTTCTAATGATGTCTATGGAATGTTATTAGGTAATTTTGAAATAATTATACTAGTTGATAGGTTCACTATTCAAGTGGAAATGATTATTGATGATGTGGAAGACTATTAAACGGTTTCTGGATGTTGAAGTACCCTACGTTTCGAGATAATGAAGTATTGTATTTATTTTCAATGGATTATCAAAAAGATAATGGTAAATTTTAAAGTAAATATGCATATAGGCATTCTAGAAGTAATTCCATTGAAATTTATTCTTCTAGAAGGTGTAAACATCAGAAACATGAACACTGTAGATGCATATTCTACTACTAGATGTTTACACAGAAGAAGTACTATATTGTTGATCTAAATACTAGAAGGATCATCTCACTAGAAATAAGAAGGATGTAGGAGTAAGTGCATATGATGGATAAAGAATAAATTCATAAAGACTATTCTTACAAGAATCAACCTACATAACTAGTGATTACTGAACTAAAAATCATTTATATAACATGAAAAATTATAAAGGGAATAGGAGAAATTTCTATAATAGTGTCTACATTTTAATGCAAGCATACTATGGGATGAGATGGGTGGTATGGTAAGGGACGGTGAGGTGATGTGTAGTGAGGGACGATGGGGAAAAGAGTGGTGAGGGTTGATGAGGAGTTGTGAGGCCAGGCACAGTGAGGTGAGGTGCGGTGGGGACTAGTGAGAGACAGTGATTGGCACTGACGGGCGGCAATGGGAGGTGATGAGGATAGGGATTTAGGGATTTGGTGGAGTGGGGTTTGGTGGGGTTATGGGTTTCGGGGATCTTGGGGGAGGGGGAAATGCCAGTTTTGTGAACTTATTTAACTATTTAGTGTCATTTTATAAAAAACCATCACAAATTTATTTTAAGAAATAGTGGCAGTTTAATGAACTGCTGCTAAAGGCTCTATTTGGTTTAGTGTCTACCTAATTACCTATAAATTCTTTTTCATATCAACTACCAACTCTAGTTCAATGATCATTATCCCCCCAACTTCAACAAAACTCAAGGGTGATTTGAAATTTCACTCATAAAATATCTAAAATAATACCATTCCAATAGATGAATTAGAATTATTGTTATAAAAAACTCAAAAAGTGACAAATTATCTACCAATGATCGAAAAAAATTCAAAATACCTACAATAAATATAACAACTAGGGAGTGAATAATTTTAATAATATAACTGTTACATCCTTGAAATGGGAGACATTAAATGGGTTCCCCGAGCTGGTTTGCCACATGACCTCAAGTGAATCTCCCTGCATGCCAGAGGTTGCTGACTATCTACGAGGGTCTAATAAGCCATGTGAGGAAACTATACCCTCTTTAACAAAGTAAGTCATAGTAGGAAACAATGAAATAAAGGAATGAACTTTATAACCAAATAACATTCATAAAAAATCAATTCCAAAATAGGGAACATGTCCACAACCACAGAGTAAATTTATCATGTAATGCTCACTATTCCAAAGTGCTGGAAAACCTTAAAAATTTCAAATATATGAGTCTAAAAAATGGGTCCTAACATCATGTCTAATCCTATTTGATTCATATCAGAATTCAAACTCAACTCTCTACCATAGGGACTTTGCTAATTTTTAGACCTTCAAATATGAAATATGCTCATGTAACCAATAGAGGCCCAAGCAGGGTGTAAGTAAAACTTAGTCAGCCAACACCAACACTATCTAAATAATATCTAGTCTAAATAGACAGTGCATGAAAGTACAACATTAATTAAGAGTAATTAATGAATTTTTGGGTGTCATTAGATAAAAATCTTTACTTTAAACCTTACTAAACCTAGTACCAAATTAATTATTTCTCTCTTCCTCATTACTTAATTCATTATCAACATGTGTTCAATGGGTTATGAGTTTACATCATTCACACTATGGTTCAAGGAATTCATAACTATGCATAAGGGAATAATTCAAGTCCTTATATCACTATGTATAAACAGATCATAATAACCACATTATTCTCACCTTGAAGCCTCAGTCTGGGTTGAATTAAATCATTAGGTGAATAAAAATCTATCCCATTCCATAACCTGTGCATTTTTTGGTAAAGTTTGAATCCTCGGTCTAATTCGACTTGTGGGTGTAGAGTCCCTATTTCAATACCCCACTTTACAAATCCATGTGCACATGATTATATATATCTTTTCACCTCCCAAAATATATCATAACCAAACATCACTAATACAAATAAAAATCTTAATCCTAAACAATAAAGATAGAAAAAAAATAGTATCACATAACTGATTAACACTTTTCAATTTACATTACATTGTCATTTATCTCAATTCTGATTTATTATGCCTAAAATAAATATGAATGTTCAGTAATTCCATTACATTAACCCATTTAGTACATTCAACCATTCCACATATTACCTCACTTAACACAGTAATCATTTCTCATTTATTACCCCCCTTGAATTTCATGTAAAATCACAATCCATTTGGAGCATTTACATTAATCCCTATAAAACCATTTAGAAAATTAAACAATCTCCATTTGTTATTCGATTAGAAACTTCCATCTAATAACAAGCCCTGATCCATTCTCGTGTTCCCGTTTACATTTCATAGACCAAATAAACCATTTATTATTCACAATACATACACTACCAACCAATTACCCTTTTCCATTTCATAGCTTATATAATTCATTCTCATCTATCCAAATGACCCCTTATGTCATTATCCAAGTATAGAATCATCTTGAAATATTTATTTTTTAACTCAAATTAATATAACAACATGTTTATTGTCGGCTCTATCATATCACATATAACTGTTAGACTTAACAAGACTATCCCCAATTCCCAGAATCACTAACGCACCCCATGGGTGGCCCTAAATTTGTTTAGTCAGTCTCAATGCATCCAATTGGGATCGTTAGGGGTTCAAATCCCTAATTAAAAACCCAATTTTATAAAATAATACCAAATATACTAAACACACAATAAGAGGGAATCAAATTCAAAACTATGCTAGAACAAATCTACACAATGACTTTGGGATATAACATGTAGACCACCAACATTGAATTTGAGTATGAAAACACTATTAATTATATCATTAGATCCATATTCTAGAAACTATTTAATCATAAAACTTTATTCCCTTAGAAAGAGGGGGTTTTATATCTTGGGAATAAGATGATAGAAACTACATACTATGTCCTAGAAAATAGAAGAAAATGATGTGCTGGACATACCTGGGGCATCGATCCACCACCAACGGTAGTGCAAACGGCCTGAAATCGAAGGGTAATGACACTTGGAAATATTGGGTCATCCAAGTTCTTCACTAGGGTTTAGAGGGATGAAATGGGGGAGAAATATGTTAGGGACATTAGAATCTCGAAGTGGAAATTTGGTAATTTTTTCAACATTAATGGGGTGCACGGTTCACCCACTGGGTTTCAAAACCATGTTTGTACCATACGATACCCACTCTCTAGGGGATGCGAAGCCGAATAGTTACCTAGAAGCTCTGAATGGTTTATAAAATGTGCTTGAACTATGAATAAAGAAATTTTCCAAGGTCTCATGGTTTCCTTGGGAATATCACATGACGTACTTAATCATGTTCTAACTATGAACCTTGTACAGATAAGCCTGATATTTCTTTATTTTAGTGTCTTGAACCCCTAAAATACCCCTGATGCCACTCATACATCTAGATAAAATTTAATTAACTAATTATTAGGGGTTGAAATCAAAATATAAATATGTTATTAACTCTAAGAAAATATGGATCTTATATCCTACCCACCTTATAATGGCTCATCCTCGAGCCACTCTTCCCAAGAATCACTAAACATCCAAGGTAAAATGATCGGGACACTGAGCCCAAGTATCCAACTCCCTTTCCCATGTTACTCCTTGAACATTACCATGATTCTATATATTCAGCCAAAAGGTACAATCATTCCCCCAAAAAACCATCTCATTTCAATCTATAAGATGAAGCTGATACTTCTTAAAGATGCATCACTCTCAAACCACAAATTAACAACTATAATTTCCTTAGGAAGCCTAGGTAAAACTACCAAAAATGACACACAAAGAAACTTTTAAAACAACATCATAAAATTGTGTATTTTACAATAAACATCCCACTTTTCATATCCACTTTTCAACTCATGACCCAAACCACTTGGCACCATTTTACTATGTTTTTAAAACTCAAACAATGACCCAAAATTTGCATCACTCGAATGGGACACATGATCCTTACAACAAAAATTTTCGACTTATATTGAACCATAAATAGATTCCCAATAGTCCCATTCCATAACTAAGAATCTAATACACAACCAAAACACACACTGAACTTAACTACTCAAACCTGATCCAACTCTCACAATCAAGGCTAAACGACAAAACTGGTAGAAACTTGATTCCCTTTAACCCGAAACACATATCATTCCATCAATTGACTAGTCACCACTATCGTTCTCCCCACCACACTCCTTAACTCAAACCTACCACCTTCAATTGATATTCAGTCCCATGAACAAAGAAAGAACACTATAACCCCAACTCAACTTCCAAAAACATACCTGATGCATTCCGAAATCACTACACCCGAACATCCATAAGGACTACACCATTCATTGGCATCCATCTTCACCATTGAAACCACTTGAGAGGACATTATTAAATCATCCATCATATATATAAAAACTTGATCCAATTCATATGTGCCTTCATTTCTAAAAAGAACATTCCACTACTGCATAAAACTATAGGTGGGTCACAACATAATATTTCAATTCCTTTTTCTATATCAGGTCGGACCACCCTCAATTTTATTATCCCAGAACATTCATATTCCACTGTTGGCCTACAACCCCTTTTATCCAAGATGCCTCCACACCTAATGACACTCTATGGTCACCTAATCCCCTATACTAGAGTCCAATCTTGATATACATTAATGTTTTTAACACTAAACCCCCATTATCACACCAACAGTGATTCTAACTCATGCATTTCAGATTCCTATTAGAACCATGCCAAGCCCAAGGACAACGCTTCACTCGACCAACCACCACATCCAAGGACCACCTATACCTCTTCTAAGGAACCCATTGTGAACCTCATTATTTTCTCATTGGTATTATGTTGTCACCACATCATCTCTATGCTATGTTCCATGCATCTAGTGATGACTCATCACTCTACACTATAGGAGTGATGTTTTTATCACTTTCCCAAGAAATTTTCACCAACCATAGTTCAAGATTTGGTTCATAAGATAAACCCCCAAGACTTGGACATAAATGTCTATATTTTCATATATTATAAAAGAAACAATAATCTGATACACATTCCAGAATTTTTTTAACGGTACCCATAACGTTCCTCGACAACCAGTCCATCCAGAGGACCCCACCCAAAAACTGTCGATGGTATGCATCCAATTAGGAAATTACACCTCCAGAATTGCATTAGCATAAACATCATGATATCCCTTATTGAACCAAAACACCTTCATTTAACTTGGTATATATTCATATATTTCTCTGAGACGATGTCAAGATGTTTACCATGATCATCACTAGATAAAAGTATGATAAAAAGTTTTCTAGGAACACTACTGAAACTCATCGAACATTGATTTCACCTCCCACTACAGGATACCATTATCCTCTACAGTTTTTGAGTTTCCTACCTACATGCATCTCATATTCACATAACCACCACCACTAATGAAGGATCTCCAACGAAGACTCACCGCCTCTGCACGGCCATTTTACCACATCCATGAACAAATATTTCATTTATCATTACTTCCACCACACCACTCGAGTTTGGATAGCATGACCCTACCAATTAAAAACAAAAACATAGAAGTCCTCAACACCAATAAAGAACCACAATCTCACACATATCCCCACATACTACATTGGTTTCAAATAGAATTACATTCATATATCTAGATCCTTGTATTTCCCTATCCCAAACATAATCATCACTTATCAATGTGTGCCCTCATCTGGAACTTATTATAGCCCTTAATGTCTCACACGTCATATGAACAAACACTTAAAAAAACATTAGATCACCGAAGATAGGAATCCCCATAGATTTTTTCCATTTCGCACATTCTCACCTGACCATGCCTCCCGGTCCATTAGTCATATCATCCTTAAGGCATTCTCAATCCCTCACCCAACAAATAGTCCATTTGTACAAACAATTCGAAATTTGTGTTCACTCTCACCTTGGGTTTCACAAAAGTATAGAACCACACCTCATCCACTCTTGTATCATTCGCCTAAAAATAATATTGATTCCCCATTAATTGGCATCCTAATAGACGGTTCCAGTATCCAAGTGATACAAGCCTTCAAAACTAGCCTTAAAACAAACTACCAGTATTTAGGTTCCCTTATAAAAGAACTAGGGACCTACCACACCCATTTTTGAAACATGATGTTTCTCACTATGTATCATTTCCACCTATGATGCATCTCACATGCTTCATATTTTGAGACACATGCATCACAAGGATAAACTCCCTTTAGGTCACCCTTTAAATATTCCCATATTATCACCTCATTGTCACAACTTGAGTTATGTCTCCCTAAACAATTGACCTTCCCACATGGCATTCATGTCCAATCCACAACTATCTAAAAAAATATTCTAAATGTTCCTCAAGAACCTAGAGCACTGGAAAATCAACAGACCACTCTAACGAGTGGCTCTTGAGGGTTCAACAATACCAACTTCCCAACCAAGGTTAAGGGTGACAATTCAAAATCCCAATCTCTGGGCCATATACATCAAACTTCCAACACTTTACCACTCATAGTGGATCTCTATTACCCTTTCATACACACTACATTAAAAAAACATTGGTAAAAATTCACTTTAGGTTTCTAACCAAAAATTATCAAACACATACATTGGCACCACATGTCACATAAACCACTCTAGGGTCCAAAACACAACTTGCAAGTTCTCAATCTACCTGGGTCACCGCAACCATTATAAATGACCCGTCACTAATAATGACACAATAAATACACTCATCCTTGATTCAAACGTACATACCTTGTAATTATAACCCACAAGGGTTTCCATTCTCATGTAATTGAGATACATCTCAAAACCATCAACTTCAAATCCCTGTCGACAGAATAAATAAAAAATCCCATTATCTACACATCGACACTCATCATGGTCTCCTGGAATTTATTCAAGGTCATGTCGTAGAGAACTCTCACTAGACAAACCACCCATATAAGGTCCAAATAAGAAACAATAGGAATACTCAATACCGTTATCCACCATAAATTCCATAATTACACATATTTTATAATTAACATCAAAAATTTTATAACCAAAAGGGTCAATCTTTAGGAAGCAATATTTACATAAAATTTCATAAATACCTAATTATTTGGATTAAAATTTCAAATCATTTTCATAAAATAACAACTCCATCTAATTAAAATCGGTGAAGACCACAATGAAGAACACACTACTTTCCATACTCATACAACAATACATATACTATTCCAATAGATGAAATTGCATATCTAATACCATCATCAACCATTCCTATTTTGGTTCATTTTCAACACTGGGTAGTCTAACTATCATAGATACAAGTATTTCATTATACACACACTTTTAAATACAATTTCTCTTTCATAATGAAAATCATTCCACTTTACGCACATTTTTTATTTTTAAAACTTTTCACAACCCATATTCTAACTCATTCACAACCTTCCAAAAATCATAATTATTTAAAATATTACAATCATGATGGAAACATTTCCCATTTAGACACCATTAAATCTTTATAATTTATCACAACAAAGAATTTTAACCTATTTATAGAATTTATTTAAATACACAATTATTCAAACCTTTATTTCACTCTTTCCCTTTACCCATTTGAAACATCCTTATTTGGATCCATTTTCCTAAAAAATTTCAAGAAAGTAAAATGAATCCTACATTCCATGTCCCACACACTCATCCCGTGTGTGCCTACCAAGATGCCTGTCACCTATGTCCCTAGGTTCCTAAAATGATGTCTGAATGCACAACCTCATTTCATTTAGGACATCATAAAAATATGATAAAATGGTCACATCACCCAATATTTTCATAACCCAATGGTGAAATTCCATACAACTGTAACAACACACAATAAATAAACTATATCCACCATGGGTACTTGGGTTCTCCTTTTACATAGGTTTGCTACTCCCATGCACGATCTCATTGCCAAGATAAATACTTCCTCATATCCCATCTACCATTCCCAAATAGAAAGATAGAGAAAAGAACTCCTTTGATACCAATTTGTAACTTCCCTGACCAAGGATCCAATAAACTGGTTCCCCGAGCTGGGTATACATAAGACCATAATCATGCCTCCTTGTATGCCAGAGGTAGCTGACTAGAAGCAATGATAGAATAATCCATTGGGGGAGACTATACCCTCTTTACTAGAGTAAACAAATTAATGTAATAATTAAATAATGGGAAAATTTTGATAACCGAATGACATGAATAATACACCAATTACCAAATAGTGTACACATCCACAACCAAAAATTAATTATGTCATGTCATGATCCCTATGAAAAAGTTCATGAAAAAACCAAAATAAAGACAAATAATTGACTCCCCAAAATGGGCCCAGAATCCCTCTATAGTTCCTCATCCATGCATATCCTCGGTCCAACTCTGCTACCTATAACAAATCCTTTTCCCTTTTCTAACTTTCACACGTGGAATTTTCTTGGGTACCCAATGGATTCCTGAGTACGTTGTGAGTACAACTCAGTATGCCACCACCAACAATGCCTACAAAATATGTAGTCTATCCAGATATTTCATGAAATTACTAAATAAATGAAATGTAATTAAAGAGAGTTTCTTTCCATAAGTTTACAATATTTTCTTTAACCATTACTAATCATAGTAACAAATTCATTCTTAGAATCTTCCACATTACTTAATTCATTATCAACATCTGTTCCAGGGGTTAGGTATTTACATCATTCACAATAGGGTTCAAGGAATTCATCAATATACATAAGGGAATAAGTAATGTCTCTATCTTACAAAGGATAAACACATCACAATAATGAAATTATCCTCACCTTGAAGCCTCATTCTTTGGGGAATGAAAACGTTAGGGGAATTGAACTTCCTCCCCTTTCTTAAACTGTGCATTGTGGTGTGGAGTTTAGAGCCTCTCTCAGACTTGATATATGGTCATATAATCCTCGGGCCAATACCCCACTCTACCAATCCATGTTCACATGGTTATACATATCCTTTCACCTCACATACCATATCACAACCAAAGACCACCAATACAAATAACAATCATAATAAATAATATTATACATTAGAAAAAGTATTATTACATAACCCATTAACACTTTCACATTTCTATTTCATTTACATTTAGCCCAATTCAAAATTACTATGCCTAAACTCAATAATAATATTTACTAATTCCCATACATTAACCCATTTAACATATTCAACCACTCTAGCATTTCATGAAAAATCACAATCCATTTGAAACATTTACATTAACCCCTATTAACACATTTAACATATTAAAAAAATCTTCATTCATAATCCCATTCGACAGTACCATCATATCACAAGCCATGACCCATTCTCTCATTCCCATTTACATGTCTTACCCTAACTAACCCATTTATTATTATTAATCCTTATACTGTCAACAAATTACACATTTTTATTTAATAGATCATATAATCCATTATAAATTATCCAGACTACCCCTTATGCCATTATCCAAGTCTAGAAACATCTAGAATATTCATCATTTAACTCTAATTAAAATAAATATATGTTATTAATGGTATCTATCATATAAAAAAAATTTCTTACTTTTAAATTGTATCCCCAATATTTGGAATCAATGGTACACCCCATGGGAGGCTCTAAATTTGTTTCGTAAACATCAATGCATCCCATGAGGATCATGAGGGGGTAGAATAGACATTTAAACAACCAAGTATACAAAATCATAAAAAATATATTAAACACACAATAAAAGGGAAGCAAAGGCACAACCATGAACGCACAAATCTACACAAAGACTATGGGATATAACTTTTAGACCACCCACCTCAAATCTGATAAGGATCACACTTCTAATCATAGCCTTAGATCCTGATTGAAGCACATTTGGTAGCATAAACATAGAATCCACTAAAAAGAAGGGTTTTTAGTGCTTCTGAAGAAGTTTGTAGAAACTAAAAACCCTAATCCAAAAAAGACAAGAAAATGATGCCCTACACTTACCCAGAGCTTTGATGTGAACCCCACATTGTTCGAAACGATGTAAAATCCAACGAAAATGGCCCTTGGGACGATTGGGTCATCCAATTTCATCACTAGGGTTGTATGAGAAGAAATGGGAGATAATATCGGGTATGAAATTAATATTCCAAAAGTGGAAATTTTGTAAATATTTCAACATTAACGGGGAGCGTGGTTTACCCGAATGGTTTACCTAACATTATGCAAACCATGTGCAAGCCACTATCAAAGGGATGTGAGGCCTCATGGTCACATGGGATGATTTGAACAGTTTATAAACCATACACCAACTGTGAATAAATCAATTATCCATGTTTTCACAATTTTCCGGGGAAGACTACATGGGTTACTTAACTATGCACCAGCTGCGCACCTTGCACAATTTGGCCCGATTTTCCCTCTTTTCATGTCTTGAACATGCAGAACACCCCTAATTCCCCCCATACACCTAGTGAACTTATAATTAATGAATTATAAGGGTTTCAAACCTGAATCTAAACAGCTTCATACCAACGTGAAAATTGGGATCTTTTAACCACCCCACCTTATAAAATCTCATCCTCAATCTGTTGTTCCCAAGAATAACTAAACATACAAGGTAAAAATATTGGGCTACTAATCTTGCATATAAAACTCCCATTCCTAAGTTCCTATTCTAAGATTAACATACTAAAATACATTCATCATTATGGTACAACCTTACCACAAAAAACCATCCCATTTTGATCCACAAGACAAACCAAACTATCCTCAATGACGCATCACCCCCAAACCATTAATCAACAACTTGAATTTCATAAGGAATCTGAGGAAACACTATTGAATATGAAATACAATCAAACATAAAAAATTTCATCATATCATGGAGGAAAATACAATTAGAAACCCACTGGTTTGATCCTCTAAACTATTCATAACCCAAACCACTTGGTTCCATAATAATCTTTTTTCAAAACTCTCATAGTGACCTAGACATAGCATCACCTAAAGGGGACACACTATCCTTCCAACCACATTTTTTTGAATTATGTAGATGCCCAACTCAAGGCCCTATGGTCCCATAACATAACAAATAATCCAAGAGAAAAACAAAATACTCATGGAACTTAACACGTCAAACCTAAGCCAATTCTCACTATCAAGGATGAACCACTAGTACAACACTTAATTGATTACATTTAACCCAAAACACATGTAACACCATCAAACGACCACTTTCCCACTATGTTCCTCTCCACCATACATATTAACTCAACCCTTACTCATTCTAGTGATTGGAACCCCCACTAACAAAGAAAGATAACAGGAACCTCAAATCAACATCCACAACATACATGACACATTCCAAACTCACCACGCCCAAACATTCATAAGGACTTCACCTTGCATTGGAAACCTGATTCACTGTTGAGAACACCTAGAAAGCAATTATTACATCATCAATTCACTATCTAATAACATGAAGTTATTTAAGTTTTCCTTCATTTATGAAAATTTCATTAAACTAAAACTCCAAACCATAGGTATGTCACTACTTACTAGTGATTTCTCTTTTTATGTATTGTGTCAGACCACCACAGATTTGATTGTCCCATACAATTAACCTCCCACCATTTTCATGATACCCATCTTGAAAAATAATCCTTCACACCTAAGGAAACACAATGGACACTCAATCAAACCTAAAAAAGGCCATGATTGATATCTAATGAGGTTTTTAACAATAAACCCCCATTATCAGACTAACATTGATTCTAAATAATGCATTTGGGATTCCCCATAGAACCACCCTAATCATAAGGCCAATGCCTCACTCGACCAACCACCACATCTAAGGACCACCTGAACCACTTATATGGAACCCAATGTGGACCTCGTAGGTTTCAAGTTAGTGTCCGGATGTCACCACATCATCTCCATGCTCTGGTCCACACATCCTAGGATAACTCATCACTCCCCATCATAGGAATTTCATTACCTTCACTTTACATTGTATTTATTACTACAACTATTCAAGCATGGATAATAAAAAGAACCCCCAAAACATGGATGCGGACATATATATTTTCTTAGATTAGCAACAGAACCATCATTTGATACCCATTCCTAGCTTTTTTGAATGACACCCATGACATTCTTTGGCACCCCGTCCATCCTGGGGACCTCACACAAAAACTACCGATGGAGTAAATCTCATTATCTATATCCACTTATAACTTCCCATTAACATAAAATCCATGATCTTTCTCATCCAACAAAAACGTCTTCAAATCACTTGGTGTATAGCCATAACATTCTCGACGTACCAGGGATGATTTCAAGAGGTTGATAATGATCATCACTGGCTAAAAGTATGCTATGAATTTATTATATAAAGATACCAATACTCATCCAAAGCTGATGTCACCTCCAACTATGGGACACCATGATCCTCTAAAGGTTTCAGGATTCCTACTAGCATGTGTATCATCTTCACCTAACCACCACCACTCACGAATGATCGCCAACCAAGACTCACAACCTCTCAATAACCATTCACCCATAGCCATGAACCAGGGTTTCCTTTGGCACTACTAGAACCACACCTCTTGAGTCCTTATCGCACAACCTAGAAAATTAACAAATGAAACATAGTGGTCCTCCGCAACAATCAAGAACAACTGTCTCATGTATATCCCCACTTTCAACATTGGTTACATAGATAATGGCATATGGTTATCCCGATCCTCCTATTCACCCATCCAAAATGGATTCATTCCTTATTAGTGTGTTCCTTTATTTGGACCTTATCATAGAACTCAAGGTCTCCCAATTCATGCGAACACATATTTAATCTAATTGTAGATAACATAAGACAAACATCACCGGTGACAATCCCAATGCTCACTTGCTCACCTGACCTTTCCTCCTGGACCCTCATTCACATAGACCTCAAGGAATTATCAACCCCACACCAAAAAACTAGACCATTTGTACAAAAACTCCCAACCATGTTACCACCCTCACCTATGGTATCAAAAAATCATCAAAACACACAGAATCCACTCTTGTATCATCCACCTAAAAACAACATTGAGGCCCCATTAGTTGACATTTGAACATATAGGTCAGGAATCCAAGCTATACAAACCTTCAAAATTAACTTTACAACCAACTACCAATATTTATGAGCCCTTCAAAAACTACTAAGGAACGACCAAACAAATTACTGAAACATGATGTTACTCACTAGGCATAGATTCCACCTCTGAATAATATCTCATGATTCATATTATGAGACACATGAATCAATGGGATAAAATCCCATGAGGTCACCTTATATTTTTTTTCAGAATATCAAATCATTGTCACAACTCGATTAATATCTCCCAAAACCATTGACCTTACCACTTATCCTCCCATAAAAATTTACACCTATCCAAATCCAAAACATCCACCTATTCCCCATACACAAAAGATCACTATAAAAACAACTGACCACTCTCACGATTCACTCTCAAGGATAAAAAATGCAAACTTCTCAATAGGGGTTAAAGGTAACAAGTCACTAGCCCCTCTCTCCAGGCTATATACATCAAACATCCAAAAATTCACCACTCATAATGTCTCTCCTTCCCAGATTCATATACACTAAATTAAAATTACCTAGATAAAAATTTACATCATATGTCAAACCAAACTGATCACACACATATATTGGCACCACGAGCAAAAGCAACCACTCTAGGGTCCAAAACACCACTTGCGAGGTCTGAATCCACCTGGGTCACCACACCAATTACAAAATACCCATCAATAGTGACACCAAAACCAATACACTCACACCTGATTCCAATTTAGAAACCATGTAATTACAACCCCTAAGGGTTACCATTCTCAAGTTATTGGGCTGAATCTCAAAACCATCAAGGTCAAAACCCTACCAAAATAATAACAACAAAAAATCACTTTAGCCACTCATTAATAATCATCGTGGTGTCCTGAAATATAATAAAGTTGTCCTGATTGGTAACTCTCACTACCCAAACCACCCATATAAGGCCAATATAAGAAACCCTAGGAATACTAAACACCCATATTCACCAAAAATTCTATCATTGACACATATTTTTTAATTAACATCACTATATTGAAACCCCATAGATTCACACTTTAGGACCTTCCATTTACCCAACATATCAAAAATCCATACTTATTTGGATTCATATTTCAAAACATTTTCATCAACAAACAACTCAAGGTTTTTCCAAACAATAAAGACAATAACAAAAAAATACACTAATTTCCATACTCAAACTATTATAAATACACTATTAAAATAAATTTGATCACATATCTAATACCACCCTCAATAATTCATATTACAGGCCATGGTTAACATTGGGTAAGCAAACTATTGTAGATTCAAATTATTCATTCGACACCCTATTTTGAATCTATTAAGACATTCATGTTGAAAATATTTCCCTTTTACACAACTTTATCATTTTTAAAACTCATTACAAACCTTATTATAGCTCATTCACAACCTTTAATATAGAATAATTATTTAACCATTTTACCATCATGATGGAAACCCTTATATTTTTTACACCATTAAAATATTAAAATTTATCACCACCAATAATTTTAACATGTTGATAGTATTTCATTAAAGACAATATTCTTCAACAATTCATTTTCACTCTTTTACATTACCAATATTAATCATCCATATTTGAAGCTATATTATTGAAATTTTCAAAGAAAGTAAAATGCATCCTACCTTCCATGTCCCACACACCCATCTCATGTGTGCCTACCAAGATGGATGTCACATATGTCCCTAGGTTCCTAAAATGATGCATGAATACACAACCTAATTCCATTTAGTCTGTGAGAAAAATATCATAAAATGGTCACATAACCCAACATATACATCACCCCTAGGTGAAATATCATTCAACTACAGTAAAACACAAAACAAAAACAATTCCCACTCTATGTACCTGGGTTTTCCTGCATACATGGGTTAAATACTCCCTTGCATGAGCTCATTTCCATGGCTGACACCTACAAATATACCATCTACCATTCCCAAATAGTAATATAGAGATAATAACTCTTCTAATATATCTTATTTACATCTATTACATGGGAGCCATAAACCAGTGCCCTGACCCGGGTCGTTAAATGACCTCAAGCTAGCCTCCCTATACGCCAGAGGTTTCTGACTAGCTGTGAGGGTCTAATAAGTAATGTGGGGAGACTATACATAATTTAGCAGATCAAGACACAATATGTAACAATGAAATAATGGGAAAATTTGATATCCAATGAACATGCATAATACACCAATTCCCAAACATGGTACAAGTCTGCAACCAAATAGTAAATATGTCATGTCATGCTCACTATGCCAAAGTGTAGAAAAAACAAAAAATAATGAAAAATAGAAGAATCATCAATACAGATCCCAAATCAATATTTGGATCCACATCCATTCATATCACAAGTCCAAATAAACTCCCTAAAATAGGTCATTTTCTATTTTCTTGACCTCTAAACATGAAATCTTCTTAGGCACCCAATGGTGGCCGGATCAGGGTGTGAGGTCAACTAAGTAGGTCACCAAAAATGGTGTCAAAAAATAACCATCCCATATAGATATTGTATGAAAGTACTAAATAAATGATAATTAATTATATATAGTTTGGGTTCCATTAGTTTACAATCTTTACTTCAACCATTACTAACCATAGTACCAAATTAATTATTAAAATCATTCACATTACATAATTTATTATCAATATGTGTTCCATGGGTTTGGAATTTATATCATTCACACTATGGTTTGAGTAATTCATCTTTATGAATAAGGGAATAATCCTATTCCTTATCTCACTAGAGATAAACATATAACAACAACCACATTATCCTCACCTAGAAGACTTAGTCTGGGTGGAATGAAACATTTAGGGGAATTTAATTCCATCCTCTTCCCTAACACATGCATTGTGTCATAGAGTTTAGAGCCTCATTATAACTAGACCCGTGGGTGTAGAATCATAATGTAAATACCCCACTCTAACAATTTATTTGCACGGGACTATACATATCATTTCACCTCACATACCATATCATATCCAAACACTTCCAATACAAATAACAATCATAATCCACAATAATAAACATGGGAATAAATATTAATCTGTAACCCATTACAACTTTTCCATTTACATTACATTGACATTTAGCTCAATTTTCATTACTTATGCCTAAACTATATAATCATATTAACTATTTATCACACATTAACCCATTTAACATATTGAACCATTCCATATGTTAACTCACTTAAATCGTTCACATTTCCCATGTATTAAACCCCCTATGAATTTCGTGTACAATCCCTATACACTTGAATCGTTTACATTAATTATTATTAACCCATTTAGCATATTAAACAATATCTATTCGTTATCCAACTTTACACTTCCTTCGAATCTCAATCCATCAACCATTCTTCTATTCCCATATAAATGTATTAACCCAACTAACACATTTATCATTCACAATCCTTAGACCATCAACCAATTACCCTTTTTCATTACATAGTTGATATAATTCATTAGAATTTACCCAAAGAACCACTTATTCCATTAACCAAGTCTAAAATCATGTATAAGTATTCCTATATTAATTAAAAGTTACATGAAAACATGATAATCATGGGATCTGACATATCACAAACCAATTTTGAGCTTTACAATACTATCCCCAAAGTCTTGAATCATTGGCGTACCCCGTGGGTGACCTTGAATTGGTCTAGTCAACCTCTATGAATCACATAGAGACTGTGAGGGGTTCAAATCCCAATTAAAACAATCAATTTTACCAAATATTACCAAATATATAAAATGAAAATCCAACAGGATTCAAATGCACTACCATACAAGCACAAATCCACACAAAGACTATGGGAAATAAATTGTAGACCACCTACCTCGAATCTAACATTGAACACAGTCTTAATCATAGTCTTAGATCTGGATTCAAGAACATATTGAAGCTTAAACCTATAATAAACTATAATAAGGGGTTTTAGATCTTAATAAGATGTTGGGAGAAATTACAAAAACCTAATACCAAAAATAAAATCAACGATTGTACTAGACTTACTTAGATCTTTGATTTGTAAGAAACATCACTCCAAATAGCATAGAATTGAATGATAATGGCCCTTGGTACGATTGGTTCATATATGTTATTCACTGGGGTTTAAAGGGGGGAAATGGGGTAGAAGATTGGGTAGGAACTCAATAATCCATAAGTAGAAATTTTGAAAAAATTTCAACATTACTGGGGAACACGATTTACCCACACAGTTTAATAAACCATTCACCAAATGTGCTAAATCCACTATCTAATGGTTGTGATGTTGCACGATTACCTAGGAATATCTACATGGTTTATAAACTATGTGATAACCATGTGTAAAGTCAATATCCTAGGTTACACAGTTTCCCTGGGAAGACTGCACGACTTACATAACTTTGTTCCAACCATGTACCTTGCACAGTTTGCACATTTATCATTCTATTCAAGTCCCAAACGCCCAGAAGACCCCAGAGTTCCCACATAAACCATGTGAAAATTTAATTAATGAAATACAAGTGGTTTAAAAAAATATTTAAACAAGTTCTTACCTCCATAAAAATCGAGATCTTACATTAACCATCAATCCATTGCTGTAATTTATTACTATGAAACAATTTAGAGCTAAATAAACACTACAATCCCCTTCATGTGCATAGTTTAAATTTAGGTCTTTGATCTAAAATTATTTTACAAATATACTCAATGAGCCTCACTACCACCTCCATGTAAATACCTATTAGTATTTTGTTTATATCAATTTTCTAATCAATAACAAATGAGCTAAAATTCATCATTATATTAATAAAGACCCAAATGGAATAAACTAATTCATTACATGAAGAAATAAATTCATAAAATTCATATAATATTCCTCCATACACTATGAAACATTCATAGGATATAAAAAATAATTGAACATAATATCCAAATTCTAATTTTTAGCATATAATAAATATAGATATGGATTCAATCACCAGTTTCTTTATCCTAGACGTCCAAAACCAAATCATGAAAGAAGGACACATCTTCTAAATATTAGGATATACTAGAAATGTTGATCTATGTAACTCACACAGTATAATTAATCTTGTTCATTGAGTAATATATAACATTACATGACATAATATCTAGTGTAATATATCCTCTATTTATCTATCAATAAGACCTCAATTATCTAAATGATCTCATTATACTTCTATTTAAAGCTCTCTAAGAAAATGACCTTCAACCTATTGAACCAATGGTGAATGTGACAATATTTTCTATAAAAAATACACCACATAACTCTTCCCGATCTAATTTAAAAATCAAAAATATACTTTCTGGTTTTCATTTTTCATTATATTTAATGAAACATATTTAAAGGTTTTATTACTCAATGCATTACCTATCACATTCTCTATCCCTAAAAATATGAAATATGAAAATCCAAATCCTAGGGAAACATTACACATTTACCTTGAAGAAGATTCAATTAACGTAGTAAGATTATATAATGAAATATCATATAATTAGTGAATAAAAAAATTACTCTAGAAAAAGAATATATCTATTCAATATCATAGAAAACACTAAAATTCCCTACTGAAAATAATGAGTCACATAATTTCTTTCATGAGGATAGAACTATCCAGACACATAAGATATTACTTCTCTTTCCTATATAAACATGCACCTCAATTCATGATGTAAATCATCACAGTAAACATTAAACATACCTCTTCTTCTGATAAATGAATAATATGGGTGTTAGTCAAAATTTTATATTTTCATTTAAAAAAAAAGACATATGAAGTCTAAATAAAATTAAAACTCTTCTCAGTCAATGGTTATAAAAATGTAGAAATCTAAGATAAGTTATATTCAAACCTGAAATAATATTTACCAACACCAATAGCCTTACGCACCTCAAATACATCTTTTATCAATTCTCACGAAACAATAACCTCTTTATATAATGGATCCATGAATACTATTTATTATAAAATAAAATTTCTAAAAAAGTGAATTCACAATATTAAGAATTTAGACTTTGATATCTTCTTGTTTAATGGATGTTGGAGATGTAGTTACAAAACCATTTTCTAATGTTCTTGATACTCTTCATTGGTACCCATTTAAACCATAATATCATCATTTAAACAACCTTGAAATGATTATGATAATTTTTAAACAATCAATGCATCAATACTATGAATACAATAAATGAATTGGTAGCTCTTTTTTTTATTTTACACAAACAAAAAAACCTCATAATAACACCAAAATGTGGAAATATAAATATTTTATTCATTAGAACTCATTTAATGGTTTAAAAATAATAAATATATCATTAAGAACCAATTGAACCCCCTCATATAATCAATAAATCCATCAATACTCAATATAGAATATTAATTCTTCTCAATAACTTGATTCAGCCAATAGAAATTGATACATAACCTAAAACTACAATCATCCTTCTTAAAAACAACACTGAGTCTCCCCATGGAGATACACAAGGGTGAATTAAACCATACTACAGTCCATATTCAATATAAATCAATATATTATAAAGATTAGTGGTAAGTATTCAATAGGGTCCATCGATGTAGTATATGTACCTGAATATTTCTCTAAGAAACTATTAATGATCTACCTCTATGGTAAACTAATAGTCTCCTTAGAGATAACATCAATAAAATACACCAACATTCTCATAAATCCATTCATGTTTAACTCATATGTATAAATCATTAAAAATTCATGATGAGATTAGATTATTTGAGGTATAATACACCAAAACTATTTTTCTTATCTCTTTTTCCAATTTAAACCATTCGATGATATTTATAAATAAAATAAATCACTATTCATTAATTTTAATAAATGAAGAATTACATAGAATACAACCAATATATTCTAACTATGAAATTGTATGGTTTAATATGAAATAATACTAGATTCCACTTAAAATAATTTCTCTTTATAAACAACAATCACTCAGAAATCACTTCAACTAATATTAAAAAATGTTCTATGGATGTATACAACTTGAGTGGTTAATATATAAACTCTATGGGTAACTCTAGTCCTCTTAGTAATCTAAGCAAAATTATTTTTTTGGAATTGATATAATAAAATTAAAAAAATGTTTGGTTTAATAATATGTATATTATTCCTCACACCACCTTGGGTCCCTATAGATTTTTAACTTCCACTACTAGAGTTTTTCCATAAGTAGCACTCCTACCATGTTTTCCTACATTACTCCCACCACCAAAAATATGATCATTCATTTTTTACTGGAGATTGGGGAAATTACTCAATTGACCTTAACCATCACCACATGACCCCAAGTATCTATCTCATTGTTAATAATTTTGTTGATGAAGAGACAAGGGAAGATATTGTAGATGGTATGATAGCCCATCCACAATCACATTTCACTCTATTCCAAGATGACCTCCCTAATATAATGAACTAATATAATACTCATTTCGATCAACTCTATAAGAATAACAGATCATGTTGTTTCAAAAACCCAAGGAAGGTGAAATATATGTTTCTAAGTATCTTGAATAAGTGTAGATAACATAATTATCCAACTGACCTAATATGGTAAGGATCCCTTTCATAACTCCACATTTCATAATGATCTACCATCCGACCTCATGAATTATATCATTAATCTCCAATTTCCTCACAAAAATTGTAGTTTTACTCATTAGGTTAATATATATCCTAAAAGTAGATAGGCTGTCTTGAATTTTATATCATATTCCCCTCTAAAGTGGAGTAAAATCCCTTCCTCTTATAATTGGAAATCTAAGGAATACTAAAACATGAACATGAACTTCACCAAAAATTATTAATCACTAGGTCTTCTCTGTTGGGCAAAAAATATCTCTTTATAAAGATCTAACCAAAGTGTAGTTTTCAAGAACTCATCTCAAAGCTAATCTCAGAACGAACACCACCTGGCCATAGATACATCATAATCATTAAGGTATAATTCCCACCACTATTGATTATCCCCATTAAATAATCTAGTTTCAAATGGGATACAGTGCTCGTCAGCAAATTGAAAGAGATGATGACATATAAATACTTCTACTAACAACTACCCCATGTTTTTTGAAATTTAAGAGTCATGCTTTAGTGTGTTTTATCAATGGGACACCCAAAAGGTTTCTCTTCATGACCCTATTGCAACCATTCCAACCCTATTATTAATAAATATATGTGTTTCTTATTACCTCACTTCCTCTACCTTATTATATTTATGTTGATACCGAATAAATAAAAGTTAAAAAAATATCACAGCCTTAGTAAAATGTTTATATATTTATTTACAGTTCTTTAATGTCAATCTAAAATAATAATTTAATGTATATAGAACACAAAAACATTCCTTGAAACCATATGATGCATTAAATAAAACCTGTAAAACTACCTTACTGATATCTCACAATTCCTCTAATAATGATATAACTATAAGCAATGTTTTTTTAGAATCATCTGGGGCCTCTTCTTCAATAGTCAATTTCCATCAATTACTTCATATACTAGGGTTATGTAATATAATTAACTTAATAACCCTTGAAATACGCACTAGTTTATACTCAAAACTTAATCCTAGAAAACTCACTATGATACCAAAATATTACCTCATGGACCCTATAGGACACTACTTGAACTAAAAATATAATTTTGAGTGACCCCAAAAATAACCACTAATATAACATATGGAGGGAAATAGAACCAATGGTAGAAAGTCTCAATGATGGGAGACATTATCCTTATTTCTATAAACCAAAAATTATATCCACATCATACCAATAACCATCCTGGATATCCAAAATGAAAACATTTAGGGGTATACAACACTTAATAAGGGAATGATCCCCCAATGAAAAATAATAATGCAACACCCATCCTTATAAACCTTCCAAGATTACCATATTTGTAAACAGATCCTGACACTACTATTAACACAATCTTATAAATTTGAAAAACAACAAAGGATAATAAGGTTGTTATACATGTATACCCAATTTATTGATCCTCCAACCTATCTTATACCAAATTTATTTTCATAATAAATCCTCATTGACTAAAATATATAATATTAATAATTTATATAAAATAATCAACGAAAACATAACTAATAGAAAAACATACATTGTATGTCCTCCTCCATATAAACAACATCACTTCCTCAACATCACCGCAACTTTCAAACAACTTTCACTATATATCACTATCCATGCATATTGGGAAGGTATAACTATATGCACAAAACATCCCTCGATTATAGATATAATCACAGATACTAAATATGAGAACTATAAAAAACAAAAAGAAGTAATAGAAATATAATTAGAAAAATAGTAACAAAAAATCTATATCCTAATTTGGGGGAATAATATAACCTAGATAATACATCACATTTCACATAAAGTTACTATCATAGATTAATATATCCCTACATACCACATCACCATCCAATAATGCCACTTTCCCTTAATATCTACATCTTAATTACACTATAAACTTTAGCACATTTCATTTTATAAACATCAATATCTTTTAATTACAGACAAATATATATATATAATCAAAATACCACATAAATAAAACTATGTAACCATAATTCACAACACAAAAGTGATCGCAACCCACTTACTAATATACTATAGAAACCACAAGACCATGGACAACTGCCAAAATATTCCATAGTAGAATTAATATTTCCCTATAATTTGTACCCACCTGAAAACAACGTATCCTCTTTCTTACCTTGGGTTCTAGTATGTTAAAAAATATTATCATAGTTCAACACATCAACCAAAAATATTAGAAAACATGTTTCAAATAATATCTCCCCATAAGGAAATCTTATAAAACATTCATATTCAATTTATTTCATCATTATCTCAAACAACTTCTTATTTTCCTCTTATTCATATCATTAATAAAAGTTGATTACTTCTCCATAATTTACCAATATCCCTATATTTATAATTGATTTTAATTTAATATGAATTAAACTTACACCTTCTATATATATCCCATCAATTACGCTTATTTTTCATTAATTATAGATAAATCATAGAAGTTCCCATGTAGCACATCATCTAAATTATATTAATTCACTAAACAAGTAAAACATAGAATCTATAATACCCAACCACATCAATGATGGAATCCTTAAAATAATGTCAATTAATCTAATACTTCAATTCCTCAATTTCTTATTCATAATAATATACCCAATTTTTTATTCTACCACATGATATAACCTTAAGAGATAATATGAAAAGGAGGGTTCAATAAAGGTATCATAAGGAATAGAAATGAAGTTCCACTTACCCTCTATATAATATTCAATTCAATTTCTTCAATAAATAGAAGATAAATATCTTTATAAATATCACACATGTTACCCTTTGGCATTTCCCATGTTCATGTAGAATATAAAAGATTAAATATAAATTTTCTTGGAAGTTTGAAATATTATAAAAATTAAATCTCAAAAACCAAAGTCGTTATATGTTAAAAACAATGTGTTTTCACCAATCAAGGCTCAATCCAAAAATAGTACATATTTTGTCTTACCTCCATTTATTATACAACCATTAACTAAATTTAATTATCCCTCATATTATCATCAACATAATGTTCTCATATAAACCGTGGTGTGTTACAATCCCCCCATATAAATAAAAAAAGAAACCATGAAATGTATTATTTCTGTTTTCAACAATTTAAATACCTAATATCACATATATATCCACTATAATACATTTTCAACCGAAAACATCAGGGTTTGTTACCAAAATTTATAGTAGAGACACTTCAAACACTTCACATGAACCCCTAATGTTTTTATGACAACCATAACATGAATATACAAACCATGATATGGTTCTTATGTTTTATAGACTAATGAAATCATTATTACCAATATTAAATTTTCTATAAATATTTTAATATATATTATCAACATCAAGACCTAGCCATGATTTTTTATACATCTAATAAAATATGTTTTTTATTTTGAGTTGAATCTCTCATGAAACTAAACATTCAATTTTCTATTTTTGTATCCAACACCTCTAGAGCATGATAAGTAAAATAAGGAAAAAAAATTAGACCTATATATTATACATATATCAAATAAATTATTTCCATTAAAATATATAGAAAAAAAATGTAAAAAAATAATTCAATCACTCAAAATCCAATATATTATCATTGTACTCCAAGGATTTTATAGTTTTTTCTCTACATGACTTAGTGGTAGGAATCTTTTTCATATACATCTTTTAACACACAACGATCTTCTTTTTTATTTCCAATTAAAATTATTTTATGTTCAATAGAATATAATATACATGATATTAATCTAAATTAAACCCTAATATATTTTGTGAGATGTGATATTACAATGAAAGATAATACTTAATACATTATGATAATGTAATATGAAAGAACATATTGAAAATTAAATGAGTAATAAAACAATAAGTAAATATAAATACCAAAAACATGAAATCGACATTCTCTTGGTAATTTAAAACATCATACCTCTGATTATAACTATGGAAATTAGAAAAGAAATTATAAATATAATATAAATTTTGGTAATGAAGTAAATGAATTGGATTAATTATTTTAGAGGTGCATATAATTCTACAAATATGAATTCAAAATGATCATTATATGTATGGTTGTTAGAAATATGGTCATTGGATATATTACTATGTGTCATATAGTCATTATATATAACTGTATTCAATAAATATATTTTAGTTATATATTTGTTAATAATAAATTAAAAATAACAAAATTCATATAGAATGAACATTTATATACTGAAATGAAACCAAAATTAATTACAATACATTATTATAGAAATATATTTTATTATTAGTTTCATATTATCATTATATATTAAATGATTTAATGCATTTATAAAATTGAAAGAAATTTTTGAATAATGAATTTATAAAATTTGATGTTTATATGATAAAAATTATTGGTATGCGATTAAAATAAATTAATGTTAAAAAGCAAATTTTTAAGAGAGTCACTTTTTCTACAGGTTGGGAATTTTTATGTTTATAAATTAAATGTATCGTAATTTATAAAGTATTTATGTAAAATAATTTTTATATATATATGTGTATATATTAAAATGAAATGACATCCTTCTAATTATTATTACATGTTTTGGAATTCGAATAAAACATATTTTATTCTTAAACATACCTTCTTATATAAAAGGTTCTTTATGTGTTATATGTTCTTACATTAAAATTAATTTTTATGAAATTTTAAAACCTAATAAAATAAAATGGAATCCATATTTGGAATCAGAATGTATAAATAAGTTAATAGGGTCAATTTTATTTTTATGCTTAAAATGAAGTTAAAAAGGTAAAAATTATGTTACTACTATAAAGGTAACATGTGTTAAAATGGCTTAAATAAGGGTTAAAGACATAAAATATAAAAAAATATTCTAACGAGTCTATTTTGGAATTAATAACTTCCACATAGCTTATCTAAAACCTTTTACACTTTATATCCTCTTTCCATGAGAAATTGAAGCCCTTATTCACTATGGAATTTGAAATTTCGAAAATGCCACTCAACATCACTTATAAATAGACCGCTACTATAACCACATAAAATATAAACTTTAATTTGTTTTCCTCTTTAATAATAACTAAAATTATATCTATAAAATTCCATTATAATGATTGGTAACCTTTGATTAGTATAAGGAGTCCCAACTCCTTCATTTCCACGTTGATCTCTAAAATAATATGCTTGTCTTCTATATTACTATTAGACAGTCCCTATTCAGTTTTGTTTATATTTTTCAACCACCTATTCTTGAATATGATTTATAAATTTAATAATACAATTTTATAACTAATATTATATTTTAAAGGTGGTTTTATAGATTCACTATAACATCTCCTTATTCATTTATTTATTATAATTATTTTTTATTGAGTTTTGGTCTACACATACATAAACGATGTCACATTTGTTATATTATGAATGATTAATATAACATAGATTCTATTAATATGATGTAAAAATGAATAATAGAATATTTTTTCATAAATACTTAATGGTAATATATATATATATATATATATATTTAGTAATTAAAAAAATCATTTTTATTAAATCAGATTTCTTTAAAAAGTACAGTTTACCTATTCATTATTAAATTTCACCATAACTGTTAAAAAAACAATTTTAATTAAGAAAAATATCAAAAAAACATATGTAACCTCTTTGGAAATTTATTATGTTATGAACACTTGATAAATTATTGGGGACTAAAACAACCACAATGAAGCTTGCACAAAAAAAATAGGAGAACTAACACCCATATATTACTTTTAACATTGAATAATTAATAAGTGAGTAATAATAAATTATAATTGAATGGTATAAATTAAAATAAACTAAAATATATTTTTAATATATTTAAATAATTAAGCCAAATTTATTACAAATATGGTTAGAGAACACCTGAGAAATTAAGAATTCAAGGTAAGTGGTTTTATTGACAAAATCTATTTTTATTTATTCATGTTCTATTCACTTTGAATAAATTTTATAAAATCATTTATATTATTCCATTTATATATTTCATATTGTATTTTCACTTTTTCTCTATAGATATTAAATTTTTCAAATTAATATTCTTTAATATATTTATTTCTTCATAAAAATATGGCATTATTTGGAAAAATTATCATCCTCTCCATTATCTCTTTCTCATTTATAAATTTATTATTTCTTAACATTAATTTTCCCATTCCTATTTTAAAATATATATTTATTCTTTTATTTAATATTTATATTTGACATTTTCTCTTTAAAAATAAATTTTTATAACTATTTTATTGATGTAATTTTTCTCAAAAACTACTCAAAAACATAAATGGAATTTCCATTCACTTAGGTATATTTTCTATATTTCACTTATCATTTAAATATATAAACTTTTTCAGTTTAAAATATTTTATTATTTAATATTCCTTTTAAAATATTTAAATAAAAATTATTCTTTTCACTTTATTGAAAATTATTTTTAAATGTGACTTGTAACTTCATCATTTTATTATAATGTTGAATTTTTTTATCAACCCATCCAATTCTTGATTTAATTTAATTTGAAAACGTTAAATATTTTCGTGTAAAACATTTATTTCCAATTGTTTTTATAATAAGATGGATGATTTATTTTATATGGAACTCATGTGAATATTTTATCATTATTTGATGAGTGGATCTGATATAACCCTCAAATTCATTAGGTAAAAATTATATCTCATTGTATAATTATGTTATCTATGTATGTAATGATTATAATAATTTTCACAACTCTATGCATGGGCTCAATTACTTTGAGATATATTCAAAATGTCCAGTTTCAACCTAATTATGTCTATATATATGCACATATCTATGTGTAAATGTAATTATAATTAGATATGTAAAAGCATCTATATGTCGACTTAATTATGTGTAGATATATTCACAACCCTACGTGTGGACCAAATTTTGTTTAAATATGTTCAAAACCATATACATGAACATAATTTCATTTATCTATATTTAAAACTCTATGTGTATAATTAATTGTGTTTAAATTTTTTAAAAATACTATGGGTGGACCAATTGTGTTTATCTGTTTAAAAATTTATGGTTTACCTATGCTTGTTCTTGTTCCACATTCTTATTTTATACTCCATGGATTATGATTATTTTCAGATGTTTTTATATTCTTACCACAATGTATATGTTATTAAAATATTAGTATCCTTTTCATTTTATATGTATTTGTATAATTACTTATAGAAAACTATTATGATACCATGTTTTTTATGATCATAAATTTCTCTGATGTTTATGTTATCTCACATACTTCTGACCAAACACATTTTGATTCATTGATATTATTTTTCATTACATGGATTTTGATTTCTCAACTTATTATTTTTCCCATTCCCCTATAGAATAAAATAAATGAATATGTTTAGGTGGAAGTCCTGTGAGGTGAATTTTGTGGGAGATATGAGTGAAATAAAATAAAATGATATATTTTTTAGCTATTATCCAATGAAACTAAACATTTGGGTTATGAAATTGTCTATTTATTTTCACGATGTAGTGTCAAAATAAAAAAAAATCAACAAATCTATTAACCCGGAATGGGTACCTTCAATGTTTAATTTATATAATATATAAGTGATCTCCAAATTAAGGATTGATTAATGTAGTTGTCACGAAAACCCATATTTATAGAGGCATCCCATTTTTCATTTTAAATAAATTATAAAAACATATTGAAAATAAATATTTTTCATCCTTTAACTCATTCAAATATTCTTTTTTCATATCTTAGGGAACGAAAAAAAGGTTATATCAAATTATTAGTATTGATTATGTATATGAGAATATATAATGAGTAAAAAAGGAATAATCAATATGGTAAAGTAGATAACTAAAAATACATGTCAATAAATCAATAACATGATCATGTAATTAATCCATGCATAATATTAGTACAGTAATTTCATGGATAATAATAATTAAATTCTAAATAAATTAAATCCATAATATTGAAAATTATGGTCTCAAAAATCATGATAACTTTACTAACAAGGCCTTTTACAAAGACAATTTAACCGATGGGTAGGTATACACCAAAAACCCATATACTAAGTTTGGCCAACTGTGTTTCCCATGAGTCCTATTGATACAACAAGTGGATATATAAAACTAGGCCCCACCCATAACATCATTTTTTATTCATTACTCTCATACTGAATTATCAAATAAATTCATAAATAATATGCCTAATATTGAAATATCTTTATTGATCAATGGATATAAAAAATCAGGAGTTCTCTAGTCAATCAAATAACAGTCATAATAAAATACGATAAGTTTAAATGGTATAAGGTTTAGTAAATAATGACATCCATCATATAAAGAATAAATATATTTAAGATATAATTAATTCTCAATGATAATTGATCATAATAAAATAATTGCTTCAAGATTTTGTTATTAACCGAAAAAATAATTCAATAGAAATATAGGTTTTATAATAAATTCTTGTAATTTTAGGAATATAATAAAATGGAACGGAAATATTATAAAGAAAATTATTAAATATTTTTATTTTCAAAACTATTTAAAACATTTAGGTGAAGATAAATATAATAAAATGGTTATAGTGTCATAAAAATCTATTAACACTGTATAGGTTAAAAAGAAACATTCATTTTGACATTTTGTAAAGAAATATGAAAATAAAAATTGAAGCATAGAAATATTCCTTTCAAAAAAATTTAAATTTCAAGGATAAAAAAATTCATATTAAATCACATGACTATATAAAAATTAATTTGTAAAACTCATTTGAGAAAATATGGACACAAAAAAAAAATAAACCAAAAAAATCAAATTTTAATTGAAAAATTTATTTGTTTTAGTGAAAATAGATTATAATATGGAATAAAACATGTAAAATCCTTAAATACCTAAAGGATAAAAAATTATGGATTTTATGAAGCATTAATTATAAGATTGCTACAATGAAAATAAGAGCAATCATAAAAAAATGATATTGTAAAATAAATTCTTCCATATTTAGAGATATTTAAATTATAACCCCTTGAAAATGTAAAGCTAAATTGAAATTTTATTAATCATTAAAAAATATATAATCATGTTAAATACCTAATTCTTTGATTATATAATCCATATAAAAACATGTGTATAATTTCAAATACATCTCAATGGAGTGAAAATTGAGATGAAACCTCACATAACACTTCCCTTAGTTGAAAATAATTTAAACAACTTTTTAATTTTTTTTACAAAATTTATATTTATAACATAACCATATTCATATTTATAATATCATATTTGATCATATTTTAATATTTTATCACCTATTCATCGATGATATTTCATTATTACTATTGGTTTGGGTGTTAACTTATTCGTTTTCTCTTACAAGTTTTATCATGAAAATAATGGTTCACATTTATCTGATATAGTTTCATCATATAAAAAATGATACTGATTTTATAAATGTCATATTTTTTCATTATATATATTTTAATAATCATCCGTGAAAGGTGGACATCGAAAATGAACATCATCTCATTGTGGAGACGGTAAGTCATATGTATGCATGAGTGATTCTATCACTTTTAAATGGGTGAAAGGTAAGGAATTAGAAGATATATTATATCTATATATTCAATATTATTTCATAAATATAATATATATTCATTATTTCATTCATTATTACTGTCCATGATAGGCGGTGAGAAAAACAATTACATTAATTCGTAAGGTGGTAGTCTCTCGAGCACATGAGCGATGGTTTTATTTCCAATTTGATGGAAAAGGTTATGGATAAATATTATTCCATAAAAATAATTAAATATAAGTACATGTTACATATTTGTGTTATTATATTGTTGTTTTTATTTCATAATTGATGGCGGTAAAGGAGGAACTAAAGAAAGAAATAGCTTTGTTAAGATGATTACCTTCTAATACAGAAACCTCCTTCAGATCTCTTATTAAGGACCCAATGGATTTCATTTTTGGAATCAAATAACCTCTATAACATGGATAATTATGTTTGGGATATATATTTTTAGGTTTAGGTCAATTTAAATGGATCAAGAGTTGTGAGGAAGTGAGGGGATGTGGTGACCTTTTATAGGTGAGGTGAGTGGAACACTTGTAATTTTTTTTGGTTTTAAGACACTATTAAGTCACTCTTTTGGATAAAGGGATGAAAAAGAAGTCATATTTTAAAGTTTAAGGTAGAAATACAGTCATAAAATTATTTTTAATAATGTATTTAGGTCATTTTAACCCTCATCTTTTTAGGTTAACCCCTTGGGAAACCCATTTTGGCCTTAACAATGGTAATAAATTTTTTCAATTTTTACAATTCAATATGACCAAAAGTTATTTTAAACGTATTACCTCACATGTTGTATTATTATTCAAAATATGTAATCTATTTTATTAAATTAAAATTATATAAGTAACTTAATTTAATTTAATAATAAACCAAAAAAATTTAATAAAAGCGCATTTTTAATAAATTTATTCACGCAAAATACGATCTTAAATTAATTTTATAACAAGTAATACTAAATATATGGATTTAAAATAATTTTTTTAAATATATAATCTTAAAATTTGATCCAAATAATTCATTATTAGAGCTTCTTTAAATTAATCAAAAAGTAAAAACATTTTTCACTTCAAAAAATTTTAATGAACAATACGGTTTTTACTTCCAAATGACCTTGAATTTATTTCTAAAAAATGGATAATAAATACATGGTTAATCACACAAATAATGAAAAAATATTTTAAATAAATGTTTGGATGGTTAAATATTAAATTTCCAATCGCTCATAAAAGCTCAATTCTGTGGTAAAATTTAAAAAATTCATTCTAGGTTTATTTTGACCATGTAAGTTTTAAATCAATATCCATTCTCTAAAATCAGATTTTTTGTTCCATGGCATGTTAAAATATGAATTTAATTATAGTTTTAATAAAATAAAACTTATTACTTACAATAATTAATATTCAGGTGTCATATTCTTTTCACCTTCAAAATTTTCATCATTTAAATTTTCTTGGATATTATTTTATAAAAACTTATGTAGGTTATTATATATTACATCCTTAGGATTACACATTGGTTCCTAAATTTTACCATTTTCATAAAGTACCTATACAAGTAGATTTTATTGATTTCAATACACTTTTACTCTATTGTAAATAATATGGATATACTCTTAATGGTAAGATAAATCATGTTTCAATTCAATTTCTTCAGATTTCAGAACATGTGTTGGGTCTGAAATACATATCCATAACATTGAGATATGAAATAAATCATTAACTATAGTGAGTCTCAAGGGATTTTACAAATGGTAATCCACAACACCAATATTTTACAAAATTTTAAAATGTCACATGTAATTGGGTCTTAGTTTCCCTTTCATACTAAAACTTAAAACACCCTTCTAGGGTGATACATCCAATCCAAAATAATGTCCCACATGAAAATCCAAGTCATTCCATCTATTATATGAAATTACCATGTTTTCTTTTTTTGAGAAACAGTAATATAATTATGAATATTATTGACCTCTTTTGTTGTCTTCTCCATAATGTTTGGGACTACATGATTCATTTCACCAAATTCATCACCAAAAATTAGATTAGAAGATAAATAAAAAGGAAAATTAAGAATATACCAATGGTGAATACTTATCCCACATACCATGAAATCCAAGTGAGAATAACCTAAACATGTCCACTATTATTTGAATAGTCTTTTTGGATTGTCCAACTATTTGAATATGATAGGTGGTGATCAAATAAAACTCTGTATCAAGAGCCTTCTAAAGAATTTTCTACAATTTTGACTTAAATCGTGGATCATGATAAGACACAACGAAAATATGTTTTCTATGATGTCCTATAAATTCATTAAAATAAAATTATTTAAGGAACTCAAGAGTTAAATATTCTTCTATTGAATGTAAATGTTCATATTTATTAAGGTGATCAACAATAACCCAAATGTAATCATTATTTCTATGAATATATAGTAATCTAGTGACAAATTCAATAATAATTCCATCCCATTTTCACAAAAGAAAAGGCAGAGGTTTCATGATTCATCTAGAATGTCATTTCACAGCCTTACATTTTTGAAAACCCAATAATCTTGATACATAATAAACAAAAATACCACTTTATATTATCAGAACAAAAATTTTACATCAAATCCC
This sequence comes from Viscum album, assembly GCA_963277665.1. Classification (NCBI taxonomy): domain Eukaryota; kingdom Viridiplantae; phylum Streptophyta; class Magnoliopsida; order Santalales; family Viscaceae; genus Viscum; species Viscum album. The sequence goes on from OY728132.1 coordinate 2,061,249,287, forward strand.
TATATTTTTTAGTGCTACCAGAGTGTATTGATAAATTAAATCTATGATTATCATCTAATAATTCAATTTTTATCCCAGGTCAAGATGGAACACATAAACTCTTTTGAAATTTTATAATTTTTTCTTTATATATGATGTCTTCAAATTTCCCATCATTCTTGGTTTTAATTATCTTTTAATAATTCAAATCATTAGGAAACAAACTTTTTATATTTTCCAACAAATATTGTTTGTAAATCATTAGATAAAGGAGTTATGTTTACCCTTACTGAAAAATATCCATATTCACATTTACAAAATCCATGAATATTGGATCACTGTCAAATTTCATTTTTAGCCGAACTGCATGATCATTCCCACTCAATGAACATGATAACATATTTGAATTCACTTGGTGATTTTTTATTGAGAAATCACAATCCTTAAGTAGCCAAATCCGTCTCGTTCTCCTTTTGTTTAGATCTTTATATGAAATGTTGGGTTTTATAATCTTTGGATATATGAGTACCTCATAAAATTGACCATATATATAATGTTTCCATATCATTAGAGAAAATATTGTGGCCACCAACTAATGATCATGGGTCTAATAGTTCTATTCACAAATATTTAACTTGCATGATACATAAGAAAATTTATTTATCATTATTTATAAGGACACAACCAAGTATCTTCTTTGAGAAATCACAATATATCTCAAATCCATAATTAGCTAATGGTATATTCAAAAAAATCTTTTACAAGTATCCTATTTTAATTATTCAAAACATTATTCACATTCATTTTTCTATGTGAACTCAATCCATTTATATGGAACCTTGGTTAATAAGTAATCCAATTTAGAATTTTTTTTGAACAAATCATCTATAGTCACCTAACAAACTAATGATACTATGTTCCTAAATTATTTTTGTTAGTGTAGAACATTATTTAACTAACATTCTCTTCATAGGATCTACAGAGATTACATCCTTGGAGAAAATATTGAAAATAAATGAAACCTTATGAATCCAGAATACACACTTGATAAATTTATCATATAACTCCTTTACTATAGTAGTTATATGCATGATACAAAAGTTATACTCATGCTCCTCATATATTTTAGTGTACAAAAAGGTATCATCAGAAACTAACTAATAAAATGATCAAGACATTCATTGAATAATCTATTCATTAGTTCCATAAAAACTAACAGTTATTATTCAATACAAAAGGAATTACTATAAAATCTTGACATATATACCTCATAAGAAAATATTATCCTCTAGATATCATCCTACTTTTCCTAAAATTTATGATTCCTAGAATGAAGGATCATTTTTGAAAAAAATTACCATTTTGAATTTGATCGAATATGTCATCAATATGAGGAAGATGAAGCTTATTCATTATTGTAATAGCATATATTTATCTTTTATCTATTTAGATCCTCATAGATCCAAATTCTTCCTAATGAGAAGAATATGGATTCCCCATGGTGATACACTAGGTTGTGTAAATATCTTATCATGAAACTCCACTAGTTTTTTATTCAACTCCAATAATTCCGCAATGTATATTCTATTGATGTTATTGGATAATTATATTTCAATATTAATTAAATCAACAGAAAATTAAACTTTATGCCCTGGTGGGTATCCAGGTAATTCCTCAAGAAATATATAAATTTATTCCTTCAAAATTTGTATATCCTCAATTTGAAGATTATTTTTTTCATTTGTAGATTACTTATTATCTTCTTCTCCAAAAAATCATTTATAAGAGCTAATTTTGGTGGATATTAACATCCCCCATATGAGGAATCCTCCCCATTAATCATAAGGGATCTCACATATTCATCATGAATCATAATTTTCTTCTCCTTACATTAACATTTTGAATTATATTTTGAAAATGATTAAATATCAAGGGTTATAACAAATTCATTCATTGGTATAATAGTAAATACATCAAATATGTAAAATTTATGGGTCAAAATGGGATCTGACTAGAAAATCCATGTTGCAGTGAGATTCCCACCAGGAGTCTTGACTGAAAAGTATCTTATTATGGTTCTATAGAAATATATAATTCACTATGAAATCATGAATGAAATAAAATAGAGTGAATATCCATAATAAAATAAATAATTTATTATTTTTTATTCTATTTTTAAAGTACCTACCACCACATATTTAAGAAATTTAACCTCAGATGTAAGTGATCACATTACTTCCCCTTATCCTATTTTCGTCTTTTGTGGTATTCCCCCTCAATGCTTGGGAAAATGGTTTGAATAGTGTCCCATTTTATCACAGTTGAAGTAATGAATAATATTGGTGACTTCATTCCCATTAAATTTATTAGCTTGATAACCCTTGTCTCTACACTTGCAACAGACTCTCATTCCCTTCAAGCATCCACTAGGATTTTTTTCCACAATTCTTAGATTTTGGAAATATCTTTGTTCTCAAATTCTTCTTTCGCATGTTTTATTTTCATTGGATCTATTATTTTTTTAATTTCCCTTGAATATATAGGATGTATAAGATTCATTCTCTCTTTTCGTGGAGAATAATAATATTTCATCATATGATGAAAAAGTTTTGGAAATTAGTTCCCTTCCGAGGCTAAGATTAAGACCTTAATATAAATTTCCAATCATTCTATATATATAATTTATATAATTTGAACCACACATAGCATGTCTTTTAAAACTATCCAAATAATCTAAAATAAATTCTTATTCCTTTTTTCTTTTATTTGATGAACATTCTCTTCATTTAATTTCATTCCTCATAAGGGAAATATTTATTTAAAACTGTACTTTAAAACTTCTATATTACATATTTCCAATTTACTCTTTTCCTATAGAAGTCTTGATCAACGACCACCATTGATTAACATCATAATTAAAATAATGTAATTTCCATATAACCTTTTCATTCTCATTATATCCCATTTCCATGATTTCTTTAAGAGACTAAATCCATTGCTCCTCTTCCATTAGATTTGTTGTTCTAACAAAATATGGAGGCTTATGTAACATGAAATGGTCTAGTATAGGTCTAGAATTCTGTGTAAAATCAATTTAATCCATATATTCAATGTTAGTAGTCATAACCTAGGACAGTTACCATATTATGTCCATGAACTACATATCTCCAACACCATTTGTATTTTCTTACTAAATAAGGAAATTTATATATTTCACATGAGTATTGATACCATTTTTTTATTGTGATCCATTTCTAAACATTGAAATATACTGTATAACTCCGAAAATTATCAATTTAAAAAAATAATATATAATAATAAATTTTGTGTAACACTTAACATAAATTAAAAACTAGTCCATTGTTAATATCAGAATCATAAACTTGGTTTCTATTTGGATTTATTTAAATCATAAAAAAATCTAATATTTCATACTGTTTTTTAAATAAAATGATAATTGACCAAATCATACCCCCTAGGAATGTCAAGTTAAGTGTTTATTAGAAGTCTATTCAATGTTCACTAGAAATGATGGTCAAGATATACTCACCAAACTCCTCTTAGGTTTATTACCCCTAGATGAATATGTCTCAAAACCATATATACTTATACTATAAAAAGGGGATTTATTTCTAGGAAAACTACTTAATCAATAACATACCAAAACTTTTTGGATAATAATATATAATTAAAAATATTTTAATGACTAAAAAATTCCTTAAGGAAAATTATTCTTCGTCTATTTAAATGTATTCTTATTGTTATTTAAAATGTATTCACTTATTTGGTTATATGTTTTGGATTTTAAAATATCAATAAGAATGGTGACCATTGCTAATATATCCATTGAATAGTGATTACATGATTAATATAAATATATGGATTTAACAAATCAAATTTACTGATAAAAAGGACATGATGGCCTCATCCAGTAGACTTCCCCCATATGAAGACCATTTTTCGGATCTTAGAAAGTAGGTGGCCTCATTGGGCTTCACTCTGGACCAAGCCCAAGCCAAGCTTGAATACGTGATGAATGATCAGAACTGCCTATGGGAGTAGTGGAAGTTGAGAGAGATTACCACTCGAGTGATGTTATCCAAGCCACCTCAAGAGTATATCACAATCGTGCACATTAGCCTATGGTCTTATGCAGGTTTTTTAAGAGGTTATGTAACAAGACCCTAAAATTATGACTACTTACATTATTTTTCTATATAATAAAGAATATACTTTTATTTTATTATTTTGACATTGTAAATTGTTTTTAAAGCACAAAGAGAATTTTTTTAGTTAATGATGAACTAAGGAATCTATTTTGATAAATTAATGTATTATTGAATTAGATAATATTTTAACAAACTATTATTATTAATAAATTACTTTTTATTAAATATAAATGATTGAATAATTTTTATGAATACAATTGTAATTTTTATTATGGTTTGAAAACTATTCTTTTTAAAACCCATGAATTTTTGAAAAATTATTGTTTTAATTTTAAAATTGAAAATTCAAATATTTAAAGAATTATTTGGATTAAATGAATATTATTTTTGGAATCAGAATGTTGAAATTATCCAATAGTGAATGTTTTAGAATTTTCTGAGACAGTCGAATTTTTGAAAAACAAATTAAATACCGTTTGAATATATAATGTGTTTTATGACATCATAATGACCCAATAGTGTTGTAATAAAATACAATAAACATTATTTTCTACATATATATGGTTTAAAATTAAAATAATGTGATTTTTGGTTTTTTTATTTATTTTACAAAGCTCTAGTGGACCCTTTAAGACATCTAAAACATTTTAGTTTTTAAAATTGATTTCCTTCAGTGTGTGACTCACCTCCACATAAGCAACCATATTATTTTAAGAAGTTCAGACATTTTCCATATAAAATATTTTTTTCCACTCCCCTTTTCTAAAAACCATGGTCTAAACCATGTGTTTTATTTTAGTTTTGATTAGTTTAATGATTGTGGTCCCAGACCAAATTAATAATGAATTCCCTCTCATTTCCTATATAAACCCACCCAAGATCCCACTTCCTTTTCACTAAAAGCCTTTGTAGTTCTCCCATCCTGTTACCACCTCTCTCTAGAATCATCTTATGGTGCCCCATAATTTCAATAAGTCACTCTCAAGCCCCTCCCAATCTTTTGGGATCACACAATGTAACATCCCAAGTAAGTAATGAATAATAGATATTTTTATCTATGTCTATTAATGATTAAGATAGTGTTTTAGAGGCTTAAAATGAAAATAAATCCAATCTTAAGTATGGAATACACTAATATTCTTAAAAGATTGTTTTACTGCCTTATGATGGAAAACCCTTTTTAAATCTTTCTTTTGACAATTTTATAAACTATGTTTTTCAAAATAAACTTATTCTTTATGATTGGGACATCAAAATATACTTTGTGTGAATTTTTGGTATTTTTCTGACAATGTTCATTTTTAATGAATAGTGAAAAATACTGCATTTTACATCAAAACTGCTTTTTAATCTAATTTATTTGTATGATTAGATTATCTTTTGAATTGGTCTTAATGTGTAATATGAATATATTTTTACCATTTAATCCAATGGTGGTCATTAGAAACAATTTCACTTTTAAATTGGACTTAAACTAGTGTCAATCTTTTGATACATATTATTTCATAAAAACACGCTATTTGCTCTGACAGCGGGAATTAATTATTAAATTAATTAATGTGACTTATATGTTTTGAATTTTGTAAAATAGACTTAATTTTTTAATTCTTAATATCAAATATAGCTTTGGGTGAATTTTTGGTAATTTTCTGAAAAACTTCAATTTTTGATGAATAGCGAAACCACTAAGTGGTACTTATAAAGACTGATTTTCCATTTAAATGAAATTTTGCCATCATTGTGTTTTTAATTTAAAAAATCCGACATACATGGTTGTCATTAATATGTAAAATGTGGTTCAATGAGATTATAATAATTTTTTGGTGAATAGTAACTTATTAGGTTCTTAATCGCGATTAGTGGTAATTAGTGTAGTTTAAGGTAAAAATAATTCTTTAATAAAATAAGATGAGCTTGAAACATGTCCTAACATAATTGGTTGTGTCATGGCCGACCAAGACAAGCCATGGGTCAACTTGGGGACCTCATGGATCCACTTTGGTTGGGAAATGACATAAACAACTTTTTATATAATGTAAAAGTAAAAATGACACAAACATAATATGTTTTACAAAAACAATTTTTACATGGGGTTATAAAGATAAGATGTTTTATTATAAATAGTCATTGGAAAGATAAAAAGATTTCCTACATCATATTAGTTTTTTTATAATTTGTATACATTAAATAAATTAAATTATTTACGACATAATAATGATACAGCGATGACATCATTATTTGACGATTTAACTAAAATGGAAAGATAATGTAAAATCTATGAACTACACATGTCCAAAACTAATTGGATGAGTGTATTTCGAACCCTTATCACAATATCCACTAATTATATCAATGTGGGACCTTTTAAAACCGAAACACATTTTCAAATAAAGTAATACTTCTTTACATTCCAAAAGTGCCCCTCCTCTCCTCTTATAAAAGGCCCCCACCTCTACCTCATTTCACACACTCCTCAAGCCTTTGGCTCGGACAAACCCTTACCATTTACTCTCTACACATCCCTCTCCTAATCCTAGAGGATTCTATTTGGGTATAATCCTTTCAAAGGAAGCCTTTAGGCTCAAATCAAAAGGAGTTACACTTTTAAAGGTAATTCATTCTCTCATGTTCATTTGTTTTATTTTGTTTCTCCAACCCCCTAAACTCTTTTTATTTACTTCTTTTGTAACAACACCAGTATCTTTAATATACTAGGATGTTTTTATAAGATTTATTTGATCTACACTCTCACACAACTACATCAAATGGTTAAAGAACATACGGTTTCCGTGGATGGCGAAATTCTGCCTCCCGAAACGATGATTGTTCAATACTCATTTAACACCTTCAAAGGTGGCCATTATGATGTCACTATTTTTATATATGATATATAATATGTTTATTTTTTCCTTAAGATTCTGTTTTTTTTCATTTAGGGCATACCTTTATGGTTTCCATTATGGGTAAACACGATATCTTCATTTTAGGAAGTGCGGACTACCGCCCCCTGAAAGTGATTTGATTCGTTAATATCATATGTGGGATGTGTAAAGGATAAAGTTAATGATATTATATATGTTATTATACTGGAATTATAATATACTCTTATACCATTATGATTCCATTCTAGAAAATACGAAATAGAAATGGAAGTAGCGTTCATGCGTACGTACGGCTTACCGTCTCCATGAACGGTGCATTTCATTTCTTACCTCTAAATGTGATGTAATATTATAAATACATGTATATTATGAATATATATGATATATATGTTATCCAAATCATTAATATCATTCTGGATATAATTAACCTTTGACCTAATTAACAACATGTAAGTGTAAGAAGTCTATTTTTGACTTAAGAACCAAATACTGACAAAATGAACACTATTAACTTAAATGATTACATGATGTTCATAACATGGTATAAAAGGAATAGTGAACTTGAAAAAGGTTCATAAGCAAGTAGAGATTAACTCAAGTTTATTATTCAGGAGATTAAATAACGGTCGGGTCAAGTCGGATACGAGGTATGGGACTTCGTCTCAATCTCCTTTCATTGAGCCATATTTTATTTTATACACAACTTTCTTTTATACGGTGTATAAAACCCTTTGACTTTTCCATTTATTCAAAAGGAATCTTTTTTATACGAAGCATTTACTAAACGACAAAAGGGAATGTTTTTGTCGTACGTATGCGGCGACAACGACTTCTCCGTCGTCGTGACCGTTATTTGAGTTTCGGATTCCTCTACAAGCCATACCTTCTTTTTAAAAGAAAAATAAACACCATGTTTTACTTTTCTTTTATTTTGGTATTGAAAATGGTTTTCACAATGTTTTTTGTGTTGTATTGATATCTTGTGATTGAAATGTGGAAATGTTATGTTTCCTTTATGCATGTTTTATGTGATACGATTATGTTATGGTTCTTGGGCATTATTATGAAGACGGGTGGTTCCGTGATAAACTAAGGGTGGGTGAGCCCGATATAGCTCTCTAATACATTGGGTAACGTGAAGGAGTGAAACTTTAAGGTTTCTCCGAAGAGATTTTAGGGAATATATTGTGATGGGTATTCCAAATGTAACCAAGAGGGTTACTCCCTACGTAAGAATGTTATGAATGCCTCAAGTTACCTTTATGTCTTATGATTTCTATGATTTATTCATGATTTGATGAGGTATGTTAAAGTTCTTATGTTTTATGGGTAAAGTATGATCTCATCCTTATGTATATATGTACCCATGTTTCCTTTCTATATTTTTATATCCCTTACTGAGCTTTTTATGCTCATCCCATGTTTTTTTGAAATGTTTTTCACAGGTCACGGGAAAGGTACATGATAAGATGATAGAGTCAAGGATGTGTCAAGAAAGAATCCATGTTTTATTTTAAATGTGTTTCCATTGATGGGAATGAAGAATACTATCTTTATTTAACCACTTTGTTTATATGTGGAATGTAATGCAAGTTTTATGATCTAATTCTCTAAAACTCTAAACCCGAAAAGATCCTCAATGTGTAATCTTGTAATAACTCAAGATTAAGTAAGGTTTAAGGATGGGGCCTTATATTTGGTATCAAAGGTCGGTTTAGATAACTTTAGGAGTTAGAATTCTATTAAATGATTATCCAAAAAAAATTCAAATGATATAGCATTTGAAGATTACCATGTTGCTTCATCTAAGACATGTTTGTTCAGAATGGTTTTCCGTAGAGGAAACAGGGAAGCAGTGCTATAAAGGCATACAGAAGGAAATAACCTTCCGAATCAGCATCCAGAAATGGTCGGAATTGGAACTGAACAGTTTGTTGCAGTAATGGTGCAGTTGACTCAAGAGATAAATGGTGGTGGTATCCATGCACGAGATCAGCCAGATCAACCGCAGAGGAACATGTCAGTGGTGGAACATTTCATGAGGCAACATCCACCATCATTCAGAGGATCATCTGACCCTGTTCTAGCTGAATGGTGGATTAAAGCACTGGAGAAGATTTTTGATGTCATGGGGTGTTCAGACAATCAAAAGTTTACTCTTGCTATTTACCGTTTGGAGGGTGAAGCAGATCAGTGGTGTTCCATGGTTAAAAATATCAGGGACGCCGATGAGATTAATGCACTTGACTGGGATGAATTCAAAGGTATGTTTCTTGAAAAGTATTTTCCTAAGGCTGTTCGACTTAGGATGGAAAATAAATTCATGGAATTGAGGAAAGAGGAAGAATCAGTGGCTGCCTATGAAGAAAGGTTCACTCGATTGGCAAGGTATGCTCCAAATTTTATCTGAGCCCTTGATAGTAAAATCAATCGTTTTTACTCAGGATTAAAGCAAAAATATCGAAGGGAATTAGCTTCTCGTGAGTTTAAAAGTTATGAAAAGCTTGTTCGATGTGCTGAGAAGGTGGAAATGGAGTTTGCCAATGACCAAGTGTTCTATAACAACCAGCAGAAGAAGAGACCGAGGTGGCAGGAGAAAGGTAAGAATTATTCAAAAAAGTCTGATGGTAAGATAACTAAGTTTCCAGTTTGTGATAAATGTGGCAAAAGGCATGCTGGGGAATGTATTCTGAATTCTGGAAAGTGCTACTGATGTGGTAAGATGGGACATAAGGCTCGTGATTTCACTGAAAAGGATCAAGGTGAAGGTAAGAACAAATTTGATTTACAGTTAGTGAAATGTTATAAGTGCAATGAGATGGGTCACTATGCAAACGAGTGTCCGAAAAAGATCTTGAGTGATGGGAAGCAATTAGACTACAAGCAGAAAGGGGTGGTGAAATCCTTTGAAACAACTTCAGCAGAAGTCGGGCCAACAAATGAAGTTGTATCAGGTAATTTGTTTGTTTTTTCAGATTATGCCAGTGTGTTGTTTGATTCGGGGTCTACACATTCTTTCATCTCTGAAACCTTTTCTAGTAAAATGGGAATACCATCTCAGGAAATGACTCCTAAACTTTTGGTAAAAACACCTCGGGGAAATGTTGAGGCAAAAAGAATTTATAAGAATCTTACTATCCTTATCTGTGGAAAGAACCTACTTGCAAACCTTATTGTTCTACCTCTATTAGAGTTTGATATTATCCTGGGTATGGATTGGCTCTCTATTTATCATGCTAAGATTGACTGTAAAGATAAAGAAGTTTCTTTTCAGAAAGACATTCAGTTTGTTTACAGGAATAAACCCTTACTTTTGATAACATATCAAGAGGCCGGGAAACTTGTAAAAGATGGAAATGAGTGTTACCTTGCACACGTCGTTGAAAATAAAGGAACTGTTCAGATTAATGATGTGCCAGTGGTAAATGAGTATCCTGATGTTTTTCCTGATGAGTTGCCTGGAATAATACCAGATCGGGAAGTTGAGTTTACTGTTGACTTAGTTCCTGATGCTAAGCCAATTTCAAAACCCCCTTATCGAATGGCACAAATTGAACTTTTTGAGTTGAAGGATCAATTGCAAGATTTATTAGAGAAAGGTTTCATTCGACCTAGCACATCACCTTGGGGTGCTCCTGTTTTATTTGTTAAAAAGAAAGATGGTTCTATGAGAATTTTCATTGATTATAGAGCCTTGAATAATATCACTGTTAAGAACAAATATCCTTTTCCTCATATCGATGATTTGTTTGATCAGCTCCAGGGAGCTCAGTTTTTTTCAAAGATTGACCTGAGATCGGGGTACCATCAGCTGAAGGAAAAGGAGGAAGATATTCTGAAGACCGCGTTCCGTACGAGATATGGACATTATGAATTTGTAGTAATGCCTTTTGGGCTAACCAATGCACCTTCTGTATTAATGGACTTAATGAATAGAATTTTCCATGAGTTCTTGGATATGTTTGTGGTGGTTTTCATTGATGATATTTTGGTGTTTTATAAAAGTAAAGAGGAGCATGAAAGACATTTAACGGTTATCTTCAAAACCTTAAAAGAAAAGAAACTGTATGGGAAATTCATCAAGTGTGAGTTTTGGTTGCAACAAATTTCTTTCCTTGGTCACATTGTTTCTAAAGATGGAATAACTGTTGATCCTGCAAAAACAAAAGTTGTGGAAGAATGGAAAAGACCCACAAATGTAACCAAGATTCGTAGCTTCCTTGGATTGGCGGGATATTACCGAAGGTTTGTTAGAAATTTTTCATGGTTATCTAGTCCAATGACTAAGCTAACTCGGAAGGGTGTTAAGTTTATCTGGACAAAAGAATGTGGTGATTGTTTTTGTTAATTGAAAAGAAGATTGGTGAATGCTCCAGTTTTGGAACTACCTTCCAGGAATGGTGAGTTTGTTATATACAGTGATGCTTCATTGAAAGGACTTGGTTGCGTCCTAATGCAGAATGATCAGGTAATTTCTTATGCTTCACGATAGTTGAAAACTCATGAGGTAAATTACCCTACACATGATTTGGAATTAGCTGCTGTTGTTTTTGATTTAAAAATTTGGAGGCATCATTTGTATGGATTAAAGTGTGAAATATATACCGATCAAAAAATTTTAAAGTATATATTCACTCATAAAGAGTTAAACATGAGACAAAGGAGATGGCTAGAATTAATCAAGGATTATGATTGTACAATTCATTACCATCCGGGAAAAGAAAATAAAGTGGCTGATGCTTTGAGTCGAAAAAGTAATGCTTTATTAACAATGTTGCGTTTGGAACGTGATACTTTGGTTAAGGATTTGATGAACTTTGGCATAGAAGTTGTTGGTGCAGGATGTCCTTCTGTTTTGTTTCAGGTATCAGTGAGATCATCTCTATCAGATAGAATCAAACAAGCACAGAAGCAAGACAGTGAATTGCAGAAAAAGGTAGAGCTGGTTCAGAAAGGTAAGTTTCCTGAATTCAACATTGATAATGATTGAGTTTTGAGATTTGGGAAGAGATTGTGTGTGCCTTGTGATTCAAAGTTGAAGAGAGAGTTGTTATGTGAAGCTCATAGTTCTCCGTTTTCAGTTCAACCGGGCAGTACTAAGATGTATAGAGATCTGTGGGAGTATTGCTGGTGGGATGGAATGAAAAGAGACATTGCTGATTTTACTGTGAAGTGTTTGACATGTCAACAAGTTAAAGCAGGGTGGTAGTTACCGAAAGGGATGCTTCAGCCTTACCAGTGCCAGAGTGGAAATGGGAGAATATATCCATGGACTTTGTTGTTGGATTACCGAAGACATCTCGAGGAAATAATGCAATCTGGTTTATTGTTGATCGCTTGACCAAATCTGCTCATTTCCTTGCTACACGAGATACTTTCTCTCTTGATCAACTTTCCCGTTTGTATCTTAAAGAGATAGTCAGGTTACATGGAGTTCCTCTCTCCATTGTATCGGATTGTGATCCCAGTTTTACTTCTAACTTTGGGAAAGGCCTTTAGAAGTCGTTGGGTACTGAATTAAATTTCAGTACAGCTTTTCATCCTCAAACAGATGGGCAGTCAGAACGAACAATCCAGACATTGGAGGATATGCTACGAGCTTGTTCTATGGATTATCAGGGAAGTTGGGACCAACATCTTTCTTTGGTTGAATTTTCATATAATAACAGTTTTCATTCCAGTATACAAATGGCACCATTTCAGAAATTATATGGGAAGCAGTGTCGAACTCCAGCTTTCTGGGATGAAGTGGGTGAAAGGAAGTTGATGGGACCAGAATTGGTAGAAGAGATGGCAGAAAAAGTTCAGCTGATTCAGAAACACATGAGAACAACTCAGAGCAGGCAGAAGAGTTATGCGGATAACCGGAAGAAGGATCTATCTTTCGAGGTAGGTGATCATGTTTTTCTCAAGGTTTCTCCTTGGAAAAGTGTGATGAGATTTGGTAAGAAAGGAAAGTTGAGTCCAAGGTTCGTTGGACCATACGAAATTCTGGAGAGAGTTGGATCAGTTGCATACCGAGTGGCTTTACCTCCGAGTTTATCTCAGGTACATAATGTTTTCCACGTTTCGATGTTGAGAAAGTATATGCCAGATCCATCTCATGTTTTGAGTCTAGAGGTAGTTCAGCTGGAAGAGAACCTATCTTATGAGGATCAACCGGTCCAGATTCTTGACCACAGGGAGCAAGTGTTACGGAATATGGTGATTCACCAGGTAATGGTTTTTTGGAAAAACCACATGATTGAAGAGGCAACATGGGAATCTGAAAATACAATGAGGGATAAGTACCCCCCATTTATTTGATAAGTAAATAAATTGCGGGGACACAATTTTCTAAAGGGGGGAAGGATGTAACATCCCACGTAAGTAATGAATAATATATATTTTTATCTATGTCTATTAATGATTAAGATAGTGTTTTAGAGGCTTAAAATGAAAATAAATCCAATCTTAAGCATGGAATACACTAATATTCTTAAAAGATTGTTTTACTGCATTATGATGGAAAACCCTTTTTAAATTTATATTTTGAAAATTTTGTAAACTATGTTTGTCAAAATAAACTTATTCTTTATGATTGGGACATAAAAATTTACTTTGTGTTAATTTTTGGTATTTTTCTGACAATGTTCATTTTTAATGAATAGTGAAAAATACTGCATTTTACATCAAAACTTCTTTTTAATCTAATTTATTTATATGATTAGATTATCTTTTGAGTTGGTCTTAATGTGTAATATGAATATATTTTTACCATTTAATCCAAAGGTGGTCATTGTAATCAATTTTACTTTGAAATTGGACTTAAACTAGTGTCAATATTTTGATACTTATTATTTCATAAAAACACGCTATTTGCTCTGACAGCGGGAATTAATTATTAAATTAATTAATGTGACTTATATGTTTTGAATTTTGTAAAATAGACTTCATTTTTTGAATTCTTAATATCAAATATATATTAGGGTGAATTTTTGGTAATTTTCTGAAAAACTTCAATTTTTGATGAATAGTGAAACCACTAAGTGGTACTTATAAAGACTGATTTTCCTTTTAAATGAAATTTTGTCATCATTGTGTTTTTAATTTCAAAAATATGACATACATGGTTGTCATTAAGAAGTAAAATGTGGTTCAATGAGATTATAATAATTTTTTGGTGAATAGTAACTTATTAGGTTCTTAATCGCGATTAGTGGTAATTAGTGTAGTTTAAGGTAAAAATAATGTTTTAATAAAATAAGATGATCTTGAAACATGTCCTACCCTCATTTTTTGTGTCATGGACGACCAATACAAGCCATGGGTCAACTTGGGGACCCCATGGATCCACTTTGGTTGGGAAATGACATAAACAACTTTTTATTTAATGTAAAAGTAAAAATGACACAAACATAATATGTTTTACGAAAACAATTTTTACATGGGGTTATAAAGATCAGATGTTTGATTATAAATAGTCATTGGAAATATAAAAAGATTTCCTACATCATAGTATTTTTTTTATAATTTTTAGACATTAAATAAATTAAATTATTTACGACATAATAATGATGTAGCGATGACATCATTATTTGACGATTTAACTAAAATGGAAAGATAAGGTAAAATATATGACCTACACATGTCCAAAACCAATTTAATGAGTGGATTTAGAACCCGTATCAGCTTATCCACGAATTATATCAATGTGGGACCTTTTAAAACCGAAACACATTTTCAAATAAAGTAATATTTCTTTACTTTCCAAAAGTGCCCCTCCTCTCCTCTTATAAAAGGCCCCCAACTCTACCTCATATCACACACTCCTAAAGCCTTTGTCTCGGCCAAACCCTGCCCATTTACTCTCTCCACATCCCTCTCCCCATACTAGAGTATTCTTTTTGGGAATAATCCTTTCAAAGGAAGCATTTAGGCTCAAATCAAAAGGAGTTACACTTTTAAAGGTAATTCATTCTCTCATGTTCATTTGTTTTATTTTGTTTCTCCAACCCCCTAAACTCTTTTTATTTACTTCTTTTGTAACAACACCAGTATCTTAAATATACTAGGATGTTGTTATAAGATTAATTTGAGCTACACTCTCATACAACTACATCAAATGGTTAAAGAACATACGGTTTTCGTGGATGGCGAAATTCTGCCTCCCGAAACGATGATTGTTCAATACTCATTTAACACCTTCAAATGTGTCCATTATGATGTCACTATTTTTATATATGATATATAATATGTTTATGTTTTCCTTATTCTTCTTTTTTTTCATTTTGGGCATACCTTTATGGTTTCCATTATGGGTAAACACGATATCTTCATTTTAGGAAGTGCGGACTACCGCCCCCTGAAAGTGATTTGATTCGTTAATACCATATGTGGTATGTGTAAAGGATAAAGTTAATGATATTATATATGTTATTATAATGGAATTATAATATACTCTTATATAATTATGATTCCATTCCAGAAAATACGAAATAGAAATGGAAGTAGCGTTCATGCGTACATACGGCTTACCGTCTCCATGAAAGGTGCATTTCATTTCTTACCTCTAAATGTGATGTAATATTATAAATAAATGTATATGATGAATATATATGATATATATGTTATCCAAATAATTAATATCATTCTGGATATAATGAACCTTTGACCAAATTAACAACATGTAAGTGTAAGAAGTCTATTTTTGACTTAAGAACCAAATACCGACAAAATGAACACTATTAACTTAAATGATTACATGATGTTCATAACATGGTATAAAAGGAATAATGAACTTGAAAAAGGTTCATAAGAAATTAGAGATTAACTCAAGTTTATTATTCAGGAGATTAAAGAACGGTCGGGTCACGTCGGATACGAGGTATGGGACTTCGTCTCAATCTCCTTTCATTGAGGCATATTTTATTTTATACACAACTTTCTTTTATACGGTGTATAAAACCCTTTGACTTTTCCGTTTATTCAAAAGGAATCTTTTTTATACGAAGCGTTTACTAAACGACAAAAGGAAATGTTTTTGTCGTACGTATGCGGCGACAACGACTTCTCCGCCGTCGTGACCGTTATTTGAGTTTCGGCTTCCTCTACAAGCCATACCTTCTTTTTAAAAGAAAAATAAACACCATGTTTTACTTTTCTTTTATTTTGGTATTGAAAATGGTTTTCACAATGTTTTTTGTGTTGTATTGATATCTTTTGATTGAAATGTGGAAATTTTATGTTTTCTTTTATGCATGTTTTCTGTGATACGATTATATTATGGTTCTTGGGAATTATTATGAAGACGGGTGGTTCCGTGATAAACTAAGGGCGGGTGAGCCCGATATATCTCTCCAATGCATTGGGTAACGCGAAGGAGTGAAACGTTAAGGTTTCTCTAAAGAGATTTTAGGGAATATACTGTGATGGGTATTCCAAATGTAACCAAGAGTTTTACTCCCTACGTAAGAATGTTATGAATGCCTCAAGTTACCTTTATGTTTTATGATTTCTATGATTTATTCATGATTTGATGAGGTATGTTAAAGTGCTTATGTTTTATGGGTAAAGTATGATCTCATCCTTATGTATATATGTACCCATGTTTCCTTTCCATATTTTTATATCCCTTACTGAGCTTTTTATGCTCATCCCAAGTTTTTTTGAAATTTTTTTCACAGGTCACGGGAAAGGTACATGATAAGATGATAGAGTCAAGGATGTGTCAAGAAAGAATCCATGTTTTATTTTAAATGTTTTTCTATTGATGGGAATGCAGAATACTATCTTTATGTAACCACTTTGTTTATATGTGTAATGTAATGCAAGTTTTATGATCTAATTCTCTAAAACTCTATACCCGAAAAGATCCTCAATGTGTAATCTTGTAATAACTCAAGATTAAGTAAGGTTTAAGGTTGGGGCCTTATACACAACCAAGTAAAGGATTCTCACTTTCCTTATTTATGTCCATGTTTCCTCATATTATTATGCCCTTTTATTTCCAATTATAAATGTTGGGGTGTGATTTATAACCTCCCCATACTACCCTATTCATGTTTTAATAATGATAGGTCCACTTTCTCTATAATTAATTTGTCACATATACACCTGTTACCATGCCGAAATTCGGTAAGGAATTTATCACTCCTCATTTATATTCAAGAAATTCTTTTGTATTACGTATCTAAATTCTAATTAATTTTTTGGGACATGTATTTTTATGACCCCCTTACTTTCCATTTTAGTTATATATGATAAGATACCCATTTCACTCCTAATCAACCCTTTTTATGAATTTTTATGTCATGCTGTTATGTTGCGAAATTGAACATTGTTTTTCAAAGCCAATATCATTGTGTAGTAAATACCATACCAATGTATCTATCAAGGGTATTAAACTTTTTGAACATGTACATATTTAAGGTTAATTTCATGTATTTATTTCACATTCCTTAATCATATAATAACCTATGATGTGAATTGATTCCAAGTTATATGGTCCATGTGGCACACCTAAGCATGAAATGAAATGTTTAAGAACGGTGCACCCTAATAGCGCACCAATGCATTGGGAAAAGTATAGTATCATGATACGTCATGTGAAATGACTGTTGACTCATGCTAATTCTAGTGCAATTAAGTCTTACTCATGCTCCATTTTTAATGATCCCTAGCTCATGCTAATTCCATGTTAAGTATTGTTGCCACATTTCCATATTATGATAATCATGCTTTATAATGCCTTTATTATTTACGTCTCTCTTTCACTCCATTGATATGCCTATTGACTAAAATGTATTGTAATATTCATGTTATTCTTTGTTTACACCCTTACTAGGCTTTATAGCTCACCCTTTTCTTATGCATGTCCTCAGGTTATCCCATGCAATGCATGTAGGAGGGCATGTAGGGTTCATGTAAATTAAGTTTTCAACAAGATGTTGTGTTTTATGTTTTAAGTTGTTATGTAATGTTCTTAATCCCCAAAGACACTAGAACTCTCAATATTCTATGTTGTATCTTGTTATGTTTTTATGTAACAAATTATGTTCAGTGTGTAATAAAGTGCAGGGTTTTTGTAGTTGGTATCATAGGATAGGTTAAGTTATTTTTGGGATTAGGATTAGAAAATTTCCTTTAATTTCTGCCAATGGCCAGTAGGAGGAGAACTCAGGCTAAAAACTGATGTGCAGATCAATGTGATGACTATTCTAATGAGATTCACAAACTAATGGGAACCAAAATCACAAACTTTTTCATAATACTCTCTCAATTAACTCTATATTTGGATAGAAAAAAGGGTCAAGACGAACATTTAACCCCCCCCCCCCCATCCCCCCCCCACTAATAAAGAACAAGTCACTATCGAGGGCTTCAAGACAAAAAGGCCTCCTACTTTTAATGGATCATCTGATCCCTCAATTGCTGAACAATAGATCGACTCAAGTGAAAAGACCATCTCTATCATTCAATACTCAGAATAAGAGAAGGTTATTCTAGATCCTTATTTTATAGAGGGTGAAGCAGATCAATGGTGGACATTGATAAAAAAATATAAATCCTAAGGAAGATTTCGTGGAATTACAATTGAAGGATTTTTGGAAGATATTTTTCGATAAAGATTTTCCACGCACCCTCAGACTAAATATTAAAAGGTACTTCCTTGTGCCCAAGAAAAAAGACCGGGAATACATCATAGAATATGAGGAAAACATCACAAGGATTTCACGATACGCCTTCAGCTGTGTCGTTACCCTCGAAAGCAATGTTGACTTCTTCTTTGGTGGGCTAAAACCTAGCCTTCTGAAATCCCTGTTGATCTGTGACTATGAAGTCTATAAGGAAATTGTCTGATTTTCCCTCAAGGTCGAAATAGAGATCCATGAATCTCAGGGGAATCATGGGGATACGAATAAAAAGGTGGACTTCAATTTTGTATGTCCTATAGATAAATCCAACGGTGCTAAGATAATCCAGAACCCCAATTTTTAAAGGTGTAGAAAGAAGCAACCCTGAAATTGCTTAATGGGGACAAGGAAATGCTTTAGGTGTTTGAGAGAAGGGAACCTAGATATTATTTACCAACATTAAAAACTTGCAGCTGCAATAGAGGAGATGAATGATCAATTTTAAACTCAATTCATTGTTCATTGCATCAACTACAAAGAAACATGGCACCTTGCAAATCAGTGCCCTAAGCCAAGGGTTTTCAGAGGCAACCAAAAACCTCCAAGGCAGAAAGGGTGAGATTTTTCCATCACTGCCCCTAAAGTGAACCCCGACAACGAAGTGGTGACATGAAAGCTAGTTATTCATTAAAGAGTAGTGAACATACATTTTAATTCAGGTTTTACTCATTCTATAATATACAAAAAAAATTAGTAGAACAATCCTAACACCACCACAAATCATAGATGTAATGATGTCAGTGAGTACGACAAATGGGGAAATTATTGCATACCATGAAGATAACTCCTCCCATGAAAAAATTTGTCGATTGAACTTCCTGACGAGTAACGTCGTACACCCTCTATTATAATTTGATGCAATTATCGAAATGGATTGTATTTCCTTATAAATACATAACATAAATTTCTGTGGGAGGTAAATAACGCTCTATGTAATGAATCGACCCCCGGTTATGTACAAGTTCAAGGAGGAGTATGAATATTCTTTAGTTCTATCATCTCAAGTATGGATATTAATACCCTATGAGCACATGTATCTGGATCTGATTATTGTGTCCAAGGAGGAAACCATCCTTGATGACATTCATATTGTGAGGGAATTCGCTGAATTGTTTCCGGAGGAATTTCTCAGTTTCCCTCTTAGAAGAGATGTTGAATTCAAAATTGACCTTATACCTGGGGAATTTCGAATATCCAAGACTCCATATAGAATCTTTTTTTGGTGCAAGAGGAGCTAAAGAAACAACTATATAATAATCTAGATAAATCATTTATACACCCAATTGATCACCATGGGGTGCACTAGTCCTCTTTGTCAAGAAGAATGATGTTTCAATGTGCCTATGCAATGATTATCATGAGATCAACCAAATCACTATAAAGAACAAGTATCCACTTCCACAAATTGATGACTTGATCGATCAGCTGCATGGATCACACCACTTTTCCAAGGTAGATTTGCGGTCATGATATTATCAAGTAAGGGTGAAGAAGGAAGATATCCCCAAGACTACTTTTCATACAAGATATGAGCATTATAAATTCATAGTAATTCCTTTAAGATTAACTAATTCTCCATAAATCTTCATGGACTTGATGAAAAGGGTCTTTATAGACTGCCTTGAAAATTTTGTGGTGGTTTTTATATATGATATTCTAATATACTCTAATACCAAGGAGGATCACAAGGAGTATCTAAGAACTTTACTAGAGACCTTGCAGAAGGATAAGATTTATGCAAAGTACATAAATTGTGAGTTCTTGTTGAAGGAGGTCTCATTATTAGGTCATTTATTCACAAGTAATTGGATATCAGTGGATCCCTCCAAGACAGCAACAATTGTGGGATGGACAAGGCCAACATTGGTAAGAGATATCCATAGCTCCTTGCGGTTAGATGGATATAATCTCCAATTTGTGTGAAATTTATCATGATTGTCCAACCCTCTTACCAAACTAATTTAGAAGGGAGTAAATTTTTCTTGGTGTGATGAATGATAAGAGAGCTTCAAGGAGTTAAAAAGAAGACTTCTCCCTGTGCTCGTGCTCATATTACCCACGAGTGGAGAAATTTTTGTTCTATTTAGTGATGCTTCAATGAATTTCATTGGTTGAGGGTTGATGTAGAATGATAAAGTGACAGACTACACTTCAAGGCATCTGAAAATCCATATGAAAAACTATCCCACACATGATCTGGGGTTATAGGCTATGATCATTGCATTGAAAATCTTGCGGTATTATCTTTATGGGGTGAAGTGTGAGATATATACTGATCAAAACATCCTCAAATACATATTCACACAGAAAGAGATTAATATTCACCAATGAATATGGATAGAACTCATCAAGGATTATGACTGCTCAATCCTTTACCACCCTGGGAAAGAAAACTATTTGGAAGATGATCTAAGTAGAAAGGATCTAGCGATTCTAAAAATGATTAGAATTGAGAAGGATCCAATATTCTTATATTTTCATAGGATAGACATGGGAATCCTTAAGGGAGGAACATCATTAATCCTTTCTCAAATGATTGCTCAACCATCACTCTTAGAGAAAATAAAGGCTGCTCAATGAAAGGATGTAGAAATTTTAAAAAGGGTATAGGCTATCAAAAATGGTAAATCCACATAGTTTATGGTTGACAAGGATGGAAATGGGAGAGTTGGGTTACGATTATGTGTACCATAAAATCTAGAGACAAATACGGAGCTTTTGCGTGATGCAAATAGCTCAACATTCTCTATTCACCAGGGGAGCACAAACATGTGTCGAGATATCCGAGAAAATTTTTGGTGGGACAATATGAAAATAGAGATTTCTGATTATACATCAATGTTTCTGGTATGTCATCCTGTGAAGTATGAGTGGATAAAGTCTAAAGTTATGATTCAACCACAACCCATACCAACATGTAAGTGGGAGAACATTACCATGGAATGTTTCACTGTACTTCCAAGGACATCCAGTGGAAACAATGATATATGGGTTGTTGTGGATCATCTTAAAAAGACAGATCACTTTATCACAATTTGAGAGGAATTCTCATTGGATCAACTTGAATGGATTTACATCAAATAAGTGGTCTATTGAAAGGATCTTGGTGGCAATGATGGGACCTGGCTTTGGTTTGCGGCAAGGTCTTGTTCAATGTGGTCTCGGTTGATCGGCATCATCGTGTTGGTTTGCTTTTTTCTATGTCTTTCTAATCCGGTGTTTTTGGTTCATTGGTTTATTTATGTAGGATGTGATCTGTGGCGAGTTTTTGTTTCTCTCACAACATCATCGGTTGTGGAAACGGTGTGGAAGTGATTCTACAAGAACCCATGACATTGGTGAAGTTTTGAATTGCCGTGTTCTACGTTTTTCGATCTGGATCTGCTCTCTGTGTTGGAGTCTTGCATGTGGGTGTGTATTGGTTTTGTTTTTGTTTGAATTATGTTGTACGACAGATGATTTAGTAGAAATTCTGAATATTTGAAAGTGGTTTCTGAATTTGGTTATGTGAAGGCATTATAGTTGGAAGGCTGGTTGGTATTGATGACAACTACTAGTGTTTTTTCTCATAGTATAGAATTTTTGATGTGTTTGTGTGGTTGTATTATATCCGAAGGTGGGATGGTTGTGCAACTAGACTTGACTACATAGAATGAGCTCCAGAGGATGATTCAGGGCTGGCGGTCCATATTTGTAGTGCTTGTTGGATTTGGTTGTTGGAGAGGGTATGGTGGCAGCCATTGGATTGGGCTTGTGCTTTGACATGAGACACTTGATTGCTGATCAGCCTTGCAACAGTGGAGTGCTTCATCGTGACCAATTGCTGGGGAGGGGAAGCATCGTATTTTCTTCATGTGTGATTTTTTCTATGTATATGAAGTCTATTTTGGTTCCCCCCTTCTTCCCTTAAATTTTGGTTTTATCATATAATAAAAAAATCCAAGGCCTTCGGGCCGTTGGAGAGGGTGGGACCAACATCTTCTACTGGTTGAATTCTCCTACAATAACAGTTTCCACTCGAGCATTCAAATGTTTACATACGAGTATTTTATGGAAAAATGTGCAGAACACTAGTATGTTGGTATGAAGTCAGTGACCGTAAGCTACTAGGACAAGAAATGATCGAAGAAATGGTGGAGAAGGTGAAAACCATTCTACAGCATATCAAGGAAGCCTAAAGTCGAGGGAAGAGTTATGTGGATACAAAACGACAAGACCGTGAGTTCAATGTTAGATACATGGTATTTCTACACATATCTCCGTGGAAGAAGGTCATGTGGTTTGTAATGAATGGGAATTTAATTCCTAGGAATATCGGCCCCTTCGAGATTCTTGATCGTGTCGGGGTTGTGGCCTATCGACTGTCACTTCCACCAACTAGGGCCAAAGTACATGATTTCTTTCATCTATCCCTCTTAAGGATGTACATATTGGACCCTTCACATGTACTCTCTTTAGAGGTAGTACAACAATAGGATGATCTTTTTTACAAAGAGAAACTAGTGAAGATCTTAGATCGTAGGGAAAAATTTCTACCAAATAATACAATCCCCTCATCATGGAATTGTTTCTATAATGACCCGGCCTTAAACATTACATAATATTGAATTAAATGAACAATTTACATTGAGGATCCTTTCAGGTTTAGAGTTTTAGAGAATTAGGACATAACTATTACATCTCAAAAGATTACAAGGTAGACATTTCTACACAGTTTCCATTTTTTTCATAAAATAAAACTCTTAAAAAAAGAGTCATTTCTAGTTCCATATTTTAGACAGCATGACATTTCCATGATCCCATCCTTGACACCATTCATCTTTATGTCTTGTGGAAAACATTTCAGAAACTTGAGATTAACATAAAAAGCTCAGCAAGGGGTATAAAATAATAAAGGAAAACATTATCCCATCAATAAATACAAATCAACCAAACCATAATTTTCAATCGTAACACACCTTACAAAATCATAATATTTATGAATAACACACGCAAATCATATATCATAAAGGTTACTTATGGAATCCATATCAAACATATATTCTATCTATCACAGCTACGTAGGGAGTTACACTTGGAATACCCATCATAGCATATTCCCTAAATATCATAGGAGAAACATCTTGTTTACCTCCATCACGTTACCCAATGCATTGGAGAGCTATCTTGGGCTCACCCGCCCAAGGATTATCATGGAACCACCCGTATACGTAAACAATTCCCAATAACCATATCATAATAATAACATATAACACTTGTATAAAGGAAATATAACATTCCCCCATTCTAATATATCAAATCAAGATATTGAAATAAACAATGTTTAATCAAATCATTTACAAAATCTTTTAAAAACAGATATTTGAATCAAAGTGTCCCATAACACTTCGAAACTTTTAAATGAATTATCATTTGAAAATATTAATGTCCATATAAATAAATCCTAAAACCCATTTTGAAAACATGGAAATTATTGAGAAATATTTATATGAATAAATCATTAAAACATTTTAAACAATATTTTAGTTAAAGAGTTTTTTTTGAAAAAGAGAGAGACACTTAAATAAAAATGATTGAGGAATAACATTTAATCAGAACTTTATAATATCATGAGAATAAAAGGATTCATGATATAATATGTTAAAGTACATTATATACACCATATAAGAGTGAATTGGTGCATAACAACAATGAAGTCTCAATGGAAATTTAAAATGAGATGAAATCCCTTATAAAGATGGTATCCTTCAATTAAAGATAAATCAATCACATAATTATGTGTGAAAAATATAAACACAACCAATATAAGTGGATATTAACTGTAAAACAATCAGAGGTAATTCACACAAATTCATTGGATGAAATATTCAATGAGTACATGTTGAACCCAAAGAATTTAAATTGGGTTAAGAGGTTCCCTTGTAAAAATTCAACAGCCGAACTGCATCACTTTAAAATTCATAAAATGAGTTGATGAGATAAAAAAGGGAATCAAATCACTTGGATATAAAATTTACATCAATAAGGAAATATAATAACATATCCCAACATAAGAAGATGTAAATTAAAAGATATAACAAAAAGAAGTATTTTAAAAAGACGTGGGTGAAAGGTTCCCTTACCAATTTGGTAACTAACAAGAAAATACGCCACATGAAAGAAGGATCATTCAATGAAGATGTAAATACTCATAAAGAAAGGTATATTACACAAAGAGTACAATAATGGGCAGTACATACACCTCACAAAATTAAATTGTAGAAAATATAGCATGAATCTGATGGGAATAAAATTGAGATGAAACCCTTTACATCATTGTAATCCACTGAGTCATTTGATCAAAAGTTAATAACCCTCAAATGTATCACAAAATACCATGAATATAATGAGAATCATGATAATATATATCAAATTTAAGTACAAAATACACCACATTAAATGAATAAGTGGCGAAAAATTGAAAATACAGAAGCATAAAGAAAACATAAACATAATATATATCATATATAAATACAGTGCAATCATAATGGACACCATGAGAGGTGGTAAAATGTAATTGAACAAACATCATTTCGTGAGGCATTAGTTTTCCATACATAGAAACATTATGTTCTTCATCCATTAGATGGAGATGTGTGTAATTGTAGTTTGAATACATCTCATAACAACATCCTAGAGGTGTGAGGAAATGGATAGAAATGGTATCCTTTTATAAGCGAGAGGAGGGGCTCTTTAAGAAAGTGTGGAAAAAATATTTTATTATATAATAATATTCGGTTTCTAATGGTCCAAAAATCATTAAGGTCAAGGATATAATGACTCATATCTTAAATAAAATCATCCAATCAGAATTTAATATGTTTTGGATAATATTTTAATCATTATAATCTTATTTATTTAAATCATTTATTAATGAGATAAATACTGCATCATTATTGTGTCATAAATAATTTAATTTATTTGATTTCTAAAAATTATAAAACAAATAGTATCATGTGGGAAATCGTTTTATCTTTCCAAATAATATTTATAGTCAAAAATATGAATTATATAACACCATATAAAAATTAATTACGAAACGATTTTTGTTAATGTCGATTTTGTCTTCACATTAAATTAATTAATCTAAATTGTCATTTTCACTCCCATGTGGCTCAATGGGGTCCCAAAATCGACCCAAAGATGCCCATGGTCATAAATGACTCAACCAATAAGGTTTGGACAATTGTTAAGGTAAGTTTAAATTATTATAATATTCTTTTAACCATGAATTACCCTATTTACCGTTAACTGCGGTAAATAAAAGTCAAAAGTTACTATTCACCAAAAATTATTTTCATTTTATTGAACCACATTTTACATCTTAATAACAACCATGTATATCGTATTTTTGAAATTCAATTTACAGATGTGGTAAAATTTCATTTAAATGAAAATGTCAATTTTTTTAACTACCATTATGTGGTTTCACTATTCATCAAAAATTGAAGTTTTTCTGAAAAATACCAAAAATTCAGCCTAAGCTATATTTGATATTCCAAATTCAAAATTGATGACTAATTTTCCAAATTAAAAACTTAAAATTGGAATTAATTATGTTTAAAATTAATTCTCATTGTTAAAACAAATAGCGTGTTTTTAAGAAACAATAACTATCAAAAGATTGATACTTGTTTATGTCCAATTTCAAAGTAAAATTACTTCTAATGACCAACATTGAATTAAATGGTAAAAAAATATTTTAATTTCACTTTAAAGCCAATTAAAAAGATAATATAAACATATATATAAATTAGATTAAAAGGCACTTTTAAATTTAAATACAATATTTTTCACTATTCATTAAAAAATGAACTTTTTCAGAAAAATACTATAAAATTACCCAAAGTAAAATATGATGTCCCCATTCTAAAGAAGGATTTTATTTGTTCAATTAGAATGTATAAATGTTACCAAAACTGTATTTAAAGAGGTTTCTCCATTAAAAGGTGGTAAATAGACCTTTTAATGTAATTTATGCTTAAAATTATATTCATTCACATTTTAAGCCTCTAACATTTATTGGATAAATGTAATTACATTTAACAGACATGTATAATCATATTGTAGTTAGTTTTGTTCATTCCCTCCACTAGGACGACTAGGAGTTAACTACCATTTAAAAAAATATTATTATATTATTAGTGTGCAACGTAAGATTCCAAAGAAACATGTTGTTAGGTATCGAGTACGCTATCGAACATAAAAACCCCTTTAAAGTAAAATTAATATTTAATACACAAATATTAATAAATATGAAATATTTCTTACTCCTCATTTATCTGGGATGTTACATCCTTCCCCCCTTTTGGGAATTGCGTCCTCGCAATTTTAAAACTGGGCTTGGAAACTTCATTAAAAGCCCCACATCGGAAAAGGAGTCAATAAAACTCTCACTTTAAAGTAAAGGAAGTGAAGTAAAAGGTTACCTGAGACAAAAGATACTAGGATTCCATGAAAATGTGGATATGGAGGAGAAAACAAACCATCAAGTTTTGATGGAGAGTGATAGAAAAAATGCTTAAGAGAAAGTTATCCACCAGAAAATCAAAAACATGTGATGGGTTAAACAGTCATTGATTTCCCAGTAGGAAAAGTTAATAGAAAAAGTTTTTGTTTTAAGTTAATTTTCATTGAGGAATTTATTTTTGATCTTAACTAAAAACATAAGGAAACAGAATTACTTTTAATTTAGACTTTTATCCTTCAATAGATTTCTAACACAAACTCATATTTCCTCCATACGATTAGTATTCAAGATGACTTTTTTACATTAAAAGTGTTATAATCAACTTAGACAGAATCGCCTAATCCAAAAAAATCAACTATATATTTCCCATGTCTTTAGACCTTAACCAAAATTAAAATGGTTAGTACAAGTTCAGATAATCCCCAAAAAGTATAATCTTTTACATAAAGAAAAACTACTCTTAATCTCCAAAAAATTTCCAACAAAACCCAAAGTTCATCAAAGGCCATTCAATAAAAAGTTATCCTTATAATTATTCAAAGTAATCCAAACTAAGATTGAAACCCAAATATCTAAGGGATTTAATCACATAGTATTCCTAGATAAATCTTAAAATTTATCTCCAAATAACATCAGTTTCTATTAATGTCACATACTGAAAATTAATTAACCTAATAACATATCCTCTATGATAGGTTAATCATTTTCATAAATAAATCAAATCAGCATGTGTCCATAATAAAATCATGGATTCTTCCAATGTAATGTTTCGACCATTATTCCATAATTGAAATCCCATAGTATTATATCTTCCCTAGGTATATAGTGTGTCCTCAAAAGATAGAAATTCTTCCTCAACAACCTTCATCACTTAATCACTAAATAATTTTTCTAAACAAATTATATCCATTTGATAAAACATAAGTTCCAAAAATCAACTTATTCTTATTCTATAAAATCATTTTACTAAAATAATAATTTATACTGACCAGGGACTTCAAGTAGGCTAGTAGTAGGTGATGCGACCTTGTCGCCCTTCGGTTGTGGGTTCGATTCCTGCAGCCTTTCCAGATGCGACGGGTTGTCGCCCATACTATAGGTTGTCCTTTTAATAAATCTCAAAAATAACCCTATCATGTTTTAACCTCAAAGGTTTCCTTATACCTCTCATCTTCATCCAAATTCATTATGATCTCAACATCTCAATTATTGAAGTATTATTTTACCACCATATGATAAAATAAAACAATCCCCAAAATGAAGAACATCATACCTTGATCATGGTGTCCATTTGGTTTCATCATCATCTTTTTCACAAAGGTATAAGGTCCATGCATTGCAATAATGTTTTAGAGATCCTTAAAAAACATTTTCTTCCACCATCTAAATACACCTTGTACAACATGGGTCTTATGGGTGTTCATAGAAAAACAGTTTTGTAAAATAATCATGTATGACATATAATTTCAAAATATCAGATAAAAGATGATTTCTATAAAACAGTCGAACCGAATTTGAGTTGAAACATTCAATTAACGGTCCTTTTAAAATACCATAAGTATGTGCTGAGATACTATATTTTAAAATAAAATATAAATAGGTTGCGCAAGGGTCTCCTTCTTCAGCACCTTTTTTTAAATCCAAAAATGCTTCAAAATCATGTGATAAGGTAAAATATTTTAAAATGCCTTGATAATATTTACCTTTCTTGAAAATATGAGAATATTGTGAAAATAGGTTTTCTCTAAATACCACCCATGATCTACGATGATAACGATGTATAGTGGAGGTGTTTGATATCTCAAATAACAGCTTGCAAGTGAGTTTTATGCTAGAAAATGTTTCACAATTCATCCGAACTTGACTTTGTAATAATTATTGCAAGAATTTCATCCAGAAGAGATAGGAATTTCATTTGAGATCCTCCTCTTTCCTTTTATAACTAACATTCCTTGATCTAAAAAATTTATAAATCAAGGATTTAACTGAAATAATATATAGGGACTATCCATATGTCTAATGAATATTCCAAATCCCTAAAGTTGTCTAAACCGACCTCTGATACCAACTATAATGACCCGGCCTTCAACATTACATAATATTGAATTAATTGAATAATTAACATTGAGGATCTTTTCAGGTTTAGAGTTTTAGAGAATTAGGACATAACTATTACATCTCAAAAGATTACAAGGTAGAAATTTCTACACAGTTTCCATTTTTTTCATAAAATATAAACTCTTAAAAAAATAGTCATGACTAGTTCCATATTATAGACAACATGATATTTCCATGATCCCATCTTTGACCCTGTTCATCTTTAAGTCCTGTGGAAAACATTTCAAAAACATGGGATGAGAATTAAAATCTCAATAAGGGTTATAAAATAATAAAGGAAAACATTAGCCCATCAATAAATACAAATCAATGTAACCATACTTTTCAATCATAAAATATCTTACGAAATCATAAGATTTATGAATAACACACACAAATCATAAATCATAAAGGTTACTTATGGCATCCAAATCAAAATTACATTGTAGCTATCACAGCTATGTAAAGAGTTACACATGAAATACCAATCACACTATATTCCCTAAATCTCTTAGGAGAAACATCATGTTTACCTCTGTCACATTACCCAATGCATTGGAGAGCTATCTCGGGCTCACCCGCTCTAGGTTTATCACAGAACCACCCATATACATAAACAATGCCCAATAACCATAGCATTATCATAACATATAACACATGTATAAAAGAAATATAACAATTCCACATTCCAATATATCAAATCAAGATATTAAAATAAACAATGTTTAATCAAATCATTTTCAAAACCTTTTAAAAATATATTTTTGAATAAACGTGTCCCATACCACTTTGAATCTTTTAAATGAATTATCATTTGAAAAAATTAATGTCCATAGAAATAAATCCTAAAACCCATTTCGAAAACATGGAAATTAATGAGAAATATTTATAAGAATAAATCATTAAAACATTTAAAATGATATTTTAGTTAAATAGTTTTTTAAAAAGAGAGAGAAACATTTGAATACAAATAATTGAGGAATAACATT
Source organism: Viscum album (assembly GCA_963277665.1). NCBI lineage: Eukaryota > Viridiplantae > Streptophyta > Magnoliopsida > Santalales > Viscaceae > Viscum > Viscum album. Next base: position 2,061,279,587 of record OY728132.1, read on the forward strand.
TAATCAGAACCATATAATATCATGAGAATAAAGGGATTTATGATATAATATTTCAAAGTAAAATATATAAACCGTATAAGAGTAAATTGGTGGATAATAACAATGAAGTCTCAATGGAAATGTAAATTGAGTTAAAATCCCTTATAAAGATGGTATCCTTAAATTAAGGATAAATCAATAACATAATTATGTGTGAAAAATATAAACAAACACAATATAAGTGGATATTAAGTGTAAAACAATTAGAGTTAATTCACACATATTCATTGGATGAAATATTAAATAAGTACAATTTTAACCCAAAGAACTGAAATTGGGTTAAGAGGCTCCCTTGTAAAAATTCAACAGCCTAACTGCGTCACTTTAAAATTCAGAAAATGAGTTGATGAGATAAAAAAGGGAATCTCATCACCTGGATATAAAATTTACATCAATAAGGATATAGAAGAACATATCCCAACATAAGAAGATGTAAATTAAAATACATAACAAAAATAAGTCTTTTAAAAAGAGGATTTTGAAAGGTTCCCTTACCAATTGGGTAACTATCAAGAAAATACTCCACATGAAAGAAGGATCATACAATGAAGTTGTAAATACTTATAAAGAAATGTATATTACAAAAAGAGTACAATAATGGGCTGTACATACACCACACAAAAGGAAATAGTGGAAAATATAGAATGAATCTCATGGGAAGAAAAGTGAGATGAAACCCTTTACCTCGTTGTAATCCACTGATTCATTTGATCAAAAGTTAATATCCATCAAATGAATCACAAAATACCATGAATATAATGAGAATCATGATAATATATATCAAATGGCAGTGCACAATACACCCCATGAAATGAATTAGTGGAGAACAATGGAAAATACAGAATAATAAAGAAAATAAAAACATAATATATGTCATATATAAATATAGTGCCATCATAATGGACACCATGAGAGGCGGTAAGATATAATTGAACAATCATCGTTTCGTGAGGCGTTAGTTTTCCATCCACAGAAACATTATGTTCTTCAGCCATTAGATGGAGATGTGTGTAAGTATAGTTCGAATCAATCTAATAACAACATCCTAGTATATTTAGTATACTATTTTTGTTACAAAAGAAATAAATAAAAAGAGTTTAGTTGTTGGAGAGGTAAAATAAAAGAAAACAATTTAAGAGAAACTGTTACCTTTAATTTGGGTAACTCCCTTTGGTTTGAACAAAAGGACTTCTTGAAGTGCCTTGTTCATAAGGTAAGGCTTCTAGGAGGAGGATAGGGATGTAGGTAGATTAATTGGGTAGAGTTTGGATGAGCCAAATGGCTTTAGAGATGTGTGGAATTGGATAGAAATGGTCTCCTTTTATAAGGCAGAGTAGGGGCTCTTTAGGAAAGTGTGAAAACATTATTTTATTATATAATGAAATTCGGTTTCTAATGGTCCCAAAATCATTAATTTCTAAGATAATATGACTCATATTTTAAATAAAATCATCCAATCAGAATTTAACATGTTATGGATAATATTTTAATCATTATAACCTAATTTATTTAAATCATTTATTAATGAGGTAAATACTGCATCATTATTTTGTCATTAATAATTTAATTTATTAGATGTCTAAAAAATATAAAACAAATACTATCATGTAGGAAATCGTTATAGATTTCTAAATAATATTTATAGTCGAAAATAGGACTTATATAACACCATATAAAAATTAATTACTAAACGATTTTTGTTAATGTCGATTTTGTCTTCACATTAAATTAATTAATTTAAATTGTCATTATCACTCCCAAGTGGCTCAATGGGGCCCCAAAATCAACACAAAGATTCCCATGGTCGTAAATGACTCAACCAATAAGGTTTGGACAAGTGTTAAGGTAAATTTTAATTATTATAATATTTTTTAACGTTGAATTACCCTATTTACCTTTAACTACGGTAAAAAAAAGTCAAAAGTTTCTATTCACCAAAAATTATTTTCATTTTATTGAACCAAATTTTAATTCTCAATAACAACCATGTTTTTCAGATTTTCGAAATTCAATTCACAGAATTTGTAAAATTTTATTTAAATGAAAATGTCAGTTTTTTTAACTACCACTAAGTGGTTTCACTATTCATCAAAAATTGAAGTTTTTCTAAAAATACCAAAAATTCAACCTAAGCTATATTTGATATTCCAAATTCAAAATTTTTCTCTATTTTTCTAAATTCAGAACCTATAAGTGGAATTAATTAATTTTAAAATTAATTCCCGTTGTTAAAATAAATAGCGTGTTTTTGAGAAATAATAACTATCAAAAGATTGATACGTGTTTATGTCCAATTTCAAAGTGAAATTACTTCCAATGACCAACATTGGATTAAATGGTAAAAATATATTTTAATTTCACATTAAAACCAATTAAAAAGTTAATCTAAAAATATAAATAAATTAGATTAAAATACACTTTTGAAATAAAATACAATATTTTTCACTATTCATTAAAAAATGAACTTTATCAGAAAAATACCAAAAAATTACCCAAAGTAAAATTTGATGTCCCCATTCTAAAGAAGGATTTTATTTGGTCAATTATAATGTATTAATGTTACCAAAACTATATTTAAAGAGGGTTCTCCATTAAAAGGTGGTAAATCGACCTTTTAATGCAATTTATGCTTAAAATTATATTCATTCACATTTTAACCCTCTAACATTTATTGGATAAATATAATTACATTTAACAAACATGTATAATCATATTGTGGTTAGTTGTTTTCATTCTCTCCAATTCAACATATATGAGTTAACTACCATTTAAAATAATAATATTATATTATTAGTGTGCAACGTAGGATTCCAAAGAAACCCGTTGTTGCGTATAGGGTACGCTATCGAACATAGCTACCCCTTTAAAGAAAAATTAATATTTAATTCAAAAATAATAATAAATATGAAATATTTATTATTCTTCATTTTCTGTGATGTTACAGTTACGAAACCACATGTTTGAAGAGGCAATGTGGGAACCTGAGGAAATGATGAATTAGGTTTACCCAAATCTGTTTTAGTGTGGAAAAAAAGTTTGTGGGTGAAATTTCTGAAGGGGGAAGATTGTAATGTCCCAAAAATTAATTAATGAATGTTCCTCTTGGTCTATTTATAAGTCTTCTTATTGTTATGTTAAATGTATTCACATATATGGTTTTATGTTTTGGATATTAAAATACCATTAAGAATTGTGACTGTTTCTAATATATCCGTTTAACAGTGATCACCTGATTAGTATACACATAGAGCTTTATAAAATCCAATTTATTCAGAAAAAATGAAGCGATGTCCTCATCCAGTAAACTTCTCCATATGAAGCCCATTGGTCGGATCATGGAAAGGAGGTGGTTTTATTGGTCTTTACTCTTGACCAATCCCATGTCGAGCTTGAATATGTTGTGTTTGAGCAGAACCGCCTTTAGGAGAAGTGGAAGTTGAGAGAGATTACCACTTGAGTAATTTTATGCGAGCCAACCCAAGAGTCTTTCACCATTGTGCAACTTACACTAATTTCGTATGCATGTGTTTTAAGGGGTTATGTAACAAGGCCCTAAAATTATGATTATGTACATTATTTTTGTATATAATAAATAATATACTTTCATTTTATTATTATTACTTTGTAAATAATTTTTGAAGCAAAAATAGTATTTTTTAGTTAATTTTCAATTAAAAAATCAATTCTGATAAATTAATGTATTTTCAAAATAAATAATATTTTAAAAAATTATTTTTATTATTAAATAACCTTTTATTATTTATAAATGATTCTATAATTTTTATCAATAAAATTTTAATTTTTATTAAGGTTTGAAAGTTATTTCTCTTAAAACCCTTGAATTTTTTATAAATATCAGTTTTAATTTTAAAAAAGTGAAAATTCACATATTTAAAAAATTATTTGGATCAAATGAATATTACTTTTTGAATCAGGATGTTGAAATTATCCAATGGTGAATTATTTATAATTTTCTAAGATAGGCGAATGTTTGGGTAAAAATTAAATACAGTATAAATATACAATGTGTTTTATGACATCATAATGACCCAATAGTGCTGTAATAAAATACTATAAATATTATTTTCCACCAATATATGTTTTACAATTAAAATAGTTTGATTTTAGTTTTGTTTTATTTATTTTACAAAGCTTTAGTGGACCCTTCAAGACTTATAAAACATTTTAGTTTTTTAAATTGATTTCCTTGAGAGTGTGAGTCACCTACACATAAGAAACCATATTATTTTAAGAATTTAAGATATTTTCCTTATAAAATATTTTTTTACCCGCTCTATTTTCAAAAACCGTTTGCTAAAACCATGGGCTGGTTTGTGTTTTTGATTAGTTTAATGTGTGGTGTCCCAAACCTAAATAATAAAGAATTCCTTCTCCTTTCCTATATAAACCCACCCAAGATCCCACTTCCTCTTCATAAGAATCCTTTGTAGTTTGACCAAAATCTTCCCTCCTCTTTATAGAATTCCCCCACGGTGACCTAATCTCCCAATACGTCTCTCTCAAGCCCCTCCCAAGCCTTTGGGATCACACTTACAAGTAAAGGATTCTCACTTTCTTTATTTATGTCCAAGTTTCCTTATATTGTTATGACCTTTTATTTTCAATTTTAAATATTGGGGTATGATTTCACACCTCCCCCATACAGATCTCTTCATGTTTGAATAATTATAGATCCCCTTTCTCTCTCATTAATGCATCCCATTTACACCCATTACCATGCCGAAATTTAGTTATGAATTTCTCTCTCTTCATTTAGATTCAAGAAATACTTTTGTATTACGTATCCAAATTCCACTACATTTGTTTGTACATGTATCTATATTACCCCCTTACTTTCCATTTCTTGTACATATGATGAAACACCCATTTCTCTCTCATCAACCATTTTTATGAATTCTTATGTCACACCATTATGCTTCCGAAATTGCACCACATTTTTTCAAGCCAAGAATATTGTGTAGTGAATGCCATACCCATGTCCCTATCAATGGTATTAAAATTTATTCACATATAAAAATATAATGGTTCTTTCATGTATTTATTCTATATTCTTAAATCATGGAATAACTTATTATGTTTATTGATTCCATGTTATATGATCCATGTGGAACACTTATGCATGGAATGAAATATTTAAGAAAGGTGTTCCCTAATAGTGCTCCAATGCATTGGGTAAAGTATAGTATCATGATACGTCATGTGAAATGAGTTTTAAATCATCCTAATTCAAGGGAAATAAGGTTTTACTCATGATTCAAGTTCAATGAGCCTTGACTTATTTTAATTCTATGTTATGTGTTGTTCCCCTATTTCCATGTTATGACAATCATGCTTTATCATGCCTTTATGTTTATGTCTCTCTTGCACTCCATTGATATGCCTATTGACTAAAATATATTGTAATATTCATGTTATTCTTCGTTTACTCCCTTAATGGGATTTATATCTCACCCTATTTTTATGAATGTCCTCAGGTTATCCCATGCAATGCTACATATGATGGAATATAGTGGTCATGTAAAGGAAGTTTTCAAGAAGATGTTGCATTTTATATTTTAAGTTGTTATTTAATGCTTCAATCCCCATTTACACCTGACCTCTCGATCTACTATGTTATATCAAGTTAAGGTTTAATGTAATAAATTCTATTATTTGTTTAATAAAAAGAAGCATTGTTATAAATATCCTCAAATTATATCATAGGTTTATGTTCCCTAATCTATATTTTAGTAAATATAGTTCACCAGGTTTATACTAAACATGATTTGATACCAACTATAACAACCAAAACACTACTAACCAAGATTCAAGGTCTACTAATTTAAATTGGAATTAGAGACATGGGATCACATCACCAATCATCTATCAGTTTAGTAGTCTTGATGAACTAGATAAATACATGTTTCCAATTTACATTGGAAATGGACTAAAAAATATAGTGAAATTAAATATTAATAATCCTTAAAATCATTCCCATATTAATTATTTATATCCTAGGGAAAACAAAAAAATTCTGATGTCAAATACCCATTAAGGGTTACATACAGTGGAATATATCTATTGAAAATAAGGAATAACAAATATGGAAAGTTAGATAACAGAAAACACATTACATTTATTAAATAATATAACAATAAAATGAAACTCGGGAGAATATCAATGTAAAAATATCATGGATATTAATAAATAAATTCTCAATAAATTAAATGTATAATATTATATTTCATCATCTTATACATCTGTATGTCTTTAACTTCAAGTAATTGTGCCAAGAAAGTTTAATTGATGGGTTGGTAAACACCATAAACTCATTTAATATGTTTTGAAAAGTGGTTTCTCTCATGAGATTCGTCGATACATCATGGGGATATCTATAACCTATCCCCACCTTACAATTCATTTCCAATTCATTCATCGTATATCGAATAATCAATTTTATTTTTAAATAATATGTCATATCAACAAATATCTATATTGAACAAATGATATATAATATAAAGATATATAGATTCAATAAAATAACTTTCTTAGTAAATTAATAAATGTATAAATGGTATAATGTTTTGGAAATCAACATATAGATGATATAAAAAAATTGATATTTTATAGAAATGAAATTTCTATTAAATATCAATCACAATAATGTAAATGTTTTAATAAAATGTTATTGACCAAGAAATTAATAACAATGTTATATTGGTATTAAAATAAATTATTCTATTTTGGAGAATTAATTAAAATAGAATAGAATCATTAAAATAAGTCTTAAATAAATATTTTTATTTTTAAAACCATTAAACCATATAGAATAATCTAAATATCGTAAAATGGTTATGGTGGTAGGAAACTCTTTTAATGTCATATATGATAAAATGAAACACTATTTTGGACTTTTTGTATATAAATTAAAATATGATATATTTTAAAAACATTAAAAAGAATCATTTAATAAAATATGTCAAGGGTAAAATAATTTTTTTTAATAAATATTTCTATAAAAAAATTATATTTATTAAAAAAATTCCAAAAAATATGGGCATGGAATAAAAATATACCCGGTCAAAAGAAAAATAAGATATTATTTTTCATTTAAACATCCCATTTATTGATTTAAGTTAAATATAGGAGAAAATAAATAATAAAACATTGAAAAACAAAAAATATTTATAGAATAAGAAAAGATATGGTGCTTATGAAGTATACATTATAATATTCATTCAACGAATATAAATGCATTCCTAAAGAATGAGTTTTTTAAATAAACTATTACCTCTTTGGTAGACTTTAAATTTTAACCCCTAGAAATAGTAAATTTTAATTGAAGATTTAATCATCATGAATAATTAAATATTCATTTCATATACATTTATATCACAGTATACACACCACATAATGGTAAATAGGTTTCCAATAAAAAATATGTATTAATGGAGTGAGTATTGGGACAGAATTCCAAACCTCAGGCTTCCCATTAGTTTATCATGATAATCCTCATTTAAAATGGTCTTCAACATGGTATTAATTTTTTAAATAACCATATTAATATATATATAATATCTTATATGAACCTCTTATAACATCTTATCACTCATTCGCTGATAATAATTAATTATTCTAATATTTTTGGGTGTTAAATGCTTCATTTAATAATGCATGTTTTGTCATAGTACATCCAATTATTATTCATATGATATAATATTATTATATAAATAATTATATTAATTTTATAAATATCATTTTTATTCATAATTTACATTTTAAATATCATTCTTGAAATGTGTACAAGGAAAATGAGTCGAATATCTTAGTGAAGATGGTAAGTTACACATAAACATGAGTGGTGTTATAAATTTTAAATTATTGAAAGGGTAAAGATATAAATGATAAATTAAATTAACATACTCAACATTGTTTAATAATTATCATATATATTAATTATTTATAATGTTATGACTATCTATGTGATGTGGGGATGAAAAAGAGATTAAATCAATTCATGAGGTAACAATCCTCCGTATACATGAGAGATGTTTTTATTTCCCATTTAATATAGAATCAGATATATAAATATTATCAAAGAAAAATAATAACTGAAGTGCATAAGAGTTTAATTGGTTGTCAATATGTATTCAAGTGCATAAAAGTATCATTTTTTGTCAATGAGAAATTAATATGTGATTTAAATTTATTGAGGAAGAAGTTGGTGAAGCCTTGGAGAATGGTTGTTGATTCAATGAATTTAATTCTACACTTGAGCAATTCTCCAAGAGGATAAAATTATGACAATTATAGAATTGGTCTTATTTTATAATACATGTATTATGGTGATATATTGTTACAACAATTAAACAAGTCCTTGAAATACTAAATTTTATGATGAGAAAGAAGATCCATCCAATTACTCCTAATTGGATGAAGGTTGTGAATAAAATCAGATGATTGTTTCTGCTGATCCTCAAAGAATAATAAATGTGTTTTAAAGAGAACACATCACTCATTACAATAATGAAGGCCATGAATTATTCTTTAACGCATGAGGAATTAACATATTATCCATGCATCATCCTTGATTGGATCAAAACAACATATTGAATATCATTTGGAATTTATGATCAAAAAAGAAAGGAATGGGTGATGGTTGAAGATGAAGAAGAAGAAACGAAGAATGCATGGGCTTTGAATGAAGATGGATGGCTTGGATTTTTAAGGATGAATTCATACTTGGTTTTTATACTATCTACTTAGTATGTGCCTTTTCCAAAAAATTAGGGCCAATAATGAAGGCCAGCAGAAGCCCTGACACAAGGAATATGCAGGACCTGAGGGTCTACCACCCCCAAGTGGAAGGCCTTGAAACCAACCCTCAATAGGTTCATGTGGTCCATGTATAAGCCCACAGGTGCAGCATAGTGAAGAACTATTGTAGCATGGGTGCTAGGTGCACGCCTAAAGAGCAGAGTGGGAGCTTAGAGCACGCTCGTAGGGTGAACATGGCATGGGGTGGTGTCGTTGAGGTAGAGGAGGGAATTATGAGAATTGTCTGCCATAGATTGATTTTTAAACTGTGAGAAAAGAGAAGTGATTTTTGATTTGGGACAAGAATTAAAAACACGGACGCAATCTCCTCTATCCATCTGATCGTGCACAGGATCTCAACCACACACCGCATCCATGCAACGCCTACTAATATGGGCCGTCTGTGGTTAATCTGAGTCCATCCAACATCCATAGAATCATCTTCAACCTCTATCCATCCCAACCCAACTACTCACCTCAGATTAAGCCAATCTATGAAGATTGAGCTCTCCACCACTGTTGAATCTCAAGATAAGTGCATGTTGATCATTTAGACGAATGGTACACATGCATGCATTAATAGTTGCATGCATGGTACTGAAATTAGAAATACACATAGTACGAGAGAAAACGATGTTTCCAAGGCCATTTAATTTGAGGTAAAAAAGAGAATATTTTCATGCGTTCGAGAATGCATGCATGTGAGGATTGTCACGTGAAATGAGGAATTTGAGTTGAATAAAAAAACCAAGATATGCAGCATATCTCATATCTGTGTTTGAAATACTCAAACTGAAGATCGCGGGTATTCATGGATTTGAATACTTAGGAATCTCACACAGATTTTAACAAACATCTTATGCCTATAAAAGCTGGAACCTTGAGCCAAAACAAGTCACTGAAATTCTCGTAGAAAGGATCTCCTAATTCTATAAATAAATAGAGCAGCCGTGAACCCCTATATTTCACAAAAGGTAGAAGGTTTCCATGAAGATTTCTTACGTGAACAAGAGGTTTCTATGGATCTCTTGTAGGAAGGAGTCTCGTACATCCCTTGTATGAAGGAGAAGTGTGATCGCCTTGGTTCATGAAAGAAGCCATGCAACCCTTACGTGAAGAGAAGAACTGAGAACCTCCTTGTTCATGTAATAACTCTCACCCCCTATGCGAATTTCCCACAAGCACATGATAGGTTCTTTGAACACTCATTATGTCTTTGTGAGGAGTAACTTGTGGTTAAAACAACCGGTACACTTACCCCTATGTTTTTCTCTTGTGAAGATAGAACCACAAACCTCTCGGGTTCTGTGAAGGAGACTCTCGCGCACCCTACGGGTGAAAGAGGGAGATCTCGTGCACCTTTTTTACACAGAGAAGAAGAACTCGAGGCATTTTTTCACAAAAAATAACACATTCATGAGGCCAATGATTTGATAACATCTTGAGAAGAAAAACTCACACATACACCATCCACATACTTATATGAGTTGTATGTAAAAGAAAAAGAAAACGAAGATTGCATGTATGGTGGAGTTCATGTGCATGAAAACATAAGAACAATGTGTGTGTGCACATGCGAAGAAGGAGGAAGGAATAAATATAAAACACACCCTTTGTCCCCAAATTAAAAAGAACAAGAGTGTGTGTGATAAGAACCAAAAGAAGAGAAAGATAAAAGGATAAAGAGAAGATATTGTGTGTGTGAGTGTGTGTGCTCAAAGTGTTTTATCCTTATAAGTTTTCACACAAAGAAGAATAAGATTGTGCATGCATTATTGCATGCACATGAACAAATTAAGACACTTAAAAGAAGAATCATGTTTTTTAGTGCACGTGTGAAAACTAGAAGTTTCAATTCCATGCAACTCATTCATAAAGAATAATCAATTCAGATGATGACAAGTGAGATGATCATTAATGTTGGAATAATCACCCAAGCGTATATGATTCTTGCTAAGAAAACAAGGAGAAGGTTTAGTGGATTCATCTATTTCACTAAGGAAGAAGAATGTGAGATATCCAAATACAAGAAGTTTTGGACCCCATGCAATCTATGCATGAATTTAATGAGAAATGAAACTAAATCCAGACAGACTTAAATAAGATCTTCTATATGAGCTTACAGTGTTTGATAACCCAAGAATAAAGACAGTGATGATATTGATCAAGATCATTCTTGCATATTATAATCTTGAAAAAGTTGTGTACAGCATTGGAACACATCATAGTAAGGCCAAATCTTCGTCAGGAGAAGAAATAATTTCCAGAGCATTGTTGAGACTGAGAACTACACAAAGAAGTAATCATAATTATTGAGCAAGGCCAACAGACCTTACCAATGGTAGTTGTAGATCCTTAAAGAGAATCACATGCATGTGTAATTCCTCAAGTCTATGAGAAGTGATCATAATATCATCTATATTGAATCAAAGAAGAACTTAAAATAGGAATCTTCTCATGTGACTCAAGAGCTAGAGGACCCATGTGAGATTTAGGGAGGAGAATAAGTCTTCAGTGGGACTCTGAAGCAGGCCATTAGGATTCTAGTTACACTGTGGGAAGAAATATAAAGAACCTTATGTGGGACTCAGGAGAGATATAGTGGGACTCTATATCAACCATGGTAATTACCAACTGAATTATAGTAGAGAATCTGTGTTGGGGAGAATAACCAACACAACAAGGAGTAGGTCTTTGAACCGAACCTTGTAAATCCTTATGTTCATTATATTAACATTTATAGCATCATTCGAGGTACGTTTGGGAGACACAAGAATGGTGGATTGATGATTTAACAATACATAGAGGTTTAATTTAAAATAATCAATTAGTAAGAAGATTTAAAGGGATCACTAATTCCCCCTCCCCCTCTCAGTGATTCACACTGATCTGGTCACTTTATTTTGTATTAGAGAAAAGGTCACCTCTAAAAGATCCAAGGGAGTCGTTATGAAGTGTAGATTTGAGGAGATTAATGAGAAACATCAAATGAGGATTCCTGCCAACGCTCAAAAAAATAGAATGAAAAAATGGGGATGGAAAATGAAGAAGAAGATAACTACTAATAGAGAGAAACATTCCATTGAAGGTAATATGAAAGGTACCACATGTGATAATACTTATTATTCTTCTGATGAATCATACTGAAGTTGTGATGATGATAGATCAATTAGTGGTCTACATACTACACTCAAAGATCATCTGAAGAAAGTCCCTGGTGAAGTGGAAAGACACATTGCTTCAAGAATTAGTGCCCTTCAAGATGAAAAATTATAGCTGGAAGAAGTATCTAATTCCATGGAAGAAGCATTGGCTAAAAGGTTTGTCATATCCAACACTCTCACAAAACTAGTTAAGGGAAAGGATGAAAAAAATTATCTTCTCAATGAAATACATGCTCATGATTCTAAAGAATTACAGGGAGGTATTTGTGAGAATTAATTCATTGAGATTGTATTTTTAGATGCTTCCCATGAATTTGAAAAGATGTACAGTGATTTTATGGTTGTCAAAGGTGCTCAACTAAAAATAAAATCCAACATGATAAAGGAGTTATAAATATCATTTTGATAATTAAGAAATGTTCATGAAGAATAAATAGTAATGCTAAAGGATAACTGGTAAAGTAAACTGAGATCAGTTGAGGATGAGAGGAACAATCAAAACCTGAAATGTTTATAATTGGAGGTGATATTGAAAATTATGCAATCATCCAAAGATGAAACTTCCAAATCAGATAAAAGAAGATATATTTCCACTCAATTTTTCATTGAGGAATATGATTCGAAAAGGAACATCGGATCATCCTCTAATCCAAGGGAAACATCCTTTAAGAAGAAGGTATCCCATATTTCAATTAAGCTTATTTCTATTAATGCAGTTTCATCTGCAAGTACAGGTTGAAAACCAAAATTTTGGCATATTTGGATTGATAAAAATGATTATACATCCAAAAACCTTCAAGGGTGAATACTAGAATGATTATGAATAGAAACTCCCAGAACGACGATCCAAAGAAATAAAGAAAATTCCATTAACAAAAATGCACTAAATCTAGCCAGATTGATACTACAAGAAAAAGAATGATATTTTTTGTCTATTATTGGTGTTGTTGGATGTTTTTGAATTTTGAAAAAGATTATTTGAATAATATGTCATCATATAGAAATTATGGAAGGCCTACACTCAGTGATAGAATATGTGAGGAAATGAATCATCCTGTAAATAAAAGGCATAAAACATAGATGAAGAAGAATCTCTTTATCAAGAACATATTTGAGTATCTTGAATACTTCTGTGATAATTTCTACAGAAGTGGTCATATTTATGATGACTTTAGGTTTATTCCTACCATACCTCATGTATATTATGATAAGAAGTATAGACCATCACAAAGGTATAAGAAAGAAAAAGGAGTTGAAAAGTCTTCCAATAAGAATATGCAAAATACTGAAGTCTGGAAAATAGTGAAACAAATGATTTCCAAGAAGAAATTAAAGAAGGATTCCAAGAATTCCATCTCAATCATGAAAAGAAGCTTATACTATAGAAATAAAAGTCATACCATGGATCACTGCAAACAATCCATCAAAATGAATGGAAGAAAGCCAAAAATAAAAGGAGAATCAATCTAGAAGAAGATGGGTTTGACTGAAGAAATTCTTGAAGCGAATCTTATAAAGTTGTCTAAGAAAGGTAACTTGAAGACAATGGGGAATCCATGTGGAAGCTCCAAATCAGAAAATGGTAAATATCAGTGTCTAGTTATGTAGAATAATCAATTGGAAATTTCTAGAGAACTGCAAAGAGCTAAAGATGAAATACTAGCTAATGATAAGGCAAAGGGAAAACAAGTAATTCCACATGAAGGAGAATTCCAATTTTATGAGAAGTTTTCAACACATGATAACCCAAGTGTCTCAAAATTAATGTTTGGAAGGTGTATTAAGGGTGGACATCATGAAAACAAATATTTAACTATTTTACTAGGCCAAATGAAGAAAATTGAACAACATGAACCAAAAGTTACTTCACTACTGACAGAAGTGAAGAAAAATAATCCACACAAGTTGAAGGTGAATGGAAGTAAAGAATCCATACAGACAATGAAAAATAAAATTTTCAAATGGGGAGGAGACATACGCATGAAGAGTACCAGACACCTTAGAGCTTCAGGGAAAGGAGTTCTTGGGTTGAGAGAAAAATTTTAGCCCTAGTTCTTCTATTAAGAATCTCACAAGTGATCCATCTTATTCACTTATACATAGGTTATACATGTGTGATTACATTGTATGGAATTGAAGATTAATTTCAAAATTAAAATGACCGTTGAATGGGAAATGCGGAGAACTAAAAATTGAACTCATTATTTATAATTTTATAATTACTTGAAGTGATCCACATTAGAAGATTATCAAAATTAATATCTTCAAGATTATCTGATGATATTCTCCACCAAGGTAATTCAAAGTTAGTTCACCCTTTGATGGGGAGAAAATTTGAAAGAGATGATATCAAGGATTATGTCATGAAATATTATTAGATTCATATCACCTTAGGAATCTGAAACTGAGGTATTCCAATCACACATTCATCCTTTGGACTTAATTTTGTTTAACATATAAATTGAGGGGTTGCGATTGATTGATGAAAGATGGGATTAAAGTGGGATATTTATCGTTGAACTTGAATTTTATAATATCTTTGTGTAGTATGTGAAGGATTTATCATTTCATTGATAAATCTGATTTTTTTCAACCCCTGGAATAGGAGAAGATACATTCTGAGCTTTATATCACAAGTAATTTTGTTTATGGATAACACTAAAAAACCATGGTCATATCTCTATTGTTTTCTACACTGGGTTATCCCATGTCTACTTAGAGTTGATTAACTAAAGGCTCTTTTCTAAGTGAACCATGTGACATTATCCCTCTCTCAAAATAATTCCCAAAGATATTATTCAAAGTGAGGAGGACATTTTTTTGGATAGAACACACTAAAACCATTCCATTTGGTTTCCAATAAGGGGGTGAATCGTTTTGTAAAAATATTGACCCATTCAAAGTGTGATTAAGTGATATTGACAAAAAATACAAAGGCATATATGGAAGTTCATAAGAGTTTCATTTGTTGTCAATATGGATTGAAGTGTGTAAGAGTATCATTCATTGTCAATGAGATGTCAATATGTGAATGAATGGTATTGAGTAAGAAGATAGTGAAGCCTTGGAAAATTGTTATTGATTCAAATAATTGAATTCAAAACTTGATCAATTATCCAATAGGATACAGTTCTGATGATTGTACAATTGTTCATCAGTTCCAATGCTTCTATCAAGGTGATACAATGTTACAACACTTGAATATGACCATGAAATACTAAATTTCATGAGGAGAAATAAGATCCCTCCAATTACTGCTAATTGGATGAAGGTATTGAATAAAATCAGATGATTGTTTGTGTTGATCTACAAAGAAGAAGACATGTGTTTTAAAGAGAACACATCACTCATTACAACAATAAAGGCCCTGTATTATGCATTAATTCATGAGGAATTAACAAATGATCCATGAATCATCCTTGATTGGATAAAAACAACATGTTTAATATCATTTGAAATTTATGATCAAAAAATAAAGGAATAAATGATTCTTGAAGATGAAGAAGAAGAATGTAAGCTTCCATAGGCATTGAATGAAGAAGGATGGATTGGAATTTTAAGGAGGAATTCATCCTTGGTTTTTATACTATCTACATAGTATTTGCATTTACTAGAAAAATTGAGGACAATCATAAAGGCCAGATGAAACCCTCACCCATGGCATATGTGAGACCTGAGGGTCTACCGCACCCAAGGGGAAGGCCTCGAATCCATACCGCTGGAGGAGCATGTAGGCCATGTATAAGCCCGCAGGTTCCACATGGTGATGAACCCATGCAGCATGGGTGCTAGGTGTACGCCCAAGGAGCAGAGTGGGTGCTAAGAGTGCACCCATAGGGTAAACACAGTATGGGGAGATATCTTGGAGGGAGAGGGGAGAATTCGAAGCATCATCTCCCGTAGATTCATATTTAAACCATGAAAAAACAGTGGGAAATTTCGATGTGGGAAAGGATTTAAAAATTCGGACACAATCTCCTTTGTCCATCTGATCACATGTGAGATCTCAACCGCACACCGAATCCATGTTGTTCTTTCTAATTAGGGCCATCTTTGGTCGATCTGAGCCGATCCAATGGCCATGGAATCACCTTTAACCTCCATCCATCCCAACCCCTCTACTCTCCATATATGAAGCGGATCCACCAAGATCATGTTCCCATCCACTGTTGAAGCTCAAGCTAAGTGCATGGTGGTCATCTGGATGAACTGAACACATGCATGCATTAAACTTTTCATGCATGTAACTGAAATGAGAAATCCACATAGGCTGAGAGAAACCAAATTTTTCGAGGCCGTGTCGTTCGATGTACAAATAGAATATTTTCGTGCATTCTAAAACACATGCATGTGAGGTTTGTCACGTGAAATGAGGAATTCGTTTAGAACAAAAAACCAAGATATATGGCGTATCTCCTATCCGCATTTCAAATACTCAAACCGAAGATCATGGGTATTCAAATATTTGAGTACTGTAGAATCTCATGTGGATTTTAACATGAATCCTATACCAATAAAAGGACGGTATTTGAGCCAAAATGAGTCGATGCCATTCTCGAAGGAAGGAGCTCATGTTTCTCCAAATAAACGACGCAACCATGAACCCGTCTGGTTTGATAAAGGTAAAAGGTTTCTACACAGACTTGCTATGAACATAAGATGTTTTCGCACATCTCTTTGATGATGGAGTCTCATGCATCCTTTGTGCGAAGGATAATATTGAACCCAATGGTTTCCAAAAGAATCCACACATCCCTTTTGTGGAGAGAAGAACATGACATGTTCTTTGAACCCTCACCATGTCTTTGTGAGGAGTATCCCACGGGTAAAAAAATGGTGCACTTTCACCCTTATCTTGCTCTTGCGAATATAGAACCATAAACCTATCAAGTTCTATGAAGGAGACTCTCTCTCATCCTAAGCATGAAAGAGGAAGACCTCATGTCTCTTGTTTTACACACATAAGAAGAACCCTAGGCCTTTGATTTCACAAAAAATAACACATTCATAAGGTTTAGGCATTTATAACCTCTTTAGAATAAAATATTACACATACACCATCCACATACGTATTTGGGTTGTGAGTAAAAGAAGAAGAAAAATATGAGTGCATGCATGGTGGAGTTCATGGGAATGAAAACATAAGAACAAAGTGTCTGTGCACATTTTAAGGAGGAAGGAATAAAAAACACACTCTTTGTACCCAAATTAAAAATTAAAAGTGTGTGTTTTGTAAGACCCAAAAGAAGAGAAATAAAAAAAAGAAAGAGAATAGATTGTGTGTGTGTACTCAAAGTGTTTTATCCTTAAGGGTTTTCACACAAAGAAGAATAAGATTGTTCATGCAAGAATTCATGATCATGAACATGTATAGAAACATGAATTAAGAATCAATATTGTTAGTGAACATGTGTAAACTAGAAGAGGCAATTCCATGCAATAATGCATAAAGCATAATCAATTTAGATGATGCCATGTGAAATTATCTTCAATGTTTGAATAATCACATAATAGTATGTGATTATTTCCAAGAAAATAAGGGCAAGGTTAAGTGAATTCAGATATTGAACAAAGAAATAAGAAAGTGATATATCCAAATACAATAAGTATTGGATCCCATAGAATCAATGCATGAAGTGAATGAAAACATAGACTAAAGCCAGACAGATTTGAAGAATATCTTCAATATGATTTTACAGTGTTTGAGAACCCAAGAAGAAAGACAGTGTTAATATTGGGAAAGATAATTCTTGCATATTATATTCTTGAAGAATTTGTGTTCACCATTGGCACACATAATAGTAAGTCCAATTCATCATCAAAAGAAGAAAGAACTGTCTGAGCATTGTTGAGACTATGAATTGATCAAAGAAGTGATCAGAAATATTGACCAAGGCCCAAAGACATTACCAAAGGTTGTTGAAGACCCTTGAAGATATTCACAGGGAAGTGTGATTTATCATGCCTATATGAAGAGATCAAAAGATCAACTACTTTGAATCAAATAGGAACTTAATGGAGGAATCTGGTCATGTGACTCAAGAGCTAGAAGACCCCTGTGAGGTTCAGGGAGGAGAATAATTCTTCAGTGGGACTCTAAAGAAGGCCAGTAGGATTCTGGTAAAACTATGGGTAGTAGTATAAATAACCTTCTATGGGACTTAGGAGAGATGCAGTGGGACTTTGTATCAACCATTGTAATTACTAACTGAATTATAGTGGAGAATCAGTGTTGGGGAGAATAACCAAAACAGAATGAAGTTGGTCTTTAAACCAAACCTTATAAATAATTTTGTTCAATGCCTTTTCATTAATATCATCATTTGAGGTAATGTTGACTGACATAAGAAGAGTGGATCAATGCTTTAACTATCCATAGAGGTTCAATTAAAAAGAAACAAGTGGTAAAAAAATTAATGGGATCACTAATTCTCCCCCTCCCCCACTCAGTGATTAACACTGATCGGGGAACTTCAATAACATCTCATTATAAGGGATATATTTTTGTAATTATATTGTAATTTTTTTGAAAATATTATAGGTGTTAAAAAATTATGTAAAAAAGAAAGAGCTTTGTTAAGACAATCACCTTCTTTTAGAGAAACCTTTGGTTGGTCTATCCATAAGGACCCTACGGTTTGTCTTTTGGGAAGACCGTAACCTCTATAATGTGCATAAGGATGATGGTGAGAGATTTTTTGTTGGTTTTCTTTCAATCTAAATCACTCAATAGGTGTTATTAAGTTAGTATAGGATGTTTTATTTTATAACTTAAGTGAGTGGCCCACTTGTAATATTTTAATGTTGAAAATATTATAAAGATATATTATTGGAAAATTTGATCCCAAATGACTCATATTATATGTTATTAAGGTTAAGGTATATATATATAACCAACCAATGTGGTTTTAAAAAGTTTATAAGTCATTAAAATCTTATATTTTCAGACTAACCCTAGGTAAACATGTTTTTTCATTAAGAGTGTAACCAATTTTTATTGTTTTTACTATTCTTTATAAAAAATTGAACATATTAAATAACTTTAACTATGATTATGTAAAATATGGAATCAATTTTATCAAATTCAATTCATATATGTTAAAGAATATAATTTGAAAATAATTCAGTAAAACATTAAGAAAATAGATTTTTTAAGAAATGTATATTCCCAAAATAAGATTATCTTAAATTTACTCTATTACTAGTAATAATAATGTATTGAATTCGAATTAAAATTTTAGATATATAATTTATTTATTTTATTTATATCATTAATTAATCAGAATTTTTTTTATTAATTAGAAAGGAGAAACACTATGCAGTTAAAAATAGATTTTTGAAAAATATATATTTTTACCTTCAAATTGAGATGTTTATTTTTATAATATACTAATAATTAATACACTATTAATTACACATATTATAAATATTATTATAAATAAAATTATTAATAGTTAAATAATTCAATAACAATAATTCAAAAAATATTATTCCTATGCAAAAATTTCAGAAATTCATTCTAGGATTATTTTGGCCAAGAAAGTTCAAAAAAAATATTCATAAAATAAAATTAAAAATTGTATTCCATGAAATATTAAAAGGATCATTTTGTTATGATTTTATTAAAATGAATCATTTAATTACTATAATTAAATCATGTGTGTCAAATTAAATTATGGATATGATGTAAAATATTTGATTTTATACATTGGTTGTCTCAATTGGTATCAAATTAGCATTTAGTTTTCTTGTGTATTATGTTATAAAGTAAAATTAAAAAAAATGTGAGGAAATATAGGTTTAACATATAGTATTATTAGCTAAAATTAAGGTTCCATATAGTAATACATCTTGATGATGAGTTTTCATGTTGTTATTTAAAATTATTATATTAAGATATTACTCAGGTTAACTATTTTAGTACTACTAAATTGAATAAACAAGGAAGATCCAAGTTAATAAAAGGTTTAAATGAAAATGTGGTGATAATACTAGTAAGAAACATAATATAATTGAATATGGACTCACAAAAGTCATAAAAAAGTTATCCCATGTTGTACGAAATAAGTTAAACTATGTTTATATCCTAAATTCACCAAACAACGAAAAATATTGTATTCATTATTTCTTATATTAATGTTTATTGGCCTTTAGTAGATATACAAATCCATTTATTTTTGATCAATTTATTAACAAAATAAAAGCTATATTTTATATTATAACATTCATAGAATGTGATAAATTCTTCTTCATTATTTCTCAATTGGAATGATAAGTAGTCCAGTGGTGGACTTTGATAAAGAACAGAAGGAAAAACTAAGTAGTTAACTATAAAGATTTGGATGAGTTCAAAAATTCTTCATCCCCAGATATTTTCCTCAAATAATTCACCTTAAAATGGATTGATTATTCTATGAAAAAAATGTAAAATCAGGATGAATTTATTTTTATATATAAAAAAACATCACAAAAATTAGAAGTTACACTGTATATTTTATTACTGACACTAAAAGAAAAATCAATGATTTAAATGGTGGCCTAATACCAAACCTTCATATGTTATTTTCCATAATTCAACTTGGTACCAATGAATAATTTTTTTATTAGAACTAAATGCGAAAATATAAATCAGATACTCTTACTATGTATTTAAAGGAAATAATAGTAAAATAGTGTTTCATTGAATCTTTAATGATAAATAACATAGTTGAAAGAAAATTAACCTTCCAATACACCAAATTATTTAGAATAATCATTTTTTGAATTTCTTGAAATGAATGAAAAAATGTTTCAAATGAGTAAGATTTTTTCAATTTATATCATGACTCTTAAACAGATATAAATAGGCCACACAATGAAATAGAGGGTAAGAAGATCTTAACTAATACACCACCAACACTTTAGTGTTTGAAATATAACGAGTTTCAGAATTATAAAAATAAATTCCCCAATCCAATGGATACCAACAATAATAGACATCAATAACCACTAAGACCAAGGGGATATAGAAGATCCTATCAAATCATTACCATTAAGATTGATCTTGATAATTATGTGGTAAAATATCAACATATTATCCTATCTATATATGTGAATGTATTATTTGGTTATATTTATTCTCATTGTTTTATATAATATTATTTTTCTAACAATATTTATTCACCTCAAAAAAAATTTGGATACAAAATTATCAATAAAAACACTTAGGGGTGGGATGATTCCATCCATGGTATATACTGTTCTCTAATAGAGGTTTTTGGGAAGATACAACATTTATAGTTATTATTCCCATTATATAATTTGATAAAACATTAGGTATGGTTTATCTCTCCCAATATAAATTTTATATTAGTTTTCAGTATAGGAAATAACATTTCATATCCCAAACCATTGCATGATCAAATATCAATGAATATCTACAGATGAAATACCTTTATAATATATAATATAATAAAATTAAATTTAGGATACTTGTATAAAATGAATGGGGAGGAACTCATCCTTAAAGTCATCTCAATTTTATGTTAATAAATCTCATTATTTACTAAATAACTTCTTGGTATTTCCTTGGAATATAGGGTTGAGTTTTAAATTGAACCCATAACTGATTCTGTGACAATATCAAATAGTCTTCACATAAGTCTCCCCATTAATGTGAATTAATTTAAGAAGATTCTATAATATAATCTATGTAACGGTTTTATACACACATGTTCTTAACCATTAAGTGTATTAACTCTCTTTTTTAAGAAGGATAGGTCATTATTTATTTGGATTGATTATCATGAACGTAATAAGATCATGATCAAGGAATAGTATCTTCTGTACTATATTTTTGGCTATATATGATCAACATAGCGGGTCTCAATTCTTCATAAAGTTTTATATTAAATAAATATACTATAAATTAAGTGTAAATTGATAATATACACCCAATATAGACATCTTCATTAGATATAGACACTATTAATTCATAGTTATTCCATTCAAACCTATACATTCCCATGATAACTTCATCGATACAATGAAAAATTATTTAAACTATCCCTTGAAATTTTTTTAGTACTCATTGTAGATTATATTTTTATCCATTCTTTGACAATGAAATAAAATGAAGAGAATTTTAGGATTGTTCCAAAAAACTCGTGAAAGGATAAATTTTATTCCAAGTCCAACAAGTGTGAATTTTGGATACAAAAAATTATCATTCTTGGATCATTTAATAATAAGTTAGGTTATATATGTAATCATTTAATGAAAGGGGATAATGAAGAAAGGACCAAACCAACCAGTGTAATAAAAATAAAGTCTTCATGGGTTAGTTGTATACTATTCTTGTTTCATGAAAATTGTCCCATGATTTCCAAATCCAATAACAATTCTAACATATAAGGGATTGTATTTCTTCTAGATAAGATATGTTCAAGAATATTTCAAGGTTTTCAAGAGAATATTTAGCACTAAAATTCATCTTACACTACCCTATAGTGGTGAAGGGTTTTTGATATATAATGATGCATTAAATAAGGTTTTGAGATGTTACCTAATTTAAAATGAAAATGTGATATCATTAACCGTAAATAAATTAAATACTCCAGAACATAATTACCTAAAGCATGATCCAGATATGGGGAGAGTAATTTTTTCATCAAACATACTGACTGGTTTTCTCTTTGGTAATACTTGTGATACATATAATGATAAAAAAAGCTTAAGGTCTATATTCAAAAATAAAAGGTTAAACTTATTCTAGAAGAGATGATTAGAGTTAATTAAATACTATTATTTCTAAAAAATAATTATCTTCCGTAGTAAAATGTTGAAATTCTCTATGAAGAAATATTCATAGAACCTTATCCAAAATCTGGATTGAAAGGGATCCTATTATTATGGATATTAGAATAATGGATCTAGAAATAACAATGAATGAAATAAAATTGATCCTTTACCAAATTTTTCCCATCCATAAATATATTTGAAGATTAAAGAGTCTAAGAAAAATTTTATGGATCAAAAAAAGAAGTTGAAAAAAATTAAAAATTTTAACCATCATTGAGAGAGAGTTATAAAACATGGAACCAAAATATGCTTCAGATCCCTAGGATAGTTGAAAATAGGATCTATGGAATGATGCACATATCTTTTCATTCTCTATTCACCTAGTAAGTATAAAGATATATAGGGATCTCATGCATAACTTATGGTAGGATAATAAAAATATTGGGATTTAAAATTATATAACTCATTTCTCAGGGTTTCAACAAGAAAAATTTGAACATTGTAAATCTTCCGAGATGATGAAACCATTACCAATACTGATATAAAAATGAGGGGGAAATGTCACTGATTTATTTTTGGTCTTACCATGACAAATAATTGTTATAATTCCATTTGGGTCATGGTTGATTAAGTTAATATTTTTTCACAAATCATTTTCATTCTTAATGATTTGTCATAGGTCAACATTCACAATTATATATAATGATTGGTTTAAGGATATATGGAATACCACATTCAATTATATTTGAATGAGATCCAAGGTTCACATCAATTTTTTTATAAATCCCTAAAAAAAATTTGATTTAGAGATGAATTTAGATAGAGGATGTTTTTTGGTCCTGATCGTGTGCATGAAATAATGGAAAGGGTTCAAATAATTGAGTGAAGTATCAATATAGAAAAAATTTATAGAAATTATATGTTTACAATCATAGATGATATCTAGAGTATTATGTTGGTCAAAAAAATTTCCTTCAATTTTTTCCTTGGAATAGTTTTATGAAATATTGGAATAAAGGATCATTGATCCATAGGTACACTAGCCCTTTTGAAGGAATTGATTGTGTGGGGATGTTAGCTTGTTTTCTTGGACATCCACAAAACCTCTACAAAGATCATTATGTGATCCAAGTTTCACTTGTGAGGATTTATATACCATATTCATAAACTAAATTCAAATGATTTAAAATAATAACATGATCTCTATTTTGAGGAAAACCAATGGAGATCATGGATTATAGAGATAATGTGTTTCAAAACAGTACCAAAAACCTGATTAAGGTTTGGTGGTGAAATCATAATTCTATTGAACCTACATGGTAACATGAAGATATAATGATAAAAAAGATTCTAATATGGTTTCATAAAACTAATAGAATTTTTAGTGTGAAATTATTTGTGGGTGGAGAATGTTACACTAATTAATTTTAGGATGTATTTCCCTTTAAATAAATATTTTGTTCAATATATAATGATACATATGAAACATATATAAAAGAAATCATGATAAATTTTATTGAGATAAAATATTATAATTAAATATAAATATTAATACATTATGATAATGAAATATTAAAAATCATTAATAAAAGTACAAGAGAAATAAAATGACAAGTAATCAAAAATTCAATAAACCTGAAATCCTCATTCTTGCAATTTTTTACAAAGATGATACGCATGGTTATAATAATTTATTGAATTGAAAACAATATAAATATAATATAAATTTTCATATTGAAGTAAATTTGTAGGTGTAATTATTTTAGAGATGTATGCATGGCTATATACAAGAAATTAACATTACAATTATATAGATGATATTTTGAGATACGGTTTTTGGATATATGTTCATTGGACATATGGACCTTGGATATATGTGTATTTAATAGATAAATTTACTATATTTAATTTTTTCAGGGATTTATAAAGACTTTAATTCAAAAATATTAAATATTTGTAGACAGAAAAAAAAAGATAATAATTATTTTTTAAAATAAGTTGGGGAAAACCTCTTATTATGAAATGAAGAAAAATCCTCATTATTTTTATATATATGAGAACCTATCATATATATTACATTTATAGGGGAGGATAGGCCTAATATGTGTCTCAAAGGACCTTAATCATAAGTAATCTTGATTCACATCTCACCATGGGCTTACCTACACCCACACCGTCTGAGTTTGTCTTTTTCCTTGTCCACACCATTGCCTATACAACCTGCCCCGTCCCTACCATCGTTAGTGCTACCTGAATGACAAAAGTCCACCATCTATGTCACCTATATCATTTCCTATGCAGTATAAACCATCAGGTACCATCTGTGTCACCCCTACCACATCTGTAAAGGGCCCGAAAAAACCCTTAGAGGGGAGGGGTGAATTAGGTTGTCATATTATTCTTTAAAAATGATGGGTCTTTTTCCTATATTGAAAAATAACCCTTTGAACTAGTTTGAAAAAATAATGAAAAGATAGGTAATATTTTTTACTTGGTTTACCCCAAAGGGCTACATCCAAGGAGCGTACGTCGATAGTGTGTCAGTTGTACCAAAGTCCCCTAATCTTCACTATATGTGGATTACAAAGGGTTGGTCATAGACACTATATTCCAGGAACATTCCATTTACATATGTTCAAGGAATTATCACTATGTCACTTGGATCACTTACATCGACTCCCCCTAGCTCATTACTCTGAGAGAAGTCTAACTCAGTTTATCGAGTTAAAGGTTTCTTCAATGATTTTTTTATTAAACTCTATTTCCTTGACATAGCTCAAGACTCTGCTTCCATTGTAGTCTTGAATTGACGCACAATGAAATCCCTATTCACTCAAAGCCTTATCACTAAAAATTTATTTTAAAGGCTCCTTTTCAGAGATCCTTCATGATGACCACTACCGCCCAAACCTCACAATTACCTATACCTAAATCCTTCACAATAATCACTACTTAATAATTCTCAACTATTTGTAGAGCTCTAGTATTCGAAGATCAAACACCTTCACAAATCTCAACTTCCTTTATAGAACAGAGTGCCTTTGTGATGAAAACAACCTTCACATAGTTACTTCCTCTATGAAGCTCACTAATCCCACATGGAATACCCCATAATCATGAAGCACCCATAACACGAGAGAATTGGAATCAATCCAGACTTGGTAAGTCTATTCACGATGCTCAAGGTCACATAGAAACCCAGTTTCCTAGAGCACCCCCTACCTCGCGAAATCAAAATGATTTTTTATTTTCTCTTTGAATTTCATGAATAATGGAGAGGGATAGACACTTATTTATAAGTGTGATCAAACATGGAGCTCCAACTCCTCTGGCATGATTTCAGAATTGGTGAAACTTTTCCCTGCAATGCATGCCCCTTTGTGAATCTCCATGAATATTCCTCGTTTATAATGATCATATTAACCACAGAGCTATCCATAAAATATCTTCGCACTACCGCTATGCTCCACTGGAAAATCATTCTGTGAACCCTTCACACTTCTGCAATGCTAAAATTCTCATAATCAAGAAGTAACACAGTCTCAAATCTCAATGCTTCATTTTATTGAAATCCTTAATCTAGTATTCACAAAATCCATGCATTTTCTATATTTTTTAAAGGTCGATTCTTGATGAATACCTTTGTCAAAGCTCAGATTCTCGTAATCACAGATCACACCGTCAAAATCTTCATGTATTTTTGTAACACACTTCATGAATCCCAACATTTTAAAACCCATTACTTTTCCATTTTTTCATAATACATTCTATTATCCTTATATCGGATTCCAAAAATTTGGCAAACACTAGGAAACGATGTCAACTTCAATAATACTTATGGCTTGAACTATACGACCCCCTTCCTTGAAATATTTATGTTCATACAATATGGGATTGAAAAAAAATAAAACAATACACCATTTATAGAAAAAAATATCCTTGGTTATAATAATATTCCTGTTTACCTTTGTTGGAAATCTGTAGATAAATTCAATATAGCACCAGAAAATTATCAAAATCCGAGGTAGAAGAATCAACTCAGTTAATACTCTAAGTCTACATGAGCAAATCTCATTTTAGAAAACAAGAGGGAAGACATGAATCATGTTCTCAAGTGTTTGAATGAATTCTCTAACAGCTTCCACATAACACCAAATTGTTTTCTCCCTTTGAAATTATCTATTCTCCAGAAAACAGAATGCAATAATAAAAATGCTTCATCCTCCACATTTTCACAATTAATTTTGTACATTTCTCCCCAATTTGTAATAAACCCAAATACCTATATTATAAAATTGTAGAGATAATAATATACTCCCCCTAGATCATATCTCCCATGTAAACCTATATCACTTCCACAAACAGATTAACACAATTTATAAAATTGGGGAGAGGGGGATATTTGTAACATCCTAATGCACTTGGAGGTTCCTGAACTCCTAGGTTCAACCAATGTTTCTCAAACACAATCGCTAATAGTGTCTTGGTAATAAAGTTAGGCACTTTCTCATCAGTTCCCACATGATCCATTTTGATCACACCATGTTAAACTTTTTCCTTGATAAAGTGTTATTTAATTTTAATATGTTTTTTATGAGAATGTTGAATAAAATTCTTCCTAAAATCAATTTTTCTCTTGTTATCATAATAAACCACCATTGGTTGTTTCACCTCATAACCTGTGTCAGTTAGTTGTTGGTTCATCCAAAGTAACTGAGTGCATGAATTGGTAGCGAAGATATACTAAACATTAGTAGTACTAAGATAATTGCTTTCCTAGTTCTTTTCAACCATCCCACACATTTATTCCCAATACAGAATTCTCCACCACGGGATGACTTTCTATCCACCGCATCTCTAGCCCAATTAGTATTTGAATATACTGATAGTTTACTCCCTCTTACCACAAAAAAGTATAACCCATAATTATGAGTACCTTGAATATACCTCATGATTCCTTTCACTGCTGATATATGTTCCTCCTTAGGATTAATATGAAAATAAACCGCTAAGCATATTACAAAGACAATATCTATATGCATCACTTCCATGTACAATAATATTCTAGTGATCCTCCTATACATTGTGGGATATATAGAAATACCATCCTAATCCTTTAAAATTTTTGTTTCATCCACAGTCAGTGTTTCCATTTTTTGGGAATTCTGCTTATTAAATTTCTTCAGCAACTCTTTTTCATGCTTTTCATAAGAAACAAAACTGTAATCCAACTTTTAAATCCCCGGTCTCCCAAATAAGTATATGAGTTTTCAAATCATTTAACTTTCAAATTTTAATTTCATTTGATTTGAAAATTTATCCACTGGTCCCTACCTTCTTCCACTAGAAATAATATCATCAATGTATACCAACACCATAAACTGATATTTCTAATAATTCTTCATGTACAGATTGTGATCCACTCCTCTTTTAAATTCAAGATTCATTATGTGTGAATCCATCCACGAATAACATGACCATGGTTCCTACTTCAGACCATATAATGCTTTATTCAATCTAAAAACCTTCATTTCATCATCTCCCATCTAGATACCATCTAGTTGTTCAATGTAGACTTCTTATTCAAGAACCCCATTCATGAATGATATCTTAACATCAATTTGATACACTTTATATCTTCTTTGTATTACAAGGGAATGAAATATCTGGAATGACACTAGTCTATTCATCAAAGAAAATGATTATTCCTCATCGATTCCTTCAATATATTAATACCCTTTACACACCAGTCACACCATATTTCTAATTATATTTTCTTTTCTCTTCGAATTTATTCTTGGATACCCACAAGGTACCAATCACATTGTGATTTTCAGGTCTCTTAACAAGATCCCATGAATCATTCTTTTGAATTTGATCCCACTCTTTGTTCATGGCCTTAACCCATGATTCATCCTTTGTAGCTTCTTCAAACAATGGTTGTACCACATTTCATTGGAATGTAGATTGATCATTGTTCCTTATTCTCCTTATTTGTGTGGGTGAAGTCTAATCCATGATGATATTGGATTGATCTATCTCTGCTCTTTAATTTCTCTTTTAAGCTTCACTTGAATTCTCTTCATCCATGGCTTCCTCTTCAAGTTCTTCTTCAGATTAAACATCATGTTGACGATCTTGAAATCATTTCACTTATTCTTCTACACCTGTATTTGGATCTGTTCTATGTCCTCTCCCTTTGGCATCTTCAATCACATCAACATCAGATCCCATTATAGTATTTGTGGTATTCTCTTAAATTTTATTTACATTAATGATTTCCACAGTTCATTCAAGATGCTTGTGGTAACATTGTTAGGATTTTATATTCATTGAATATCCAAGTAATATTTCATCATCTTTTTCATCACCATGCATTCCTTGGTTTCCTTTGTTTTTTGATGAAACATTTACTTCCAAAAACACTAATATAATTAAATGAGGAATTAATTACCTAAAAACCCCATAAAGTGCCTTTTTTCACCCATATAAAGCCTTATTAGGTTTTTATTACATATTTTGGCTTGAAAAGCCTTTTTAATATAATGGAGAGAGATACACCTCTCAATCAGCATTATTTTGGGCATATTGTTTACCTATCGATTCTGGCACTCAACAACTCCATTTTTCTATGGGTTTATCATAGAATCCGTCTAATTTGGAATTCCATGCTTCGGAATGTAATTTTCAAACTCAATTGATATGTATTACCCTCCATTATCAGTCTGTAGAACATTGATTTTTCTCCTAGTTTCATTCTCGGAAATTCTGTGAAATTTTTTCATACAATCGAGCACATGACACTTCCTGTGTATAACCATACCATAATCAATTCTACTATAGGAATCAATGAATAGAAAAAAATTACCCTTCTTCATGCATTATAGCAACATTTATTAGTCCTTATACATCTGTATGGATGCGATCAAGAAGATTTGATTCCCTTTTCTTCATTGGATGATAGGAACTATCGGCCAGCTTCCCCTGTCTGTAAGAATCACAAGCCTTTTCTTGTTCACACATAAGTTTTTGGATATCCATGACTATATTTTTCTTTGACATATTCTCTATGTCTTGTGGATTAGTGTTACCCAATCTCTTATGCCAAAAGTTGTTTTATTCTTCAATGGTCATGTAGCAATTTTTTTCTTTATTGTTGACCTAATACAAGTTGACTTCTATTTTGTATCCTTTCATAATAGAATTACCTATATTTACTCTTATAGTACACCCCTTTTGATTAATTTTGTCATAATTATGGAGTCACAAAGTTGACTTACACTAAGGATATTTTGATATAAACCATCCACATGAAGAACATCAGTTTTCTTCAACTCTCAATTATCCAATTTAGTACTTCCACTTACTTTTATATTCAAATCACCATCATTACCGAACCTTAATATTCCATTACTCTATTTCTTAACATTATTTAATAATTCAACATTACTCTTCATGTGGGATGAACATTCACTATTAAGTATCCAGGTGTTATTTCTCTTGTATCTTTGATAGTGACTTCTATACGGTTGTATTTTTCAACATTCCACTCTTCTTTCCCTGAGATGTTGGATTTACTGTTGGACACAGATTGTCTTTCAATAATTTATCCCATGTAATCAGGTTATTAATTTTCATACTCTTCTTTCAAAGGAAAGAACCTATTTATAATATCAACATTGTATGGTTGTTAGGTATTGACATGTCTCTTTGAGTTTTATGAATTTCTACTATCATTCCTATGCCAGCAATGTATAGATTTATGGCCAAAGTTACAATAATGAAAAAGTATCCATAAAATCTCTTTTTATTATAAAATTTAGTATATGAATTTTTTTCTCTTGCATTGAACTCCTAGATCTTCCACATTAATATATCTCCTTGCCTCTTAACAACATTACATGGTTTGACATAGATATCCATAGAACTAACACTTCATGGGAGGAAATCTCTTCTAACTTTTATTTCTCCTCATGATTTGTTCCTTGGGAATTTTTTTTCTGAATATCCTTTCTAAATTCTTTGGGATAATATTCTTTTCACCTATTAGTTTGATTTAAGGGCCTCTTTTCATCTCTTTTAGTGACTTATCAACATGATAAACGTCCATATATCCTTTATTCTGGTCTACTTTATCTATTACATTTTATGTTTCAAAATCACATTTAATTCCACTATTTCCCATGTAAGCAGGGATTTGATAACCTAAAATCATTTTAGATCCAGCATAACCACAGTTAGATCTCGCCAGAAACTCACCATTTAAGAATTTTCCAAACTATATTTTCTTTTTTTACTTCTTTGTAATTAGATCTACACTCAAGTTTTCTCCTAAGAGTAATAACTTATTCTTTGAGTCCCTTAACAGTATTAGACTTCTCCCCCAGTCTTGAGGTATTTTCATTGATGACCTTTTTATATTCTATAATTCTGAGTTTCAGTTGATCAACATATTATGATGATTCCTCCACTATTACTATCCACTTATTCCATATCTTACATTTTCAATCATGATTTCAAAAAACATCATTATATTGTTACATGAGATCATAATTAGTAGTTATTTGATTATCTCTAGATTTAAATTTTGATGGTTCAAGTTTTTAAATGGTATCCATCATTGTGGAATGGTTACCAGTCTAAAATTATGTTTTTACTTCCTCCTATAATTCATTATCATCATCTTCGTCATCACAGAAAAAAATATTTTCTATACATTATTTCTAGTTTTGAATTGTCCCTTTTTTAAAAACATTTTATGAGGATTCTCAATGTTATCAACTTCACTCTCTTTGTCATCAAACATTCTTGAGCACTGAGAGGCAATGTTCCCAACTCTTCCAAAACAAAATAGTCCAGATGTAACTTACCATTAAATTTCCTTTTTCATTCTTGAGATTCTTAGAAATAAGATAAAGTGTTTTTTCCCATCATCTTCATCCCCACAATCCTTTAAATTTTTTTGTTTTTATATGTCTTTTAATTACATTTCCTTGCATACACGAGTCATAGAGACTTCTGTTTAGATTCTCATCTCATATGCTCCCAGGCTACTTAGCAGATCATCCTGAGAAAGATTAGAAATATATATTTCCCCAATATTTGAAAATTTCACATTATAAAGGGGTCGAAGTCCTATAATTGTTTTCCTTACAATATTAATGTCTCTAATTTCTTCGCCCTGACCATGAATTTCCCCTTCCACTTTATTAATTCAATTGAATAAGAATATGGATTTTATCAGGATGTATCATCGTATCGTTAAAACTATTGTGAAGCACTTTTAGTTTTACCTCCTTCACATTATTATATCCTTCATAATTTTTTTCAATTTTTTTCCACATAAACATTAATGAGATGCTACTCAACACGTTTAGATAAATTTTATCAAAAAGAGTTACGGTGAGAAAATTATGCACTTTAGTATCTGCATCAAGAATTTTCTTAACTGTATCAATCAATGATAGTCCTGTTGGATCAGTAACTTGTATTACTTGAACCGTAGAAAATTAAAGTTCCATTACAAGGGATATTAGATGAGATCTCATTCAATTATTCATGATCTGAAAATTACTTCCATCGAATAGGGGGACTCCCCTATTAATGGTTAAATTCTCCATAAACACAATAGTTTGATCTAACACTAGAATACTTTATTCTCT
The DNA here is from genome assembly GCA_963277665.1 of Viscum album. NCBI lineage: Eukaryota > Viridiplantae > Streptophyta > Magnoliopsida > Santalales > Viscaceae > Viscum > Viscum album. The sequence continues at coordinate 2,061,312,048 of OY728132.1, forward strand.
AATACCACTTAAAGGACCATGTAACACCCTTAGAGGGGAGGGATAAATTAGGGTGTAATTATTTTTTTTAATCTAATGTATCTTATTCCCACATTGGAAGGGAAATGATAAACCTATCAGAAAAATTCATGAAAATAGAGGAAAAAATTTACTTAGTTCACCACAAAGTGCTACGTCCAAGGATCATTCTACAATAGTGTATCGATCGTACCAAATTCCACTAATCTTCACTAGTTATGGATTGCAATGGTTCGGTCACAACCACTATGTTCTTGGCACAATGCCTTTAAATAATTTAGGGAATGCTCACTGCATATATTGAATCACATTCATCGACTCCCCCTACCTTATTGATCTGAGAGAGGTCTAACTCAGTTTATCAACTTGTAGTTCTATTAAAGGATTTGGCATTAAACACTTTGTCCCTAACTTACCACATGACTCTTCGTGCATTGTAGTCCTAATTTGATGCACACTAAAATGCATATTATCTCAAAGCAGGATAACCAAAAATTCCTTTTACAAAGATCCTTCACAAATCTCCTTCGCGAATCTCACTACCTCACGGAGTTCACAATTTTGGATAACTCACTCCTTAAAAATGTTAACTAAATCACAATGCTCAACCCTTCATAGAGCTCTGAAATTTATAGAGCAAACACCTTTGAAAATCACAAATTCCTTTTTGTAACTCACTAGAATCATGAAGAAAACTACATTCGTGGATTAACATCCTTTTTCAATCTTATTAAGGTAACATGGAACACCTCATCATCACGATGAACCCATAACATAGGAGCATTGGCATCAGTCCAAACTTGGTAAGTATTTTTGCGATGCTCAAGGTCGTATAGATTCCTAGTTTCTCAGAGCACACCTTCCTTCATGAAATCAATTAGATTCTGGATTTTCTATCTGATGATAGTGTTAAATAGAGTGGGGTGGCCTCTTATTTATAACCATGGTTGAATATGGATCTCCTCTTCTTTCGGTGTGATTTCTAGATGGTTTGAAAACATCTTCACGGTGCATCTCCCTTAATGAAGCTCTGTAAATATTCCATGTTCGCAATACTTGTCGTAACCACAAAGCTCTCCATCAAATCTCATCTTGCCACCGCAATGCTCCACTTGCAAAGCATTCCGTCAAACCTTTTCACTACCATAATTCTCAAATTCTCGTAATCGAAAAGTGACACCATCCCAATTTGCAATTCTTCATTTCATTAAATTCCAAAAATGATTATCCATAAAATTTATGCCTTTTCTATATTATGGAATGTTTGATTCCAGAAGAATACATTTCGCAAAGCTTAGATTCTCATAATCATAGAGCACACCATCACAATAATCAATATGATTATGGCTTAAACTGTATGATCCCTTTAACTAAAATCTCCCTAATCATTTAAGAGGGTATTGAAAAAAAACACAAATCATAATCCATTTCTAGAAAACAAATGCCTTGGTTACAATAATATGAATTTCCCCTACTGTCACTCACAACTATCTGATTAGACTTTGAAAACCATCATAGTTCTCCATCCTTGCCTCCCCTTCCATGACTCATGAAAACCATCATATTTTTAGTAATAGGTACCACTTTATTCCACAATCCAAATCCCTACCTTCATTAATAATTAAAACTATTGGAGGTCATCATCTGAGTGTCCATGGCCATCATCTGTGCAACTGCACCATCAGAGTACATTCCCCCTTCTGTCATCTAGTTTGTTGGTGTCATGGTGACACCATCCATCCTATGTGTGATCACTTGATTAGAAGAAAATATCACCCAATGTTAAGTCCAAAACTAGTAATAAAACCCCATTTCTAGCTGATGCACCTAGAGAGTCCCAAACAACTGGGTTGTGGCCCTTATTCAAAAGAATTATTTAAAATTAGTTATTATAAAAATATGAATTCTTATTCGATAAATATTTTTATATTATTAAAATTATTTAAAATTTTTTACAAATTAAAATAAATATTAGAATAATAATGAAATTATAATATTTAATTTTTATATGGTTAAAAATAATGTGCTCTGATTAAAATCATTTGATGTTAAAAATTAATTTTTTTCAAATATTTATTTTTCTATATTTTTGGTATTTTTATTTCAATAATCTAAACATATCACTGTAAAATAGTGAATAAAATAAAATAAATTATTTATATATTCAAATAATGTAATAGTAATATAATATTTGTTAATTTTTATGGAATAAGAATAAATACATTTTTATTCTTAATAAAACCTTTTCACAAAAATTAATTTTATGTATTAAGTATTATTAGGTTACAATTATTTTTTAAGAACTCTTGTAATTGAATATAATAAAATGGATTTAATATATTGAATAATATTAAACAAATTTGGTAATAATTTTAATTTCGTTTTGAGTCATAAAAATATGTTTCCAAGGTAAAAAATTAGAAATTACATTCCTTGTTGATTACGCAATGGGAATTTACATAAATGTTACTCTGGATCCCCTATAAAAATACCCCTCCTTTTCCCACCTCAACTAACACCTTTCCTTTAGGTTCCATTTAAAATACCTACCCAAATTATCTACTTAATAATAATCTATCATGTATGGTAACATATAGACATAATAATGAGTAATAAATCCATCATTTATAAGACACTCTCTAAGAGAGGATTCAAGTCTCCAACATATTTATTATCCTTTCCCTATTCATTTTCCTTAATCATTTTTGTCAAAATATTCTGAAATAAAATTTATAACATTAATTAAATTATTTTGAAAATATAATTCATCTTTAATAAAAATAATATAGCTAAAAAATAACATGATCTTATTCATTCGTTCATCATAACTTGTTTTTTTGTTGGTTCTACCACCAAAATATACAGTATTATTAATATTATATCATTAATAATTCATTGAACAGAAATATCGATAATATGATGTAATAAATGATGAATTTAAAATGTATTATTTATACAAAAAACTTCATATATATATATATATATATAGTCATTATAAAATAAATGCTTTTTATCGAGTCGAATTTAACAAACAAATGAGTTTTTAAAAACACATTATGAACCATCATGATAAATTCAATAAAATTATCATTAGAGTTTATAACTATAAAAAACACTACTATTCAGCCTCAATAAAAATTATATTGGAGGTGATATAATGATCATGGATCAATGATCGGAACCACCATACTAATGCCAGCAATGAATAATACCTAGATATAAATTTTATCAAAGAATGATTTATAAAAATGTAATAAAAAATATAAATGAATGGTATAAATTAAAATAAATATTAAAATATTTTTTATATTGATTAATAATAAATATAAATTCATTATATTGTAGTCTAGAGAGTCTCTAGCTAAGTGGGTATCAAAGAGAATGGTTTTTCTGATTCAATATATTTTCATTGACTCGTACAAATTCTTCTTTAAATATATTATACTATTTTTATTATTATAATTAAATAGACTTAAAACATAAAATACTCTTGAGTTATGTTAGTAATTTTACTTTTGTTCACATTTAGGGTCTTTTCAGGTTTAGAGATTTAGATAGTTATGCCATAACCCACACAAGAAAAACCATAAAATTGAAACTGTACACCTCAAATGTGTATCCATTTTTCCAATAATATTAAACATTTAAAATAAATCATGATCTCTTTTATGAAGCTCTTCATTATATTCAACATGAATTATTTCAATACCTTATTCATCCTTAAATCATTTGAGAAACATTTAAAAATGTGGGATGAGTCTAAAAAGCTCACTAAGTGATATAAAAATAATGAAATTTTTATTCCATTGATAAAAATTAAACCTCATGAAAAAATTATCACAAATTAATAATTTTATCCCATAATAAGTATTAAATACTTTACTTTAAAAATAAGATCATTTCGTACCTTTTCTCAAATAAAAGGATCTCATAAAACCAAGAGAAAGCATATAAAATATATAAATGAATATTGGGAAATTATTATATTTTTCACTCTTATAAATTGAAAAATCATGAAATAAAATTCCATAAATGTCACTGTTACAAGTGTAAAATCCATACGAACTACTTCTATACAAAACATCATGAGAGGGATATCATGGACCCACCTGACATTGGTTTATCATGGAACCAACCATCATTAGTTTATCACCGAACCACCCATCAAATGATCGAGTACATTTTTATACTCATAACACATGAAATATTTCAATTTTCAACATTTAATTCTTTAAATTATATTTTCAATCACAAGAAAATATTTCAAGATATTTAAATAATAAATCCATTTTCAAAAACCATTTTCAATAACAAAATACTCATAAAAAGGGAAAGAGGGGGTTCTTTTTCTTTTAAAATCATGAAGGATTATAGGGGTTGAAAAATACCAAAAAAGACATAATATTACCTTTATAATTCTACAACATCCTTATAATTAAATATGTAAAATAATGTCATGAATATTTAAATGGAGGAAATGATCAAATATTTAAGTTTTTCCAGCACCCCATACATCTTTGAACAATTAAATCATTATCCCTATGAAATAATAACATTTTAAAAATAATTAAATAACTTTAGAACTTATAAAATATTGATATGGAATGTAAAATGGTATTTATAAACTCCTTATAAAATAATAAAGGTGCATATCATCAAGAAATGCCTAAATTAAAATAGATTTAGGAGAAATCCCATACCTTGAGTCTGACTTGTCACATTTGTCTTTAAATTCATACATAATGAACTAATGTTAATTATTTACATGATTTTGAACCTTATTAAAGTTTATAATTACTTTTTTCACTTATTACAATATTTTATTCAAATATTTAAACACTTAAGTCTATGTGGTGTGTTTTGACCATATTCGTTTTATATGTCAAAACGACCAAGGTTAGTTTAATATGGTCAAAGAGGTCAATATATAAACATCTCATAAAAAATAAAAAATAATGAAGTATAATATTTATACATAAATTAAACTTTAAAAACCCATATTGAAATATGGTTATGAAAAATCAACCAACTATACAATCCTGGAGAAGGTAGGTTTTACGAAGGATTGAGTAACTTTCACATTTTTCAATGATTCTTATGGAATGAAGGTATGTAACATTTATCATTCCAAAATTATTATTATAAAATATATAATATATTATGTAATAATATATACCTTATATATATACTTATTTTATTGTAAGAGGAATCTCATTGCTTTGAGGGGGCGGTATTCCACACTTCCACAAACGACGTTATCACTTTTTCTGTGCGTGAAAATGTAATAAATAAAATGATATATTCTCTTTTTAGAAATGTAATTATTTAATAAACATAATATATATGTTATTTATTTAAAATATTTTTTATTAAACCCATTATTAATACATTCCATATAATGTGTAAAATTATCATGTTGATTTTAGGAGGGGTTAGTCAACATGCCCACAAACGATGTTATCATATTTCCAGAAAATAGAAAGAACAGGGTGTGTGTTATATAAAAACTAATTATTTATAAACAAAACAGAAATATGATATATACATATATATATATATCATCAAAAGACATTTTTTCCATCATAATTCCCAACCATGATACATTATAAAAGAAAAAATGAACAACATTATTCCATGAGGTGGTATTTCGCTATACATAAATGGTAATTTCGTTACCTATTTGATGGAAGTGTTAGTAGTTGTAGGTCAGAAACTTAAGATAGAAATTTATATGTATATTAAATATAGATATTTGATTATATAATCATGTAAAAATAATAATTTATTGGGTTTATTAATAAAAAAACATAAATGAACAGTGAATAATTTTACCTCCTTTGGGGTAACTCCTTTTGGTTTTCCCCGAAGGGCTTCAATGGATGGCTTTATACACAAATTAAGGAATCTACAGTAAGATTAGAGGTTCTTTGAACTTATATGGGAAGGTTATTTTATGATATAAAGGAATTTATATGTGTTAAGAAGTGAAGTGGAAAGGAGGCCTTTTATTAGTGGGGAAAGGACACATTAGATATTCTTGAAAATATATGAGTGTTACCCATGTTTTAGCAGTACCAGAATGGTTAAAAATAGACCATTATAAAAACTTAGAGTTGAATTTGTTGAAATTATTTAATCTAAAAAAAATTAGATAAATGTAGTATCATTTTTACAACTTATTACCCAGGTTTAGTCTTTAATTAAGCTCGTTTTCCTTTAATCACTGTAACTAATTTTAGTTAATTTCACTATTAATTTTTTCCAAAAATTTACCAAATTAGAAATTTTGAATTATTATTAATAAAAATATGGAATAAAATTTTCCAATTTCTAATAACACTAGTGGAAGAAATTAATTTAAAATTAATCATACGGATAGTGTGAAAAATCAGGTTTTTAAGTTAAAAATGGTTAAAATTTTGCAATGTTTTTATATCTAATTTTTGAGTGAAATTGTTTCCAAAGAAAATATTTTTTTTAAATGGTATAAAAATGTTATAATTATTATTTGGAACTAATTAAAAATATAAATTAACTAAATTCTTAATTTAGATGAAAAATATGTTTTCCACTAAAATTCCTTATTTTTATTATTATTCCAATTATGAAAGCACTCAAATAAATACTAAAAATACACCCAAAGTACATTATGATATTTATCATAAGAAAATGAACTTTAATTGATTATATAAAAACAATAAAAGTATGAGAAATTATATTTAAGATAGGTTCTCTATTAAATGTTGATAAAATTCTTTTTTAGAAAAAAAGAGCTTTTAAGAGTAAATATGGATTTATTCTTATCTTATGCCTAAGAATGTGTTGAAAAAAATTCAAAAAAAAAATAAAAATGTGTAATAATAATATATTTATTCCTATTAATTCCAACTGATATAACCACTTGAGATATATTCCATATTAAATAATAATATTAACAATATATTACTGTTTGGTATAATATATTCTTGTGTGAAACAAAACATTTTGAAGAAACTCGTTATTCTGTGTCACGTACACTATTGGAAATAGAATCAACTTTAAATTAAAATTTATATTTCATTCATAATAATTATTAAACATGAAAATTACTTATTCTATCATTACTTGAGATTTAACATCCTTCCCACTTTTAGAAATTGTGGCCTAGAAATTTTATTCACTTGTCAAATAAGTGGTGATATTTTTCCATCATTGAATTTTTAGATTCTCATGATTCCTCTTCAAACATAAATGTTTTATATAAAAACATAACATTATAAATCACTTTACTCCTAAAAAATTTCACTTGATGTTCAACAACCCTAACTAATTGTTCCTCATAAGAATTCTCTTCTAACTAAACTACTTTAGGGCTCAAAATATGAGATGAATATGGTACATACTACCATAACAATGAAATATGAAATATGTTATGTAATTGGATTAAAATTTGAGGTAAACCCACTCGTTGGAAAACTTATCTAACTTTCCCCAGGACCACATTCAGTCCAATAAACTCTGCACTTGGCTTCCTCTTTTTACCAAAACGCATCACACTTTTCCATGGAGAAATTTTTAGAATGATATGATCACCAACATAGAAAGAAAGATATTTCATATAGTTACCAAAATTAATTTTCTACATTCTCTAGGATATTCTTATGTGATATTGAATTAATTTAACTTCCTCTATAGTTTTCTCTACTAACTCCAGTCCCACAAAAATCCATTCTTTTACATCATTCAAAAATTCAGTGTCTAACATCGCTTTCCATAAAATGTATCCAAAGGTTCCATCCATATACTAAAATGAAAATAATTTTTATAATAAAACTCAACCAAAGAAATATGGTGATCCTAACTTCCCTGGAAATTAATTTATAAAGAATTAATCAAATCTTACAAGCTCTAAATTATCCACTTAGGCAGCCCATCAGATTGAGAATAAAAAAATGTACTAATATTTAATTCAGTACCCAACGACTTCTGAAGTCCACTACAAAATTTTTATTTGAAAATGGGGTCATAACCTAATACAATGGATAGAGGCACCCCATGTAACCTGAAAATATCATTTAGATACATTCAATAAATATGATCTAAATATATCATATCTTGAATAATAAGGAAGTGTGTATATTTAGTTAATTGGAAAAAAATAACCCAAATCTCAATATTTCCTTGATAATTATTTGCTAACCCACCGTAAATCCGTTGATATATCCTCCTATTTCCACACTGGCACTCAAAAAGGTTGATGCCACCTCTTCAATACCTATCACTCTACTTTAACCTATTGAAAAATACAACACTTCAGAGAAAATTCAGAAATATATCTTTGTATTACATCCCACCAGTGATACCCTAGAAGGTCTCTGTACATTTTAGTACTTCCCATATGATTAGAAAAAAGGAGAACTATGAGCTTCAAGAAACAATTTTGACTACATCTAAACCTACAAAAAATAAATTATATTCCTACATCCACATCTTACTGGAAGAATTCATAAAATTATTAACCAAATTATCATGATCCTAATGTAACATGCTTAGCCTAAAATTATTTTTAGACTGAAATCATTGACCACCTTGTTTTTTTTTCTAGGATGATAATGAATCATGCAGTAATAATCCTATATTAGTTCCATTCATCTTGTTTTCCCCATTTTCCACTCATTCTGATTGAATATATACTTCAAAAACATGTGATAAATATATATATCACACATCACCCCATAAAAATGATGTCGCCAAATTTTCAATGAAATCCCATGGAAGCTAATTCCCAATCATGTGTAGGGTTATTCAAGTCACGATTGTTCAACTGACATGAAGAATTAGCAATTAACTTATCAATCTGAATTAGGAAACAACAAATTCCTTTTAGTGAATCATTAGTGTAGATGAAAAAATAACAATTAAAATAAGGAAGGTCCAAAATAGAATAATTGACCAATCTTATTTTCATTTCTTGAAAACAAACATCACATTCTTCTATCCAGATGAACATAACTACTTTTCAAGTTAACTTAGTTAGTGGTACAGACAACCTAGAAATTTTTTCAACAAACTACTAGTTGTAACCCAGTAATCCAAGAAAACTACAAATATTTGTAAAATTTGAAGCTCTTGGACTCTCTTTAATAACTTTTGTTTTAGTAAGGTCGGTATTTATTCCGTATTTAGAAACAATATGTCCAAATAATTATTTTTTTGCAACTAATATTCACTCCTAGTAAAATTAAAAAAATATTCTTTTATTTTAATATTTTTAAAATATAATTCAGTGCCTTTCATGATCCTACTATATTATATAATATAAAAAAATATCCTTGATAAACAAAACCATAAACATATCCATGAATTTTATTTCTAACCTATGAGAAATATCCTTAGGAAAATATTTATTAGGGAAAATATTTATAAATCCATCCCATTCCAAGGAATAAATATTTTCAATTTCTCTAATATTATTAACTATTGAACACCACTAATAGGATTCACCTAGAAAATGAAAAATTGAAATAGTTTCCTATAAGTGATCCAAACAACCCATGGAATTTAATATCATTTCTAGTATTTTAATCTTTCCTTCAACTAGAACGGGCCCAAATAATCCACTGAATGATGGGGGATGTTTTCACATAAAATTATCCATAATCATCATGTTCCTCTATGGTAGATCTGGTTTCACTATTTCAAGGAAACTGCCACTGTTTATATCTTGTTTCAACTAATTCATCAACATAAAAAACTACTCAAGTACAATTCCAACTATCTCAAGATCCTAATTCAAGAAATTTATTTTCCTATCAGTGCCATACAACAATAAAATCCAAATATTATATACAAAAAAAACTATTATGAACAAACATACTTTAGATGAAGAAACTTAGTACTATTTAAATAATATATCAATCTAACTTAATTCTAAAGTAAAATATTATAAGGTGATTCTATTAACACTATCCTAACCTCTATAATTATCTAAATAGACCATTGATACCAAATATAAGCACCCAACCATAAAACATTACTTAATGTTTTTTTAAGTCAATAATTTTACTTTCTTTAACATTGGGAATCATTCTAGGTTTATAGTCTTAGAGAATTAGGTCGTAACTAATACATATTAAACTATATAATACAAAGCGGACTCTTTTCAATAGTTTCCATGTTTTCCATAATCATGAACCTTTAAAATAAGGAATGATCTCTTTTATGAAACTCTTCTTGACATTCAATGTTAATTCTTCTAATCCCATACTCATCCTTAAATCGTGTAAAATAAATTTAAAAACATGGGATGGGAAAAAAAGATCAATAAGGGATATAAAAAGAAGAAAATAATTAGTCCATTAATAATAATTATACCCCATGATAACTTTATCATAAATTAATAATCTTCACCTATAATAATTATTAAATAATTTTATTTTATTATAATTTCATTTCACACCATTTTTATAATCATAAGATTAATATAAAACTCATAGAAGGCATAGAAAATACATAAAAGTATATTGTGACACTATTATACTTTTTACTCTTATAAATGGAATAACTATGAAAAAGACTTCTATAAATTTCACCCTTAAAAATGACTATCCATATGGGCAACTTCAATACCCAATGCATTAGAGGCCTATCAGGTACCCACCTGTCGTTGGATTATCACAGGACCACCGATCATTGGTTTATAATAGAACCACCCATAAAATTTCTATGTACCATTATATAATCATAACTCATGAAAAATTTCAATTTTCATAATTTCACTTATAAAATTTCATTTCCAATCACAAGAAAACATGTCAATATATTTAAATAATGAATCAAATTTCAAAATATATTTTCAATAACAAAATACCTAAATATTTGGGAAAGAGGGTTTTATAGTTGCTTTAAAATCATGAAGTGTTGTAGATAATTACAAATACCATAATTTCTATGAAATTTCATTTATAATTATTTTATATCCATGTAAACAAATATTTAAAATAATATAAAAAATATTGAAACAGTGGAAGGGATTAAATATTTAAATATTCAAAGAATCCCATTCCACTTTGAACATGTAAATTCTATGCTCCATGAAAGAATAAATTTAAAAATAAAATAAATTTAGAATAGATAAAATATGGATATGGAATATCATATAAATATCATATAAAAATAGTGTTGACATCCTATTTCCCAACTATGAGAAGTCGTGAAGGAAAAAACAAACGTCATCATTTCATGAGGTGGTCGTTCTCCGTACATGAATGATAATCTCGTTACCCATTTGATGAATGTGTGTGTTGTTGTAGTTCAAAACATTAAGTAAAAAGAGTACCAGTGTATTTAGGATACATATTTCATTATATAATCAAGAAATAAGAACAATTTAATTGGTGGGGAAATAAATTAAACATAAATTCACGTTGAATAATGTTGCCACTTTTTTTAGAAGGTCATTTTGGTTCACACTAAAGGGATTACTAGGTTGGTTTTATACCCAAATTCATAAATATAGGGTGAGGTTAGGTATGTTGGGAGATTATCTCATCAGATTTTTGACAATACAAACACCTTGATATGGGTGAATAAGTGAGGAGGAGAGGAGGCATTTTATAAGTGGGGAAAAGAACACATTGGGTATTCTTGAAAATATTTGAGTTCTTCCCATGTTTTACTTGTCCCAAAAGGATTTGAAACAAACTATTAAAGATACTTAGAGATTTTTTGGTCAAAATATGCCCATAAAATAATATTAGACAAGTGTACGGTCATTTTTACAAGTTATTTTTCAAGTTTAGTCATTAACTAAGTTCATTTTTCCTTAATCATTGTAATTAATTTTAATTACATTCACTAATAATTTTTTTCAAAAACTAATTAAAATTATTTATAAATTTTAAATTTTTATTATTTAAAATTTGGATTCCATTTTTCCAAATTTCAAACACAGAAGTGAAAAATATTAATTTAAATTTAATCACATAGACGGGACGACAAAGTGGGTTTTTTAAAGTAAAATATTCAAATGTCCACTAAGTTTTATATTCAAATTCAATATAAAATTGAATTAAATTACATAAATTAGATTAAATGATATAATATTAATATAATTATACTTTAACACAAATTAAAAACATAATTTAACTACAAAAATTAATAATATGAAAATTCCGTTTTCAAATACAATTTAGTTTTATTTCTTATTCATTGAAATAAGAAAGTACTCATAAAAGGACCAAAAATAAACTAAAATTAAATTTTGATATGTCTATTCCAAAAATTAATTTTTTCATAAAAAAATTATAAGTGTGAAATTTTAGATTTAATACACGTTCTCCATTAAAAATAGATAACATTTTATTAGGAAAATGGGTTTGAAGATTAAAACTGGATTTATTCTTATCTTGTGCCTATAAAATCTATTAGATGAATTTAAAAAAATTAATCATTTTTAAAAATAATCTTGTTAGTCATATTCATTAAATCAAATAAAATGGATAGTTGATAACTTCAATTTTAAAAACTAATATTGACAATATATTATTGTTTGTTATTACTCACTCTTGCGTGCAACACAACATTTCAAAAAAAATCATTTTTTATGACGTGTACTCTATTGGAAATAGTGTACCTTCTCAAGGAAATTTTCATTTTAATTTATAAATATTAATAAATTGGAAAAATATTTATCATATCATTACCTAGGATGTAACAATTATTTTTATACATTTCTCTATTTTATATCATATTTTCTTTTTATATGAAAACTACATTTTCTAATTACAATAAACTCCATTGATTGATTTATTCCTTCATAAAAGTATGAAAATATTGAAAATATTTCTCATACACTTTGTTGTCTCTTTATCACCCATGTCTATATTAATTCTTAGCACAAATGTTTTCTTTTCATATATTAAGTTCAAACTATATATTAACTTCTTTATTATTCATAGTTCTCTCTATCTGCTTATGAAAATAAATTTTAAAAGTCTTTAATAAATTTATATTTCTATTAAAATTTCTAAAAGAATTATTGAATCTCCCCCAAAAATTTAAAAACAACTATATGTTCGATAGCATTCACAACATATAACACCGAGTCTAAGTGAGTTAATATACACTGCCAAAATATTATTATATAATTTAATAGGTATCAGTTAATCATTGAATTGGTGGGAATGAATACTATTAATTTAATTATGAAATATATATATATTAATTACTTAATTAAAAAGCATTATAAAATAAGTATTCAATTTATAGTAAAGTTATTTTATGCTTTAAAAACATGTTTTCCTCAAAAAAGGATTTTTATTTTTTTTTATATAATAATATTATTAATTTATTAAAAATGCATAAAGATTATTTACTAAAAATAATATAATTTAATAAATAAGAATATAATTATAATCATAGGATAAAATATATTTATTTTTTGGATAATATTGATTTTTTTAATGGATAATGATAAATACATATTTTTATCTAAAACTGTATTTTTGTATGAAGAATTTCAAATTTTGATTTTTAAAAGAATTATTTAAAAATAAAATTAGTTTCATTATATTATGAGTAATCCAATTTAGTTCATTGGAATCAATTTCCTGATTTAATTTTGTGTTACAACTTATTTATATATAAATATTTATTTTTTCTGAAAAATTATTTTTCATTGTGTTTTTCATTTTGATTTTAAATTAATTACGACCACTTATCAAAATTTAATATTAAAAAATAGATTTAATATTTTTAATTGTGATGTCCAAATTCGGCCAATATTACACCTTTAATTTTTTCCAATATGAATAGTAATTGTGGTAATATTTCTTACCTCAGTAAAGGGTAGGATGGGTTAGTATATGTTAAAACTAAGTGACAAGGTCATATTATTTCATATAAATTCTCATTTGATGAATATAATTAGACCCTTAAAACCATAGGCTCTTAATATATTTGTTTACTGGATATTGGTTCATAAATATGATCTATATAATATTTAAATCAAAGAAATGTACATAATGTAACTCTCTTAGATTCTAATATCTCTTATGTGTTCGCATAAGGGAAAACACCAGTTGTGAAAGAATATAAATGAATATTTTGAGAATAATAAACTTATTTTTATGTTGATACTTTTTTTATAATTTATATGTGTTAAATAATTATCTTAAATGACTAAAGGATTCTGAAATAATATTTATTCAATTATTAGATAAATAAAATAAATGATACCAAAAACAATTATGGTGATATAATATGATTGATTTATATTTTTACATGAATCCTATAGATTAATATGACATATAATTTATGTTAAAATATATTATATTCAATTTCACATTTTTATAGTTGTCCTTAAAGAAAAATTTATAAAATAGTTTCCAAATTGACATTATCGTTTGTTAATTAAATAATATTTTTTTAATTTTTTTAAAATGATAAAAATATTTAAATTTGAGAATTATAATAATATATGTTTTTAAATTTCATCCCTTTTAAACTTATGATCCTTTTTTCACCTTATATTAAAAATGATAATCCTTTAAGAGAATAAAACACATTACCACAGTTAATGTTAAAATAGGTTAATTGGGGGGTTAAACAAAAAGATGTGGTTTAAAGTGCCACATAAATCAATCTAATTTATTTAGGGTATTTCAACCCCATACTATATTATATATGATCACCCATCATTTGGAGTCATTTGTGCTAGATAATAACTTTATTATATTTTAATCTTATAGGAAATTCCAAAAGACCCCCTCAACTCAGTTATAAAAGAGAACCCTTCAATTTTCTTATTTACACTATGTTAAGACATATGTAAGGACCATAACCAAAAATAAATAAATTTTAAACAACTTATAAACACTCTATATGAGTTTGTTTACCCAAAAGACCAACCCTAGTATTCTTAATAGGAGATCTAAATGATCTTTTTCTACAAATATGTAACCGCATTAATCAATCAATTTATTATTATTTATTTTTTTCCACATATAAAAATATATTCTAAATGATAAAATAATTAACTCAATATACAATAATTTTATTATTAAACCACATTATCCATAATTTTCTCTATTATATAGAAATTAAAAGTATTGTTTGAGTGTACGTAAGGCTCACTGTATCCACATATTGATATAATTAATTTTTCATCACTATATTTTATTTATAGGTATTATGATAAGTTTAGTATTTAAATGTAATATTCTTAAACATATATTTTCAGAAATAATAATATCATATCTACCTTATTACCTTATAATCCATTGGAAACGTTACCAACACACATGCGTACAAGTGGACAACCACCTCTATAAAGCGATGTGATTTTTTAATCATCATTTTACCTAGGTGTTAACAAGGATATATTTAAAAAAAAAATAATATATATTTGATTTAATAATTATTCTTTAAAAGTTAACTATTATTTACCATTCTTTAATTCCATCTTTCAAAATGTCAAAACATTATTCATGTGTACATATGACATACCATCTACATGAACAGTGTAATTCATTTTTCTATCTACGAATTTTATAGATGACTGTAATTATATATATATATATAATGAATATATATCAGATTTTTATATCATGATTTATATTACATATATGAAGAAACCAGGATCAAATTTCATTTGCTGAAACTACTTTACAAAAACATATATGAAAAATGAAGCAGTTATCAATAAGAAAAGAAATTTAATAAAGAATTATCAATTAATGGGGGATAAAAGGGTTATGAGAAAATAATATATGTTATGCTATATATTATTATGTTTCTACAACATATCTATAATATTTATATATTTATTATTCAGGAGTTTCATACATGTATGATGGAAACTAGACATAAGGTATGGTTTTATTTCACAATCTCATCATTATTCGAGATTGTTTTTTTAAGTCTTCATTGGGGAAATTGTTTTATATCTCTATCATAAACAAAATTTATTTTTTTATCATATTGTTATTCATAAAAATGAAAATCAAGATTTTCATTTTACACCCTTTTTAGTTAAAGTTATTGACAAAATGTTTTTAACAGAATTTTATATTATTTATCTCTTTGGTTGAAAGAAAAATATCTTCCATATCCATGTTTTTTAAAAATATTTTTAGAATATTTTCAACATCTTACAAGTGATTTATTAATTATATTTTTACCCATTTTTTAGTTTTTTTTAAAAGGTTATAAATAAATCTTCTTGTTTTATCTGAATGACATACTTTTAGTCTTTTTTTCAGCAATGTGAACAAAATGTTTTTTCACTTATACAGAATATGTGATATTAAAACCATCATGACCACTCATTAAATTCAAGCTTCCATTTCTTGTTTCCATGATCATTTTTCAAATAATATTTTTACTTTTATATTTGATAAATGTTTAGTTTTCAATTTGACTCTCAAATTTAAAAGGTTATATTCCTAAAAAATGATTTTAATTTAATTTTTTTGGTATTTTTATTCATCAGTGACAACAAACCCCATTTTACATATGATCCACTCAGAATATGTTGACATTATTATATCATTTTTCTTTATCTATATGGTTTATGATCATTTTTAATGGGAATGTACTATATTGATACCATTCACTATACAACTCTGGATGGTTTCTGATTATGTCTGTTGATTGGGAAATCATTGACATTTTTATTCTATTTTTTTAATAAGAATATTCATGTTTATTATTTTTTCCCCTTTAAAATGACTAATGAATTTGACTCAATATTTTATTAGTGTTACCTACTATATCCCCTCAATGCATTGGTAGGTCTCATGAGAAAACCTATATTGGGTATTTGGATAAAGCCTTACCCTTTTCTATAAGATGTCCTAGAATTTTACATTGATGATATTTTAATGATGTTATTAATTATATCTTTCTTTATTATGATATTATATATTTATATCCATGGGATTATTTTATTAGTTATGATTCCCATGTATAAGTTTCATTGTCAATTCAATATTTGTATGGATTTATTTGATCATTATTTATTCTTCACATATTATTCTTCATGATCATCTTATTGATTAAATTGAATTTGTTTTCCGATATTCAACTTTCTATATTTTTTTATTTATATACTATTCATGATATATTCCACTATATGCAAAACCTTGATTATCATTTTAACTCACCCATTTCTTATATTCCCTTCCCCTGGATGCCAAAAAATGTTTTAGGATTGATATAAAGGGATATGGAAAATTAAAAAATTGTGCTCCTAGATAAATTAGTTTTTTTTAATTTATCTTTTCAATTGTAATGTTATATTAAATCATGTATCTTTTTCTAAAGAATACTAAAATCTTCGGTTCTTTGGGATTAAATCACTTGTATCTAGTAAAAATGTAATAAATTTACCATAGACTCTGGGTTCTAGTTTCAAATTCCTTACACTTAAAAAGGAATTTCTTTTCACTTTCATATATTTTTTATTTTACACCCAACATTTAATTACATAACAATTATTTCCATGTATCCATTATAGTAAATTAATTTGATAATAGTATATTAACATTAATTTTAGTAACCTTCATGAAAATTATTCTTGAAGGGAACTTATAAATTCTAATTTTTGTGAAAATTTTATAAATGGTTTATAAAAACTCTTTATTTAGTTTATATTCAATTTTAATCTATATCACAAAAAAAATTATCTCCTATAGAGTAAAGCTTAATAAATTACAGTCTAAATTATCTTATTAAAAACATCCTTCGATATATTAATTTTTTTACAATGAAATTCTTGATTTCATTTAATTTGGAACCATTTGAAATTTCCGTGTCACTGATTTTATTTCCATTGGTTTTTATGATAATATTAATGATTCATTCATATATTTTATATATGAATGGTTTTTCATTATATGATGACATGGTTTGATATATCCCTTCAATGTATTATGTAATGATTTTTATTTCACGAGAGATAATGTTATGCAAGGACTTAATTTTATTTTCTATGTTCACTAATCTATGTGGAGACCAAATTACATTAAGTTTTGTTTATATCTCTTTTTGTGAAACCGTTTTCATTTTCAATGCTCAAAACTCTATATGTTGACAAAACTTCATGATATATTATCACAAATCAATTTGTGGACCTAATTTTATTAAGCAATGTTCACAAAACTATGAATCAACAAACAGGAATTTACCTATATACGAAGACCTACGCATGGACCTAGTTTCATATAATAATGTTCGAAAAACTATGAATAGACCTTATTGAGTCTAACTATATTCAAAACAGTATGTGTGGACCAAGTTATTTTTTTTTCATTTTTCACAAAGCTATTGTTTAACTATGATTGTGCTAATTCCACAAAGCTATTTTATTCTCCATGGGTCATCATTATTGTCACATTTTTATGCATTCATATTCAATGGTATATGTTATTATTCAATGATGATCCATTTGATTTTATATATCCTTCTATCATTCATTTTATAAAACACTTATGATATCTTGTTTTTATTAATATGGTATTTCTTTTATGTTCTTTTTCTATCACGAGATAATCATCTAACCCATTATGAATCATTAATAAGATTTTTTCCTACTGGTAATTTTAGCTCACTCCTAATTATGTTTTTTATTTTTCTATGGAATTAAATATAGGATTATGTTTAAGAAGAATTCATGTGAGAAAAGTTTTTAGATAGATCTTTAATAAATACTGTGAAATAATAGAGTTATGTAGTTAATCATCAAAGATACTAATCCATTCAATGTTGGGATTGTGTTCTTAGTTTTGAGTTGAAATGTTTATCATATGGATATGATGTAAACAATTATTCTTATTACTCCCAGTTTATCTAACTTATTTTCTATAATAACTAGTAAAAAATATCACTTGGATAAAATGAATAAAAAAACAAAAATAGATGAGAAATTTGTTGATATAAATATTATTGATTTATAAATTCTTATTTTTTATTATCGTTCTTAGAAAAGGTTCCAAAAAAATAAAAAATTTATGGGATTCTTCAACTACATAGGAATATCATAGTGTATAATTTTTATACTTCTCATAACATTTAACTCCAACGTCATTATAAGTGATCAGTATGAGATTGGACCCACATAATGAATATTAGGATCTTGAATTCAAATTTTTTTATATTTCTCAATCTTGTAAAAATTATTATTGGTTTAAAATATAAAATTAAACTATTTTATGAAAAACTCACTCAAATACTACGTAGTAGAGACTTAATTTCATAGATTGGCTTCTCAAAATATATAAATCTCATGAACATTTTCAATTATATTGATTCAATTATATACAAGAACATAAATATAATTTTTTTCAATATGATCATTATAAAAAATTCTACTTCAAACAATACAACTCTCTTGATCATATGGATCAATTTTTATCAAATATTATTAAACTACCACCTTATGTAGAAAATATTAATCAATTTTGTTTCCTAGTTCGTTCCACTCTTTTATCTTATAATTCATCCCTTGTTAGTCATTTCCTTTTCAGAATCAATAAGTTATAATTTAAAATACTAGACACTAAAATTATTTCAATAAATCCAAATATATATATGTGAGTAAAATATATAAAAATAAATATATATTAAAACATTTATTTATTTATAATTCCCTCTCATACCATTTGAAGGTTCTTGGTTCAATAGAAGTTCTATTTATGTTGTTATCAAATCATATTTTTTTATTCATACACAAATAATATCTGATATACATGATGAATACCCTTTATGACCAAAAAAATTAATATCAATATTAATTGACCTTAAACTAGAACAAAAAATATAGGGTCTGTTCATAGAAAATTTCTAATTTATTTGTTAAATTAAATAATTACCTTTCCATGAAATCGTCCTTTTATATTAGTGAATTGGTATAACACTCTTTTCATATCATCAATCCATCAGAGAAAATAAGGGTAGATTTTATCTAGAGGTGACCTGTATGTTCTTTGTAAACCTCCAACAATCACTATAAAATTTAATTTGTGCTTGAATGGATGAATCTTTCACTTATAATGATAGATGTTAATGAAAATTGAATCCTAAAAATGAAAAATAATTTGTTCTAGTGGAGTAGAATAATATTTTATGTTTTTAATAGTGTTCTAGAAAATTATATCTATAGGTCTTCAGATAATCCTCTTAATAATTCCTTGTACACAATAATGGAATGTATTTATGGCATGAAAAAGTGTCATAACTGGGTTTATATAGTGTTATGTTTTGAAAATAAGTATATTCATAAGGTACATTATTATATTGTTAGTACGAGGTGAACCTAGTGTGTAAATAATAAGCATATTATTATTATTTATATGAAACAAGTCAGACTTTCAGGTAAAATAAATATTATTTTATTAACAAAATAAATTAATATTTATTCAAATAATAATTAATAATAATTTGTCACCAAACCATAAAACTATGTCTGCCAATCCCCATCAGTATTTATAAATCCTTAATTAATGACTGTTTATTTAATTAAATAAATATCAATACCTTATTCACCTATAAATATAAAAATATTACATTCAATGAATTAGCGAATAAATGATGGTTATATATTCGTATAAACTAAAAAATTAAATATATTTTATACCTTTAAAATAAACTATAATAAATAAATATTTTATATTCATGTAATTAAATAAAAAATTATATGGTGAATAAATATTTTTTAAATATTCGATTAGCATATATATTCTCTTGTTTAACCAGTTATTAAATATTTTTTATTAAACCAATATGAAAAATTATTAAATTATGTGCGATAATACTTTTTATATATTATATTAAATTCATATATAATTGAAGTGTGATTTTGAATACACTTATTATGTGGACCATTAGGTCCCATTATTAGAGGTTTTAGAATGCACTATCTAATATCTAATGTTAGCATCAAGAAACATGTGAATTCTCACATAGAGAAAGATGTTAATATCGCTACAAAATGTAACCTTATATGAACATACATGGTGTAATATAATTCCATTATCAAGATATATATAATAAAAATAATTGTATTCTAGTTTTGTAAGACTATATGCTCGATGTCGTATCCTTTGATTTTCTGAAAATGAATTTGGCAAGTACACTACATTGGGAATGGGCTTAATTGGGTGGCCCAATTCCCACAAAAGGTCTTGAGATATCTTCTCTCACAAAATAATAGAAGGGAAAAATAATTTCCCTCATTATTAGTCAATAAAACATCACTTACGATGCACCCAATATATCCTACAGGGTCATGTTCTCATAATCTCTTACACTGAAGATTACTAAGGGTTTACACTATTAGAATGTGTCTTAAAGCCCTACGATTCTCTAACCATGATAGTCTATTTGAATTATTTCCCGAAAAAATGATATAATACTTTTATGGAACATATATTAAGAATACTATCATGGATACTCTAAGTTCGCATCATAGTAGAGAACTATTATGACCTTTCGGTGTGAAAAGTATAGGTAAGAAAATGTCACATATTAACTGACGTATAAGAAAAATCATGTTGTGATAATAATTTTTATTAATATTTAAATACATGAATACAAGTAATCATAAAGTACTTATAATTTCATTATAGGGCATAAAATCCAACATTATTTACCAGATTATAATTATAATTGAAGTCAGTGTTATCAATATAAAACAATTGTACTTCAATCAATAAAACTCTCTTTATCTGATAGATAAAGTTGAATCAAAGGGTACTAAGCGACATCATTTTTTACAAAAGATATAGAAAAAACAATCATAGTTTAACTAACTCTTCCATATTATAATTCTAAAATTTCTAGAATTTTTCTTTTCAAAATAAGTAAGGAATAAAATTAGACCTTATATCTCAAGAAGATTTCAATTAAAACTAAATTTATCCTATTGAATTAAATTAAAAAAATTAACTACTCATCTATTTACTCTTAATTCTCTCACAATTAATAAAAAAATCCACTCATAATTGGCATATTGTTAATTAATCATGAATATAACATTTTAAAATATAAAATAAAAGATGAAATTAAATCACAAAGAAAATTATAAAAATGTGAACTTTGGTTGTAGTTCACATTAATTTCCCCAAAATCAACTTACTGTACTCTAAAAATATCAATCAATAGAAAAATCTCAAAAAATATCCCAATAAATTTCATTTTAAAATGTATAAGTACTCTAAATAAATCATGATTCTATTATAATCACCATGAATTATGAATGTATCACTTATTTTCAATCCATAAGACTCCATATATACCTCAAAAATATAATACTACAAATAATTAAAAATATAATATCAAAAATTGGTATCCACTATGACAGGGTTTAATTAATCTTATTCATATTCTCTATATCATAAAAATGATATGTTCGAGCATTTTCTATTAAAAAAGGTCAACTTATCTTCTTCTATTCATCAAAAGATCTTCATTGGATTTGGATTTATAAATATC
Organism: Viscum album; assembly: GCA_963277665.1. Classification (NCBI taxonomy): domain Eukaryota; kingdom Viridiplantae; phylum Streptophyta; class Magnoliopsida; order Santalales; family Viscaceae; genus Viscum; species Viscum album. The sequence continues at coordinate 2,061,334,536 of OY728132.1, forward strand.
ACCTAAGTAATTTTCATTAATCATCATATGATATTAAAATTTATTTTTCATAAATGATTAGTGTTTTCTTTTTCTTTACATGGTTTTTCCTCTGATGAATCCAACCCCATTTTTTTAATAATTCTCCAAACCATGGTTTATGATATTCATATTGAACTTCTTATAAACGTCTAAAGTAGAATAATAAAGAACAAATATGCCTCAAAACACTCAAAACAGAAAAAATAAGTTAGTATAAAACTAACATATCATTAAAATTCATCTTACTATTGAAGAATAAATTATTACTATCACCAGGGAACTATCATATAATATATTATTTCCACTTATATTTTAGATAGTAATATCATTTATCTTTTTAAAAATATTATAATTTTATAATTTTATTTTTCTTTGTTTATGATTATTATTTTTATTCATATCATAGGACTTGAAATTGAAAAATTGATTCTTAGTGATATAAAAAGTGTGTTTTATAACTATAATGTGTCCAAATAGAACATTATATTTCACAATACATCACGATTTTATCTTTTCAAAACCCACTTGATATTTCATCACTACTAGTTATATCCTATTTTACTATAAGATATATGTTTTACAATGGATAAAAGATTAAATGATAATAAAATTTTTATATTTATCTAAATATTATCCAAATTATCGTAGATATATTTGATAGGTTTATATGATATCATATATACTACAAGTAATTTAAAATTAATCTAAAATCACCCAACCTTATAGGATATCAATAAAATGAAATTTTCATAATGCAAAATAAAGAGCATATCTTACTTTTGGGATTTTATATTCAATAAATAATGATTTTTATTATGGTCTCTAGAAAAAAACAATAGTTACTTTCCTCATTCATTGATATAATATCAATTAAATCCTAAAAAATGGTATTTTTCTCTCAATCTTGATGTGTTATAGTCTCCAATTCAAATGGATTTGGAAGGAGGGAGTGATATATTTGACTAATAAAGTGTTAAATTTTATATTCCATTGAGATAAATCTACCATTATAGATATCTTCATAATTCAATGAAGTATCCACTTAATGTTATGGAATTCCATGAAAGTCAACCAATGTTTGGTGAATCATTTCATATGCTATAAAATGACATTCGAATATTCCTATCTTAATTGTCAAACATTTTAACAAATAATATGAACATGTAATTCATATCATTATATGATAGGAAATTTGAAATTATTGATAATGGTAGGGAATATAGGAAATATATAAAAGTATTATAAAAAATATCACATATTATTCACTACTAGTGAAACATAGAAAAAAGGGTTTAGATTTTACCAGTTCATTAAATTAACAATGATAATATCCACCTTCATCATTATTAAAATTATACACAAAATCTAACTTTTATCAGTTCTTTTTTTAGCACTGATAAAAGTTTATTTTATCAACACTGGTATTAGAGATGATTTTACATTTAACTTATAAAGTAAACAATTATTTTGTATTATATATATTCTTTTAAATAAAATATATGTTTGGCCTCATCTATTTTTGAGTGTTACTCACAACTATGCTACACTTTATGTGAACAGGGTTCAGAATCTTACAGTTCCTTGAACAATTCATAATGTAGTTAGTGGTGAAACTGTTGATCCTGAAAAATGGTTACACAAACACTAATTCAAGCTCATGATGAAGAAAGGTAGAGATGTAATAAATGTTCTTGATATAGCACAGGTCCATTTTTTAGAAAAATTGTAACATCCTAAAACATTATTATGTATTTATTTTTAAATAAATTTAATCCCTTCGATAGTTTTGATACATGAAACCCTAAGTCTAAACAAATTATAATATATGATAATATTATAATCTTGCAATTAAATTGGTGGGTAATAATTGGTCAAGATAAATTGTTAAAATTATTATTTTTATAAATATATAAAATATATTAATTTGTTATTAATTAATTATAAATGAAAATAAAAAATCAATTAAAAGTCAATAAAGATTTTTTGGGAAAATAATTTTTATGAAAAAATGTGTTTATATTTAATAAATTAAATTAATAAATATTTATAAATGATTTTAATGATATTTATATATTATATATTCAATAAATTGATTTATCAATCATATAATATTTGTTTCTAGTCATGGGATAAGAATAAATCTAGTTTTATGCATAAAACATTATTTTTTTTTAAAAAAGTTCCCCAAGTTTTGCAAACATATTTAAAAAAAATTTATGAAACATTTAAGAAAATTAAAAAATGAACTTAATTTTTTAAATAAACATTTCAAAATTATCTTATAGGTAGTTTTGATCATTTTTTTATAAGATTATTTTTCAACGAATAGTTAAAAATACCGATTGATATTAAAAAATTTATTTTCATTTCATTAATTTAGAATGTTAAATTTTGTTTTAAAATGGTTTTTAAAGTAAAATTAGTAAAATTATATTTTTATTTTTCCAATCTAGGTTATTATGATCAATTTTATATTGAATTAAATAGAAACATTATCTTTGGAAAACTGATTTTCTTCTTTTAACGGGTTTAATTTTAAATTAAATTCTACCAATTATATGAAATAAATTATGTAAAATGGATTCCAAATTTTGAAATATAATAATTAATACTATTTAGAAATGTACACTCAATTATTTCATAATTAATAATAAAAACATTAAACATCTATTATAGTGGTAATAGTTAAAAAAAAGTTTACAAGGGGATTAATCTATAAATATAAGGTATAAAATGACATAAAATGTGATGAAAACGAATTTGTAGATTGTATTTAGATATTAAACTTATAAAATTATAATATAGGATATTTTTGAGAAATTTATCCTTGAAATTGAATTGAAATTATGTTAAATCATTGAAACTATTACACATGTGAGACTAACCTAAATAATAAAAGGGAATCGATCCCTCTCATTTATTCATACCTATTAAGAAATTTATCTTTACCCAAACCTAAAAAATTCATTCCAAAAAATCCTTATCTAGGTTCTATATCTCTTTTCATCCAAAAACATTAACCCTAGTGTCCTTTATAAGAGATCCAAGAGTGGTTTTTCTAAGAGAAGGTAATTATATTCACCACTCTCTATCTTATTAGCTATATTTTACCACAATAAATTATGTATTAATAATTATAACATAATAACACCAATATACACCAAATAATAAGATTTTATTATGTTGATTACATATCCAATATTCATTAAATGGGAAATGAAATCATCAATCATGTGGACGACGGATTACTGCCTCACAAACCGAGATAATTCATTCTCTACAATAGCCTCCCACAAATGGATATAATGAGGGATATAATAGATATATATAATATTTATGGAAACATTATACATATTTACTAATAATATAAAATCTATCATCATTCCTTCTAATCCACTAGAATACGATAACATCACATGTGTGTATGTGTGGACTACCACCTCCGCGTAGTGATGTGATATGTTTTTAATTTCCATTTTACATTGATGGTAATAAATATTGATTAGGAAAATATATATGATTTCAATGATAAAATAATTATTCTGTAAAGATTAATTATGATTTAACATTCTTTCCTTCCATCATTCACAAAATGAAAATATCATTCATGTGTACGTAAAACCTACCCTCTCCATGAACGGTGTTGTTCATTTTTTTATACATAACTTTAATAGATGAATCTAAATATTAAAATAATGAATATATGTTATATTTATATCATGATTAAGATTTTTGATATTCTAAATCCATAATAAATTTATAATTACCAAAACTACCAATACAAAACTTATATGAAAAATTAAGTAATTATCACATGGAATAGTGATTTTATAAAATAATTTTTAATTAATGGGTCATAACAGGTTATAAGTAAAAAATATATGTTATCATATATATTATTATGTTCAATAATATATTTATAGTAAATATATATTTATTATATAGAATGTTAAACATTTATGATGGAAGTCCGACAAAGCATAAAGAATTTTTCTCTCAATTTTACTTCTGTGGGACACATACCATGTTCAAAAATTATTTCTTTTATCTGGTGTATATAATTCTCATAAATTAATTTATAGAAATTTTCATTTAAATTTTTGGGATATAAATTTTCATACAAGGCACTATCATTCTTTGGGATTCAATTTTAATGTTACCAGAGTGGTAAGGGTTTAGAACTAGAATCTTATTATTTATCGATATTGTCTATGATTATGTTTCCAATGAAGAGAAAATTGTTATATACCTATAAATAAACTCATGAATTCAATTATCCTATTGTTATTTATTGATGATTCTTTATTTCCATTCATTTTACACATTTTATTTACTTAATAGAGAGAAATAAGATTTTAATGAAAACTAGCATTATTTCTTTTTTCGGTCGAAAACCCTTTTTCATCCATATCCATGTTTTCAAAAAAAATGATGAATGTTTTTAATAATATAAAATTACTGTTTAAATATATTTTTACCCATTATTTTCAATCTAAAAATGGTTTAAAATTAATCTTCTTGTCATTTTTTGAATCATGCACTTTTGATTTTTTTTCATTATTGTGAAAGGAATCATTATATTAACATATATAGATTAAATAAAATTTCCAAATACCATGACCTATCAATTATTTTAAGTATACATTAAATTATCCAATTTTATTTTAAATTAAAATGTTCCATTAATATTTTGATATTTTTTATATTTTAAATAATTGATTTCAAATTGAAATTTTTATTTTCCTCAAGAAATGCTCCATGTTATCTTTTATAATAATTTTAAATCTAATATGACAAACTTTTATGTTTCATAATATTTTCTAGGGATATTATCAAATAATACCATCCATATTCTTTCTCTATATGGTTCATGATTGTGATTAAAACATGTTTATGAAACCAACTTATTTTCAACGACTTATGTTACGATTAAATGAATATGAAACCTAGTCCATTCTCTAGAGTTATGATATGATTAATTTTTTTATGATATTTTGGTAAAAATATGTGTGATTTCCATTTTGTGATCGTTGGGACCAGAATTATATATCTCTATAATTGATTGGATAAAGATGGATACATAATTAGATAAATAGGACAAGAATTAGGGGAAATCCCAGTTCGGTAACGGATGATATCCACTATAATATTCTTTAGAGTAAACCTTGATTAATACGATGGTTTTGGGAGTAAAAATAATCCACTATGATAGTCTTGGTGTTGAGTCTTGAATACTAAGGAAATGATTTTCTATGTTTATGTGTATGCGACAAATTCGTGTCTAAGTTATCCTCATTCTTGTGTAATACTCAAATGGATCATATTCTTTGAATCCATTATTATTAATATCTAATAAACTATTAATATTTATTCAATTACTATATATTGTGAACTATAATAGGCATGGTACATTTTTTAATTTCATTTTAATGTTCTCATATCCTTATTCACATACTAGGTTTAAATGAGCATTAATATTTCACTTTTTTACTCTTACTAAAAATCAAATATCCCCATTTTTTATGCTTCATTTACCTTGTTTTTTAAGAATGGTGTTATGAATGATATGTATAAGATGGTTTATATTTATGAAGAACTTAGTGGGGGAATGATATAGTTTACTTATGAACCAGTTGTTAATGTATCTAAATTTACAAAAGCACTAGAACTATATGATTCTAACATAGATTGTTCTATTATATAATGAATATTATTCTAATAAGATGTAATATCTATGTATGAAAATTATTGGTCATTGTAAAAATAGTGGGACTTCGGTCTATGTATTGGGATTTAAATCCATTGGGACTTCAGGTCATATAATGGTTCCCCCTCAGCCCAGTTAAAAATGGGTGTTTACTTTGTTTAATAAAATGGGGTATGACCCGAGAACATTATAAATTGGAATGAAAGAAATGTAACTTTAATATTATAATGAATTAATTAATTGAAATGTTAATATTTTATAAATTTAAAAAAAATGAAATTTTATAAACTATCAATATTATTAAATATATTTCATTATATATATAATCAATAATTAATTTTATACAAATTTATATTGTTTTATTTGAAAATATATATTAAAATGAATATCACATGCACTATATAGAGATAGATACACAAAGGTGTATATATTAGTTCACCTTATACACACACACATGTCCTTGGGTTATGAGTATCTTTGTGTTTGTGTGTGTGTTTATATGTGATTAGTTAAGACCATATATATAAATTTGTAATTTAGAGAATAAAACCTAAAATTTTACATGGATTAAAAAACTAGATATATATTTACTATTTTAGAAATTTTTATATTATTTTTTTGTATTTCTAATATTATATACATAATAAATATTTTTAATATAATTAATTTGAATTTATTCAAAATGTATTAATAATATTAGGTAAAGAAATTCTTATATAATTAATAAAATGTATATAATTAGACATTTTGTAATTAATGATATTTTTAAAATATGAAATATTATTCATATATCTATAATATTAAATTTTCCTACATAGAAAATTAAAATATATTTTATAATATAAATAATAAATTATATATAAGTAATAATGAATAGTATCTTTTTTAATACATCTAATAATTAAATTACTATTTATATATAAGTTATTAGTAATATGTATTTTAAATATTTTTTTCTATAAACATAATTTTTACCAATATTGAATATAATTATACATTTATATAATTAATGATATATTTTTAAAAATATTAATTCTTTATTCTATAAAATATATTTTTTGATATAATTTAATTTTTTTAACATTACTAATTTTTTTTATTATATATATATATTTAATAAAATATAAATCTATATAAATTTGACTACTGTGAAAATTTTTCCATACAAAAAATAATATTTTTATACCTAATCATACAATTTTTTATTTATAATATATATATATATATATTAAGAAATATATTTTCATTTATATAGTTATTATTATTTTTAAATTATAATAAACAACAATAAGACAATGTTATAAATTATTACTATTTTTTATATATAGATTATAATATATAATTATATATTTTATCAAAACACTACAAATAAATATTATTGTAAATATTATTATTTTTATATATAACCATTCATATATATATATAGTATGAATGTTTGTAATTTATTTTTAATAAATTATTTGTGATCATTTATTGATAAATATATCTTAATATAAATAAATTAATATTTATATATAAGGACAAAATCAAAATATTTTCAAATTTTTATTGATAAATAATAAATCCATTATATTTCTCCATGTGAATTTTAATATTGTTAAAGGATAGATATGTCAATGATAAAATTATCATTGATAAGTTTAATGTTTCATCACTGTTAATATTTTAGTTGAATAAATATACCATTATCAGTGCTAATCATTTTCGTTCTGATAAAGGTATTTCTGTTGTTATAATGATAACCCTAACTACGCCAATGTGACCTGCTATTCTTCAACCTCTCATAGAAGCTACCCTCTTCAGCTTTTTTGTAATCATTTCAAATATTCTCTCAAATAAACTGAATGTATGTTAATCCAAATAAAATATTTAAGTATTTTTTTTTTCTTTTTTTTCAAAAATTATAATTTATTTATATATATATATATATATTCGGTCAAAATATTGAATATGTATATATATAATAAAAATATATGGTTTTATATATACAGACATGTGTGTGGATATGTGTATTTGTTCTTATATATAGACCCACATGTTTGTGTCTTTGTGTGTAATTTCATGTATTCAATCTACTTGTGTGTGTGTGTTTGTGTGTCTGTGATTATCTCTCTATATGTGTCTTTTTTTTGTAGATAGATATATTGTTTTTAGTTTTTATTAAGATATTTTTATATTTACATATATATTTATATTTTTAGATATATTCAAACATATGTAAATAATTATTATAAAAATATTTATGTTTATAAATATATATGTGTGCGTGTCTATGTATAGTATAAAACCAACATATATGAGCTTTTTAATCTACTACACAGTGTTTTATGCTTGAAGTAAAAAATTTATATGTCATCAAACATAAATTATGGTACATTAATCAATATGGATCCAAAAATATTTAATTTTCATTTAAAAGAAAGCTTGATTGAAGGATATTTTTTATAAATTATATCTATTTTCTAACTCTGAAATGAGGGAGAAATTTTTTGTGTTAATCTTTATTTATATAATATTTTTTTTATTCATATATATTTCATTATAGTTTAATGATAATTTCTTTAAAATTGTCAAAAAGAGGTAGTTTGATCCCTTTAATTTATTTCATGGTTTTGAAAATAATAAATATTTATTTATGTTTTTAGTAATTATTTTTTATTCTGTACTATATAGATTTAATATAATTATTAAACATATTTAGTATGTTTTAAAAAAATTATTTTTGATTATTTGAGTTAATATATATATTTTTAATTAAATTAAATTTATTTATTCTTTTTGAAAAGATGGAAAAAGTTGTTCAGAAAATCCTATATGTTATTATCATCTTTTTTTCTTTTATTTCATTTTTACGTATTTATTATATTTATATTTATAAATTTATTTTTTAAAATTACAATTTTTTTCATAAAATAGTTATATTTGGGTTTTGAACACATTTTATGGAACATTTAAAATAGTATATATATTTATATTAAAATATTTTATGAATTCAAAATATGTAATAGTCCAGAATTTTTTGGCACGTGAATTTGTATGATTATTATATTAGATGTTTCAATAGAGGGATGGATGAATGGAGGAGGATTTGAAGCTTGGATTTCAAGTTGGAAGACTGTTTCATGGAAAGATCATGAATTTCATGACAAAAGGAGTTAGGTGGAAGGTATGGGTGGTGTATTTTGGTACATCACGGCATGAGGGAGTCTCACATATTTGATCTACATGCTAAGAGAGATAATATTCAAATTATTTCGAGGTTGAATTACTCTTGGATTTTTCTTTGTGTGCCTCGATGTGAAGGTGTTGAGGAGGGTTTCGTTAAGTAATAAAATTTTCATTTTACCTAAATTACCCATTTGTAGGAATTATTTATTCTTAAAACTCCCCATTACTAATTTTTTAATCATATTGTGTGGATTTATGGCACAACATTAGAGTTTCATGGATATTTTCTGAGATTTACTATGATTGGGATTTGCAGTGTCGCCACATCTTTCATTGCATGAACAACCATGGAGATTTTTTTCAAGGTTCTTCCATTTAGGGTTCATAGTTTCAGGAAATATTTCATGGTAAATACTTTTTTAATGGTATTTATTCAAATCAATACTGTAGATACAGCCTTCAACAATGATAAAATGGGGTTTATCAGTTCTTAAAAAGCACTCATTTTGTAAGTGATATTAAATTTCAACGTTTATAAGCTCTAGAAAAAATATTTTATAAAGGGCGGATTGATAATAATTTTTTAGCTTTGATAAAGGATGTATTTATCAGTGTGTTTTATCACTCATAAATGATGGATTTAACAACATTGATAAAGGATCCTTTTATCATGGTTTTTTAACATTCTTACAAAAATTCAAATACCACAATCCCCCCTGTCTCCACTCGCGACCCCCTTCCCCATTTCATTCTAATCCCCAGCCTCGTCTTAGCACTCGCGAACACCCCCACCATTCCTCAGCACTAAAATGGCTACCTTAAATAGTGTTTACGCTGAGACTTGATCCCAAGGCCTCCCTTTAGGGTTTCAATTCCCTTTACCACTCTGCCAATCATGTTTTTTTTATATTTTAAAATATTTATTTTTATTCATATATATATTTAGATGTGCGTGATATATATACACTTATACATATTTAAATATATTATATATTAATATTCATTTATATATATTATAATACACTATATATATATATTTTTATTAATACACACATATATGTATATATAATCATTAGATGTACAATTTTATAAGTATATATATATATATATTATAATATTACTATTATAAATAAAAAATGGTTAGATTTTGTTTTAAATAAAATGGATAATAATTAATTTAATAAGATTTATATATTTTTTGTATATTTTTTTTAAATAAATCATTATATTATGATAAAAATTTTATAGATGACATATATATTTATATGTGTATATATTTAACAGTATATTTATACATATATACACGTAATTGTGTATTTAGATATAAATTGTTTATTATGTACTTATAAATATTTACAATAAATACTTTTATATTCTAGATTTAATTATAATGATATATTTATAAAAATACATTTATATATGATGTATATACAAAAAACTGATACATATTCACATGCACACATATTTATACACACACATACACGTTTATATTTCTCACTTACACATAAAAATATTTACAGATATATATATATATATACATATATCTTTGTGTGAGTGTGTGTATTTATTTTCATATATTATAATATGCATATATATAAATATTTTTTTATTGATACACACATGTTTATTTTTAAACCTTACTTGTATTAGTGTCTATATATATATATTAATAAATTTTTATAAGGTAAATAAAATATAATTTTTTTACTTTAAATACTTTTTATTAATAAATATTAATTTACATTTAGTTAATATATTTAAAAAAATTACTTAAATATGTTCAAATATGTACTTATATAATTGATTTATTATATGTAAATATAAGAAAGTATGAATATATTAAATTGTAAATAAAAACAAATTATGAAAAATTATAAAATTTCAAAACCACAATATCAATATGAATGTAATCCTGGGGATTAAATTTAGTCTCCATACAAAATGGACAAATAAAATATTTTAAACGAAGATGAAATACTATCAAATATTAAAAAATTAGGGTATACCAAATAAAAATTAGGTTTTGTAGTCTTTTTGAGCCTTTTTGGCCTTTAAGAAAATTTTATTGGGGTCCCCCCAGGTTAGTAAGGCATAGATCATTTCAGAGGTTTCGTTTTGATTTGTGTAGATCTCAAACGGGCAATTTGATCAAAAGTCATGATCATTGGGAGTTTAAGTATTGTCTTCAGATTAAGTTACACTTTTAAATAATTCAATTAATTTATATGTCATCCAGTTGATATTAAGTGACCATTAATTAATAATAATTTTTAAATTATTAATTAATATTGTTTAAAAATTATTTTATAATCCATTTTTTACTAAATATCTATATATTAAGTTTGAATGTGTTTTTAGATTTATCTAAATCATATAAAAATATATATAATTATATTTATATATATAATTATATTTATATATATAATTATATTATATATATTAATATATTATTTTTAATGAAATATATTTTTGGATGAAATATATGATTTATCAACGCTAGAAAAAAAAGACTAATATAGGGGTGCGTTTATGAGTGACTTTTTAACGTTGATAAATTCCACGCTTTATTAATGATTTTTGGAAAGAATTGATAAATTCCCCCACTATTAGTAATTTTTTATTTATGCCAATACTGGGTGGTTTTAATTCGTGTTTTTTGAACGCTGATGAAGACTCCCTTTATTAGAACTTTTTTTAGCACTGATAAAGGCTTGCACTAGATAAATACCAATTTGTAGTAGTGAGGGTAGTTAATCATGTTTTTATGGGGAAGATATTGGGATATCACATTGTGATCTATGTAGACTCATTCCACTAGTCATTGATCACATATGTCACTCTAGGATACCTTAAATTCTAGTGTCAGAAAAAATTCAAAATCACATCTAAATTATTATATTTTTCAATGTTTCCCTAAGATTTGAGAGACTAGAGTTTATTACCTATAAAAACTCAAACAACTATTAATTTTATTTATTTCTTGTATTCAAGAGATAAACCAGTGGTGATCTGAGTTGAATTTCCTTTCTTTATTCATTTTTTTTCTCCTAAATTAATTTTGGGATGGTTGTGGGAGCTTATTTGTGTTGGTATTTCTAGGCATTAATCATGGTGGATAGGGATTTTTATGTTCTAGGTTTAATAAAGACTCTCTTATATTATCTTGGTCATGTGATCATATCTTCCTCCAAAAATCCAGGCACAATAGTTGGGAAGCTTTGATTGAGGTAGAGGATTCAAGGTTTCCCTATTTTATTTATAGGAATCAGTGGAATTAACATGAACTAAATTTCATTAGGCGATAGTATGGATTTGATTCATCATGATAATTAACTGAATAATGATAATTTATAGGATATGGTAAATCAATTGTGGCTACATGTTTCAATTATTTATATCATGTGATTGATGGCTACACATCATTATTGCATAATGTATTTTATTTTTTTGATATATATGTGTTTTTACTATAGTTGAATGGATATAATGACATCTTATAAAAATTTAATCTTGTAAATATGTTAATGATCCAGTAGTATGAGATATGTAATTGGGATAATGATACTTAAGGAAGATATGTTGAATTAATATGATGGAATTATTAAAAGGTAATTATGTATGTGTTTTATTATTGGAGTTGAGTGTTGTTTGTTATCATAATTCTTTATTATGATGACGAGATTGTGTGTATTTTTATTGGGATTTTGAGTTTCCAATTTGGGGAATCGGCATGAGTAGTACAGTGTGAATTGTTTCTACCTTAAAACAATTTGAGAGAAAATATACATTTTTTAATATAGAATGATGTTGTTGTCGGTAATGTGGGAGATGAATGTTTTTATGGTAATTATATACAAGAAAGTTGTTGGAAATTGTTATGGGTGATAGTATGGTGGTTGGTTGATGGTTATGGAGATGTGATAGAGATTACTATAGGTATGAAATATCAATGGAAATTATAAACATGATAATTTTTGTGGGTTTTAATTGAGTGGACAATAGGTTATAAATGAATCTGTAATGATCGAAATGAATAGGTAAAGGATGTAATTGACATGGAAAATTGTCAATGAATAGTTATCAATTATCTATATATCTGAAAAAATATAATTTATTTTATGTGGATTGTAACAAGTTAAATTTTGAAATGGTATATTGATGTGATAAACATGAAAGTTTTGAATGGTTGTTGTGGCTATTTTTTGTCAAAATTGAGGCTGGTTTATTGTATAGTAATTGAGTGTGATGGTTTTGTGTGTTGGTGATAGTTTGTTGGATATAATAGGTGTGTAAATTATGATTTGGGGGAGCCCTTTATATTGGTATTGTCTGTGTCCATATATATATGTGAGTTCTATTCTCAATGTGATTTCAAACGCACCCTGATCGAGTTTGATAACATAATTGGTGCGAAACTTATTTGGGTTCTTGTACATTACTCAATATCATGGTTGGTTAGAGAATAAATCAATGACTACTGCTTCTCTATTTCTCTCCCTTTTAGGTGTAGTAAATGTATTGATGGATCACAGAAGACTACTTATATGGATGTGGTGATGATAATTGGTTGGTTATGAAAGGTAAGAGGATAGTATGAGGTTTGTGTCCTTGATGTTCACTAAAAAAAGTAGTGATAGATATGTGATTAGGTTTTCATTTGTGGTGATTATGTGGTGATGTGTTTATATAGTGGTATGTGGAGGTGGATATGTAATGACAATTTTGTGGTTGTGGTATGTGGTATGTGGGTATGAAATTACATGATATGTGTCATAATATGGCAACATAATGGATTGTTAGGATATGAAATTTTTTATTATGTAATAGTGAAAATTCAACAGATATTTTGTCAGGGGGAACATCTAGATATATTATTGGATATTATGTTATTATCCTTGGATGAGATATTGGGTGAAAAATCCATTGTGAGGTTAGGTGATAGTAGATCTGGTAGGTGATTTTTGGTTTTGTTGTATATTCACTAAAAAACTTTTATACTTGTATTATATTTTCATGAGAGGTCTTGAGAGAATCATGTTGAGAATATATGTATAATCACATCTATATTTAAGAACTTATTTTTTAGGAATCCAGGTTGACTTTGGAGATCAATTTGTACCTCGCCAACTCATATATTGATTTTCTGGTTGTAGTTTCTACCAATGATTTTATTTTATTATTTTATTTTAGATACTAATAATTATAAGATATTTCCATGAATTATGGATATTATAGGATATTGTATTAATTTATTATATGGTGTTTACTAGTGTATTAATCTATATATTACTAGGACTTCTAAGGGTATCACCTCTAAATTTTTTATTTTATTATTACACTCTGAATCAAGAAACCCAAATCCGGTGGTTATTTTACTAGATTGGAACAAGATATAAGGGATCCCATCCTAATTTATTGAATAGTTTATATGTGATGGGATTCTAGAGAAATATATGATTCCCGTGTTGAATTTGAAAACATGAAATATAACATAAAATTCCAATGATAACTTTTTTATCTCTTTAATTATAAGACTTAAGTCATTCATAGATCCCTTTTTGGTATCCTGTGAAAAGTAAAACCTAATAACGGGTGAGCTCACATTCTTAGTATGTGAAATCATATAAAAACCAATATCATAGAAAAAATAATCCATGAATAACTTATAATAGATAAAAAATAATAAAATTTTCTAAAGAAAACTGATATCAAAAAAGATAAATTTATTCATGAATGATATCAGCACATAAATAATCACATTGATGAAAATAACTGGATTTATGATGATACAATATTTTTTTGACATCCTTATATTTCTTTCTATTCCTCATTCCTTGAAATAAAAAATAAGTAAGGTGTACACCTAATACCTAAGAGAGTTTGTCAATTGAGGATTATCAATGCATTGAGGGGCTATGATGGTCCATACACATTACTTACTAAGTCTAATGAATTCAACATATGAAAAGTGTAAATAATCAATGCAATACATAATCAACATAAATATCCATATTTGAAAACCAACATATGAAATGTTCATATTTTTTCCTATCAATAAATAGAAGAACACGATCCTAAATCATCTAGAGAAATAAGGTGAATTCTATCATTATATTATATACCCACTGAAGTATAATTATAGTTCAATGATTTTAACATAGATGAAAAATATCTTTTATAATAATATTAATAAAAGTTATTTGAAAATGAAAGTAGAATATCATTTTTAGTTTTATAAAATTGGAAAAAAAAATATAATGTTTATAAAAGAATTATTTTAAGTCATCCATAGAAACTTATAATTCAATCTTCAAGGAAATTTTAATTCATGAAAATAGGGAAAGGAGTCCCTATAGAAAATGTTATAATAAATACTCATTTCACATTTTCAGTAAAAATTGAAAAAGTAACTCATTTGGAAAATGAAAAGAAAATTCCTTTTAAAAGGTTGAAATGTAATTCAAATATTGTTAAAAATTTCTTTAAACAATCAGTTGATAATAGTTAAAATATCCTTGAAATCGTTTTAGATAACAAGGACAGGAGTGAAAATGTTCACCCACCAATGTGGATAAATAAGGTCTATTTTTATTAAAAACTTTCCTTTTATATTTTCAATACTAAAGAGTGGAAAATTAAAGAAAAACATAAAAACCATAAATATGAAAAAATTATGATAAAATATATGTGGTTTAATATAGAGATATATCACAGAATTCCCAAAAATAAACCATAAATATAATCAATCCCAAATAAGAATAATATTGAGGAATAAACCATTTCCTCAGACTAATGCTAAGTTGAGCACACTCCGATATTATGTATAATAAATTTAAACATATTATGAATCCATTAAGAACCATATTTAGAATTATAACACCATATATGGTTCGCTCATAACATATTATCGCTAGTTTATTAATAATTCATCATTAATATCATTATCCCGAGTTTTAATTTTTTTGTGATTCATGTCTGTCTCAGTTCTTTAGTTTTATTTCATTAACATTATCCATGAATTAAACATCTATAGAATCTTAATCTGTCCATATATATAATATGTATTGATTATGTACAATTTTTAACCGTCTATACAATATGGCGGTGAAAATGAATTCCATGACAGCATGAAGATGGTAGTCTGTACGTATGCACAATGGATGTTTTCACTATTAAATATATGTAAGAAAAGAAAGTTAAATATTAACTAATTATCCTATAAACAAAATAATATCATAAAACAATATATATTCATTAATGTATCATTATTACCATTTATTTCATGTGGAATTGACAAACAAGTCGTATCACTTTGTGGAGGCGGTGGACAACATGTATGAAGGAGTGACATTATCGTTATCTTATAGATGGGAAGCTAAGAAGATAAATAATATAATATATTTCAAGAAGAATAAATATATCATTATTATCAAATATAAGATTTTAATTAGTCGCAAGATAACTTTGGAATGTTATTTTTAATAACGAAGTTCATTTTCTAAAATATAATTTCTAAAATTGATATCAATTAAGTATAATTATTCATGAATAAAACTCCAAAAAATTTAAGAAGAATCTATTCTTTTTATATAAAATGAATTTATTATTATAATTTACCTAATAAAAACAATTATATGAAAGAAAGTTTTTTATTTAAATAAGTATTTATATTAAGGAAATTATTTCAACACATATTTCATAATTAATATATTATTTTTCATATCAATAAAACTAATAACTATGTTATAATATTCTTATTTTAATAATATTATTTCATCATTCATTTATTCTTAGGTTTCTATATTGAGCATTCTATAAAAATTAGTAATCATTTAAAGGAAAATAAAATATTAAGCTACGAAATTTTTAGTTTCTTGCATAAATTTCATCCTAATAATTTTAACTAATTTTGAGCATATCATGATATTTTAATAGATTTTATTATTAATTTTAATTTCTCAGTTAATATTAATGAACATAATATTTAGAAATTAAAAAATATGTGTACATTTAAATGACTTCCACTTATGAATGTTATTTTCTTGAAGAGTAGACAAATAATTAACTAACACTATCCACACCAAGCCTAATTGACTTATCTAACATTACATGATTTTGAGGAATTGTATGAAAATATACCTACTTATATCCTTTCAAATTTGTAAGTGAAAATTATATTTCCTTTGAAAAATTATTTTAATTAGTTTCATCTTTTTATTATAATTATCATTTACTAAGAGGTATTACTCATGACTGAAGAAAAAAAATAAAACTTCAATGGATCATAAGATCCATAAAATAATGACACGTAATTTCACTCATATAAAAACCAATTAGCATAAGTTAAGATAATAATCAATATAAATAAACTTTATTGTGATTATGTAATTCATTAATTATTAAATCATCAACAGTAACACCCCTAAAAATGCGACCAAGCATTATCTTTTAAATTGTAATACTACTAGTTCACCATAGGTTGTTTTATGCTTCATCAACTAATAAATAAATCCTCAAAACTAATTAAACCCTAAAAATTAGGATTATATTAATACCAAAAATTAGTATAATGATTTTTTTATCATGTATGGTTTTCCTAATACATAAGAACACATTCCACTTCCATATGATATATATTAATGAATTTTAATTCCATATCAACTCTTTACTCACAAGGAAAGTATTTTTTAATGAATACATATTTAAAGAAAATATTTTATTCCATTTTCTCTATCTCATCATCCTCCATTATATATTTAATTTTTTTAAACCATTGACCAGAATCTTCCTATAAAAAATATATTTTCAATATAGTGTTCTCCCTTTAATTACTTCTCAAATATAGATATATATTTTCAAGGGAATTGATCCACTATTCCAATATCAAGGAAATAATGGTTCCATTATAGGATGGAGGATTCTTCCACATGAAGTGGTCTACCATCAATAAATAATATTTTGACGTAATAGGTTGTTTCATACTGGAATGTTTGTTTTTTAAAACCAAAGTCAACTATTCTAATATTGTCATAATCAACTTATCTCTAACACTAGTTGTGTTGACATTATCATGGGAAAAAACTCAACATTGTTTATGGGTGTTGATGTGTTTTAACTTCCATCCATTAGGAATCATTTCTACAAAATATAATTCATCATATTAGATTACAATATTATTAATCATATTATATAATATCAAATCTGATGAAATACCAAACATAAATAATACAATTATGCATATATAATCTTATAATTATAATCATACTGCTTTGGAAATATCTTCAAATCACAATAGAATTTTAAAAAAATTCATAATGATTCATAAAGGGCGTATGAGAAAACCAAATCATATCCCTAAAGAATTCCTAAACAAGTTTATAGTCTTAGGTTTATTCATCATACATAGGGTGAAGATTGATTTGATAATAAAACATCCTTTTTAGGGTATTTTACACTATGTGCATCGATGAAAAAACTTCATACACTTTTTAATATCTAAATAGGGATGGAATTTCTATGAAATAACATATTAACTAATTTACCAAAAAAATTTGTTATTATCTATTACTTATAATTATCCTCATAGTTTTTCATTGGGTTATGTTCACAAATATATGTTTTCTAAATTATTTAACCCAAATACTACACAAAAAATCCTCATATTCCATCTATAATGAGCATAAATCTTATAACCCTGAGCCAGTGGTAATTTTAATACTTTGGAGAAATATACATTGTATCACATCCTAAAGGAAAAATAGTTTATTAGTATTGAGAGACAAAATACATACATTATTCTCACATTAAATTTGAAAACATGAAATAAAAATTAAAATTCTATTGAGAACTATATTATCTCTCCTATTATATCCCATAAATCATTCATATATCACTTATTAGATCTTGAGGATTCGAAAAATAATAAAGGATGAGCTCAAATGTGTTTTAAGGGAAATAATACTACGAGAACTATCGAAGAATAAGTAATACATGAATAATATGGAAAAGATAAACAATAATCTAATATAATATATAAAGAATATCATAAATGTTGCATTTTATCCATGGTTTCATGAAAACATCATCACATAAATAAAAATAACTGATTTCATGATGATAGAATTCATAAGATCAGACATCATAATCTTTACATCAAGGTCGCATTCTAAGAAATCACATTTAAATAGGTGATGCATATACCAAATGTGTAATCTAAACTATCTCAGGAGAAATACCTATGTATTTAGGGTGTATAAATAGACCCACCCATAACATACTTAGTCCAATTCATTTATCATATGAAGAATAAAATAATCAATATAATAAATAATCAATATAAATATCCATATTTTAAAACCAGCATACATATTCTCAATATTTTCCTCAGTAAATAAATATAATTACATGATCATAAAAAAATCATAGAAATAAGTTGGAAGGTATCATTATATTATATCTCTATTGAAGAATAATAAACCTTAAAATAAATTTACATAGATGAAAAATATATTTTACATGAACATTTAAAATTCTTCATTGAAAATTGAAGAAATATATCCTTCTTATTTTGATAAAATTATAAAAAATATTTACATATTATTTTAAAAATAGGAATTTATTTAAATATAACCATAAAGACATAAAATTTAATACTAATAAAATATTGGTCAAGATGATGTGAAATTTATTCTATGTAATAAACTTTAAAACAAATATTTCTTTTTCATTTTTAGTAAAAATTCAAAACTAGCTCATTTGAAAATAAGAAAATAATATTCCTTAACAGATTTGAAATTAATGATAGAAAAAGTATCAAATTAATTTAAATAATCATTGAATCATGGAAAAAATAATTTCAAAAATATTTTATAGAACATGGATATGGAAGAAAATTTACATTCACCAAAGAGGATAAATAAGTTCCACATTTTATAAAAACAGTCATACCACCTTTTATAAAGAGGGGAAAAATAACATAAATCATAAAACCCTAGAAAAAAGTTATAATAAAATAGAAGTCGTTTTATATAGATATAAAATATAATTACCTCAAATAAATCATAAACATACATAATACAAAATAAGAATGTGATTGTGGTATTAACACTTACCTCAAACTTCTTCATGGCTGGAAACACTCTAATTTTTTATATAATAAAATTATACTTATTAAAAATACATACTATAATCATATCCATGATTATAGTACAATATATTCTTCAATCATAACATCTTATCAGCTATTTATTAAACTCCAATAGACCTAAGGCCTTCATTTTTTATTTATTTTTGATAATCCACCATTCAAGGGGTAAGGTGGAACCCTTACAACGCCCGTAAGCATATGTATTACATGGCCCATAGGTCTTAGAATAATTCATTGCTCATAGGCTTCAAACATTACATACAACCTAGACGAACTACTTGGAACTCCTCCTCCCCAGCATCTTCATCGTGAAATCAGCTCTCCACCTTCGCATGGCTATTTGGCTAGGCATTCCCAGGCATGCACATGATTGTCCCAATGGCAGGTGACATACCCTCTCATTCTTTCAATCTATTTAGCTTCTTCTATGGTGAAAGCTCCTTGATCATCCACCTTGTAGAGCTTGTTCCTTGTAGGTTGTCTGGTTTGCATCTGCACATAATGGTGGCCCGAAGGCCTTGAGGTGGCCCAAAGTCCTTACTGACAAGAAGACCTTGGTGGCCCAAAGGCCTTAAAGGACTCAAGGACCAAATCGGTGGCCCAAAGGCCCAAACGGGGCCATATTCCCAGCTGCTACAGTGCCAAACAGTGACTGCTATTGTTCCCACTACAGTACTTGCTACAGTCCTGCACAGTTCCCACTATTGTACTGCTACAGTGCGCCCAAAAATTCTGCCTCCACCTGCATTTGATCCCTGGTCACTTGGATGCACTTACTAAGTCCTTACCAACCAGGGTAAGGCTCCTGTGCTCACCTATTTATTAACAATTCATCATTAATTTCAACATCTAGGGTGCCAATTTTTTGTTTTCATCTACATTTCTCTACATCAGTTTCAATCCATTCAAATTGATCACAAATTCATAATATACAAAATCTTAATAATTTCATAAATATAATATTTATTCATTATATAAACCTTTTTAACAATCCATATAATAAGATAGTGAAAATTTAGTTACATCACTTCACAGAGGTGGAAGTCTGTACCTATGTACAAGTAATGTTTTAACATTTAAATAGATTTAGTGACAGAAACATAAATAATATAAAAAACATGTATATAATAATTTATTATATATAATATATATTCCTAGAATCTATCTGTACTACTCTACCTTTAAATAGTAATTAAAAAAACGCACATCAGCTCATGGTGGTGGTTCTCTACATGTACACACGAGTGAGGTTTTTGTTTTCCATTACATGGGAAAGTAAGAATGTAGATAATATCATATATTTATAGAAAAATAAATATTTTTTAAATATCATATATATAAATTAAATCCATCCTAAATGAATTTTAATATGATAAAATCAAAAATTAGGTTTATTTAATCAAATATAAATTAAAAAATGGTCGAAATTAATTCAAATTATTCACACATAAAACACCTAAAAACCATTTTTCTAACAAATTTATTCTTGTGGAACAAAATGAGTTTATTATTATAAATTTCAAAGTAACAAAAAATATATAAATGTAGATTTTTTTATTGAATTAATTATTTTTATTTGGGAAATAATATATATAAAAATATATTTCATAATTAAACTATTCTTATTCATACCCACCAACCCATTGGCCAGGTTATAACAATCATATATTAATAAATTATTTTATAGTTTTTCAAAGCTCAGGGTTTCATGTGGTGTGAAATATCAAATTCAGTATTAATTTAAAGGTAACTAAAATCTTTTGATGTTACATTTATACCTCAGTACTTGTTTCCAACCCAAATCATATTTTAGGTAGGCCTAAGGGGTTCAATATTACCCTTACTAAGGGCCCAAAAGGGATGACCAATGGGGTAATTTCATGAAGAATCTTTATCAAATCAATTAATGATACTTAGGATGGAGTTTGGAGTTAGGCACCAGTTAAGACTACATAGGTTTCGTAGGGAAGTAGTATTGATCAAACCTAGTGTGTGATATGGAAAGGGAAAATAGTTAGGGCATAGACGATTAGGGCCCCCGTGATTTGACACAGGGACCATAAGAATATTGAAAACTAATGGTGATGTTATTTTTATTATTAGTTAGAGGCCTATATAAGGTACATATAAAATACATTTTCACTTATTCTTGATTTGGGTTTATTTTAGGATAGTTTAAATTAATTTAATTAAATTAATCTTAAATGAATTTATTATTACCGTGCTTAGTAGTTTTCATTATTATTTATAGAGATTCTTATTATTCATCATATACTTCTTTTTCATGAAATAAAGGAGAAGTATAATGGCATGGTTGACCTCTAAAAGGGATATTCAAATGAGAAGGATTAGTCCTTGAGGAAATCACTATGTGAGTTCCAACTTCGGGGATAGGCAAAGTATGAGGTAAGAATGTCTATTCTGGAGATGGGTATGCGGCTAAAGGAGATCATGGTTTCCTTTATTTTAGTGCACTCCCATGCAGATTATTAAATTTATTTTATGTTTATCCATATCTGATCCATAGTGCACTATTTTTTAATATCTGAAGGAGTATAATGACTTAGAGGTTTTAAGGGATGATCACCAAATATTGTCTCATTTTTAGTCATTTTCATCAACGTGGAGTTAAAAGAAGATGTAGGGGTTTCTCTCCATACAATACGTGATCTTAAGCATGTGTTATATTATTATTCACTTCATGGAATGTTTTCTCTTAACTCTCTATCTTTTTTTGTGATGAGGAGTATAGATTACAATGTTTTTAAGGTGCTTTTATGCCCATTTATTTAGTACATTGTTACTCCATTTTGGTCCCATGTGTGTATATAGGTTTAAAAGAAACTATTGGTCATCAAAATATTTCATGTGCTTCTTATATCATCCCAAGAGGGGATACATCAATGAAATTTGACCAGAAAATTTGTTGTTAGTGGATATCAGATGTTGGGGTAGACAATATTTTAATCGTTTAGGAGTAAAATTCAATTATTTATTTCCCATTTCTCTATGAATTTTAACTCTCATGAATATATTGTGAGATACAACCCCATTTTTTGACCTTGTAGAGTTCATAGACACCACTAGTTCTTATGCTCGACTATTGTTGACGGTCATCATGGAGGAGGCATTCATCTACCATTTCATCCTTGACAGTAGTTATCTAAGAGGCCATATCAATTATAGGGGTAACCATACTTTGTTCCTCCAAGGGGATATGGAGTATAAAAAAGAGAACCATGTGATTTCCCCTACCCTTAAAGACATAAAATTAATGCAAATATAGAGTATCTCGATAGTAGGGATAAAAAGGCATAAAATTGGGAAAGGTTAGCTTCTGGTCATGGAGATATCATTTCCATATAGGCCAATGGTTTTCTAAATTACCATCAATTTATCTTCAACATTGGATTCTGCTTTATTCAGATTGTCATTTTTTTACTCCAATATTCCATCCACCTTGGTTCATGCTTGGGAAAACAAGGTAGAGAGGCTTTTTGTTCCCCTAGTGTTGGTAATTCCAATAGGAGTTTAGTCATGTAATTTTTATATATTATGATATTGTTAAAGGATGATGGGTAAACCTCAATATTCTATGTAATTATTCTTATGGTATATATAACCATATGATGTTATCCTAGGTATGGATTACCTGTACTTTTTGGGTGAAAATATTAGTTTTCTTCATATGGTGTTAGTATTCCTTAATGTTCAGGGATAGAATATGATTCCCATTAGTGAAGGAGATCATGAAATAGATCTCAGGAATTATAATATTTTTTTTCTTAGATATATGATTATTATATGTGTTCAATGGAGGTGTAATAAGTGGATTTTCTTATAGTGGTTGTCTACTTTTCTAGTGTTTTCCCTAAAGTGGTTGTAACTAAACCCCCTATATTTTATATCGTTATTTGAATAATGTTGTAGTATAGTGCCTATCCAATTCATTGGGCTTTATATTTGATAAATATTGTTAAGATATGATAATTTAATATGTTTATCGGTGATTTTATTTTGAATGATTTCATTAATCCCAGTTTATCACTATGGGGTGCACCAGTGTTATTCACCAAGTAGGTGGATGGTGGTATGAGTTTTTAAATAGAGGAATGTATATGGAATAAATTGATGACCAAGAAT
The DNA here is from genome assembly GCA_963277665.1 of Viscum album. Classification (NCBI taxonomy): domain Eukaryota; kingdom Viridiplantae; phylum Streptophyta; class Magnoliopsida; order Santalales; family Viscaceae; genus Viscum; species Viscum album. The sequence goes on from OY728132.1 coordinate 2,061,358,721, forward strand.
GGTTATCATCATCGAATGACATATGATTTGTTTGATAATTTGATGATATCCAACAGGTTTTTGAAGAATAAACTATGTTATAGGTGTCATCAGATGAATGTGAAGGAAGAGAATATCCCTAAGTATACATTAAAAAAACTATTATGGGAAATTTGAGTTCATATTTATGATGTTTTTTATCATGAATTAATTATTTGATTTCATTGGACTTGTTAAATTTAAGTTGTAGGAGTTTATGGATCAGCTCATGGTAGTATTCATTGATGAAATAATCATATTTTTAATGTCATGGGAGGATCATGTTAATCATATTATGGATATATAAAAATTCCTTTCACACCATAATATTTATATTATATTCCCTAGGTGAATTATCTAGATGTGATAGGTTCCTTTTCAAGAAAATACGGTGTCTCATTATGGACTTCTCATCAATTTTTTGAAGTTTGAGGTTGCTGTTTCTTAGTAAGTAACCAATAATGGTGTAAAGGTTCATAGTTTGATTTTTCTTGTAGGATAAAATCATTGTTTTTCTTTATTAATTATCTTGTATTTTATCCCCAATAAAAACCATTAAAAGTGTGGAACATCATTCTTTATAGAAACATCAATGTTAGATAGATTATGACTAATTAAGGAGCAGTTAATCAAGGATCTTACCCTCTGGTTTCTATAAGACGGAGTGTTTTTTGATATATTCTATGATTCTTCTCATATATGTTTGGGTTGTTAATGATGCAATATATTGAAGAAATCACATATGGGTTTTTTAATTTTCTTCATGATTAGTGTAATTATGCCACCTTTAATATCATGTTAGCAGTAATAATGTTCTCTCTTAAATTGTGTTAGTACTACCTAATCAGTGAGTGCAGTATACTCTGCACTGGTCATATGAAATTGAGATATAATTTATTTTATTAATATATGAATTTGAGTCAATAGTGGTTGATGTGATTCTATAAGTACTATGAATTAGAGATCACTTACAGCCCGAGAAAAATGAATTTGGATTATGAGTAGAATTCTTTTACAAGATAATGATCAAAACTCTATATATGATTGAATAGTTGTTTTTGTTCTTTTAGATATCCATGTTATTGAAACATAGGATTGTGTGATATGTTGACTACACTAGATTATAGTGAAATATTCCTTGTTAAAATAGGTGTATGGGTCTCATTGGGGAGAATCCATGGTAGATGTGACACAATATCACATATTTCTTGGTGATGTTGAGGTGGGATTGTCAAAAGTGCATTGACATTTATGTATTTTTGTCATAGTAAATTTCCCTTTTCATTGTTGATGCGTGAGAAGGTTATTTGTAAGTTTTATATATCACTATTTAAATTTCATAATAATCTATTTAAGATTTATCATGACATGGGGAGTCAATTCTAATGGTTAGGTATAAAGATTTTTGTGATGGATTTCATGGAGGTGTTTGGTTTTCTAGCAGGTGAAGGTAGAGAACCATGTTCCTGAAAGGTTTTTTTTGTTTTGATACCCTATGGTCAAATGGGAGGATAATTCAATATATTTATTCATATTTTTTTATAATATTTCTGAGGGTATGATGCTATTTCTGTGGTCATGTGTCGATAGATGAAGTTATCTCATTTCTTAGCGATGACTGTTTTAATTATCTGGATGTTCTTGAAATATGGTTTATGGATGAGGTAGTGATTATTAAAGTGGTATTAAGTTACATTATATCTAATCATGCTCATAATATTATCATGAAGTTCTGGGAATGACTTCAATATGATCTCAGCTATCGTTTATTCATAAGCACTACCTTACATACTCAAATTTATTAGAAAATGGACTTGGCCATTAATCTTGATGGACCGAAGGCCTTCATTTCTTATTAATTTTTTAAAATACCCATTTTGAGGGTTGAATTGGAACACCTACTTGGTATATAGTCTTTGTGAAATTATAGGACCTGAAGGTCTTAGAGGAATTCATCCATGAATAAGACTTCTTGAAACTGCCCCTCCCCAATGTTTGCATCGTGTTCAGCTTTCCACCTTCACATGGATGTTTGGATAGATACCCTATGAAGAGATTCATAGGCCTGGTACTGATGGAAATATCTATAACCTTTCATTATTCTAAATATTATAGCTCTACTCTAGTGAATACGCCAGCTCTGAATCCTCCTCTAGAACATGTTCCTTGTAGAATATGTCTGGTTTTTGCATCTACACATCATGTAGCCCAAAGGCCTTGAGGTGGCCTGAAAGACTTGATTTGGCCCAAAGTCCTTGAGGTGGCATGAACTACTTCCTAACCCAAATACTTGGGTGTCCTGAAGGTCTGATGGACTCATGGAATAAACTGGTGGCCTGAAGGTGAATAGTTCCAGCTGCTATAGTACCAAACAATTCCTCAAAAATATGCATCTACCTAGATTTGAGCTTGGTTCTCATGGAGGCACTTGAATATTCCTCACCAATCGGTACAAGTCTCATGTACATGTAGTCCATTCTTGTAAATGAGGCTAATATTCATGCATTATTCTTGGATTTGGTGGATTTTTGATGATATACATGCCTTCGGTTACGTTATTTTTTTAATAATAGATACCACTATTCCACTAACATAGCCCCCATTTGATTTTTTTCTTGGGTGGATTTACATATCTCTATTTTTATTAACCACGTTTTGAGATTCCTCAGTCCTCCAACCAAATGTGTTGCATAGAACTATAGATATGGGTCAATTTTGGGGGGGGTGGATAAAGGTAGTGAATGACCATCAGAATTCTAATGCTTGCTAGAGGAAGAGAACACTAGAGTTAAATATTGAAAACAATGTGTTCTTTAAGGTTTCTAATAATCATGGGAATTAGAGTTTTATCTTTTTGCATAATAACTCTCCTTAATTCCTTGACATTTTCTTTGGTGTCAAAGCATGCTAGTGTGGTGGTGTATCTATCAGTACCACCCCACGGTGGGATCCGAACCAGCTTTTCATTCATGTGTCATAGCTCCATTAATATCTACATGATTATCCTCATTTAATTGATTGTGGGAATTAGATATAAATTATGGCATTATATTCATCAATGAACTGATATATATTTAAGATCCCCGAGATAATGAGTTGTGTTGGTGAGTCATAGAATAATTCTTATTATCCTGTTCATTTTTTTCAATTACCTTCTTGATGTTTAATGTGAGTTTATATGGATTTATTTTCTTATGGGTGATTTTTTATTATATTAATTTTATTGGGTTAAATACTCCCTTTAAATATATGATCTTTGGGGAAGGAATAGTTTTGTTTCAGAGCTATCATCTAAGGGGTATCTAGTTTGGTGGTTGTTGTTTTTATTTAGTGATTGTTTTTGATTCCCTAGGATAAAAATCATTTGGTTGGTTTCTGATGAAACAATATAGAATTTTACAAACTATAATTTTACATCTTTCTAAGGTTGTAGGTATCTAAAGATATATATAAGAAGAGAGGTTGATCGAGAACCTGGATTTCAGTTGGGGAGAGTGTGTCTGGGTCTGGACTTAGATGTACTGGAATGATGAAGTGATTTGAATGAACAGGGGTTCTCCATAATATGTCAATGGGTCTGTGGGAGTCACTAAATATGGGTTCAGTTTCTATGTGTTAAAACTCAAGATTTTTAGAGGATTTTTTGTCCCAATTTAGTGGATGTGTGTTAAGCTGTATATGAGTATAGAATGTTTTGGATCAGTGATAACCATTTCATTTTCTAATAATGATTTTTAAATATGATATTTTTACACTTAGACTTTGGATTTATGAATTTTATAGTCGTATTGTTGGAATTTTCATCATTTCATTATAGTTCATTGGGGATTTTGTGAGATTTTACATTAATGGTATTATGGACATAAATATAGCTATCACATCAAAAAACCCGTAGGGATATGTTTTCCAATGTTGTTCCAGTTGGTTTTTATGGTATGATGGTTGGGTTACTGTTGCGACCTCCCTTTATATTATCAATATAGTGGGGTTATATAATATTTAAATGGAGAATATAGTGGAAGATCATAGTGATATTTTGGGAATTATTTTTTCCGAACAATGTCATGATATGAACTTTATATTCAATGTTGTGCCAGAGTAAGTTTTAGTATCTGTAAAGATTCAAAATCCCATATAAATTCATTTATTTTTCAATATTTTCCCTGTACATTGGAGACCAAAGGTGTATCCCTAGAGTCCACTGAACTCCCATTGATTATCATTAGATCTTATTTTCATGATATCTATCAATGGTTATACTATGTGAGTTTCCATTTTTCCTTTTTAGTTTCTTAAATTTTCTTTTCTTGAGAAAGTTTTTGGAAAATATTAGGCTTTAATTTTTCTAGCCTTGAGTAATGGTTGGTGGGGATTTTTATGTTATAAGTTACTAAGTATTATCTTATGTGAACTTGGTCATGTGATCATCTATTTCTTATCTTATTGATATCAAGTCGTGGTAAATATTTGATTGAGGTAGGTTATTCACGGATTATGTCATTTATTTATATTTATTAGTGTAATTAATATTCTCTTTCATTCATTGGGTGGATAGTATGGATTCTATTAATTAAAATTATGAATTGAACTATGGGAATTAATGGAATAATGTGAATCATAGGGGGTTATATGTTTTAATGATTTCACTTATTTGATTGATGGGTTTCCATTATTATTACTATAAATTATTTTTTGTGGTATATATTTGACTTGTTTTTGTGATTGAATAAATGGAATCATTGTTCATAAAAAGATAATAACGTGAGGAAGAATATCAATTTTTTAAAAAAAGTATACAATTGATATGACACTACATAAGAATGAAATGTTGAATTAATGTGATTTAAATATTAAAATAGAAGTGTGTAAGAGTATTATAATTGGACTTGGGAACTCATTTTTGTTATATATCCCTATTAAGAAGTTGTAATTTTGTGTCCTTGGTTAGGGATTTCTTGTGTCTATATTTGTTAGCCTATATGGATTGTATAATGGGTATTCTAGATGCCTTTCCATAGTTGGATGGAGGGGATGCAGTTATTTATGTGTGATCATGTCCATAGGTGTTGTAACTTCTTATAGCATTGAATTAGTTTATAATTAAAAAACATTAAACCAAAAAACACTAAAAATAATATTAAGTGTTATAGTATATGCAAGTCCCAAGGTTGATCCCGTGAGGAAAAGGCCTTTTATAAACCAATAGTTGGTAATTTATAACAAAAAATTGAACTAAAAAAACTAGAATAAACTAGATATGTGATTTTAATTGATGAACTTAAAATAAATGAATATGAAAAAATATAGTCAAATTTAATCTAAGGATGATTTTTCATTATTTAAGAAATATCTAATACATTTTTTAAATAAATAAAATTAATAGACATGTGACTTATTAGGGTTTCTACCTCAACCTCTCAGCACAAACAAACACTAACTAGGTTATTTAATCCCTTTGATTGAGATAATCTATAGCAAACCAAGTTTCAGTAAAATAAATCTATAACAAGAAAAGAAAATGTTAAGTTGGATCTTTATCTATGTCCCCCTCTATCACATTGGTTTTTTCATTAACACCATCAGTCTTTCTGTGAAACTAAGGAATATTATTTGTATAAATATCAATGAAACAATAAATAATTTAAAAAATCATAAGAAAAAAATGAAATTCATTACACATACATTTATATCATCAACACTTAGACACTCATGATTAATTTGTCATCAACCATGGATGAACTATACATAATATAAAATGGAATAGATCAGTTATAACGAATAAATTTATTAATTAATGATGGAATACTTAATTTATTTCTAATAAGAAATCAATATAAAAATTCAAATTATTACAAAATGAAATGATAAATGAAAGAAAAAAACCAGCCACATATCGGTTGGTGGTTGATTTAGACCTCCTCTTTCAACTCTATTTCAGATAATTTTCTTGAGACTCCTCCATGTTGTGCAAACTGGATTCTATTTCCATATATTCCCACTTTCCAAAGGAGGGATTATTTCATCACTTCCATTAGTGATGTTCATTCCTTGATCAAAATTGGATGATGGCATATCATTTCCTCCTTTCGTGGAATTCTCCTAAGATCTTGTTATCTAGTTCAGATCTGCCTAAAAGATTATTTTATGTTTGTGGAACTTATTCCTAGTTCCATATCAATGTGGACACTGGTTAATTATGTTGATTATGTCTTCATATGGCAGAAACTTTTTTCCAGTAGAGTAGTCATGCTGGGAATCATGGGGATGTCTAAACATTGGGTATATTGAGAACAGGTACATCATCATATTTGGAGGGAATATCATATAAGGCATTTTATGCATGAATAAAAAGACATCATGTAATGATCATGAGGTAATTAAATTCAGGTTTTCCAGTCTTCTAAGTATTTTTACCTATATAATCCCACATTTAAAACATGGGGTAGTTATTCTAGGTCATGTCGTAAATTATACGTCCTATGGAGATGAATCATAACATTCTATGGAGATGGATCAGGGCATGATTTTAATGTATTCTGGAGATTAGAATAGGGTTAATGACTTTTGGGGATGGGTTGGTAGATAATAATTCCCCCATTGAGGTGGATAATGATGTTTTTTCCTATAAGGGAATATTTCACACCTGGGTTTTGTATCATAATGCCTCATGGTGGTAGATCCATGAGATGTTTTCATAGGAGGTAAGATTTCACACTTATGTTATGAATTATAATTCTTTATAAAGGTGGATCTGAGAGGTTCATCCCTTAAACGGAAGATGTCACACCTGGGTTTTTTGTTGATCTGAATGACCTATTATTCCAGATCAAAGAGGTGGATCTGAACTCTCTATTGAGAAAAATTTGGAGATGTATTCCTACGAGGGAATATTTCACACTTCGTTTGTGGATTGGAATTCCCTATAGCGGTGGATCTGGGAGGTTCGTCCCTATGAGGTGATATTTAACACCTAGGATGTGGACCCAAACGCCCCATAGAGCTAGATTCGATAGTTTCATCCCTATAATGGATGATGTCATACCTAGGTTTACCATTGTAGGGATTGAATCTCGAGGATGTGTCTTATGTACACTATTTAAGAGATAGGGATAAAAAACAATTTAGTTCGATGCTTCATTTTATAATCATGTAACAGGACCAATCCTTGTAGAATAATGTCATGTGATAAGGATGCTAATGTAGTAGAAGGAGAGTCAATGAGGGATGGTTTGGGGAATATTCACAGAATCTTACCTTTGTAAGATGATCACTCTTGTAGGAGTGGTGTGAGGCTTACACTTGGAAGCTTCCAAAAGAGTATCTTCATCCCATGATGGGGGATAATATTTCATCCCATGTGAATCATATAGAGGGAATCCTATGTTTATTTAATAGGGTAGAAGGTGTGGGTTCATACTCGGCCAATCATACAAGAAAAATAATTCATTCATCACATAGGGTAAGGCCACATTTTAGCATCATGTTTTGAGGAAATTTTCATGTGGTTTAATATAGTTAGACTAGGATGTGAAGCTAGGAAGTTTTATGTAATGAATCTTGGATATGGATAATGGGGAACACATTAAGGGTGGTGCATTAAGGTGAGAGAAATATGTGACATATGTACCTCCTTTCTATATGGTTTTGTAGTTTCCCTAAAAAATTCAATTTTTTGGTCTTACATAACCACTGATCATGCCCCTCTACATGGGACATTGTTTTCGCACTACCATGTAGGAGTGGTCAATTTGGAGACCAATGTGAGGGTATCTATGCTTAGATTTGATAGGCTTTAGGATAACTATTCCTAGAATAAATACGTATATTATATTACTATTTCACACTTCATGTCAAGCGAGAAGACACAAGAGAGGGTGGTACCGGTCATACAGACATCTAGGGTGTGTCTGAAATCAATGTTGGGTTAGTATGCGGGCCCTGGGAACCAGGCCTTCATGAAGAGGTTTTAGTAGAAAGGAGGCACCATGGAGGGGTCCCCGAGGGGTGCTTCATAAATATTGGTGCCACAAAAAGGGGTTTCTCATGATTTTCACAATCCTCATGAAGGTTATGGGTTTCACAAAGGATTATGTGTCTTGAAATAGGTTGAAAATTTCTCAGAATGATGTCTTGGTTCCCATAGGGTTGGATTCATTAAGGATAGATTCCTTGTGAAGGCTGAGGTTCCATAAATGAAATTATTTCTTCACGAATGGAATGGGAATTTGTGAATGGAATCTTCACATTAGGTGTAGGATATTCATAACATAAGGGAGGGTGTTTTGCGATGCTCAGAAGCATTAGGGGTTCCATTCTTTCTTTCACACATAGACCATAGAAGGTTTCCAAACTCAGTAGGATTTTCAGAAGTTGAAAGATCAGGTGTCTCCCAAAATTTTGAACTTATGGGGGGTATTTATAGGGTGTGGTTTTTTTATGGTTGGAGACATCATGATTCTTTATGAGGATAAAAATGATGGGGATTCATGAGTCTGAATGATGATTCACAGATATTACTATCAATAATCTATGCAATTACGAATCACTCCAAGGATGAGGGTTTTCAATACATGGAGATTTCTATCAGGACTTTGACCATTCACAAAAATATCTATGGCATGGAACCTCAGTGAGTTTCAACCATTCATGAAGGTGTTGAAATTCCAAAAACTGACCATTAGATGTATTTTTGGTCTATTTGTTTATCTTATTTTCGTGGAACCAGTCATTCCTTCTAGGAAAATTCCTATGACATGCATATTTCTACACCAAAAAATCCAGCTGCTCATAAAGGGATTTTATGGGAAAAGGTGGGTTTCATTCAGAGGGAAAACTGATGAAAATTGGAAATTCACTTTCATTCGTGAAGCCCGTTTTTGATGGTCGGTAACAATTCCTGGTTGCCAATCCTGGTTATGCACCTCCAGCAACAAATGCAGGGTGTGATGTCCAATCATGAAGCCCCAATCCATACTCTTAAGAATACATAGGGGGTCCCTTTAGATGGACCACATTCATTTCATGGATAGAAACAATACTTTTCGCCCTATTCATGAATCAAAAACCCTTCACAAGCACTTTTTGATTCCAATTCTCATCGCTCATAAAGCTCAAAATCTCCCTGAGCCTAGCTCTATGAATAGTTATCTAAGAACTGTGTTCCACATACCCAATCTTTATAAATCAACCTCTAAAAACATGATATTCACGATACCACATCTGAGAGTAGATCTTCATGATCCAAAAATATAAAAAATCCAATTTATAAAATGAAATTTCCATTGAAGGATTCAATGCTTATATGACTCATCGAGAAGAAATAGATAGGAAAAAATGATTAGGGGGAGCTTCTGGAGTTCCTCAAAACCATGACTCACTCACCACGTGACTGACAGAGTCTAAGTGGGAATACCCACTTTGAAAAAGGCTACCCCTTTATGGATTTCAAATGAGGGATGAAGTATTAATCCTTGATTGTAGTAGTGAAAACACCACTTACTAGTTCAGAATCACAACTAAAATATACCAGTGGCATTGAGAAGGTTGGGAACACATCCTAAATATTCATTTAAAACTCATGGTAGACACTCTATGAAACAAATAAACAATATAAATGGGGAGAAGTTGGAGGAAGTGATATCTAACACATAGTACGATACAATTCTCAATGTGGGCATGGGGTCCATTCAAGGGATGAAAGAAAAAATGGTACATTCTTAATGGTGGAAATTTTATAGGTGAATGGGCATGGTATTATTGGGAATTCATTTCATGCCATGAATTTGAGTCTGATATGAAGAAATTATGACTTTATGAGGTAGAATGTGCCTCATAAATCCATATCTATCACCACCTAGACATCATACCGGAGTGGTTGAGAAGGTGGTATCCAGCGTCCAATACTTTGAATTTGAATTGTGGGGAGGTTGGAATAATAATGTGGGATCTCCACTAAATCACATGGATCTTAATTCAAAGAGCCATGAATGATGAGTTTGTCATCATGTAGAATGTGTGGGAGGACTAAAATAAACAATCATATCTTATGAGGGTGTTGTCGAATTTGGTGAAAGGTGAAAATGAGAACAATATTGGGATAAAGGAAATTCCATTCATATAGTTGTTGGGATATATTTTTAATGGTACATTGGAAAAAATACCTTATTGGTTTTATATGTACCCTAGGGTGTTTTATCAGGCCAAAGAGGACTCATACTGGGAGAGCATATAGGAAAGAGAGTGGAATCTATAGGAATACAACATAAAGCCTGAATATTCTATGTTCAGACAGGTGGGGTTCAATGACACATTGATTTGAGGCTGGACGGTCCCAGTGAGGGATGGATAGATGGGGGTGCGGTCTAACACATTCATCTTGGAATCCATACATATAATGGTACAGAACATTAGTTTGGTAGTCCTAGTATTCGAGAATATGTATAATGTGATTCCCCACATCAAAGAGGGGACGAATATGCTCCATATGTTTTGGACCCTCAATTTCTTGTACATATGGGTTTCCTTATATGTGTGGGTTAATAGACAAATCCAATTTCCCCTTGCATCACAAACATCTCGACAGTGATTCTAAACATGATCGGGAGGCTCCCACACAAGTTGGTCCATGTGGTAGTGCTGGATAAGAAAATATTAGTGGAGTACTTCAGGTTTCACCTATTCACCCTTCCAACTAGGATGATGATTGAAAAAGTAATAGGGACCATTTTACAGCGGTCATGCATCTTGGCCTTCCAAGGTGGGGTACTTGGGGTGTGGATTGACTTTAATCCAATCTGTGAGCCATATAACCCACGCCAGTTCATAAGGAAATTTTGATTCCTATAGTAGTTAACCCTAAGGTGTACAAAAATATGAATCATGAGAAACAAAATTCAGTCCTGAGGAATATATGACAAATGTTCTTGAGTGGGGATAGAAAATAGAGGAATGAGTTGTCTATACCTACTACTGCCTATGAACTTATCCATGAGTATGTGCTATGTTGATAAAGTTCATATCATGAGGAGATGTTGAGGCATCAAACTACCCATGAAAATAAAATAGAGGCTCCATTATCATGGGGTAGAGGGAGAGTTTTGATTGTAGTGCGCTGTAGATTCTAGGTTAGCATGGTGGGAAGAGGAGCAGTTGCAGGTTTCATGGTCCCATGATTAGCACATGTGGAAGTTAGTGGGAGAGGATAAGCATCAAGTTCAGATCTTTAGAGAAAGTGATCATAGGATGAAGGAAAAAAATTCGGGTGCTTTATAGGACGTTTTTTAAGTCCAATATAAGTAGATAAACTATCTAGATATCCATATAAATCTGTTGTTTCCTGATGCTTGGGGGAGATACCGTCTCTTCAGACAGATATGTACTCTCCAAGGGATGTGGTGGGATCTCAAAAAGGATAGAATACTCGTTGCTAGGCTGGGTCAATCTAGGGAATGCTTCCACATTATCTAGGGAAAATAAATTTTGTAAATTAGAGAGTAATAGAATCTGGTCAACCCTTAGGGACTTGTCCATCCCTTGAAAACTTGTGTAATGTACCCCGATATGACACTTTCTCAAGTGGAACAAATAGGTTGGTTATGAGAACTCAAGCCCGCCTCCCTATATTCTATAGAATGCTAACAAATATTGTGGGTGTTATATGGATAGTGTGGAGATTGTACCCTTGTCTATAGATTAATTACCTAGTGAAACAATCATATAAAAATAATAATAAAATGTTATAATGTGGGAAATAATGGAAATGATAAAATACAGAGGAAAACCAAACAATAAAATTTAATATATTAATCTAATAAAATAATAAGTGACTAATATAATGTCATTATGGAAAGTAACTAAATGTCATGATAGAAGTATTAAAAATAACATACTAGAAAACTCAAAATTCCCCAGTCCCAAACCCCATGTTGATCCTGACTCCAACTCCATACCATCTAGAAAACAACAATCAACAACAAGATCATTTTTCCTTGCCTAATCATGCGTCCATTGAATATACTTGGGTAACAAATGGTGGCCTAAGTAGGGTGTGAGTATAACTCAGTAGGTCGACACTGAAATTTTAAAATATAATGAGTATGATAAAATGTTCTTGAAAATATTCAATAAAAAGGTGTGTTAATTAATTAGACAAATAAATTAAAACCACATAAACTTCCTTCTGCATAATTTAGAAATCCCTCTGAGAATGTGTCAAAAGTACACCAATAAAAACCATATAAACATTGTAAAATATGACCTACATTGTTGCTATACCATAATTTCGAGTATTATGTCTCACAACCATTCCAACGGAAACTATATAACTATGGTAAAACATAACCTCCCTTTATTCCAATCTAAAATGTCTTTAAGCATGTCTCAAAATCATTCTAGCCAAATCATATATATATTAAATGAATCACAAAAAATTGTATCAAAAAAACTATATAATCATTTCAAGAATCAATCAGGGTTGATCCTGGTGTATAATAATTATAGTAATCAATCAGGAATGAGCATGATATCTAATAATTTCAACAATAAAATAGGTTTGAGCATGGTATATATGAATTTCAACATGTATCCATGGGCATAGCCTACTATATAATCATTTTATCACATATCAGGACCAAGCATGGTATATAATAATTTTAGAACGTGTCAAGGCCCAGACCAGTGTATAATCATTACATCATGTTTCACTAGGTATAATAGTAGGGATATCACAATATCACAACATAATCCTCAATGGATAAGTAAGACAATTATTATTTATTGTTCAATTTCACATTTCATTTATCATTTTTTCATAACAAATAATATACCAGTTTCGCAATGAAAAATCCCATGTATGATGAATCTATATCATGTAATTACCAAAAATTTATGTCATGCTAAACCAACTTTAATCCATTAGTCAATTCACTAAAAATCAATGGTTATATCACCGGAACAGTAGCGATAATCCATGTCAATAAATAATTGGATCCAAATAAACTCCTAGTAATAATCAAATCAAATCAATCATTCAATTTATTTAGGTGTACACTATGTTTAAATATTTGAAATATTTCATATAATTTTCAATTAAATAGACTATAGGGTTATAGTTTATACCCCCTACATTTAACTAACGATCATCTAATTCTTACAATAGAGATTTCCAAAAAGAACGAAGGTGCAAATGATCACAAGAAGGATCCAACACTATAATAGATCAAGATGAAAGATAATAATGACCAAGGTAAAAATACTTCACAAAATGGCCATAGATTAAATGGAGATAAGGGAAAACCTAACCAAAACCACTTACCCAGGATTTGATGCATGATTGGGACATCCAGAATGAAGGGAGGTGCTCCAAAGTCACCTGGAAGCTACAATAAGGACAATAAGAGGAAACTGTACATGATGGAATGAGAATAATATCAAAAAAGACACCCTTTAAAATCTGTCTCAAGAAATTACATGGATTTTTACACATTTACGTGTTGTCTGATAAATGTTTTGAGAGTTACATTGAAAAAACCAATCACCTAGGATTATTATTTAACCCTATTGAACATTTACATGCTGTGAACGGTTTACATGAAATGTAACTGTTTCACACCATGTAAATGATCACAATATTTCTAGAAGCAATTACACATCATGTAACATTTACATGGATTATAATAACCTAATAAATAGTCTTGATACCAAATTATATATAAGTAACTGAAACAAATCTCAATACTTTCTCAGAATGGACAATCCTTTCAGACCCATTCGAAACATTTATATTAGGAATCCATTAATTCAAACAAAAATACATCCTTGGAATTTAAGTCATTTACCCCAAAAAATTGTATGTCTCTAGATAATTCTTGGCCACCATAACCCATATGAAAAACTCAAAGAGGGGCGCTCCTGGAAAATGATAGGATCTTACAAACTCCCCACTATATAACAGTTCATCTCCAAATTGTTCAATAAATAACTATTAGGTCTTGGTGAACAAGTATGTCCACTATACTCACATTTCAGACTCCCTCTACAAGCTCTCCCCATGAACACTCCCACCTTACCACTATAGTTGAGCCAAAGGAATCACCCAAACCTAGAGATAATTCTCACTATATTCCATAACATGTATCATATGCTCCTAAAAGGACACATCCTCACTAAGATAGATATATGCTATGTATATCACATGATAACAGTGTGAATAATAACTATGAAGCTAAAATATGAGAAACAAATCATGTATGGCACTGTAGCACTATGGAAGGACTAATCAGTACACCACTGGACTGACCCTATCCACTATTTCAAATGTGCCGACAAACCTCAGTGTTACTTTACCCTTTTTTCGGATGCGACACTGCCCCATCCATGGAGACACCTGAAAGAAAACATGAAGACAAAACTTGAACTCCAAAGGTCATCTGCATTGGCCAACGTATGATTTATACCCACTGAACGCATCCACCTACTGCTACATGATCAAATGAACCTTTATAGACATCTTCTACATGAGACTAGTCCCAATAAGCTCTGACTCATCTACCTCTAACCAACAAAGAGGTAAAATACATGAAATTCTATACAAGGCCTAGAAATGTGACATATGGATGGATTCCTAGAAGCTATTAATATATTTAAAAACCACGAGTTCAATATGATAGTACTAGGAACCACAAAAAAACAAAACAGAATCTCATAACATATCCCATAAAACCTGAATAGTCTACTGATATTAACCATCAGTATAAGGAAGATAGGTCATACTCAAAAGAACATATGATCTTAGAGTCATCTGAAGAACCTTACTTAATTGAAATGTAAAACAATAACCTCTGTTCGAAACAATATACATTGGAACACCATGAAATTGAGTGACCTCATCCATGTAAATAATGTCTAGATAAACAAATATGAATGTCTCACTATTATGAAAAACGTAGGTTTCCTTCATTAGAAAATCCACAATCACCCATGCTGAATCTTTCTTATCGGTTTTCATGGGTAATCCTATCACAGAATTAAAAGTGAAACCATCCTATTTCTACCGAATATGGGAAAAGTCTACCAAATCCTAACTATCCTTTTATTCCCTACTTTCTCCTGCAAACAAGTGAAACAACTATCCATAAACTATGTTACCTCCTTCTTTAATTCTAACCACTAAAACTATCTATGGAGATCTAGAAAAATAATTTTCAAACCAGGATGTACCATCCATCTAGAAGCAAGAAACTCTATCATCAAACCCTCAGGTACTGTAATAGGAAACCATACTTAGACATAATAAATAAATTAATTTTCTGGCCAATAATCCATTCCAATTGTTTTTCCTCAGTATATATGTTTCCTCTCATAAATAAGCCCACTGAATAATATAAATAATAAGTCCTAATTCAACCCAAAATCAAGGGGATAAAAGATGTCCATGTTAGAGCTACTTGAAATTCCAAAGGATTGAATGAAAATTGAGAATGGCGGGTTTAATGCGTCATTCACTTTTTATAAGTTTCAAATCATTTAGAAAATAATCCTCTAAAACTTGTTAATATTTATTTCCATAATAAATTTGAGGAAAAATGATGCATGAAAAAGTAGGAAATAAAGTAAAGAACATAATATTTATAGGGTTAAGCCTCAATTTGAGAACCTAAATCCTTTACATAGCCATTCCAATGGGTCTATGGTAATCCACTATTATGAATAAGTGAATACAAATTGTGCCAACTCCTATTAGAGACCTCCTATATCTAGAGAGTGAACATTATACTGGATAAAATTAGATAAAAATATTTTCTTATAAAATAATTGTGCCAAAAAAATAATAATAACGTTTTCGCAACTGCTTCATAATTGCTCAGTCTAAATCTCCAATATGATTTGGATAGATTTGATTTTCTCAATATGATGATTCTAGATCTGACTCTCCCAATATGATGAGTCTAGAACTAATTCCTCTAATATAATGATCTTGGATCTGATTCTCTCAATATGATGACTCTAGATCCAATTATCTAAAAATGATGGACTCATTACAATGACCCCATTCTCAATCTGAACAAATAAAACTCTGATAAAACGATCCAAACAGAAAACAAACATTTAGTTGTATAATCCTCCACACAAGATCTCTAAATAAAAATAAAATCACATGAATTAATTTGTGATCCACCTTTTCCACTTGCATGAAATTTCATAAAAGAACAAATGATTTGAGAAAGTATTTATAGGAGACTTGGAAAAAACTAGGAAACTTGAAAACTTTCCCTGCTTCCTCAAATTTCAAAATCTATGATGATAACTGTTATTTAAACATCACCTTTTAACTATTTAATCCTCTTTAGATTTATATGTGATATATGCAATATGTAATATCATGTTTTTACCTCTTCAAATCTTCATAAAACTCCTAGAATCTTCTTTTGGGTCCCCTTCATAATCTTCTTATTAAAAATTTGATTCCTTCTAAGCTCATTACAAATTTTTTTTCCTTCTCAGTGATTAAAAATTATGTATCCTTATAAATGTTTATGAATTCTATTTCTTTATCAGCTCATTTTGATTTCAATTTTATTTTAAAATAATTATGATTTATATTTCCTTCGAAACTCATTAAAAATTCTATTTCCTCCTTAGTGATTTTGAATTGAGTTCCATCTCACCTCATTACAAATTATTATGAATTATGTTTTCTTATCAGTGATTATGAATTTAGTATCCTCTGCATCGCATTATGATTGAATTTCTCATTATGATGAAATTCTTTACTCTATAATTTTGAATTTATACACACTTATCCACCATTTATTCAAAAGAATTTATTATGAATGTTTCCATGATTTTTGAGAACTTCATGATTAGAGATTCATCATATGAATGATTTCATAAAGTATGAAAAATTTCTAACTCTTGACTTCACAATGTTTTCTCATAAATATTTAGTAATAATACAACTTCTTCAAACAGCAACATATGACTCAAAAAAACATTCTGTATGATGAATCTTCATTATGAGGGGCACGGTCCGATTCATTAATAAAAAACATTATTTTACAAAGTGGTTAGTTGTTGACAAATAAAAAAAATTAAAAAATTATCACAAAGGTTATTCAACCTCCCCCTTTGGATTTTTGGATAGCTGATGTTAACAAATTTTCCAACTCTCAAAAAAATTAGAAATCAACTTTTTAAACAACTCAAGTTTTTTTGACCTTTATCAAAATATATTATTCCTCATAATAGAGTGTCTTGACACCACATTAATAGATAAAGTAAGATTTTGGAAATAATTTCATCCCTTTATGATAAGAAATTTTTTTGTCCATGTTAATATAACTCCCCTCAGTTTTTTTATCCCAATTTCCTTTTTTTATCTCACATTTCATGAAAACCACACCTTCAGATTCAGTTAACTGAGTTAAGTAAAAACTTCTTACAATGTAAAAAGTAGTTACTTTCTTTCACCATTTTTCAAAATAATCCAAAGCACGATGGGGGTTCCTTCTTTATGTGGTTTAGGAAGTCATAGGAAGAGTTTGTACATGAAGTTGAAACCTCAATTACACAAGCCTATTTTTTTGTAATTCCTTTTGTAAAGATAACTGAAATATGATACTTTGTTGAAATTTATTCCAGCAAAACATCTCCTTTTTAAAATTTCTCTTATGCCAAGTGAAAATATATATAAATGTGTTTTAATCTATAATGTTGGCTATTATTTTTAAAAATATCAATTTCACATTGATTCTAACAATTTATCTTCAACGATTTAGAAAATTTTACATTCAAATATTTCTACTGAAATTTTGTCCTTAACATTTGAGTACAATCCTGGGTGGCTACAAAAAATTCGTATTCAGTTATGCTTAAAGTTAGTGAACTTTGTTTTTTTACTATTAAAATTCACACAACATTAACCCAAGAAATATGTACCTCTTGAGGTTGATTTTATATCTTTAAAATATACATCCTAATCGATATCAGAAGAACCATGAATCTTCATCTAACTATTGCATTTTTTATAATAACCCAAGTGAAGTTGTTCCTTTTACATATCTCATAATCCCCTTTACTTTAAATATATGTGATTATTTCAAATAAAATTGATACATGGCACACAAAATCATAGGATAAATAATATCAAGCCTTCGAGCTATAAGGTAAAGAATACTTCATATCAGCTTCTAAGAGACCTTCTGAATCACATTTCTTATAGATTGATACTTAATTAACTTTTTCACACTAAAATAGGAGTTTTAGCTTCTTCATATTATTACATCCCAAACATCTTTATCAATTACTTGTTATGGTTTTAATGAGATAATAAAATGTATTTTTCCTTTTTTTGAACATTTAAGACAAGGAATAAAGTTAATTATCCTAACATAGAAATTTCAAAATTCTTCTTTATTTCATCAAAAAATGTTTTAAAAACATCTTATCCATCCCCAAAAAAATTATATCATCCACATAACATATTAAAATTAGAGTTTCGGAGGCAAAAAATTTCACAAATAAGTTTCTATAAACCTTTTATTTAGAAAGGATAAACATTCTCAGAGAATTTTAAATTTTAAAATTCCAATATCATGAAGCTTATTTCACCCTATACAAAACGTTCTTCAATTTACAAACATTTTTTTCATCCTCATCAAGTATAATCCCATAGGGTTTTCAATTTTATCCTCTTCGTCAATCTAACCATTTGTCAGTGCAGACTTTACATCCATCTGATAATATTTTTAATTCTGATGAGTAGCCACTATAAGAGAAAATAAAATGGTTTCTATCATAGAAATGGGAGATAAGGATTCATCAGATTTCATACCATCCACCTATGAATATCCTTTACAAACACATCTTGATTTGTGTCTTGAAACTTATCCATAACCATTCAATTTGTTTCAATAAACCCACTTTATCCCGATAAAATATCTATTTGCTGGTTGTGGAATAGGTTCCCGCATTTTATTCTACTAAATCTAATCTGACTCTTCATTCATATCATCCACACATTCTTTATTTTTAATAGCCTATGAACCTAATTCTAGTTCAACATTTGAGATAAGTGAAGTATGATTTTTTATCTCAAATTCCTTTTATTCTTAACCAGGTCCTTTTGATTCCCAATAATATCTTTGAAATTCAACATGTCTTTATAAGGTAGGAAATTTCAAATCTTATTTCCCAGATAAAACTTTCTAATCACTCGATTCATATTACTATTGATAAGGATATTTTGAATTTATTTCACTATTGTTTTAAATCTCCAGTTTATCCACATCAACATTTAAAATAACTTTTGTTAAAGAACTTTTATTTTCAATTACCTTTACATCATATGAGTATAATAACTTTTGTAAATGTTTCTCCGAACATTTTTAACTTATTCTATTTGCTGAATAACCCGTAAAAGTTCTTTCCTCATATTTCTCATCAAACTTTCCCAAATATAGATCTCTTATTTTCATAAAATATGGAGATCCAAAGACATTAAAGTATTTAAATGATGTTTTTTATACCTCATTTCATAAGAATTCATGTTAGTTTCTAGTATAAAAAAGAATCTATTTTGAACTCGCACAACAGTAATAATAGCTACCCTCCAATAGAATTTTTAATGTTTTTTATTCCACTATCATACATCATCCCATTTCCACAAAATATCTATTATTTCTTTCTGATACTATATTTTTTTGTGGAGTATAGGTAGAACTATACAGATGCTTGATACCACAATTTCTCAGATAAGTTTCAAAATTATTACTCATGATGTCAGTACTATTATTTTTTATTTTCCTTTTTATGGATACCCCAATTTCATTCACAATATCATTTCTAAAGAATTTGAACATTTTAATATCCTGATACTTTTTCTTTATAAACATTATGATTTTCATCTGATTGAAATAATCAATAAAAGTGATACGATATATATATATATATACATTTTTTATTAAAGTATCATTATCCCACATAAATCAGAATGAATAAGCTAAAGTGGTCTGTTAGATTGAATCTCAACTCTTTTAGGAATTTTATGATCAATCTTTCCATTTTGTCAAGTTACACAAACATCTTCTTCTGTTATTTTCAATTATAAAATGTTTCGAATGAAATAACCTTTAGAATGTTAGTTCAGGATTTTCTATCCAAGGTTTTAATGTATTCAGTGACACAATTTTTTTTCATCTTCAACACTCAAGTAATAGGATTAGTTGAATTCTCGTATTTAAAAGAGATTCCCTCTAGTTCTTTTTCCCTTTATAATAAATATTACATCTTTTATACTTTTTATGATAAAAAAAATTTCTAAAAAAAATTATTTTCCATCATCAAATATTTGACTTACACTTATTATGTTAGGTTTTGATTCATCAACAAATAGCATATATTATGACTTCTAATTTTCATCTTCAATCTCATCCATTCATATTAATCAGATTTTTAAATAGCTATCATTTCCAACGGTAACTTTTGCACTGTAATTGCATTCAATATGTTTCAATATTTTTATATCACCTGTAATATGTGAATAAAACCACTATCAGTTATCGCTGATTTGTTCCTTTTACCTACTTTCAAGGTTGTATCAACAATAAAATATATTTCCATACCTTTTTTATTCTGAATTCCAATTATTTTCCATTGTAATAAACTTGTTTTGAAAGGTGTGTCATACATTTTTCAGCATAATTAAAATCCTTATTACATTTCCACAAATATCTTATAGATATTCTAATTGATTTATTTTTAAGATGTTTCTACCATCTTGAGAATTTAATTTTTTCACACAAAAAATTTTATTAGGATCGTTTCTCTTTCCAATATAACTATTTCTTACACATTTCTCAAAACTTCTTCCATGTAAGGATAAGATGTGCCAAAAATTATATTCCATGTTCCCATAGATTCCACAAAAGAAATAATAAACATCAAATATTGATTTTGTATTGAAATAAGATATTTATTTATCGAAACATTATTGGGGTTAATAGCTTCTTTCTACTCTATCATAATAAACAGGTGGGACATATTTACATTGATGTGGGTATTCATTTTTTATAGATGTGATAGGTTATTCACATCCTTTTTCCACCTAATCTTTCCCAATAATTTTTCTAGGACATGAAATGTTACAAAATTTAGATGATGTGTTATTATTGGTTGGTGAATATTTCACTTGATTCATGTTTGGATCCTTCATAGATACTTTAGAATTATTATCCTTTACCTGTGAGGATAATTTGAAGTTCTCATTCCTCTTCCTCAGGGTATTTTTACACTCAAGATGTTTTGATTGAAACTTTTTAACTTATTCTTCCTTAGATTCCAGCTTCATACTAAGATATTCAATCATCTTTACTGGTTCAACAAATCATATTTTTTAATATAAGATATAATGAATGTATTTATCCTAATAATTGATGGAATATTTTCTTTCATACATATTTTCTTTATAATCATTCTTCATTACTCTAATTTCTTCTTTCAGAATTTTTTTTTCTCAAGAAATGGAAATAGTTCTCTTATGAGTTGGTACTCTCTGTAAGATTCTCCACTACCTTCTTCATTATCTGATGAATCCATTGTTTTCTCAACATTTTCAATGAAGATTATGAATTTTTAGGAACTTTCATCTTTTTATGAATTTTTTTAAGTTGATTCTGATTCAAATTTCTAACTCAATATACATTTTTTGTTTCCAGTAAACATATTACTGTATTTTTTTGATGAATTTTATTGTATGTAATTTTTTCACTCATTTAATATGTTTTTTCATCAAAATCATCTTGATATTATCCAACTTTCTTCTTGGGGAAATTTAAAGCAATGTTTCTGATTCCACTACACTAAAAATATTTGAGAGGAAGTTTACCTCTATACATTACCCTTACTCTTTGATAGTTATTGGATATAAGAGAAATGATTTTATTATTAACATCATCATACTCTTTACCTTTGGAGTCACAAGGATCAACAACTTCAATATCCTAGATTTTTATCTTTCTCATTGCTTCAAAATCCATTTCATCTTTCATCTTATTTTTAAAAATTCGATTTTTTTCTCACTTTATAAGCAACAAGAAATTAACGTAATTAATCAAGGGATAAATCATCCTTATCATCTGAAGAGAATGTTTTAGAAAAAAATATGTCTAAAAAGTTTCTCATAAGTTTTTCTATAATAGTTTAATATTCCCAGAGACCACTGAATCCTCTGATATAGAAAACAATGTAATTTTAACTAGTGATGTATTTATCAATTATTTCTTCGTCTCTTATTATAATTTCTTCATAATTACAACACCATTTTTTAGCTTTTCTTCCTTCACTTTAGTATTCCCATAAAAAATACATTCCATCATGTCCCACATACTTTTTTGATGTATTGATACCAATCACCTTATAATAGAAAAACTATGATAAGGACAAAAGGATATCATTTCTATCATTTCCATCAAATCCTATATTAATCGTATCAGCTAATTTCATAGCAGAATCTTTCTCAATAGGTGTAAAACCAATAGTAGCAGTATAAAAAACATTCAAACCAAGATATAGGAAATACAGAATCATCTTATTTTTTCATCCATAATATTTTTTCATCAAATGTAATAATTACTCTATTGTCGAAAAAATTGATATTATCCATTATAATGATTCAAAAAAGGTACCTTCACTCTGATACAAATTAAATTTCTAAAGGATCAAATAACAATTGGGAATGGGGGTGAATCAGTTGTTCACATTTTATAAGTTTCAAATATTTGAGAGACATAACCCCTAATATTTATTCCATTATATACTTTTGGTAAATAGTTATGCATGAAAGTCGAGAAATGAAAGTAAATCGAAAAATATTAATAATGTTCAACCTCAGTGTGAGAACCTACATACATTCTATAGACACTCCCAAGGGTCTATAGAAATCCACTATTAAGAAGAAGTGAATACAATTTGTGAAAAATACTGTTATACAACTTTTCTCTCCTTATAGGAAGGATTATACTAACTCCTCTTGGTTTACAATGTTTTCTTAAAAGAAATTGATCCAAAAAAATAATAAATACTTCTTTAAAACTGATCCCCAATTTCTTAGTTTGAATCCTCATATTGAATTCGTTGGATCTGATTTTCTCAATCTGATGAGTTTGGATCTGATTCTCTCAATATGATGAGTCTGGAACTCATTCTCTCAATATGAAGAGTCTGGATATGATTCACTCAATATGATGAGTCTAGATTTTATTATCTCAATATGGTGGACTCCATATGATGAACACATTCTCAATATATATAACTCAAACTCTACTCAAATGCTCAAACCGGAAAACAAACATTCTGTAGTCTGATCCTCCACAGTATATCTCTGGCCAAAAATTAATTTTACATGATTTCTTCCACACTCCAACATTTCTTCTTGCATGAAAAGTCAAAAATGAATGAATGATATGAGAATGTATTTATAGAAGACTCATAAAATAAAAGTGGAAAACACATAAGATTTTCCCACATCCTCAAATTTCAAAATCTACAATGATCACTCACATTTAAAATTCAAATTTGAGTACTTCTTTCCTCATTAGTTATCTCCGAGATTTATCAAAAATTGAATTTCAAGTTTTTACCTTTTCAACTCTTCATAAAAATTATGTAATCTTCATTTTGAGTGTTCTTCGTAATCAACTCATTATGTATATGTTTCTTTCTCAGCTTATTGTGAATAGTTTTCTGTCATCATGATTACAAATTCTATATCTTTCTCAGTCAATACACATTCAGTTTCCCTCTCAACTCGTAAATATTTCTATTTCCTTATTATCTCATTATGAACTCTATTTCCTTCTCATCTCATTATAAATTATATTTCCTTCTCAGGGATTAAAAATTATATTTTTTTTTTCATCTCATTATGAATTTTGTTTCCTTCCTATAGATTGCTAAATTTTGTATCCTTATTAACTCATTAAAAATTATGTTTCCTTTATCATGATTATGAATTATTTTTCCTTCTCATCTCATTAAAATTATTTCTCATTCATAGTGATTATAAATTATGTATGATTCGCAGCTCATTACGATTGAATTTCTCATTACGATGGAATTTTTCACTCTTCAATTTATAATTTCTTTCAACCTCTCCACAATTTATTCAAAATATTTTTTCATTAAATTTTTCATGATTTATGATAACATAATTATCAATAAATAATCAACTGACTGTGTTTATAAAGTATGAATACTTTCTAACTCTTAAATTTAAAATCTTATTTCAGAACTCTTAGAAACAATACAACTTCTTCAAATTGAAACATATAACTTTCTAAATAACTCTGAGTTTAATGAAAATTCATTATGAAGGATATGGTTCTAATTCTTAAATAACTAAAAAATTATTCTAAAAAGAACTTATTTTAAAAAAAATCAAAAACTTTTT
Source organism: Viscum album (assembly GCA_963277665.1). Lineage (NCBI taxonomy): Eukaryota > Viridiplantae > Streptophyta > Magnoliopsida > Santalales > Viscaceae > Viscum > Viscum album. The sequence continues at coordinate 2,061,383,181 of OY728132.1, forward strand.
TAAAATAATATATCAAAAAATTTCTTCACTACTTATCCCTGAGACTCCTGAACATCTAGATACATGTCTTCAAAGAGTTCCATCACCTACCACTCATTTAAAGACTCCCATACAACTACTATCTAAATATTTCATCTCATAGAATTAGAAATTGTGTTTCCCTTTCCATGTGTATAAGAAAACATGAATTCAAAATACTAAAGATTCTCACCCAACTTCTATCATCGAAGGTTCAAGTCCCACTAAGAAAATATGTTCATGAGGCACTTGTGAGTCATGTATACAAGAAACCCCTCACCCATGTGACAATTCCTATAGAGTCTCAAGGAATGTCCCAATTCTACCAACCCCAAATATTCAGTTGGATAATTCCTATCATGCAGCCTCAACTTTCTAGAGGAATAAGAAACCACTCCATCATGCTTCTTCAAAACTTCTCTCAGACCAACTCTGGATGCATCATAGTACACGGTATATTATTTAACCTCCATTGGTAAAGTGAGGATAGGTTATGAGGTAAAACTTCCTTTCAGCTCCAGAAAATATCTCTCACCAGAATCTGACCAAACAAACATCACCCCTTTCTTGGTCATCCTAAACATCGATGCTAAAAAAATATGAGATGTCCTGGATAATGTGTTCATAATAACCTTCTAGGCCAAAAATCTCTAAATCTCAATGAAATTTCTAGGAACCTCATAAGATACCATGACTAAAAATTTCTTTGGTTCCACTAACACTCCTTACAATGAGATAAAATGGCCCAATAAGTGAACTTTATCAAACCAGAAATGAAAATTGGTTTTCTTGGCATAAATATAATGATCTCTCAATATAATCAACGTGATGTTAATATATTGGGCATGATCATCTATTGCCTGGGTGTAAAACATTATTTTGTGATAGAAACCACCACAAACCAATCCAAAAAATCATGGAAGGTATTATTCATCAATTTAATGAATACTTCTAGTGCATTGGACAAACCAAACAACATCAAAACGAACTCATTCTAGCCACACATGCTCTTAAAAGTAGTACAAGGTATGTTTAAAGTTCTCACCCTAAACTGGTGGTATCTACATCTCAAATATATCTTGAATAAGTTCTTAATACCTATTAACTAATTTAATAGGTTGTTGATACATGGAAGGGTCACTGGTTCTTGACCGTCATGTTGTTTAGTCTTTGATAATCTACACCCAAGTGAAAATTCCCATTAGCCATATTATCTAAGAGAAGTAGATAACCCCAAGGAGATTTACTAGGTCGTATCAAACCATTAGTTTCTAAATATTATAAATGAACATTCAACTCACGAATCTCAGCTTGTGTTGCTCTATAAAGATGGATTAAAACTAGATCTGCTCACAGTACCAACTCTATCAAAAACAATATGTCTCAGTTAGGAGGTATGTTTTAGAACTCTTCAATAAATATATCATGAAAATGGTATACCAATATTGTAAAAGGGTCATGCTTCATTCCATCGTCATCTATAGAAATAATAGCTATCTAAGTCACGGTATAATCCAATCTTCACTGAATTCATCATACACAACTAGCCTGAAGATCCCACTCACCGTGGTGAGAATAAGTGGATCCTTCTAGAGAAAAAATGTAACTATACTTTGGTAACAACTGATATGGTCCTATTATAGAACTAACCAACCCTTAGATAGATTCAAATTAAATATTCTCATTTACAATAAAAATGGTTCCTAAAATAAATGGTAACCACTGATCTCTATAGAGCACATCATGCAATATTTATATTCTCAAACCGTACTCCCAATGGTGTGGCGTTGGTCAAAAAATCATCCAATATTTCCACATCCAATCCTTAACCATTTACCAAATGAGAAGATAAAAAATTAATGTTATGCTCATGTATCAAACCAAACACAATAAAGGGTAGATGATACAATAATCATACTTCCAACATTATATTTTCATGTATCCACACTTGCCAGAGTAGTCTGCAAAACATGCAGTTGACTAGCCCCATACTCCATGTGCTCCAGTCTAACTCTCCTATAATATACCCTCTTCCTAGTACTCCCATTCCTACACTTGAGTGCAATAACCCCTTCCTTGAATATAACTCCCGGTGAAATTATAGCTACCGACCTTATAAGGAGTAACTGAGTCCTTTACGAACTATGGAGTCTATCCTGATCCCCATCCACTTCTCTTGTACTGCATACCCCTGAAACATCTCTATAGATGAATCTACTACAAGAATGAAACTCCAAATTGGGGTACATACACTGAGGTTATTTATGGTCCATCTTTCAAAACTGATAGTACTATAATTGAAAATGTTCCTGAGATGGATTCCCACTACCCTGACTACAACTACCTTGTTGAAAATTGTCATAGCAATGCTTCTTTCTACTAAAAGAAGTGTTCACAATTTTCCCTGCTGAAACATCCTGACCACCTGTTTGGGCATCAATCATATCCCCTTCCATAATGAGAGCATGATTCATCACATATGTAAAACTTATTTAATGTAACACATTATCTTTTTACCAAATCTCATATAGAATACCATCTGAAAAATGTCTCATAATGAAGATATCATCAGTTGTTAAGGATAGCATAAAGCATTTTAGGTTAGTGAAACATTCAGTGTACTCTATAACTTACAGGACCATCTATTTCAGATATATGAAATCACGAGCCATTTAATATTTCAAAATATCGAGATATAAATGGCTCAGAAACTTCCTCTTAATATCCTTCAAAGATAAATCTACCTACTTCTCTACCTAATCCAAAATATCCCACTAACTATTAGTAGGAACATGATGCATATATTCTACAAGATTCACCTTCTTTTCAGTGGGTGCCCCAATATTATTAAAGATCGTCTAGACTTAATTGATCCAAAACTCAAATGCCATGGGGATCCCTCGCCTATAAACCATGTAAGATTCTATAACTGAAACTCTCTCATCATATTATTAATTGATGGTATGGTGAAAATAGTCTCCCTCTCTGTTGATCACATGACCCATAAGAAGCTGTCATGAAGCTGAACATCCATCTAGTCTTAATTGTCCCTGGGAACCTCCACATTGTCTATGTTAGGATAATTCTAATTTACACTCTCCTAGTGCTCAACTTGAATACTATGAAGGCTTATTTTCCCTACAAGACAAACTCCTTGGAACACTAGCTTTAACAAATCTAACTTCAATAGGAGACAACAAAAGAGAGCCAATGACATTAAAACTCTCTTAACATGGCTTAAAAGTATTTTAGTATGGAATAATAGTTCATTTATTTCATTTATTTGATATAAAATATATATTATATCACATTTAAAATAGAAAAGTATATATTTCATGAAATAGTTCTGCCCCTATCATGAAAATGTCAATCAAATATATATCCCTATGTGCCTATAATGATGCATGAATAACAATATCATTCCATATTGGTCCATGAGTTTAAATATCTTGAACCAATAACTTCATAAAATAATATTCTTACATGACATGCAAATAACTTAAGATGAAATAACATTAACTGTAATAAGAAAACAATATAAATAGAAAACCACCCCTCGACACTCAGATTTACCCCATACATGAAGTAGCTACTCTCATGCACAATATCATTACCATATCCAAACACCTTTGAATCTCTTTTCTTCATTTCCAAATTATTAAACAAATTTAAAAGGAACTTGTTTCTTAGATACCACTTTGTAAAGACCCATGATCTTGAACTCTCTCACATGGTTGAAATGGGTTGGTTAAGCGACCTCAAGTGCACCACCCTGTATTCCAAAAGCTATTGATTAGTATTAGGGGTGTGATATGGATAAGGGGAGACTATACCCTCTGGTTGAAGAGTTATATACTAGTGGAATAATCGTATAAAAATAATATATAAATATTAGTGTTCCAAAAATAATAGAAACGTTACAATACAATGTAAAACAAAACCATAAAATCCAACTAATTAATCTAATAAAATATTAAGGGAATAATGTAATTTCATTCTAGAATAAAACTAAATTTCATGTTATAAGTAATAAAATTATAAAAAAAAGTAGACTCAAAAGTAACCTTTCCCAAACCCCATATGGGTCTCATCTCAAGACTTCATCCCATATTGTAGGTAAAAATCAATAGTAATATATTTTTCCATTATCTAATCCTGAATCCATGTAATATTCTCTGATCCCAAATGTGTCCTGAGTAGGGTATGATTATAAATTAGTAGGTCGACACCACTTTGTCTAAATATAACTATTCTGATAATAAGTGCATGTAATAATACAATAAATAAGTTTATTAATTAATAAGAATATTAAATTAATATCACATAAACCTACTTTGGCACCATGACAGAATGTTTCAGAGAAAGTATCACAGTCATCCCAACCAAAACCATATTACAATAGTAAAACAATACATACCTCAGTGCCATGTCAGAATGTCTCTTAGCATGTCTTACAGCCATACCAACCAAAATAATATAACTATGGTAAAACAAAACCTTCCTTTGAGCCAAGAAGAAATGTCTCTATGATTGTATCAAAATCATTCCATCCAAACCGTATATTTGTGGAATGAATCATGTAAATCTGGGTCAAAACCACTATATAATCATTTCAGAAGTCAATCATATTTGTGCCTAGTATATGAGTATTTCAGCCTATTTCAGGGCCACACTAAGTATATAAGCATTACATCAAGCTTTACAGGGAATAAAAGTAGGGATATCACAATATCCAATCCTATGGATCAATGGATACTTATGAAAATTTGGCATTTATATTTAAATTACACACTTTATTTATCATTTGGTCATAACTAATAACATGCTAGTCATCATGATAAACAACCCAATCCTAGGTGAATCTATATCCGACAATCACCAAAAATCCATGTCATTCGAAACCAACATTAATCCATTTTTCAATTAACTTATAATAAAGGGTTCACTCACCCGAACAGTGTCCATAATACAGGTCAACAACCAATTAGATCTAAAGGTACTCAATGTAATAATCTAATTCATTATTTAATTCATTCAGGTGCACGTAATGATGGAGAGATTGAAATATTTCACATACTTTTAAATTAAATAGACCATATGTTTAATTTTTAGGTCCCTACCATTAACTGATGATCAAGAAATTATTCCACCTAGAATTTGTATTAGGAATGAAGGTGAAGATTATCACTAGAAGGATATTATACTATAACTGATCAAGATTAAAACCGACAATGATCATGGTTGTAATATTTCACCACAATGGTCATATATCAATGGGAGAGAAGTGAAAAACAAACCAAAACCACTTACCAGGGATCATATGTGTGATCGGTAAATCTGGGATCAAGACAGAATCTAAAATTAACTAAAATCCAGCCTATTGTTGAGAGGAAGAATCTTCACATGAGGGGATGAGAACAATATCATACATGGAACCCTTTAAAAATATACTCATGAAATTACATGATGTGTAACTCATTTACCTGTCGTGTAATTCATTTTATAGAATTAAAATGAAAAAACTATCACCTCATATTGTAAGGTAATCCCATTCAACTTTTAGACGACATTAACAGTTGACAAAGCAAGTAATTATTTCACGGGTTGTACTAGTTCATGACATTCCCATCAACAGTTACGCATCAGGTAGCTTGTACATGGCATGTAATCACCCAGAAGACAGTTTGGGGACTGAATTATAAATAAGGATTTTGAACACCTCTGAATCCATCCCAATCATGGAAATTCTTTTTAAACTCATTTAACATGTTTATATCCTGATTCTATTAATTAAATAAATACATACATGTATTCTAAGTCATCTTACACAAAAAAGGATCTTCATCCTTGAAAAAGACATAGCCACCATGGCTAAAACAAATAACATAAAAAAGGAGGCACATGAAAAAATATGGGATCTTACAACCCTTGAAAAGCAGCTACTAGGGATGACTCTTTGGATCTCTCATTTTACACCCCATGAATTCATATTAAGTTATTTTCTTTAAAGTAATTCAATTTCTTTTGCTACACACAGCACTGAGTTCGAGCAAACCTCGTCTTTCCAAAATAGCAATTCAAAAAGTGATTATGATTAGTATTAACTGAATTTTGAAATTTATTTACTCCATATAATTTTAACATTCTTATTATGTGTTTCTTATAAATAATATAAGAAGAAATTCAATTTTTCAGATAAAGGATGTATTTTTCAGAAAATACAATTTTACCGCCTTTTAACGGAGAACCCATTTTCAATCCAATATTTGACAATTTTATATATTCAGTTTTACAAAATAAACTTCTTGTTTGGAATCGGGACATAAAAATTTAGTTTTGATAAATGTTTTTAGTTTTTCTGATAACTTTCATATGTTGGTAAATAGTGAAAACCCCTAAATTATAATTGAAAAAAAATAAATCAAAATAATTTAGAGTGTTAAATTATAAATTTGTATGGATTCATAGTATAATAGTATTATATTAATATAATTTAATAAAATTAAATTCAATATAATTAATTTCACTTTTAAGTTTGAAATAAACCCATGTCAGTCTTTTGATAGTTTTTACTTTTTAAAAACCCGATTTTTTTGGTTTTGACATCGCTAATTAATTTTAAATTAATTAATGCAACATCTATGTTTTTAATTTGGTAAAATATAACTATGTTTTTTAACTTGTAATATAAAAATTATCTTAGGCTGAATTTTTGATATTTTTCTGAAAACATTCAATTTTTGATGAATAGTGAAAACACTGCGTTATTGTTTTAAAACCGAATTTTTATTTAAATAATTATTTATTATATTTAAATTTGTTTTAAGTACAAATAGATACATAATACCTATATTATTTCAATTTAATTCATTGGATTCATTTTATAATAAAATTAGATATATATATTTTTATTGAAATTTTTAACGTCTTTTACCCACATTCTTGGCACATTAGAAAATTTCCATAAATTGTAATTTTACCACTTCTATGGTATAAATTTTAGAATTCTGAGAGACACAATTAACATTATTGAGTATAATTTGGTTCAATAAGATGGAAATATTTTTTTATGAATAGTTACTTTTGACTTTTATTTACCACAGTTAAAAGAAAATAGGGAAATTAATGGTAAAAACGATATTATAATTACCCTAAAACATGTCCTAATTCTATTGGATAAGTTTATTTAGACCAAAAACAACCTTAGGAATATAATATGATCATTTGGGCCCATGTTTTTTAGATTAATACATTTATTATTATTTTATTTAAAGAAGAGTTAAAAGTGTTAAATTCAATGTTTAATAACTAAACCATTTTTAATATAGGGTTATGCATAATATAAATTAGACTATAAATATTCATTATAAAGATAAAAATATTTTATACATAATGGTATTTTATTTATTAGTTTTAGACATTAAATAATTAAATTAAATTATGACACAATAATGATGCAGTAATTACCTTATTAATGAAATATTAAAGTTATTGATATTATAAATATCAAAATAAATGTAAATTGGTACTTATGATGAATTGCACTAATTTTATTGGTTAATATGACATTTTAAGGTATATGAAATAAATTTTATTCTAATTAATAATGTTTTTTTGAACTCTAACAAAAATCAAATACCAAATAGTGTCAAAATTGACCTAAATGTGTTTTGAAAAAAAAATATTATATTATTAATTGATATAATATTACTAAAAAAATAATGTTCAGAAAAAGAACTTTTATAAGGTTATATATATCAATTATAAACCACTTGGTGTATTCTTTGATTTTTATAATAAGTTTATTAGCGATTTATTATAATAATACCAGAATATATTGTAAATGTTAAACTATTTAACTAAGTGTTAAATCTAAAAGATAAGGTTAATATGGTGTCATAAACCTATCTAAAACCTACTAGTTGAGAGGTTTTAGACCCATCCCCACCTTATCATCGAATTAAATCCATTTGAATCCATTATAAACAGAAAATTAATTTATAATAAAATAATATTTCAAGGTTTTCTTAAATTGACCCTCACCTCTCTTATAAAAGAGTACTTCCCCTTCTATTAATGTCACAACTTCAAAGCCATTTTTCTCAGCCTAACCCAACCCAAATATCCTCCCAACTACATTCACTGCATCTTAGAGGACTTCCTTTGATCATAAAGACAACCTATGGATCTCTTTTTATCAAATCAAAAGGAAGCACCTGGAGAAGAGGTAATAATTTCATCACCTCTTTCAAAGTTATCTTCTTCTTCCACTTCCTCTTTCATTGTTGTTCCCATAAAAAAATAATAACTTCAGTACCTTCTACATAAATTTATTTTATTATAAATATGGTACATCAATATTCATTATTCAATCCATCGTATAAATGACAAAGTCACCATACGTGCGTACGTACGGGTTACCGTCTCCACGTCGTGGTGTAGTTGTTATTCCACACTTTATTATTTGGATGGGTATAATAATGATGTATAATTGACCTAAATAATAAATATAACATGTTAATTATTCATTATATTTGATATAAAATCCAATTATATACGATCTCACCTTCAATTGAATAATATTGTCGCTCGTGCGTACTTACGGATTAGCGACTCCATAGACACGATGAGATTCACTCCCCATCGTAACCTTTCATGAATAATTTTTATTTTATGATTAAAGATAATGTTTAAGAACATAATATAACTCTTTATATGAATCAAATACATCCAAATCATAACAAACATGACTTACATAACAAAACATATAAAGGAAAATGAATCAATTAACACCCGAAACAATGATACTGCTAAAATATTTTTAACAAAGAAATATTAGAAGATCATATATGATATAAAATTTATTTATGTGGTTAATTAAAAGTTTAATAACAATTATTTATCTATTATACAGGAGTTTAACATACCCTTTACTAGGAAAAAGTACAAGTTAAAGGGTTTTCATCTCACTTTTTATTCTCGTGAGACTCATGCTATATTGCCACTATTTCTTTTTGTGTGATGTACGTACATCCCATGTTTGTATTATTTTTTTAATATAATTTAATTTATGGTTATTTAAATCTTAATTTTATGATATTTCTTTCATGGGTTTTATGTTCTGTAAGTTACCAAATTGGTAAGGGAATTTCTAATTTCGATTTCCACTCATTGGGTTGTACGCAATCTTCATTGATTATTTTACGGAAAGATTATGTGTGAAATCACTATTTATTTATTTATGTAGTAAATTTAACTTCTCTTTAAGTGGATATACTTTTGACACACATAATATCTCCATTGATAAATTCTCAATTCACTGATATGAAGTTGAGAAGATTAATCTTAACTCAATGTCCATTCATTGAGTTAAACATCAAAGTCATTTGGGTTGTTTTTTAAAAAATATGTGTAAATGTACTCTAATTGATTTACACTGAATATCCCGTAATATTTAGTGTATTAATATTTTTTGCACATAATTATTTAATTTATTTATCCTTAACCTAAGGATATGTTCCTTCTAATGGATTTCATCTCAATTTACATTCCATTGAGACTTCTTTTTTGTTATGCACCAATTCACTTTTATGTTGTGTATATAATGTAATTTGAAATAGTATATCATGAATCCATTTATTCTGATGATATTATAATGTTTTTATTACCTCAATTATTTGTATTCAAACATCTCTCTTTTCGTTAGGAACTCTAACTAAAATTTCATTTTAAATGATTTAAATATTTGTTCTTATCAATCATTCTCATTATTGTACATGTTTTAAAGATGGTTTTAAGTATTTATTTATATGGACATGAATGTTTTATAATTAAAATAAATTTTAAATGTTTCAATGTTGTATGGGACACTTTGATTGAAAAAACTATTTTTAACATCTTCTTGAAAAATAGTGAGAATTTTAAATGTTTTCAAGAAAAATGGATATTTCTCTCAAATAGTTTCACTAGTTATTTTAATCAAAGTTAATATCCTTCATTATCCTTGATTGAGGTTGATTTATCACAATAAAACATTCCATATTGTATTTAATGAGCTATGTTTGACAATGGATGTGATATTTTTATACCATTCAAGGTTTGGGGTTAAAATATAGACAATTCATATGCTAGTTTTAATACGAATGTATAGAATATGTTTCAACATTTTCATATGATGAATTCATTGGACTTAATAAATGAAAGGTAGAACCCACTATAGCTTCTTGATGCATCGGTAGGTATCTTGAGACAAACTAGTGTCTTGGTACAAGGGCTAGACAAAATCATATTTATATTCTTGGCACGAGGCCTTAACTATGTGGTTATGATGTCTGGTATTATACATTATATCATTATGAAATTAACTATTGATATTAAATGTGATTACTTGACTAGTAGAATATCCATGTGAATAAGTAAACGTATTTATTTAATTTATCTTTGTCATATTAAGATGAAGTTTAAGTTTAAAATTATTGTGTTTTAGTCTTATACATTGGCTTAAATGATTATTCTTATTTATGATAATTTCCGTTATATTGTTATCCTTACTAAGCATCTGAGATCACCCCTTTCTTATGTTTTATTTTTTCCAGGATGCAAAGAATTATATTACGATTAACCGAAATGAATAGGCTAAGGGATATAATATTGTTCAAAGAGAACACAATGTTGTTTTTATTTATTTTATGATATTTTGTCAAACTTATGTATGTATCTAGTACTTACAAGGATACTAAACTGATCAGTCATTTGGGACATGATTCCTCGTATCATGTCAATGTTATGTAATAATGCGCTGATTTTGGGTAACTAGGGTCGGGGCATTATAGTTGGTGTCAGAGGAAGATTAGTACAAACATTTGAAGCTAGATTTAGAAAAACTCTGATTAGAAAACACTACCCTAAGATAGAATTTTAGGATTAGTATAGAAGTACATCCAAGAAATTTGAAATGTAAATATTATGTGGGTTTTCCAAGAAATACATTCATGTCTGGATACGATCTGGTAGAGGCGGGTGTGGTACATATGTACATAGGAGTGAAAACTCTGACCAGGAGTTTCGAGCATGAACTGGGGTATCCTGGTACACGACAATGGGCCTTGCTGCACTCTTGGTCACGAACTCCCAAGGGATATGCTTAGGATAATTCACATTTTCTTTAAAAACCGGTTTGAAGAATTTTAATATAAGATGAGAATAAATAACCTTGGTTAATCCTAAGGTGTTTTAGATTGAAATAAGGTGTCATGATATTCTCTAAATGATTTTATGACTCACACTATGCTTTCTTGTGTTAGTAAATGGATGGATCCCATGTAATTCATAGTAAAATTGAACATGATGTATAAGGTGGTAATGGTGGGGAAAATGAGCAATGAAATGGAATGTTGATAGGTGTAAAAGATATCATGTTCATGTCGAATCATTTTTCTAAAACAATGATCAACAATATATATATATATATATATTATCCAACTCCCAAACTCACCAAATAAGAGAAAGGTGATGAATGATAAAAGCTTCAATAGGGGAAACCATGGAGAAAAGAAAACCCAATTTCCATCATGCCAGAAATGTGGAAGGGGACACCCAGGAAAGTGACTCAATGGAAGAATGAAATGCATTATGTTTGGGAAATAAGGACATAAAGTTAATAATTTCCAATGAAAAATGAAGAGTACTATGGGTGAAAATAAAAATGATCCTATGAATCCCATTACAGTCATTTGTCTTAAATGTAAGGGACCTTGGAATTACCTGATTCAATGCCCTTTTCTACAGGATAACCTTCAGGTCCTGGGAGAACCTATGTTGAAATAAATGGATAGAGAAATGTTTATAAGTATGGGATTACTTTGGAAGACAATTCTATTATATGTGAAAAAGGCAGTTTGTTATGTGAACATTCTATTTTTGGAAGAATTATCTTTTCTTTTATGGATATTGTTAAGAAAAACCATTTGGGTTTATATGATACTTGAATTAGAGGTAATTATAGGTTATTAATTTTTGGGATGAAAATGTGAGGTATGAGATAACATTTTTGGTTAAATTATGTTATGGTTATTGTGAATAATTTATCTCTTTTTTGGAATGTTATAAAATATAGTTTTTTAAAAAGGACAACATGAAAACCGTTTGATAACCAATTGTGTCGAACAATGCTTTGGGAATCGAACCCACAACCAGAGTGCGATTGAGATTTATTACCTACCCCTGGACTACGTGATGTCTCTGGTTAGTGTGTCTAACTATATTTAATTAAATGATTTTATTGATCAATAATAAGTTGATTTGGGATCTTATGTCTTATAAAATGGATATCCTTAGTATAGGAAAATTATGTGGTGATTAGGTGATTTTTGTTATTTTGGAATACATTCACACTATTGGGAACACTATATGACTAAGGAAAATAGAATAATATGGGATTTTATTTGAGGAGTAATGTTGGATTTTTATCTATGCTTTTATTGGGGATTTATAGAGATTTGGGTTGTTTATGAAAATTATTAACCTATCCTAGAGAATATGTGATTAGGTTAATTGCTTTTAAGTATGTGACCATAAGAGTATTCGATGTTATTTGCTGATACAATTTTAATGTGGAAGGCTATGTAATAAAATTATTCTAAGCCTTTGGTTTCAATGTTAGGTTGGATTATATTGAAGGATTTTAAGGACAATTGTTTATTGGCTGGTATTTATTAAACTTGGGGTATTGTTGGTATAATTTTATAAATTATGATTAATATTTATTTCTCTAAAAAAATTTATTTTTAGGGATCATCAGTTCTTGTACTAACAATTTTGGTTTTGGTTAATCTCTAAATACAAAAGAAAAAATATATTTTATCCATTGTGGATCATGTGATTCTCTAGAAGCTTATTATAGCGCTTCAGGTGTGACCAAGTCATCTTGAATACTCATCATTTGGAAAAAAAGATGAGTTAGTGGTAGAAATTTATTAAAGGATAAAACTCTACTTAAAAAGTAAGTATATCAATTTGTTTCTAATTCAATATCCCAAATAAATTACTCATCATTATGAAATAGAACATAAAACAAAAAAATTTGTCTGTTTACTTTTCGTACTGGGAAACAAATGACCATTTATCCCATCTCAAGTTTATGGTTTTCTGGTTGTTAACTTTCTTCTAATCATATTTTTTATGACTCTCCATCAGAACTTGAGACTTATTTTATCTTTAATATCCACATTTTCCTATATGGAATCCCAGTATGGGTTAACTCGAGTGACCTTTGTACTTCTCTTTCTTTCTTTTAAAGTGATAGTTTTATTGAATATTTTTCCAAAGTGGGAATTTCAATGGATTTCACAATCCCAATTTTAAAATTGCGAGTATGAAATTTCAAAATGGGGGGAATAATTTATCACCCCAAGATTTAATATTAATTTATTTTCATTAAAGTAATTCAATAGGTTACACTACACACAACAGCGAGTTCAAGCACACCACGACTTACCAAAATAGTCGTTCATAAAGCGGTTATGAATAGTATAAAATTCATTTTGAATTTTATATACTTCATATACTTATAAAATCCATATTATCTGTTTCTTATACATAATATAATAAAAAATTCCATTTTTTAGATAAAGGATGTATTTTTCATAAAATGCAATTTTAACACCTTTTAATAGAGAACCCTTTTTAAATCCAATATTTGATACATTTATATATTGAACATGACAAAATAAACTTTTTATTTATAATCAAGACATAAAAATTTTGTTTTGATAAATTTTTGGTGTTTTTCTGATAACTATCATATTTGGTGAATAGTGAAAATACTAAATTTTAATTGAAAACAACTTTTTAAATCAAAAAAAGTTATAGTGTTAAATTATAAATTTGAATGGTTCTGAAGTATAAATATATTCTATTTTTATGATTTAATACAATGAAAGTCATTATAATTAATTTCACAATTAAATTTGACATAAACACATGTCAATATTTTGATAGTTTTTAATTTTTAAAAACCATCTTTTTGGATTTGACAATATGAATTAAATTTAAATTAATTAATGAAACTTCTATTTTTTTAATTTGGTAAAATATAATTATTTTTTTAATTCTTATTATCAAATTTATCTTAGGGTTAAATTTTGGTATTTTTCTGAAAACTTTCAATTTTAGATGAGTAGTGAAAAACAATGCGTTATTGTTTAAAAAAACCCGAATTTTTATTTAAACAATTCTTTATTTTATTTAAAATTTATTTTAAGTCAAAATAGATACATACTACCTATATTAGTTCAATGTAATTAATTTGAGTCATTTAATAATAAAATTAGATGTATAAAATTTTATTGAAATTTTTAACATCTTTTACCCACCTTTTAGGCACATTAGCAAATTTGCATAAAACACTTATGTGAATTGAATTGGAAAATTTAAAGAGACACAGTTGAAATCAGTAAATAATGTGTGGTTCAATAAGATGAAAATAATTTTTTTGTGAACAGTAACTTTTGACATTAATTTACCATGGTTAAAAGTAAATATGGTAATTAAAGTTAAAATGATATTATAATTACCCTAACACATGTCCTAATTCTATTGGATACATTTATTTCAACCAAAAACAACTTCATAAATAAAATATGATCCTTTTGTCTCACATGAATTAGACTAAGACATTTATTATTATTTTATTTAAAGAAGAGTTAAAAGTGTTAAATTCAAAGTTTAATAACTAAACCATTTTTAATATTGGGGTATACATAAGATAAATTAAACTATAAATATTCATTATAAATCTAAAAATATTTTCTACATAATGGAATTTTATTTATAATTTTTTGACATTAAAAAATTTAATTTAATTTTGACACAATTATGATATAGTAATTACCTTATTAATGAAATATTAAAATAATTATTATTATAAATATCCAAATAAGTGTAAATTGAGACTTCCGATGCATTCCACAAATTTTCTGGGTTAATATTGTAGAGACCCGAAACTTGACGTACATGGACATTACATTACTTTTGCGGAATACTTAGTACATAACAAAAACACACACACAAGGATCGTAATAGTTTAGTGTCTTTGGAAACTCGGAATATAATCTTCTAATCGTGGTAAAAGATCTTCAATATCTCCCATAAAGATCTTCTTCTTTTTTACCTAAAACCTTTCTTTATATCCTGGGGAAAAGAAAACATAAAAGGGTGAGCTGAAATTCTCAGTAAGGGTAAACAAAAGAAATATCAATCACATCATATTCATAAGAACATAACATTTTGGAAATCTTAACCTGCAAAAGAGAGCATAATTTCATAACATGGGATAAATCATAGTAGTGAAATGAAATCCCAATAATCATAACATAAAACATGAAACTTTGTGGCATACACACATAATCATAGAGAATCATATCTTATTAGTCAAGACTCATTGCCAAGACTATCTCAGTGGACAAAGTCCATTTCTGAACCAAGTCACCCTCGTTTCAGTCCTGTTTCACTGAACCGGTATAACCTACCATTCCAGCCATGTCTATCTCATGAGATATAAAATCTTTACCCAATTCATTGGAGGTAGATATAGGTCCCACCCATCTCATAATGATACCATTATTATGTGTGCCACAAAATCATAAATCATACATCGTTGCATAACTCATGTAATAAAAATGGAATTCTTAAACAACATGACATAATAAAACAATTCATATAAGATAAGATAATTCATAAAAATAATTCCATCAAAACATAATCAAATCAATGTAATAATAGGGATAGAAACAGAACCCTATATTATCTTAGATGGAAAATTATTTTGATGAAACACTTGAACTCCATTCTTGAGGAAAATATCCTTTCTACTTCAAAAATACTTTTCCTTTATTAACATGTCATACAATTCTAAACTAAAAGAAGTTGATTAAAAATAAACCTGAAAACTTGTAAACGACGCTTCTTAGAAATAATGTTTTAAAAATCCATTCATTCCATATAAGTTAAAAAACGTTCTTCTCGTACTTTTTTTGGAAAGTCAAAAAGTACCTCGTATGAAAAATGACAACATATTCCTTTCATATATTTTACTAAAATCTCACCGAAGGGTAAAATTGGATTTAAACAATTGAAGGTGGATGAAAATAATATTACATAATGAAGAAACATGGATGTGGATGATAAAATACACCCTAGTAAATACCAAGGTATAAACAATCTCGGAGAAAAATGTGATTGTGATATTTCCCTTACCTTATGTCCGGTATGCTTTGTACTTATTAGAATCTCCTGTATAATGATTTAAATAATGTCATTAACTTATTACAGAATCATATTCATTGTTATGATATCATATATGGTTCACTTATGACTTTATATTACGCGTTCTTTTGTAAATTCCATGTTAAAGAAGCGTTTTCGGTAAAATCGTTTCATTTATCGTAGGTGGTGGACTTGTTGTTCTTGACATTATTATTACTTATATGATGATTTACTTACTTCAAGAATATAAAACATGATTTATATATCATATATATTCAGTATATATATATATATATAATAGATAGATAAATGAAATGAAACACACCGTTCATGGAGACGGTAGTCCGTACGTACGCATGAACGCTGTTTTCCTTTCCTTATTATCTTGAATGGAAGTAAGTAGATGACATACATATATATATATACATAAATCCAGTAGATTTAACATGTCATATATTTCATTATTGTTCATTATATATACTTTATAATCATTCATGAATGGTTAATGTGGAGAATGAATCTCATCGCGTCGTGGAGACGGTATTCTGTACGTACGCACGCGCGGTGATTTCCTTTTTCTGTAGGATGGATAGAAGGTTAATTAGAGTTGTTTAAAATTTATAATAACATATCAGTATATAAGAAATACTAATGTTATTACTTTATCGTGAAAAAACTAAATAAGAATAAGTTGAAGAAGAAAGAAATTGAAAAAGATCGGGAATGGATATTACCTCTTTTTGACGCGCCTTTTCTTAACCTCCACTTAAAGAACTAAGGATGGTCTTTTAAGAATACCAGGACCTCTAGGATGAAACTAGGGAAGTGGAGAAGATGTTTTTGCAGGGTTTTCCCGAGCATGAAGGCTCAATGTGTTGTGAGGAAGAGGGGGAGGAGGTGCCCTTTTATAAGGGAGGAGAGGGGCACCTTAGGAAAATCTCAAAATATTATTTTATATTAAGGTCAAATTCGGTTTATAATGGTTCTAAAGGGTCTTACTTCGAAGATAAAGTGGGGATGGGTCAAAATCCTCTCATACAATAGGATTTAGTCAAGTTTAGGTTATTATTTTATCCTTATAAATTAGATTTAACTCTAAGTTAAATAATTTAACTTTTACCGTGTCTTTTTATTTTCTTACACTATATGGTTAATAATCATACCATAACAAGACAAAAGAACCCCAAGTTGTTTATTATTAATATATATATCCTTATCTAAGTCATTTGGACGAACTTTAGATTTTTAGGAATTAAATAACAATTAATAATATAATATTTGTTTTAAAAACTAATTTATGTCAATTTTGACACTATTTGGTACATGATTTTTATGAAATTCATAACAGAATGATATGTTCAAACCAAGTTCCTTATATCAACAATAACATGTCATATTAACCTAGAAAATTAATGTAAGTCATAAAAAGTCTTAAATTACATTTATTTGGGCATTTATAACATCAATTATGTCAATATTTCATTAATAAGACAATTACTGCATCATCTTTGTGTCATAATAAATGATAATTATTTAATCCCTAAAAATTATAAATAAATTTCTATGATTTATATAATTGTATTAGATTTCAGGAGACTATTCATGTTCGAAGTTTCATAAATTTTCTCACTAAATTAAAATTATTATACTTATAAGATTTAAGAAAGTGACATGTTGTCACATTCTTTGGTTTTAATAATAATTAAATTATTTTCATCGAAAAAAGTCCATAAAATGAATCTAATACGACCCTTAGGTTATATGGGTCTACTTTTATCCATCCAATAGGATTTTTCCCAGTGTTAGGGTAATTTTATAATCTTATATTTACCCTTAATTACCCGATTTACCTTTAACTATAGTAGATAAAATTTACCGTAGATACTATTCACAATGCCCAAAACTAAAAAGTAGCTTATTAACATAATTTGGACCCACTGATTCCAAATATGGAATCAATTTTCCCAAATTCAATACACAAAATATGCAGAAATTAAATTAAAATTAATCCTGTTGTCGAAAGAAAACGGGTTTTTCTTTAAAACATTGCAAAAGATTGAATTCATTTAACCTACGAATTCAAGGTAAAATCAATGCTAATGACATACATTATATTAAATGGTAAAAATATATTCTATTTATACTTGAAAAACATTCAATATTATAATTTAACCACATAAGATATTACGGAGAAAAAATTTGTTTTTAATTAAAATATAGCATGTTTTTACTATTCATTAAAATATGAAAGTTATCGGAAAAATATCAAAACTATATCTAATGTAAATTTTTATATCCTGATTCAAAAGAAGAATTATATTTTGTCAAATTGAACATATAAACATGTCAAAAACTATATTTAAAGTGGGTGCGCCATCAAAAGGCGGCAAAACTGCATTTTTTTAAAAATACTTATTTTACTCGAAAAATTTATTTTGTTCTTATACCATGTTCTAGAAAATGTGTAAGATGAATAATAATGTTATAAAATTCAAAATTTAGTTAATACTATTCATAATGGGTAGTTCATGTCAATATTATAATAATATATCGTTGTTTATTAAAACTCGGTATTGCGTACAACACACGCTATCGAGGAAGGTCGTGATTGCGTATAATGCAAGCCAAGTCAAGGTTGCGTGTTGTGAAAGAATCCTTCGTCGTTTCGTATAACATAATCCAACCATATTTCATTTATACATTGAATATATATATATATATACTCAATGTTTCGTAGAATAACTATTATCAAAATTGTGTGTAACATGATCCAAGAATAGTATTGTGTATACTGCAAGCTAATACGGTGTTGCGTATAGCGCAAGGTAATATTCGTGTAGCATACAACACAGGACATTAATGAAATTAAAATAATAATTTTCATAAAATCTCGGGGTGTTATATTCTACCCCCCTTAAAATGAATTTCTCCCTCGAAATTCGTCGGGGTTATAAATGGTTGACTATTTGAAAGTTTCTTTAATAGAAACCCACATCGTAAAAAGGAATACCAAAACCAATCTTTAAAAAAAAGTATGAAACGTAACGGTTACCCAAATAAACTAATCCCTGGATTTCCACATAGGTGAAAATATGGATATGGAAGAGAATTCTAACCATCATGTTCTGATGGAGAGTGGTAGAGAACATGGCTATGGAAAAGCCAGCAATCACAAAGCCATGAATTTGTGACGATCTAGGGTATCATCTGATTCATCAGATATAAGATCACTAGGACAACATTTTTGGTTTTCAATATCATTTCCCTAAAGTTGAAAATTTTGGATTAGAAGAAATACTTACTTGATTTTAGTACAATCTCACTATTGTTCGTGCTTTGAACAATTTCCACTTCATCTCTTAAAGAAATGACGTTGAATTTGTTATTCGTGAAGTGTTAACAGATCATGTGATGGAATGATGGGTCATTCCATCTGTTTCAAACAAAATTTTAGCAATAGTTATCAAATATACATAAGTCCGTCTTTGGTGAGGTTAATCATATACGATTCCAAAAATGAACTTATACTTCATATATCATACCGCTTAATAAAATAAAACTAGTTTCTACTAACCAGGGACTTCCTGTAGGCCAGTGGTAGGTGATAAAGGCTAGTCGCACTTCAGTTGTGGGTTCGATTCCCACAACCTTGTCCGACGCGATGGGATGTCGCCCGTCCTGCAGTTTGTCCTTTTTTTAAATAAACTAAATTACTATAAAATCCCATCAGTAATATCGAAAAAATTTCTATCCTTAAACAATACTTTGCATATGTCCAACATAATCAATTCCAATATTTAGGCTTATCTAAAATACTTCGGTCCAAACTCATAGTATAATGAAAACGACTACTTGAAATTTCATCAACCAAGCATGTGAATACCATCATTTATCCCCCATATATATATATATATATATTATTGGTCACATTCCATTCATGTGAATACCTTAATCATGTATTCTCTTGAAAAATGAATACCCATTGAACCATAGTGAAAACATGAATGCAGTTAAAAGTTAACACTTTCCACATACCAAAATCCTCAAAATTCTATATACTCAAACCATGATATCACTTAGTCCTTATATCAATCATGAGCTCATGAATACTGTTAAAAATTTCATTTTATCGTTTTCCCTTCATTATGCGCATATCATCTTATTTCCAAAAATATCTCAATCACTTTGAATACCACATTAGACCAATACATAAATATTCCAATACTCCATGATACAACATTATTTTTGAATCCCATTACATAAACACTTAATCATTCCACCACATCGTTGTCATATTCAATATCACCAACAGTGATCGCATGTGACTTCCCTTTGTCCTTTTCCTTAAGTGGTTTCTCATGTCGATCATCACTAACCCTTGGATTAGGGCATTTGTTAGCATAATGCCCCATTTCGTTGCACTTGAAGCATTGAAGTGTAGTAGGTTCATTTTGTGTATCCCTTCCTTTGTTTGCATCATTAGACATATTCTTCCCATCATTGCGGCATTCAAATGCCTGATGACCTTCCTTTCCACATTTGAAACATTTACTTGTCCCTTTAAGACTATCTCCACCATGCTTCTTTCCACACTTTGAGCATAATGAAACATTCATCTTCCTTTCACCATTATTCTAAGATTTCTCCTTGAACTCTATCTTTCGTTTCTTGTCAAAACTATGAGATGGATAAGTAACACCAACTTCCATTTCTACCTTGATAGCACAACGCACAATTTCTTCATAGCTACTGAAGTCTCTTATAGCTAATGGCCTTTGAAGACTTGGTTTTAACCACTGAAAAATCGATCAACTTTACTTTCAGGTTGGATGATAATGCCAGATGCATACCTTGCAAGTCTTGTAAAATTCGCTTTGTATATACCAACAGATTCATCATCCTTCTGCTTCATCTCAAGAAACTCTTTTTCCATCTTTGTTCGAAGAATACGAGGGAAGTACTTACTGAAAAACAAGTTCTTGAACTCGTCCCATTCGATGGACTCAATTTCATCTATTGGCCTCGTATTCTTGATAATATTACACCATTGATAAGCTTCACCTTCCAAATGATATACTGCTAAGATGACTTTATCATGTTCAGAACATTGAAGAACTGAAAATATCTTTTCAGTGGTACTGATCCATTGTTCAGCAACAAGTGGATCGGAAGACCCACTAAAAGAATGTGGGTGTTTCCTCATGAAGGACTCAATAGAATATTGTTCCCTTCTCTTCTCATTTGGAAGTCCAGAATGATTCATAGATTGTGTAAGTATTGAAATAAGATTTTGCACTCCATCTCCCATAACACTTGTTTGGTCAGGAGGACAATCATTGCATTGTCCATTACAGTGATCAACACGGTTCCTTCGGGTTCCAGCCATCGTCTAAAACCCAAAAATAATAGTGTGAGAGGAAAAAATAATGCTATGGAAAACAATATAGTAAAGGGGGAGTACCCTTAATATCTAACATCTTAGGTTAAATTCTAAGATCGTTACCGTAGTTCTAGGACCATATCCTATACTTATACTTATCCTTAGGGACATCCCTATACATACCTTAGAAATATCTCTAGGGATCACACTAACGTTCTCACATCCTAGTTTCCAAAGGTTGACTAAACCTTTCCTCTGATACCAACTGTAGAGACCCGAAGCATGACGTACATGGACATTACATTACTTTTGTGGAATACTTAGTACCTAACAAAAACACACACACAAGGATAGTAATAGTTTATTGTCTTTGGAAACTCGGAATATAATCTTCAAATCGTGGTGAAATATCTTCAACATATCCCATAAATATCTTCTTTTTTTTACCTAAAACCTTTCTTTATATCCTGGGGAAAAGAAAACATAAAAGGGTGAGATCAAATTCTCAGTAAGGGTAAACAAAAGAAATATCAATCACATCATATTCATAAGAACATAACATTTTGTAAATCTTAACCTGCAAAAGAGAGCATAGTTTTATAACATGGGATAAATAATAGTAGTGAAATGAAATCCCAATAATCATAACATAAAACATGAAAATTTGTGGCATACACACATAATCATAGATAATCATATCTTATTAGTCAATACTCATTGCCAATACTATCTTAGTGGACAAAGTCCATTTTTGAACCGAGTCACCCTCGTTTCAGTCCTGTTTCACTGAACCGGTATAACCTACCATTCCAGCCATGTCTATATCATGAGATATAAAATCTTTACCCAATGCATTGGAGGGAGATATAGGTCCCACCCATCTCATAATGATACCATTCTTATGTGTGCCACAAAATCATAAATCATACATCATTGCATAACCCATATAACAAAAATGGAATTCTTAAACAACATGACATCATAAAAAAATTCATATAAGATCAAGGAATTCATAAAAATAATTCCTTCACAACATAATAAAATCAATGTAATAATAGGGATAGAAACAGAACCCTATAATATCTTAGATGGAAAATAATTTTGATAAAACACTTGAACTCCATTCTTGAGGACAATATCCTTTCTACTTCAAAAATACTTTTCCTTTCTTAATATGTCATCAAATTCTAAACTAAAAGAAGTTGATTAAAAATAAACTTGAAAACTTGTAAAGGAATCTTCTTGGAAATAATGTTTTAAAAATCCATTCATGCCGTATAAGTTAAAAAAACACTTTTCTCGTACTTTTGTCTGAAAGCCAAAAAGTACCTCGTATGAAAAATGACAAAAGATTCCTTTCATATCTTTTACTAAAATCTCCCTGAAGGGTAAAATTGGATTTAAACAATTGTAGGTGGATGGAAATAATATTACATATTGAAGAAACAAGGATGTGGATGATAAAATACACCCCATTAAATACCAAAGTATAAACAATCTCGGATAAAAATGAGATTGTGATATTTCCCTTACCTTATGTCCGGTATGCTTTTTACGTATCTGAACCTCTTTTATAATGATTTAAATAATGTCATTAACTTATTAAAAAATCATATTTATTGTTATGATATCATATATGGTTCACTTATGACTTTATATTACCCGTTCTTTTGTAAATTCCATGTTAAAGAAGCGTTTGGGGTAAAATCGTTTCATTTATCGTAGGTGTTTGGACTTGTTGTTCTTGACATTATTATTACATATATCATGATTTAATTACTTAAATAATATAAAACTTGATTTATATATCATATATATTCAGTATATATATATATAATAGATAGATAAATGAAATGAAACACACCGTTCATGGAGACGGTAGTCCGTACGTACGCATGAACGTTGTTTTCCTTTCCTTATTGTCTTAAATGGAAGTAAGTAGATGACATACATATATATATACATAAATCCAATAGATTTAACATGTCATATATTTCTTTATTTTTCATTATATATACTTTATAATCATTCATTAATGGTTAATGTGGAGAATGAATCTCATTGCGTCGTGGAGACGGTATTCCGTACGTACGCATGCGCGGTGATTTCCTTTTTCCGTAGGATGGATAGAAGGTTAATTAGAGTTGTTTCATATTAATAATAACATATAATTATATAAGAAATAATGATATTATTACTTTATCATGAAACAACTAAATAAGAATAAGTTGAAGAAGAAAGAAATTGAAAAAGATCGGTAATGGGTATTACCTCTTTTTGACGCGCCTTTTCATAACCTCCACTTAAAGAACTAAGGATGGTCTTTGAAGAATACCAGTACCTCTAGGATGATTCTAGGGAAGTTTATAAGAGATTTTTCCAGGTTTTGGCCGATCTTGAAGGCTCAAAGTGGTGTGAGGAAGAGGTGGAGGAGGTGCCCTTTTATTAGGGAGGAGAGGGGCACCTTAGGAAAATCTCAAAATATTATTTTATATTAAGGTCAAATTCGGTTTATAATGGTTTCAAAGGGTCGTATTTCTAAGATAAAGTAGGTATGGGTCTAAATCCTCTCATCCAATAGTATTTAGAAATGTTTAGGTTATTATTTTAACCTTATCAATTAGATTTAACTCTAAGTTAAATAATTTAACTTTTACCGTGTCTTTTTATTTTCTTACACTATATGGTTAATAAGCTTACTATAACAAGCAAAACTAACCCCAAGTTGTTTATTATTAATATATATATCATTATCTAAGTCATTTTTACGAACCTTAGATTTTTAGGAATTAAATAACAATTAATAATATAATATTTGTTTTAAAAACTAATTTATGTCAATTTTGACACTATTTGGTACATGATTTTTAGGAAATTCATAACAGAATGATAATTTCGAAACAAGTTACTTATATCAACAATAACATGTCATATTAACCAATAAAATTAATGTAAGTCATAAAAAGTCTCAAATTACATTTATTTGGGCATTTATAACATCAATTATTTCAATATTTCATTAATAAGACAATTACTGCATCATCTTTGTGTCATAATAAATGATAATTATTTAATCCCTAAAAATTATAAATAAATTCCTATGATTTAGATAATTGTATTAGCTTTCTGGAGACTATTCATGTTTGAAGTTTCATTAAGTTTATCACTGAATTAAAATTATTATACTTATAAGATTTAAGAAAGTGAAATGTTGTCACATTCTTTGGTTTTAATAATAATTAAATTATTTTCATGGAAGGAAGTCCATAAAATGAATCTAATCCGACCCTTAGGTTATATAGGTCTACTTTTAGCCATAAAATAGGATTTTTCTAAGTGTTAAGGTAATTTTATAATCTTATATTTACCCTTAATTACACGATTTACCTTTAACTATAGTAGATAAAATTTACCGTAGTTACTATTCACAATGCCCAAAAATAAAAAGTTTCTTATTAACATAATTTGGACCCACTGATTCCAAATATGGAATCAATTTTTCCAAATTCAATACCCAAAATATGCAGAAATTAAATTAAAATTAATCCCGTTGTTGAAAGAAAACGGGGTTTTCTTTAAAACATTGCAAAAGATTGAATTGATTTAACCTACGAATTCAAGGTAAAATCAATGATAATGACATAAATTATATTAAATGGTAAAAATATATTCTATTTATAATTTAAAACCATTAAATATTATAATTTAACCGCATAATATATTACGATGAAAAAAGTTGTTTTTAATTAAAATATAGCGTGTTTTTACTATTCATTAAAATATGAAAGTTATCGGAAAAATATCAAAACTTTATCTAATGTAAATTTTTATATCATGATTCAAAAGAAGAATTTTATTTTTTCAAATTGAACATATAAATATGTCAAAAACTAGATTTAAAGTGGGTGCTCCATCAAAAGGCGGCAAAACTGTATTTTTTGAAAAATACTTATTTTACCCGAAAATTTTATTTTGTTCTTATACCATGTTCTAGAAAATGTGTAAGATGAATAATAATGTTATAAAATTCAAAATTTAGTTAATACTATTCATAACGGCTAGTTCATGACAATATTATAATAATATATCGTTGTTTATTAAAACCCGGTATTGCGTACAACACACGCTATCGAGGAAGGTCGCGATTGCGTGTAATGCAAGCCAAGTCAGGGTTGCGTGTTGTGAAAGAATACTTCATTGTTTCATATAACATAATCCAACCATATTTCATTTACACATTGAATATATATATATATATATACTCAATGTTGCGTAAAATAACTATTATCAAAATTGTGTGTAACATGATCCAAGAATAGTGTTGCATATACTGCAAGCTAATACGGAGTTGCGTATCGTGCAAGGTAATCTTGGTGTATCATACAACACAAGACATTAATGAAATTAAAAGAATATTTTTCATAAAATCTCAGCGTGTTACAAATATGACATGTTAGGGTTGATTAGATAAATTTTATTTTAAGTAACAAAGTTGTTAGGACTTTAACAAAAATAAAATACCAAATAGTGTCAAAATTGACATAAATGCGTTTTTAAACAAATACTATTTTATTAATTGATATAATATTCTTAAAAATCTAAGGTTCGGCCAAAAGAAATATATAAGGTTAGATATATCAATAATGAATCACTTGAGATTTTCTTGTTTTTTTATAGTATGTTTATTAACAGTTTATTAAAATAATACAAGAATACAAGGTAAAAGTTAAACTATTTAACTAAGAGTTAAATATAAAAGATAAGGTTAATATGGTGACCAAAACATTTCTAACACCTATTGGTTGAGATTATTTGGACCCATTCACACCTTATCCTTGAAATAAATCCATTTGCATCCATTAGAAACCGAAAATGAATTTATAATAAAATAATATTTCAGGGTTTTCCTAAAGTGACCCTCACCTATCTTATAAAAGGTACTTCCCCGTCTCATAATTTCACACATCCAAATCCATTTGGATCAACCAACCGCAGCCCAAATGTCCACCCAACTACTGTCACTACATCCAGGTGGCTTTCCATTGATCATACATCCTACATAAGGAGCCCTTTGGATAAAATAAAAAGGAAGCACCTGAAGAAGAGGTAATAATTTCATCACCTCTTTCAAAGTTATCTTCTTCTTCCACTTCCAATTTCATTGTTGTTTCCATACCAAATCAACAACTTCAGTACCTTCTATATACTGTGATGTTATTATAAATGTAACATCCCATTTAAATAAAGAATAATACATTTTCATATTTATTAATATTTGTGAATTAAATATTAAAGTTATTTTAAAAGGTGGGTCTATGTTCAATGGCGTAACCAATACACAAGAACAGGTTTCCTTGAAGTCTAATGTTTCCCACAATGTCGAGTCATACTGAAAAATAATAACATAATATTATTTTAAATGGTAGTTAGTGCCTAACCATTTTATTGGCTAGAATAAATAGAACTAACTACAATATTATTATACATATTTGTTAAATGTATTTACATTTTTCCAATAAAAGTTTAAGACTTAAAATGTTAATGAATCTAATTTTATTAATAAATACTCTAATATTATTTAAATGGCTGATTTACAACCTTTTGATGGATAACACTCTTTAAATATAGTTTTTATCACTTTTATAGGTTCTATTTGAAAAAATATAATTATTATTTAGAATGAGGACATCAAAATTTACTTTGGATAAATTTTCGGTATTTTTCTGATAAAATTCAATTTTTTATAAATTGTGAAAAATAATATATTTTAATTCAAAACTTCCTTTTAATATAATTTTTTTTATATTATCTTTTTAATTAGTTTTAAAGTGTTATTATATTATAATTTTACCATTAAATCCAATTTTCATAATTGGAAGTAATTTTACTTTGAAATTGGACATAAACAAGTATCAATCTTTTGATTGGTATTATTTCTTACAAACACACATTTTATTTTGAAAATCAGAATTAATTTCTACCACTTATGTGTTATGAATTTGGAAAAATGGATTCTATATTTGGAATCGTAAGGTCCCAATTTTATAAATAGGTAACTTTTATTTTTATACATTATCAATATTTACTTCAGTAAATATTTTATTTACCATGGTAAAAGGGTAAATCTGATAAATAAAGGTACCAAATAATATTATAATAATATTATATTCACCAAAAATGTGTCCTAATACTATTGGTTGATACATGTATGACCATGGTCATCCTTGGGTAAATATTGGGACCCCATGGATCCACTATGGATTGATAATGACACGTTATTTTAAATAATTTGACGTAAAGCCAAAAATGACATAAACATATATCTTTTAGAAAATTAATTTTTACATGGGGTTATATATGTCATATCTTAGGATATAAATATTAATTATAAATATAAAAAGATATCCTACATCATGGTATTTTTTTATAATTGGTACACATCAAATAAAAAAAATTATTTATGACACAATAATGATGCAGTGTTTACCTCATTAATGAATGATTTAAATAAATAAGATTATAAAGATTAAAAACAATATCCAAAACCAGTCCAATTTATATTTCATGATTTTATTTCTAACTATAGTCATATTATATTCTCCTTTAATGAGTTTTTGACTTTTAGATACCTAAAATCATTATATAATGAAATAATATTTTCAAACATTCCTAAAGAGCCCCTCCCCCCTAATAAAAAGCCCTCAACTCTACCCGATTACTCACACCTATCAATCCCCTTGGATCGTCCAAAATCTATCCACATAATCACTCAATATCCCTATCTTCCACCTAGAATCCTAACTTTATGCATAAGTCCCTTAAATAAATCATTTTGTTTCAAACCAAAGGGAGTTACCTGATTTAAAGGTAATGTATTCTCTTAATTTCTATTGTATTATTTTACTTCTCTAAACCCCTAAAATCTTTTTATTTATTTATATTAAAACAGAACCAGTATCCTAAATATATTAGGTTTTTGTTATGAGAATAATTCAATCTAAAATTACACACACCTCCATCTAATGGGCAAATAACATATTGTTTCTGTGTACGGTGAACTACTACCTCACGAAACGATAATTGTTCAATCTTCTCATACCACCTATTTTGGTGACCATTGTGATGGAAGTGTATTTATATGTGATATATATTGCCTTTATATTGTATTTATTCTTCTATATTTTTCATTTATATCATACCTTTATTGTTTCCATAATGGGTAAACGCGATAATTTCATTTGAGGAAGTGCGGTCTACCGCCCCCTCAAAGTGATATGACTCACTCATGCCATACATGTAACATATAAAGGATTGAGTTAATGATATTATATATTATATTATACTATAATTATAATATAACATTTATCATTAAGTTTTTATTTCATTAAAAATAAAAAATAGAAAATAAAGTGGCGTTCATGTGTACGTACGGCTTACCATCTCCCTGAACAATGCATTTCATTTCATAACTCCAAATGTTATGTACTATTATAAATACTTATATATACTTGATATATATGATATATATGATATCTAAATCATGAATATCATTTTGGATATAATTATATTTTGACCACATGGAAAACTTGTAAATATGAGAAGTTCATTTTTGACTCAAGTACCAAAATATCAATAAAATGACCATTGTTAACTTAAATGATTACATAATGTTTATAACAAAGAAAATAAGTGATATAAAAAGAATAATAAACATTAATAGGTTCTTAATAATGTATAAATTAAATTTAGTTTATTATTAAACAGAATAAAGAAAAAATAGTTAAAGCCGAACATGATGTAAGGGACTTCATCTTAATCTCCTTCCATTGAGGCATATTTTGTTTTACACATGACTTTTTTTATATGGTGTATAAACACATTTGAATTTTAATTTTATTCAAAGGGAATATTTTTCTATGATACTTTTTACTAAATTTTTAAAAATAATGTTTGTTTTAACGTAAGAGGTGACAACGACCTTTTCCACCATCATGAGTACTATTTGATCGATGGCTTCCTTAACAAGTCGTAATGTTTTTAAAAGGAAAATAAATACCATATAATATTTTACATATTTTGGTGTTGAAAATGGTTTTGATAATGTATTTTTTATATCAATATATTTAAATGATATATTGTGATTGAAATGTGGACATGTTATCTTTTATTTATGTTTGTTTTATGTGTTATGAATATGCTATGGTCCTTCGGCATAGTTTACATATATGGGCGGTTCCATGATAAACCTAGGGCAGTTGAGCCCGAAATAGATCTCCAATGCATTGGGTAACGTGACGGAGGTAAAAAATAATGTTAATCCAAAGAGATTTAGTTAATATACTTTGATGGGTATTCAAAATGTAACTCCCTATGTATTTGTGCAAACTACAACATAAGTATGTTATGGATGCCACAAGTTACTTTTATGATCTGTGATTACTATGAATTATGTATAAATATTATGATTTCTTGAGTTCTGTTAAAATGATTATATTTTGAGGAAATAATGTTTTATTTCTTAATTTTATAACCCTTGTTGGTCTTTT
Source organism: Viscum album (assembly GCA_963277665.1). Classification (NCBI taxonomy): domain Eukaryota; kingdom Viridiplantae; phylum Streptophyta; class Magnoliopsida; order Santalales; family Viscaceae; genus Viscum; species Viscum album. Next base: position 2,061,413,388 of record OY728132.1, read on the forward strand.
TATGCTCATCGGAAGTTTTGAAATGTTTTTCACAAGATATAAAGATGAATGGTGTCAAGGATGGTATCAAGGAAAATTCATGTTGTCTAAAACATGGAACTAGACATGAATCTTTTTCCAGAGTTTTTATTTTATGAAAAAATGGAAACTGAGTTGAAGTGTCTACTTTGTAATTTTTGAGATGTAATGTAATAGTTATGGCCTAATTATCTGAAACACTAAACCTGAAAAGATCCTCAATGTGAATTATCAATTTAATTAAATATTTGGTAATGTTTTATAGCTAGGTCCTTATAGTTGGTATCAAAGGTTGGTTAAATAACTTTAGAAGTTAGGATATTTTTAAATTAATATCCATAAATTGTTTTTAATTTATGGTAATATTGAAATTATATAGAATTTATAGATTACCATGTTGCTTAGGCTAAGATATTTCTATGTATAGAATGGTTTTCGATAGAGGAAACAGGGAAGCTATGATGGGACCACGTCAGGAGGAAGACAACCTTCTAAATCAACAACCTGAGATTATTGGGATCGGAACTAAATAGTTTGTTGTAGTGATGGAAAATTTGACTCAGGCTATAAATATAGGTGGTATCCATGAAGGAGATCATCCAGATCAACCTTAGAGGAACATGTCAGTAGTGGAGCATTTCATGAGGCAACATCTCCCATCATTCAGAGGATCATATAACCATGTTCTAGCTTCAGGGTGGATTAAATCACTGTATAATATTTTTTATGTCATGGGGTGTTTAGAACATCAAAAGTTTAGTCTCGTTGTTTACTGTTTTGAAGGAGAAGCTGATCAGTGGTGGTTAGTGGTGAAAAATATCAAGGATAGTGAGGATATTGATGCTCTTGATTAGGATGATTTTAAAGTTATGTTTCCTAAGAAATATTTTCCTAAGGTGGTTCTTCATAAGATAGAAAAAAAATTCCTCTAATTGAGGAAGTATGATAACTCAGTGGCTGCTTATGAAGAAAAATTCACTCGACTGGCAAGGTATGCTCCAAATTTCATACGAGATCTTGATTGTAAAATCAATTGTTTTTACTTAGTATTAAATCCAAATTATAGAAGGGCTTTTTCTTCCCACGAGTTCAAAAGTTATGAAAAACTTCTTTGATGTGAATAGAAGGTGGAAATTGTGTTTTCCAATGATCAGGTGTTCTTTGACAAAAAATATAATAATAGGTTGAGGTGGAAGATGAAAGTGAATAACTCTTCAAACAATTCTGATGGTAAGAAACTTAAGTTTATAGTTTGTGAAATTTCTGTTAAAACACAAGATGGGGAATGACTTTTGAATTCTAGTAAGTGTTATTGATGAGGTAAAATGAGACATAGGGCTCATAATTGAACTAAAAAATGTTAGGATAATGGTAAGACAAAATATGATTTACAGTCAGTAAAATGTTTGAAGTGCAATGAAATGGGTCATTATAAAAATGATTTTCCAATGAAGAACTAAACTAAGGAAAAGAATCCAAACTACAAGCCAAAAGGGGTGGCCAAATCCTTTGCAAATACTTCAGCAGATGTTGGTCCATCTAATGAAGTAATATCAGGTACACTGTATGTTTGTTCAGATTATGACAATGTATTGTTTGATCCAGGGTCTACACATTCGTTCATTTCTGAGAAGTATTCTAGTAAATTGGTAATTCTATCTCAAAATATGAATCCTAAACTTATGGTAAAAACATTGGGGGAAATTTTGAGACAAAAAGAAATTATAAGAACCTTTTTTCCCTTGTGTGCATGAATAGTCAACCTAAAAACCTTATTGTTTCACCTCTAATAGAGTTTGATGTTATTTCGGGCATGGATTGGCTTTCTGTTTATCATTCTAAGATTTAATTCAGAGCTACAGATGTTTCTATTCAGAAATTATTTTCAGTTTGTGAAAAATAATGAACACTTACTTTTGATAACATATCAAGAAGATGAGAAACTATTAAAATATAGATATGAATGTTACCTTACTCATATTGTTTAAAATAATGGAACTGTTCATATTAGTGATGTTCATAGTGGTAAATGAGTACCTTGAGGTTTTTCCTGATGATTATCCAAGTATTATACCTGATCAAGTAATTTAATTTACTATTGACTTAGTTCTGGATGCTACAAAAATTTCAAAACCCCCTTATCAAATGGCTCAAATTTAACTCTTAGAGATAAAGATGAAATTTCAAGAGTTATTTGATAAAGGTTTAATTCGACCTAAAACATCACCATGGGGTTCTCTTATATTGTTTGTTAAAAATAAAGATGGTTTAGTGAGAATTTTCATTGATTATAAAGCATTGAATAACATCACTATTAAGAACAAGTATCCTTTTCCTCATAGTGATGATTTTTTTTATTAGCTCCTCGGAGCTAAGTGTTTTTTGAAGATTTATTTGAGTTCGGGGTACCATAAGTTGAATGTAAAGGAATCATAAATTTTGGAGACTGCATTTTTTACTAGATATGGCCATTATGAATTTGTAATTATGCCTTTTGGGTTTACCAATGCACCCGCTGTATTTATGGATCTAATGAATATAATTTTCCATGAGTTCTTGAATAAGTTTTTGTTTGTGTTCATTGATGATATTTTTGTTTATTATGAAAGTAAATAGTACCAAGAAATTCATTTAAGGGTTGTCTTGCAATCCTTAAAAGAAAATAAATTTTATTCGAAATTAAGCAAGTGTGAGTTTTGGTTACAAAAAATTACATTCCTTGGTCACATTGTTTCCAAAAATGGAATATTTGTTGATCCTTATAAAACAAAGGTTGTTGAAGAATGGAAAAACCCACAAATATAACCGAGATCTATAGTTTCCTTGGTTTGGAAGGTTATTACCAGAGGTTTGTTGAAAAATTTTCATGGTTATCTAGTCGAATAACTATGTTAAATTGAAAAGGTGTTAATTTCATCTGGGAAAAAGAATGTGATGATTGTTTTCAGGAATTGAAAATAATATTGGTGAATGCTCCTATTTTTGAATTATCTTCCAGAAATGGTGAGTTTGTTATCTATAGTGATTCTTCGTTGAAAGGATGTGGTTGTGTCCTTAGGCAGAATGATCAGGTAATTGGTTGTGCTTCACATCAGTTGAAACCCCATGAGTTAAATTACCCAACACATGATTTGGAATAATCTACTGTTATTTTGCTTTAAAAATTTATAGGAATCATTTTTATAGATTAAGATGTGAAATATATATTGACCACAAAAGTTTAAATAATATATTCATTCAGAATGAATTAAACATGAGACAGAGGAGATGGATGTATTTAATCAAGGATTATGATTACACTATCCATTACCATCCGAGAAAATAAAATAAAGTGGCTGATGCTTTGAGTCGAAAAAGTAATGCTTCATTAACCATTATACATTTGTAATGAGATCCTTTGGTTTTTGATTTGATGAAATTTGAAATAGATGGTGTTGGGGAGGGAAATTCCTCTTCTTTATTTCAGGTGTCAGTGATATCATCTCTATCCGAAAAAATTAAGTAAGCGTAGAAGGAAGATAGTGAGTTGAAAAAAAGGTTGAGTTGGTTCAGAAGGGTAAGTTGCATGATTTTAAAATTGATAATGATTGTGTTTTAAGATTTGGAAAGATATTATGCGTGCCTTGTGATTAAAAGTTGAAAAATGAGTTGTTATGTAAAGATCATAGTTCTCTGTTTTCAATTCATCCAGGAAGTAATAATATGTATATAGATCTTTGGGAGTATTACTGGTGTGATGTAATGAAAAGATATTTTTTTGACATTACTGTGAAGTGTTTGACGTGTCAATAGGTTAAAGTAGAGTGGAAGTTACCGAAAGGGATGCTACAGTCTTTACCGGTGCCAGAGTAGAAATGGGAAAATATATCCATGGACTTCGTTGGGGTATTACGAAATACATTATGAGGTAATAATGCAATCTAGGTTATTATAGATCGATTGAAAAAATATTATCATTTCCTTCCTATTCAAGATACTTTGTCTCTAGATCAGATTTTTCGGTTGTATGTTAAAGAGATAGTTAGGTTTCATGGATTTACCCTCTACATTGTATTTGATCATGATCTCTGGTTTACTTTTAACTTTTGGAAAGGCCTCCATAAGTCATTGTGTACTGAATTAAATTTTTTTACAACTTTTCATCCTCAATTAGATGAGAAGTTTGAACGAAAAATTCTTACCTTGGAGGATATGCTACGTTCTTGTTCACTAAATTACTAGGGAAGTTGGGACCAACATCTTTTTTTGGTTGAATTTTCTTATAATAAAAGTTATCATTCCAGTATATAGATGGATCCATTTGAGGAATTATATGGTAAGTGGTATCGAACTCTAGATTTTTGGGATGAAGTAGGTGAAAGGAAGTTGATGGGACCAGAATTGGTAGAAGAGATGGGAAAAAATTGAGTTGATTCAGAAGAACATGAGAATAGCTCAGATCAGGCAGAAAATTTATTTGGATAACTAGAGGAAGGATATTTCTTCTAAGGTATGTGATCATGTCTTTCTCAATGTTTATCCATGGAAAAGTGTGATGCGTTTTGGTAAGAAGGGAAGGATGAGTCTGAGGTTCATTAGACCTTATGAAATTCTAGATAAAGATGAATCAATTGTGTACTGAGTAGATTTAACTCCATTTTTATCCCAGGTACACAATGTTTTTCATGTTTCAATGTTGGGAAAGTATATTCCAGATCCATCACATGTTTTGAGCCCAAAGGTATTTCAGTTGGAAGGGAATCTCTCTTATGAGGAACAACCAGTCCAGATTCTTGACCAAAGAAGAAATTGTTGCGAAATAAGGTAATTCATTAGGTAACAGTTTTTTGGTAAAACCATATGGTTGAAGAGGCAATGTAGGAATCTGAAAATGCTATAAGGGATAAATACCCACACTTATTTGATGAGTTAATAAAAACTGCACGGACGCAATTTTCAAAAGGGAGAAAGATGTAACATCCCATGTAAATAAAGTCTAATACATTTTCATAATTTTTAATATTTTTGAATGAAAAATTAATGTTATTTTAAAAGGGGATTCTATGTTTGATGGCATACCTGATATGCTACAAAATGTTTCTTTGAAGTCTAATGTTACACACAATGCTGATTCATACTGAAAAATAATAATATAATATTTTTTTAAATGGAAGTTAACACCTAGATGTTGTATTGGTGGGAATTAATAGAACTAACTACAATATGATTATACATGTTTTTTAAATGTTTTCATAATTATCCAATAAATTTTAGAGGTTTAAAATGTGAGTGAACCTAATTTTAAGCAAAAATACTCTAGTATTCTTTAAAAGGTTGATTTACTTCCTTTTGATGGTAACCCCACTTTTAATATAGTTTTGATCAATTTTATATGTTCTATTTTGACAAAATATAATTCTTCATTCGAATCAGGACATCGAAATTTAATTTGGGTAAATTTTTGGTATTTTTCTGATAAAATTCCTTTTTTAAGAATAGTGAAAAATATTGTATTTTAATTCAAAACTACCTTTTAATATAATTTATTTATATATTTAGATTAAATTTTAATTAGTTTTAAATTGTAATTATATTATATTTTTACAATTTAATCAAATTTTGTTCATTGTAAGCAATTTCAATTTGAAAATGGACATAAAAAAGTGCCAATCTTTTGATAGTTATTATTTCTTAAAAACACGCTTTTGGTTTTGACAATGAGAATTAATTTCTGCCACTTTTGTGTTTTGAATTTGGGAAAAATAGACTTAGTATTTGGAATCAAGAGGTCCAAATTTTTTAAATAGGGAACTTTCATTTTTATACATTATGATTATTTAATTTAGTAAATATTTTATTTATCATGGTTAAAGGGTAAATCAGATAAATAAGGGTAAAAAATAATGTTATAATAATATTATATTACCCTAAAATGCGTCCTAATACTATTGGATGAAACATTTCTTACCATGGGCATTCTTGGGTCTATTTTGGGAACCCATGGATTCACATGGGAGTGATAACAAAAATTTTTGTTAATTAATTTAAAGTAAAGACATAAATGACATAAACATAAATCTTTTAGTAAATCAATTTTTACATGGGGTTATATAAGTTATCTAATAAACTATAAATATTCTCTAGAAATCTAAAAAAATTTCCTACATAATGATTTTCTTTATAACTTTTATACATGAAATAAATATTATTATGTATGACACAGTAATGATGCAGTGTTTACCTCATTAATGAATGATCTAAATAAATAAGATTATAAAGATTAAGAAAATATCCAAAACATTTCCAATTCTTATTGGATGACTTTATTTTGAACAATATTCATTTTATATTCTACTTTTTTAGTTTTGGAACTTTATAAACTGAAAATAACTATACAATAAAATAATATTTTCAAACTTTCTTAAAGAGCCCCCCTTATTAAAATCCATCACCTCTAACCCATTACTCACACCTCTCAAGACACTTGGATCATCCAAACTATATCCAAATAATGTCTAAAGATCCCTCTCTTCCATTTTCAAGCCTTACCTTAGTCATAAGGCACTTCAAGAAATCCTTTTAGTTCAAACCAAAGGAAGTTACCTGATTTAAAGGTAACGTCTTCTATTAAGTTCTTTTTCTTTATTTGACTTCTTCAACCCCCTAAAATATTTTTATTCCTTTATTTTATAACAAAGAAAGTATCCTCAATATACTAGGTTGTTGTTATGAGAACTATTATAACTACATATACACACACCATTATCTAATTGGTCAAGAATATATTGTTTCTGTGGATGGCGACCTACTGCCTCACGAAATGATGATTGTTCAATCTTCTCCTACCACCACTTTTGGTAGCCATTGTGATGGAAAAATATTTATATGTGATATATATTATAATTATATTTTCTCTATGCTTTTTTATTTTTCATTTATAACATACCATTATGGTTTCCATAATGGTCAAAGATGATAATTTCATTTGAGGAAGTGCGGACTACCACCCCCTCAAAGTGATATAACTCATTCATGCCATTTTAGAAACATATAAAGGATTGAGTTAATGAAATTATATATGAAATTATACTAGAATTATAAAATAGCTATTTATCATTATGTTTTCATTTCACTAAAAAATGAATTAGAAATGAATGTAGCGTTCATGCGTACATACGGATTACCGTCTCCATGAATAGTGAATTTCATTTCTAACCTCCAAATGTTATGTACTATTATAAATACATACATTTATAATGGATACATATGATATATCTGATACATAAATCATGAATTTCATTCTAAATATAATGAACTTTTTACCACATGGAAAACTTGTAAATATTATAAGTTCATTTTTGACTCAAGTACCAAATATCGACAAAATGACCATTATTAACTTAAATGATTACATAACATTTATGACATGGAAATAAGTTATATAAAAAGAATAATAAACTTGAAAAAGGTTCTTAAGAAAGTAGGAATTATATTTAATTTATTATCCAGGAGATTAAAGAATGAAAGATTCAATTCAGACACACGGTAAGGGACTTCATCTCAATCTCCTTTCATTGAGGCATATTTTGTTTTATACACAACTTTATTTTATACAGTGTATAAAAACCTTTTAATCTTCATTTCATTCAAAGGGAATTTTTTTCTTTGAGGCGTTTTACTAATCAACCAAAAATAATGTTTATTTTAACGTATGTTGTGACAACAACCTTTTCTACCGCTGTGAGTATTATTTGATCGACGGCTTCCTTAAAAGGTGGAATTTTTTTAAAAGGATAACAAATACCATATAATTTGTTACAATTTCTGGTATTTAAAATTGTATTGATAATGGATTTTTTATGTCAATATATTTAAATGATATATTGTGATTGAAATGTGGAAATGGTATCTTTCCTTTATGTAAGTTTTATGTGCTATTAATATGTTAAGGTTCTTGGGAATTGTTTACGTAAATAGGTGGTCTCATTATAAACCTAGGGCAGGAGAGCCTGATATAGCTATTCAATGCATTGGGTAACATGATGGAGGAAAAATATAATGTTTCTACTTAGATATTTAGAGAATTTACTATGATGGGTATTTCCAAATGTAACTCCCTATGTAGCTGTGAAAACTACAACATAAGTATGTTATGGATGCCACAAGTTACCTTTATTATTTGTGATTACTATGTGTTATTAATAAATCTTATGATATCATGAGTTATGTAAAAAATCATATGTTTTGATGAACTAATGTTCTCGTTATTTATTTTATAACTCTTACTGAGCTTTTTATGCACTTCCCATGTTTTTAAATGTTTTTAATAGGACATACGGATGAATAGGGTCAATGATGAGATCAAGGAAAACTCATGCTGTCTAAAACATAGATCTAGACATGAATCTTTTTTCAATAGTTTTTATTTTATGGGAAAAATGGATACTTATTATAATTGACTACTTTGTAATTTTTGAGATATAATGTAATAGTTATGGCCGAATTCTCTAAAACTCTAAACCTGAAAAGATCCTCAATTTGAATTATCCATTTAACTCTATATTATGTAATTTTTTAAGGCTGGGTACTTATAATAAATATGGAACAACCATATTCATTATTCTATCCATCCTATGAATGACAAAGTCACTATAAGTTTCTACATACGGCTTACCATCTCCACGTCGTGGTGTAGTTTTTATTCAACACTTCATTATTTGTATGGGTATAATAATGCTGTATAATTTATGTAAATAATAAATATAACATGTTAATGACTCGATATATATAATATAAAATCCTATTATATACGATATCACCTTCAATTTAATGATATTGTCGATTGTGTGTACGTACGGATTATCGTCTCTACAAACGCGATGAGATTTATTTCCCATCGTAACAATTAAAAAATAATTTTTATTTTATGATTAAAAATAATTTGTAATAACTTAATATAATTTTGGATATGAATCAAATACATCCTATCCATAACAAATATGTCTTACATAATAAAACATATAAAGGAAAAAGAATCAGTCAACACCCAAAACAAAGATACTACTAAAATATTGTTAACAAATAAATATTAAAAGATCATATATGATATCGTATTTATGTAAGTGGTTCTTGTTTAATTTAATAATAATTATTTAACTATTATACAGGAGGATAACTTACCCTTGACTATAGAGAAGTAAAAGGTAAGGGGTTTTTATCTCACTTTTTATTCTTGTGAGATTCATGCTATATTGCCACTATTTCTTTTTGTGTGGTGTATGTACTTCCTATTATTTTATTCTTTCTGTAATATAATTTAATTTATGGCCTTTACATATTCTTTTTATCATCCTTCTTTCATGGGGAAAATATTCCTTATGTTACCAAATTGGTAAGGGAATTTCTAATTTTGATTTCCAATCATTGGGTTTTACACAAATTTCATTGATTGTTTTACTCCAATATTATGTGTGAAATCACTATTTATTTATTTATGTAGTAATTTCCTCTTCCCTTTATGTGGATATACTTTTTAAACACATAATCACTCCATTGATAAATTCTCAACTCATCAAAATGAACTCTATAAGAGTAATATTAACACAATTTCCAATAATTGATTTAAACAACCAAGTCATTGTTGTTGTTTTTACAAGAATATGTGTGAATGTACTCTGATTGATTTACACTTAATATCCAATCATATTTAGTGTATTTATATTTTTCACAAATAATTATTTCATTTATTTATCCTTAACATAAGGATACAGTCCTTGTAATGGATTTCATCTTAATTTTCATTCCATTGAGACTTCTTTGTTGTTATGCACCAATTCACTTTTATATCGTGTATATACTGTACTTTGACATAGTATATCATGAATCCTTTTATTCTAAAGATATTATAAAATTTTTATTACTTCAATTATTTGTATTCAAATGTCTCTCTTTCGATTAGGAACTCTATCTAAAATATCATTTTAAATGTTTTAAATATTTATTCTTATAAATATTTCTTATTAGTGTACATGTTTTAAAGATGGTGTTAAGGATTTATTTATATATACAAGAATGTTTTAACATTAAAATTCCTTTTAAAATTCTCAAATTGGTATGGTAAACTTTGATTCAAAAATCTATTTTTAACAGCTTCTTAATAAATAGCGATACTTTAAAATGTTTTTAAGAAAAAAAGGTAAATTTCTCTCAAATAATTTTACTAATTATTTTCATCTATATCAATATCCTTCATTATCCTTGATTGGGGATGATTTATTATAATACAATATTACATAATTTATTGAATGAGTTATTTATGACTTTGGATACGATATTTTTATACCATTCACGGTTTGTGGTTAAAATATTGACATTTTTATGCTAGTTTTAATATAAATGTTTATATTATGTTTCAACCTTTTTATATGAGGAATAAATTGGACAAATTAAGTGGTGGGTGGATCCCACTACAGCTTCTTGATGCATTGGTAGGCCTCATGAGACAAACTAATGTCTTGGCACAAGGCCTTGACAAATTTTTATTTGTTGTCTTGACATGAGGCCTTTACTATGTGGTTATGATGTCTGGATTTATGCATTCTATCATTATGAAATTGGATATTTATATTAAATGTGATTATTCGACTAGTTGAATATCCATGTGAATAAGTGAATGGGATTATTTGATTTATCTTTTCCATATTATGCTGAAGTTTTTGTTTAAAAGGCTTGTGTTTTAGTCTTATACATTGCCTTAAATGTTTATTGTTATTTTTGATGGTTTCTATTATATTGTTATCTTCACTAAGAATTTTATCTCACCTCTTTATTTTGTTTTATTTTTTCTAGGATGTAAATAAGTATATTACGATTAACCTGCAAGAATATGCTAAGGTATACAAGAGTGTTCAAAGGGGACACAATGTTTTTTATTTCATAATGTAATGTAAAACTTATGTATTTATCTAGTACTTCGAAGGAGACTAAACTGATCGGTATTTCGGGACATGAATCCTTGTATCATGCTAATGTAATTTAATAATGCACTGATTCGGGGTAACCAGGGTCGGGGTGTTACGCTCATCTTGTAGTTTATCTAGTCACATGCTTCTTCAAGGACACTAAGATGAGTCCTAAGGGAGCAACACCAACTAGGAATCTATAATGGAAGAGGTACCTACTTTCTAATAGGTAAATAATCTAATCCCAAGATCTGTGGAAGTTAACAAAACCCCAAGAGCATTCTCTAACTCTTCTTGTACTCGTGTGGGGATCGATAATAATAGAAGAGTGGTGGGTACATAATGAACCTAATGCAGAGGGTGAGGAAACCTCATCCCTTAAAGAGGTTAGTGTAGGGGATCTCCATGTTTTTGTGTCCAAAGGTATCCAACCATCTATTAAAGCAATGATTTTAACTAGGGAAACAACTATTGGGGAAATTTTCTTGTTATAGGTATTTCCCGTGAATCTTCTTGGGCACCTCATTAGGCCATACTTTTCACATAAGCTTATTTCCATTGAAAATTTTTTACTCATCTACTTTTCCTTTCTATTTTTGAATGACTCGCATTTAAATGAAAGTTCAAACCAAGTTTGGGACTTTGCTTCCAATGTAAATTTCTGAATTGGTGACTTCAATATCCTAGGTGGGAAAAGTAGGTGCTATCCTCATAGTGGAATTGAATGAGGAGGGCATGGTTGTTGGTCCATCCAGGGAGGTGACACAGAAATTGACTAATGTTATCGGTCACTAAATCGATAGGGTTGAGACGGTTCCAATAACGGGGTTGGATAAAGGAGATGTGGTGGTTGAGCATGTTATAGAGGCACCACTAAAGGCCGCTATTGAAGCTGAAGACTCAATCGAGGAATTGGAAATTATATCACTAGATGTAGTGACTGGGGAGCCTACATTGGATGTTCCTTCACTGAAAATTCCAATTTTTGTTGCTATAGGAAATTAGGCCTCAATAAATGAGGAAACAATTATTCCATCAATGATAGTTATTGAGGAGGAATCAATGGTTAAACTTTCGTTTGACTAGCCTGTAGTGCTGGCCACTTGAGTTGGGAATGAAATCATTCCATCAACGGTGGAATATAAGAAGGATGGTGTAGTTTAGTCTACCTTGGTGGTTTCATATGAGGTAGTTGGGTCTTCTGCTACCAATGAAGGGACTAATGATGAAATATATTCTAACTCACCTGGGGACATGCCTATGGATAACCAGGTCACGAATGTCTTGGAATTTATTCCAATATATGATCTTGTTCTACCAAAAGATATTGTAGATTTTGGATGAGATGGTTCTTAGGAGAACTATATCATTCATCATTAGGTGTGGATGTATTTTTAAAACATCATCACCCACACTCTAATAGCCGACTTTCTAAGACAGTTGGGATCTTTTAACCACTGGATAGTCAGCCTAGGGAGTGATAGAGTGGACTCCAATGACCTTCCCACATTGTCTCAATACTTCTTCATCAAGTGATCATGGGAAAATGGAGAGTATTTAACATTTCCTACAAGAATCATAAAATTGAGGGATCTCATGTGCTTCAAGTTTCTAAAGAGGATATCTACCACATTGAAGGGATTGCATAGGTTCATGCGATCATCGACGATTCTAATGCCAATATCTCCAACCATTTAGATTCATATTTGGATGAAGTTGGGGAAAATGTGGAGAAAGTGACATCCCTAGTGGGTAAATTTAGATCCATGAAACCACATATATGTATAAGGGATGAAGAATTCTTCCCCCAAGCTGATGAAGAGGTGGATTACCTGGCAGGGTAGTAACGGACCTGGGAGGCCACTCAATAGAGGATTGATAAGCTCAAAATCATGATTGTCAGGGTCAATAATTATGTTAATTTTTTACAAAAGATGATCTAATTTGTGGATGACCATTCATAACATTTTTGTTCTACATTAAACCCCTAAATTCTTGAAAATATTTCTTCTTCCACTTTTTATTATCACACCTCAATCATTCTCATGAGACAACCAATGAAAAATCCATAAGTTCACGTGAGCCATGATTTGTGTGAGGATGGGAACATAGTATACATGTTTAGGTGATGATTTAGTTTCACTATTTTCACTATGATTTAGAATTATTTCTTTATCTATTTCATGATAGTCTCTAATGATAATATTACATAGTTTACATTGTTATTCTCACCATATATATGTATAAATTATTTTTAGGTTAATTGGAACAGGTTGGTGATCAAGCTAGATATTACTAACTCCAGGTTTAGCGTGATCGTTTTGGGATTTGTGATCATTTTCTTCTTTACCATTTTAGTAAATATATTTTTTCCTTTCAGTTTTATTTTTACCCTATTACATTGCATGTTTTAACTTGGGTTTTCATGTATACATATGTCTTGTAAGTTTTTTGTTATTTTATCCTTCTTGTATCTCTCTCTCCATAATATATATATTAGATGTTAATTTCTCCCATTTATATGTTTATTATACCCTCAATGAAAGTTTCCATGCAAGGGACCACTAGTTGTAGGACTCAGGTAGTCACCATCTCTCTCCCCACATTTCGGTATCTTTATGGGGAGGGGGTCATGATAGAGTGGTGTCAAAGGTTTGGGTTTGAGGGATAGGATGGAGATTGGAGTTTGGAACATATGAGGTTTATGGGTTGGATGTGGTGTCAGCTAAGTTTAGTAATCAATGTAAACATAGAAGATTGGGTGATAAATTAGTATTTAGGTCCCCCTGTGTTCTGATTCATAGAGCTTTATGTTTACTGAACCTACTAATTGAAGTGATATTGGTTGCATGGTAGAGACCACGGAAAGGATCATGCATCATTATTATTTGTGCCTGTGTTTGAAATGAGTAGACCTTGGGATATGTTAAAACCTTAACAAGATAATAAATAAATAAATAAATGTTAAATCTTCCATATTTTAGGTTTCAAATATCTAAAAACATTTTTCCTTTTTATAAGAATAGATCCTTGTTGACATCCTCATCAGTTTTGTGTTGAATATGTTCAAAAAGATGTGTTAGTAGATCGCCACATAGTGGAGGTCGATAATGATGAAACCTAGAAAAATCTTTGAGAATTTTAGTGATAGGGTCCATAGAAGTATGAGGGATCTATTTTAGATCTAGTCACTAAAGACTAGTTGTATAAGGTTGAGATAGATTTCATTTCGATCTGTTCTTGATAGAAGAACTCAGTTTCATTGTCTTTTATGGGGTTGTGTGGACCGGTGAGTTGGTGGTGGTTATTATTACTTGCATATTGTAGGGATTCCATGGTCTCATATGAGAAGTTAAAAGACCATTTTAGAGGAGATTTTCTTTCTCAGACCATGTATATGGCTAGACACTAGGAGATTCTTACACTTTAGTAGAGGAGCTATAATGTGCAAGAGTTTGAGATCCTTTATGGGACCATTTTTTAATATTATTTAGACTTGTTTCTAGATGAGGAGGTCAGGGTGAGGAATTTCATGGAGTCTTTTCATCCATAGATCTATCCCCAAATCACCATATTTATGTTGAAGATGTATCTCATTGTTCTTGTGATATAATTTATTATTGTAATAATACCGGTCAAAACCAGATAATCATGAGAAGGGAGTCATCGAGATTCGTTGTGAAGCCAATATTTGGTTAGAGCTCCCCAGTTGATTAGAAATAATAGTTGTTGGTCATCTGGGGGTATGTCATACCTTCATCATATCTTTTCTATAGGGGTGGTAGATCTCAAACCTATTTTAGGGGATCATATGCATATTTTTCTTCTGGAATTCAAGGTCATGAACGGTGGAAGTGACTGAACTTTATATGTAGTGAGTGTGTTCTAGGTGCTTTGGTTTAGCTTCCACCATTGTGGGAGTTTCATCCAAGGAAGAAACATTAGAGTTGTCCAGTTTGGGATCTTTAGAGAGTAAATGGGGAAGTAAAAGGAAATTAATGATATTCTCCTCATATTCCGAGAGTAGAGAACGACTGTGGAGGTTGTCATCAATAGGATAGATAGTTCTTGGATCATTTCATGGTCAACTTTATCATTTAGTTTTGTCAGTGTCAAGGAATCCTAGCATCATTTGCGGTAAAATTTTCTTGTTTTCTACATGGGTGCATGATTTGTTTGATTTAGTAAATACACACTCCTTTATATCATATTCCCTCTTTAATTATTTGAGACATGATGCGTAGAGGTTTCTAGTACCTTTGGTAATGATTACATCATTTGGAGGTCGAGCTGAATTGAGTGAAGTATGTAGATATTGTGATCCATTTCTAGGGCATCACCTCTCTTGAGGATATCTCTATTGTTTGCAGATACATCCATATGACATCATCCTTAGCATGATTTGGTTTTATTCAGTACATGCTATCGTGGAATACTTCTGGTGGAAGGATGTATTCTATGATGTTGATGGAGATCCAGTGGGGTTTTTTGGTGAGTGAGACACACAAATGGGTTAGAGGTGTGTCCTTCCTTGTCTACTTTGGTGGCCAGGATGAGGAAAATATCATCAGTTTTTAGCATTCAGTGTTACCTAGGGTTGTGGGGGAGTACCCAGATGTCCTTCTATAGAAGTTTCTGGCATTACCCACTCAATGGGAGATTGATTTTGGGTCAATCTATATCCATTCGTGTCTCCAATATCAATTTATCTATACAAAATGGTACCTTTTGAGTTGTGAGGGATACGAGTATAGGTTGATGATCTATTTCGATGAAGTTTTTCTTGGTTGAGTGTGTCACCTTTGGGTTCACAGGTTTTGTTCATGAAGAAGGATGATGCTAGTCTGCATCTTTGTATTGATTTTCATTGCTTGAATGAAGTTCCAGTGAAGAACTATTACCCACTACGGTGGATTGAGGATTTATTCGATCAGCTAAAAGGAGATATTTGATTCTCAATGATTGATATGTGGTCTGGATATCTTCATATACATATTAAGGATGAAGCTGTTTATAAGATATATTTTTGATGTCATTATAGTAATTATGATTTCTTTATGATGTTTTACCATGTGATAAATGATCTAGTTGTGTTCATGAGTTTGGGGGAAAAAATTTCAATTTGTTCTTGGATATGATCATGGTGATTTTCATCAATGACATCCTTGTGTACTCTGCATATGGGGAGGAGAATGCAGAATATTTTTGTACCACTTTAGGAGTAACTCATTGTGAGAATCTATTTGATATGTTTTTGAAGTGTGATTTATGGTCCTTTGAAGTCTGTTTCATGGGACATGTCGTGTCCTAATGGGGAGTATTTTTGAACCCTTCAAAGATAGGGGTGATTGTGTCTTGGGAATACCCCAAGATAGTGGCATAAGTGCCACATTTTCCTTGTCTTGCAGGATATAATATGAGGTTCGTTGCAGATTTCTCTCAGGTTTTAACTCCTCTAATAACTTTGACCTAGAAGTATCAGGTGTTCTTATGGACTGAACAATTTCATATAGCTTTTCAGTACCTAAAAGATAAGTTGGTCAATGATCATGTTCTTTATTTTACAGTTGAGGGAGTTCATTTTATGGTTTTCTACGAAACATTGCATCTTGTCTTTGTATGAAATCTAATGATGTAAAGATCAATTGTTTCTTATGGCTCTCAGTAGTTATTCCCCCATGATCTTAACTATGCCACACATGATCTTGAGTTGTTAGTAGTGGTTTCTACATTGATGTTATTGGGATATTACCTCATCGGTGAGTGTTTTTTGGATTTTACTAACCATGAGATCTTTAGGTATGTCATATCCTAATGAGAATGGAAATTTCACCAGTTTTAGTGGGTCGAATTCTTATAGGATAATGATTTATAAATTTTAAATATTCTAGGAATGGGAAATTTTATAGCTGATTCATTGAGTAGGAAGTCATGTGGTGATGTCATGTGTGGATATGGGTATTCTTGGAGAATGATGGAAAAAATATAAGTGATGTATCTTCATATAGGATAGGTTTTAGGTATAGGTAGTATTTTTCAGATGACAGTGCTTTCATATTTGGTACCACATGTGGAAGAATCATAGTTAGTGGATTCTAAGGTAGAGTTGTAGATAGTTTCAGTTGTTTTTGGTGATGCCCCTGATGGGTGGTTTAAGGATGGATAAAATTAATTATTATTCCCTATAAGGCATATTGTTTCGTTTTTGATGTGTGATATGGTACTCTATGAGTTCCATAGCTCACCTCTGGTGGTACATCCCTGCATGACCAAGATTCAATGAGCATTGAGAGGTCAGTTTTGGTGTCTTGGGTCGAAGCAAGTAGTTGCAGAGTTTTTTTCTAGATGTTTGTTCCACCAGAAGGTAATGGTCAAGCCCCATGTTCCTAGTGGGTCTCTATATCCATTAGATGATCCGTAGTGTATGTGGTGGGATATGGAATGGACTTCGTTACTGGTTTACCTCAATCTTTTG
Source organism: Viscum album (assembly GCA_963277665.1). Classification (NCBI taxonomy): domain Eukaryota; kingdom Viridiplantae; phylum Streptophyta; class Magnoliopsida; order Santalales; family Viscaceae; genus Viscum; species Viscum album. The sequence continues at coordinate 2,061,430,821 of OY728132.1, forward strand.
GAGGATTTTATGTTATATGGGTGATAGTAGATCATTTAACAAAATCATCCCACTTTATAGCAATTAGAGAGTCGATCATACTAGAGGTTTTATCATGGTATTATCTGGAGGAGGTGGTACAATTCCATAGATCTTTAAGGATGATCATCTCAGATCAAGTTCCTTGTTCTACCTCAAGGGTGTGGAGAGGTCTTCATTATGTTTTTGGGTCTCAGTTATGTCTTTTAAGTTCTTTTCATCCACAAAAGAATGGTCACAATGATGAGACCATCTAGACTCTTGAATACATGTTATGCTCTTATGTCCTGCAATTTGGAGGTCCGGGGATGAGGGACCTTCCCTTGTTTGAGTTTTCTTACAATAATAGTTTCTATTCCCCCATCGATATGTCACCATTTGAATCTTTGTACATTCATTTGTGTCTTAATCTATTGTGATGGTGTTTCATCATCCCTCAAAACGTGTGTCTTGGTTATGTATCACTACTTTTAGGAAGATTACATTGGATTTATTTATTGAACTGGAAACATCCTACATTTCATTTTCTAAAGGGACCTACTTTCTAAAGGTAGTAATTCATTAAGTTTGAACACACGATACATAAGAACATTCATTGGTCAAGAGGATGGGAGGTCAGACTCATCACACCCTTTTTGGGGGAAAATTATTTCCTACTGTGAGACTCTCTTATATATTTGAGATATTTTGATGAACCCTTATTAATTCACCAAGTATAACTTTGGTTTCCATTTGAATTTGAAATAAATTATTTGTAAGTGTAAAATTTATAATCATTAGTATGTATTTGAGGTTATTCATTAATGGAGATATCCATATGTATTCAAGGTTCTCCATCTATAGTATCATCTCATATACAATTTATAGATTCTTTTAACCATCATTATAATTATACTGGTTTTTAAGCCATTTAGTGGGACACAATAGAATTTATTGTCATCCAGGGAGATGAAGGATTGTTTTTATATTGGGATTGTGCCCATAAATGGGCTACCTATGTATCCCAGTGAAAGGAATCAAAACCCTCATAGTTCAGTTCCACTTAATGGGACACATAATCCATTTTAATTTCATGTGATAAGGACCTAGATATACAATTTAATGTCATGTGGTAAGAAAATATAAGTGAAAGGTTCATATTAAAGGTTTGGTGTGGGATTTAAGCCTAAGTATCCCAAGGAACATGGAATGAATATGGGTTTTAATGTTGTATTATACCCTGTTGGGAATATGACCTAGGAAGAACATGGTTGATTTAAGTGTTGGGTTTGATCCTTGGAGAGGCTTCTTATGTATCCCATTTTTATGGGAATCAAATCCCTTGTAGTTCGATTAGTCTCATAGGAGTGTATAGTCCATTGATAAAAATGAGTTTGGGATTACTTCATGAAAATGATTCCTTGGTAATTAGGGGGTTTAATTTAGGTATTACTCCTAAGTAGGATGCCCATTTATGTATGAAATGATATGGAGATTGGGCCTTAGGAAGGTTTCTTACATATCCCAATTTATGGTGGAAAATAGAGTTCTCATATTTCAAGAAGGGGTGTTTGTGAAAAAAAATTTAACGAAAAATATCTAAGCCAGCGTGGGTCATGCTTGATGTGAGAAATAAGAGGACATCAAACATTCAAAAAATGCACCCACACTTTTCCTCCTACACTAGTGGAAGAGAATGGGCACATGGAAGTGAGGGTGGACTAGGATAAGGTGACCATGGAAAAGGGTGAGGAGTAATGAACCATTCAATGTAGGATGACATTAGAGGTCATGCAGACCGAATTTTGGAAGATTAGGGACTTACCTCAGTGGGAGTTCCCTCTTTAGGTTTGGTTGGGGATTACTCCTAAGTAGGATGCCCATTTGGGTTAGTTTGGTGTTTACTCCAAAGGAGGATACCAATTGGGCTCAGGTTATTGTTGTATGTCCTTAGGACAGATCCTTAGGCTAGGTCCTTAGGCTAGGTCCTCTATGAAGGTCCTTAGGATAGGTCCTCCGCACAGGACCTTAGGTTAGGTCCTCCACCCAGGTTCTTAGGCCCGGTCCTCTGTAAAATTCCTTAGGTTAGGTCCTCCAAAAATATCTTTATTCTCGGTCCTCCATACAGGTCCTAAGGCCAAGTCCTCCGTGTAGGTCCTTAGGCCAGGTCCTCTGCATAGGTCCTTAGGCCAGGTCCTCCCTGAAGGTCCTTATCTTAGGTCCTCCACGAAGGTCCTTAGGCCAAGTCCTCTATACAGGTCTTTAGGATAGGTCCTCCGTGCATGTCTTTAGTCCAGGTCCTTGAAGCACTTCCATGGATTATGTGTCATTTTCTAGACCCTGATGGGACTATAATCCAACTTTTCCCCTTTATTTATCTCTTCACTCAGGCTTCGATGTGTTACAAGAGAGTTTCTGATGACCTCAGTGAATTTAGGGATACATAATGAGATCTCTGGGGATTCTTCTGAATTTTCAACCTATGAAATGGGGACCCAAGTGTCCTATTTATAAGAAAATAGGGAAACCCAAGGTGAAGTAGTTACTCCACGTGGGTCCTTTATGTAGATCCTCCACATAGGTCCTCCACATAGGTCCTTCGCGTATGTCCTTAGGCTAGGTCCTAAAGCCAATCCATTAGGTCTGGTCCTTAGTCCAGGTCCTTATGCCATCTCCTTAAGTCAAGTTCTTATGCCAGGTCCATAGCAATGTTCAGGCAAATCCCATTATAAAATATATTCATCTTCCAAGTGCCATACCTTTTGATCTGTAAGCCTATTCGGGCTCTGTGACCAGTCAAATCGAAGATCTTGAAGCAATATATACTTATTTAGATGGAAAATACATAATGTATTCTCATATAAAACTCAAAAATCTAAATTTAATGCATAAACACCTTTTTATCATCGATATTGGAAGTCCAATGCCTACTTCTGGAGATGGGGTCTTTACACTTATCCATCATTATAGAGAAGTCTCTCAGAAAAAAGATATCCAACCATGAATTTTGTGGAAAAGTGCATAAAACACATTATATGATTTCAACAGCTATATTGGGGTTGAAGTGGAAAAAACACTCAATCCAGAATTCATGCATAATATGACAGAGATGGTTTAGATAATTTTTGAGAGGATGAAGGTAGTGTAGGAGTAATATTTCTCCCCAATTAGTTGGGAATTTCATAGTGATGGCTCAAGATTGTCTCATGGAATACTAAATAACACTTCTCAAATAGATGATCCAGATACATTTTTTTGTTCATGTGTTTCAGCTCCTTCATTATCATCATGATGACTCTCACATCATCAATTAGGTTGAGATTAGTGATGATTTTGATCTGACCATTTAAGAGAAACCTGTTGAGATCTATGAATACTAGGAGAAGGTGTTTTATAAGAATGATATTCCATTGGTTCATGCCTATTGGTGCCACAGTACCATGGAATATTGTCCATGTGAACGTCATTCATATATTTATGCATAGTATATTGATCTCTTCGATGTTTATTTCTTATCTTGTAACATTATTCTCTTGTGTATGTTGATCCTTTTGATTTATGAGATGATTTCCCCTCTCTAATTATTGTGTACTTACTCTCTTTTGATAGGTTGTTCCCTAGGGAGTGTGTTTGGGATCTAGTTTTAGTTGTTTCATGGTCTTTTGCGTGGCCCTCTAATGAGTTGGTTGATCTCAATTGGTGGTGAGATCTTTGATAGATATCTCATGGGATGGCTACTCGAATGATCCTTTTTCATTTTCTTTTTGGTTTTGTTCATATTCTCAAGGATGAGAATTATTTGAGAGGTATATAATGTAAGGTTTTGGATTTGTGTGGAACAACCCTTTTCATTTTTCCAAGACTAGGGGATCTCGGAGGAGTCTTAAATAAATCCATAGGTGTTTGGATAAAAAAGATATAAATAGGGAGATTACACACCATGTAAACCTTAAATACCATGTAAGTGTGGTTAATGACTTGTTCTAGGATAGTTCAATACATCTAAAAATTCATGGTTAAATAATAAAAGGGTGATGAGTTTTTTTGTCAAAATAAAACACCAACATTTACACTATGTTTAAATGGTTTACACACCATGTAAATTCCAAGAGCAGTATGTTAATAAAAGGTGAAACAGCTCGAGGGTTTCTCAAGCCCTATGACTATCCACGCCTCTCTCCCAATTCCTGGTTTCCAATGGCTCCCTTCAAGATATTTTAGATATCCCTTCTATGGTAATTGATCATTGGGATTTCTTCTTCAATCCATTGTTATGTTTGGTGATCCAAGTTATTTTCTTCCCTTATTTTCTAGTAGATTCTCATGGTTTGATCTTTTTTCTTCCAATTTTTCATTTTCATGTGATGGTGTATGATCTCCCATGTTTCTAAAGGGGTTTTACATGGTTTTTTTGTATGATTGTGTCTCATCTTCCTCAGATGGTTGTGGTTCTTGCGGGAGAGGTGATTAGAGATCTAAGACATAATATGTTCTCATGTCAAGAACATTTATTGCTTTGGAGGTAGTTGATTAATTATTTATATTACTTTATTTAATAGAAATTGTAAAGTTCACATGATCTATCTCTTTGGTTGGAATGTAAATTGGCCAAATAATTATTAAACCAAATTAATGAAATAGGATAGCGATCTCATGTTGGGGATGTTGTTGGTTTATACCAAGATATAAATTTTCCTTTTAATTTTCTAAAAAGTGTGATATCTATGTTGTATGCCTTGTTAGCTTTTTTTCTGGGAATAGTAGCTTTAAATTGGTAAAGAATGTAATGTATGGATTAATTGATAATTAATTTTCTTAAGAATAATTAAATATTCATGTTTGTAATCAGGTGGTTATTGTCAATTAATGATTATAAATTTGATGGAGGGCACATGTGAAACTATAAATGTAATCTTACATTTCATTAGTGGAATTTATAAATAATTTATGGCATGATAATTCTTGTTAATAATGATAAGAGTCATATTAATTGAGAACAGTACTTCTCTATGTTTTTTGAAACTGGAAAAAATTCTAAGAGCAAGTTTTGCCTTCGATGGATTATTATAGCTTGATGACTTAGGTATCCCATATTTGGAAACTATTAATAATGAATCGGTTAATTCAATATGGAATATGAACAAATCTTTAGATAAAGATAATATTCTGGTGCCTTAGTTTCTTATTTTCTTGAGATGACAGAGTTCTTAGTCTTGAGGGACTAGTTGCTATGTTGTTTGCTGGTTTGATTCATGTTGATTGTTATGTGATCTTGATGTGAAACTTGTGATATGAGCCAAGTAAGGATGATTCTGGAGAAATTATGAGTGATATTGGGTGCAGATTCCTGGTCTCAATGTGATCCTGGTAGGGATGATCCTGAGATGGATGACATGGTGTGTGGCAAAGAGGTATGGATGATGTGGCAGCAGGTGAGGCCTCTAATTGAATGATGTGTCGGTATATGCATGTGTTTTTTGGGTATGGAACTCAAATTTATGGAATGGGTAAGATATATTATTACCCATTGATGAGATGATGGTAGATAAAATGCTAAATTCTGAATCTTTTTTGTGTAGGATGACCAAGTAACTTGTTTTATTTCCATTACTTTCCCAACAACTTGAGGTAGCTGGAGGCGATTGATTTCATGTCTCCTCTCGGTGGTAGCATAGTATGGTTTTCTTAGATTAATTGGATACAAAATGATTCTAAAAATGAACTGAATAAATGTTTTACCCAAATTTTTTATGGATGATAGAATGAAATTTTCAAAAAGATGTTAGTTTTGATAAACCATAGAAATTATTTGGATTATACCTAGAGAGAATAGAATTCATTCTGATGGAAAATAATGATATTTATGTAATGTTTTATGGGAAAAATTATAATGGTTAATTAATATTTAATAAACTAATTAATAGAAGGAAATGGTAAAAAAAGAAATATGTAATTATTGTGACACTTTTATATACATTTGTGATTGTAGGGTATCTAGTATTCGTAGTTGAAGCTGGGATACAAAGTGACATTAGCTGAAATTGAGTTTAAGACTATGTTATTCCAATAGTCTATTTTAGAGGTATTATATCATGTTTATTATGTGATTGCATACACTGCACTACCCTTTTCATTTAGGGAAACTAACACCCAATGGAATCTAGGACGGTACTTTCCCTACCATTCTTGTGGGATGATCGATGGATAACTATCCACTATAGCCTCGATATATTCTCTTGGTAGTTACATGTGCTGGTAAACATGTTGGTTAGGTCACCCATATATGATTGTAGAGGTTTGTGATTACATGTTGTTATTTAACACACATGTCTTCTCAAATATATTTTCCTAAGGAATACTTTAGAAATGATGTGTATAGGCAGTGATGGATTGAGGTACTTACTCAGTATATAAGATATAATGGCTTGATGTATAAGACCTTATATTTGAAATACATCATAATGGTTGTGGTGGATCATGGAAACTGTCATTTTACTAAAAGTTTTGTGAGATGGTATGGCGTGATTATGTGATACAGGAGGTTTATGTTGTGATTCCTTTACCATGTGTATTCAAGCTAGCTTACTTATGGAGATAGATGCTCAAGATGTACGGGATTGGGGAATAATGGTAAACTAGTACTGAATCAGTAGTGGGGTACCCTAGATATTATATTACTATATTATATTCTCCCTTGTATGTATTAATTGGTGAGACATAACCATAGTGATGTCAGGAACTTAGTATACCTATTTAGGTGACGAGTTTGTTTCACTATTGTTCACTATTTTTTCCCACGATTTCATTATCTTTTTCATGATAATATCCAGGGAAGATCTTATTAAGTATGCCGTTATGCACACCCTATGTGTGTATAAACTATTTTTAGGTAAGTTGGATCAGGTTGGTGATCGGGATGGATATTACCAGCATAGGGTATAGTAAGAGTTGTTTGGGATTCATGGTCGATGTCATATTTACCTTTTTGGTACTTTTATTTTTTCCTTTAATTTATTTTATTATTGTTTAAAATTACATTTTTTTACTAGGTTTTTCTTTTATATACATGTATGGGATGGTTTTGGTTGTGGTATATTTCTTATCTCTCTCTCCATCATGTATCTTTTAGAGTCTTATGCCTCCCATTTTTATGTTTACTGTAACTTCAATTCTAGTCACCAACCAATGACCTACTAGAAGTGGGACTTGGCTAGTCACCATCTCTCTCACCTCATTTAAGTATCTTTGTTGGGAGTGGGTTGTGACATATGGTTTTTTCATGTGTTTATATTTCTTGAAAATATTTCATATCATTGCGGTTGGATTATTCAACAAAAGTTCATTCCAATTTCTTAAAGTAATTCCTCAAATAATTGTCAAAAAAGTTAGTATTTTTTTATTTTAGGCTGATTTAATGATTATGACTAGTTTACATGTGGATAATAGTAATAAACGTATTAATAAACAAGATAAGGAATTTATTTGAAGTGGTATTTGAGGGAAATTAATGAAATATAGGTTGGTGGAAGATTTTATTGGATAGTGTTTTGTCAAAGTGATGTGGTATGTTAATGAAGGATAAAGTGAGTAAATCATATCCATTGGGATATGATTTTCTACCTATAAAAAAGACTTGGGGCATTTTTTTAGTGTTCTGTTGAAAAATAAATGGGGAATACTTGAATTTATAATGGGAGGCTCCTTAAAACTTTTACAGACACATTCATCATAGAATTTTATGGAGATAAGGGTATTTTTCATAATGGTAATTATCTATAATTTATCAAAGAGTTAAAGAATAGTATTAGGTTTGGAAAGAAATATCTCGACTCGACTTGGAATAATCTTGATACATCTATTTCTTTTTTCTTTATTCAGCATCCCTGACTCCTTTTTATCATGTAAAATTTTCTAAAAAAAATATTTGTGAAACATTTTTCAGGGGAATTATTTTTTTTGTTTTATCCTTACTTATGTGTGATATTTCATCATAAATTTTGTTTTTACTTATTTTTAATACCTCAAAATCTTATGGTGAGATTCATTTCAATGAAATTTATTTCAATTATTTTGTTGTTGGATGAATCTTGAATGTGAGGATCTGTAAAAAAAGTTGCATCATATGTTACTCTCTTGTAAAATGAGATTAACTAAATCAATTTTTGTGGATTCATAAAAAATAAAATTTTCATGAGGAAAAATATTTTAAACTAATCATTTGACATTCCACTAGAACTTTTTTCATAAATGTTTAAAGTTCTCATCAATCTTTTTTAATTTCATTATTAACACATTTAATTCAAGCATTCTTATTTAATTATTTTTTTTTCAAAAAATTAAGTGTTTAAAAAGTAAATAAATTATGTCTCCTAATTATCTTTTCGTTAACATAATACCTTTGACTTATCTCCCAATTCCCTTGGGTCCAACACTACTTTCCCTTGAGATAGTGTGTAGAATGATATATAAATAGTGATTTGATGGTCCTCACAACCTATAGATCGATAAATTTTTGGATAAATTTCCATGTAAGGTGTTTGATGAGTGTATTAAGTATTATAAAATAAAATAAAAAACCTAAAAATAAAATAAAAAATAGTAAAAAAATAAATAAAAAATTTAAAAAAATATTCGACATGTAAATTCATAGGAAATAATTTTTAAAAAAATTATTTCCAACTGATGAAATGTATTATGTTTTTTTACATATTAATATGATTTTCATCAATCAAAAAATGGTTCTAATAAAAGTTATTTTTATAAGGAGGTTTAATATTATTTAAGTGGATTAGTTTTAGTATTGTTGTGTTATAAATAAAAATTGACAATATTAACCTTATAACCAACATTCATAGAGATATTATTATTTTACTTTACAAAGAAAAATATTTAAAAAATTTAAATCATGGATGAAAAATTAAGGTATTTCAGACTCTCCATTAAACTTCCTTATACTCATCCTGATTCTCTTAATGTTGAAAACACAAACACAAAACTAATGGAGAAAATTGATGTTTGTGACTTTCAGATTATGGAGTGTTTTTAATGGAGGATGAGGAGGATGTGTTTGATCAATTTCCAAACACTCATTTCTTTATTGAATTTCACAATGGGGAATTTTACATTGTTTTTGAAATTGATAATAATTTGTAAATGGAATCTATTTTAATTTTTAATTTAAAAAATGCATCTGATACTCTTGAGATACCAATTTTTCAACATTTTTTCTAACATTTTTTCCATTTAACCCCTATTTTTTAAAATTTTGAGGTTGGTTTTTAGAGTTAGATATATTTTAGAATAATTAATTACCTCTTGGATCAAGAATTTTCTATTTTACCTTAATTGAAATTCAAAAAGTGTCAAATTTGAATTAATTTCAGATGTTAAAATCACTACAACCAAGTGTAATTAAAATGATTTTATTTATGTTGAAGAGATTAAGAGTTTATTTGAAGATATTAATGGAGTTTCTTATTTTACACAAGTGTCTAAAAGCCATGAAATTACTAAGAAAGTGGGAAGGGGTTGATGATTTTTTTTATCCACTTGAAGACTCCATTGAGTGGCCCGTTGATGGTGATGGGGTTTTTTTAGGGGATTTTTCATATTTCAGGAGACTATAAATAAACTTTTGAATAATAAGTGGAAATAAAAACTATTTTTCATCTAAAAATTAATGGAGAAAACAAATTTTTTTATACATGGATGGGAAACGACATCCTCATAGTGAATATAATTACTATCTATGAGATCTCAACTGATGACTATAAAGCTAGAATTACATGGTATAAAAAATGATTTAATAAAAATATTAATTTGATTTTTTATCTTATTTTTAATAATAAATGTTCTTCATAATCCTTTTTAGTTTACTCTCATATGAATCCATTCCCATGTTTTCCTTAAAATTATGGTATGTAAGTGTTTTTCATATGCTTAGAATTTTCAATATTGTACCCTCTCAATATTCTCCTGGTTTCCAATTTTTAAAATTTTAATGTGTTGATTGCTTATTTCTTATGTTTAACGACTCATGGTAATTTCCTGGAGAGACTAAGTGTCATTTCAAATTATTATGTAACATTGACTTTTGTTCTGAAATGTGAGAAAACAAAGCAATAATTTTAAGAGTAGATACATTCTTAATATTTTATATTAATATAATAGTTTTGGAAATTATTATGCACTTATTTTAAATTTATATACTAAATTATGATCTTTCCTGAAAACTAGGTCTGGGAAGATTTATATTTTGTTAAAAATTTATCTTGTGAGTCTCCTAAAACATTTGGGGTTCCATGCTTACTTGAATCCTTTTTGTCGAAAATCATTTTAAAAACAAATAGAAACCATGTGTTACACAATTTAAAATACCTTTGGACTCAAAAATTTGTTTCAAGTGAAATCGTGTATTAACAAGATAAATTTTCTTATTTTATTTGAAAATAATTTATTCATCTACAATTCAAAGCATTTACATTTTAAAATAAATTTTAGGAATGGTGATGGAACTTATAGAGAATGATGTTGGAATTTAATTATGAACCTTGGAGATGTAATTGTACTAATTAATTTAATATCTATTTTGAAATAAAATGTACAATTGTTTCCATTAAAAATGAGTTTCAAAAATTAATAATTTATTTTATTTTTATTGTGGGGTCTTTTTAAATAAGATAAACTATACTATAGTGTTACCCAACAAAAAACACCTTAATATTTTTCAAAATATTAATTTTTTAAGAATTATTTAGTAATTTTTTATTGGTGATAATGTTTCGTAATTTCAATTACCTTTTTAATATTTTATACATTATAACCCAATGGATTCAATTGGGTTTATCAAATTTTTCCCTCTTAAAATAATTTAATCTTGGTCATATTTTAAGAAAATTTTATACAACTATCATTAAATTAAAACATTTTGATTGAATCAACATTATAATATATTAATTTACTTGGGATATGAAATGAAAATACAAATACAGGTTGAGTTTATTTAATTCATTATTTAATTCTTTTATTCTTAATAAAAACAAATATTATGAGTTATTTATACTTCCTTGTAAATATTTAAATCACTCATTCATATAGTTGTATATAATTATTTGTGTGCTACAATATGTTTTTATTTCCAAGTGGATGAAATGATAATTTTTTATGTTCATATAAAGGCATATTAATGATTGTTTATTTCAATTCAAAGAAAATCAAAAATAACTATTTTCCTAAAATAGTAATTTAAACATGCATTGGAACAACATCAATTTAAGAGAGAATTCACACATTTTACTAAATATGGTCAATGAGGGGAATATTTTATCTTAATAAATTATTTATCTCATTTTAGTCATTCAGATTTTAGATTTATTTTATAACATTGTATTTTTCTAATTGATTACAAGATGACATGAAATGAAAAATTATTGATAAATTTGATGTGAATTTAATTTTATAAATTATTCAATACATTTTGATTATTTAAATTTATATTTAGTGTTAAAATATGTACTTATGTGGTTAATTTTAGTGTATATAATTATTATTTCTTTATTATAAAATAATTTATATTTTGTGTTAAAATGTACAACTAAATGTGTCGATAATGAAAGTGTGTCACAGTTTTTATTTTTACTTGTTTAATTATATTCATTATTTAAATGATATTAATTTTACGTTTTATAATTTTCTATTTTCTATTATTGGTTTTTATTATTTACTTTCACTGTTTCTTATTAAAACATAAATTAATATTTTTAGATTTAATTTTTATTTATATTTTGAATTTATTTGGTATTTTAATTTTTTATTTATATTGTTGACATATTTTTGTTTATATTCATTCAATGATTTATTTTTTAAATTCCTAATTTTTTTATATTTTATTTTGGAAGAAAATCGACAAAAACAAAATTTTATCAGCTCTTCTACATAGTACATTTGTGTTTGCATAAGAAGTTTTTGATGTATTGAAAGATAAGTTAATTTTCTCAAATAGAATCTTAATTATTTATAATTAGGTAAAAAATATCTTCCACATTAATGAATTGAGATGTTTTGAGAAATATTTATTTCAAATGGACATGTGTGAAAAAATAAAATTGTAACAGATAATTTATATTACATAATTTACAAACATAATATGCCATAAAATATTGGGAGGATAACTAAACATGGAAATTTTATAATATACATACACTACATGAATAAGGGGGTGAATAGGTTTAAAGAAATACACTTATCAACAAATGTTGCATGATACTGAATCAATGGTGGAAGTTCTTTTGATGTTGATGACAAACAAATCTATGATAAATTTCATAGAGATATACCCAAAGTGTGTTAATGAATCAAATTTGAAAAATCTACTTGAACCTAAGCATGATCAATGCTTGAGTTTTCATTTGAAGATGGGATTAACATCAGAAATCAAATCTTTCATCTGCAACATAGGTTGACAGATTCTGTATGTCTCCAAATTTTGGTAATTAGTGAAGGGTGTTCATGAGGTGGTTGATGTGAACCAACAGTTTTCTAAATGAAAGAAGGATCTTAGGTTTTCAATGATCATAAGGTGGAAGAATAAAATCACCATGGATGATCAAAGGGCACCTCGTATTGAATTGAAATTTAATTCACATCAATAAGGATGAAAATATGTGTTGAGCCAACCGAACTATGTAAATATGTTTACTGAAGAGGAAAAAATCAAGATCTGCATACAATGATGATTCATCGCAGATCATGAGTTTGAAGTTTTAAGGTCAAATTTATTTCATAAATGATAATAAATTTTAGACTATGATTCCATTTAGATCAGAAGAATGAGGAAAAACACCTGAGTTAAAGTCTGGTACATAGGATGTTTACGCCACTATCAAAGCTCATGAAGATCCTAATTATGTTTACTGGTTCAATCTATTTATGCATGCATTGATCTAGTTAAAAATGGTTAAAATTATTCTATAAAAATAAATTGATCTTCATCTATTACGTTTGAATCCAAAAAATACTCATTTGAAGTGAGATCTATTTGATTTGAAGCATTATAATCTGAATAACACTGAGTTTGACCCGTTCATCAAGACTATAGATATTTTTTTAATGAGATTAATACATAAAATGAGGGAAATATAGGGGTTGTTTGGATATATAATTTTTTTATATATATTTGTATTCAACTATTTCATATCATTGTGGTTAGAGTATTCAACCCAAGTTCATGATAGGTTCATGAATTAATTCTTCAATTAAATTTTCATTAATTTATGTATTTGTTTTATGCTAGGATAATTTTATGATGGTGGTTTGTTGAAATATGGATTTTGGGAATAAATGAACTTAAAAATAGAGCTGAGGAATTTATTTGAGAAGAAACATGGGAGAAATTAATCGCCTACATGTTCATGGAAGATATTACTTGTTGATGCTTTTTTTTAATGTAACTTGGGTTTTGACTGATGGATAAAGGGAGAGAAGCCTATAAATTACGATAGACTTGTCAACATAGAAAAAAGAGGTGGTGTATTATGTCATATGCATTTGAAAAAAGGGGATGTCTATAATATATAAGAGGGGAGTTATTGAAACATTGACTGATGAAATCATTAAAGAATCTTGAGGATAGTAAGAGATTTTTTATTGTGAGTGTGATTGGGACATTATCAAATAGAGACAATTTAATTTGAAGTAATGGAAGAATTTTTTTTGACATAATAGAGAATAATATTGATCTCTCTCATTCCTTCTTCTTTTTATTCTGCATCCTATTTCATTTTTCAAATGATAGTTTCTCGAATTTAAAATGATTAGACAATCATTTTCTAGGATAATTAATTTTTTTATTTCTTTTTACTAACTCATTATATTTCTTCACTAAAATTTTTTTCACTTCTAGTGATTCATTTTCAAAAAATTATAACCTTTTAGTCAGATCAATTCTGATGAAACATATTTCAAATATTTTTTGGTTGTAAGAATATTGAATGTGGGGAAATAAAAATCCATCCCTCTATAAGTTACTTTCTTAGTGAAAGATATTGACCTAATATGTTTTTTCAATGAATTTCCAATAAACATTGTTATCCCAATTAAGTTAAATTCCCAAATATGGGGTGAATTAGGGAATGGTAGATTAAAAATATTACCCACTTGAATCTTGTTTCGTTGTTAGAAAAAACACTCTTCTCTCAATTTCCCTTTGAAATGTGTGAAAAAAATTGAAATCATAACTAAGACGCAATAATTTTACTTGGCTTACCCTCACAGGGATACAACCAAGGAGCATACAACTGCAATGTGACGATTGTACATAATCAACATAGGCTCACTACCAAGAATAGTGGTTCAGGATAGATATCATCTATACCTTGGCTCACTTCCTTTAAAAGATTTAGGGTTTTCTCCCTACATTCCCAAGGACCACACCCTATGTCCCTTTCTCTGGATCACTACTGGTGGAAAGGATAATTGTCTTCCTATTCCTTATCTCACTGATCAGGTAATGAAATCAACAAATTTTTATGGACTTATAAGTCCCTTCATTATATATAATGAATACGTCCTCATTTATTGATAGATGCGCTCTCAATGTTCCACTTTACCACAAATTTTCTAGGTAATTCCCTCTAAACTAGTTTCACGATGCTCAAAACCTTCGCAAATCTCCTCTTTCACAAATCTCAAATATCATTCATGAATCTCATTCCTTTCACAATGCTCACATATCCTTTACAAAGCACACCTCTTTAACGAATCACAACTGGCCTTCACAAATATTCTTTCTTTTGCGAAGATTACTTAGTTGTCATAAATTTCCTTAAATTCATGATGCTTAGAACGTTATGTTGGATTTTATAGCCTTGATGAAATTCTTCACATGATACTCCTTCACAAACCACCTTCTCCATTATGGAGCCTTAATATTTTTGTTAAGTCTCAGTTCTTTTCTAAAGGGGTAGAGGCTTATTTATTGGAATTTCCACTGATTCTAGAACCTTTTAGCCACTTCATCACTATTTCTCAATACTAATCATTTCTGCTATGATGTTCCCATTTTCGTGATGCTCTAAGATAATTCTCCATTCATCATTCCCATCACTGTCATGGAGATCACCCTCAAACTCTTTTCATCACCGTAATGATCCACTCATGATACTCCTCACCTACATCGTTTGTGATGCTCGTTGTACTCGTGGAGCTCACCATCAGAATCATTGTGCCTTCATGAATCACAGATGTGAATACAATATTTGAAAAAAATCATGCCTTTTGAATATTTTCATAAGGCCTTCAAGGATATACATCGTTATCAATGCTATCCAACTCCAAATTTTGCTCTCCAGAAATTTGGCACACTGGGAAACAACATCACCTTATGTATACAATTTTCTATATATTTTTTTGGGAATCCGTTCCTTTATCATTGATCTTAGTAAACATACAGTTTCTAAAATATCTATAGACTCCATAATGTATCTTCGAAACATTCTTTGTCAACAAACTCAATCAACCCCAAAATACTACAATGTTACCTAGAGGGATTTTTTTCCAACAATATCCCCCATTGGGTTTTTTGAAAGCTCTTCACATTTTTACACCTCATTGAAGATTCTCCCATATTCTTACAAAAGTTTATTCTTATGACTCATATAGAAATAAATGATTTACTCAACACACACTCTAATCCCACATGATCCATGATCGGGATAAGAAACATGAGTATTATTCAAAGTTCATCAATGAAACACATCATTCTTAAACCACCAAAAATACTTAGATAATTTCATCATAAACCTCATCTATCATGATATATAATCCTTGATCGATCAACATTAGCATCATTATATTTAATACTCACAATATCTCACTACTCCACCTATCAGCTTCTCCCCTTATATTCATCAAGTCAATTTATGCATTTTGATAGCCACAATTTATCCCCCTTTGTAAATGAACCTGAAGGTCACTCTATTGTGTCTTTAATAAGGTAATGAACATATATTAGCATATTCAGGAAAAAAAATCATACCTCAGGGATAAGGGAACCCACATCAAGACTTTTTTCAAGTGTGGGGAGTCACTTAAACTTCAAAATCCAATCGATGTTGTTCAAACACTTCTTTTCATATAGCCTTTATCAAAATTTATCAAATATGTTGTTCTGTCGGCACATACTCCAAATTCAAAATCCCTTTATCCACTTTCTACTTGATAAAATGATACTTTATTTCAATGTTCAATATCCTTCAGCGATAGACTAGATTTTTCTATGATTTATAGAACATGAATTTTCACAATGTATTCCAATCGGAGACTTCACTTCAAATCTCATATCATCAAGTTTTTTCTTCATCAATAATAATTTTTCGGATTCTTAAGTACCTATAATATATTAATCTTATACGGTGATCAATCACACAATGATTTTTTTCATCCTTTTTACTAGATTATCTTTTGGCTCTTAGTTTTTCTCTTGAGTTCGGGGTTGTTCCAGAATATAAATTTAATGTTTTGGAGATTATTTGTTCTTTTGTTTAGACCAATTCTTAGTTAGAGTGAAAGGTATGAGGAGGATGTGTCTTGGAAAATTAGTCTGTAATACTCCTTTTGGAACATCTTTATGGGTTATGTTTGTTTTATGGTTTATCCCTTAGAGTTTGATGAGTTTTGGGGGTGAAAAGGGTGATTTTTAGGACTTTTTTCAGGTCCCATAGTTTGGGTGCATGGATTGTTTAACCATTTAGTAAGTGTGAAGGAGGTCACATGGTTTTTTCCCAGTTTAACAAACCATGAAACCAAAGTATGCATCTCATCCATCACTATATAGTGTAAAATCACACGATTTGTTAAACAATGCAAGCTAACCATGTGACCCACCTGTGAAAGGGTATTTTGGATTTTATTTTTCTTTTTAATTTTGGTGTCTTCCCTTAGCCTCCCACTTTCGAACCCTTCGACCCAAACACCTCCCATGGTTGTTTTTAGAACCTCATAGACCTTACAAGTTTTATTCAACATTATTTCATAGTAATTCTTCATCCTGATCCAAAGGTTTGGACATCCTTCTTCTTCTCCTTTTCTTTATTTCCATTTTTTCTTATCCTTTATCCCTACTGGACTTATTGGATGATTTATATGCTTAGGATTTCTCAGTTTTTGGGTTTTTTCCATATTAGGTATCCTTGAGTTTGGAACTAGCCTCTCTTGGGTGTGAGGGAGGTAAGAATGAGATTTCGCACTGGATTCTAGATGTTCATTGTTACATGAGGTAGGATAACTTTTCACCTTCCCTATAAATTTTATATTTCATTGATTTCTTGGTTTTTTCACCTCTCTTAATTATAAAACATTATTTTTCATGCTAATAATGATTTTTCCATGTGAAATAAAATGTTTTTCTTGATCTCCATACTTGTGTGATATGGATTTGGTGGGTTTTGAACACCACGTGTTTGTTAAATTGCCCGGTTGGATTTTTCAAGTGGTTTGTGATTTTTAAAAGAAACGGTTTCTTGTGCTAAATGTATTTGTGATTTAAAATGGTTGTTTGTGTTTCTCAAAAGTATTTATAAATTTATTTGGTATGAATGTGGATTTTGTTATATTTTTTCAAAAGAAATGTTTTCTATGTGAAACCATTGTAAGTCCCATTTAGGATCACTTATTAAATAGTTATTTTTGGAAAACCCTCCTAGTGGATTATCACTTTCTTTGTTGGTTGATTATGAAATGAGAGTGTCCTCGGTATAGGTCATCCCTTGTGTAATAATTATTTTATTTTTGAAAGGGGCCACCCATGGGGTGGATAGGGTGGTGTCAGTTTGTGTGATAAGTATGATGGAATGTGTGTATATGGTTTTTTTATTCACATGATGTGGAACACCATTTTACAAACATTATATGTGAACCAAGAATAGAAATGAGGAATTTTGAGAAGGATTTCAACACTGGTAGTTTACACACTTACCAGTGTCCCATAATAGGTAG
This sequence comes from Viscum album, assembly GCA_963277665.1. Lineage (NCBI taxonomy): Eukaryota > Viridiplantae > Streptophyta > Magnoliopsida > Santalales > Viscaceae > Viscum > Viscum album. The sequence continues at coordinate 2,061,448,809 of OY728132.1, forward strand.
ATATTTGGTTTTATTACTGTGGGATTGGCTCCCTTGATCGATCCTAAGTTAGGGTGGCAAGGCATTTGGAAATTTTGATTTCATCATGTGTGTAATGCTACAGGGGATGGTTTCACGTGAATTAGTATATTCTGGTTCTCCTCTAAGTTATGAGGTTTTCTCGTGTTCCTCCATTACTAGTACATTTAGTACCATTTCTATTGCTTTGTGTAATTCTATTCCTTATACTTGATTATGGTTTTTTCATGGAAATTGAGAATGTGTGGTTCTCCCAAGAAGAATGTTTTTAAGTAACAAGTATTTCTACCCATTTTCACTGATATGAATAATGATCACTTCTCACTTGGTCCCCTTTTCACTTATTCCCTTGATCATTATTTTAAAATATAAGAGCAATGGATTTTGATGTGCTTTATTTCATTTAAAATTTACATTGTAGAAAAACCAATATTAATAAAAAAAATAAAACCTATTAACTAATGTTTCTTTATTTAAAGGATGTACATTGAGAATAGAATTATTCAGTCCTAACTACTGAGTTTAATACTAATGCCTATAGTGTTTTCCTATTTTTAGTTTCTATCATAGGTTTTGGATTTGGTTCGATTGCCTTGGGTGATGGTTGGGTGTGGATTGGAGAGTGGGCTTTGGGATCACATGGAGATGTCTTGGTGTAAGGCTCTGTTTGATTATTCTGGTGTAATTTTTTATTTACTTTGTTGTACCTTTATTTTTAATGTAAATGAGGTAATGTTTGAAAACCATATTTAGTTTAGTTTTCCTGGTTAATTATTTATCTTATTTTATATATATTATTGGAAGAAACCATTCCTTTTGTCTTTAGTGATTACTTTTGTTCTTTTTTCAACCCCTGGAAGATCAGTAATGCCTCTCTTGTCTTTCCATGGGTTGGCTCAGGTGACTGGTTCAGGGTCGACCTGGGCTGGTTCATGAAAAAATGGTATCAGAGGAGCCCAGAAATTTTGGGGACCTCTATTTTTAGAGTTCCCATCATTATTTGGTGATTTGATGGTATAAAAAGTATGATTTTTGGGATTGAGGTATAGTAATGGAAATTATGTCATTAACCCTTTCTCGTTATGATCCTTATGTTACCATTGTATGTCTGATTTTGTTGGTATCCTCTTGTTCTTGTGGGTTATTTTGTGTCGGTAAATGACAAGGGAGTTTGAAAGTGGCCTCTATGAGCTCTCAATACCTGTAAATCCATGTGGTGCTATGGACATTACCCTAGAATTCTTTTTGTGATGATGGCATGATTAGAATGTGGTCTCCAACCATATGACAAAGTCACCCATCGACAATAGTTTCCCTTTTTGAATCATTTGGATCTTCTCTGATTCAAAAAAACTTATTGAAAATTCTTGTTTTGGAATTGTGAAAGGATGAATTTAATATAGTAATGGATTTATTTTGGAAAGTGTAAAATGTATTTTCATAACTTACTTTATGGATGTATTTAAAAAGATTGTTTTTGGGAAAGGTTTTGTGGTGAAACTGAAATTCTTTAATGGGATTTGTTTTTTTATAATTGAAAACTAGAGTTTTTTAAAAACATTAGTTTGGAAAATTTAAAAACAAATTGAGAAGAATTTTGGAATTCCTTCTAGATTTGAAGAAATGAGTTTTTACTTAAATGATTCTTGATGAAATGATATTTAGGGAAGTTTTGGTAATGTTTTTAATGAGATGGATTGTTTTTATTGTGATTTTTTATTTTCTTATCAGTTTCTATTTTTGAGATTTTTGTGATTCATATTTAAATTTTGTGTTTTGTTTGTGTTTTCCCTTGGCTCACGGTCAGTTCACCGTTTGGGAAAACCATGTGTCTTTCTCCAAGTAATTGTAAGAGCATTGTTATGATTCTTATTGAGGGTGAATAGAAAATGTATAGTAATTCAAATTGTGTCTAAAGTATGCAAGAAACCACTGCCTTGAGGTAGAACCATATCTCAAAGATGGCATATGGTTTTTGAAATTGTGTGGCCAAACAGTTTATGTTTTCAGGATGTCTCGTAAGGGATAAACGGTTGGCATACAGTTTGGTAAACGTTTTGTCCTAATCGTGCACAGTACCCATGACTTAAAAATGGGAAAACTTTGGGATTATGAAAAAAAATCGAAAGTGTATTTTTTTGGAATTTTTTTAAAATAAAAAGGAGTGGGTCTCCCAAAAAATATTTTTGACTAAATTGAATTTTATGAATTAAAAAAAATGTTTTGATTGAGATGAAAAATATTTTCATATGGGAATTAATGGGTTTTTTTGAGTATGATGAAATGGTTCATAATGTGAAATTTAAAATGGTTTATGACTTGGTAGTTAATATATTTTTGGGAATTTTTAAAAATATAGAGATATGATGTGGGTTGAAATTGTGAAGACATGGGTGGAATGTTTTATTTTGGAAAGAAGAAATGTTTTTTTCAACCATTGGTACTTCCTTGAATACTCACATGGATAGATATGTATGTAAATTGGATGGATGATGTTATGAGAGGATGAGTGCCAGTGATCCATGGTTAATGGATGATCAGGGTGACATGGGAATGTTCATGTGAGTGAGACTCTAAAGAATAAAATTGGTGATTTTGAAAATCCACCAAGTTTCTTTTGTTTTTTCAAAATTGTTCTTCATATGAAAATTATGTTGTTTTTGTAATCCAATAGTTGTGTTGTTTATTTTTATATTCTTTGTATGTGTTGATTATTTTTGGTGTTTCCTCAGGATTTGAAGGTGATATTTATGTTCAGTTTTGGGATTGTAATTTTGTTTGTAGTTTGGTCTTGATGTAGTGTTTAATGGTTATATAGAATGGTTTTAGGAATCTTTATGCTAGTTTCATTATTTTATAGTGTTTTTTATGTGTGTTTTGGTTCATTATATGGTTTTGATAGAGATCTTGTTTTTCTCTTTACCCTGTGTTCTCTTATATGTGGTTTCCAATTAGAAATATTTTAATATGGTCAACCTAAGGATTCCATTATTGAGTTTCAAAAGTTAAATCGACCACTTAAAAGGATAACCTAGTTCATTCGTTGTAGTAGAGAGATGTTTGGGATTGATTTAAAGTGGCTTCCTATTATAGTGTTTCTATTGGTTATAGAAGTTTTCCCCAATGGTGTTTTGTGTGTTTTGCTAGGTTCCTTGTTTGGTGTGAGACATAATGATGTGTTCATATTCCAAGTGCCTTTTTGGGTGAAGGGTTTTGTTTGAGGAAGTGAGTTTCTTGGTTTGTCTTGATATTCTATTTTTTTATAGTAGTGTCGTCTGTCCTCTTGTAGCACTAAAAGAAAGAGTCCTGATTTGGGATTAACAACTTCTAACTATGAGGAAGTACATTCTTCATCCATGAGAGCTCTATCAATAGTTCTTGGAGTGAATTTGGCATGTAGTCAGGAATCCTGGTGGAGGGGGAAGTATGGATTAATGTGTACCTCCACCGTTATGGTGAAGTTGTTTCTGTATTACTTTGTGGGTTCATTATCACTAAGAAAATTCTCTAAACACAAATAGAGTGGTGGACTTACACATCATGAAATTCATCTATGAATGCAATCTTGAGTGCATGTCTCTGATCTTTTTTCTTTAGTGGACCGACCTTGTAGATCCGAAGAGGTCTTGGGTGGGTAGTAGTCTGTTGGGGTTTTAGTGGTCCAATCATTGGGCTTCTTCCCTTCCCTCCCCGAGTGGTGGTGGGTTTTGGTATGTGTAAAAAAAATTGGCTCTATTCATGTCCCCACTATTTAATAATGGGGATTTGAATGATTTTTCATGTTCTTCTTAGCCTGGGATAATAGGCCGTTGTGAGGGGGTATAGGTTGGCCTATGGGAAAATGCCTGATTTTGATTTAAGTATATTTTTTTTGGTAATTATCATTTGGTTCTTAATAGTGGGGAGACCCACCATAGGTATCATTCAGTTTTCTCTTAAGGTGTTATTCGATTATAATTGAATTTTAATGGTGGGGAGTATGTTCAGGCCTCCCATCGGCGAGGGATCTTATTCTGGTTTTGTTTCAGTTTGTTCTAGTTGAAGTCAATTATTTTATAGCTCCTGATTTTTTAGTTTTTTCCTCAATTTGGGTAAAGGTTTATATTTTTGCAGTGTGCCCAATGGTTCTATTCAAATTATAGTTTTGAAGGTTGTGGATCTAATTTCCCATTGATTCTCAAGTAGTGTTTCCATTTCTTGGTATATTTTAGAAAATAGTCATAAGTTATGTTCGGCTATGTGTGATGTTTTTATATAGAGGGGTTGGATCTTATGGTTTTGGGAATCCTCATATGTTGATCGATCAACAGGAAAATGTTGCTGGTTTCTGAGGATGGAAAACATTAACTGTGGGGAGAATTGACACACCTAGATTTTTTTTCCTTTTTATCAGCTTATCTTTTGGATCTTATTTTTTATTCCGAGTTCTCAGAGTTCCAGATTTAGATTTTATGTTTTGGAGGTTTTGTGTGATTCTTTTTAGACCTATTCATAGTTAGAGTGAAACTTATATGGGGGATGTGGCTTCAAAAATGAGTTTGTAACACTCCTTATGGCATCTAATTATGGGGTATGTTTGTTGGATGGTTTATCCTCTTGAGTTAGATGAGTTTTTGGGTGAAAAGGGTGATTTTTTGGAACTTTTTTTAGGTTTCACAGTTTGGGTGCATGGTTTTTTAAATAATTAAGTAAGTGTGTAGGGGGTCGCACGGTTTGCACATGGTTTAAAAATCCATGCAATCAAAGTGTGAAAACCATCCTGTACTAGATTTTAGGAAATTTCATAGGTTTTGAATGATTTTTCTAAATGAGTGAGTTAACCTTGTGACCCATATGTTAAAGGGTATTTTGGGATTTTTTTTCACTTTATTTTTAGTTGGTGTTTCTTCCCTTAGCCTCCCTCACTCGAACCCTTTGACCAAGATGCCTCCCATGGTGGTTTTTAGAACATATAAGCCCTTCTAAGTCTGATTTAAGGTGATTTCTTGGTAATTATTCAAATAGATCGAAAGGTTAGTCCTTCCTTCTTCCTCTCTATTGTGTTCTTTTCATTTTTTTATTCTCCTCTAACCCTAGTTTCCATGTTGGATGATTTACATGCCTAAGGTTTCTTGGTTTTTTGGGTGGGTTTTATTTGTTAGGGATTCTTTAAGATGAAATTATCCTCCCTTGGGTGCGAGTGAGGTTTGAATGAGGTTTCACGCCAGATTATAGATTTTATTCATCATATAGGGTAAGATACCTTTGCAATTCTTTGTTAAAGTTTAGATTTCATTGATTTCATGAATTTAACACCTCCCATAATTATTAAATATTAATTTTTCATGCTTAGAATGATTTTTCCATGTGAAATAAAATGATTTTCTTGACTTATTGCAATGTGTGATATGGATTTTGTTGGTTTTTCACACCACATGTTTGTTAAATTTTTTGATTGGATTTTTATTTTTTTTATTATTAAAAGAATTTGTTGGTTGTACTAAATGTATTTGTCATAGAAAAATGGTTATTGGTGTTTATCAAAAGGATTTATAAATTAATTTTTCATAAAAGTGTCTTGTGTGTAGTTTTCCAAGAAAGGATTGCTATGTGAAATAATTTTATGTCCGATTTGGCATATCATATTAAATGGTTTTCTTTGGAAAACCCTCGTAGGGGTGAGTCACATTCCTTGTTGGTTGACTATGATATGGGAGTGTCCCCGATATCAGACCTCCCTTGTGTAATAATTTATTTAAGGTAATAGACCACCCATGGGATGGTCGGGGTGGTGTCGGTTTCTGTGATAATTATGATGGAAAGTGTGTGTATGTAGTTTGATTCTTGATTTTATGTGGAAACCCCCTTTAAAAATATAATAAGAGAACATATGATAGAAATTAGTAATTCTGAGAATGATTCCTACATTGTTAGTTCACGCACTAACCAGAGTCCCATAGTAGGTCGATATTTGTGTTTATTACTATGGGATTGGGCCCCTTGATCTATCCAGAGTTAGGGTGGTTGGGAATTTGGGCATTTTGATTTCATCGTGTGTATAATGCTACTAGGGATGGGGTCATATGTATCAGAATGTTTTGGTTCTCCACTGAGTTCCCAAGTTTTCCTATGTTCCTCTCTTACAAGTACCATTAGTACCATTTCCCTTTTTTGTATAATTGTATTCCTTGTTATTGGTTTTTGTGTTTTCTTATAAATTGTGAATGTGTGGTTCTTTAAAAATGGTTTCAAGAAGAATTTTTTTAAAGAAAAAATATTTCTCCCCTTTTTCAATAATAATAAAAATGACAACTTCTTACTTCATCCCTTTTCTATTATTCCATTAAGCCTTGTTTTGAAATTTGGGAGAAATGGATTTTGATGTGATTTATTTTCTTTGAAATTTAAATTGTGGAAAACCCTATATTTATAAATAGTATTTAAAAACAATGAATAAATGTTTCTTTACTTGAATGATGTTCATTTGGAATAGATTTATTAAGGCCTACCTAATGAGTTTTAATACTCATGCTTATAGTGTTTTCTTGTTTTTATTTTCTACTGCAGGTTCTGGATTTTATTTTATAGCCTTGGGTGTGGATTGGATAGTGACCCTCAGGGTTACATGGAGATTTCTTGGTGTGAGGCTCATTTTTTCATTCAGGCATAATTTATTATTTATTTTTGTGTACCTTCATTTGTAATGTAAATAATGTAAATATTGGAAAAAAATAGTTTGGTTTCCCCAGTTATTTATTAAGATATTTTTATTTATCATATTGGGAGAAACAATTCCCATTGTCTCTATTGATACCCTTGGTGCATGACACCAGCCTGGGAGGATCGGGAACGCCTCCTAGGCCATTCCAAAGATTTTCTTGGGTGACTACTTCGGGGTCGACCAGGGCTGGTTTGCGACCTTCTCAATGAAATTCAATCATGTTTATTTCTTAGCTAGTTAATCCAAAATACATCAAGATAGAAAGAATAAGACCCCAACCTTAAAAATTACATAATCTTGAGTTAAGTCAAGAATTCACATTGAGGATCTTTTCAGGTTTAGAGACTTATAGAATTAATCCATAACTATTACATAACAAAAACATAGAAATACAAAGCAGACACTTCCAATAGTATCTTTTTATTCCATAAGAGTAAAACTTTTAAAAATTAACTTGGTTTCTTTTAATGATTAATCATCATAAATTTTCTTTTATTCCATCCTTGAGTTTATTCTCCCTTAAATCTTGTAAAAACATTTAAAAATTGGGATGAGAAAAAAATCTTAGTAAGGGACATAAAAATAATGAAAACCCCTTAGTCTAGTTAAAACCTGATAACCCATTAAATGCACATTGAGTAGATGAAACAAAATATTTTCAAATGAATAAAAAACATACTTTTTATGAGAAACACTAAAACCAATATAAATCAATTAAAACCCCATTAGGTGACTTAGAGAATCATATAAATAAAACCCTTTCAAACATCTTCTATTTAGAACATCCATATTGTGGACTTCCAAATTGGAGATCTATAATGGATATCACCCTTCGTATATGAAATCAATCTCACCCATGAGCTATAATGAGGCTCAACCCTTCGTATAAGCTATGATGGTCTAACCCTAGAGCTATAATGGGGATTAACCATTCGTATAATCCATATCGGGCTCACCCATGAGCTATAATGGGACTAAACCCTTATTATAAACTATATCGAGCTCACTCGTCTTAATAATGCTCATGTACAATTTCATGAATAAAACACATTCATGACAAAACCCCTTTTTGAAAGCTTCTTATAATCCAATATGAAAATCATTTCTATATAAAAAATACCATTTTCATTTAAGAACCCATTTTCAATACCAAAATACCCAAATAAATTAATAATGGAATTATTTTTAATTTAAAATGCATTAAGGCTTATAGAGAAATCCAAATATCAAATAACAGTTACAGCGGCAGAGAAGTCATTGACACCATATATGTTAAAAACATTCTTTTTTGTGTCATTTAGTGAAACTGCTCATAGAAAAATATTACCTTTGAAATAAATTAAAATTCAATGTAATTTATTATTCAACATACTTGAAGAGGTTGTATATAAATGAAAAATATGCCTCAAAGAAAGGAGATTGAGATGAAGTCCCTTACCTTGGTCAAACTTATCTTATTCGTTATTTAATTTCCTAAATAATAAAAAAGGTTAATTTATACTTGATTTAGAACCTTTTTAAAGTTTATTATTCATTTAATATCACTTACAACCATGTTATATAAATTAGTTAATTATTTGAGTTCATATGAGATGTTTTTTCGATGTTCGATATTTGAGTCAAAAATGAACTTGTTTTGGTGAAAATTATCCATGTGGTCAGAATTCCACCATCTCCAGAATATTATTCATGATTTAAATATCTTATATATTCATTATATATATATATAGAATATTCCATAACATTTTTTGATAATAAATTAAATGCACCGTTCAAGGAGACGGTAGACTTTACGTACGCATGAACCCTGCTTTGATTTCATTGTCATATTCAAGTAATGAAAACAAAATGATACATAGGTATGTTATAATTATAGTATAATATATATGTCTTATATGTTTTATAATTTTGTTAACTCTATATTTTATATGTTCCTTGTGTGGAATAAACGAGTCATATCACTTTGTGGGTGTCAGGGTCCACACTTCCTCAAAAGAAATTATCGTATTTACCAATTATGGAAAGCATAAAGGTATGCTTTAAATAAAAATTACTTAAGAGTAGAAACAAAATAAATATAACATATATCATATATAAATATAGTTCCACAATAATTTCCACCATTAGAGGTGGAAGGAGAAAATTTAACAATCATCATTTTGTTAGGTAGCAGTTCGTCGTACACAGAAATAGTACATTTGTATCCATTATATGGAGGTGTGTATAAGTATAGTTTGAGTTGTTATCATGAAAAATTACTAGTATATTTATGACACTGTATTTTTTATTTAATAAAAGAATAATAAGATCATAGAGAGGGGAAAAATAAAATAAATAAAATACACTGGAGAGAAGATGTTGCCTCTAAATCGGGTAGCTTCTTTTTTTTTGAGAAAAAAAGACATTCTTGAATTGTCTTCTGCCCAATGTAAGGATTGTCGGAGGAAGGTATGTGGTGGACTTTTATAAGAGGGAGGAGGGGAACATTAGGAACATATTGAAATATTAATTTATTATTAATTCAATTTCAATTACAAATGGACAAAACTCCTCTAATTCAAATATAATATGATTTTTGTTCGAATACCCATCAACCAATAATTTTTAAACAAGTACTGAATTTTATTTATCCTTATTATTTTGGTTTAACCCTTATATTACCCTTTTTAATCTTATCATTTTATCATGTTATTTACACATTGTGGGTTAATGTATTTACCATATCATGTCAAAAGACCCACAAAAAAGTTATTTATGAAATATTTGGAATTATCATAACCATTTGAAAAAATTGTATATATTTAGAAATTTAATATCATTTAATAAACTATTTTATATTTTACGTTATGAATTATATCAATTTTGGACACTATTCATACTTGATTTTTTACAAATTCATATCAACCTAATTCCTTCGAAATAAAAAAACATCAAATCAATACTAACATGTCATATTCACCTATAAAAATAGTGTATTACATAAATTATGTCAAATAATATTTATTTTAATATTTATAATATCATTTATTCGAAATATTTATTAATGATGCAATCACTCAATCATCATTGTGTTATAATTAATTTTATTTATTTAATGTATAAAAATTATAAATACAATATCAAGATGTTTGAAATATTTTTAGATATCTAATTACTATTTATATTCAATGATATCCCTTATATAACCTCTTATAAAAATATGTTTAGTATGAAGATACATGTTTATGCTATTTTTCTCTTTACTTCAAATTAATTATTACAACATGTCATTGTCACTCCCATGTGGATCCATGGGGTCCTAAAAGTGACCCAAGGATGCCCATGGTCAGACATATTCCACCAAATAGAATTATAACATATGTTAGGTTAGTTTTATATTAATATAATATTATTTTTTACCCTTATTTACTTAATTTACCCATTAACCATAGTAAATAAAAACAATTACTAATGTTATTATTCATAATGTCCAAAAATAAAACATACATATTTAAAGAATTTGGAACTTATGATTCCAAATATGGAATCCATTTTTCCAAATTCAAAACAAAAAAATTTTAGAAATTAATTTAAAATTAATTCATGTTTTCAAAACCAAAAAGTGCATTTTTAAAAAGTAAAATCTGTCAAAAGATTGATGTGTGTTTAAGTCCAATTAAAAAGTGAAATTGCTACTAATGACAAAAATTAGATTAAATGAAAAAGAAAATCCAATTAAACCTTAAAAATAATTAAAATTACAATCTAATTATATAAATAAATAATATGAAAAGTAGTTTTGAATTAAAATTAAGTATTTTTCAGTATTCATAAAAATCTGTGTTTTATCATAAAAATATAAAAACTCCATCCTAAGTAAATTATAATGTCCCTATTCTAAATAATAAATTCATTTTTCCAAATTGAACATATGAATATTTCAAAGAATAGATTTAAAAATGGTTCACCATTAAAAGGTGGTAAAACTACATTTTTAGAAAAATTATATTTTATCCAAAAAAACTGAATTTTTTCTCATATCATATCTAGAAAACTTATAGGAAATATTTAAAAAATTACATTGAATATATAAAATATATTTTTCATTAAATAAAAATCCATAAAGAGTGATATGATTTTATAAACACAATTATTCTCTATTAAATACGTTTTCATAATAAACACATCCTTTATATTCAATTTGTATTTATTTACATTTCTAATAAATTTGTTAACAAATTTTTTGTCAGAGTAGGAAACTCAAGAGGTGGGTTGAATTGAGTTCCTATAAAAATTTATGTTAAAAATTTTACATTAAAGATTTTCCCAATAAAAATTAAAACAATATTGTTACTCAAGGTAATAAAATTATAATAATTTGACTATTCAAATAGCTTCTCAAAAGATTGATTAATTCTCAGTATTATTTATATGAGATATTGATAAAACGTTTGAAACTATTATAATAAGTAAAAATAGTTATAACTACTATCCAAGACTAACTATCAAAGTTAAATTTAGTTTTCTGAAATATAAATTTAAATAGAGAAAGGCTAAATAGAAACATCGAATGAATAAAATAAGTGGACCAGTATCAAGATAATACCTAATTCACTACACTTGGTGATCAACTACCACCAAGAAGTTTATATTAATAAACATGATCAGAACCCTGGATCAGTGTTAACAATAGTACACAAGACTATCCAGGTCACAAGACCTCTACCATAGTTCTTCATGGGTATATACTACTAGGTCACACAAGGAACTCTTCCACACTTATCTGTGGGAGTAAATAGATATAACAATATATGAGAAGAATGATATATTATATCCTTTAGTTTGATATAGGAGATAGTGTGTGATTAACAGACATATACATGCAATGCTCAAAAGTATGTTAAAATGAACATGATAGGCAAAATTAATATGAGAATGAATTTAGAAGGCTATGTGTGTCTTGAGATGTAGCTATAGACTCTTTATATGTTATTTCAATAAGGTTTGAGTCTTCTAATGGAATTTTACACTAAAAAAAAGTGTTGTATTCAAGATTCTAGGTATAAGTATAGTTCTTCAATTATATCCTTCTACTTCTTTGATCTGATGAAGAGGTTTTTTGATTTAGTGTCCAGCTTTATTGAGATTGTCTCATGTGTTCTTCCTTTTTTTCTTGAGTTCACTTTGGGTAAATGAGAGTCTCAAATGTTCTTCTGTATGTCTCACATGTTCTAAATCTTGACTTTCATAACTTTATTTTATTATGGGTTCATCTATTGGAGCTGATAGTAATCATGATTTCTACACCTCATTCATTGTACTATCAGGTGACATATCTATAAAGAAACATAAATTCTTTCAGTTTAATTAAATGACTCAAATATGACCATTATAAATAACATTTACATTAAATTGAAAAATTCAAAAAAATTATTAAGGAACATTGTAACAAATTGTCTATAAATAATGTCACTGAGAAATAGTTCCCTCTCCTTTTCCTTTGAGCAGTGAGATAATCAAGGCGCCATAGTTTCATTGATATCAGGAACCAGTAGCATATATGTGGTGTTAGGATCATGGTGTCTCATGTAATAGTGTCTATTCGTTTTTCAAAACATTAAATGGTGTCTTGGATATGGTAGCAAGGAACTGATGTCAAAGACTTAATGAAATATGAAACTGGTTATGGTTTCTAAGTCATTGTGTCTGAGCCACGGTGTTAGGGTTATGGTTTTAGGGTGATGGTGATAGGGTTACGGTTTTAGGGTTACGATTTTGTAGACTTAGAAATGTGTTTTTAAACTATCTTAATAAGTAGTATTCACATAATGGATTATAAATAAGCATTAATATAATAAAAACATTATAGAACAAGAGAAAAAATATTTTACAAGATTCAAACATCATCTATGAGATTCTGAAGCAGGGTCTTGTAAAAGTTTATACCAGGAGTTGTAAGCATTTAAACATAATGAATCCAACAATATATACACATGGTATGTGATAGGTTAAACAAGGTTAACAAGATTTTTGATCATTAAATAATAATTAACATAGGAGGAGGACAAAACTGATGAATCATTAATTAAACATGTGTAATCCATATTTCAAAAATTAGTTTATACTTTTCATTCCTTCCATTCTAATGGCTAGGCATTAACTACCTTTTAAAATAATAATATTATAATTGTATTATTTCTCAGTATAACTCAAAATTGTGTACAACAAAAGATTTCATAGAAACTAGTTGTTAAGTGTCGAGTACACTATTGAAAAAAGCATCCCCTTTAACGTAAAATTAATATCTTATTCCTAAATAATAATATAAATTAAAATTTATTATTCTACAAATACCTGGGTTGTTACATTGTTCCCATATTTTGAAAATTATATCCTCGGAATTTTAAAATTGGGCTCAAAAACATCATTGAAAATACCACATTGTTAAAAGAGTCAATAAAACTATCACTTCAAAAGAAATAAAGATAAGTAAAAAGGTCACCTAAGATAACATATACTAGGATTCCATTTAGCAAAACATGCACATGGAAGAAAAACAAACAATCAAGTTCTAATAGAGAGTGATAGAAAACATGATCAGGAGAAAGTTAATAACCAAAAAACAATAAACTTGTGATGGGTTCAACAGTCATTGATTTCACAGTAGGAAAAGTAAACATAGAAAGTATTTGTTTTAATGTCCTTTACATAAAGTTGAATAATTATTTTACTACTTAGAATAAGAGAGTAAGAAAATATACTTTCATGACAAGTAGATTTTTCTACTTTAATAAATTTATACCACACACTCATATTTTCTCTAGAGAATCACATAATCCCCAAAATATGAACTATATATTTCTCTCATCTTTAGAAATTAACCCAAAATCAAAATGGTTAGTAAAAATCAGATAATCCACCAAAAATGAATAATCCTTTATAAAATATAAATACCACTCTTAATCTCCAAAATTCAATGAACAATACCCAAAGTTTAATAAATATAATTCAATAAAAAATTGTCTTTAAAATTATTAAAAATAATCCAAACTAAAATTGAAACCCAAAATTTAGAAGGATTTGATCACATAGTCTTCCATGATAAATCTTAACATTTATCTCCAAATAACATTGTCTACTATTAAAGTCTCATACTAAAAATTAATTAACGTAATCACATATTCTATATAATATCTTGAGCATTTCCATAAATAACCCAAATTGTCATATATCCACAATTAAAACACAGATTCTTCCAAAATAATATTCCCACTATTTCACCACAAATTAAATCCTTCATTATTCTGTTTTCCATGGCATATTGTGTTCCAAAAAGAGTGAACGTCATCCAAAATAACATTAATAACTTAATCACCAAATAATTTTTCTATACTAAATATATCCATTTGATAAAACATATGTTCTCAAAATAAAATTATTCATGATTAATAAAATAATTTAACTAAAAAGAATAATTCAAACTAACTAGGGACTTCATGCAGTCCAGTGGTAGGCAATAAATCATCATTGCACTTTGTTTATGGAATCGATTCCTACCTCTTTGTCCAACGTGATAGGTTGTCACATGGTCTAGGTGTTGTCATTTTTCAAAAACTATATAATTAAAATAACATTAAAAAATTATATAAAATCCTCAAAAATAATCACAACATATTTTAACCTCAAAGGTTATCTCATAACATATATTTTTCAACCCAGATATTAATAAACCATAATTTCCTCAAAGTTGAATGTCTCCAAAAATACCATTAGTCACCAAATTATTTCAGATCATAAAGACTCAAAAGGGGTTTATAAGACATTTAACATATAATCATTCTTAATATTATAAACCCATGATGATATCCCTAACCCTTAAGAAAACATCCCAATCTCCAAAGTTGTCTAAACCTTTCCTCTAATACCAACTAAAAGGCTCAAACATTAAACATTACATAATATTGAGTTAAGTAAATAATTTCCATTGAAGATATTTTCAGGCTTAGAGCTTTAGAGAATTTTTCCATATCTATTATATAAAAAACATATAAATATAAATTGGACACATCCAACTGTATCTTTTCGACCATAACAAATAATCTTTTAAAAATAAACTTGGTTTCTTTTAATGTTTAATCATCACAACTTTTACTTGATTTCATCCTTGAATATATTCTACTGTATATCCAGTAAAACATTTAAATATTGGGATGAGAACAAAAATCTCAGTAAGGGATACTCAAATAATAAAAAAACATTAATCTAGTTAAAACCTGATAACCCATTAAAAGTTCTTTCAATGGATGAAATGAAACATTTTCACATGAATAACACTCATACATTTTTCTCAATGAAAAACACTAAAACCAATAATAAGTAATCAAAACTCATTAAGGTGACTTAGAGAATCATATAAATAAAACCCTTTAAAACATATTCCAATTGGAAAAACCATATAGTTGACTTCCAAATTGAAGATCTATATTGGAGATCAGCCTTTGTATAAGCTTTATGAGGCTCACCTGTGAGCTATAATGAGGCTCAACACTTCATATAAGTTGTTCCGAGATCGCCCGTGAGTTATAATGGGTTTAACCCCTTTATGTAAGCTGTATAGGGCTCACTCATGAGTTATAATGGGATCTAACCCTTCATAAAAGCTATATTTGTCTCACCCGTCTCATAAAATGCTTGTATACCATTTTATTAATAAAACACATTCATCACAAAACCAATTTTTGAAAGCTTCTTCAAATCACAATTGAAAAAAATTTACATATAAAAATACCATAATCATTTAGGAACCCAATTTCAATAAAAAAAATTCCCAAATAAAGGAATAAGGGATTTATTTTCACATTAAAAGACATTAAGTCTTATAGGGGAATCCAAATATCAAATAACGATTATGGCAGCAGAGAAGTCATTAACGCCATATACATTAAAAAATTCCTTTTCTAGTTTAGTAAAATGATTTGTAGAAAAATATTCTTGTTGAGTGAAATTAAATTTCAAATGGTTTTATTATATAACATATAAAAAGGTTTTATATAAATCAAAATATGCCTCAATGAAAGGAGATTGAGATGAAGTCCCTTACCTTGGTCCTACTTGTCTTGTTCATTATTTAAATTATTGAATAATAATATTTGGTTAATTCATACATGATTTATAACCTTTTTAAAGTTTATTATTAATTTTATATCACTTATTACCATGTTATATAAATTAGTTAATTATTTGTGTTCATATTGGACGTTTTATCGATGTTCGGTATTTGAGTAAAAATGAACATGTTTTGATGAAAATTATCCATCTTGTCAAAAGTAAATAATCTCTATAATATTATTAATGATTTAAATATAATATATATCCATTTTAAATTTATTTATAATATTCCATAACATTTATAGATAGTAAATGAAATGCACTATTCATGTACATGGTAGGTTGTACGTATGCTTGAACGGTACATTCATTTCTTTTTCATATTAAAGGAAAGAAAAAAAATGATACATAAATATGTTATAATTATAGTGTAATATATATGTCATATATGTTACATAAATTCATTAAAACCATCCTTTATATGTTCCATGTATGGAATTAATGACTCATATCAGTTTGATGGGGAGGTAATCCACACGTCCTCAAATTAAATTATCGTATTTACACATTATGGAAGGTATAAAGGTATGTTGTAAATAAAAATTAAATAAGATAGATATAAAAAAATATAATATATATCACATGTAAATACAGTTCCATCATAATGGCCACCATGATAGGGTTTATTAGAACATTGAACAATCAGTGTTTCATGAGGCATCAGTTCGTCGTACACAGAAATAGTATGTTCTTATCCATTAGATGGAGGTGTGTGTAAGTGTAGTTATAATTATTCTCATTAAAATAGACAAGTATATTTATTATACTGGTGTTTTCATGTAATCAAATAATAATAAGATCATAGGGAGTGGAAAAGGAAAATAAAGGAACGAAACTTGGGAGAATACGATACCTCTAAATCGGGTAACTTCTTTTGATATGATCCAAAAGGATTTCTTGAATTGCCTTATTCTTAAGGTAAGTATTCTTAGATAAAGTTAGTGATATTGGGAAATTATTTGATCAGAATTTGTATGAGACAAATGTCTTGAGAGGTGTGAGTAAGTGGGTAGATGTGGTGACCTTTTATAAGATGGAGGAGGGGCACCTTAGGAATGTATTGAAATATTAATTTATTATAAATTAAATTTCTATTAAAAATTGTCAAAAACATAGTTAGATGGATGCTAAAATGATATATGTTCAAATTAAAATCATTCAATAATTTTTAAACAATTTTTTATTATTTTTTTATCCTTATAATTTTTTCTTACCCCTTATTTTTACAATTTTTTAATCTTACAAGGATATCATGTTATTTACACATTGTGGGTTAATTTAATTACAATATCTTGTAAAAAGGCCCAAAAAAGACATTAATGACATATTTGGACTTATATGAACCATTTTAACAAATATTAGTTTTTAAAAAATTAAATATCATTTAATAAACAATTTTATATTTTATGTTATAAATTATGTCACTTTAGGACACTATTCATACATGATTTTTTTAGAAATTCATAATAACCTTATTCTTTATAAAAAACATTTAATAAATCATAACATGTCATATTTACCTATAAAATTGGTGGATGACATAAATTATATCAAATAATATTTATTTTATGGTTTATAATATCATTTATTTGAATCCATTATTAATGATGAAATCATTTCATCGTCATTGTGTCATAATTAAATTTATTTATTTAATGTATAAATAGTATAAATAAAATATATTGATGTATAAAAAATTCTTATCTTTATAATTAATATTTATAATCTAATATATCACTTATATAACCCCATATAAAAATTTATTTAGTAAGAAAATATATGTCTATGTTATTTTTGTCATTACTTTAAATTAATTATTATAACATGGCATTATAACTCTCAAGTTGATCCATGGGGTCCTAAAATCCAACAAAGGATTCTCATGGTAGGACATATGTCATGCAATAGGATTAGGACACGTGTTAGGGTAGTTTTGTTTTATTATTATATTCATTTTTACCCTTGATGACTTGAAATACCCTTTAACCATGAAAAATACAAATAATTACCGAAGATACAATTCATATTCTACAAAAAAAGGTACTTATTTAAAAAAATTGGAACCTATGATTCAAAATGTGGAATCCATTTTTTCAAATTTAGAACACATAACTTTCATAAATTAATTTAAAATTAATTCTCCTTGTTAAAACCAAAATGTGGTTTTCTTAGAAGTAAAAATTATCAAAAGATTGACATCTATTTATGTCGAATTTTAATGAGAAATTACTTCCCATGACAAATATTGGATAAATGATAAAAACATAATCCAATTACACTTTAAAAAAATTAAAATGACAATATAAATATATAAATAAATTAGATGAAAAGGTTGTTTTGAATTAAAATGCAGCTTTTTCACTATCCATAAAATATGAATTTTATAAAAAAAATAATAAAAAATTCATCCAATGTAAATTTTAATGTTCCTATTCAAAATATAAATTTTATTTTGTCAAATGGAAAATATAAATGTGTCAAAAACTAAATTTAAAAAAAAAATTCCATTAAAATTTTGTAAAAATTAATTTTAAAAAATCACTTCTTTTATACAAAAAATTAAATTTTTTATTATATAATATCTAGAAAAAATATAAGATAAATTGAAAACATTAAATTGAATATATATCCTATATTTTTCTTTGAAGAAAAATCCATAAATAGTGATATGATTTTATGAACACAATTATTTTCTTTTAAATAGGTTCTCATAAAAAATCATTTATATTTAATTAGTTTTTATTTCCATTTCTAAAAAATTGGTAACCAATGAATCAATATTTAACCATGTGAAACTCTTATTACAAAATTCATTTGATACTATTCATTCCCACCATTCCTACGTCTAGGCATTAACTACAATTTAAAATAATAATAATAATAATATTGGATTATTTTTTTGTATAACTCAATGTTGTTTGCAACCTAAGATTTCAGAGAAACCAATTGTTGCATGTAGAGTACGCTATTGGAAAAAGTATCCCCTTTAACGTAAAATTGATATCTTATTCATAAATATTAATATAAATTAAAATCTATTATTCTACAAATACATGGGTCATTATAGAAATAACCTTCTAACGTTGATTTCATGTCATCTCTTAATCCGGCCCAATCTGTATTGGTATATTCCAATAACTATGTCTTAGATTTAGCACGATACATTAAATTGAAATCCATTGTTTCCTTAATATGATGAAGTATTTCTTTCACTTCAAGCATGTGTCATTCTTTGGGATTTCTTTAATACCTTGTGACTTGGACTGTGGAAAAAATAATATAAGGTCTTGTTGATTTCATGTAGAGTATACTACAAATTATTGTCTAATATTCTGTAACATTAACTTCAATCCCTTCTTCTACCCTTCATAGATTCAGTTAGGTATCCACCTAGTTCATCAAATCCTTGTAATTATCCTTTCCAAATACTCTCAAAACCTCCTTGGAATATTTAGATTGAGAAATGAATGTGTCACTCTTTCCTTGTGTTATATATAAACTAAGGGAAATATCAATTCACAAATCATTGACATTTCAAACTCAATTTTCATGAATTCAGAAAAATGGATATAATACACTTTATATAATCCTCTAAAGATTATATCATCATCATATACTATCACTATCAACCTTTTATTACAATCACATTTCACATATTGATTATAATCAGTTCCACCATTTTAAAAACTGAGCTTCTTCAAAAAAAACAATCTAGTCATGAATAACATACACTATGTTCCTACTTTAAACCACAGAGTTCCTTTCTCATTTGATAAACTATGTTCTCAAATTCATGAATGATAAAATAATTTTGCTTTTATATATAAACTTCTTATTCCATAACCCCATTCATAAATGTTGAATTTACATCCATCTGAAAAACCTTGAACTTTTTTGGGAATTGTAATGGACAAGAATAATCTAATTATCTATATCCTTGAAATATTTTCAAATGGTTTATTAACATTGATACCCTCTATCATGGAGTACCTTTTTAAGATTAGTCACGCTTTGTTTCAAATTACAATTCCATCTTCATTCATTTTTTTGTCAAAGACACATTTAGTCCCTATGAAATTATTTCCTATTAGCATTGAGATAATCTCCCTTGTCGGATTCTTCACAACTTTTCCAAGATCTTCATTCATATCATAAACAAAATTATCATCTTCACCTGCTTCATCAATACATTTATGCCCTACCAATGATACATACAATGCATTCTATAGAGTCTTTATCTTTCTTATTTTCACTTGAACTGTCTGATAACCAATTATGTTCTATATATCAATTTCTTCTTTTCTCTTCTTTCTTTATATAGATACCAAATTGAGATAGTCCTTATCATTTTCTAAATGTTCTTCTAAATCATCCTCTTAAACTAGAAATTTCCCTGATGTTCTTATATCTTCATCACTATCCTCCTGATATTGATCATATATTTACCAAATATTGTTTTCATTTTCCACTATAGTTACATCATGGCTCTCAACTACCTTTCCCAACTTCTTATTGAAGAATTTATATTCTTTTATTTTCTTTGTGTAGCCAACAAATATCCCACCATCTCTATGGGATTCAAATTTTTTGTGTTTCTTCTTATTGAGAATAAAACACTTACTTCCGAAGACACAAAATTACTCTAATGATGGATTATTTCCATACCATAACTCATATAGAGTCATCTCTTGTTTCAGATAGAACAAAACAATATTTAATGTATATACTAATGTCATCACTTCTTCCAAAAAAAATTCCAGAATGTATTTCTCAATGAGCATTGTTCTATCCATTTTTTTGTTAATTCAATTTCTTCTCTTGACTAGTCCATTCTAATGTGGGGTTATTACTACTGAAACTTGGTGCCTTATCCCATATTTCTTGAGATAATCTTACACATGTCTATTTGTGAAATCAATTCCAATATATGTTCTACTATTGTAGATTTTAAAACCTAGAATCCATCCATCTACTTGTTGATATCTTGTAATCCAACTGAACACCTTAGACTTGTCGGTGATGATTGAACCAACTAAAGAAACTTTTTTGACCTTTTCTCTTATACCTTGTATATAATTCTAATGATCTTCCCTTTTTTGGAAGAATCGCACGTATGAGTATGATCACGTGATAATATTGGGAGGTGTTGAGCAACATAATGTTTCACAGGATCTTCCAAGGATGTTTGGCTCAAATATCCCAGATGTTTATGTAATA
Organism: Viscum album; assembly: GCA_963277665.1. Classification (NCBI taxonomy): domain Eukaryota; kingdom Viridiplantae; phylum Streptophyta; class Magnoliopsida; order Santalales; family Viscaceae; genus Viscum; species Viscum album. The sequence continues at coordinate 2,061,469,891 of OY728132.1, forward strand.
GATTTTTTTCTTCTTCCTTGGATAAAAACACATATCTTCTTCTCTACTCACATGTTAGAGATTTCCATTCTTATGGTTTCCCTACAAAACAAATGCACTATATTTTTCCTTTATGGAACAGAATTTCTGGGAAAATATTTTGGAATTTTTGGATTCACATTGTTGACTAACACTAAGCATGTTATGACTAATACCTTCAAAAACTAAGATATATACATATATAATGTTTTTCCCCCAAACATTACTTTTTTAAAGCCAAAAATTTTCATGCCTTCGTCATTGAAAAATATTACGTTACATTTTTATCATATGAGGTTATAGATACAAGATACTTATTTTCTATCATATGTGTGGTGAATTCACTATCATTGACCCATTTTCTATAGTGATCTAATGATTTAAAATCAATCTATACAACCACTTCTTGGTCATCTCTTTTCTTCTCTATCTATGCTTTTTTACTTTATAACTATTATGGATTGATGATTTTTATCTTCCTCATTGTGTGATGGACCATCTTCAACTTCCAATAATAAAAACTAATTATTCATTTTCAGATCACTTATTGGTACATTGAATTTAGTTTTGCGATGAGATTGATTCTTCTTCGGAACATTCCTCTGCATGGTTGATGTACAATATCTATCCATGTAACCAAATTCTCTACATCAAAAAAATAACCCCTTAATGATTCTCAAGATTATTGAATTCTTTTTATATTTCATTGATTTTATCGTTCCCTTCTATATCTCTTCATTGTGGAACATAATTTTTGTGTGTGTCCAATCTATCCAAAGAAATGACACCTGATTCAAGTTGTATTCCTACATGTCACTTCTAGACCACTGGTTTCCCCATAGGTTCTCTGAATATTCTGACCCAACTTTATACCCAAATCAATATTCAGTTTTTGTGCATCGTCCTATGATCTAAAATTAATCATAACACCACTTTTTTTATCAACCCTCATTATCAGCCTTATCATTTCAATTTGACTGTTGATTTTGTTTTTTTGGATCACTATACTCCACTTAAATATTCTATGTTGCCTGAATGATCTTATTTCTCGATGTTGTACCAATAGTGAAGAGTATTTCAGGATCATTAACACTTCTTATCAGGATGACTACTTTCCTTTCAATTTATTTGATATGATTTATTCTATCTTTTCCAGTATTAATCAAACTATCATATTTCCTTTTCAATTCTAAAATCTTGATCATGTAAACAACAACCTTTTCTAATCTCTTTGGTATTGATGACTTTAGTTTTTCAATTTCTTCTTTCAACTCAAGCTTCTCTTATTCCTACTACTACATATAAAGTTTGGAATCAGGAACAACTTTTTTGGGTTTCTTTTTTTTGTCTCTACAAACATCAATATCTTCAAGAGAAGATTCTAATTCAACCTAAAGGTCAAAAATTCGTTCATCTTTTTCTTATTCATTGTCACTCTCTTACCGTTTTGGTATTTTTTGACAACTTCCACCATAATTTCTTCATTATGATCCCTGCAGTCCTCCATCGCTTATACCTTTCATTATTCAGAACTATCAACTTATCTTGAAATAATATTCTTCATTTTGAATAAATGTCTCTTATTTTTATCATTTCACATAGTTTGAAGAATTCTTCATGGTTATTTCAACTTCATTCGCTTAATCTTCTTAAAACTTCTTACAGAACCTTGCTAAAATATTTCCAACCTTTCCACATCAAATGAATACCAGCTAGTGTTTCCCTATGAACTTTCCTTTTTCTCTTTGAAGATTTGATTAAAGGAATTAAGTCACCTCATCAGTCTCTTCTTCTTCATATCCATCTTAAATAGTGAGTTTCTTATGTCTGTGAATTCCACTTCTCTGAATTTCCCCTTTTCCACAAAATTATTATCATAATTTCTTATTTCATATGCAATAAATGAACTACTTAAGAGGTCAAATGTCATCCCTTTTGGATCTTTATCTTCTAATACTGAGACATTCATATTAAAATGAGTTGGAAATTTTTTCATGTTGCGCTAAAAAATATTTATATCTTCAATAATTTCCTTAATATCATGCATGTATTCGATAAAAAAATTCTTAATCAAACAATGTATCAACAAACTCATTGGAGAACATTATAAGATCGTCAATTTTGTTCCATAGAACCTATAGCTTTGCCTCTCTCACTTTTGAGTCTCCCTCATAAATATTCATCAACTTCTCACACATAGCATGTGATTATATACATGAAATCACTTTTGTATAAATTTCATTTGATAGGAAAACCCCAAAAGAATTTATACCCACAGAATCAGCATCCAATTATATTCTTTCAACTTCTGATAAATCACCACTATCAATATTAGATGATATTCCATGAATAGATGTTGTAAATATATCCATTCTTAATTATCAGAAGTAGTGCTTCATCTAATTCTTCCATAATGGAAAATGTTTCCCATTGAAGATCGGAATCTATTTGTTATTAACAACCTATATTTCTTCTACTAAGAGAGAACCGTTGACTTTCATCCTTTCAATATGATAACAATTGTTATCCCAATTACGATAAATACCCTAATAGAGGAGTTAATCAGGGTATAGAAGATTAAAAATTCTACCCCATAGAATCTTGTTTCGTTGTGAATGTAACACTCTTCTCACCCTTTCCAACAAAATGTGTGAATAGAATTGAAATCCTGCATGAGACGGATCAATTTTACATGGTTCACTCTCACTAGGTTAGGTCTAGAGAGCATACAATGGAAAAGTGCTGATTGGTACAAATCTACTAAGGCTCACTTCTACGAATGGTGGATCAAGATAGATATCATATACACCGAGGCTCAATTCCTTTATAAGATTTTGGTTTTTCTCACTTCATTACCAAAGGCCACTCCCTATTTTTTTTTCTGGATCATTGTCTATGGAAACGATCACCATCTTCCTCTTCCTTTGGTCACTCATCTTAGAAGGTATTCACACATAGATTATGGAATTGTTGGTACCTTCGTTATATCTAATGAATACATCCTTAGTTATAGATATATGCTCTATTGAAGTTCCACTTTACCACATATTTATTGGGAAATGACTTCTAAACCACTTTCATGATTCCCACTGCCTATGAAAAGACCCTCTTTCACAATACTAAAATAGCCTTCATGAAGCTCCTCCCTTCGATGAAGCTCACTTAACCTTTTTAAAGCACACTTGTTTAGAAATGCTCAACTAGCCTTCGTGAAGATTCTTCCTTTAATGAAGCTTACTTAACCTTCACAAATTTTCATACTTTTGTGATGCTCAAAACATTCAGTTGGATTTTATAGCCTTTGTGAAATTCTTCACATGAAACTCTTTAGAAATACACCTTTGTGATTCCAGATCCTTAATATTTTCATTAAGTCTTGTTGCTATTCTAAAGGAGGTATAGGCCTATTTATATCCATCTCTACTGATTCTTGAACCTTCTGGCAACATCATCACCATTTCGCAATGATTCTTCTTTTCCATTGTGATGCTCCATTTTTCAAGTGCTCTAAGAAAATTATCTATTCACGATGCCCATCATTTTCACGAAGATCACCGTAAAACTTTTCATGTCACTACAATGCTCAACTCGATATGCTCCTCACCTTTGATGTTCGCAATGATTTTCGTACTTGTGGAGCTCACCATCATAATCTTTGTGCCTTCACGAATCACCCTACATGAACCAAATCTTCATGAAACACATGCCTTTTCCATATTTTCATAAGACCTTTAATTAAATCCTTATTTAAAAAAGATATCCAAAATCCAAATTTTGGACCCCAAAAATTTAGCAAACACTAGGAAATGGCATCACATTATTTACACAATTTTTTATATCACTTCCAAGGAATATATTCCTTTATCTTGGATCCTTGACAACATAATATATCCAAAATCTCTCTAGACTCCAAAACATACCTTTAAAACCCTCTATTTCAACAAACACAATCCACTGAAAAATACAAAAATATTACCTTGAGGGATTTTTTTCCAAAACACATTCTATAAAAGAATAAAATATTTTAAGCCATACAGTTGAAATTCCAATTTCACTTTCTCATAATGATTAAAGTTCTCATGAACATTTCTGAATTACATTATTATATCATATGCTTAAAATATTATTCATTCAATTTTTTATTAAATCAAAATGTATAAAAATCAGTCAACATTGTTTCCAATTTGAGTTTTCATTAAAATAATCTTTCTGATCACTCACCCCATTCCCTTGAGTTTAACCCCTATTTCCATAATCCTAGTGTTTAGTAAGAGATGTAAATGAAAATTTTTCATCCCTGATGACATATGAATCAATAACATTTTGTTTTTGTTTTTTGGGAAGATGTTCTGTCATTGTCGTATGGATTATATGGATTTTAAAAAATAGAAAAATAATAATAAAATCATTAAAACAAACAAACATAATAAAAAGTAATTCTTCATGGGTATTCATGAAAAACATTTTTAAAAATCTTTCTTGAAACTGATGGAATAAGGGATGATGTTTTAACTATTATTTTTAGGTTCCTATAATAAAATATGGTTTTAATGGATCAATATTATTGATATAGTGGTATAATATTATGTTTAATGGATAATTTTTAGGGATGTTGTGTTAGAAGAAAATTTTGAGAATGGTGAACTACTAACCAACTATCATAGATATTTTAAAATTTCACATTCTAAAGATAAAAATGAAAAAATTTAAACCATAGAAGAAAATTTATGTTATTATTTTCACCCAATTGAAATTCTTATGTTCCATCCTTATTCTTCTTATCTCAAAAAATCACTCACATAATAATTCCTGAAAATAGATGTATGTGAATTTTTGATTATGTAGTTTGTTTTAATGGTTGTTGAGGTAGATGTCTTTGATAATTTTTTAAACACTCATTTATTTATTTAATTTTAAACTAGGGTATATTATATTGTTTTTAAAATAAAAAATAATTCTGAATAGTAATATATGTTATTATTATTGAAAAAACTCTAACTGATATTCTTGAAAACCCTTTTTGAAACTATTTTCCAAAACTCAACCTGTTGCACACCCGTTTTGGAAATGATATTGGGATTGAGGGATATATTTGGGAAGATAACATCTGTTTAACATCCCAATATTTTATTAAATAATTTTTTTAATATAATTTTATTTTCATTGATGATTTCACTACAAGCAACACAATGTTTTAATAAAACATGACAGATTAATAAAAAATTATTATTTAATATAATAACAATCACTTATCCATTAGAATGGTTGGTATGGATAGGATTTAAAAAATATAAAAATATAGTTTACAAATATATATTATATTAATTATTTTGGGAAAAATTTATTAGAAATGAAAATAATAACCATTTTAAAATAAAAGAAATATATTCTATAAAAACTATTTTTATGTGAACAAATGTGCTTTAGGTAAATAAATTATAAAATCGCTTTTTTGAATGATATTAATGATATATATATTATATTCAATATAATAGTTAAAATTTATTTTATGTTTTTTCTATTCATGATATTAAATAAATCAAATTTTATGCATAAAATTGTATTCTTCTAAAAAACGTTTGGTTGCATTTTCTGCACATATTTTAATTTTATTTTTTAAAAAAAAATAGAAAATAATTTCATAAAAATGAAAATAATTTTTTAAATCCTAATTTATAATTTATCTTAGAGTGATATTTTTTATAATATTTTGAAAACATAAAATTTTCGGGCAATAGTGAAAAATATTGTTTCTTATTAAAAAATTTCCTTTTCATTCATGGTACATAGAGAATAAAATATATTTTAATATGGTTTTAAAATGGAAATTAGTTCAATTATATATATATTAATCCAATTTAGTTCATTTTAAAAAATTTATTTTTGAGGAATGATATAAAAACTTTTTAAATGTTATATACTTCTTTCCACGGTAAAGTGTTTTTCATTACATCTAAGGATTTAATTTTAAATTAATTTTTTCTACTACTATGAGTTAAATTTTAAAAAATAAATTAAATATATTTTTTCAATCTCATTAATATTGTCTTGTAATTTGAAGATATATTTTTACTATAATAAATAGTAAAAAATATTTATCATGGTTAAGGTAAAAATCGGTTTTCCAATGGTTAAACTAAAAAGATAAGAGTAAAAAATAACCCAAAAACATTTCCAAACCATTTTATTATCATATTTAGACCTTATCAGAAATAATATTCTATAATGACACATTTTTTTAGCATTTTATAATATAAAAACATCGTAAAAATTTATTCTTTTCAAAAATACGAAGTGGGTCCTCTCCCCCACCTATAAAACAACATAAACTCTTCTCTCGTCTTCACATATTCTAAACCATTTTTCAGAAAATACCTAGCAAAAATTCATAATTAAATCCCTCCCCACACACTATAGGACTTCATTATATCATAATTCTTATCTATGAAGGATTTAGGTTAAACCTGAAGAGGTTTTCTGAACAACATATAATGTTTTAAACTATGAGTTTTTTTACTTCTTCTTATAAATACATAAAATATTATTCAATTATGATGATATAATAAAATAAATTATCTAAAATATAATTATATTTTATTTTATAAATTTTATCAATTATATTCATCTCTTATTCCATAAAATGAAAAATAAAACCATCAATCTTATATACGGTGGACTACCACCTCACGAAATGATGTTATTTATTTTCCATCAACACCTCTCACTGATGGATATAAGGATGGATTTATTATTTATATATAATATTTTTAATTTTATTATACCAATTTAATTATAAAACCACGTATACATAATTTCCTCCCAACTCGTTGGAAAATAATAATGTCGCTCGAGGGTACTACGGACTACCTTCTTGTGAACCGATGTGATGTGTTTTTCATTTTTGTTTTACATGGATAATAAGAAGTATATATTAAAATTATATATATGATATTTTTAAAAATTTATATTCTTGAATTATTATATCAAATATACCTTCTTACTTTCCATTCGGTGGAAAAACAATGATGTCGATAGTGTGATTGACGGACTACCACCTTGCAATGTAATGTGATTAGTCATTCATGTATGCTTTATAGGGAAGGTAATAAGGATAAGTTTAAATAAAAATATGTAATATATATATATGACATAAAAAATATTCTATAATAGTAACATATTATATACCTTTCTTCCTCTCAATCTTCCAAGAAAATGGAAATTGTGTTCATGCATATGTACAGCCTACCATTTTCATGAATTGTGTGTTTCATTTTCTATCTGTAACTTTATTTGATCATATATATTTAATATATATGATATTTATACCATGGATAACATATTTCATATTATTCAACCATGATAAAATTAATAGTATCAAAAATAACAAACCAAAGAATACATAAAAAACAAATTAGTTATTAAATTAAAAATAATTATTCATCGGAAATCACAGAATTATAAGCATGGAATCTTTGGGAATGTCTTCAAATTAACATATTATTTTCACATATTTCACAATGGTTCAAAAAGAGCTTTTGAATCGTCTAAACCATATCTCTATAGAGTGTCTATCTAGGTTTGCAGTCTTATGCCCATTCATTATGCACTGAGTGAAGATTTAGTTGATACTCAAAAATCCCTTTTGAGGTGTTTTCTCTGTGGTACATCTATGCCAAAAATACATCCAATTGATAGCATCCATAAATGGATTTAATGTATATAAAATCATTAATTATCTACTTTATCCAAATTTTATAATTTTATCTTGTACTTAGACTTATCCTTAGAGTCTGGAATATTGTTATGTACTCAAATATATTTTTTCTTGATTCTAGAACCCAAATAATATACTAAAAATTTTCATATATTGATTGCAATGTTCGTGAATCTAGTAACCCTTATAAAGTGGTTATTTTTATTCATTTTCATAAGATATAAGGGATTACGTCCCGAATGAATGAATAGTTTAGTAGAATATAGAAACTAAGTACATAAATTATTATCATGTTATATTTGAAAACATGAAATACAAAAAAAAATTATAGAGATAACTATATTATATCTCCTATTATATCCTAAAAATCATTCACAGATCACTTATTGGTATCCTAGGGAATGTAAAACATAATAAAGGGTGAGCTCAAATACTCAGCAAGTGAAATTATATTGTGGTGGAAATCATAGAATAAAAAAGACATGAATAATATGAAAAATACAAACAATAATCAAATGTGATATATAAAAAATATATTAAAGGTTGAATTTTTCCTTGTATTACATGAAAACATAAATAATATCATTGATTAAAATGGCTTATTTCATAATGATATAATGCATAATGTCTGACATCATAATCATTTCATCAAGGCCCCATTCCAAGACAACACTAGTAAACAGGTGATCCATGTACCAAATATGCAATCTAGTTTGTATCATGAGATAAAACTATGCATTGAGATGCTATAATAGACCCCACACATACCATACTAAGTCTAATTAATTCTTCATATTAAAAAGATATAATAATCAATGCAATACACAATCAAGATAAATATGAATATTTTAAAACTATGATACAAAATTTCAATATATTCCTCGGTCAATAAATATAATTATATAATCATAATCCAACCATAGAACTAAGTTTCATGGTATCTTTAGAGTACATATGTACTGAATCATAAGAATAATAAAAATATGTTTACGTATATTAAAAAATATATTTCAGAAGAACATTTAAAATATTTTATTGAAACTATAAGAAATATATCCTTATTCTTTTGATAACAATTTTTAAGAAATATTTATATAACATTTGGAAAATGATTTTCTTTGAAAATTACCATATAAATGTATAATTTAATATTAAAATAAAAAAGTGTTCAATATGGTGGGAAAATACATCTCTGAAATAGACTTTAAAACAAATATTCCTTTTACATTTTTATTAAAAATTAAAAAGTGACTTATTTCTAAAAAAAACAACATTCCTTTTATGGATTTTTAAAGTAAAATATAGTAGAAAAATAATTTAAAAAATCATTGGATCATGGTAAAAACACTCTCAAAAATATTTAAGAGAACATGGATGTGTAATAACAATTTCACCAACCAAATTGGTGAAATAAGTTCAACTTTTCTGTAAAAAAATTGGTTCTATATTTTCCAAAGAGAGAAAAAAAAGAAAGGAAAAGATTAAACTCTCTAAATAACCCAATTATGAAAAACAGATTTTCTTTTAGAGATATATATAATGTAATTCTAATAAATATTTAATAAATATAAATAATCTTAAATAAGAATGAGATTGTGGAATAAACCCATACATCAATCTTCTTCATGGTTGGAGACACACTGATTTCCTATATAAAAAAATCATTAAATAAAACACATCCATAACAGAACAAAATTAATAACTATAATAAAATATTTTATTCACTCATAACATCTTATCACCCATTTATTAATAATTTATCATTAAATTCATTATTCTGGTTTTTTATTTTTCAGTTTTTCATTTATATTTTCATTTTTCAGTTTTAGTCCATTCACCTTAATCATGAATTCATCATATCCAAAATCTTAATCATGTCATAAATTTCATATTTATTCATTATATGAACTTTTTTAACCAAAAATATAATTTTATGATGAAAATTAAATTACATCACATCATGGAGGCGGTACTCTATACATACCCACGAGTAATGTTCCCTATTTAAATTAGATGTAATGAAAGAAAGTAAAATAAAAATTAATCTTTATATAATCCTTAAAATCATATATATTCATTAAATATATCTATATCTATATCCATTTAAATCATATTTGAAAAATAAAATTTCCATCGCCTCATGGAGGAGGTTATCCACACGCACGCATGAACAATGTTGTTGTTTTCCAATAGATGGGAAAGAAATAAGGTATATAATATCATATATTTCTAGAAAAATTAATATTTTATGAATATCATATATAAAAATTAAATATATCCTAAATTATTTTTTAGATGATAATTTCAAAAATGAAGTTATTTTTTTTATTTTTTATTTCTAAAAATAGAAAATATTAAATCGAATTATTCACACATAAAACACATAAAAAGATTTTTTATGGAGAATGTATTATTATGAAATAAAATAAATTTATTTTTATACATTTCATAGTAATAAAAGTTATATGAATGTATATTTTTTTATTGTATTCAATATTTGTATTAAGGAAATGTGTTCTACATCTATTTCACAATTCATTTATTTCTATTCATAACAACTAACCCTTTTTCTAGGTTATAAAATTCATATTCAAATAATATTATTTTGAATTTATTTTAAACTACGAAATGCATGTGGGGAAAACTATTGAATATAGAATTAATTTAAATGAAACTGAAATTTTATATGACTATATATATACCACAACTCTAGTTTCGAACTCGGTTCCTATTGTAGGCAGGCCTCAATGGTCACTCTAATCTTCACTGTATGCTAAAAAGATATTATCGATGGGTTTATTTCATGAAAAATTAGTATAGAAGCTATGAATGATTTTTATAAGGGGTTTCAAATTTATTCATCAATTATGATTTCATAGGTTTAGTGGGGATGTAGTGTTTCTCAAAACTAGTGTGTGATAAGACTTGGGATACTCGTTAAGACATAGATTATTAGGGCCCCTAGTGATCCGTGGTAAGGACCTTAAGCATATTGAATAGACAAGGTGAGATTATGTTAATTATTGGTTATAGACCATGGTATGTTACATATATAATACTTGTTTTAACTTATACAAGAATTTGGGTGATTTCAGGATAGTTAAAATTAATTTTATTAAATTAATCTTAAATTAATTTCTTATTACCATGATTTGTAGTGTTCCTTCTTATTTATATATGTTTTTGTTTCCCAAAATATGTATGTGTTTTATATTATAAATGTGATTCATAATGTAATGTTATACCACTGAAGGGTTTATTAGGATGAGTAGAGTGAAAAATTAAGGAAAAAACTGTGCGAGCTCCAATATTAGGTATTGGAAAAGTATGAGGGAAGAGTCTCTGACCTTGAGATAGAACACTAGATAGAGGAGATCAAGGTTTCCTTCAGTTTATTCCATTCCAATTAAGGTTATTTAATTTTGTTGGTATTTAAACATATTTCAGGATCATTAAACTATTGGTGTATTTTTTATCATAGAGAGTGGAAGTAAGAATATGTTTTAAGGGATGATTTTAAAAGATTGTCTCATTTTGAGTTTATGCAATAAACAAAGATGGAAACAACGATATAGGAGTTTATCTCCCCAAAATAGGGGATCTTATGTGTGTAGAATCTCATGATTCACTTCAAGGACCACATTCACGTCACCCCAATTATTTTTCTGGGTGAGGATTCTAGATTTCACTATTTCGAGGGGGTGTTGTACCTAGATGTTCGGAACATTGTTACTCCATTTACATCACATGTGTATATGTTGGATCAGAAGAAATTAGAGGTCATTGAGATAATTCATGTGAATTTGATATCATCTTTATAATGGGAACATCATGGAACCTCGAGGATAGAATCTATTATTATAGGATCTTAGATATTAGGGTAGTTATTTTGTAGTTTAGTAGGGTGTTAGACTAAATGATTTCATTCCCACTTCTATAAGACTGTTACCTCTCATTAATATGTTGGTATTTCCAAAACCATGTGTGAAGATCATGAAAACCACTTGTTCTAGTTCTTGACTATTCTTGAGGGTTATAATGGGGGAGGGATTCAACTTCCATTTTAGACTCATTCATAGATATTTAAAAGGTTGGATCAATAGTATCGGAATCAAACCATTGTTCCTCTATAGAGATACGGATTAAGAAGAAGGAAAAATTATGATTTAACCCACCCTCATGGTCATAGGTAAGATTGTATCAATAAATGTTCTTTATATTTGGGACAATAATTCATAAAAATTGGGAATGGTTAGTTGATTTTTTTAGAGATATCATCACTAGATAGGTTAGAGGTTTTCAGAGGTACCATCTCTTTATATTCAGTATTGGATTTCTATTTATTAAATGTTTCATCTTTTTACTTGAATATTTCACCCACCATGGAACATGATTTGGGACATAGGGTGAAGAGGATTTCAGTTCCCCAAGTATTAGTTATTCTAGTTTGAGGCTAGTCATTTATGCTGGATATATTCTATGGGTGTGGGATTATGATTTGGAAATATCAATAGTCTATGGAATTCTTATTTTTTAGATATATCTAGATGATTTCATCCTTGGAATGTATTACCCTAAAATTATCATGACGTTATTAGTTTTTTTCATATGGTGTTTGTATTTCCTAATTTGAAAGGATATAATATTATTTCCATTAGTGAGATAGATCTTCAAGTAGGTAATAAGACATAAGATCCTATTCTGTCTCATCTTTACATGTTTTTATGAGTTCAGTGGAGGTGTAGTGGGCGCAGCTTTCAATAGTGATTGTGTACTTTCAAGGTGTTTTACCTAAATTGGTTGTAATCCCACCCATCGATGTGATATCGAGTTTAGAAGATATTTTTACATAGTTCCACTTTAATAAATATTGGTACTTATTTGATAAATCCTTTTATGATATAAGAATTTAATATCTAGAATGAAGATTTGAATCAGAAGGGTTTCATCTGACCCAGTGTATTACTGTGATTGGCACTGATGTTATTCACCAATTTTTTGGATGCTGGTATAAGGTTTAACATCGATAACTATCTATGTAATTAAGGGATGACCAAGAACAATTATCCTCATCCAATGATTGGTGATTTGTATGATCATTTGAAGAGAGCCATCATGGTTTTGAAGATAAAATTGTATTCTATGTATAATTAGATAATGGATAAGGAAGTGGATATCCCAAAGAATAATTTTATAAACTCTTTTGGGAAAATATAGTTTATATTTATTATATTTCGTGTCAATAATTCCTCATTTTTTCATTATACTCATTAAATTTTATGTTCTATCCATTTATGGATCAGTTCTTAGTACTATTCATCAATGGAACAATCTTATTTTCAATGTTGAAGGAGGATCATTGAGATTCATAGTACTAATTTAAAATTCCTCCAGTGCTATCATTTCTATATGATGTTGACCAGGTGAAATTTATAAATGTTAGAGGAGAATTTTAATAAGAATTTGGTGTCTCTTTAGGGACTTCCATCCAATCATATGAAGGTCAAGGTTGTGGTTTCTTGGTTAGTATCCAATAATGTGAAAGAGTTTCATCATTTGTTTTTTCTTCTGAGCTTGTATGATTGGTTTTTGTCTAACTTATCATGTATTTTATCCCTAATTATAATTCTCACTTAGATGCTTTAGTGTTTTGTATGGACTGGGCAATTCCAAATAGCTTTTGACTATCTGAAGGAGCAATTGATTAATACTCTTTCTCTCTAGTTTCTATAAAAGGTAGTGTTGTTTTGAGGATTTATATAATTCTTATCATTTATGATTGTGTTGTGACTGATGTTATATAAGAATTAAATATCATATGGGTCTAGGAATATACAACCTTACATTTTTAACTATGACACCCATGATCTCATGGTAGTGTTAGTAGTTTTTCTCTAAATTTGTGGTAAAATTCATATATTAGTGAATGCACTGTAGTCTTCCAAGTTTATAAGAAATTGAGGTATATTTTAACTTATTAATATTTTAATTTTCATTAGTGGTGATGGATGGAATTATTACAGGACTATGACTTAATGATCACTTACTCCTTGAGGAAAACAAATTTCATTTATAATTACAAACTATTGATTAGATGAAGTTCAAAATCCTTGAGATAATTAGATAATATTTGAGGATATATCATTGATCCATTTATATATAGTGGATTCTAGTAGTATATGTTGACAATACCAAATTATAGTGAAATATTTATGGGTGAAATAGGTGGAGGGGTCTCAGTGGGGAGTATCAAAGGTAGAGGTGATACTGAATAACATATTTTATGTTGATGCTCTTGAAGGATGGTCCAATGATGATTGACATCATTGTTTTTTCAAGGTAGATTTTTCATTCCAATAGTGATGTATAGGTAGGTTATTTTTGAGTTTTATATCTCAACATTGGATGTTCATCAATATATTTTTATGATTTATCTTTCCATGAGGATTTAGTTTTGGTGGTGAGGTATAAAGAGTTCTGTGATGGTTCTCATATATGTTTTTTTAACCTGAAAGTGAAGGTAGAGAACCCTGTTCATGTGTGTTTATTGAAAATTTTTGACATACCCATGTGTAAATAGTATGATACTTCAATGTATTAATTCATATGTTTTACAAAATACAACTGAGGGTGTTTTTCTATTTGGGTGATCATGGATTGACTGATGAAGTTAGCTCATTTCTTAGCGATCAAGTAGTTAATTTTTTGGATATCCTAGAAAGATGGTATGTGGATGAGGTAGACAATCTTCATGAGGTACTGAGGACCATTTATTATTCACTAAAGTACGATGATATTCATTATTAATATATATGTATATATATAATATTCATGTGCTTCATTATTCATGAACACCATTTTTGTGGATTTTACAAATTTAACATTATTTCACAATATGATTATAATTCCTTATAAAAATTCACTATTGCATGGTATATTTTTGAACACCTCATAAAATATAAAATGGCCTTCATATTGTTTTAATATTTTATTTTTCGATCGCACGTGCTTTAAGAAACAATTCAAGCTTTTGGAGAACATAAATATTCACAATAGAATACCACCATTTTTGACATTCAACACATGAAATTAGGGGCAAATTAAACTAGTATGCATCCCAATAATGTTGTTGTATAGGGAAGTTTCCAAACCTAATGATTCTGATATTTTAACTAAAGAGATAGTACATGATGAGGAACATTTCATTCAATAATGTCCAGAGATAATTTTTATGTTTAAAGGTAATTCCAGGTGGCCCCATTTGATTATTTAATTCTTTGATTGATCCAATGTCCCATATAAACAACACACCATTTAAATCATATCACAAAAACCAGAAACACTTTTGGGTTGAAATTTTACATAAAGTTAGAAGACATCCGTATATTCATTTTATTATTCTATATCCTACTCTAATTCATCCACATATATACTCAATTGGGCACATATATTGGTGGATGAAAGTTGTCTTGGATTATTTTTCAAGGGTGAAAAATTCCACTCTCCCATAACTTCCCACCCATATAGGCCTACCAAAATTAATTGGGGTGGCATGGACTATTGAGGACTCGAACCAAGGCTTAAAATTTTCTATTTAAGGAAGTGGTGGGAGAGGATTTAGGAATATTTGGTAACTTGGTTCATTTTTATGTTATGATATCACTTTGTTTTTGTAATCACATTGCTTTCACATGTAAGTTGTTTAATTCAACTTATATTCTTAATAAAAGTTCGTATTTTACTCTCATTCTATTATTATTCATATCAGGTTGATATTGTTGTCTCATGGTGTGAATTTTTTCACACAAAACCTTGTGAAGTTTATCACACAACGGGGGATTGATTTTTTTCTCTTCTTCAATTCCTCCCTCACAAGTCAACTTCTCGCTTCCATTAATGTAATAACAACAATTTATGTCTAAACCTCTTACGGGTTGATAAATTTAGTATCAAGGGACTAGATTGGATGTTATTTCTTACTCAATAGTCTTTTTACAATTTCTTTTATTTGAGTTTTTCATTCAATTATATTTTCCCTTCCTCTTCCTTATTTAATTTTATCGCGGATCTTTTCAGGTGATAATAAGAACCTTGAACTAGTAGATCAAATGAATATGATAATCCAAGGGTATAGGGGATTATCATGTGTATGTGAAGGTGTTAAACTAGTAAGTGATGAGGTTACACTAATTTTTTTGAATGATTCTTTCTCTAGCTAATGAAATTGAAATATTCTAAAAAGGAATTCATCCAACCCACCAGAAAGAGATAACCTTGGATCAACTCATTATATTAATTTGAATTCAATTTCATTGTTAGTTAAATAGTAATCCAACCAAAAATCAACCCCAAATTTTTCCACTTAATAGACAAAAAACTTCCATAAATATATGTGTTTGTAGGTTTCTTCTTAGGTCTTTGAGGATTCGACAACCCAAGATACACTACAAGAGACTTCTTGACCCTAAAAACATGGGTAAATTTCAGTGAGTAAAAATTTTAGCGCCATTTATAAGGATATAATTAAATTATATTAGACACTCACATCTTATTATCACCCTAATTCTATTTTTTCACCCCTTATTTTTCCTCTATGGATGGTCATTTTGAATAAATCCAAACATGGGGAACCTCTCCCAAAATTGACTACCCCACAACAATTGTGTTGTACACTGATCATCCTATTTTCTACTTGTGAGATAATAAAAAACCTAATCAACTAAAATGTTTAGAATCCTATGCTACACAAAACATTCAAACCTATAATGAGTTTAAATCCCAACAAGGCATGTCTCAATATCCACCTATGCAATTCTGACAATATAATTATCCTCTAGGAATAGAACATTTTTCTCAACCCCTTTCCCAACAGGATCCACTACCATTACCTGAGAAACTATATCTAAAAATTAATAGAATCTATTCTAAGGTTTCATATTTGAGATTTGAACTACAGAGAATTAAATATTTTGACGAACCCATCCTTACACCAATTTTTCCATCCATAACATTATTTAGAGTGGAAAGATTCCCAGAACCCTATCATGAATTTACTAAAGAACCAACCATTGGATTTGGGGTAGCTAAAGAGGGTAAATTAATTTTTGATGAATCTTTGAATCTGGATTAATTTTATATTCTGTATTCAAATGAGAATAATTTTACATCATGGATTTAGATCCCTTATTATAGATCCATTGATTATTTTTAAGAAACAAAAATCACTGATCTATTAAGAGAAATCAAAACATTGTATCCATACCCATTTCTGACACTGATATATCTAATTTGGTTGTTGAATTATCAATTCAAAAGGAACCAACTATATTTAGAAATTTAGAAAATGAAACTGAGTTAGATTCAAAGTCTCAATCTATGTCTAAAAGTATTAGCCAACCCAGTCTCAACATCAAGATCTATCCTTCCTCAACCAATTATTCCTTCCTATGGGATAAAAAACCAATTTCCTTTTCATCATCTCTCAATGTTGATGGTAATAAAATTATCTTTCATAACATAAGAAAGATTAAAGAAGTAATTGGATGGACCCTTTTCGATATACATGGGATTAACCCATTCATTAGGACCTATATGCTTTTCATGAATCAATTTCAAAATATGCCTATAAGCTTCATTAGAGACTCAATAATGATCTAATAGATGTGGTGAAAAGTAAAATTTTTAAGATTCTAAAACCTGGAATTGGATAAGTTAGGGGGTCCAAGTTGAGCTAACAAATTTAAACTAACTGCTTTCTACGAGGCAACCTAGCATCAACATGGATTTTATTTTATTTTATTTATTATTTTTTATGTTTGTATTTGTGTGTAAAAAATCACGTTCAAAAAAATGAACTTTTATTTTCTTAACCCTTTTTTTTCTTCTTTTATTTTCCTTATTTTTAATTTATTATCCTTATGTGTATGATATATTTTATTTTATATACTTATATATATATATAAGAATATATATGAAATTTAAAAAATGTAAAAGGAAAATAAAAAAGATAAAAATAAAAAAATAAAAAATTATGATATATATTTTTGCACAAATGACCACACTGTAGGTCATGGGGACAACCCTGTCATGCCCAGCTAATCCATGGGACTCGAACCCAGGACAGATGGGAGACAGGACAGTGCAACTTCAACTTACCTATACCATATTGTGTTTCCATATTCACCTGTTTATATATTTATTCATATATTTAATAATTTTTTGAATATATATTTCTTGTATATATATTTATGTATATATATTTATGTATATAGATATATGTATTTTTTTTCTTTCCTCTTGTACCTTGAGTCTGTGTTCTATATTCATAATTTAATAGATTTGTTTTTTTATCCTTTCCTTTTGTATTTTTTTAGTTAATGGAACCTCAAGTGGTTTCTATTGTGTTATAATTGTTTTGGTGTGTAAACATTAGGG